>LR989998.1:7500000-10000000 GCA_905147175.2 Nymphalis urticae | reverse complement strand
AAGATAAATCTCCACATACGCGTTGTATGCCTTACTCAATGATCTAGATTGAGTTTGAACAAATCAGCATCACAATCACAATTTCAGAATTACAATTTTAATTACCTTCCATGGATTTGTTTTTGCTTGCGTCATGGTTGTATGGCAGTTGTCTTTCTTGGTGTTACTGGTCTTCGTAAGATTATGGATTCCTATGCTAGGCGAGACGGTATTCGGTATGAACGAGTGAGCAACATTTATTGATATTGTAATCGCTTGCTTCTTAAATAAGCAGGACTATGTGATTTGAATTAATAATATCCTGGGACATTATTCACACACGGCCATCTGATCCCAAACTAAGCAGAGCTTGCACTATGGAAACCAGACAACTGATATACTACGAATACTACTTTTTATTTTGTAAATATATACTTATATATAGATAATTACACCCAGACCCAGGACAAACAGACATTTTAATGCACACAAATATCTGTCCTGGGTGAGAATCGAAACCACAACCTTCGGCGAGAAAGGCAAGTATGTACCAACCACATCAACCGGCCCAATTTGAAATATTTTAATAAGAATAAATACTATATAATTAAATGATCACTCATGTGTCGGCTTATATTCCGGTTTTCCGATGGACAAAACGAAACCCGTTGATTTCATTTCCATGCCTGTCTATCCGAAACAGTTATAGACTATTTATTCAGAGAGAGACGAAGGCCAATTTTAGCACTCATATGTAGTTGACCCAATTATGAACGTAAAAGAGTTTTAGTCACTGATTTTGAAGGTTCATTTTTCAAAAAATTAAATCGTTTGCGTCATCTGTGTGCTAAGTGAACGCTTCGTTATGAGTAACACAAACATATCTTCATAATAATATTATATAACTTGACATATTTTTCTTTGTGCTATATTGTTATATTGTATATATTGTTTTTATGTTCTTTTAATGTATTGTTTATTGGTTTATGTATTCATCCCCGAAATATAAATATATAAAAAATAAATAAATACGAAAAGTATAGTATTCACTTATTTAAAGCTTCATCCAAAATTTTCATTATTTTCACTCAAATAAGTAACTCATTCATTCATTAAATGATTCGTTAACGTTCTTAAATTAGTTTATAAATGTTTTGTAATGAAAAACTTAGTTAACTCTTTTCATAATGTTAAATTACAATTTAAAATGAAAATTATTATTAAATTACAATTTAAAATGAAATTTCTCTTTTATGATCTCTTTGGTGCTCCATGTTAATATTCCGCTTATATTAAGTTGCCCTTTGACGGCTGAGCTGACTGTAGTGCTACTACAGGAAAGTGAAGGCTTCCAAAATAAATCATTAGACATTTCAAAGATTTAATATTTCACATTTGTATAACACAGCAGATGGCAACATTTATTGTTGTCTTGTATTATATATCTTACCAGATCTCTAAAGGCAACTTAATATAAACTACTTTTTACAAATGCATTAGACTTTTGGGCCTGCGCTAAAAATTATATATAATTCCCTTTTAAGCCTTGATCCTAATCTGGTTAATGCTAGGAGGATGCTAGAAGAAGTAACCAAGCAGTGTGCGACGTCGGATTGCGGATGACGATGATGATCTTATAAAATACATTCTTTTAATTTTAAATTGTCTTAAATATAAACTGCATATATCAGGCAATACAGGCTCATTAAGAGGTTATTGTTTAATAAATTATATAAAAGATGTAATTGGTCTGATGAATGGTGAGTCATTGCGTGTTAAAAGAGCTTATTAAAGTATACAAAAAATCTCGTACTAAATGAGGGTTGGTAAAGTGTGTTTACATTGCGTAAATAACATATATATATTTATCTCAAAGTAGGAATTAATATTTTTTTATATACTCGTTCGTCACATCAATTCATATACCTACTTCAATTTATAAAGTGAGTTTCTCTTAGAAAACTATAGTGTAGAAGTTATTAATGTAAATAAAAAAAAAAGAGCCGATGTTTTTCTATTGTTAATAATAACTTCTTTATTTTTGGCAACCCTATTACACAATATCACACGCATAAGCACAGGAAAAGTGGTATAAACTTAAATAAATTCTTTTTGATATGCAAATGAAGCAATCCAAACCAGTTTTAGCAGAGAATTAACTACCCAAATCTACCCTACTGGCCTGGCCTATAAATGTACATGACCGGTTTTACATTATTTTGAATATTTTCATTTTAAGCGCCCAATAAGCTATTTGGCTAATTCTACTCGTCAAATTTTAAATATGTATTGTATGCATGTGTTGTATATATGTATTGTATGTTAATAAAACATTATCTGTAAATGACTGTAAGTTACCACACCACATTATAACAAGACTGGTTAGATCTGTATAACAAAGTTATGATATTTTTCATTTCAAAATATATCATGAACCATATTGTAAAACATAATTGCATGCCTTTCATTATTGCCAGTTTCATACATATAGCTTAACTTGCTCTCTGAATGTAGGTTAACTTACAAAGATACCCAGTCTGAAATAATACCTATATGATTAAATAAATGAATATCTATAAAAGAGGCTGGTAGGGCTTTATGCAAGCTCGTCTGGGTAGATACCACCCACTCATTAGATATTCTAATGCAATATAGCAGTACTTGGAATTATTGTGTTCCGGTTTGAAGGGTGAGTGTGCCAGTGTAATTACAGGCACAAGGGACATAACATCTTAGTTTTATGGTAGATATACCGTGACGCATACCTAAATAAGTATAGAAAAATCAATACAAGTAAACAATAATATTATCTGCCGTTCATTTGCTACTCCGCTGAAGACGGTTTCGATCTTAAACAGAGACATTATTCACCTGGTGGTAGGGCTTTGTGCAGGCCCAAATCAGATATTCTACCGCTAAGCAGCAATGCTTAGTATTGATGTGTTCCAGTTTGTAGGGTGAGTGAGCCAGTATAACTTCAGGCACAAGGGACATAACATGGCCCAAATGCTCCTCCGCCTACCTATTTTATATAAATAAAAATAAAACATATCTCAAAACAGAATATTATATTGAAAAGAAAATAAAACGTGAATAGTTAATATTTCGCTCAAAGTTTTAGAGGTCGCGGCTAATTTGTCTTGAATAAACGTGATTTCGTATGCGTAGGACGGAATATTAGATCATATTTAATATTAACAAAGGCTTACGTCGCCCTAGTTCGCGAGAAATAGAAGTAATCTGTGTTGCGTTTACTTTTTTACGAATTCTGACTGCGAATTCGTTCCTGTGGACTTTCTATTGGGACGTATTTGCTATTCTATGAGAACCCTTAATTTTTTTATGATTAAATATAATACTGTACTCCGACTGAACACCGAACAGCTTAAGTTTTCTGCTAACTACGAAGTCTTAATCGTCTATAATTTTTTACATAGCATTAATATTAGGTATTTTTTAAAAGTAATTATGTTTGGATTAAAAATTATACCATTACGATTACGGTATTTTTTCTCTCTCTCTCCGGCAAGAAGAATAAAACTCTCTTTATACCGAAAAATGGCGGGCAATAAAAAATTACCAATCACTTCACAAAATTTGTAATACAAGTTATCAAATAAACTATTCAATTTCATAGATAATCGAAAATCGGAATACAAAATCCATGGCTTTTTTTATTATACTATTTAATCTTCTTAAGGAATTTATTTATTGTGCAAAATGACAAACGTATAAATTGTCTGATTTTTATGTCGTTTAAACTTAGTTTACTACACAAATGTACGAATACCACCGGCTCATCGTATGTTCTACTACCAAGCCGTACTTACAGTAGACTGACCATTGTTGTGTTCCGATTTGAAGGGTGAGTGATATAGTGTAACTACAGGCACAAGGCCACGTCACATTTTAGTTCAAGGTTGTTGGAGCGAGCGGTTGTAGTGTGGTTTTGGGCGGTGGTGATCACTTACCATTAGGTGGCCCACTTGCTAGTCTACCAATCTAATACAATAACAAAACTGGTATACCTCGTTTTAGTTTTTTCATATTTAATGTTATTGTTATTTTATTGGTAAAAGATAGTGCTTCGAACATTTGATAATTTATTTAGTTCTTTTCGATAAAAATTTCATAAAATTATTATTACAGTTTTAAAAAAGAAATTAATACTCTTATCTATGGTGGAAATGAACGTCGATAATGTATATCAGTATGAATTTGCAAAAAAAAAACGACAACAAATAAACATAAACAGATAAATGTACCATTTCTAACCAATAAGTTAAGAAGTTGACTAAATTCGTGACTTGAATAGAGTGATTTGTATTAAGTAAAGAGTAACGTTATGCCGAAGAAAATTTTCACAGACCTAGATTTGTAATACGATATAACAAACATTTTACGTATCTTACGCTTCTAGTTTCGAAGGCTTTCCTTTGTATTTTCCTTGATATTGTATAGCTTTCAGCCCATTAATAAATGTTTTATGATATTTATATTAAATTTGTTCCAGTCCGTATTTGGAAATGACTGTAGTATTCTGGAAATCTTTACAGTCATGATGATGATGACATGATAAAAATATTAAATATAACAACGATATTTTGTTTTTTTTTACATAATGAATGGAAAATAAGGGTAGTTTCAAATTATCAAATCGATTTCCTTAAGAGTTTAAAATATGCAGAAATGTGTTTGTTGCTTAGTCCTTTTTTAGCGCATCAATCAGTTCTTGTAGGATGGATTTATGGCAAATATTTGTCATTACTGCTGGTGAAGAATATTTATTATGGCGCTTATTTAGCCCAAAGGCTGATTCTAGCGGTGCAGAGAGGCAATAGTGCCAGCGTCTTGGGTACAATGCCACATGACAATCTTTTAGACGACGTGTTTTTTCTTTAAATTTGTAATGCGTATTACGTTTTTTTTATTTTATTTTAAGTCATATAATATATATGAATAAAAATGTCTATGCATGAATTTTGATAAATGAGTTAGTAATCATAAAATATTTCATTTTAATTATATCACTATTACAAATAGTAATAATAATATTAAAATACCCCGGGGAAAAATAAAAATTGTGTTTCAATATCTACAATCCATGTGATTAAGCCGCGTGTACATCTTTTATCATATAAAGGAATGTGAGTGTGGGATTCCATAAAAGATTTTGTTAAAATATAACTCGAACATAATGAAATGGATATCAAATTGGTATCCATATAATTGGATGATCCCATGTGCTTTAAAAGTCGTATATAATAATTAAGTACAAAGAACAATTTCAAAGCGATGCGGCGAAGAAGGTTTTTATGAATTGATTTCGTATGAATTACTTTCATATTTATTATTTTATTTACAAATAAGTTAGTTTGTAAAGGTCTCAATAATACAGAGGGATCATGTTCGGGACAATAGTGTGAATGTACCAGGAGAGCAGAACAATAGAGTAGCATTAGTTGAAGGGTCACGATGTCTAGCCGGCGGCCGGGTATCGAGGGCAAAGTTGCTTTAGTAGTTCGCTTTGAACTAGCTATTAAAGGACGTATTATTGACAAAGTGACTTGGAATTGTGATTTAATGAGCGACTATTTACTACATTCAATATGAGACACTAAATTCTTCTTTGAGGTCGGTGTTTACTTCTATAATAAAATTCCGCATATACTTCCAGCTTTATAAATTTAAATCTAATTCAATTAAAACATGTTAGTAAAGAAAGCGTATTATTCCAAATAATATTACATAGATAACAAAAATCCTGAGGTTATATTCGTTAATTATCATTTAGAAGATCAGAGAGCGCTACTAACTCGATGGTTGGGCAAAAGGGAACAAAAGTTAGATTGAAATATTACATAATCAAACAAATTATCGTTAAGAACAAAAATTAACAATATGAAGTACATACTGTTGTAGTGTATTTATACTCAACAACAGACCGTGTGCCAATTCATTTTTTACAATTTTTATAGACTTTGTCGATGAGAACACATCTTCTTAATGTATCAATTTGGATTTATTAAAACGCTGGCAATATTTAAATATTCACCAATGTATCGAGTCTACGAAATGATTTTGTCGATGCTTAAGCGAAACTGATTTGAATTCTGATCAGACATTCAAATTGAAGCAAAAAATTCAATTCAATAAAATATCTCATTTTTTTTTTAATTTATTTTTTATTCAGTGTCAATTATCACTAACAGTCTATTAATTCTTCTATATATATTCTAAGATAATGTTATTCTATATCCAAAGATTTTATATTGACAAAGATATTTTTACTAACCGGAAGAGATTTATTAATTATAAAATTAATTGAATTATAAAAAATAATTAGTAATATCTCTTACAGGCAACATTGATTGTATTAAGATAATATAATATAAGATTGAAGAAGGTTATAGAGTGCGGATATATTATGTTAGATGCTATGAATGAGATTTTTATTAGAGTTAGATTCTTTGTCTAGAAATAAAGTGACGATTTACTTTTAAATATATATATATATATATATATATATATATATTTTAAATATATTTTAAAGGCATAATTAAGGATCAGGGGAGGAAATCGGCACAAGTTATGTCGTGTGTTTCTTCTAAGCAAATTAATTTAATTTCTTCTAATGATTGTAGGCACGGCACACCTTTAAGTTAAGTCTCATATAAAAAAACACACACCGCAAATGTAGGTTAAATTTGATGAAATCAAACTTTAAGCAATTTAATAAAAATGGTCTGATATATCATCTACATATATAAAATATATTGGTGTTTGCTTAAGATGAAATCTCCTCGCCGAGGCTCATCCATCGCACGCTTTGATAGAATAGCGGCCTTCTTGGCTTCAGTCCCAAAAAAACGCTGAGTCATTTATTTGAGGTCGGCAAATTGTTGACATTGTAAAAGGATTAAGTAATTTTTTAAACCCGCTGTCCGCTTGAGGACAGCGCTTTTTTGGCATTAATTTGTTGCTTCTCTGATACTGCTTCTCTGATTCTTGATTGGTGTGTGAACGAATGAATTGTTGTATAATGTATGTGTTGTATACTGTATGTTTCCCAATTATAATAAAAAATAAATAAAAAAATAAAAAAAATACATATGGTTGAGCCGCTACGCGCATGGTTTTTAGATGCGCTCATCATAAAATGCCTTAGTCAGCTCTTCCACACCCACGGGTCGTGATGAGCTAGCTCTATTCTAATCTGCCAGAACTACACGGCTGAATATAAATACTGAGTCAGAATTTAATACTACGGACTAGAAAATGTTAATTATTTATTGTTGTTAGTTATCATTATTAAAAACATTTTGTAGTTTTTAATTTTAATTGGTTATTTTTTAGTATGGAATAAATTATTTTTATTTATTTCTTTCTTATTGAAGATAGTTTACATAACTTTTGTTAAAAATAACAGAAAGTTTTCATTTCTATTGCTAACTCTTAAACTAAACATATAAATTAACTATTAAAAAAATCAAAGGCAAAGTGTTACATTAATTATCATTATAATATACTGGACTAAAGTTTTAGTGAAGAATTTAGAAGTGAGTATAACGATATTAACATATTTGTATGCAAAAATTAAAAACATTAATTGAAAGCGTTTTATAACTTTTATTTGGAAGCTACTGCTATATAAACATCCACAATTGTGGTAACATCAGTATGTTTTCGCAATATTTTGTTGCAAAAGAAATATATGATCGTAGTGTTATAATATGATATAGTCGCCGTAATTAAACTAATCGCACGCACAGATGTGTCGATTGATTGAACGATATACATATTGTAAGTCATATAGACCTATTTGCCTAGAGAAGCAAAAAGGCCAGTGGGCAGACCGCCCGCCTGATGGTCTGATGATTTTAGAAAATGGCGGGTGCTCAATGGATGCGACTAGCACTGGACCGGGAGAAGAGAAGAATTGGTGGGCCTGTGAGGCCTATGTCCAGCAGTGGATTAATATGGGCTGAATATGATAAAGTCATATTTAGACTGTATTTCCTATAGTCGTTCATAATTGTTCTGATTACCAGGTTCCTTGCAACTGTAATAAAATCTCTCGCACTAAGACCATTAAGTATCTCGGAGTAACAATAGACGAGGGGTTTAAATTGGAATGATCACATTCAATATGTAATATCACGTATAAGGAAAATAATGTATGTATTTAGATATCTTAGGGCATCTGTTTGTTTCCAGACTTTAAAAACTGTATATTACGCACTTGTGCAGTCTAATATCACTTACTGTATCACAGCGTGGGGTGGTGCTGCTAAGATCAATATACTTCGATTAGAGAAAGCACAAAGACTTTTACTAAAAATTATGGTCTCTCAGCCTATCCGTTTCCCTACAGTAGACTATATAAATCCTGTAAAGTTCTCACAGTGCGTCAACTGTATATACTGCAAACAACTCTTCGGAAGCATAAAAATATTTCCTATAATACCAAGATTTTATCTAACAAACACAAAAGTGATAGGGTTTGCCGAACCATTCCATTTAAATCAGCAATAGCAAGTCACCAATACAATTACTTGAGCTCACAATATTTTCTCACTTACGACTTACCAGTTTAAAATTCAAATGACCAACTGGCTTCTCGATTTGGGCTATGATGAGACTGAATTATTACTAAAACGATCAATATAACATTGACCCAACTTATTTTTCCTTCCTACCCCATCCCTTCCTTTTAGTATATATATTTAGATGTAGGATGGAGGCAGGAGGTGTTGGAGGCAGGAGGTGTTTGTATCTTTGTACCTGTCCGGTATAAGTGATATAAACATACGGGCATGCAACCCCGCCTTCTCCGAGCTGCTTATGCTACACCCTGTGTCTTCCGTGGCATAAGTATCCTTATACCTTAAATTCCCACCAAATTTCCTCAACATCCCTCTATCCTGAACTGGTTCCCTACTATAGGTTGGGGAGGTCAGACGGCAGTCGCTCCTTATAAAACCAGTACCCGCCATTTACTATGGAAATGGAAAAAAGAATTTTAGGTACAATGGCTAGGGCCTCGCCGCAAAACGACGCGCAGGCACATCGCCCTAAACCTGCGACAAGTGGGAAAGGGCTACCGTGTCAAGTACGGGCACGGCTAAAGAAGCAAGTACCTAAAAAGAAGCTCCGCTTTGCCACCTGAAACATCGGCTCTCTCACAGGTCGCTCCCTTGAACTGGCTGACGTACTGACGAAGCGCAGGGTTCACGTTGCATTCTTGCAAGAAACTCGTTGGAAGGGCAACAAGTCCCGTTATATTGGACTGGGTTACAAGTTGATCTACTCCGGCTCCCCCTCAGGGAAGAACTATCCGTAGTACTATCTGAGGCACTCCAGAACGGTATTCTAGAAGTCGATAGACTGAGCGACCGACTTCTTCGGGTGAAGCTGCTGATAGAAGGAGTAATTACTCATCTTATCAGCGCCTACACTTCACAGGTCGGTGGCTCTGCATTGGAGAAAGAAGCCTTCTGGAATGACTTGGAAGACATGCTCCGCTGCATTCCGAACACCGAGAGCATCGTGATTGGTGGAGATTTGAACGGTCATGTTGGTGAGGAGTCACGTGAATATGGACGTGTACATGGCGGCTTCGGCTATGGTCGTGAGAATGCAGAGGGGGAGTCAATTCTCAGTACCTGCTTATTATCAGACCTTGCCATTGTTAACACTTTCTTCCAAAAGAAACCCGAGCACCTCATCACCTATAAAAGTGGGCCGCACTCCACCCAGATCGACTACTTGCTCATAAGAAGAAGCCAAATTGGTAGAGTGACTAACTGCAAAGTGATTCCTGGGGAATGCCTCACAACACAACACCGCATCCTTGTCATGGACATGCTGGTAGTACCAAGTAAAAAAGTGCCTGAACGAAGCAGACCTAAAACTAAATGGTGGCTGTTGAATGGACCAAAACAGCATGAATTCTGTAAAGTCGTAGCTAACTCCAAGTTAAGCACAGACACAGAGGAATCAGTCGATACTCAATGGTCTAGGATCCAGTCAACAGTGAATACCATTGGAAAACAGGTGCTTGGCACTTCGAAGGGAGGCCGGGTCATCGACAAGGAGACGTGGTGGTGGAATGGCTCAGTACAGGAGTCAGTTCGAGAGAAAAAGACACAGTTTAAGAAGTGGCAAGAGACCAAATCTCCTGAAGACCGAGACGCGTATAAAGCAGCTAAATGTGCCACCAAACGAGCAGTTGCCAAAGCCCGTTACCAGACGCTGTCACCTCTGTATGACACGCTCCAGACAAACGAGGGCCAAAAGACTATCTTCCGTTTGGCAAAGGCTCGGGAGAAAGCGACACAAGACATAACAAAATGTCTTTGTGTCAAAGACTCTAATGGCACTTTGGTTTGCGATGCAATTAAGGTGAAGGAGAGGTGGCGCGGCTACTTTAACGTGTTGCTTAACACACAACACGCTAATGTGTCTCCTCCAGAACTGCCTCCTAATCTCGGACTTGTTGCACCGGTAACACCTGACGAGGTACTCAAATGTCTTCGTACAATGTAGAACCGAAAAGCCGTAGGCCCTGACGACCTGCCGATTGAAGCGTGGAAAGCGATGGGTTCTCATGGTGTAAACCTACTTACTGACCTTTTTAACCGAATACTTACTAGCCGGAAGATGCCCAACTCTTGGAGATTGAGTATCATTACTCCAGTTTATAAAGGCAAAGGTAGTGTACAGGACTGCGAAAGCTACCGCGGTATTAAGGTTATGTGCCACACCATGAAACTCTTCGAACGCGTAATCAATTCAAGGCTTCGGCAAAAATGTACCGTCTCGGAATGTCAGTATGGGTTTCGCCCAGGCTGTGGAACCATAGACCCCATCTTCGCCCTAAGAATACTAACCGAGGCCCACAGAGAAAAGAAGAAGCCGTTGTACATGGCGTTTCTAGACCTGCAGAAGGCATTTGACTGCGTCCCACGCCAAATAATCTGGTGGGCTTTGAAGATGAAGAATGTGCCACAGATCTATATTGACATTATC
Source organism: Nymphalis urticae (assembly GCA_905147175.2). Taxonomy (NCBI): domain Eukaryota; kingdom Metazoa; phylum Arthropoda; class Insecta; order Lepidoptera; family Nymphalidae; genus Nymphalis; species Nymphalis urticae. The sequence goes on along the minus strand of LR989998.1, from coordinate 9,988,990 downwards.
CGAGACATGTACCATAATTCGGAATCAATAGTAAGGACCGCCGTTGGCGACACACATCCTTTCCCGATCACAGTTGGTGTTCACCAAGGCTCGGCCCTGAGTCCTTTTCTGTTCAGTGTAGTGCTTGACGTTGTCACAAAGAAAGCCCATGAGCCGTCTCCCTGGCTCATGATGTATGCTGATGACATTGCACTGGTAGATGAAGACAAGCAGATATTGGAGCAAAAGGTGAACCAGTGGAAGGGTGTGCTAGCGAGGGGTGGTCTGATGCTAAATGTTGCGAAGACCGAGTATATGGCCTGTGGCAGTACGGACCCCGAACCCATAAAGATAGGCGGAGAATCCGTTATCAAGACGGAAAAATTTAAATATCTGGGGTCCGTACTGCACGAGTCTGGTACGATCGACCACGACGTCAGAGCTCGAATAAACGCAGCTTGGGCCAAATGGCGGGAAGTCACCGAGGTAATCTGTGATCGCAGGATACCGGTGAAATTAAAGGGCCTTGTGTACAAGTGCATCATCCGACCAGTGTTACTGTACGGCAGCGAAACGTGGCCAGCTCTCGCGAGACATGTTCAGCAACTTCACGTCGCGGAAATGAAGATGCTGCGGTGGATGTGTGGCGTTACGCGACTAGATCGTATTCGTAACGAGCACATCCGTGGTAGCCTTGGCGTTTGCGATGTAGCGGATAAGTTGCAGGAAAGCCGTCTCCGTTGGTTTGGTCACATTAGCCGCAGACCGCCAGACTATGTTGGGAACCGATGCCTGGACTTTGTTGTCGAGGGCCCTAAATCCCGCGGCAGGCCCAAGAAGCGCTGGCTCGATGTTGTGAGGGACGATATGAGAGAGCACGATCTCACTAAAGACGACGCTTTCGATCGGGCAAAGTGGAGGCAAAGATGTAGGAAAGCGGACCCTGGCATTTCTAGGCCGGGAAAACGCTAGGAAGAAGAAGAAGAAGAAGATTTAGATGTATATATGTACATATTATATTTTGTTAAATTAAACGATATTTGATTGTTATGTTTGCAATGAACAAATAATAAATGCTGTCGAATTGGAGTATTATACTATTGTAGTTACTATCGTATATATTGTTTAAGATATGTATAATTTGTTCAAAATAAATAAATAATAATAAATAATTTTCTATTATTTCACGGTAACAGCCTGTAAATGTCCCACTGCTGGGCTAAGGCCTCTTCTCCCTTTTCGAGGAGAAGGCTTTGGAGCTTATTCCACCACGCTGCTCCAATGCGGATTGGTGGAATTCACATGTGGCAGAATTTCAGTGAAATTAGACACATGCAGGTTTCCTCACGATGTTTTCCTTCACCGAAAAGCACGAGAAGAAATTATAATCACAAATTAAGCACATGAAAAACTTCAGTGGTGCTTGCCCGGGTTTGAACCCACGATCATCGCTTAAGATTCACGCGTTCTTACCACTAGGCCATCTCGGATTCTATTATTTATTGAGGATAATGGGCGTTTGGATTTCCCAAGTTTATTTACAATTAAACTGGAATCCCACTAAGATCACACCCCTTGGCATAAAATAGAAAGAAAAAATTCGAAGAAGGCGAGTAAAATTATAGTCATATGATTTCGACTGAGATGGTGCCTAGAAATAAAAACATGCAAGCAGTTAAACTATCAAACTCGATGAAATAAAAAAAATCTAAAAGCACGAAAAATACTCAGATTTGATAGTTTAAATGATTTACGTTATATATACAATTATATTATTCAAACAACGTATGTTACTCATATAATATTAAAATTTAAATAAGAAATGATTATTTAATTTGTGTTTGTGAATTAATTAAAACCTTGGAGCTTTAAAACTGAGTGATTGTACAGGTTTTAGACAGAGGAGGCTTATAACATACAGATTTATATATTATGTAATTTAATATTTGTTTCATCTTTAATTTTGTAAGTGGGAAGGTAAAAACAAACAAAAAGGAAAATTTACGTCTTCATTTGTTTCGGATTTTTATTAACAAATAAGTAATTTTTTTTTAGAAATATTTATCATTTAATGACCATTTTAAAAATAATTTATGATGGAAGGCTTGGAATAACATGTTACTTTAATTATTATTAGAGTTTATTAGAGACTACAAGATTGGGCTTAATTCACTTGGGTGGTAAGGCTTTGTGTTGGCCCGTCTTGGTAGACACCAACCACTCATGAGATATTTTGCCACCGAACTGCAATACTCAGTGTTGTTGAGTTACGGTTGGAAGTTCAAAGACTGGTGGCAAGTTTCCAAGTCTGGCGGTGCACTGGTGATATAAGGAATAGTTAATATTTCATACGGCGCCAATGTGTATGGCCAACCAATGGTGTTGGCCACTTAACAACAGGTGCCTCATCTGTCTAACTATATAATAAAAAAAAAAAAATCGTTGTAATGCTTTGTGATGCCTGCCCTTGTTTTATTTGTCAAAATAAAATATATTCATCAGCGTATGTAATAACGGGTCATAAATAAGATCGTAGACGGCTTAACGCCCCGGATGTCTGTAGGAAGCAATAAAACAATATTAATGGTTCACTCGCTTGTTAACGCTTCACTGGGAATACTATAATATACTAGTATGTCGACGTCTAGTTAATGGCATGGCGGGTTATATGGTATTAGTAACGAGAGTAACGGTACTGCATTCACGTAGGCGTATTAATGTTTGCTATGTACATTTACTGGTTTTTTTTTAAATAAACTTTGAAATTTGAGACCATAAAGCGATCACGTTAACATCGAACAAGTAGTTGTTACAGTTGTCATGGAAACTTAACAGATTTTAATTTGATATTGCATTTATATTGAGAAAATTTAAATAATCACACATTAATATATACATATGTATTATCAGGATGTAGATATGTGTAGTTTATTGTTCTATTCTACTAACTGCCTCGTTAGTCCAGTGGCTTGATGTAAGGCCGCAGACTCGGAGGTCCTGGGTTCAATTCCCAGGTCGGGCCAATAGAAAGTTATTGGGTTTTTCTGTCAGAAAATTCACAGTTGCAGCCCGGAGTCTGGAAGTTGGAAGTTTGTATACTCCCGGGCCTCGGAAAGCACGTAAAGCCGTTGGTCCTGCACCTGAAACTCTTTCCGGTCGTGTTGGATTGCCGTCCCATCGGATTATATAAGTTAAGGAATAGAGAGTGCACCTGTGTTTGCGCACACACTCGTTCACTATAATATCTCGTGCGTAGTTGGTAATCTCGCTTGAGATTAGCCGCCGTGGCCGAAATCGGTCTGGAGGACATTATTATTATTGTTGTATTTTATGCAATATTTATTATCTCCTCTCTCAATTAAATGTACTTACCTGTTATTTCAAAACTTCGTTCATCGAAGGTTGTCTGTAAGAGATCGTCTTTGAGCTCCATTTGTTGTTTAACAACTATTTTGCAATGTGTTTTACGAATCACAGGTACACGTATCATGTAGACGAACTCTATATGGAACGGCGGGACAGTTAATTTAATTGTTTAACAACTTACATATAATATTATATATACAATAAATTTAAATGTGGCTTATATATGAATAATAGTATCAAGCTATGACTTCTGTTATGTAAAAATACAAGTACATATGTACGACAGAACAATGTTCATTTATGTTATGTTGTGTCTTCGGTTATGTAAAAATACAAGTACATATGTACGACAAGACAATGTTCATTTATGTTATGTTGTACATTATTATTTACTCATCAAAACTATATCTCTGATATTCTGAATTAAAAATCTCATTTCCATCATCTAGGTATATGTATGTATGTCTTGTTTTACCAAAGCGTCATCATCTCATTCTACTCTAAGTACCATTGACATTAACCCCATACCCCCTATATATTGCCCTATGTAGGCAATTAATTGATTGATTTCCATAAACCCTTTTTCAATATATTTACATATATGAGGTGTGTCCTAGAATCTATTATAGATTTATATATACATTTATGTATATTAGTTTATAGATAACATCGTTTCAGAGAAATGATATTTGGCCGGTTTGTGGTATTTCACATAAATAGATTTAAAAATATATATTAAATAACGTTATATGTATTTTTGAAAACACATTTTAAAAACAAAATTGTTATAATAATAATAATCATTATCATATAATTATAAAATGTTAAATTTATGTTTTTTAACGATTTTATAAGATTAAAAATATGAAAAGAACCTTTTATATTTTATATACGCAGAATATTATAATTAACATCTTTCAATATTCAGTAACAAGTCGATGACTAATTAAAGTTTCCCGGTGAGCAAAGCAGCCGAGAAGTTGCCTCGAGGTATTATTAGACACGCTTTGTGCAGCGATAAAGATTCAGCGCCTTTATGGACAGATAATGCGTCTTTTATTATCAATCAATACGATTTCTTTGTTAGTTTTTGTATTAGAGAAGTTTTTTTACGTAGATTAATTATATTTGATACATTAAATAACAAAGAAACTTATGTATGTCGTTATTTTTTAAAATTCGTCGGTAAGTAAGCCGAAAAATATTTCGTAAAATATTACCTAATTATTGAATATATCGTTATTAAGTGCCGAGAACCGTATTGAAGCAGCGTGGTGGAATAAGCTCTCAAAAAAAGTAGAGGAGGCCCAGCAATGAGACATTCACAGGCTGTTAATTATTAGAAGTGTTTATTTCGGCATTTTTTTATAGAATAGGAAGGCAGACGAGCATATGGGCCCCCTGATGGTAAGTGGTCACCAAACGCCCTTAGACATTGGCACTGTAAGAAATGTTAACCATCGCTTACATCGCCAAAGCGCCACCAACCTTGGGAGCTAAGATTTTATGTCCCTTGTAACTGTAATTACACTGGCTCACTCACCCTTCAAACCGGAACACAACAATACCAAGTACTGCTGTTTTGCGGTAGAATATCTGAGGAGTGGGTGGTACCTACCCAGACGAGCTCGCACAAAGTCCTACCACCAGTAAAGCAGCTTGCAGCGGAGTAAGCCTGTGCAATAACAGGCACATAACATGTTAGTTCTCAAGGTGGTGTATTGGTGGCGTAAGGAATTAATAATATTTCTTACAGCGCCAATGCCTATGGGCGTTTGGTGACCACTTACCATCAGGGGGCCCATATGCTCGTCCGCCTTCCTATTCTATAAAAAAATGCCGAAATGCCTATTTCCCCTTCCGGTGATTTTATATATATAAAAAAAATTGTTACACTGCCGATCTCATAAAAAGAGGATAAAGCAAAGCGATAAATAATAATAATAAATATACTTTATTGTGCAACTAATAATATAAAACCGGTGTTACAAAGTCCGTAAATATTATTGAATTGTAATGGCGGTCTTATTGCTCAATAGTAACTTTTAACAGACAATCTAACCGAAAATTATGATGAAATCGGCAATTATATAACTGGTGTAAGTCAAAATTGCTCATACTCTTAACCAACTTTTTTCAACAGTTACATCAAACGAACAAATGATTCATTCTATGTATATCATAAAGCGCTTTATTTTGAATACAATGTGAAATCAAAGCTATTGAATAACATTTTGCAGCGATATATAAAATAAATTGAATCGTAACTGCAATAACAATTCTTAGCGAAACATAATATGATACGGCTACTTAAACAAGCATTGAACCTCGTTCAGTGAAGTTGATTTTGTTAAAATGATTTTTTTACTACCTAACAAAAGAAAAATATTTAAAATGATATTTTTGTCGTTGTAAGTACGTTAAGGTTTACTTGGTGGTAAAAGCCCTTCTGGATAGGTACCACCCGCTCATTACATATTTTACCACCAAGCAAATTGTTGCTTGGTATTGGTAAAACTTAGTATTGTTGTGTTCTGGTTTGAATTCTGTTCTGGGTGAGAAAGCCCATGTAACTACTGGAACAAGGGTCAAAACATCTTAGTTCCGGAGGTTAGTGGTTCATCGGCAATGCAGGGGATGATTAATATTTGTTTCACAAGATAGTATGTTCCTTGTGCCTATAATTGCACACAAAGGGGGGCTATCATGCAGTCTTAATTATTGTTATATTATATGTAAGTAATTGACTTTATCAACAGTGCAAATGAGCTCGTTGATTGTAAGTGGTCACGTTCGTTCATAACCACTGGCGCCGCGAGTTAAGCACATTTTCCATCATCAATGCGCCATCGACCAATGCATCAAAAATATAATGTCCGTTGCGCTCGTAACTACACTGGCATTCACCATTTAACGAGTTCACTGCAGAATAAAGTATTGCTGTTTGGTCGTAGAATAACTAACGAGGGGGTCGTACCGTACTGCGATCCTGCATAAAACCTAAGCGAAAGTTCATGACATGACTTTGTCAGATCTGATTTTTTGCCATCTATTTTGCTTATTAGATATTGTTGATAAAATTATATACACTAAAGAAAACTTATTTAATTGAGAGTTATATTTAATAATCTATGAAGTCTTAAAGCCGACTATAACCAACCAACTACCCAAAGCTAAATCCCGGTGAAGCCACAAGAAACAGATAGCAATTTAATACCCTTAACGTAATAGTTACGTCATTCTCAAGATTGTTCCTTAAAAGGGTTCCCCGAAATCCTATCAAATTATTTAATGTTAAAGACAATTTGTTAACACAAGTTTTGACAAGTTGTTTGGTCAAAAAGGAAGACGTACTTCAGGCTCTGGGCAGTTTTCATAATGGTTCAGCGGGCGGCTTGGATGGTATTCGTCCAGTTCATTTAAAAGAGCTGATCACGAATTCTGCAGGGGACAACGGGCAACGTTTGCTTGAATCTTTGGTTGATTTGTGTAACTTCCTTCTTAGTGGGCAATTAAATCCGGAAATTTGTCCATATCTGTACGGGGCGAGTCTGTGCGCGCTATCAAAAAAAGATGGGGGCATTAGACCAATTGCAGTAGGGAGCATCTTCCGTCGTTTAGTGGCAAAGCTAGGGTGTCGTGCTATTAGAGAGGATATGGCCAAATACCTTCAGCCGCACCAGTTGGGGTTCGGAACCCAAATGGGATGTGAGGGAGCAATACACGCAACACGTGCATTTGTAACAGAGCCAGGGAACGCAGATTGTGTAGTGATAAAATTAGATCTTAAGAACGCGTTCAACTCAGTGGAAAGGGACGTACTCCTGGATGAGGTCAGTAGAAATATTCCTTCTCTTTATCCATTTCTTCTACAGGTTTATCAGTTCCCTTCTAAGCTCTTCTACGAGAATTCCCTTATACTCTCCCAAGTTGGTGCACAGCAGGGGGATCCACTTGGACCACTTATTTTCAGCCTGGCAATCCACAAGGCAATCTTGTCTTTAAAATCTCCGCTTAATATATGGTACCTAGATGATGGTACTATTGGGGGAAAGCCAGAAGACGTGAAGCAAGATATCCTTACTTTGATTCCCCTCTTTAAAGACTTAGGGTTAGAGATTAACTCAGATAAGTGCGAGTTTTTTCAATGTGGAGCCGGCCCCTTTAATAAATTCTCTCTTTTCTCTTCCATTCTACCTGGCCTCAAGGAGCTGTCTCGTGATACCTTTAATCTTCTGGGTTCACCTATTTTTCCGGAAGCAGTTCCCGAGGCTATTGAAGTCGGGAGACGTCTTCTTTTACTTGCTCAGAACCGTCTCACTAAGATCTCTGCGCATGTAGCCTTGGTTCTGTTGAGAATGTGTTTTGCGGTACCACAGATTACCTATCTTCTAAGGACGTCTCCTGTCTGGTTGTTCCCTCAAGATATATCTTCCTTTGACAGCTCCTTAAAGTGTACGGTGGAAAGCATCTTGAATGTTTCGTTGAATGATACCCAGTGGAGCCAAGCCTCTTTGCCTGTACGGTTTGGGGGTCTAGGTGTGCGACGAGTGAGGGATGTGTGTCTGCCTGCCTTTCTCGCATCGGCGCATGGGGTTGTTAGTCTGGTCTCTCAAATTTTATCTTCCGATGGAGGCAGGACTATCATACCTTTTGCTGCTGAGGGAGTAGCGGAGTGGGAGACGCTGTTCCCGAATGCACCCCTTCCTGGATTTCCAGAAAGGCAGCGTGCTTGGGACGATGTGGGGTACAAGTCTGAGCTCGACCGACTTGTCAGTGAAGCTAGTGGAGTGGATCTGGCCAGACTCAGAGCGGTGTCGAGGGCGGAGTCTGGAGCTTGGTTGCAGGCTTTGCCTTCCCCCTACTTTGGGACTCTTCTCGACAGTGACTCTTTGCGTGTGGCTGTGGCTCTCCGCCTGGGCTGCGATGTTTGTCAACCACACCGATGCATCTGCGGGTCCATGGTGGGTGCCAACGGGCATCACGCATTGAGTTGCGGACGATGTTCGGGGAGATTTCCCCGACACCACGCTCTTAACGACATTGTTCGGAGGGCCTTGCTTTCGGCGAATGTCCCATGCGTCCTGGAACCACCAGGTCTCTGTCGCTCCGATGGCAAGAGACCAGATGGTTTGACACTGGTCCCATGGCAAAGGGGGAGGAGTTTGTTGTGGGATGCTACCTGTGTCAATACCTTTGCAGTATCTCACCTGGCTCATACAACACGGACGGCTGGGGCGGCTGCTGAGAGTGCGGCAGCGAAAAAGCGGGAGAAATATGCCTCCTTGTGTACAAGATTTTTATTTGTGCCACTAGCGTTCGAGACGTCAGGATGTTGGGGGTCGGATGCCCTTGCTTTAATCAAGGAGATTGGCTATCGCCTTAGAGAGAGGGGATTTGACAATCACTCCGGGTCCTACCTGGCGCAGAGGTTGTCCATTGCCGTACAGCGTGGAAATGCAGCCTGCATTATGGGCAGCTTTGCGTCGGGTGGGAACCAGGAGAGATTTTAAATTTGACTTTGTATAACAACTGTATATTATATGTATTTGTAATTTGTTTGATGCCAACTGTAATTATCCATTGAAAAAATGAATTTGAAACAATAATAAAATACATTTGTTAACAATTCGAATCTTTGACGAAATTCACACCAATCGTTCGCGTTTAGGTAAATGTTATCATGTTATGTTTCAGCGCAGACAAAACTAGGACAGTCAATAAAGTCTGGTTAATTATTTTTAAATATACCGTTTGGTCTTCGTTCCCCCGGGTAAATGTTTGTTAGTCTAATTTAATAAACAACATTAATAATTACTGGCCATTATTTTCACTCATGTTAATGTTTTTTATAATAACTTTTGCCTTGGGGAGATTTCTTCCAACACACCCAAGACATCAAAAAGAATTTGATAAAAAAAATACAAAAGGTAGACTCGTAAAATTTTACAAAATCTAAATCACATTGTAGCTACACTCAAAATAAGGTAGGTGGGTATCTGTTCAGCTATATTTTACGTAATTTTGGTCCAATGTATTTACAGAAAAATTTGCAAATATTTACAGAAAAATCGAAGCGATTGTTTATGGAACGGCACGATTCCATTTTATTGCTCTGTGACAAAAACCTCGTCACTTAGCACTTTTTAGGAATCTACTTCATAAATTTTACCGTCAAATAACAAAACTTACGATTAGTATTGTCGTATTCCGGTTGAGTGAGCCAGTAAAACTTTAGGCATAACATCTTAGTTCCAAATAATCGTCAATATTTCTTACGACGCCAATGTCTTGGGTGGTGGTGACCATCTTGTGGCAATTTTATCGCATATTATATTATAAAAGAATGTGGTAATTAATTTATACTTAATTTTATAAATAGTAATGACATACATTACAATTATCCATGAAAATGAATTAATAACTTCCTTTGTTAGCGACACACCTGAAACAATAATGAACACATCGAATTGCATGAATTTAAAAGCCTTTCCCACAATGTTGATTTGGGGGTAATTAGTCAAACAATGCTATGTCTTCTTCTTTCAAATTTCGAATCAATGATAATAGAATCAGAGTCTAATTTTAAACGTTGCTTAGCGGCTGTTTATTTAAACGTAGATTTATCTCTTTCCGTCATTATTGGTTTGATATTCGAAAGAAGAAGATGCTTCCCTACTTTACTAAACACCCATTAAATGGCATATATTTTGAACAAAATAATTAAATAAATTAAACATATATTATTATCATAAACCTTATTTAATAAACATAAAATTACAACTAGTGCATGAGAGATGCTTCGTCGGGTTAAATAGTTACCTTTTTTACTCTAATAATTACTTTTATAGGAAAAAGAAATGATACCTTGGCTTACATTATTGCAATTTTCGTAGTGATCTCTAATGTTTTTGAAAATAAGTTATACTTATTTTACTTGCTGATAATATAGCTTTCTAGGTAGAAGAAATTTTGAAATCGGTTAAGTGGATTTTGAGTCGAGAAAAAAATAAATATACAAAAAGTCAAATCTCTTCTCTAAATAATATAAGTATAGATATATTAGTTCTCTGAAATGCGATTATCTGGATCAATGCCGTGAACGAAACACATGGCTTTGATATCGAAGAGACGATCCGCGTACAATATGATACCACACGTTTAATATCATTGATAGAGATAGTCAAGGAATGTTTGAAATGAAATAACTATATACTGTCATATAAGTAATATCTGTGATATAAATATACTGATATTGATTGTTTATGATGTACTTAAAATAATATATATAACTGTATTACTAGCTATCCTTATTATAATAACCGAATAATCCTGAGACAATTATTTACAAAAATAATAAATACCCTATAAATCTCCCATTGGGCTAAGACCTCTATTCTTTTTAAGAAGAAGGCTTAAAGCATTTTCTACCTTACTGCTTTAATGCAGATGATAAACACGTGTCAGATTTTCATTTGTTTCTTCGTGATATTTTCCGACACCGCTGAGCACAAATTGAATTATAAACGTAATTAATATTTTAATATAAATTAATATTTACAACAAGTTTATGCCAGCACAGCCCTCATATTTAATGCGTATACATGATTCTTATAGACTCTTTATCTCTTTTTTTCTCGTTTTTTATCATTATGAATATGACAGTTTCGATATGAATATTGCTCATAGTTGATAGAAAATCGTCAATGTAATGACCCTAAGCGATGTGAGGTTTACCGTGTGTCGGCGATAAAGTAAGGATCCAATTGTTGGATTTTTTCAAAGGAGCAAGGATTATTTCAACAAACTATTTGAATAAAAAATCTACCACGAACGATAAGCAGCGACTAAAACCGCCGTAATCTTTATCACAAGTTTATGACACGCTCGTGGATCAGAACCTTAAAGAACATCAATGACAATAGGTAAAAATTATCTGGTACAGCTGTCTTATCTACCTTATTAGAAAACAAATAATTGGATTGTATCTCTATAGTTGTAATATATGATAACTCACCACTTAAAACATTTTGACAATGTATTTTGAAAACTAATTTATTAAATTAAATATATAGAATATGCATTGTCCAGGATAAAGTATAATTTAAAAAGTAGCATATAATCTGGAGAAGTAACATTTTCGAAATCATAATATCATTATGTAGGAATTATAAATACTGTAAAGATTCAAAAGAAACAATATTTTTTTCGACATGTACATACTTTCTATACATATATTTTTAATTTATGCTTAGGATTTTAGTAGGAAAATAATATTACATAGATATATAATATAATAACAATGCATACATTTTTATCATGCAAACAATAATTTAAAAATTCATACCTTCGAAAACGTCTAAGTTGGATGGATAAAACTCAATGGAATTAAATCCGTAAACTGCAAATCACTAATTATTATTAAACAATTTAAGCTACAGTAAACATATTCTTCTTAAGCTTTAATCTAAACTGAAAAGTTGAAATATTTAATCGTAGCGTGTTTAGGGAGGAGGTTCGTAGCAACACGCGCGCTACGGCGTAGCTCGCGACGGACTGGGGCGGGAGACGAGACCTGTAGCTCTGCGGTTGCAACTAGTAATCTTCATTTAGTAGAATTGTATAATTATCTCGTTCATATGCGTTTATTATAATTATAGTAGTATTATTAGGAAATATCTAAAATGCATGTAAATTATATAATATTGGAAATAAACCAAGCGTTAATTACAACTATTTCATGGAAATTGACCTATAAAAACTTTTGAAGAAGAATGCGTAATAATTTGTTATATTTTTTATTACAAAATGTAATGTTTTCTTAGATATTAAGTTTTTCATTGAGAACGAATTATACCTTTTATTTTATAATTCGTTTAAAAGAAATTAAAGTAATTAATAAAACGTGTTGTTTGTTTAATACGAGCACAATATCCGCAATCCTTGACCTCAGCATATGTAATAGTACGCTTCAATCATTTAGAGCTTGCAAGTTGGCCTAAAGTGGCGTCCTTCGTGCTTCCCAGAGTGATGCAGTACAATAAGTAATTATTATTAATGTGTTCATTAAACATCGCTGCAAAGTCATTTAAAGTACTTTTAATCTAATTTTGTTACGCCGTGTACAAAGTATTTATACGTGCAGTTATCTTTACCGTAAAAAAAATTGGTTTAAAATATATCCAACGTGCCATGTGCTAGTTGATGTAATTTTTTCACATTTCTTGATCAGCACATGATATATAAATCTAATAATGAAGCCTTTGAAGAGTCAACATTTGTCTACAATTATTAAAATGACTTTTTGTCGATCAAATAGCATAAACAAAAAACTCAAAATAACTAACTTTTTTTTAAATTTAAATCTCTACATTTAAAACTAAGTTTGAATAGAAATACCATAAAATTTATATTTTGTTAAGTATTAGTTTTTCAATTGTATAGCATGCACCGGGCTCGTTCATTCAAACGACTGCCGCTTGAGACATCCAACGCAGCAGTTACTCGCAGTCAACGTGATGAGCTTGCACACCTTTTATTTATTCATTTTGTTTCTTTATACTTGAAACCCTTGACCCATTAACATGTGACTATAGCTGATTTCAATGTTTCGTCATTCCCATCAAAACAGAATTATATACTCTTTTAGTATATATGTATATACGAATACATAAGGAGATGTATTTTTAATACCTAACGGACAACTTCTAAACTAATATACATAAAACTTATACTCACGGTGCAGCGCATTGTGGAAAAGGTTTTACTTTATAAGATTATTATATAAATAGCTGAGCTTTGCAGTTTCACCCGCCTTAAACTTAGACTAATAATGAGGCAATCGTTAGTTAAATGTTCTTGTAATTAGTATGTACATTACCTGTTTATAATTTTATATAAGAGATTTATATTGTACAAAATATTAACCATTCCTGACATCGTCAATACAATTTGAAATTTGGGAACTATCTTTTGTGCTTTTGTAAGTACTTACTCCTACTCCTTCAAACCAGCTTAGCTTAGGTAAAGACAGACAGACCTACTCAGACAGCCTTTATCAAGTAATAGTCTTCCTCTCCATTTTAGGAGGCGGTAACTAGCCCTCAGTGGAGGACCTCATATACTTCATTAGGAATCACTAGGACTGAACCTGTGACATTTGGTATATCAGTTAGTGATAGAAGGCACGAATCACTTATAATAATATGTTTTTTAGTTTGGCCTATTCGCCTACATCTTTTTCTCAATAAAAATAAATAAAAATAGCTTTACTGGTGGTAGGGCTTTGTGCAATCTCGTCTGGGTAGGTACCACCCACTCATCAGATATTCTACCGCAAAACAGCAGTACTTGATATTGTTGTGTTCCGATTTGAATCTTAGTTCCCAAGGTTGGTGGTGCATTGGCTATGTAAGCGATGGTTAACATTTCTTACAATGCCAATGTTTAAGGGCGTTGGAGACCACTTACCATCAGGTGGCCCATATGCTCGTTCGCCTTCCTATACTATAAAAAAAAAGCTACGGCATAATATACATAAAAATATTACACACTTGATAGAATAGCTGAGTTGTCATACCAAAATTGTATGTTTTTTTTTAAATTCTATATATATATAGTTATGTATGCCATGAACTATTATTAATGATTCGGAATTTGTATTGCGATATTATATATGTGTATGTTTTTAATGTATGGAATGTCATAACCCAATTCAAAACCATATATTGATGTTATATGGCGATGACATCAGAGGCAGTATTGGCACCGTTATATGAAATACTGAATAAGACTTTGTCAGTATTTGAGTAATGGTTGTTTATATGGCGAAATTGGCCCAAGTAGATAGTGCACGTGTATCTTAACGGAAGGTTAACTTAACAGACGGTTAAAATCTAGACAAGCGTAACTGAGTTTTGATATGCTTAATTAGTGTTTGTAATTCATCTTGTGCTCGGCATTGAGTCGTGAGGAGTCCTTCATAACAAGAACAATGGACGAAATTTTGCTTTATGTGTATGTAATCAACGTTCCTACTAAAATAGCGTTGAAGTGAGACATTTACCGAGCAAAGGAATATTATATTTTATTGCTCTAACAGTTTATCAATCAATGAATATTCTTGATATCTATTATTGAGTAGTTTTTTTGCTTAATAATTCATTTTTCATAATCATGAAATAAACTAAATTTTCTCGCTTGTGTGCGCTATCTTCAAACTAGTAGTTTTAATCGTATATTGGAAGATGATTGGAAGAATGTACTATAAATAAAAATTGCCTTTTTTATATTTTGAAATTTGGTCCCGTAGGTTAATATATATATATATATATATTACAATATATCACTTGGCTCTCTTATATCTCATTATACTTCATTATTTATACTTCACTCCGTGAGAACAGTACGGAGTAATTCCCTCATCTTTCTGTACGAAGCCAGGATGGTTAGCAAGTCAATAAAATGTGAAGGGTACGACTATAAAAGTCGAAGTAAAGAATGTGAAGTATTTTTAATACTGAATATTTCTTTCTTGGGTAATGTTGAGTGAAATAAATTTTTGAGTTGCCATTCTACATTTGCGTCTCCACGTAAAGAAAATATTGTGTTGTCAACACGCGCTTTTGTGAAAACTGTGAGCAAAGAAAGTGGCAATTATTTCAGCATAAGTTATTTCACTTTTTAATAATTTATTTTTCATAAGCTGGTGCATATTTAGCAGAAATGCTAAGAGTTCAAGTTGATCTAATCGTAAAAAAATTACTTTTCGAGTAAAGTTGTTTTCGAGTAAAAATGTTAATATGTATAAATATAATTTTAATAAGTCCTTTTGGGTAGTTCTAGTGACTAATTTATATGAGTGCTGATATCGTCACCATCATCATCAAGCCTTGGTCGTCCACTGCTGGACAGAAAGCTCTCCAATGGCACGCTACTGAGTCGATTTTCAGCTCTCAATCTCCATCCGCTGCCAGCCACTTTGCGTATATATATGTATGTATACTCCACCTAGCTGAAGGACGCTACGCTACGCTACGTTTGCCAAGGCGTGGTTTTCAGTTCAGAATATTATATGCTGTGCTGATATACGTGGGTTCAATCCCCGGGTCAGACCAGCAGTTATTGAGTTTATCTGTGTACAAATTGTCAGTAGCAGCCTCAGTAGTCAATACTTCGAAAAGCACGTAAAAGCCTTTGTGTCGGATTTTGTAATCCGATCGGATTATGAGATTAAAGGAATATATAGCTCAACATAAAATATCCTATGCAGTTGGCTAATCCTCTTGAGAATGACCTCCGTAAGAGGCTTAAAAATTTTACTACCAATTTGAAACAAACGAAAAACTTTACTAATTATAGTTAAATTCTTAATAACTCTTAATCTAGAAATGGTCACGTGTGTCATCAGTCCTTGAATAATAATAATCATGTCCTCCAAACCGATTTCGGCCACGGCGGCATTCATCTCTCGAATATAGTATAGATAAAACCACATGTAGCAAACCGCATTTGATTAAGCGATGCTGAAACGAACCACAGACTCTCAGCAGCTGTTTACGACGTTCTAATATATTCCAGCATTATTCTAATTACAGACATGGGATCAATTCTGTTACTATTATGGATTATGGTTAAGATTAAAATTTCCATTAATATATATTTAAATTAATGATTGAATACTATTTATTGCACATTCCACCAACCCGCATTGGAGCAGCGTGGTGGAATTAGCTATAAATCTTGTCCTCAAAAAGGGAGAGGAGGCCTTAGCCCAGCAGTGGGACATTAACAGGCTGTTACTGTTACTGTACTATTTATTGATCCATCGAATGTTCATGCGCTGCGATCGCTTTCTAAGCTGTCAAAGCGAGTTACCACTTATAAGATTGGATTGGGATGGAGGTTATCTCAATAACACAAAAATCGTCTAATACAGATTATACAAAAATGCGAGCCTCCATGCGTTTATATTCGGTAAAATTAGAAATTAAAAACTTTAAAAATAATTTAATCCAAACAAATTAATTTAGTTTAGTTGTTTTTTTATCGATTATTTTTAAATAATAACACTTTTTTATTTGGCCACATACTTGTGAAACCAACAAAAGTGGGACTCGTGACCTTAGTAATGACTAATGAATAAAATTTTAATATAATTTGTCTACGTTATTCCTTAAAAGCGTAAAATAAAATATATGAAAAATTAAAATAAAAAGAAAATTGAAAACAGAATACAGTAGATGCGATGTACGAGAAAAACAAACACTGTAAGAGTATTTTATGTTGATTGGAGTTTGGGTTCGAAACGAAAAACATTCTAAAATAATATGTTTTTTCTTCATTCGTTTCGCTTCGCTTTGATCGTGAATTAATTACAGTGTACTCCATTAGAAAAATAGTACTAATGCCTATACGATATTTATTTACTAAATGAATATCCAATTAAATATTTTTCTTTTTACCCGACTACGGCAAAGCCGAAAGGAGGTTATGATTTCAGCCCTTATGTATGTTTGTTCGTCTGTTTCCGCAATAGTATATAATAGGTTAATTATCATAATTCCCTAAATGAGGTATCTCATGTAATATTGTAAGATGGTATACGACCATGGCCATCATTTGAATATCAAACTATGTCTAATAAGTATTCATTTAAAATGACTATGTAAATTGTGTAATTATTAGATGAATAATAAATATTAAATTGTTAGTAAACATGAATTTCAGACATGATTTTTTCTTATTTTTGTATTCTTCAGAGCGCGATTATCTCTATAGTCGGTTATCAACTTATTTTTTCGTTAAAATCGAAAACACTAGCATTAAATTGCTATAAATATTAGGTCCTTACATATGAAATTAGCGTTTTGTCGTACTGACCAATTTGATCTGAAATATCTTTGGTTAAGAATTCCAAATTCAAATTTATAAATTCATTTAGCTGGTACATTTGAGTCTTGAAAACAGTCATTCATTTGTTTTTTCCTCATTACTTTTTGCTTTAGCGTCGCTTATTACCGCACAATGGAAATCATGAAATATCGGTATATTTACGAGTACGAGTTCTACCGTGGCACCAGTGCTGTAGAAACAGCTCGAAGGATTAATGATGTGTACGGCGCTGGTGTCGCAAAAGAAAGCATGGTACGTTTTCGTTCCGGAAATTTCGACCTTCAGAACCCATACCGTGGACGGCCGGAGACAAAAGTGGAAAATGAAGAATTAAAGGCTTTTGTGGAAGCGGATCCATCACAAAGTACTTCAGAGATAGCTGCAGGCTTCGGGGTAAGTGATAAAACTGTATTAATCCACTTAAAGCAAATCGGGAAAGTAAAAAAACTTGAACGAGTGGTACCTCATTAATTGAGTGAATCGAACTTGCAAACACGTGTCGACTGCTGCTATTACTTTACTCAACCGACAATGAAGGGATTTTAAATCGAATCATTACTTGTGATGAAAAGTGGATACTGTACAATAATCGGAAGGACTCGTCGCAATGGCTGAACCCTGGAGACCCAGCAAAATCCTACCCTAAACGAAAATTGACTCAGAAAAAGTTACTTGTGAGTGTTTGGTGGACTAGCGCCGGTGTCGTTCACTACAGCTTTCTAAAATCTGGCCAAACGATTAAAACAACAACAACCACTAAGTTAGATGAGCTACAATTGGAATGTCTGTGACATCCACCGTACTCCCCGGACCTTGTTCCAACAGATTAGCATTTTTTCCGGAATTTGACAACTTCTTACAAGGAAAAAAATTCAACTCCGATGCGACAGTCCAAGCCGCCTTCAAAGAGCTTATTGATTCTCGCCCCCAGGGTTTTTTTAGTAAAGGAATCAATTAACTACCTATGAGGTGGCAAAAGTACATAGACAACAACGGTACATACTTTGATTAATTAAATATATTTTACAAAAAAAAAGACTATATTCCTCCCGTACAAAACGCCAATTTCATATGTAGGGACCTAATATAAATTGCCAGTGTAACAATCCATATACAAAAAAAACATTAACATGATAAGAGAATTAATACATCATTATCTAGCTTAGAAGTTAAAAAGATATATGTACATATACATTTTGTTATTGGCAGATTATAGCATATATTAAGGAGTAACTAGAGAATTTCTTGCTGATACTTCTGCTTGTAAATTTGAATTTAATTAAATCTCATAAGACGACGATATAAAAGCCTACTTCAATAAAGTACATTTTGATTTTGCTTTTTGATTGACATAATTCGCGAGCTTAGCAGAATATTCATCGCTATGAATGAATAATCCACTCCATATTAAATTTTAACTTCTCTTTATCTGGTTACATGTCGTTAATTAAGATGCTTTATACCACAGTATTGCTAATAATATATAATTTAACCTACACATCTAATCATTTCCAATGGTACCTAAATTTATGATTATAACATTATAATAAGCAAGCTGCCCGACTTCATTGGGGTATGATTCTGTTTCCTGTCCTGTCAATCCTGAAGCTGATGCATATAAAATAAAAAAAACCCTCTGTTCCAAATTTCAGCTTTAGAAACTTAAAGATTTAAGGGCTGTGATGGATTAAAGGGTATATATATTATATATAATATGTAACGTTTCACAATGAAACGTTTTGTGAGTTACGTTTATGAGTTATTAGACTTATTTTGTAGTAATATCATCCATATAATTATAAATTAAAATTACAGTAAATTTGTACGTAAAAATTTGATGATTTCGTTAGATTTATTTTTCACGAGTAAAATGATGTAGAAATATTTGAAAAATGCAATGTATCAAAAGAAAAAGAATCAAAATAAACTTTAGGTCATTATTATTTTATTTCATTAAATAAATGATTCGTTGAATGTCTAAAAGCCTTGAAAGATCTAGTAACTGTTAATACATATATGTTACTTGTGTGTGAGGAACGTATGAAATCTGTGTCACCATCTGCGACAGCCCACTATACGTCAGTCTATTAGCGAGGAATGTGACGTTTTCACTCGGAGGATATCATTATCCTTCGCCTACACTCATCGCTGTATGTTATATCGATAAGATATATAAATTTTTTAAATATTGTATATCATATTAAAAATAAGATATATAATTTTATATTAATATTATTATATATAATATATAATATTTTTGTAAAAAAAGCACTTTCACAAAAATACAAATGTCTGTATCTACTTTGTTGCCATCGATATCTAACTCTTCTAGTAATAAGACATTCGCTTTTCGTTTTACATTTTTCTAAATTAAATTGGTAAGCGCACTGGCAAACGAACTACCCCTGGATGTCAAGTGGACACCACCAATCATAGACATTGGCGAAGTAAGAAATATTAACCATTCCTTACATTGCCAATGTGTCACCAATCTCGGGAACTAATATGTAATGTCTAATGTGCCTGTTATGACTTACTTATAAAAAAAACAAAAATACCAAATTGTAGATCACTTCCTTCATGATGACAACCAATGAGATGAAATGAGATTAGCCAACTGCAAAAATAAACCATTCCTCCTTATAATATAAACTTAGTATAAACTAATACACCTGTTATTGTAGAACCATTTATAGCGAAACAAATGTCAAATGTTTGTAAGTCTAGGTCTAGGTCATTTAGTGTGCATGTCCTTAGAAGATGAATAATTTAAAATTTTGTTGACTGATTTTATTGAATTCGACTTAAAATAAGCCTTTGAAACGTCATGTATTGCGTGCTTGTAAGAAAACACATTGATTTCTACAGATTAAAAGTTTTAAAAAATACAATTTTATCACAATGATAAAAAAGGAGGCTAATGTGAGGCCAAAACATCAAACCGTTAATTGAACTACAGCGAGCAACGAAGCTTTTTTTACTTTACACACATATATCTCACACTAATATACACTGTAACAGCATATCTTTAAGATCATATTTCTTTGAAGCATTATATTTGCCCTAAGGAAAGCATTAAGCAAAGTGTACGTTCGAAACATCATAACTTTGCGGGCTCACGATCGACGTATTGCATTTATTACCACTTTACCCAGACCTTAGCATTTTGAAAAAAAAATGTTTTATGCTCATAGTCATAAAGTCGATTCATGGTACCGTAGGGTTCGGGTTAGCCTGGTTATATGTAAAAGCGAACGGGTGGTTAATGGTGTAATAAAGACGTGATACTCGCCGAATTTAGAAATAACACAGGGCTGTTTTTATTTTTGTTTTATTTAGAATTGAGTTTAAGAAATATGATGATAGAAAATCACTTTTGCGGCTTTTTCTTTCGAATGTCAAATAAATAATGATAGAAAGAGATAAATTAGTGTTTAATTAAAGAGTCGCTAAGCAACGTTTATAAGTAAGGCCGTTTATTGTTGAAATAACCATTGAGTTAATATATTATATTCCAAAATATAAATCTACTTTTTTAAGACAGAGGTGAGAATAAAATATTTTTTACTTGTGTTAAAGAGGTGGAACGACTTAAATCTAATTGACAACATTTCAGTGCTGAAATTAAAAATACCGTTTCCTTTTTTATCTATCCTGAGCTTGGATAATAATTTGTAATTTTTTTTAATACGTATTTAGGAGAAATAAAATGTGAATAATGTGTGGTGACGTCAAATTAACGGTTGAATAAGGTAGTGGTCTTTGCCCAACTTGCTATAGAAATAGTTAATAAACATGAAAAAATTTACAATGTCGAATAAATTAATAATGTCACTAATGTATTTTTATTGTTTAACGGCTTTTTTATCAATTATCATCTCGGCATAATATTTAAAGATTACAAATCAAGATGGATCCCTGTTTAAGCGCCATTGAAAGCCAGTCACCAGTCTATAAAGTTAACGTATTGAAAATTTGGAACGCAGACAGCACAAAGCTAGCACAAAGCATTTTTTTTTTAAATATATACGCTAGCGCTTGACTGTTATCACACCTGATGGAAAGATAAATGGCTGCAGTACTCCATGCACGATCTGACTTGTCCAAAAGTGAGTTTGGATGTTAATGTAACTCCTAGAAGCTCAATTGAGTCTTGGCAGAATTAAATTTGACTTTGTTATCATCGCCCCAATTCGAAACCTCTTCCAATCTCAAATTGATGCGTTCTACCAAGGCCTCCCTGTGCTCACGAGTTTCTGTTGTACTAGCTCGGGGACCGGATGTGTATCTCTCCGTGACAGTGCTGTCGTCTGCGTACCCAAAAGATACCGGGTTTCAGCAGATCGATTATATACAGCAGGAAGAGTGTGGCGGAGAGAATTGAACCCTGAGGAACACTGGCATTAATCGCCATTAGATCAGACGAGAAGCCATCTAGGACAACTCGAAACGATCGTCCACTCAGGAAATCTGATATCCAGTTGCAAAGGCCAACAGGTATCACGTAGCTAGGAAGCTTGCTAAGAAGGCCCGCATGCTAGACCCGATCGAAAGCCTTGGACACGTCAAGTGAAAAAATATTGAAATAGTAGTAAAATAGTAAATAGTCATAAAATTGACAAGGCAAATTAAATGACAACTGTCTATTTTTATTTTTTTCATAACAAAGGTATAACATCATTATGCCGTATGTGTGACGTCATGTACGTATACGGCTATTTAGAATGAAACAAAATTCAAAGTTAAAATTATGAATAAAAAATAAAATAAAAATTAAAAAATTAAAAACATGGGTCCCATTGTTTTATATTTAGTTTCAATTTATGTAATCATTTATGTATGTACTCCCTTTAAGCGGGATTCTTACCCACTAAAACCACTGCGACGACCGTCCTCGGTCAGATTGGAGAGGTTACAGGATTGTGTCGATATAACGTCTTTGTCAATGTCTTTGAGCAAAAGTGACCGCTTACTATCACAACAGTCACAAACGTTGTATTACCTGGACAGTAATAGCGATAGATATTCTATCTTCTATCTAATTAAATAATGTTATCTTAGAACAAAATATGGGATAAGAATATGTACATGTACAAAATGATTATAGAAGATATGATCCGTGATGCAATAAATCAGACAAATTACGAAAATAATTTATTCATATATTATTTAATAAAAAAGTTAAAACTATATCTCTCAAAATTTGTCACTACTGAAAACCATTCCGTAATATTATATCGATTAGGATTAACTGCTTGTAAAAATCACTTAAATACAATCACAGTTTATTCTTATTACTTTAACATACATGATACGTAATATTTTTCTAATAACATCATGACGCACCAAGTATTCTTAAAATTGTATTATCACATTTATTTATTCAAAGGAACTTTTTGTAACCACTTTATTCCTTAATGACATAACCTAACGCCTTCATTTCTTCATCAAACTGTTCATCACGATATTTTTTAATCTTCTGGAACCATTTACCAATGGACACATGGTTTCTACACGTGCCGCCGTACCTCGCTGGGAGGCAAGCAGGGTCTAACTGCTGGTGGAGTGACTTCAAATCATTACCGTGAAAGAATATTTTGTCCCATGCCTCCTGCGGTATGAACTTCTTGAATAAATAGAAGAACGTGTTTAATATCCAGGAGTAATTGATTATGTGGCAGCTCCTTAGTCGTGCTGGACATGACATCTGAAAAAATAGTACTTATAAGTAAAGGCTCGCTACCAAATATCCGCGCACCTGCAACTGGAGCTGTTCTAATGGATGTGCCCACAAACAAACTGCGCTCGTGGCGGGGGTGCCTCGTAGCATGAAACGATGTATATTCCATAAGCGTGAATGAATCCTACGTAGTAGGATGGACTTGAGCAGTAGAGGAAGCGCGGTACGCTTGTGGTGCGCGATTATGGTTAATGCTTACCAATATACATTTATATTAATAAATTTAGCCATGAAGATTAAAAAAAATTGATACAAAAGACTTACAAACAAAAATACTTAAATATTACAATGATAAAAATATAGATAAAAATGCACTCCTTTATGAGTTTATGTATTTGTATATGATTAATGTGACAATTATTTTAGCGTACCCCCATCAAGGACACGATCTGGTAGGCAATGGTTGGCGTTAGAGTCGCCACGTGTCGCAGTGTCAATCCTTCCATATCAACGATGACTGTTCCACCGAGGACCTGAATCTTTGGTTGTCGTATAGCGATCTCCGTTATCGCCATTCCAGCTCGCACTAAATCCTCCACACTGAACTCACTCGGATCCCATGTTCCTAAAATAAGTGTTGGAAAATATTAAAACCTTTAAAAGAAATTAAGGTAATAGAGTAGTGCTAATAAAACTAATGAGATCAGGTGCATTCGTTCGTTCTTTATTTTTATTATTCCGTTGTTCTTAACAGTTGTTTTAACAGCCTCCGGTCTAGTGACTAGCTTATACTACTGGATGAGGAGTGTAAAAAAGTCAAACGTGTTTTTTTGTCAAGAAATTCGATGTAACAGCTCGTAGTTACGATATTGGTTGTCGGTATGGGGTAGACCTCGTTCTGATTTCGAGCCGGGTGCGTCGCATAGTCGGGTTACCAAATTGATAGTACATATCCTATTCCACTTTTGCACCCACGTAGATGAGTGCCCTTGGCTAAGATATGACCTATTTTAGATTTTAAATTTAGTTATTTTTTAAAAAAACTTCTAAAATGATAACATGATTGTTAAGATTTGATCAATTTTATTTTAAATCTTGCCATGGCACCTTAGTATTGCAAAAGTTACTTGTCGAACAAGTATCGGAAACCGGCACGTTAAATAAAAAACGAAATTATGAGATTTTTCTGGTAAAAAATGTCACGTATGTTGTTATATCGTGAGTACGCTTATATTAAATATAACGTAAATATAATGATCTAGCGATGGTTTTGGGATGAAATAAATTAATTAATTTGTGCACAACTCCAATACCTTTTGAATACAATGATTTTCATTAATCTCCTTTTATAATAAATACTTAATTTAAAGATTTCATTGCTATTTCGGCTTTACGAAAATACTAATCCTAATTTTATTAATACACTGTGAAAATTATTTAAATAGACTAGTCTATAAATACTTTTCTATAAGTTCTAATTCAACGTTCATACTTTTTAATTACAATATGTAAATAAGCGTTTTATATTAATTTTTGGAGGTATTACTTATTACGCCAATATGTGAAAAAGTTTTTTTTTTTGCTAACTGAAACAATTACATATCAAATATTTGTTAATTAAAACGTATAAATATTACAATAACCTAAAAACCTACAAATATTAATGTTTCATATACTATACTATACTATACTACTATTCATTCGATTCAATTGAAATTTTAAATAGTCAATTAGTTATAGTTAATACTTACGTATTAGTATTGTGAGCGTAATAACAATAAGTAGCTATCACCGGGAACCTGACTGATGAAACATTAATATTTATGGTTGTTAAAATGATTTATAATTAAAAAAAAAACAATAAACAAATTTAGAGTAAAATAAATAAAAACAGAATTTCGTTAATGAAATATATTTTTCTTATTATTATAATAATAAAAATAATAATGATATATAGCATACTATATACTTATATAGTATGTTCGCCATACGCACACAAGGGCCGATTGCCGCCTGCCGTCCCGGCATACGATTTAGTCTTAGCACCACGTGCGCTAATAAATAACATTCATAAAAAAAATCAAAAGGCATTGGGCATAAACTAATACTTTATACAATGAATAATTTGTTAGTATTTATAAAGTGTCATTATAAGTTGAAAATAGAAATTGAAAAGCAGGAACTTCAAGTAGTTCTCCTGGTCGGTACACCATTTGCCGTTTGCTTATTGTTTCCGATTTGCATGCTACGGAACACTGAAACTACTTGGAATTAATTGGACGCGTGTTTCCTGATTTTCTAAGTTAGATTGTGTACTTGTGTAAATGTTTTCCTATAAGCTTAACAAGATGGTATAATTATGTATTGAGTGCTTCTGTCGAACTTCGATTAATCGAACGAGTACCTGGATTTTGATTCAGTTTTAGTTTATTAAAATAATTTCAAAACAATATAAAATTATTCTTCATTGAAGTAAGAGTTAACAAACAATTTATCGTAAAAGCTTATTTCGTCATTTAATGTATCGTAGTAAGCTTTAACAAGCAGGTTGTTGTACTAGTGTATGCTGCAAGTAAGCAGCAAGAAGCCATTAATATTTTAAATGTATTTTGTTACATATATTTAATCGTGCATAAATAATAGAAATATTTATAAATTTAAATTTAATTAAAATTTCATTATGGTATATACGGTGAAGGAAAACATCGTGAGGAAACCTGCATGTGTCTAATTTCACTGAAGTTCTGCCACATGTGTGTTCCACCAACCCGCATTGGAGCAGCGTGGTGGAATAAGCTCCAAACCTTCTCCTCAAAAAGAGGAGAGGAGGCCTTTAGCCCAGCAGTTTTCACAGGCAGGACATTCACAGGCTGTTACGGTTACGGTAAAATTTTATTTCTATACATAGTTTATGAACGTAGTATTTTTTTCTATATGACATACTATAGTTCATTTTTCAACGATGCAATATAAGTTAGTACGTTTGAATATGGAACGCAAAAAGCTAACCATTATAAAACTTAATTTACAAAACGTTAATATTTATTTTTGAAATAATACTGCTTAAAATACAGTTGTTTATATTTTGTCACTCCCATCGTCTGACGTATTTCATAATTCATAATGACATTGGAAGTTTTTGGGAACCGGTTTAAGTCAGGCTTCTAAAACTTTTTTTTTGTTTTTATTTAACAATTCAAACGGTAGAGGTAAATGAACTTTCAAACGTGTATCGGAGTGAAATATTTTTTTAACTTTTAGAATTTGTTTTTATAAATAGGATCCTGTTCGTCCAGCGTTAGTGTGTTTCTGGGACATTTGAAAATTTGATTAAGTAACTTAAAACTGTGATATTAACATTATTAATATATACAGCATACGAAATATAATATAAGCGTATATTCCATAGGCTTTTTAAGTACTATATATATCTGTACTCTTTATCAATCTTTCCTTTCCTTCCTTCCGCCCTTTTTTCAAATGTTGTCTAAACGTGTTTGATGCAAAAATAATGTACTTGTGTTTGTATGTGTGTATAATTATATAATATTTAAGCCTTGGTTCAGGCGTAAGGCTACCACACATAAACAAGTTACAACGTTGTGACGTGGCACGTTGCGACATCGTTAACGTTGCGTCGTCATGGCGTGCGTAACGTATACTACGTTCGACTCAAATCGGACTGTGTAAACAACGCTTTACCAAACCAATCAGTGTAATTATCATCTAACGTTCCGGCCTGTTTGTGTATTGTTAGAATTATCAAATATATGTCAATCAAATGGATCTAGTTCATAGTGTATATTCTACTTCAGCTATTGTATTAATACTAGGGATACAGCACGACTTAGCATTAAAACGTATGTAACAATATACTTCTTTAGAATATGCTTTATTGTGATTGAACTCATCCTACCTAGTCTTAATGATTCGTCAAACAATGTAGGAAATATTATATACTATTGAACAAATGTGCATGACAGATGCACTCTATATTCCCTCAGTATTATAGTCCGATGGGACGGCAATCCGACACGTTTCGGCGAAGCACGTGCTTTCCAAGAAATGGGACTTTAAAACTCGTAACTCCGGACTATTATCTACTTACTTCGAATACTTTGACGGAAAAGTTTAAATAATATTTTATTGCCACAATATGGTATTTTAAATCTGTACTACACCAGCGATGAACGATATAGTTATTGATATATAGATTATTAGTCTATAACACAAATCGGAATAAAAAATATTAATATAGATGATTAACTAACTTATGTCACTTTATATTTATAGCCCGGCTAAGATATAAAAAGCTTGTAAGCATCCTACCGCGGCGCTTAAGCATATTCTTCTTTTGAGGAGAAGTTTTCACGCTTAATTAACCAAGCTGCTCCAATACAGGTTTGCGAAGGTGGTCATGGTTAAAAACGACATATATAGATTTCTTAAACATGTTTTCCTTCACCGTCGAGAACAAGATAAATTATAATTCCTCTCGTGATTTCAACCGCGTGTGAGGAGGAGGTGTTATCTTTTGCCCTTTTCTGTATTTTCACAACATGTATACAAAATTTTATGACGATCGATAAGCGTTAAAAACAAACAAAGAAACTTTTATAATATTAGCAAGAATTACAAAAATGTCTTGTTTGGGCTACAATCACAAATTCCCACAATTTTCTTTTAAGATTCATGTGTTCTAACCACTGGGTCACCTCGCCCTTATGACGACATACAATATGACATAGTTGTAATTCACTGTTGTTAATTTTTAATGTTGATACTTACCAAATCTGAATATCGACAGTCTACCAACGTCCGGCCTGTCGAGCAACGTTCCTTCGTAGGCATCCTTCACCTTCATGAGGCTCCACAAATCTACACCCTTGTACAGATGCGGATACTCTTCCCGGAATGAGTAGTATCTGACTAGCTGAGAACAATATGAGAAAAAACATCTTTGTAAGCATAACTTTTGGTTTTCCAAACGAGACAGAATGTTTTAAGTATACGAATGCTTATAGAAAAATTCAATAACTTTTTTTTATTGATTGCCTCGTTGATCTAGTGGATCTAGATCAAGTTCCGCAGATCCTGACGTCAAGGGGTTTACTTCAGTTTTTATGTTATCCATGTATGTATAATATAATTAAAGCGATTATTAAATGAAACATCTGGGACTGTTATTATCTCATATTAGGAAAATAATTCTAAGCTAATATATAACATGTTCTACCAATAAAGGAATAATGGAGGTCAGAGTGCCACCGCTTCGTATAAATACTGTATTAGGTAAAGTTACTTTGCCTCCTCGGTTTATTACTTTTAGACGAAAACATAGAAACACTTCGAAATATGAAATGCAAATTCTATAAATTTATAATGAAAATTTTCTGGCTTTACCAGAAAAATAGATGCTATTCTAAAAATCTCTAAAGAAAATTCTAAATTTATCTCTCGATAAATATTCTTGAACCCATCTTGGGTTCAAGAATGTTTATCTCTTACCATTGGGTACGATGGCATCGGCGTGAGGTAAATTTCAAGTGTTGCCTTTTCGGCCTTTTCTGCCTACGCACACAGCATTACGAGCTTGCGTTAACAAATTTAAAACGCGAATTAAATGTTAAAAAATATGTTAGAGAGTCGAAATAAAAGTAGTATTGTTATGTATTGTTGTAATTCGGTTTGAAAAATAGCCAGTGTAAATACAGACACATGCCAAAGTCTACGGGCGGCGGTGACCACTTACCATTAGGTGGACCACTTGTTAGTCAAACTAACAATAATTAAAAAAATAATTTTGAAATTGGTTCACATTACACAACATAGTTTGACACCTAACAAGTAAAAACCGTACCCGTCATACAATAAAAAATTTGGTTAAACTCTGATGGAACCAACGATGTTTTTGTGTTCAATGATGACGGGCAAGTAGGTCACGTGATGGTAAGATGTCGTCACCGCCTCTTGACATTAGCGCTGCAAGAAATAGAAATTATTTCTTACATCGTCGATACACCTCAAAACTTGATACCATGGTTGTTATGCCCCATCTGCCTTAAAGAAACTAGCTCTCTCATCCTTCTAACTACATAATAGATAGAATAATAGAACCATGGTACCCACAGTAGCGGTTACGCAAAGCCCTCTCACTAGTATAATTAAAATACCAGGCAATAAATAAAATGTATAATCGGTAATTTCACATTTTATTAGTTAATAAATAAAATGTATGATTTAATTTTACCCTTGACTCTGTTTAACTTGAATATCTTGAATCATGAGTTTTGATTTGAAGTCAATAATTTATTTCGAAACTGGTGTGAACTGCTGAATTATAGATTTATTTTATAATTTTTTAATTAAAACTATTAAGAAAATTCTTTATTTTTTTACGCATAATAATACAAATATTAAAATAACAAGAAATACGCGTATTATATATTTACGCGCATAAAACAGGTCATGCAAAGTGATAAAGAACTGTAAACGACTTTGCTATGGCTTGTTTACGTCATATTTTAGACTTCAAAAATATAACGAGGTTTTCTAAGCCCGATGTAAAAAAAGAATTGGATTATATAACCTGTTAATTGAGAAGTAATAAAGGCTATATAATTTCACTCCATGCGCGTAATAAGCGGAACCGTATCCATAAATGTCAATTAATATGTGTGTGTAACAGATGTATAATCCGAATTTAACCCGGCTGAACCCGCATTGTACAGCTAGCTAATTGAAACATAATTGCTAAGATAAAATATTGTATTGTATATGCTTAAAGTAATATTTTTTTTTACCACGTTTATATTAACTCGCTAATAACTCGTTCGACACACGACGAATCTTATTTAGTTAATGTGTTCATCTTATTTTTTTTATGTAAGTATTTTCTACAACGTTGTAAACGATTTAAAGATACTTTTAATTAATTCATTCACACTCTGACATTGCAAGGTGTAAAAAGTATATTTTTTAATATTAAATACTTAATAATATATAGATATAAGCTCCCCCAGACCGATTTCGGCCACGGCGGCCAATCTCAAGAAAGATTAGCCAACTGCGCAGTACAGTACACAAGTGTGTGCGCAAACACAGGTGCACTCTATATTCCGGAACCGGACCGGAAAGAGTTCAAGCGCAGGACCAACGGCTTAACGTGTTTTCCGAGGCACAGGAGTGTACACACTTCCAACATCCACTCCCCGGGCTACTACTGATAATTTTCTGACATAAGAACCCAATAACTTTTTATTGGCCCGACCTGGGAATTGAAACCAGGACCTCCGGGTCGGCGACCTTATATTTAGCCACTAGACCAACGAGGCAGTCAAAGTCAGTCATGAACTGTAGAATGCATTATATAAAACAACTCATGATACTATATAATTTATAAGGGTATGATACCAGTTACATCAGCTTACGACGAGCATTGTATTCAAATCGTCTAGCAGTGACCAAACCTGACCAGGTCTGAAGATTACATTAACTAAGTATGTAATCGTAACTACAATATACACAGGATTCAGACCAGGTTTTAATCTCAGGGCTACCATAGGAGAGGAGCTTCAACAAGATGAGAATTCTATTCATTTTGTCGAAGAGAAAATTGTTCAGATTCACGAGACCAATGTGCATCATTGGTCGTTTTGTACAAAAACATGTTAAGGAGTTTTTCAACTACAAAATACTCGAGAAATTAAATTTTAGAGTTAATTTTCCAAACGATTGAAATTACGTTAAAAATTGTTAGTTAGTATAGCATATTAATAGTACTTGTTGATAATGTGGCCTCCAAAAGTTTTATATCGGCCCTAAGTGCTTATACATATTATAACAATACAAGACACTGTTATGGCTCGCATAGATCATCATGCATAGCTGTTGTTTGTGAAATTTAATTTTGTTTAAAATTCTTCGAATTATTGATAAAATTATAAAATCATCATTAAATACCAAATTTAAAGAGCAATAGCAAAGGAAACACATTTAAATTCTTACAAATGCATTCGCTTTTAATTTTGTAAAAAACAAAACATAATTATTTATTACATACCTACCAGATAAAAGGAGGCACGTAAGAAAAGATATACAACTGATAAATATATGGACAATTTGTACCATGATGTTTGTATGTGGCTTAGCCTTTTTCGATGTGTGTATCTCCTGCGCAGTTGACCGTTTTGAGAATGGCGTTCGTGGTCGACATCGGTCAGGAGTACATCATTGCAATATTAAAAAAATACTAGTTCGTTTTTTTATATCTTTTTTATCCAGATTCACTTTCACTTAGACTTACATACAGCTTATAGTTTTTAAATACAGGATTTCTAATACGTGTGTGTGTGTTTTTTTTTTAGATATTTCGTAATCATTCGACGTAGGCTTCGATGTAAATTGGTGTATTCGGTCTGTATAACTTAAAAATATGGTAAAGACCTCGACAACATACTTTTAATGATGTCACATAATCAAACATGGACTTCGTGATCAGTACTTCGGTATTTCTTTTTTACATGTGTGTCTTGTAAAATAAAATAGTATCTTATATATATATATATATATATATGTTTATCTCGTGATCAGTACTTCGGTATTTCTTTTTTACATATGTGTGTTGTAAAATAAAATCATATCTTATATATGTATATTTAAAAGAGTACAGTAAATAGTACATGATAAAAATAACCCACATCATCATCATCATCATCATCAACAGCCAATCTATTTTGTCCACTGCTGAACATAGGCCTCTCCCAAATAACCCACAACCAAATGAAAATAATTATGACTCTATTCAAATCGTTGTTCCTATTAGTAATTTCTATTGTTTTCATAGCAAACTTAATAAATACATCTATCTATCTATAATCATCATGTTACAGTAAGAAGCAGCAAGTTGAACGAACGACGAAACTTTTGCTCGATTTATGCCTAACACAGTATGAACCGTTATGTATGAATCATTTACAGTAACGTTATGCCTATCCGGTTAACAAAAAGTGCTTTCTAACTTTGTTATTCGGAAAATATCTAAGAATATTTAAACTAATGAATATTAAAATTTGACCTGACCCAACTTGACCTGACCTAAACAGGCCCGAGATATTGTTTTCAATTAGCTTATAATAACGGTAACTAAAACAACACATCATTTTATGTCAGAATTATTAATTCGAATATCCTCTTACGCTTACTTTTTACTATGTAAGTCAAATATTGAGGACATTCAGGTTGATGCCATAACATACGCACGTTGAATTATCAATGGTTAGCTCCGTCCGCGGGAATGTCCGCGAATGAGGAAAGGGGTACAGGTTATGACCTATTTCTTTTCCAAATTTCATTTAAATCAGTTCAATAGTTTTTGCGTGAAAGAAACAACAAACAAAAATACATCCATACTAGTAGATTGTTTAGTTAGGAGAAAATTGAAAATAAAATCGCAATAAACTTGAATAATAATCTCGAAATATAATGGCTATAACATGAAAATTATGACGACATATAAGTCGATAATATAATATGTACGTACAAGTTTATGTGCGCGCGGGACAATAAAGTTTCTTGCTCGGAGATATCTCAAGAGAAATGCGTCATCTGTCCGGTGTGGTTTGCATTCCCCGCGCTCTGAAAATATTTTAATTATTTTTATTATATCCTTGTATAATATTAACAAAACAATCTAATTATATCACAGATATAGTTGCAAATAAATATGTAGTGCTATTATTGAACATGTTTTTAAAATGTGAACAGTCTTTATCGACAAAAAGACTATATTTTTTATTGTTTCAAATGAAATTAATTAAAATAGTTAAAAGTACACACAATAGCTAAATTTGCTTTCTACCTTCGTGAAGTAACAGGATAACAGATATAGATTTGACAGAACTATTTTTTATATTTTTCGATGATGATTTCCTAGTTTTAATATAGTATTATTAAAAGGTTTAAACATAGAATTATAGGCGTGCATTTTAGTTGCAATCGATTCGACCTTTAAATTTACATTTAGCACGCTCAAAAAACTTTCCCTTCACAATTATTGTCAACAAACAGACAAAAACTATCCTAGATTTATTTCGTAACGTTCAAGAAATACTTAGACGTCATAGTACATTAAGGTCTTACCAAATATCATTTTTCTCAACTCTGTGATGGCTGTCGCCCTGGTAGCTGGATTCTCGTTGCATATTTCAGGTGCCACAGCCAACAGCTCTGGATCCTCTTTAGTGTTTAATTCCGCTTCGAACGCTATCTCAAGAAAACATTCGTACATTCTGATATCCTGGTGTTCTTGTCCTAAAAATATTTTATTTTTGTCTTAAAAATACGTTTCATAATAAAATTAATTTTACATACATTTTTCCTAAATTCCATATACAAATATATATATGCATTTGTACATTATTCTAGACGCCGGAAAAATAGACAATTGGCGTATTAACCGAGGCTTGAAGCAAAAATCACTACGTTATTTACAAAAACAAATAAAATAAAAAGAAATAAAGATCTTTTTGGCAATATTTAATATTTTTTTTTCAAAAAAAAGAGCCGAGGTGTCCTAACTCGGACCTAGTCCTAGCTTTTTTTACGTGAATGGATGATGAAGTCCTTCTGATCAATTTCGGCTACATTAATCAATATTAAGAGAAATTATTCAACTAGGCAGGACACATTACGCCTGAGAACTTCACTCTTCTAGAAGAAAAACCGTTATAACTACAACGCCTCTTATATTTTTCATATTTTTTTTGTTTTTGGATGCAATATAATTTCCTTTCACTTTGGTTACCTTCGTGGCTATTTATTGATACGGTGAAAAATCTAAGAAAGAAAATGAGGGCAGGGTCGAAATACTCGCTTTGGGACTCGTAAATAACCTCTTAAATAACCTTAAACATAATTTTATGTTAATTCAATACTTTATATGCCATTCAATGACTGGTTTTTGGTGCGACTTTATTACCAGTACGACATTTGTAGCTTTTCATTTATTAGTTAATTATTTAATAAAAATAAAAATTTGAAGTTCAGTTAACTCTCTCTCGATCGATCTGCTCATTGGTAGGTGACAGTCGATCACGCAATGTACGACCATTGATCGTTTAGCTTAAAATCAAATTTATTACTTTGACTTTGACCAAAATTTTTGAAGCTCCTTTATGTCGGGGTAGGGTTTTCTGCAAACCCGCCTGGACAGGTATCATTCATTAAATATTCTACCGCCAGGCAGCAATACTTATTATTGTTCTGTTACGGTGTGAATTTTTCCTTCCATTCCTGATGCCATTGTCTATGGGCGGTGGTAACCACTTACTACCATTTGCCTGTCTGGGAAAAATGGAGATAAGGATCTGATACTGATCTACACCATTATGTAGGTACAACCAATTGTACCTACATAACGGTGTAGATCAGTAGTATGCGTTTTTATAGATTACTAGGAGATGTGGCTTCGGCGGAGTGACATAGAGTTAACCCATGAGGTTGAGACCAGTCAAGTCAGCGTAGCAGAAAACGAAACAGGAAAAATGGATGAAAAATTACGATGACGCCATTGACTAAAAAAACACACGTTGCATCTACACCAAGGGTTCCGTACCGTTGTGAATATTATATTTGCATAAAATTATCAAATCGATACCTAATTGTTGTTTTCTCCTTTATTTTATAATGTAATTGTTGTCTACACTAATATTATAGTCTGCTTGTTCATGGCTATACCACTGAATGGATCTCGATGACATTAGTTACGAAACAAGCTTTAGCCCCAAGGAAAGACGTAGGCTGCTTTTACACGAGATCGAAGCTTTGGGCGAAAACTAGTACTACTGTGTTTTCCATTATCAGTAAATAAAATAAAGAAATAAATACTCTAGAAGTAATTTCAAATATTAACAGCACCATATATTTATTTATATACGACTTTGAAACATTTAAGGGTATAGAAAAGTATTTTATCATAGGTACTTATAATCTTAATGCCATACCAACTAAGGAATTCTATTATATAATTACGGAACTCTAAAAAATATTTAATAAAAATGCTTATAATTGCATTCTACACACCTAACCGCGCAGCTAACAGTCGGGCGGAGCTATGAAAAACAATCAGTACAAATTAAATATTCTTCATAGCATACTACACATAATAAGCGCGAAATTATTGCGGCAAATATTATTTGAGCAAACGTTGGAAGATGGCACGGTTTAAATATTTATTGTTCATTTATGTATTAATATGATTGTTTCATTAGGAACTTGGACTTTAAACTTAAAAACATGTCCTTACTCTCCATGTTGATTTAATAATATAATAGTAGAGTATTTCATTATTTATGCTAATAATAAAAATTATAAATGTTTGTAGTTTAATTATTTAAGTATATTTTATTTTTATTTTGGGAATAATAATGTTCATATTATGTTTTTATTATAATTCAATATTATTATATATTATTAAATAAGTCGAAACAGGTTCAAAATTGATAGCTTGTATCAGTAAGATTGTGGGTAAACTCGGACAAACGCCAATAAATTATGTGTTTAATTTATGTTGCTTGGGGAAAAAAACATCGTGAAAATTGCAGGTATCAGATTTTTTGCTACATGTGTATCGAGCAATACGCATTGTACAGGAAATATTGGTGGGATAAGCTCCTTCCTCATAGGCCTTAGCCGAGAGGTGTGATTTTTACCGGCGTAACGTAAAAAGTTACGTTTACTTTTATTGGAAATGCTTGGAAAGAATATTCTCTTAAATAAAAACAAAGAAAAACTGTTTAAAAATACACAAAGCACACCCCCTCCATCAACACCTCAGGTGATCGAGAAACAAAGAAATATATACATAAAACACATACATATTATTTTCATTGTACGTGCTTATATATTTTCTGTATATACTAATTTGACAAAGTAACTACGTATAATGCTTCTATATTGAATAAAGAATTGTGATTTAATTTATTACTTGCATTGTTTTCGAAGATATGTTAAGTATTATTTATTTCAAAATAGCTTTTGTACTGTATTACAATAATGCAACATAGTATGCTAATAAGAAGGATGTATGTACATATGTCGATGGCCAACCTTAATATGTACGTTATTATGGTAATTTTCAATCAAAATAGCGAAAGCAACTCTGTTCATCGGTCTGTTTGTTACGCTTTCACGGCTAAACCACTGAACTGATTTTGATAAAATTTCATATGAAGCGGAAATTAGTAATTTTACGGGAGGCTTTTAAGGGAGTTTTGAGGTTTTTAATACGCTTTTGTAAATGATTTACCGATTCCCATGATATTATACGTTAGTTTATTAATTAGTCGTTAATATAGACATAGCGAGGATCAAATGGATGATCATGATTGTGGTTAAAATCATTCACTTATTCAATAATATCAAATAAGGAAGTATAATATATTGTGACGTAGTTATGGGATACGTTTTAAAGGGACAAGTAGGAATAATTATTAAATTTTTGTTATTGTTCATATATATATATATATATAGGAACAATAACAAATATATATATATACATATATATCAATATTCTGTATTATATACATATATCCGTAACCCGTAACAGCCTGAGAATATCCCACTGCTGGGCTAAAGGCCTCCTCCCCCTTTTTGAGGAGAAGGTTTGGAGCTTATTCCACCACGCTGCTCCAATGCGGGTTGGTGGAATACACATGTAGCAGAATTTTAGTGAAATTAGACATATGCAGGTTTTCTCACGATGTTTTCCTTCTCCGTAAAGCACGAGATGAATTATAATCACAAATTAAGCACATGAAAATTCAGTGGTGCTTGCCCGGGTTTGAACCCACGATCATCTGTTAAGATTCACATCTCGGCATACATATGTATATAGTACTATTTAATATTGTATTATTACCACTATAAGTCTTTAGTCTTATACACATTATTATAACATAGGTATTCGGCATAGACGATACACATATATAGCTTTCTGGCCTTCACCTTAAATTAAATGTCGAATCAAGGACATTGAGATGAAACCATAGACAAATCTCAACTATTAACTTTTAACCTAAGAAATAGTAGTAAGTCAATATTTGCGTTATCAAGAAATACTTAAATACATGTTTTTAATCTGTATCTGGAAATTTGGTCAAAATTTAATCCTATTTTTCTCCCAATAATATAAACGGATATTTTTTTCCTTTTTATGAATATTAACGATAACTATCATGACATGATTTCCTTTTAATTCGCGTCATTTCTTCGTGAAAGACGAATTTTAATTATATTTTCGTTCGTCACAAACAAATAAGTGTTAAAAAATAAACGCCTAGAACACAATTGTTTGTTTTTGTTTATCTGAATATCAAACAATATATTGATATCATTAGTTATGAAATGGATAACAGTAATAGGTATTTTAGCGAATCAAATGTCAAAAACTGGAAGCGGCTTTCATTTGATTTTTTTTGATTGACCGACTACTCTAGTACGACTCATATAATTATATTCTTATGAAATTCAAGATATAGATATATACATATATAATCTCGTTTAAAAGATGATAAGTGATCGTTCTTAGCACTCGGATATCCTGCTTCATATAATGTAATATATATTCCGATATATGGTATTCGTTCAAAGGCAAAAAAAATCTTTTGTTAATTTTTTCTAATGTAATTTATATAATTACGTATATTATTTTACGTTAAAAATTGAAATATGACCGATATATTTTGAAGTTGTTGGGAATCCTCTAGCAGAAGTAAAGAATTGATACATAATTATACATTTCAATATAAAAAGAGTATCGTCTTTTTTTCATCTTCATCCAATTTATTGGTCTATGTTGCCAGACATTAGTTCTGCTAGTAAAAACGAGTATTACGTCAAATAGTATGTTAGATCACCTATTAAAGATATAAGCATTACCGTATAGGATAGTGTTTACCTAAGGGCAACTGACGTCGTAGGACAATCGTAGAAAATAAATATGAAAATAACAATTAACATGAGTATTATTTATAAATTAATACAATTAAAAATTCTAGGCGAGTAAAATTTGATTAATAAAAAGTGTATTTCAATAAATAGTATATTTTAGTATATTTCTGGTAATTAATAGGGATACCCTTAGCGATTCTTTTTTAATCTATTTTAAAATTAACCCACACAAAATAGGAAGTAATCATAATTGCGCACGAGTTACAAAATAATATAAAGTAACCCGCTTTATCTAATTTGTTCATATTTTAAATCACATTACTCCGTTTTGTTCTTAAAAACATATTAAAAAAAATTGCCAATGCCAACTTTTCAAAGTCTTTTTAATCACCTATACACTTGTACATAAATGGATAACTGATATTATTCAAAATCTCTTACTTACATGCAATAAAAAGACAGCGCTAAATATTTAAAAATATACTTATATTTTAGACACCAATAAACATAAAGTTATAAAGAACAGTTCCACTAAAATTGTTTCAATCGAAACACATCAACAATACATTATCACAAATCACAACACCACGCGCCACAAACGACCATATAAAAATAAAGTCCGTCTAATCGCACACACCCATGTCAGATACGGCACGCATTTGATTCGCTAAAACCACTTAGGAAACAAGATAAAGAAATAAACGAATATCAAATCAACGATTCAAATTTAGAACAGTTTTTATCAGTTATTTATCAATCAATATATCCAGTAATTTAACACGTTTGCATTTGATGCTCTTCAGAACAATACTGTCATGTATCGTTTAAAATTGCATACCAACTAATGACGCAACAACGATATTGAAAGTTTATATATAGAATGGGCCATATACCCACTGTAGTTAGTTCTAATTATTACAAAATTTTTAAGAAACAAATTTTAAATATCAGTATAGTTACTTATTTATTAAAATAATTATGACGTAAACAATTTTGCTCAATTTGAAATGATAATTTTATACAAATATTTATTACAATTAACCTAATTGAATGATAAATTATGATTAAACGCCTTTTGATATCTTCTTCAAAACAAATATATAAACATATATGATTATATCTTCGATAAGTAAGAAAACTTCATTTTTGGCATTTTATTTAAATTATAATTAGTGATTGTAAATCATTCACTAAAGCTCTCTTTTAATTTTGTGCACTTAATATATTACTTACTATTACTACTTACTACTACTATTACTTAGTTTTCTAATAAATACCTAATGGAGAAATATCAAATCCATTTGAATTATCTTTACTTTACTAAATTACCTTTACCGAAACAGAGACATACCTGTGCAGTCATCGAGCAACAGTTGTGTAAGATTTTATAATATCGGCTCGAGACGAGGTCGCCAGTGCTCGCCTTGACTTGAACCTTTAGATACAACCGGTTGATTTTATGCTCGCCTGGTATTTAACTTTTTGCTGCACTTTATTGGTATTAATATTTTCCATTAGAAAAAAAATTATGCGTAAACTTTATTTATTAAAAAAAGTTCCAAAATAAAGATATTTCAACGGTAGTGGTTTTAATTAATAATTGAAAAAGTCAACTAATTTACATTAAAAATATTTTGACAATGGAATATCATTAGTTATATGTCAATAAGACACAATGATCATAATACTTAATTTTTTAATTAATTATAAAAATTATACAATATGTTAATTAAAAAAAAAGATTATTACCACAAAAGTTTGACACGTATATGGTATTAATTTTCATAAGATTGAATGCGGGAAATGGGCGAACGATAGTGAGTTTTTACAAGAATATGACAATGTTACCGTGCAAAAAATATATCGAAATTTATTTTCCGTTTTTTATATATTTTACTATGGCGAATGATTAATATATGGTAGATAAGTTTTTAACGAGTTCCACAGAACCTAACTTCAATAAGTTTTCGATATGTGATACATAATAGTACCCGCATATAACATATCACCTTCTCCATATCTTGAAGACGTTTAAAAACCTTAACTCAAGTCATGTCAATTAGAAAAATTTAAATTTTGAATATTCAAACAGTGTATTACCATATTCAGTACAACCCGCTTAAAATATTATAATATTCAGGGTAAAAGTTTTTTTCAAATTTCCATTCACAATTGAGATTCAAAAACTCTCAAAGTGTACATAATAACATTCAGTGCCAAGATACGTAAAAATAATGATGCAAGTAAATTACGTTCTACAAAAAAAAGAGTGAAATCGGAATTGTCGTTCCATTTGCTATTATGCTAAATAATGAAGACATTATAATATTTTATGTCAAAATTCGAGAGTTCTTTGGGTAGACTATTGAAAATATATTTTTATTATTAACGCCATAGGAAGCGAAGGCTGACATAAGATGACCACTTCAAAAGCAAGTATTTCAGTTCTAAGCGTAATGATTTTATGTTGATATTATGTTAATATATTTAAAGAATATATTTTTTGCAACTGATGTTCGAATAAAAATAACACGAGCACATTTTCCTTATGTACTCATCAAGTTCATATAAAGCAACTTTAATTAACTCTATTTACTTTTAGGTATGTAACCTAACATGCATGTTTTAAAATAGCACAAAAGTGCTATCTGTTCATTAAATTCTGCCACACGTCTATTCACCTACCGGCAGAGGAAGTGCCCAAGCGTTCCAAAAGGAAATGAGGCTTTTGTCCAGCTGTGAGACATTGACTAGCTGTCACTTTTAATTTAATATTTAACTATTGAAAATATTACCTGAGTCGACCCTCTTTTAAACTTTAATATTAAATCGAAGTAATCTAAAAGTAGATTAAATAACGCGCGATTCTAAGGCCCGGACACGTTGACATTTGAGGGCTCTCCCCACTCCGAAGCGGCTAGAGTAAAATTATATTATTGTTGGCAGGGTCATTACGCTGGCTGATCAAATCGAGGCTGGCGCTTCTCTCTACTCGTGCTTCCTATTACACAAGGAACCCTTCATTTGGGAAATTAGTACCATGAAATGTAGCATACCAAGACTTAAGACGTTACAGATAATAGAAGAACTGGTTTTTAAATTAATTTTCAATATTTGTCGAACACATACTTACAACACAAGTTGAAGTTGAACACAAGCTTCAAATTCTACCAGCTCATTTCCTATTTCCAGCAGTTTATTTTGTTTCGAACTATTGCGTACCGATCCTGTGGTAGAAATTGTGATGTAAGACACTTTCACTAACCGTGGTTTCGTTATAAGATTAATTCAAATCACGAGACTCGTGCATACAATTGCTCTGCTTAATGTATGTACATCGCTTAATGATCAATGCCAAAACATGAGTAGTAAAGCTTAACAAATACTTAACGTTTTTATAAATTATTAAGTTCTTATTATCCAGTTCATATTATAATGTGATTATTTAGTCTTTCCGATTTCGGTCATAGCGGCCAATCTCAACGGAGACCAGACGAGATGATCCATTGGTAAACACGTAAATCGAAAATTGCGAGTTCAAACTCGGATAAACGCTAGTAAGTTTTCATGTGCTTACGATTCATTTCGGGCTCGGCTGTGAGGAAAAACATGGCGAGGAATCCCACATGTGTCAGATGTGACATGTGTGTGTGTCTTTTATAAGTGTATTAGTACCATGGAATAAGCCCCAAACAGAAGGAAGATGTTTTTTTAATAGCCCGTAGGGCTTCGTGCAAGCCCATCTGGGTAGGGACCATCCACTCATTAAATATTCTACCGCTAAACAGCTATACTTTGTACTGTTACGTTTCAGTTTCAATGCTTGGGAACTAAGATATTATGTCCCTTGGGCCTGGTGGTAACTACAGGCACAAGGGACATAACATCTTAGTTCTCAAGGTTGGTGGCGCATTGGCGATGGACGAAATGTTAACAAATCTTACATCACTAATGTCTATGGGCGTAGGTGACCACTTACCATCAGGTATCCCATTTGCTCGTCAGCCTATCTGTAATTTAAAAAAGGAGGTGAAGTCTTAGCTTCTAGGAAATGTATACGCTGTTACTTTAAGTGTGTCTACAAACACTCTGCACTTTAGACAACTGTTACATACAGATTAATAAAACGTAAAACACGTGTAAAGGAGTATTGCGTGCTGGCTATAAATATACCTTTTTGTAATAACTACATTAAGCGATTGTTCTTGTTTTATAAAAATAATAATAACTTAAAATGTCTAGTATCATTTTCTCACATTCCGTCTAATTAGATGTATTTAGTGATGCTAATTGTGTGTTATTTTATTATATTAATATTTCCTTGTCTGCGCTGAATAAATATACTTATTATAAATAATTCAAGAAAGATACAAACAATAGGAAATTTTTCGTAAGAATGAGTTTTTTGAATATGATTTATTTTTTGTTTATCGTAACGATAATTTATTTCATTGTTATATCTATATACAAAAAACCTCAGAAAGACCTTAATAAATCTTCGCGCATTCGTTTCGAATTAAAAGTAAAGTAGTTTTTTTAAATAATTATAATTGAAAGTGTCCATTAAAATTTAAAAGAAACAAATGCGTCCAAATATCGTACTATAGTAATTGCAACGGTGAATCA
Source organism: Nymphalis urticae (assembly GCA_905147175.2). NCBI lineage: Eukaryota > Metazoa > Arthropoda > Insecta > Lepidoptera > Nymphalidae > Nymphalis > Nymphalis urticae. Next base: position 9,946,497 of record LR989998.1, on the reverse strand, counting down.
TCCACTTCACAATAGAGATATTTGCAAAGACACTTCGTAATGTTGAAAAATACCTCATTTTTTTAAATGTAAAAGACAGATTTCGAAACGATTTTATATTTATATACTTTTCATTGTACTACATAACAAAAATATACATAAAGATTTACAAAAGAAGTGCAATAGACGACCTTATTGCTAAAGAGGGCAAAGTATTAAACATCTCTATTTATCTAAAAACATTTGTCATAACATTATTTAAAAGAACAGCCAAAAGCAGAAATGCCTGGTTTAATATTAAATGAAAAGAAATCGTACTCTTAAATGTAGGTAGATATATGAAGATTATAGGTAGTTATGGTCTAACCTATATCCCATGAATAGAGCTAAATAAACCGAGCATGAACGTAATAGCCGTTACGTAACATGCCTTGAATGACATATACAAACGTGGTACACGGTGACGCGTAATGTTCACTATTGGATATAATTAATATCGCTCATCGTATATTTAAATAGTACCTATTAAACTAGGATTATTATACGTTTTTTCAAGATTATGTTATATAATATACTTAATATTGATGTCGTCATGACCGATTTCGGCCACGGCAGCCAGACTTTCCATCTCCCAGAACACGGTATATATCTAGCCACTATATCAACGAGAATTAATATATTATCACTAATAAATTATTATTATAACACATAGGGAAGAGGCTACTCAGTGGACTAATATTCGTCGACTTAATATATTTTTTAAATAATAAATTAATCGCATTAAAAATATTACAAAATTCATAGGTTTCTTGATAAGAATCAAATACAAATATATTAAATAAGAAGATATATATAATAACTAATTAATCTTTATTTTAATTACAGGTAATTATTGTACATATATATTATTTGAGGTAATTTAAAAACTATTTAAAAATTAATTAAATTATAATTGTGAACTAAATGATTACAGATATAATTACCATTGAAGGTCGTATTGCAATTTTATCGCAACCTTTAACTGTTCCTTTTATGATTACAACTGACCTAAAATAAAATGTCAAATGTAAATTTGTATTTAAAATAAATGCACACACATATGATGTAGTCTGACCTTGACAAACATCTGCACAATACACACCTACAAAATACCTACATACTTATTATTTATTCGTTCCAGTCAGAACTTTCTCCCGGTCAAAAGTACTATTGAACAAAATATGTTATTTTAGTTTAATTTACTTTTGTATGTAATATAGTAAATTTAACACTTTGATCTTACATTAATCTAATTAATCCTAAATAATCATGGATTAAAAGTAATTTAGACTGAAAAAGAGTTCTGACTGTAACATAAAACATAGTAATAATTGTCTCTTGAGTTAAATATTCTGAATTATATTTCCCCTGACAATAGACTTGAGCAACATTCATATTTGATGATGAAACGATCCTCCTCGCTTCTGTGATGTATTCGCGCAAAATATTTTTGGTCGTTATTATATGACGTAGTTACGCATTTACTCTTAAACGAACTTTATTGCTATTAATTTGAAACAGGCGTAGCTAAATAAGACATATTTTTAATATTTATGTATATCCTTACATCGCCAATGCGACACCGTCCACGGAAACTAAGAGGCTCACTCACCTTTCAAATCGTAACAGAACAAAACAAAGCATTGCTGTTTGGCGGTAGAATATCTGACAATTGGATGGTCAGACGAGCGTGCGGAAAGCCACTAGCACTAAGTTGTATTAAGAACATAATTTTAAATGTAAGATGAGACTAAAAGTAAAATACGTATTTTTTTTTCTGAAAATAAATAATTTGTAAGATACCTGAGGCCTATTGGTAAGCCAGTTTAAGTAAGTTTTTAACCACTAAAACAGTTCCAAGGACGATCCTTGATACAGATCAAAGAGGCAAAACGTCGACTGCGTTTTTGCATATGCATCCGAGCACATTCGATGATGAGCTCTGATCGTGGCACGGCATAGCACGCCTCAGAAGTCTGAATACCTATGTTCAATTTAGAATACAAATTACTATTGGTATTTAGAATAATGAGTGGATTGGTACGTAATCAGGCCGGTTTCTCCGGATATTCTTTTGGATATATAAAATTTTAATTATATTATTTTATCTTGATATTTGGAAATGAAGATTTAAATCATAAACACTTAAATTATCGTGGTATATTTTATCCATAATAACAATGGTTTGGATTGAGTGCATTCCCATTAGAATTATGTTGTAAGAACCATTTGAGCGTTGCCCTCTGGCTGACCTTGATAGTGTTCATAAGTTATTTTCCAATCAGATAAAAGTATTAGTTTAATGAATGTTATTAGCATAAAATACTGATAGTATTTTATATAAATTCTTACTACAGTTACTTTATATAAATTCTGTCATTCAGTGAAGTATCAAAGACAAAATATTATTTTATTCATTACCTGTGGTCATTATAATGAAAGTCGCACATCGATACGAACATTTAATAAAAAAAAAATATGTTTAATTTCTGATTTGGGACTAGCCGTTTTATATTTATTTAACTAGCAATTGGATTCCAGATTTATAAGCTTGACATTTAATGCTTTTCTTTTAAACATTACTAGCAGATGTTTAGTTAACCACGAGTTAAACCCCGATTTCGCATATCTGTCGATTTGACATTCAAGCAGAAGACATTGTTTTAATAACAACGTTCATAAGTTAAGACCGTTGCTAATCATTGTTGTTATTTAAACTACAGTTTAGGGTAAATAGACTGACACATTGTTGGCCGATGGAGCCGACACGTGTTAGAGACCACGCTTAGGCAAACGTAGTGTAGCACGCCCTTTTTTTTTGTCGAGGAGGAAAGACATTTACGTCTACCGCCCGGTCCACGACCGGGACGGTTATGTGGGACTCACGGGGCAGAAGGCCACCGTCCTACCCACTAAAACCTCCCCGTACCCGTCCTTCCGTCTTAACGAGGAGCGCCACGGGATCGCTTTCGCATGCTACCGCGAATGTGTAGGACACCCTGTGGCAAGGTGGACCGACGATTTGAAAGCAGGATGCGGGCTGCCCAAGATCGGGATGGTTGGCGTTCTATGTGGGAGGCTTTCGTACAGCAGTGGACGGCGATAAGCTGATATTATAATTATAGGCTAAAACGTCCAGTGCACAGGAATACCTACTAAAAAAAAAATATAATACCGACATGATCCTGAAGCCTCTCCGATCCCTGCCGTGTACGAATCCCAACGCCCCGTACTTTTTTTAAATATATATTATTACATAAATTTAAACTACGAAAAAAATAAAATAATGTTTTTCCTTTTTTGAATTTAATTAGTTTTTTTCTTAATTTTTACTTTGTTTTGTTTCATTCTAAACAGACGTACACGCCAAATGACGTCACATATACGGCAGAATGATGTTATACCTTTGATATGCAAAAGAATAGACAAAGACACCCATTAATTTGCCTTGTCAGTTGTTAATTTGGCGCCATCTTTAACTTTGAGTTGTCTACGTTTCAAATTTTCAATACGTTAACTTTATAGGCTGGTATGATGGATCTCATCTTGATTGGTAATCTTGTGTGTAAATGTGCCGAGTTGTACCTTGATAAAAAAATAAAAGTCGTTGTATTTTTGTTTACGATAAAAATACGTTACTGACTGGTGACGTGACGTGTGAGTACCGTCAATTTCTTCATGTTAGATTGTCAATTTATTCATGTTTTTTTTTTATTATTTTGGGCAACAAGAAAACAGACCTTTTTTTTTTTTTTTTTTTTGTTTTCGGGGAGGAAAGGCATTTACGCCTGCCGCCCGGTCGGGGGACCGGGACGGGTATGTGGGACTCACGGGGCAAAAGGCCCCGTCCTACCCACTAAAACCTCCCCGGAATTCCGCCTCTCCGCAAGGCGGCGGGGTCACGGGAACGCTGTGGCTTACAACCGCAACCCCGCCAGCGGTCGTCGCTATTCGAGCGACCCACCTAGAGAGCGCGCCGTGGTGTTAGGGCGCGCCTCCCTCCTCTCTGCCTCCGTCCCGTACCGTGACGGACTCCCCCGAGCCCGCCACTGGAGGCTGGGCGTCAGGGCTCGACGCCCCGCGGCGGATCAAGATTTTACTGGCTCCGCCGCCGACCACACCTCAGCTCTGCGGCAGCGTCCGGCCTGCGAAGGCACGTCGCCGCCGACCCGGTCTCCTCCTACGTTGCGGGAGCGAGTCCACGTCGTCCTCCCGCTCCCGCTCCGCCGCCTCCTTTTGCGACATTACGCATGCGCTGAACCGGGACACTGCCGCCCAGATCTCTTCGCTTCCGGCCATCTTTTCGACGAGGGCCGGAAGCGACAGATCCCCTCCTACAGCCGTGGATAGGACTGCGCGAGGCTCCGCCCAAGCCGGGCACTCTGCGCGCGTGTGTTCGGCCGTATCCACGGCTCCTCCGCCACAATGGTGGCAAACCGCCGAAGGCTCCCTTTCGACCACCTCACACAGGTACCGGCCAAAGCAACCGTGGCCGGTCAAAAGCTGTGTGAGGTGAAACGTGGGTGGGCCGTGCTTGCGCTCGACCCACTCCCTCAACACCGGCCGAATGGCCGCAGCGAGGTCTCGGCTAGCCCCCCCCGGAACACCTAGTCGCTCCGCCCATTCGGCGAAGAGTCTTTCTCGGGCCTCCGCCCGCCACTGTCGAACCTCACGTGGGTGAGGCCGGTTTTCGTCCTCCGCTTTCGCCGCCTTGATCCGCCAATAGACCCTCGAGTTAGCCTCGGCCTCGAGGTCCCATGGCGGACTTCCGGCGAGCAGGCACGCCGCGGTGTGGGACACCGTGCGGTACGCTCGAGCCGCCCTGAGCGCCATCGCTCGCTGCGGACGTCGCAGCGACGCGACGTTACGAGCGCTCAGAGCGTCCGCCCATATCGGCGCCCCGTAGAGCGCCATCGAGCGCACGACGCCGGTGTACAGGCGCCTGCAGGAGCCTCCTGGCCCACCCACGTTCGGGAGGATCCTCCCTAGCACTCCGGCTGCAGCCACCAACTTTGGGGCCAAGCGCCGGAAGTGCTCTTCGAACTTCCACCTGCCGTCGAGGACGAGTCCCAGGTACTTCATCGTCGACCCGACGGTGATGGAAGTTCCCCCCACCGTGATGGACGCCCCCGGTGGTGGCGCGTTCCGAGGCCCGTGAAAAACGAGGGCCTCGGATTTGTGTAGGGCCACCTCTAGGCCCAGCGCGCGGATGCGGTGGACCACGTGCGCGACCCCAGCCGTCGCGCGATAGGCCGCCTCCCGGTAGGTGCTGCCGCGGGCCGACACGAGAGTGTCGTCAGCGTAGCACGTGACGCTGACCCCCCGCAACGTGGCCCCGCGCAGCACCCAGTCGTAGCCGATGCTCCACAGGAGCGGTCCTAGTACCGACCCCTGCGGAACACCGCACGACAGCGTCTTCCGGCTCCAGCCCTCCCGCGTCGGGTAGGCTACCGCTCGGCCAGCGAAGTAATCGGCCACTGTTCGCCTCAGGTAGCCCGGCACGTTGTGGTACCGCAGGGCCTCCATCACGGTCGCCCAGGGCAGGGTGTTGAAGGCATTCGAAATGTCCAGCGAGACTGCCAACACCACCCCACCCCGAGACACCTCCTCCTCGGCCAGGGCCCTCACCCTGGCGATCGCGTCGAGCGTCGAGCGGCCGGGGCGAAACCCGTACTGCCGCTCGTCCAGTCCCGGCTCCATGCTGCCGACGAGACGGGCAGCGAGCACCCGCTCGAAGAGCTTGCTCACCTCGTCGAGCAGCACGATCGGGCGGTAGGCCGACGGCTGATCGGGCGGACGCCCGTCCTTGCGGATCAGGACGAGCGTGCCCGTTTTCCACCGCTGCGGGAACTTGCCCTGAGCCAGGCATGCGGTAAAGAGGCGCCGCATGCTCTCGCCCAGCTCCTCCGACGCGATCTTCAGGGCTCGACCGGGGATTCCGTCCGGCCCAGGGGCTGTCTTTTTCGACCCTTGTCTGATGACAGCCGCCTGTAGTTCCGCCTCGGTGATGGGAATCACCGGACCCTCTTCCTCGTCGAGCCCGCTCGCCGGCACCATGGTCGGTGGCACGAACTCTCCCCGCTCGGGGAAGAGCGTGTCCACCACCCTCGCCAGGAGCTGCGGCTGGAGACTGCTGGTCAGCGGAGGAGCCCAGGGTCGGAGCTTTTGTCTCACGACCCGATAAGGCCTCCCCCACGGATCGCTGTTGAGCGTCTCCAGCCACTCCTCCCACGCCGCCTCTTTGGCCTGCACTATAGCCTTTTGTAGGCCCTGGCAGGCGGACCTGTATGCGGTGTAGAAGACGTCCTCCGCGTCGTGATCCCGGACTCTTCGTCTCCTACACCGAACGTAACGGCGCCGTGCCGCCACGCACGCCTTGCGCAGCCGACGGAGCTCCGGACGCCACCAGTACACCCGCCGACGTGGCAGGTGCAGTTTCGCCCTCGGCATCGCCGCGTCACAGACGCGTGACAGGGCATCTCCCATCCGGTCCGCCCCCTCATCGATCCGAAGGACCGGGTCGGAACCGGCCCCCCAGGCTTCGACCATGGCCGCCTCCTTCGCCAACTGACCGTCGAGGCGACCCAGACGCCAACGCGGACCTTCCGTTCTCCCAACAGCGGGTCGGACGTCCAGAAGAACCGACGTAGAGACATCGAACCGAATATATCGATGGTCCGACAGAGTCTCCACGCCGGTCTCCACCCTCCAATTTTGAGCACGGCGGGCCAGGGCGTTGGACGCGAACGTGACGTCGACGATCGATTCGCCCTGCCGCCGCACGCACGTGCTCTCCGACCCGCTGTTGAGGACCGCCAGCCCCAGCGAGACCGCCCACTCCTCCAGCACCTCACCCCGGGCATTAGTCACGGGAGAACCCCAAGCCGTCGATTTGGCGTTGAAGTCCCCCGCGACCAAAACAGGTGCGGGCGCTGTTTGCCCGATCAGAGCCCCGACCTCCACCAGCAACTGCTCAAACTCGGCGAGACTCCGACTGGGCGAGGCGTAGACGGCGACGACCTTTATACCGCCGACGACGGCCAGCACGCACCCCCTGCCCCTGGCCACACCCTCGATGGCTGGAGCGCCAGCGACCGCAGGGGCGACGACGGCCACGACCCGTTCGTGGTCGGAGACCCAGTCGTCCCGCGAGGGAACGAAGTAGGGCTCCGATACCACCGCCACATTGATCTGCCACTCTGCCATGCTTTGGACTAGGAGGTCCTGAGCCCTGGCAGAGTGGTTGATATTGGCCTGGAGACAGCGCAGGGCCATCACTGCGCGGTCTCCATCGGCTCCGCCTCGGTGCGCGACGACGCGGCTACCGGGCCTTTCGTCGTCGCTTTTCCGTCTTTCTGCTTCTTCTTCGGGGGTGCAGCGCCCTTCCCTCCCTGGCACGACTTGCTGCAGGCGGCGTGGGCAGCTGGCTTGCCGGCCGCCGTGCAGACCACGCAGCTCGCCTCGGTTGCGGAGCAATCTCGAGCCCTGTGACCGGGCTGACCGCAGCGGAAGCACAGACGGCTTCGGTCGACGCCCCGGTCACATTTCGCACCTATGTGCCCCCGCTCGAGGCACCTGAAGCAGTGCAAGGGTCTGGGGTCGAGCAGCACCACTCGTGCCGACACCCACCCGACCCTTATGCGGCCTGCCTCGACGACCTTCTTCGCGGCCGTTATCGGGCAGCTCAGCCAGAGCGAGCCAGAGCCACTCGAGCCCCGAGCGATGACTCCGGACTTTATCGCTCCGACCGAGCACTCTCCCTGTTCCGCGACCGCCGCCGCGGCTTCCTCCGCCGTCACAGAGTCGTCCAGGTCTAAAAGCCTCAACTCCACGCACTTCGTGGGTCGATGGACCTGGACGATCTCCGGGCTCAATACCTCGCGGAGCTTGTCCGCCAGGGCATCCGCCGCCTTCTCGGCCTCGTTGGTGCCCGGCGGCACCTCGAGCATCCTCGCGCCCGTGGCCGCGGTCCGGAACCGCACCGACGTTAAGCCGACCTCCCTCAGGCTGATCCGGCTCTTGGCCAGGGCCAGAGCCTTTTCATAGCTCCACCCTTTTTCCTCGGCACCGGGTTTCAGCGTTATCGTTAACGCTGCGGTGCGAGGGGGGCGGAGTTTCCTCGTAGCCGGGGCCTTCTTGGGGGCCCCGGAGGAAGTCGGCTTCGCCGCCGCCGGCTTGGCGCTCGGCTTCTCGGTCTTCTTAGGTTTCGGCTTCGACTTTCTTCCGACCACGGCGCTCCAGGTGGTCGGAGTGGCGGCCGGCTCCGCGGACGGCTGAGGAGCCTCCCTTCTGGCTGCCGCCTCTTGAGCAGCCATACTGTTCTTCGGCCGTTTCGGGGTTTTCGGGGGTGCACGAGGGGCGGCAGGAGCCTCCGCTGCCTGCGCAGTCCTACGGTCAGCGGCCAGTGGAGGCCGCAGCCGAGGCTCCGGAAGGAGGCGGCCCTCGATTCCTTCGAGGCGAGCGTTCAGCATCGTGCTGAACTGCTCGCGGTTCGCGCGCAGCGCCTCCTCCATTATGTGCTGGAGGTTCGCCTCCGTCGCCGCCGCTGGCTGCTTGCGCATTTCCGCGACTTCCCGGCGCAACTCAGCCAATTGGCCGGAAAGTTGCGCGTTAGCCGCCTCCAAACGCGCCACCTCCTCCGTCACTGTGAGGGCCCTTAGATCCGCCACCGCACCTTTGATGGTGTCGGCGGCAGTCTTCAGGGCCCGAACGAACGTGCCCTTCAGGTTGCCCGACTTATCGGCAACCTGCAGGACCACGTCGAGCGCCTCCTGCACCGCCGCGTCCAGTGCGGCAGACGTCTGCGGTACGTCCTCGGTCCCGCCACCGGGTTGGCGCTTCCGAACACGGGCCGCCCTCTCTTCAGTGGCCACCTTGGCCGCCGCACTGTACGCGGCCAGTGCATCTTCCGCCTCGAAGCTCCGCTCTTTGGCCTTAGCGGCCTTCAGCTCCTCCCGGGAGCGCCCGAGGCCGACATACTGGCCCGTCGTGGGCGGTCGGCCACGCCCCCTTTTTGGGGAAGGCTTAAGCCATTTGGCGACGGCCGACTCAGAGTTTCCGCTTTGCGCGTCGCTCTCGGAGCCCGAGCAGCTCTCCCCAGGACGGGGCCGCTTCTCCAATTTCCGCCGTAGTCCGGCAGATACTTTTGACGAGACCGTCACCATGCTGGTGACCGACGAGTCCGACTCTGAGAGCCGTTCCAGCCGGACCACCAGCTCCTTTTTCGCGCCGAGGTCGTTGGTTTTAGCGCGCGCCATCGGGGCGCCCGCCTCCACCGCCATTTCGTCAGTTTCCCCTTGATCGCCTGTAGTCGGTATGGTATTTTTATTTGTATTCTTTTTCATATTTGTTCCCACGAGTATGGGGGAAATAAACAGTCCACCAAGGCAGTGCCCCCTGTACCTTGGTAACCCTATATACACCGTGAGGTCGGGTGGTATCACGGGATCTAATACTAATGTTTTTTATTGAGGTTGTCTCCTCTTGGCCCGGCCGGTTAAGGCAAGACCCTCGGTCCCACCACGGGCTGCGAGACGTGTCCACAACACCCGGATGGGGAAACGAGTTTGAGAGGCGGTGACTTTTTACGGTCTGTCCACCCAGCATCGATACCGACACTGAGCGAACCCGCCTCTCCCACCTCTTTTCTCCGGCAGCCCAAAAAGACCCCGGAGACCTGACAACTAATGTCGCCGAAACGATCGCGAGACCTCAGAGTCGGGAGGCCCGCCCATAAAATAAATAAAAGAAAACAAAACAAAGCAAGACAAAATAAAAAGAGAGCAAAATAAAACGATAACAACATTAGACAATAAACCAAAAGAAGCAAAAACCAAAAGAAGGAAAGAAAAGGAAAAGAAAAGAAAAGAAAACAAAAGGAAGAAAGCTACGAAGACACTTTCTTCTTCCCACCTATTACTTGCCACGAAGCCGCTCCACAGTCCACTCTGCTGATCAGAGAAGTACCCGGAACGGCCCGTGGCACTACCGTCGCGTCAGTCTCAGCCGCGGTCGACAGGCACTCCGAGAAAACGTCAGATTGCTTGTCGACCCCGTTGCCCAGGGTGCACCACGTGGAGGTGACTGACATGCACCCCAACAAGAAAACAGACCTTATTCAACCGTTAATGTGCCTTCATTGCACATTTTTTAGATATACTTAATAATTTTTCTCATAATTTACGTATTAATTTTTTTTATAAATATTTATTTAAGCACGAGGTAGAAAAATAAAGAAATGGTATTTTTTATTTCAGCATTTTTAAATGTTGAAGTGTTGTCAATTAGGGAGAAAACCAGAACTATGGTAATAAGAACTGAAAATACGAGTGAATCTTCTTGTAATAAATGTATAGTTGTATTAGCGACTTAGATAGAAGAATAAATAATTTTTGTATTTTTGTTTTCATAATCATACAACCCCGTTTTTTGTTAATTCGGTTAAGTTAGACGTATCCCGAGTCTCACTTACGATTAGCCATGTTAGCTTTATCTGTTCCCATAATTATATTTATATCGTTTTAAAAATATTCCTTTTTTTAAATGAATTAAAAAAATACTTAAATGAAGCTCTAATCTAAACAGTAGTATTTTCGTTTTTCGTTTTTACACAACTTACTGAACTTACCTAACAAGAATATAAAATTTACTTGGAATATCTTTGGTTCTTAGTTATAATACTAATTATAGTGTATTTAATATTTATTGATAATGCTAATAATCACTGCGTATTATCACGCCCCACGAAGTCACCGTCCAATGTGACCAATGTCCATTGTATGCAGAATTGTTTACTCTATTTGTGATATGCGCACGCGCGCTTGTTCTTACTTATTTTTAATTTTCGATAAATTGGATTTCGTTTAAGACAATATAACTTTTTTTTTATAAATATGTTTTAAATTGTGTTTCTGTTATTTAAATTTATCAGTGAAAAGTTTTTAAAATTGTTTTGGAAAGTACTAGAACACCATAATTCGAAAGGAGATATAATAAGATTTGATAATAGGCGAATAAACCGTAAATAGGTTAGTGAAATGTAAACAGCTTAGTGAGATTCAAACTAAAAAGCGAATGGTATTTGTGCAACACAAGCGAAATAAACTAAGGTAATATTTTCTTGTTATAATTAGCTAAACAATTTGGTCCTTATATATAAATACGTGTGACGTCAAGCTTCCACTTAATTATAAATATTTGGAACATCTCTTTGTTGACTTTGTTTTGATGTAAATAATACAAAAATAAATAAATAATTTGTTTCGTTATACTTAAATGAATTATAATTAAACATAATATATAATCAATTTTTGTATCTGACACAATTAATATAAATTGTCAACTAAAGATTTGTAACAAATATGTCCGAATTAAATGAAATTTATATATGTATTTCGAAGACCTTGGTCAATTTTATTTAAACATGTTTTTATTGTTTAATTTACTTTTACTTATTTACTTTAACTTTAATATTTGACTTTGCGTAATGAAGTAACTAATATATTAACGGATAAATACAAATTATGATAACCAAACACTAATTTCATTATTGTTTTCTAAAAATTTTATCCTTAAATAATTTTGTAATAGATATTATTCGTGAATAATATCTGATAAGTAATCGTTATCTTATTAAGTATTTAGGTTTTTAAATTTGAATTCATTAATATAAAATATATATTTGATTTAAAATAATGTAGAATTCAATTATTGTTACGTCGTTTTTTTCTATAAATTTGTTTGTATTGTTTGTTTTTATTTTAGTTTGAAATAAAATCTCCTTTCTACTTCATTGTTATCTATGTAACTAGATATTTAAATATAGAAAATGTTATGTAATAATACAAATACGACAACATAATTATATTATATATTTCATTTTTTATATAAGATAGGCAGACTGGCAAGTGGGTCATCTAAGGTTAAGTTATCAGCACCGCCCATAGATATCATTAGCATTGTAAGAAATATTAACCATTCTTTACATCGCCAATGCGCCACCAATCTTGGGAACGAAGATATTATATCCTCGTGCCTGTAGTTACCCATTTCGTTTGTTTTTTTTTTAACTGGAAAAACGCGTTACGCGTTTTCCCCACGAGAACTGTGGGGGTATATGTGGTACTCGCCGGTGTCCAAGACTAATGCGCTCGAACATCGGAATACTCAACCAGACCAGCGGTACCCTTTCCGTCTTAACGAGGAACGTCACGGGATCGCTTGCGCATGCTACCGTGGGCTTATACCAAAATTCAACAATACTAATTATTGCCGTTTGGCGGTAGAATATCTGGTGAGTGGGTGGTGTCTACCCAGCCTGGCTTGCACAAAACTTTACCACCAAGTAATTTCGGCTCTGTAACTAAATTAAAATTAATTTTAAATGCTTAAAAATCATAATGATACTTCATATTTTATTTTTGACCCAAAATTGTTTATCTCGTTATACGAATTGGATAAAAATGTTATCTGACATTAACCTATATATGCTTATCAAAACGTGTTTTATATTTAGATATCACGAGAATGATTGTTTTAATGCATATATATTGGTTGTATACAATATTAAGAAAATACATATAGAATTTGTTAGTATATCATTTTATCAATTTTATTGAGTGCCTCGTTAGTCTAGGGCTAGATATAAGGCCGCAGAACCCGAGGTCCTGGGTTCAAATTCCAGGTCGGGCCAAAAAATAGTTATTGTTATTAGTTTTTCTGTAGAAAATTCTCAGTAGCCCGAAAGCTGAAGCCTCTGGAAGCGTACATTCCCGTGCCACGGAAAGCACATGAATCCGTTGCCTGTGCCTGAACCTTTTTCGGTCGTGTCTGATTGCCGTCCCATCGGATTATGAGAGTTTGGGAATAGAAAGTACACCTGTGTTTGCGCGCACACTAATTATACACCATAATATGTCCTGCGCAGTTGGCTAATCTCTCTTAAGCTTTGCCGCCATGGCCAATCTTTGTGCTATACCGATTATAAATAGATTTAAATATATTTTTTTATTTAATAGGTTATATTAAATAAAAAAATATTCTTCGACATTGATTCATTCAAATAAGCGAAAATCATAATAGAAAACGTTTGAACACTGGCGTCATAAAATGGATTTATGCAGCGTCTTCAGAAAGGCTTCCTATATTAATTTAATCTATAAATTATAACATTTATAATAGTAGTGCTATTGAATTTAAATAAAAATCAATTTAAAAGTCTGTCTGCGGTGTCAGCTAAAGCGAGGAAAATCTATTTACAGGGCTTCTATTTTATTAATGGCTTTCGGCAATCTTCGTGTTTCGACTGTCATCGTGTTACTATATATTCCAATTTGCTTTGGAATTTTATAGAGCTTTCAACAATTATATTGTTATTTTAGAGGTTTATATGAGATTGTAATCATTTCAAATTAGTTAAAAATACAGGAAACTTATGTCGTCTTATATAATTAATCACATAAGCATGAGCTTCATTTTGACGTTTGGGGAAAGCCACTAAAGTTACGCGAAGGTGTGCTCGTGTTGTCTCAATTTGAACTGAAAATATATCTGATAAAGAGTAAATTAAAAAAAAACTTTAGCCACTCATATAGCTTAAAATACATAAGTACAAACTGTACTATTACAAATACTTATTGTGTTATTTCACATGGAAATCACAATAAAACAACACAAATTATTATTATAAATTAAGATACAAATAAATTTAATCATTACATTTTTTTATATACTATAAAAAGGCGGACGAGCATATGCGCCCATAGACAATGACATTGTAAGAAATGTTAATCATCCCTTATATCGCCAATGCGCCACCAACCTTAGGAACTAAGATGTTATGTCCCTTGTGCCTGTAATTACATTGGTACACTCTTCAAACCAGAACACAACAATACCGAGTACTGCTGTTTTGCGGTAGAATATCTGATGAGTGGGTGGTACCTACCGAGACGAGCTCGCACAAAGCTCTACCACCAGTACTAGACAGAATTACAAAACTAACCTAGAATTATTGATGAGAACATACTGAGAGAGCTCTTGCTCAGCAGTGAGACAGCTTATAAACAAGGCTAGTATTATAATTATTTAAATACAGCTTCTGCCTGCGCTTTCATCTGCGTGGACTTCCGAATAGAGTCTAGAGAGTTTTTTTACAGGGTAGGCGTACAGTCTGCCAAAACAAATTGACGAGCCATCTGATGATAAGTGGTCACCAAGTACCACATCGGTTTTGTAAATATTTAAATAACAGTGATTAAATATATTGTCCTTATAAACTGACCGTTAACGGTATTCAAAAATTAAACGATGATGATGTTACCGATTATTTTTTTGTTTAGGATACGTATGTGAAAATGCTTTGAAGCACTATGAACTTCTTCTCCTTCAATAATTATACTGCATTCTCAATTTTTATCATCATCGAATAACGTTTTTAAATTTTACTTTGCGTCATATATCTTGCAGCATTGTTTAATATTCTTTAATAAATAAAAAATCTTTGGTGCCCAACGTTCGACCAATATCATGTATCTTGGCCAATGTCCAAGATACATGATTCGAGGACCAAGGTACAACATCGCAACAATTACTTTTAACAAACTTCATAAACACGCTTAAAATTGAGGTTAGCCTAGAACACGTATACCATCTATTACCTAAATATACTGAGATTAAAGTGCTAATAAAAACTTTTTAATAAGATTATAACATACTATACACATAAATTTATACAAATAAATTAAATAAGTATATCTGTGGTTTGAAAATAAGTATATCCTTTTAAGCGAATATGGCTATTTGCGACTTTTTTTTATAGAACAGGAAGGCGGACGAGCATATGGGCCACCTCATGGTAAGTGGTCACCAAACGCCCTTGGACATTGGTACTGTAAGAAATGTACTGTAAGAAAAACATCGCTAACATCGCCAATGCGCCACCAACCTTGGGACCTAAGATTTTATGTCCCTTGTGCCTGTAATTACACTGGCTCACTCACCCTTCAAACCGGAACACAACAATACCAAGTACTGCTGTTTTGTGGTAGAATATCTGATGAGTGGGTGGTACCTACCCAGACGAGCTTGCACGAAGCTCTACCACCAGTGACTTACCACAACAATAGCAATCATTTTATTAGTTGAGACTACTACTGCTACGTAATATTTTAAATATTTTATGTGTATAATTCAAATAACATACTGCCTTTACCGTAACAGCCTGTGAATGTCCCACTGCTGGGCTAAAGACCTCCTCTCCCTTTTTGAGGAGAAGGTTTGGTTAGCTTATTCCACCACGCTGCTGCAATGCGGATTGGAGTTCCTTTACCGTAAAGTACGAAATGAATTATAATCACAAATTAAGCACATGAAAATTCAGTGGTGCTTGCCCGGGTTTGAACTCACAATCATCGGTTAAGATTAACGCGTTCACACCATTGGGCCATCTCGGCTCTTTGCGTTCTGCTTACTGCCTTTATATTCGTTAAATTGGCAGATTTTAAAGGAATTTCGTCACAAACTGAATTTTGCTAGGTACAACACTGTCCTTGAAGTCCTGCATAATCGGGCTGACCGACATGACGTCACGGTAGTATGCGCACGCGATCCCTCGGAAAGAGGGCTTTTTAGCGGGTATGTCGGTGTGCTATTTCCCACTAGGCGTTCTAGGCACCAGTGAGTCCCACATTCCTCTAGCTTAATGAGGGGGAATGGTGTACAAGCGTTTTTACATGCAGGCATATTTTTAAGTCGTTTTAATTTTTTTTAATCGATACTTGTTAGACATAGTAGATCCCATACCAACTGTCATTAAAATTTACTTAATAAGTCTTGTCTACCTTTGTACCTAATTTATCAAATGATGCTGAGTAATGTATTTATTTCAAATACGAGTTAGGGTATTAACGCACAAATAATCATCAACAGATATATAATAATGTGTACATTCATTATTTTATTTTATCATCATAAATAGCAAGTACCAAATGAATATTATTTTATTCATATTCTAACTGTTAAAAGTATGTTAATTTATACGCATATTTTTTTAGGATGTCATCAACAACATCATTATTCCAAGAAATAGCTTTCAAGGCGGAATTAGACCGGCATGTCGATCCGGAGTGCGAGCACCAGGCGCGCATACTATGCGGAGAGGATCCCACTACGCGTGCGGTAGTCATCGAAGAGCTAAGGAATATAATATACAGTAAAGTTAAACTCATAAGTGTTATTTTAACGTAACTGACACAACGGCACGTTTGTCTTTACTCGTTTACTACTCTATATATACATTGGATTTTGTATCCTACTCTTGCTGTTAAAAAGTTCTTTTAAAAGAAAAAGATAGTTAGAGCCAACAGTATCATTAAAAGAGGCCCTATGTGTAGGCACGTTGCTTCTGAGCATAGGCGCCAGGTGCACAGCTTACTATAAAAAGTACAAGATTTATAACATCATTTATAGTATGAGTGCATTAAATATATTTATAGATAAGTTGATTAATACACTTCATCTTGTTGGCTAGTTAGCCACATAAGATGTTTGTCATTTGTAATAAAATGTATTTAATGCAAAAAAAAAATCTCGAGTATTTGCTATTAAATATTTTTAGACGCCATAAAAGTACTACGGTATTCCACCTTAATATTGTAATAGGCAAATAACAATCATTATAAAATTTTGCTTAACAAATAGTGGACGAATGAAACCCAAATGAGTTGGCCAAGTCTAATTTAACATTATAGATTATTTTATGACGAACAGTCTTGATTATCAGATTTATTGCGTTTATTAATAGCGATAATTAGAAAATTGCAACAGTGTTTCTGTATTCACACACTTAATTCAACATAGCTACAATATTTATATACCAAATAAAAATGTGAAATGTTGTATTCCGGTTTGAAGGGTGAGTGAGGCAGTGTAATTACAGGCACAAGGGACATAAAATCTTAGGTCCCAAGGTTGGAGGCGCATTGGCGATGCTAGCGATGGTTAACATTTCTTACAGTGCCAATGTCTAAGGGCGTTTGGTGACCACTTTACATCAGGTGGCCCATATGCTCGTCCACCTTCCGTTTCTATAAAAAAAATCATTTATGGTCTATAACACTATTATTAAGGTACGCTTGATTAAATTGTTTTGATGATTGTAATTAACTAAGAAGTACTTATAATCGGAATATTTACAAATTTATTAAACTCAAATTTCAAAACTAACTTTTTTGTGCAATGTTTTGTTTTATTTTATATTTTATATCCCTACGTATATTATCTTCTTGTAGGGCGAGGCGAATGCCATCCACCACGTATGGACGACGCATTCTTGCTACGGTTCTTGCGCGCGCGCAACTTTATCCTCGCGCGGGCACATCGCCTGGTATGTTATGTTACCCTGGTACATGTGACTCAGTTGGTTAATCTTGAGCTAATTCTCGATGTAATCAATGTCATTTAATTTTTTATTGTCTTGTTCTAGCTATTTTTTTATACAAGATATATAGATTATTTTTAAAAAATGATAATAGATGGCGCTATTGGATACAATTAGTAGAGACCGGTTAGTTAGTTGCGACTAAGTGGAAAATTATGTAGATCTTCATTTAACATTTTGATTGCTAGAATTATTACCATTTTTCAAGACCCATCCGTATCACAATTTGTTTATTTAACATTAGGCAATTCTGTAGTATTTTTTAACACTCAATTTGTTTTTAGATGGTGCGCTACTGTAAATTCCGAGAACAAAATCAACACTTGTGGCGTGACGTGTATTGGTATGGGCTCACAAGACTTGGCAATATATTTGAAGGCGTTTTATTTGATAGGCCTGATGTTGGTAGACTTATTATATGCAGATTAGGTTAGTTAGAAATAATATTTTAAGTAAAAATATTAAAAGCCACGCTTTCCATTATGATTTGTATATCATGTATTGTAAGAAAAACATTTTGTGTCTCAGATATGAACCATATTATTGTTTCCCTGACATTTTAGTTATCAAAGTTATCACTAGATGTCGCTTACTCGTAAAAATTGAAAGTATTGTTTGCTTCACAGTAAAAGTATATAATCTTAGCAAGTGAGATGGAGATTTCGATTAGATCGCCAAACACCTCAAAATGCTCTGTACGGCGTATTTTGAAAGAGCTAAACTACACAGTAATCCGCTGATAGCACAGGCCTGCTCGTACGTCTCCCCCAGAGGTAACCTTCCGCATAGACACAGGCGTCCAATGCACTTCCTGGACGATAAAGATGACAGGATAACTGTCGCAAACTCTCCCTTCGAAGGGAAGACACTATACCCAACACACATACACTGTTTTTCGCCGGCAGAAACGAGGTCCCCGACTAGTGACGTCACGAAACCGGCCGTGATATAGTATGGTGCTTCTTGCAGAAGCGCTTCCCACCCCACAGACTACGTCCCGAGCCGAGGTGAGATCTCGTAGGAGACACCCTCAGGATGGACGTCACGCGGAGCCCGAGACAGCTCAAATTTCAAGGCGGAGTCCAGTACTCGCCACAACGCCCGGTGATGCTGTAAAGGCTAGTTGGGCCAACAACATAGATACAATCAGAAAAAAAGATGGAGATTATCTCTGGATTCCCTTCAAAACGTACAAATCATTCGCCTTTTACTAAAGATTTCCGTGGAGGGGAACACTCAAATGAGTCTTACTCCATTTTTGATGTCCTACATTGTTTGTATGATTTAATAATTCTACAACCATCTCAGACGGCGTCATTTATTAGTTCTTCACTAATTATTAGAGATGCGACGTACTATAGGCAAATTTTGTATTGATCGTACGAGTAAGCGTACATGTAAAAACTATTCCAAAAACTAGTTCCACGAGTATTTAGAAGTATCCGTATTTATTAATGGTTTTGTACTATTGTTAGAAAATCATATAGGTCTTTGATAATATATTAATAATGGGTAATATTATTATTCTGTTCAGTCGCTTGCAAAGCACAAAGTACTAATAAAAGCGACGCTTGCGTACGCTATTCAAATTAAAATTGATTTTAATATCAAAAGCATGTTATTTAATAAGTTACACTGCTCAGCAGTTGCACTTTCATCAAATTTCATAATTGCTTACAATTTTATAAATAATTAATAACCTTTAAATTTACCGTAATCTATAAACCTAAAGTAGGTTAAAAGATTACTATATACTATAATATTGTATAATTACTTTTGCTCGCAGTTAATTCTATACGATTTTATTTTGTAATTAAACATCAGGCGTGGTCTTTTATTGTTGTGAAACCCCACAGAACGGTTTCTAACGCTATGCAGTCGAGTACCAAGAGCCGAGTTGATTACATCCTCTAGTAACTCGTTAAGGCGTTTATTATATTATTCATCTTAATGTTTATTTAAGATATATAAAATAAATTCATTTACAATTAACTTTAGATAAATAAAAGGCTTAAAGGGACCGACATATTTTATACAAAAAACTTATCTTTTCTTTTTTTTGCTGAAAAAACGCATTTACGCGTTTCCCCCTCAGGAAGTAAACTTATCAGACCTGAAAAAAATTAAACTCAACGGAATATTTTACAGGGAAATGGGATCCAGATATTCTGCCTGTGGAAGACCTTATACGGGGCTGTCTCGTCTTCTTAGAAGTGGGGATCATGCAGCCCAAGCTGCAGGTGTTAGGAGGCACCGCCATAGTGGATTGCGATGGCATCGGTATGAAGCACGTGCGACAACTGACCCCTTCCATTGCAACACAAGCTATGAATGTTATGGGTGTAAGTATCTTGTCTGTTGATTTTATAAATTTCAATATATACAAGAACTCTAGAGACGCTTTAGTATCAAAGACTAAAAGTTTAGTAAAAAATATTTCTTGAAGAACACCGTAGTAAGTAATAAATTTTTTAAACATCGTAGATTATCTTGTAATAATAGACAGCGCAATGTATAACGAAGTTTGAAAATTAACAAAATATGTTGCTTATAACATGGGACGATTCGCTACTTGCGCCGGTAATTACACTTCTTTACTCATGGTTTAAGAACGTATAACTGATGAGAGAGCGGTACCATCCAGATAGTCCTTCAAAAAGATCTACCATGGGTAGAAACTACCACTTTTGTGACCTCCTAACTCAACTTGTAAACAACAAAGAAAATAAAAATAGATCTGATTGTGATGATTCTGAAAATCTGATTGTCTGCCCAAATAGCACAAATATGCTATTGTATAAAATTAGGAACTTATTTAATTTAATTATTTATTTTTATTTATGATGAAAAACAATTGCTATATTAAGCATATCATTGCAGCTCACGTTTCCGATTCACCAGCGTGGTGTCCACGTGGTGAATTGCTCAAGATTATTCGAGAAGCTCTTCAATATGTTCAAAAGATTGGCGCCATCAGATGATATTTGGAAGAACGTATACTTTCATGGTTATGATTACAACTCTTTACATAGGTAAGCTTATCATTCAATTCGATCCTCTAAAATTACGATTCAAAAGTGCATTTAAGATCCGTGACTTGTATTTGATTTGATTAAACCAAAATACAATTTACAAAATTATAATTTTTTTTTGTGTTATAGGTAGATGGACGAGAAAATGGGCCACCTGATCATAAGTGTTCACCACCGCCCATAGACATTGGCGATGTAAGAAGAACACTGGCTTACTCGTTCTTCAAACCGGAACGCAACAATACTAAGTATTGCGGTTTGGCGGTAGAATATCTGATGAGTGGGTGGTACCTACCCAGACGAATTGCACAAAGCCCTACCACCTAGTAAATTGATTAAGTATTAGGGATTCCGTTGTTATTTTTTAACCATCAGAAAACAAGGTTACAAAAAAGGTCTTTAGAACTTTTAAGAGTTACGCCCTTTCCTATAATAAAGAATTAAAAACAGTTTTTTTTTTAAGATACTTTCTAATAGCGTTTCAAATCAATACACGATACAAATTGATATGTCTTAAAATGCTCGAGGTATTCTTAATTTTTAATATTTTTTTTTAAATATAAAAAAATCACAAAGTTTTTTTGTATCCGGCGAATAATATTCTGCCAATGTCATGTCAATGTCTGCCAAGCATGATGGAGATGACAAAATATAAAGAAAAATACTTTTAAATGTCATAATTTATACTGTAGTAAAAATACAAGATTTAAGCCACTCGTATTAAATAATATATTAACAGGTAAAGTACATTATACTACGAGTATGTCATAATCTTTACGTAGTTTGTCATTATATATTTTTGAAATAAGTATCTTATTTGGCATACTACCTTACCTCCCACTTCTACTTATCGAGATACTGGTTTCAAGCACCTAATCCCATTAGGTTTATCTGTCGAGATGTAGAGAAGTATCGGCCCGGTGTCAGAATGTTGGCAATTATTAGGCATCTGTGTCTCGGACTGCCCTTTATATTGAGCCAAACGAATGAAGTCGGAAACTTAGCAAAATCAGAAAAAACCGTGGTTACTATGTTTGTTTTGCCTTAGCCTAGAAGTCAGACATTTATAAGCAATATTAAATGAGCCTGAACAATCCTTCCTACAATGTTAAAAGGCACTGGTCAGTTGATCAATGAATTTTATTACCATTAATTTGAAATTATAAGTAAAAAAAAAATATTCACAGATACATTGATCCAGAATGCCTTCCGAAACGATACGGCGGCTACCGTGAACCAGTTTCACTGCAAGAATGGTTGACGAAGATTAAATATTACAAAAACAAACAGTTTGATGAAGACTTAAGGGCTTTAGGGTATGCTATCGATGAATGAATGATGAAGATGAGATTGTAAATAATATTCAGGCGAGTATCAGAAGCAGCTCAAGACTAGTGAGGCCGCAAAGGGCAATTGAAACGGTACCGCTCACGTTAGAAATAGAGGTAGCAAGAATCTTTTATATTTTTACTTGGATTTCCGTCTTTATTTAACGATACCATCATATCATGTAAATAAGTAATAATTCGTTGTAAATATATGTACTATCTTTGTGTACACGTGTGTTTTATTTTCCAAATATAGACAATTCAAATCCACGATGACGCGCCCCACTCTTTTTTCCAATCGCTATCGTCATCGTCATTAAACAATAGCTAATTATATAACAATTATTACACGAACAAAAACAAGCCCCAGTTCCATATTTAGAAGATTTATCAACAAATATTTCTATAAAATATAGATTTGGAAAAAAGAGCGAAAAAAATTAAGTGCATTGTGAATTGAACCATCTATATAATATACTTATGTATTCAATTAGTTAAATAGAAAAGTGATAAGACTTTCTGTATAATGATATATTGACAATTGTTCAAATAGAAAACATAATATGTTATTGGTAATATAAGTTAACATAGCGTAATAACAACTTAAACATTTGTGACCCGATGTTAGCTTTTATGTTATTGATTAACATATTTAAATAATGCATATCTTTAACGGTAATGTTTCAGAAAGTGAGGTAATTATTATAAGGTGTGACGTGTATATTTATAATATCTTCTGAGCTTATCTATAGTTTCTGGGGGAGATATATATATTTGTTTTTTATGTACAAATAAACACACACTCGCACACACACACACACATACACAAACAAACAGAACTTTAAAGCGCCACAAGCAAACACAATATAAATAAAAATTTCAAACCTACCAAAATAAACATTTCAATTGGATTAAGCACTTTATCTGTTAACGATGAATTCGTAATAGTATTCTACAATAAACATGAACTGGGCGAGCTCTTATACAACAACCGCAACTAGTTGCAACTCGATGATGCAATGTAATCTTGATAAGAAGTAAGTAATTTTGTGCTATTAACATACAATGCTAGTACGGTGTATTTGTATACATTGCTGTGTTTTTTTGGCTCTTACATATCCTGAAGATTTATATTTGGATTAATTGGATTTTACTCATTAATACTCGGAATGTGTAGCCATTAAACCAAGAGGCAAAACCTGTGTTAGACTGTATTTATGTCTGTGTCTATGTTTGACTAGATATTATAGTCAAATTAAGAATATTACTGGACAAATCATCACAAATCTTAAAATATTACAGGATGTTACCATCAAATATTGAATTATTTTGCTTATATGATAAAAACACAATCAAAATAAATTGTATTCATGTAGAGTCTTACGAGAACTTTTGCATCCGGATCGAATTGTACTGAGAAATATCGGGACAAATCTCTATGATTAGTATTTTATGATTATACCGTAAATTATTTAATTATTTACAACTAACATTATACATTTTGCATGAACATCAACTAAACTAAAATCCACACAGTTTTATTATATATAATTTTTTGTAACATACTTTTATGCTGTGAATATATACTCGTTTAGTACGCTTGCTTACTTGTAATAAAATCAATATTTGGATACAACGCAATAATAGTAATGTTGTGTTTTCTTCTTTCGAATGTCAAATCAATAATGAAAGAAAGAGTCAAGTGAACTAAACAGCCAAAAAGAAAGTAAGGTCGATACAGTCTAATATTAATAATATTAAATATTATAATGATTTCAAATTAGTCATTATATTTATTAAAATTACTGTTTATTACGATTGCAATTAAGAATGGTTAGAAAAACCGTTACTTTCAATACTCAAATAAAACTTTCGAAGACTTTTAAAACGGTACGTTTGCTATAACAATTGTGATTAGTCAGTTTGAAGTCGCTTTCATCATTTTTCATCTTCGATTTTCGATTGGGTAACCGCTATAACAGTTTTAACGTGATGCGAAAGTAGACTGTGTTTTTAATTTACAAGTTGTATTTCTATGTGAGTCGTCGCTCATAGGGGGGTTTTTGCCATAGTCACCGCGCTTGGCAGGCGGGTTGGTGACCGCAGTGGCTGGAATCTTTCACTAATAGCGCTGCTGCCCGCTATCAGGATTAGCATTTTCGGATTCCAGCATTTGTGTGGTTATACCGCCACGATTTCGGTCGCCAGAGCCTCGTTCGTTGATTAGCAGGATGCACCACGAGCAGGTGAGGTTGACGGTAGGGAGCCTAGGTTGTTGTCGACTCCCCTTACACCCCTTAGATCGGGATGGTTGGCGTTCTATGGGGGAGGCTTTCGTCCAGCAGTGGACGGCAAAAGGCTGAATTCATTTCTATGTGTGTGTGAGAATTGCTGCTATGTACGTTCGTTTTGACGATATCACTGGATTTGTTATTGAAGACTTTTTTTAACAATACTAACTGCCTGTTTTAAAGGAAATACTTATATTCTGATCATCTTATATTTAGACACAACGTTTATTTTAGGAATGAGGATGGCAATAGCCCAGCGGTCATGATCGAATTTGTGACTTTCACATCACTCGGCGGTCTCGTATACCGTTGCCCTATGGAGGCTTCAATGTATATTTCGATAAAGGGAGTCGTACTATACTTTACAATACTTTTATTATATCGAATAGTACTGAACCTTTAAGAATGAACATTAATACATATATATTATGAAAAAATAATAATAAGTAAAAAGTTTTGATATATGTTAATAGTTCTTTTTTACGTGATAATAGATGGCGTTAGTAGTCAGTTAAATCGCGGTATAGTTTGTTATATTTGAATTACGTATAAGAGATTATTGTTTTTGTATTATTTAAGCAAAATTAAAGTATTCATAGAGTTAGATGTGAGGTGTTGGGAAGTGGATTTTGTACAATAAACTAAAAATGTAGAGCTCAGAAATTGAAAGTTAAATATTAAAAGTTTTACAAAATATATATGTAAGAAGTTTTTATTTATAATAACTGTGCCACGGTAATGTTAAGTGAAATGAAACGCACATTAAATTCATGCATCGTCGCAGACGCAAGTTCAAGGCATCAAAACCAGTTTTGGCGAATACACAGCGTAACTTAAAAAACACATCATACATCTCTGTTATACACTTATATAGAAGTTATTATTATATTAAAGTATTTTGTTACCTGTAAAAATATAAGTAATAAAATATATTTTTTTAGTTGATTGCTAGCAGGAAACGTATGTAATGTATGTTTTGTAGAATTTCTTTGTAAGTAGTCTAACGTTATCAAACAAAAAAAAAACATTAGGTATATGATGTGTTCTACACCGCTTCAATAAAATTATATAGCTTGTCATTCTCTTTTTGTAGTTAATTTTGGTTTTGGTTTATTATTTTATATTATTAATTGTTGTCACGTTTTATAAAAAATTTACTCAAAATAGTATTTGATCCCAAAAATAAAAATGATAATTTATAAAAAAATAGAGACAAATATTGCTGACATCGACTTCTCTATTTCATTGTACTCTGTGACAGTCGTATGCTCTCGGCTACTTTACCCATATTTAATTTAAACGCTTATCGACCTCTCGCTCGATAACTCGCGTGCGTGGCTAGAACATTTTTATCTCTATTTCAAAACAAAAACACTGTTCTCTATCATTGTTTTTAACAGTGCGTTATTTCATATTGTTACCTTCAAATAAATAAAATACTGTGGAAGTTGTTTTGAAACTGAATATAAATTGAATTGTGTTTTTATTTATTAAAAAAAAAGATAAAAAAAGGAAAATGTAGAGTGAGTCCATTGTGATGTGCTCTTATCAAAATGACTTGAGACTCATCACGACTGTCCATTGTCAGTGAGAAAATATTTACGTCGTGAAAAAAAAACACGTTACAACCAAAAAGGTGCTTAAATGAATAATAACAAATACAAATTTCGAACAAAAATTCAACGCTGAACTGTTTATAAACACATTCGAAATTCAAAACTATAATTGTGGTAAAAGTTATCGAAGCAACTTTCATCCAAAAAATTCGTTAAATCAGGTGTAACCAAATAGTAACTACAGAAGTATTATATACAAACAGAAGACGATATTATTTTTAAAATATTTAGTGGAAATAAATTTTGGCTGTCAGTGTCTAATTTACGTTAATATTTATTTATATTCTTGCAGTGAATCACAGGTGAGTGAACTCTTATATTTAATTAATGAAAATTTTTTTTGTATAGCATAAATGATATTGTTAATAAATGTTTATCCTTACTAATATTATAAATGTGTAATTTCACATTTGTGTTCGAGTTTTTTTTATTTATTTATTTGTTACTCTCACGAAACTTGATCATCATAAAACTTTGCAAACCCGTAATCCCTACACGCGGAATCTAGTTGAAGATGTATCTTCTGTTCCAAAAGCTTATGATAATTACTCGTGAATTTATCAGGTAATCGTATAAATGTATTAAACTGAAATTATACACTAATAAATTATTTATACAATAGCAACCTTACTTATAAATGTTTTTAGTGTTTGTTCGGTTAAACACTGACTTATCTCTTTCTCTCAATATTAATTTGACATTAAAAAGAAGAAGACAAACGATTTTTTAACTATAAAACTTTAACAACAGTTACGTCACTATGGAATTTTTTTGCTGATTCCGTTTTAATGGATACTACCTGCGTCTCGCCTTGCCTTAAATTTTAATTAAGCGTACCTGATTTTCTTAGCAACGAATAAATTTAAATCACGTACGTAATAAAAAACACAATTTCATTAAAAAAGAGACATAAAATTATACTGTATGGTATATATAAAAGATAAAACAGTTTGATTAAATGATACGAAAAAAAAATTCATACAGGACACATAAATTTATTTTTATTGAAATTATTTTTACATATACGTTTGATGAAAAAAGATAACTTCTCTTCGGTTTACTCTACTACTACGGTCACTTGTCGATCTTTCTCTTGTCGATATATTGGATCACTAAGAATGGATTGATAAATACAATATAAGTTCACTAAATAATAACATATGAACGAATAAAGAAATGTATGAATAAAGAAACGTCCTTAATAATTTATTTACATTTAAAATTGCCACATAACATCTGAATAAAAAAAATTAAGTAATAGTAAATGTCCCCCTGCTGGACTCAGACTCAGGTTTGAAGTTCATTACACTTCTCGAATGCAGATTTTCATCCGACAGTTGTAAGTTTATTTATACATCATCGCCTATTATCAATTAATATGCAACCATAAATAAGTAACTCTAACAGCCTGTTAACGTCCCACTGCTAGGCTAAGGCCTCCTCTCCCTTTTGAGGAGAAGGTTTGGAGCTTACTCCACGACGCTGCTCCAATGCTGGTTGGTAGAATACACATGTGGCAGAATTTCAATGAAATCAGTCACATGCAGGTTTCCTCGCGATGTTTGGGTTTGAACCCACGATCGTCGGTTAAGATTCACTAGACCATCTCGGCTTTTCTTTTCGACCACAAATATAGTAGGTACATGTCAATTAAGTGGTGCTTGTTCGGGTTTGAAACCACAATTTTCGATTAAGAATTACGTGTTCTATCCACTGGGCCATCTCGGTGCAGCTCTCAGAAATCTAAAATTATTGGTTATAATTTATTTTTGTAATGAATTATTTAATGAGTTTCGTGCTTGTGTTTAAAAATACAATTTAATTAATAAACAAACGACCATCATAATATTTCTAAAATAAGATGGTATATTGATGATGTTGAAAGTAAGACTTGGATTGACAAATATTTAATGAATTCGTAATGGAGAACAGGTTGAACATACAAGAACGGCTAACGCGCAAATATGATTTCTATATAAAATTATGCTAAGGATTGTTTTACTATGATTGTCACATAATAAACATATAAACTTTTATCATATAAACATAAATACGTTTATCATATTTTCTTAATCGCATTCTTCTGAAGGTCATTGGAAGCTCTCCGTTAATTGGTAGGTGAGCTGTGTTCGACTAAAAGGTGGGCGTGATTAGTCTTCTCTCCTACTCTATTCTATAAAACAAATTAAGATGTTTGTGGATAATAAGAGAAACACGTCCATTTGCTAGCCAGTTTATTCAAGAGAGACAGATTTCCATGACAATCCGAATAACATGAATAACAAAGAGTTATCCATAGCAGTTATCCAGTAATGACATACACACACACACACACACACACAAATCATTGAGCTCTTTCTCTTATGATATAAACATAGTGTCTTCCACCTCTTTCAGATTACTAATCCACAGGATCCATCGACAGGATTCCGGAATCCTCCTTCCGGTTACCTTTAATCACACATATGTACATAAAAGTGAATGTTGCCGTAGTAAATGCGTTCACGCATCGTTCATCCGATTTAATTGATACTTTGTACAGTTACTGCCACTTGTGTAAAGTTTTCTGGCATAGCACCAATGTGTACAATACAGAGGAATTGAAATGCATGACGGCTTTACCTTGTTATTTATTAAAAAAAAAAAACAATACTGAATTTTAATTTATGCCAAATGAATGTCACAATGTTTAAAAAATTATAATGAAATAAAATTTATTACAAAGACGATGAGTCGACCGTTATGTTTTGTTCAAATTTTACACGAATGTTTTCCTGTGACATTTCTGATGCGTACAAAATGTACATAGTATTATATACTTTATCTATTTGTAATAGGCTTTTATTTGCAACGATTACGCGATAGCAACTTGTAGCATTTTATGAACATGTATTATTACCAAACACATTAGAACGTATAATTTAGTCAAGGATTTTCCCCAAAAGCTGAAAGTATTCGCAGCTCATGACTTTTTGAAATAACTCATTTAAATATCTAATTTATTTCACACCCTTATAATGAAAACTTATAATAAGCTATTTTTTTATTTTTTTATGGCTATCGTGTAAATGTTGATAGAAGTTATTGAAATAGAAACTTTTTAAATGTGTTCTAATTGGATTCATATACAAAAGCGATATACGATATACTGGGTTGTTTTGTTAAACCGTATTAGGACTATGTTTATAATTTCAGCTCATTCAGTTGCGTGGAGCGTATTAACAGGTGAAGTTAAATATAAAAGTCATTCCTTATATCGGTACCGATGTTGTTGTGACTTAAGGACATGCTATCCTTCTTTTACGCCTCGTATCACGAAGAAACAGTAAAATTTTTGTCCTGTCAAATTAATTTAGTTAGATTAATACTGGCAAACGTGGGTAATCCCTTGAGTCGTTATACCAGCTCATTCGTTATTCACCCTTTGTACTTCAAAACAACAATACAAATAATTGATGTTTTGTAGTAGAACAATGGATTAGTGCGGAGAACTGCAAAATATATTCTAGTAATGACAGCTTTAGGTGCTTTTCGAGGCTCGAAAGAATTTTCAGATTCCGGGCTGCTACTAATAGTTTCTCGACAGAAAAACCCCAAAAAAAAATTATTTTTATTGATCCGATTTGGAGTATATAACCTAGTCACAAGACAACGAGGCTATTTCAAATCAATAATATATTTTATTTAACTACAAATAGAAAATAATAAAATAAGCATAAGAATTAAAAAAAATTACAATACCTTTTTTCCCTTAAATGTAACGTAAATTGTCAAATAAACCTCTTCGTGTTTATTTTTTTTTGTTCCACAATAGTTCGTTACTGTTATGACCCAAAGTGAAAGTAGTAGTAAAAAATATTTTACCGTTTTATAACTACTTTCAATTTATGATATAGATTTTATTTTTATCAAAATAATCATTTACATATAGGCCTAAAGTATATACAAGTATTCAAAAGAGATACTAATAATGATAATCATGATCGCATAGAATGGCAAATATTGAAAAATATTTTATCAATAGTAAATTTTATAATTTCAATTTATTTATGAATTAAATCCAAGGCTACAAGTTAAAAGATGTTTACTTCTTTTTTATGATATATGATTCACATATAATTTAAATATGTCAAATGTATCTCGATTATATAATGTACACTAGTACCGTGGCAGCCTGTGAATGTCCCACTGCTGGGCTAAAGGCCTCCTCTCCCTTTTTGAGGAGAAGGTCACGCTGCTCCAGTTCGGGTTGGTGGAATACACATGTGGCACGATCATCGGTTAAAATTCACGCGTTCTTATCACTGGGCCATCTCGGCTTCATATACACTAACAATTCGTTTAAAAAACTAGAACGGTGAACCAGATTTGCGTCGCCAGTTAATTTTCAATCGGATAATTTTTTTTTGCGTAAATAAAAGACAACAAACCCTACAATACAACTCATATCTCTATTATAAAGAGATATGTTCAGTTAGCTTAATTACTATATGTCTCTGAAAAGTGGTAATGACCAGATATAGTGGCACATTTTTTCTTAGATTTCCTACTTAATAAAATATATTCTTTAATTAATTGTTAATTATTTATTATAACAAAATTTAAATTTGATGGATCAAAAATGATTTGATCCACCAACCCGCATTGGATTGCTTCAACGGTTGTTCCGTTGTTGTAATTGTTCCGTAATTGTCCAACTACGCTGCAAAATCTCCTCAAGAGAAGAAGCGGAATCCAGACTAAGGAGATTGACAGTTAGAAACATTTATTTTCCTTGCAGGAATTCTATGTCATGAAAGCTGATTTCGTAAAGAGCTCTTGTGTATTTGACGCAAATATTTGTCGAATAGTTTGTTAAAAATAACTAGTCTAATTTTTTATTTGAATAATTATTCTCTTCATTAAATTACTGTGGAAAAAATTAAAATAATTATGTATATCATTACTATGAAATAATTTAATATTGCCGTAATATATTTATTTCAATAACATACAACGCACTAGAAGCTACTTATTTAGACATGAATTTCGCAGTAGTAAGCCAGCACTAAGAAAGGATTTTTGAAAAAAAACATCCTAAACGGAAAATATTCCACGCTGCTTTTAGTCTTTATTTATTTATACGTATATTAGTTATCGCTGTAACGCTTCAAAGTGTTTGTTGAGTGAGGATAGCCAGAGCAGGGTTCGGAAGATTAAAAAAATTAGAATGATATCGCTGAAAGAATAGGATATTTCCTGAGAAATTGCTAATGGTAATTCCCATTGGGGCACGACTAGTGAAACACTTAAAAATACTTGAAAGTATTTAATGGAACCATTTTATACGCTACATGTAGTTCCGTTCCTCTCAAATATTGAGTCACTTATCCCCACTTCCACAAACCTTGGATTTAGAACGTATTCATGTCATGTTCTTCGCGACTGGATTTCTTACTTATCTCTTTTATTTGTTATGATCATCAAATGCGCAAAAGTATTCGTTTCAATAAAATTGTACAGTGCTTGTATTTTTATGTCTCTAATAAAAAAAATCACGTACAAATTCGAGAATAATCCCCCTAATTATTATTGACGAAATAAGAACGGAAAAGTGTCGTTTTTTTTTCAAATGTAAGTGTAAAAGTGTATGTGCTTCTATATTGAATAAAGATTCTAGTGAATAAAACAGACATATTTCTCTATTGTAATTCAAAGACAACTGAAAATTCCATAAACGGCTTTAAAAACATAATTCGTACGCAAAAGCTTGTTTACGGTTACGACCGCTTTGTTTCGTATATAATCTGTTGAATCCAAGATCGCGAGCAGATTTGATCTTAGACTGTTGAACAAATTGTAACTAGATTTAGACTAGGAATAAAAAGGTGTAAAACGAAATTTGATTTAAGAATAATTTGAATAAAACATAGTTATTTTTATTGTTTTATATATATGGGATATATATATTCCATTCCATAATCTCAATCCATTCAAAGAAATTAAAATGAAACAATTTTAACTGACGCAATGTTTACAATTCAATCGTACGTTATTATTTTGCTCGACCGAAGTTTCACTAGAGGCACCCGTCGTGGTCATAATTAAAAAAACAACTTATTTTAATTTTTTTTTTAAATAATGGCAATCAAACAATACTAGAAAGCCATAAGCTATGAAATAGTACACCGCACGCATCGGTGTGAATAATCGTAGTTAGTAATGAGTTTTTAATATCTCTTTGCGTAACGAAAGAAGGAAGCGATTATAATGGCCCACATAGGTGTACACTGTTTACATTGCAATGGCTTACAATTAAACATAGATGCTAAAAGTACTTTTACTATATAATCTGTTATGTACCGGTGGAAATACTCGTACTTGTTTATGAATATTGAACATTATCGTTAGTATAACTAATTTGCATAGAGTTTAAACATAATGAGTTTTTTTAAATCTTTATTTTTATACGAATATTATCTCGAAGTTTAATTTTTTTAAATTGTTTACAATATCATTATTTTTGTTTTTAATATTGTAACGATTTTATCACGAAAGTACGTTAAGGGCCACTTTCTGCGCTGACTTTTTCATCCATGGCAACATTAAAAACTTTCTCCAACGAATATACGAGTAAGTACATGTACAAAATTTTAAACTTCCATTAATCTGTTATCTGCTTTCGCTCTTAAGAATTATTCTTAAATATACAAACAAGAATAAGAATGACCAAAGCATGCTATTATAGAAGTGTTACATTATATATCACTATGATGATAGTGATGATTTCGCTGGAAAATTAGTTTGTACTAAACATATGATTGACTCAGTTAAGTACTCGATTGACGAAGGCGTTTGGCCGAGTTTCATTAAGTCAGCTATATCTGAAACTGTCTCTAAAACTGAACCAAAATTAGATGAAAACAAATATCAAATTCATTTGTTATGAATAATTCTTACAATCATGTATTTATGTCTTTAAACAAATAAACAGAACACGACACAAGAGAACAGGATTGGAAGACAATTTATGTTATACTAAGAATAGCCAAGATAAGAAATAAGTACACACAAGTAGGCGAAGCCTGGAGCTAAAATGATAGTAAAGTTAAAGGGAAATCGAATCGTTTAGACATGTAATAAGAACAGAGGATATAATGCGATATAAAAATTATTTTTCTTTATTTATTTTATTTAAAGAAATACACATTTTATTGTTAAGTGAAAGTCAATGTCCAAATATACTTTATTTAAGTTGCCTACCACAAGTACTCATGAAATCTTACAATCTAATTAAAATTACAATGGTAACAATATAAACCCAAAAGAAAGAGAAAGAAAGATTAAGGGTCAGATGGATTTTTTGAATGTAATGAATTGGTGTCAATGTACGTGACGGCTGACCGGAATGGAATGGAAGAATGGATGGAGGATGCGCCGACCTCAAGTAAATTGAGAAAAGGTTAGGGAAATTATGCTGCATGAATCATACCCCCATTATGTGAGTAATATTCACATAAATATTGCTATAAAAATCTCCTGTGACCTAAGGAGTAACTCTACGAAGACAATGAGATGAGAATTTAAATAATGTATGAAGATTTCGCTATTTCTCCTTTGTATGTTAAATATTCTTAACTCGATGATATAGAAAAACCTGTTTATTATACGTTACTGTACAAGTTTAATAAATATGTTTTTTTTTTTATATCATACTCGCTTAGAATCCATATCAGTCTACTTTTATTATTATCGCCAGTTTCATTACGTGACCTTTCTATTCTCGTGCTTTATATTATTCAGTTATATTGCCAACATGGCCCTGTCTCTAAACAACGAGAATCTTTAAAAATATTGCATGTTCAAACCCGGACACCACTGAGTTTTTAAGTGCTTAGCTTAAGAAAAGCATTGTTAGGAAACTTGCATGTGTCGTTTGAAAATTTGCCAAGTGTATGCACGAACATACATTAGAGCAGTGTGGTGGAGTGAACTCCAAGCCTTATCCTCAAATAAAATGAGGCCCTAGCCCAGCAGTGGAAAAATTACACGCTGTTTACTTTTTACTTTATGCGTTGTCATACATTTTTTTAATATGAGTTACGACTCGTATTCCACCTCTTTTACACACTGTCCGAAACGAAAGTCATAATTAACTGTACAAAGTTTCTTCTGAATTGTATGAACGATACATACAATAGAAATAGAAACAATGTCGAATCGACATGTTAATTTATTTTGTTAATCTCAGCACTGTCTCGTACTGTACGTCTAAATTTCACATCTCTTAGCCGCTAAACGAAACCTAACGAAAATATCAACAAACTGCGAGAAAGCATAAAAAGGTCGAGTGCCGTTTACGTTTAGTAGTATGGAAATCTTAAAACAAGTTTATTTTCCAAGTGTCGTATAGACGGTTTAGAAAGAATGAGTAAGTTAAGTAATTGAATACACTGGTGTTCGCCCGTTTATCAAAATTCGACCATAAAAAATATTAAAAAATTAATGAAAGAACATTTTACAATATTTTTTATTCAAATATTCTTTAACTAAAATATAAATAAAAACAAAAAACGCATTACATATGGGAAATATATTAGGAAAGAATATATGAATTTTAATGTTTCGATTTTTTTTCTTTTTTTATTTTAATTTTTTTTTTACTGTTTTGTCTTTGCTTATGTACAGACAGACCAATATAGAAGAATGGAGGCGCTTAGTCCGCGTGTCTCTAAATAGAGTACCTTACACAACAATACAAAGTATTGAAGGAAGGCGATAAAAAATAATTGACAAGTAGGAGATATCGACCCAGAGGGACGGACTTATGTTTTTATGAATTAATCAATAGAGCTACGACTTCATGAAGCATTGAAACACGTTATGCTTAGATTATTTTTTTATGATTTTAAGTGTCAATTATCAGAAAAACTCGATATTTGCGTATGTTATAATTATTCCCTTTGTTCTATTTCCTATTGTGATTATAATTCATCTCGTGCTTTACGGTGAAGGAAAACATCGTGAGGAAACCTGCATGTGTCTAATTTCACTGAAATTCTGCCACATGTGTATTCCACCAACCCGCATTGGAGCAGCGTGGTGGAATAAGCTCCAAAGCCTTCTCCTCAAAAAGAGGAGAGGAGGCCTTTAGCCCAGCAGTGGGACATTCACAGGCTGTTACGGATTACGGATAATTATTCTAATTTTATTTTTCACAGTATTAAAGATGTCCTTTTTGGAGATCGCATTTCAAGCGGAGATAAACAGATCTGAAGATCCGGAGTTTGAAGAGTGTGCGCGCCGCAATTGTAATGAGGATCCAAAGACTAGGCATTTACTCATCGAAGAGTTGAGAAACATGATATACCGTATGTAAAAAGATAAACATTTCATTTTTAATTTTCACTTAAATTTTCGTTTAATCAATTTAAAACTATAAAAACTAATTTTGATTTTGTTCAAAACAAAACTTAATATTTTTTTATACGCTACACTATTTAGTATGTTGATTCTATGATTATATAAAACAATATACATACCACATATTTTATTAGTTTTTGATGGAATTAAATGTTTTTTTATCTTACAATTTAAAACAATATGTAACTGAGCAAAAGAAAACTTGCCTGTACTAGGGCATCAAAGAACCATAACAGATAAGTCAAACTATCACTTTTTTCCAAAATTTATATTTAAAATAGTAACTTTAATAGTAAACGTATTGCATATTTTTTTCGTGCCTTTCAGAGAGAGGCGAATGCCATCCACGCCGGACTGACGATGCGTATCTCCTTCGATTCCTAAGATGTCGAAGATTTATACCGGCTCTTGCACATAAATTGGTAGGTAAACATATAAATTTCATAATCCTTAAATAAAAAAAATATATGGGTTTTAATAGCACCAGTACGAGATAACCTTGAGTAACTTAATTTAATTTCTTTTTTATTTTGTTCCGTAAGAACGTCAGTAGCATTTACGTAATAAAATATATTTCTCAATTGTTTTTATGCTGGTAATTGCTCGCACGTTAGTGACGTCAACTTTGCGTTTATTCTTAACGATTTGATGCTTCAAACCGAATATTACAGAATATAAACGCAATTTCCTCTGTCTGTTACAAATTCCTTGACATGGAAACATGCCTCTCGAACGAAGGGAGTCTTAAGTATGGCGATTGTTATTATGGCAATTTTCCCAGCATTCAACACTCGACGAAATATGAAAATTACTGCTCAACATTTGTATTGTAAATCTGACAAGCATGGTTAATGGGAATTTCTTAACCATTATTGCAAAACAAAATACAATTGTTTATTAATGGGGCAACATTAAATGAAATATTTAATGCTCTATTAAAAATGTGTTAATCCGTTTCATATACGTATTATTAATATATATACTTACACAAATATAATTTTTAATTAGAATGATTTAAATATTTAATTGACTAATATTATAATACTGGCAATTTGTCTATCAATTTTAATTGTTAAACTAAAACATTACAGAAATACAACGCCATTTTTTTTTAATTTATACACGAAAGGTATGATAAAATATTTAATACCCACTGAATTTCTTCATATAACTGTATTTGGTCTGCAGACTGCATTACTCAAATGCCGTACTAGAAGCAGAATATCAATTCAGTACTAGTTGCTTAGGTTACGAAATCTCATATGGTCTTAAAAATTACATTAAATATATAAAATTTTCAGATGGTACGTTATGAAGATTTTCGTCGGAAGAATTTGTATCTATACCACTGCAATGCATTCGGATTACATCGTGTCAAGGATGTCTATGGAGGAACCTTCCCTGACAGTCCTGTGAATGGGAGAATCACACTCATGAGATTTGGTGAGCAAATTTTATTTTTTACATCGCCGTGCCATTCGTAGATGCATTGTTATTGTACACACACATTAAGGCAAAGATTTCTGGTGAAAGAATGCAGTTGTTACCCAATAAAACATACTGCATTGATTTATTGGGTTATCTATGATTAAAGTATTGGTTAAAACAAGTACTGCTGGTCGCTGAGATTAACTAATTTCTGATTGAAATCATATTTTTTAGTCGTTTTACTGTGGACGAATTATTGATTAACCATAAATGTCAATGAAACTAAAGTTATTTCTTGATTGGGACTCTGAATACTAACAAAGTAATATTTTGCTCATCAATAGCTATCAGCGATTTGTTCCCTTTAAATTGTGAATTATATCGCCTTTGTGTGTCGTTTTCTTTGTACGTTATATGAAAAATAACATCATAGATCGCAGTTACGATATTCTAAGCAACTTTGATCGAACGAAAATTCTGAACACAATATCAATTGCACAAAAACCTATAAACCAACAATACTTTCTAAAATTACGTCAATAATGCATTGCTTTATAATAGGTACCTAACGTTGTAATTACTTTGAAGCTGTTAAAAGCGATTATCTATATAATTGAATAGATATAAAGGCTTGCTAAGAATTTCGCCATATTTTTTTTATGAAATAGATCTAGATCATCTTGAGCCCAATTTAGTGGCACATTGGCGATCTGAGGAATGGATGATTTTTCTTAAAACGACAATCTCTATGGGCGATGGTGACAACTTACCATCAGGTGACCCATTTGCTCGTCCACCTAAGTATATAATCAAAAAACCAATATCGCTTTAATGTGGGCGAATCCCAATTTCATTGATATATTATGATAGGTTTTTACTGTACTAATTTAAATATTATTTAAATTATTATTAATTAAGCTAACCTAATATTTTCATAATTTACAGGTCGATGGGATACTGACACTGTTCCAATAGAAGACGTAGTTCGCTGTGCTCTTGTTATGGACGAAGTGGCGGCCTTGCAGCCAAAGCTACAAATCCTTGGCGTTACAATAATCGTTGATTTAGAAGGTCTTAGCTTTCGTCACGTTAGACATCTGACACCCACCATCGCGCACCAGATCGTCAGCCTAATGGGGGTGAGTGTTTCGCTTTATGACCTATTGTAATGTTGACCAATGGCGGATTTACCAGCAGGCTGAGTAAGCTTGAGCCTAGAGCAGCAGATAATGGATATTTTTTTAATATTTTTATAGCTACATACACCGATTTTTTTTATTAACGATTGATTTCTGATGTCTTGCAGAAACAAGGTTCGAAATGTCACCAATATTTTTTCCGGCTTCCCTTTCGTTGTACATTCGAGAGATATAAACATTTTTTTACAATGTGCTAAATCCGTCACTTACATAGTTAGCTTTATATATTTCCCAATATCTTCGAATACGCATTATAATTCGTCAAATAACTACTATCTTATAGCATGATGTTCATAAATAAAGCTTTTTAACTGCTTCTTGACTAATCGAAACCTAAGTTCTAAAAAAATTAACAATTACATACTTACATAATTTACTTATGAAATTAATTGTAATTATCTAAATATCATGCAATAAATATTAAAATAAGATTTTGGATATTCATTCATAGATGACTTTTCTCCAAAGTGAATAAGCCGAGATGGCCCAGTGGTAAGACCGCGTGAATCTTAACCGATGATCGTGGTTTCAAACCCGGGCAAGCACCACTGAATTTTCATGTGCTTAATTTGTGATTATAATTCATCTCGTGCTTTACGGTGAAGGAAAACATCGTGAGGAAACCTGCATGTGTCTAATTTCACTGAAATTCTGCCACATGTGTATTCCACCAACCCGCATTGGAGCAGCGTGGTGGAATAAGCTCCAAACCTTCTCCTCAAAAAGAGGAGAGGAGGCCTCTAGCCCAGCAGTGGGATATTCACAGGCTGTTACGGAATAAAATTGTAAACGAAATAATAAATATTGCAATAATGACAATATATAATATAGTAAACATTATTGAAAACATTTAATATGAATGATTAAAGGGAACACTAAAGAGTGCAATCAACGTATAGGATTAATTTTAAAATATCAATCGGCCTCTATCTATGTATAAAAAAGGCTGCAAACGTAGGCATTTTTAATATCTCTATAAATTCACGTAGTCTAAAACTTGTAATCAATTATTTTTGTGAGGGAATAAAAGATATAGGGAGCTTACCTGCAGGCATGCCGTCCTTGTTTCTCGTAGTATTTTTTCTTATTATGAAAGTCGTTTCAATTTCAAATGCTTTCTAAATAATTATCATTCATTAGAAGCTATTTTGTTGTCAATAAAACTAACCTTGGACGCCCGTATCTATATTAATATTATAAATGAAAGTAACTATTACGCTTTCACGGCTAGAATACTGAACCGATTTTGATGAAATTTAGTATGAAGTAAGCTTGAACTCCGAGGATCGACATAACCTACTTTATAATAACCCCTCTCCACAATACCGACACCTCTTTTCCTTGCCCAACATGCAGGGGAACACTTGCCACTAATAAAAATAACCGTTATTTCCAGGTGTCATTTCCAATACCAATACACGCGCTCCACGTCATCAGATACAACTGGATTCTGAATACTTTCTTCTACGTCTTCAAGCAGTTCATACCCGCAGCCGCTTGGGAACGCCTGCATTTCCACGGCTACGATATGTCCTCCCTCCACAAACACATCGACCCTGAGTATCTTCCCCCCGAATACGGGGGAAGATGTAGACACGTCATCACATTCGAGGAATGGGTCAGAAAAGTTGACAGATATAAGGACGATTTTATGGTTCAAGAGCTAAGGGAATTAGGCTTTACTGTAGAAAAGAAATTAGTATCTAATTTTCATGGTTTTTTTTTCCAAGTATGACATCGTGTTTTTTTTTTTAATATCGTTCAAGTAATATAAGGTGTGCTCTTTAAATTTTTAATATAATTTAAGCAATGTTTAACATGCCAGATGTCCGTCCAATTATAATGGCTATTTGTTAAATAGTATAGAAGTTTATGTGTTGCAACGCCATCTAGCGACACGTAACAACAAAAATATAGTACAAAAATCTCCCTG
The DNA here is from genome assembly GCA_905147175.2 of Nymphalis urticae. NCBI lineage: Eukaryota > Metazoa > Arthropoda > Insecta > Lepidoptera > Nymphalidae > Nymphalis > Nymphalis urticae. Next base: position 9,906,813 of record LR989998.1, on the reverse strand, counting down.
AATAAACTAAATATATTTATGTGCCAACTTTCACGGTCTAAATTTCAATTCAAATCCCAAGATAGAAATCAAATAGCCATTTGTCAGCAGTAGAGGCAATTAAAACTATACTTTATTAAGAGTTTAAGATTTTTTTATCTTACGATATACAATTTCAATAGTACAAGCTATGTGACAAGTATTAAAAACTATTTGTACTATTTACATATTTTACGTGATTTTATTATTCTGGTAAGAATATAACTTAAACTTAGATCAAATAAAAGTTTATTTTTAGAAAGAATTTAATGTATTAAACATATTTGATTATAGAATCATATTCCTTATGAGCGTGGTTTATTGTATTTTTAAAATACATCTATTTTGTGATAATAATTTAATAGTTGAATTTCAATGTTACTTTACATAAAATATATAGTATAATTAATTTTTATTTTATTAATTGTTTGATTTATTTTTTCCCATTATTATTGATGTTTTTCTAATATGACTTTAATAATAATAAGCTTTCTGTTTGCAATAAAAAAATTGTAAAGACAAGTTTCGTTTAATTTTTTTAACATCAATACTATATTTGGATGAATGGAACTTCAATACAGACATATATAGTGTTGCATAAATATCTTACGTTACACATTTTTAGAAATAATCCGTAAATAAATATTGATTACAAATACTCAACTATTTATTTAACATTCTAAACTTAATAGTATATAATTTTTAATACAATTATATGACTAGATCTCAATTTAACTACGCACGTTTTTCCAAGTTTTAGAATAAATAAAATATCAATAATACAACCGAGTCGGGTGATATGTGGCTTATTTACTATAAATATGTCAAATACATGTTGACCTTGCTTATATATTTTTTTATATTATATATAAATTAATATATAGCTAATAAAATAAAAATGCCACTAAGTTAACAGATATTGATAGGAGGTTATTTCGTCTCGTACTAGATATTTATTGTAATAAATTATTCACACCTCAAGTTGATGACGATTCCTCAATAGTTCTTTTTCAATTTCATTAAGCGTATCAACGTCATTTAAAAGAATAACCTCTTCTGTGCTATGTTGTTCTGGTATAAACGGTGCAACATAGTCGTTGTATTGCTCACTACTGTCAAGGTTGTCTAAAAATTCTTGTTGATATTCATTATTATATTTTCTAGGGCCATTCACCATATGGTTTGGCATATCCGAAGTGCCGTGTATTATTAGACTGATGGGTCCGATTTCACCAGTATTTGGTTCATTAGTCTGGAAATATATATATTAAATAGATTCATTATCTGTCTAACTTACCAATCGTTGCTCTCATAAGCTTCATTTGTTTTATTTAATGATCAAAAATAAAACTAATGCGAATTTACCGTGTCCTGAATAATAACTTCCCATACGCCATTTGCGTTCTCTCCCCAAGTAAATACTGAAATCAATGACCAATTAACGAAGCCAGCATCTGATATGTCTCTTGGTCGAGGACTAAGAATTTGAACCTTTGTACCTTAAATTCATACATAATTTAAATTGAAAATATATTAGTATAGAAGAAAAATTTATAATAAAAACAAAAATATATATAAGGAAAACTAAAAAAAAGGAAACATCCTCAAGATGATTCTCAAGCACCTGCGCTTTGCTGTCATGGAAGCGCTACGCCACATCTCCCAGATGTCACATTCTTTCAAATAACCAGGCATTCATAAGACATAAAGAGTCTCTTTATGTCTTATGAATGCAAAAAAGCAAAACTATTAAATAAATTACGATTTACGATATTTTTTCGATTAAAGTACTTAATAAAGCATTGATTTTATTTACATACACACATATTAGATAACTAAAGTACCTTGTGGTGAAACTAGATAGATTTCCACTGCACCACGTCGACTATATTGAATGTTTACAACTAATTCGACATGTTCTATATAGTTAACTAAACAATCAGTAACGTCAATTGTTATATCTACACTTTCTGTAGGAGATAACACTAGTATTTTGTTTTCCTTTGACCTAAAATCACAAAAGTACATGAGAAAAATAAATAAGATAGGTAGATAGAAAAAAAGTAGTAGAAAGTAGGTAAATAGAAAAAAATATAAAAAAGCAATCAAGCTGGTTGGGTGTTGTTGTTTTGGGCGTGTGTAAAAAAAAATACATAATCTTTCTTAGTTGTTCTTTTTTCTCGCTCAATGGACAACGAAAACGTTTCCGTTACCAAGAAAACATATACTAAAACAGTAAGTAATATATGATATCTCTTTTTCGCAAACGCATACTATAGTTCCCCCTTACAGTCGAGTCTTTTGATTAACTAAGGATTGGCAGAAACGAACAAAAAATACATGCTCGTAGTTTTTATGATAATGACGCTCGTTTCTAACTTCAAAATTTAAAATGCTGCACATCTTAACTGAAACTACAACGCAATGTAGAGAGGTTAGTTAATTCGCGATCGATATTGCGAAATGCGAATTCCGCCAGACGAAACTTAACGAATCTTTTACTAGGAACACATAAGCAAGAAAGACATCAATGTGGCAACGTTTTTATAATTTTATTATTTTTTAACTAACCAACCAACCAGCATTTATTTATCGTTCATCATTCAACCAAAACAATGAAGCAATGAATTTGTCTACTTTGACATAAAATCAATCAAGATTTCATTAAGTTATGATACTCACGGAGAAGCTTCAATTTGGCATATATGTTTGCTAGGGACTGTAGTCCAATTTAGAGCAGCACTGACAAGAGCACCAGCGTTTAAAAGTCCAAAACCAAAACGAATATCATATCGTAGCCCAACGCTGTAAAATAAAAATACTAGAGCACTTCTATTTATGGACAAATACCGATAGTAACCAAAGGCTGAGTCTAGCGGTGCAGAAAGGCAATAGTGCCAGCGTCTTGGGTACAATGCCACAGGACAATCTTTTAGACGGCGTATTTTGGCTTTAAATTTGTATGTGTATTTCGTTCTTTTAATTTTCTTTTAATTTTGTATTTTATAAAAATTTGATAGTAACTAATATATTTAATTATATTTATTACCCATTAACTTGCCAACCAGGGTTTTCAGAAAGTGGAGCATATTCTGAAGTCCATACAATAAGATGTTGAACATCACGCCAAGTCAAATTTGGACTGAAATATTGTTTAATTAAATAAGTTTCTCATTATAATTTATTTGAAAATCAAAATATAGAAAGTAATGTCTGTAAATAAAAATAAATATGTCTGTAAATAAAAATTCAAATTCATTTAGCCCTCTAGCGGGGAGGGAAACATTGCGACAAACAGACCGTACAAATGAGAATAACAGGGTTCCATAAACATTAAAGAATAAATAATACAACGAAGAGACGCGATTAACTTACTTTGCATGTAGTGCCAATGCGATAATGCCGGCAGCCAATGGGGCTGCAGCTGACGTGCCTGTGTGCCCTAGTGTGCATGAGTCTTTTGTGTCAGTGGTTGCCTAAAATATAACTATCCTTGTTTAACATTTATATATTTCGTTACATGATAAAGATAGATTGTGTCGTTTATTGCAATATGCTAAAATAGTATTTATTACAAATGTCCAACGTCACAATTGTCTTTTAGATCAACTTACTATTTTCTGATCTTTATAAGCACCAGAAGAGTATGCAGTAGCTAGGGTAGAAGAGCAAATCTCGCCATACCAAGGAAACAGGCCTTGCTGTGAAGCACTTCCTATGGAAATAGTGTAGATACTTGAGGAGTAACTGCAAAAATAAAATAGGGCTATGACATTTTCCCTATTACTTAGTTTAAGTAACACAATTAACAGATTTTCATGGACATCAAAATTGAAGATATTTCTTATAAAAATATGTTTATTTTTACTAACATAATGGCGAACTGGAAAATTTTATGAACGATGTACCTTCTATGAATCTTATTAACATTGTTGTCTAATTCTTATTTTGACAATCCACTAACCACAATCCTATTTCATAATGTAAGCTTATTTCATAATGTAAGGGCATTTTATTAAAATTAATAAAACAAAATTGAATACTAACTTAACTACGACTTACCCGTCGCAGTTGCAGTTATCGTTATGGCCACCACCGTTACCATTGGCCCACACAAAAATAGCCCCTTTACCTCCTCGACCCTGAGAATAAAAAAATATAATCAAACTTCAAAAGACTTAACTCATAGTATAATTATCTATAAGATAAGCTATCATGTTATTTACTTTTTCAATACCGCGTTTGAAAGCTTCAATAGCAAGGCGTCCTGGGCCTTCTACAGTTTTTCCATCGTCACTTGGTCCCCATGAAGCACTGTAAATATCCACTTTATCCCACGCAAAACCTTAAACAGATATAATTATATAATAATTATACAAATCAACATTTTGTTATTACACATATGCATAATATAAATAAATATAAATATAATCAAGTTACATAAATATCTTATTCCAAGTCTTCACTTGGCATGAGTTCGCGTAAATGTTTTACTTTATATTATTTGCTGCACCTGGACATATTGGCGTGAAATTAAGTAAATAATATCTTCTACTTGTCGGTTTTTAGTTAATCATCGAACGATTTAAAAAAATTGTAAAACCCTTTGTGTTGTTGGAAATTAAACAAACAGTGCCAGTAAAACTCTTTTATATCACATAATACAAACAAGTAGAGATTCACCGTGGGCACAGGGGATGGATAGAGAGACTGGTGGAGGAGCGAATTAATTTTGAAAGATGAAATAAATAATGGAAATTCTGAAACAAACCGTTCTCTTTTTTTTGTTTTGACGATGTTTTGATGTTACGTCACATTTTAGTCTTACTACTAGGACTCCATAATTAGTTAGGAGTTCATCGTTTATCGTGACGACTTGGTGGCGGCATATTTATGATTTGATTACGTCAGTGAACAAATGCCACGAGTTCATTGTTGCTTTTTGTTTCAATTGTTAAAAAAACTAACCAATATTTAAATTTTTTGGATGTGGAAAGTAAGAAAAATACTTTATAAATACAACATGACAGCGTGGCAAAAGAAAAGTAAGAATGAACGAAAGCAAAGTTTTTTTTATATTTATTTCAAAATAGTTTCGATGATAAGAGACAGGAAGGTACGAACAACAAACAACAAACAACACAACATCAAATAAACTTCAAAGATATGACATTTTGAGCTCAACATGGCGATCAAATCTACCAGGCAAGCATAAATCTGAGAATATCCTCACCTATTGCTTCACCTTCAATGCGATCTGTTATTCGTCCATCGAGCATCCGAACTCCGCCTACTTTTGCCCCCCATGCTACGCCCACGCCACACTTCTTATTGTTAGCGGTCATAACTATCTACGAAATTTAAGAAATCAGCAATATACTTCCATAAAAAAGCAACGAATGGTCATTTTATTTATCCTTTTAATTTAAATGTATATGCTTACTTATTGGTATAATAAAAAACCCTTAGTAAGATTTAACAGATAATTGAACATTTTTCATATTGATGATAACATTCATACCAAAATTTATAATAACCTATAATTTTTATTTTGATAAATACACACCCACTAGACATATTATAAACGCAAATTTAATCTAATCAATATTTATTTAAAAGGAAATATTTATTTTATCAAGAGCCCACATTAATTATTATAATATTTTTTATTACCTCCCCCGCGCATCTTGTTCCATGTGAATTGCTGTTTTTATCATCATATCTAGGAAACGGGTCGGAATCTCCATCATTAGAATCCCAACTTATCTCTGGATCCTAAAAATAGTACGGATTAGCTTATTTAGTTCGTACGCTTTTACATAGATGGCGTTAGTCACAGCAATGTTTGTATAAGCGACGCGTCAATGCGTCCAATCGTTGTATCGGCCGCGAAGTTACCAGGACTCTAGGCACACCGAAGAGGTAATCTAGCGATACGGATAGCAACATGACGTAGCCGTATTAGTCTGGGAGATTGCGTTGTTTTATGTAGGTTATGTAATTAATTTCCTTATATTAAGTAAGTTATATTAAGTAAATTATATTAATAATTATAATTATATTAATTACGCATTATTTTAAATATCAAAAGTAAGGAAAAAAAAAATATCACCACGGTCGTGGTAGGAAACAGTTTATTGTTATTAAAGTAAAAAATAAATAAATCAAAAATATTAATATATTTGATATGAAGCAGCAGTTAGAAGATATGAGTAACACACATTTTAGACCGAGTCGAAACGGTGACGGCAATCGCCTTATGCCGCTTTCTACTCTCTTTGTGTGGCGCGTATACTATATACTTCTATGTTTATCTATGTTTACACATAATTTAATATTATATTACTTCAAAAACCATCAAATCCGATGTGATGTATGTTCCAAAATTCTTAAAATGTTGGACAAAGTATAGCTCGAGTGATTTCGTTAAAATTTGCACTGTCGCATAATAATTACATATTACGCGACTTAATTAAACTTGATAATCAAGATGCGTTCTAGCAGGTGTGCGGAATGTTTTACGACGAGAATAATAATTAATATCTTTGTCGGACTTAACTTTATAATTAATTATTATATGTAATAAACATCTGTCTGTCTAAAATTTTTACAGCTTTTAAAGCAATGTAAACTCTAGCGAAATTTAAGTTCACAGATAGTATAATTTTTTTAACGAATTGTTAAGCAGTATGAAATTATAGTGTTTTTCAACGTCGCCTCTCAGACTATTTATTATCAATTATTTACTGTTAGTTTCACAAGGCACAACGTATGACGTGAAAAATGATACGTCACGCTGACTTAAAGAAGATTTTGTGTCAATTCAAGAAATCAAAAAAGAAAATTGATTAGACAGAACATCCATAAAAAAAAGTACCTACTAAATCTTAAAATAACTCCATAGAATTTTTTCTTGAATTTTTTAGGATTAATTATTTTTTTAAATAAATACAAAACCAAGCAACCAAAGTCAGAGTTACTTTATGGATTTTTGTTGCTTTTTAACTCACGGATCAACTTCTCAAAGAGCACTAGGACCACATAAACGGAAGAAGATAAATCATAGGACGTAAAATTAGGAGACACTTGTTCGACGAAGACTTTTGGTCTGATTAGAAGTCATATTCTCAAATTACCTTTTATCCAAAAATAACCTAATTAATATAAATAACATAATTAATTAAAAATAATTTAGCGTCGATCGATATATTATTTATATTGCTTATTTATAAAATAATATACATCTTATTGCGTTTCATTTTAAGATAAATAAATATATATGTACAAATTTTTTTTTCACATATTAAATAATTTCATTAAATAAAAAAAAACTAACTAAAATTTGCTAAAAAAGAAAACATGGGGCGGGAAAAGTCTGGGGTTTTTTAATGTTACGTCTTTTTACGACGGAAACTTCCACCATCTTTATTCGAAACACTAGGATAGCATAAACTTACGTAGTTGTCGCGTAAATCAGTATGATTGTGCTCTACTCCGTCATCAAGTATAGAGATGCGCACACCGTGCCCATTATATCCCATTGCGTAAACAGGCAAAACATTCAGATCCAGTCGAGGTAGGCTTGGATCATTTCGTGTGTCTTGCTAGTTTATCAAAATGAAAAATATATTTAATGAAATAGTGTTAATAATTGATGTTAAATATAATGATAAATGTTATAATTAATCTACTATTATTTTCAATTAGAACATTGCATAATATTTTATTTTTGCTTTAATTTTGCAAAATTACTTAAATAGTTGTTTCAGAGATATTGTTCATACCAGATACCATTCGTAGCTCCACAGTTCGTCGTTGAAAAGGCGATTGTGTCTACGTAGATCACCTGTATCGAGTTCTGAGTACCTGGTACCTTCATCTATTCTTTTTACCCGATGTAACTTCTTTTCCGGGTCGGGTAGCGGATAACGCTTAAACCGACTCTTGATATACAGCTGCTCGGCCCATCGGATCTGTATCGAAATCTGTTCATTAGTTTATTGTCTAAATAGACAAAATAAACAGCGGTGATACGCAATCCGAATACTTTTTAACCTTCAAAGTATATTTAATCTGAAAGCAAGCGTAATAAGATGGAATATCCTACTATAAGAATTGACATGGGACTAACTACATATGAATATACAATTATATGTTAAAAACATTTTAGTCTACTAGCAGACCCGGCAGACGTCATCCTGCTTTACAAACATTTATTCACTTAATGACACACCGACAGCAGTGCGACCGTGTCCAATTTTGTATTCGAACCATCTAGGAACCCATTGAATTACATAAAATATCAAATTTAGGTGACAACACACATACAGAAGAATTATATATATTGAGATGTGTCACAGATAGATTGCTTAATTAGTTTTATTATGTACATAACCGCTGGCTGTTTAACAGAACAGCTTAATAACGTTTAGCGGTTTTTTTTATAATATTGATTAGGAAAAGTTTAGGTTATGTTTCCATTACAGGAACATTTGTAAGAGTAATGCGAGTTTTTTTACGTATTCGAAAGCCTTGACGTTAACTGCGATTTTTATGGAATTCCGATAATTGTCACCAGACGGCATTGTTTTTGTTTCATACAAATCGCAGTAAATGTTAACGCTACCAAATAAGTTAAAAAAACTCGCTCTAGACAAACTGAGCATATATTGTAATGTAACATATAATACGTACATATAACATCGTGGATCATATATTATATATATTATTTTAAAAAAAAGAAAGTTTGAAAGTTGACGAGTGAACTTTTGCCTATAAACAAAATCAAATATAATGGTAAAAAACGTTATATGAAAAGGACATTTGAAATTGAATGTAATGCGGTTCAGAATGTTGATTAACGGTGCAGAAAGAAGCGAAATGAAAAACATAGTCAATTACCTATTTAATTTGCGAAAACACAGATACAAATTATAAGGAAAATTTGAAGTCAATTCAGACAACCGAAAATTTCCTCTTCCTGTAAGGAAACTTGTAACTTATCTAGAACGCATTATCTAATAGGGGGTAATTATGGTATGTGTTGATTAGATCTTTTAATTAACTTTCTCTCTTTAATAGTCCGGATTTACAGACTTATCTTAATGCGAAGATACTCGTATCAAAGCGGCAACCAATGTTGAACCAATGAGAAAAAACTAATTGAATTATTTATTTATTATATTTCTTTAAATACTATGAAGTTATCTTATAATTATTATACAATCAACACTATTAAGTTTTCTTGTATGTATGTTTGTAAAGTATATATTAACACTTTAAAAAGTCATGGAAAAAGGCCATTGCCATCAAAATCTCCTCGCTTATCCAATCTATCTATCTATCTGTAAGTAGGCCAGGCCGCACACACCACGTGTATTGCAGCTAAAAGTTACCAGGACATTATAAGAGCTAAGAAGCGTCATGACTCGCTTACCCTCCTGTCCTTGTGTAGTATAGATGTGTGCTCACCAGGGGTGCGTCGCTGTATGCTTCGCTCGTATGGACGAAATGCATAAAAATTAGGGAAGTCGAGTACCTGAAAACAAATATTCAGTGAATTATAGTAACTTTTTGTTTAATGTTTGTTATTTTAAAATTAAAATACAAACAAAATATTTTCGACTCATTGATATTTTTGAGAAATGGAGGACGGATACACTTTTTACGATTTCACTTGAAATCCTTAATAGTCGTGTTTTTAATCCGTTTCCTTCGTTTTAGATCCTAAAAGAAAATGTTATAAATTATATCAAATCAATTGATTTTTGGCGGAGGTATTATCAAATAATCCTCATCCCTAACATGACAAAATGTCCTCCTATGTGATACTAAGTCCCTAGTATTTAACGCAGAAAACAATGGTATGTAGGCGGAGCACTGGTCCCTGCTAGAAGACAGACAGGCAAATTTAAATAAAATATTTATTTATTTTAGTCGACAATATTAATTTAATTAAAAGCCGAATTAAATTATTATTAGTTATTTAAATGTTTATTTATATACAACACTTTGAATACGTTTTAAAAATATTTAATATAATGGTATTTAATTATTTATTATTTATTTAATACATACAGTAAAAAACATTTTGAACAATGATAGTAGTATCCGAAAAACAAATATTTGTATCTATCATATTACTAATGTTATCGATAGATACCATTAAAATAGGATAAAAAAATATTAATAAACACCTAGTTTCCGCCCTCGACTTCACCCGCGTGTGAGAGAATTAGGGCAGTTGTAAGGTACCACCCGCCCTACCCTTTCCTTTTCTGTACTTGACAACGTGTATGCAAAATTTCATAATGATCAGTTGAGAAATTAAGACTTAAAACCAAAACCAAAGAAAATTCACTTTCGCGTTTATAGTCTCGAACTTACACTTTTATTTATTATACACATTAAGCGACGTACTTAATGAAAAGGTACTCTGACTGTGTCACATGTCAAACATTCAAATGGATGGCGTCATATGATGTCCCCGACCCACGTTTGTACTAGGAACGCATGAAGTATGAGCATATCAACAGTTACACATGATAACATGTGGAACGTAACGCGTCGACCGTTAATGTTGCATATCTTAAAGATTTAATTTATAAATTGTGCACACGTTAGATAAAATTAATATTAGATAAAATGTGTAACCGAACTGTAATCAATAGACAATCATTTAATACCTACCTAGTTCAACAACTATTTGGTTTACTTATTATTTATATTTTTTGTTTAATGTGACATTAAATAAACTAATATAATGATAATCATTATTTTAATTACAAAATTTATCATATAGTACTGAATTCCAAATGTGGATTGGTTATTCGCATTTTGAACAAACCTTCACTCATTATTCGTTATGACGTATGTAACAGAATGGGGCCACGCACGTGTGTGGATACTATGTGTCACGTCCATGGAGCCATGTGAGTTACTACAGTCACGTATCTACTAGGAAAGCAGAAAGACACAAGAGGTACCCCGCACACATGCTACACGCATACACACGTAAGTCCATGGGGTTGGTGTACGTGAACTTTGCAAGGGTTGTTAGCTACGAATACAAACGGAACTGTAGCCATGCTTATAATATTATTACGTCCCTTAGGATTGTAAATTGATTTTGAAACTTATGCTTATTGCTGCCTTAAAATTAATATTAAAATTAAAGTCTATTTCAAATTACAAATTGAACTTTATATAATATAATTAATTATGAATGGTATTTATAAAATAAAAAACTTAATTCTTTAATAATTTATATAGTTAAAAAGAACGAAAAATAAGAATTGGTACATATCTTTATTCCTTAATATGCAATCTGTTTATTTTTATACTTTTTATTTGATTTATTTGCAGTTAAAAATACATACAAATCCATGTACCGAATGTAATTGAGCAATGAGAATTATATAGAGAAAAGTGCAGCTTTGCTATTAACAAAAATGATTAGATTTACTGGTGGTAGAGCTTTGTGCAAGCTCGGCTAGGTAGATACCACCCACTCATCAGATATTCTACCGCAAAACAGCAGTACTTGGTATTGTTGTGTTCCGTTTTGAGGGTAAGTGAGCCAGTATAATTACAGGCACAAGGGACATAATATCTTAGTTCCCAAGGTTGGTGGCGCATTGGCGATGTAAGCGATGGTTAACATTTCTTACAATGCCAATGTCTATGGGCGTTGGTGACCATTTACCATCAGGTGGCCCATGTGCTCGTTCCCGCCTACCTATTCTATATAAAAATAAAAGTTAATAGTTAAAGCTGATATTTAGAACGAATATTATCTTAGGAAAATACTTATCCAGGGACATTTTAAGATTTAGGATATTATGTTAATACTTGATAATTTAATTATTAATTTTATAATTGAGTTTACAATTTGAAAAAAAAACCTTACATTTTTCCAAATTTCGGACGTGTGTGAAGAATACATTTATATATTTAAAAAAAAGTTATTTATAATGTAACCAAACAAACCTAAATACTCTCACAGATATACTTACAGATGAACTATTCTTTTATCATAACAATAATAATAAATAAAGAGATTGCATTTGGTAAAGTTCATGAAGATTATTTACATTGATATATAATACCTAACACATGCCAGGCACAGGCGAAGCCGCGGGCAGAAACCAATATTATAATTGTCTTCAAATTAAAATGCGGATAAAAAACCCTCAATGTATGTTAATAATATAACTATACCCTTATTAAGCTATTGATGGAGTATTAATACTCAATCAGTAAAATTATGGCTTTACCATGACTTTAGTTATATATGCTATAGCTAATCGTCCTGGCTTCGGATGGTCGATAAGAGAAAATTCTTTTGGATAGGATTTAAGTAAAATCTGTTCTTAGTGAGTCTCTAGTCTACGTTGAGGAAGGACTGTGACAATTTTCAAGTCAATCGGGCGGATAGCTTAGGAGATCTCGTGATGATATATATATGGGGCGGGGCTTATTTTGTACTACCTATGTATAAGCAATTTTTTTTTTATAATTGCCAATTTTATTTAAATGCTCTCGAAATTTTCTTTCGAAATTCGATATTTAAATTGTTTATAAACATAAATTCAAAAATAATGTTTAATGAATATAAATTAAAATATAATTATTAATTATTATTATTAAAGTCCCCCCCGCATCCTTATCGTATCATACACATATTTTATTATAGATACGAGCAAAACTTAAAAACTTCTTAATTTTCATTCTGTTTTCACTAACAGACATACATTTTTAGGAGTTTTTAGCTTTAATTAGCATATTAATTATATTATCAAACTAAAATAGCGTATTAATTAATTTTGACGCCGAAATGTTCAATTCTTAAAAAAAAATAGTTTAAGGAACGTTTGTGTGCTAAACGAATGTCTCTTTATTAAACAATAACTTTATCTGTGGATAAAAAATGTAGATTTTAAGATATATACACAATAGATAAAATATGCTCATTCATCGAGATTTTTTATAAAAAAAATAATGGTACCATTAGAGCGATTTAATCGTCACTACAGTACAGTAACAGCCTGTTAATGTTCCACTGCTGGTCTTAGGCCTCCTCTCCCTTTTGAAGAGAAGGTTTAGAAAGGTTTAGAGCTTATTCCACCACGCTGCCCCAATGCGGGTTGATAGAATACACAAGTGGCATAATTTCAATGAAATTAGACACATGCAAGTTTCCTCGCGATGTTTTCCTTCACCGTGGAGCACGAGATGAATTTTGGAAACAAATTCAGTGGTGCTTGCCCTGGTTTGAACCCACGATCAACTGTTAAGTTTCACGCGTTCTAACCACTAGGCCATCTCGGCTTTTCAATTATTCGTCACACTTTATTTATTAAGAAAAAAAACTCTTACGATACTGATTGCGTTATATTTTTTGCCATCTAAGTATTCAGTTTCTTTAAAGATATTTGGTATAGTCTCTAGTCTGTTTGAGAATGTTACGTAGAGAGTAAACGAGTGTGAACTGAAATATCTGTGATGTGAACCAACAAATGAAAATTTAAAAAAAAACAATTAATTTATAAAAAAACGAATCAAGCTAAGCATATACGATATCAGATAAAAAAAAATAAGTTGATTAAAATATATTAGAATTATTGATGCTGTTGTTTAAAACAAAATGCAATATATACATATATTTTTCTTAGTATTTTTTATTTAAAATTAAACTAAGTACAAGAGAGAAAATTTAAAAAAAAAGTTGACTGCTCCTTATACGAGACACAAGTGAATCGTTTTTCACATCAGTAAAGTTTCACTAACGTTTTGCTCGTAATGCTAATATCACCACAGTTTTTACAAATGCAGCTCGAATATTTTACAGAACGTAAAGAAACGTTCGTCGACGTTTATGATGGCCTATTACAAAGTGAATTTTTTCTTGAAAATACGTAAACAATTTCTCGATTTCTGTTAACCTAGTAAAAGTCAAGTTGTTTAATGTTTTTGCTTACGAAACGAGTTTTTATCTTATGATATATTCTGATTTCATTCATAATTCATACACATGTTATGATTTGTGTTTGAGTTTAGTTTTAACGTATCTATTTTTATTGTAGAAACTTTTAATAATCACATTAAAATATCAAAAATAAATATGATTATAAAATAGACAAAAAATTTTTTGAGTTTTCTGTTTTACATGATACAATTAAAATACATATTTCGAACCTTATAAGGGTTACAAATAGTTTTACAGCCTCTTCAGCATACTTTATATTATATATGAATATCTTTTTTATAAATTCTGTTAAAATATATATGATCTGTATGATGATACGTTTAAAATTCATTTCCATTAACGTAATGAGTTTAAGAACTTACACATCACTGGATATATAAACGACATTTTTATACAGTCCAACCCGAAAACATGAACAGGGAACATCCACGAAAATAGACTATTGGCCCCGCCCCATTCATAAATAGCTCTACTCGCTGTAACGCTGAAAACAGTCTCTTATATTATCATGATAACCTAGTACAAGCGACGCTGAATTTACGGTTAGCGCCGCCTGAAATTCAGTTTCGTGAAAATAGAGTTTCTCTAGTTACGTCACAACGATTGACACGAACCAACGCTTACCGCCATCTAGTTGAGAGTAATGAAACTAAAGTTTTCACAAAAGTGTCACAATATTGTGTTGCTCGAAATGTAACTGGTTAGGTATGTAAATAAACCAGATTTTTAAAAAACTAAACTAAACTAAACGCCTACCTGTCTACGTAAAAGAGAACATAAAAGATAATTAATCAAAAAGTTAACAAGCAATGAATTGAACTTATTTACGAAAAAAAAACCATTGTCTTTTCTTAATGTGTTATAGTTATTTTTATATATTTATGTAAAAAAGGATTATACTATAAATAGAAATTAATAGTCTGTAATAAAATAAAAATTAATAAATCTACGTTGGCGATTGTGCGTTGAACTCTATGACGCAAATCTAATTAAGCGTTAAGAGTTTTTTTTTCAAGACGTGGGCGGAAGCAAGTCTAGATAGATACATGTCTCTTTTACGTGTTTAAAGTTTTTGTATGTGACTTTTATGGGATTATACTTGTAATACTATTTTTTTTTGTATGAAATAAATACTTTTTACTAAGAAAATTCTTATAAGGATAATTGTTGATTAAATTAGATAGAATAATTTATAAACGTTTTACTTGTACTAGTTATAATTTACTGACGAAAGTAAAATGTATTATTTAAATGTAATTTAATCAAACGATGAGTGTATGACTAACGGATGACGTCAATGAATAAATGAATACACTAAATGCAAAAACGACATTGAAACGGCTCCACAAACGTCATGAAATCCTGGTACAATGATAGCAGATAAAAAATCAGTCGGGCACATGTGGTTTGTGGTTTAGCCACCCCTCCACACATCTATCTCCCTTGAGTGGCTTAGGGCAAACAACACAGCCATTGTTAAGCGCTTTAAAATCGTGCAACCTCACAACACAGCTGATGTAAAAAAAAAGTGAAGTAAAAAAAAAATATCTTATTATCTATTAAACTTTTTAAAATATGTACCGGTTTTTGTTATATTTAATTTTAATAATAAAAAAAAAATCAATAATAACGTTTTGGTCTCAAAAGTTTTTTGGGAATTAATTATTTAATAAAAATATGCTTTTCGCTTAGTAACAGAATGTTAAATAATAATAATTGCACCTTGTAATCGTTTTAAGCTAATTTACATACAAATAAGGTCATCCGTGATTGGCAGATCGAATTGAGACAAATGGTTTGGACAAATGTAACACGAAGTATTTGTCTCAATTATGTTTGTCGACGCTGAAGACTTGCTCGTAGAAGGCAGGCTTGTCAGGAGATTTAGAAGACAGTGAAAATAAAAGATTTACTTTCTTTAATAGGGCAATGGATAACTCCTACTACTCCTGCACCTACTTATTTCATACCACTTGTTAATGTCAATATTCTTAATAAGGAATTTAACGAGCATCGCCACGCAGCTTAACACGCATTAAATTAAAATTTAATATATAACATCCGTTGTTAAATTCTGTTAATTTAACTCAATCAAATTAATATAGATAGATGAATAAAAAATAATATCAGTTTTATATTTTATTTCGACATTTAATGTCTTGTGAAGATTATTAATATTTGATGTCAATTTTTTTTAAACTTTGTTAATAACTTGACCATAGCGCCGCCATCTATCTGCCAGAGCTTAAAATCGCCGCGACAAAACAATTAATGTATTGTATGAATATGACCACATCGATCGGTGAAAAGTTAAACGATGATGTGTTTTATATCATTTTAGATTTAAAGCAAATAATGTCGGAGGTTATAATTTTTCAATATTGATCATAAGTTTTCGATCACTAATAAGAACGTTTTATTAGTGGTCGAAGTCATAAGTATTAATTTGAATTTTCACAGAATGTACCCATACGTTGTATACATTTCTGGTTTCCCAGTAAAATAAATTAAAAAAAACCACATTTTCGTATTTATAATTATAATTAAGTAAGGATTAAATATAAAAAAAAAGCCGAGATGGCCCATTGGTAAGAACGCGTGAATCTTAACCGATGATCGTGGGTTCAAACCAGGGCAAGCACCACTGAAGTTTTTCATGTGCTTAATTTGTGATTATAATTCATCTCGTAGTTTTCGGTGAAGGAAAACATCGCGAGGAAACCTGCATGTTTCTAATTTCACTGAAATTCTGCCACATGTGTATTCCACCAATCCGCATTGGAGCAGCGTGGTGGAATAAGCTCCAAAACCTTCTCCTCAAAAAGGGAGAAGAGGCCTTAGCCCAGCAATGGGATATTTACAGGCTGTTACCGTAAGTAAGGATTCAAATTATTTTTTATAAATATCCACGATTTAGTCGGTTTCTATATCGTATTTTGTAAAAACTAGATCTCAACACCCAATCCTATCATTAGTATATTCAAGTCTATCTGTTTCCCGCCGTAAAGAGTATCTGTCAATGCTCTTGTTGCCAGATTAAAAATATAGATTATTATTGATTAACATAAAAATGATCGATACTCTCCAGTAATATTTCATATTAATTCGTTTCACATCTAATGTTATATATTACAATCTGACTTAGTCTTACAATATCAATTAAATCAGTCTCTCTAGACGTTTTCGACTCACTATTATTTAACACATCTAACAAAATGGCAACTAACGACTGACAAGAAAAAGTGAAATAGTTCTTATATATCTAGTATCTTTGAGTTTTCGGTAAAAAGTTTGTACACTTAATATATATTTTCAATTGCGCGATTAAGAGAAATTTTAGAAAAATCTGAATTGTCATCAGATTTTCGATAGTAAAATGTATTAATTAATATTAAAATTATTTTTATTAGTATAACAAAATAATCAGAAATCTCAATATTTCGACCACCAACAAATTATATCAATATATGTTTTTCGTTTTATTATAGTCATTGATTCTACGTCACTAATTTATACGTAGACGCAAGTGTTTTCGATAATCCTTCTTTACCTCAGACACAATTAGTAAAAGTTCAGTTGCACAACGGTTTTACGTGCTTTCCGGGATTGTTGACAATGTCATCTTCCGGATTTCAAGCTGCTAGTGAGAAATTCTCGACAGAAAAACCAAAAAAAAAAATCATATGCAGGCAGGCAACCCCGGGTGGGTTTGAACCCGGGACCACAGGATCTGTGACCTCATAAGTTAGCCATTGGACTAACGAGACAGTCAATTCATGGCAAAATCCAGCTTATATTTATTTAGATAATATTGATAAGGGAAGCAATATCGGGCACTCGACATCCACTCGAAGTAACATCGGCGTCATCACTTTGATTTAATTTATCTCGACATATTTTTGAACCCTGCGTAGTTTATTTATCGTATGTAGTGGGTGATAATATTCAGCCACTTTTCGTTTTTTGATAAACTGATTATATTATATATTTTGAGAATAAAGTACTCATTCATAGAGCAATTTAATTGGTGGTAGAGCTTTGTGAAAACCCGTCTGGGTAGGTATCACTCAGTCAACACATCTTCTACCAACAAACAACAATACTACATCAGAATTGTTTTTAGCCTACGGCGTTGATATTTACAAAATTCTAAGCTAATTACAAATATAAATTTTCAATTAGATGTAAATTAAATTACATGAATTAAGAAAGGTTCGGCGTCCAATTATAACTGTGATTGGAGGATTAAGCTGGTGAGGGCGCGTTTGGCACTACTGGCAAGCGTCTCCTAAATTTATTTTCTACTAAAATATAAGCCGTTATGGGAAAAGTACTTACTAATTACAATTACGTTATTAAAAAACAAATGAATAAAAAAATCGGTCGGTCCAAGAACTTGATATTAACCTAACATAGTAAATGAATTCAAAATTTGTTTTAAATGAATATTATAAGTAATAATTATTATAGTCATAATCAAAAGTACGGAAGAAGTATGGAAGATACTTGGTGGTAGGGCTTCATACGAGCCCGCCTGGGTAGATACCACCCACTTATCAGATATTCTACCGCAAAATAGCAATATTTGGTATTGCTGTTACGGTTTGAAGGGTGAGTGAGTCAGTATAACTACAGAGACAAGGGACATCTTAGTTCCCAAAGGTTGGTGGTGCGTTGACGATGTACGGAATAGTTAATATTTCATACCTTACCTCATGTTCATTTGCCCTTTCACCTAACACAATGAAAAAAGAAATATATAAGTTTAATAAGAAAACTATCTATCTTATTTTTTAGGCTTTTAGGTTTACATACTGATGAAACACGAACAGTTCTACCATATATTCTTTGGGTGGCTGCCTTGGCACTTGGAATAAATAATATAATATTTGTAATACTTCCTTTAATTAAAACATGAGTAATTTATACAATTTGATGTTAATTAATATTATTTTGAATTGAGCTTCGTAACCGTTGCGGCTTCAGAAGGTAACTTCCGTGTTAAGATTATAAATAATTAATTTACATATCTATAACATTACTATGTAATGAGTATATAAGACACTTGGAAACTTGTTTTAATTATTTATTATATTTAGTTATTAGTGAAGGATTATTTCGTTTAAATTCTAAGTTAGAACTTGAAGGAAAAATTATACATGTATATTTTAATATACTTAACTACGTGATGCAAATAATAAAAGAATATTCTTTTGGATTTGTTTTTCATTGGAATAAAACGGTTGGATATTTACAATAATTTAATAATATTAACCCAATGCCAGCACAATTGATCCTATAAGACCATTAATATAGCCTAGAGCACGTTTTGTCCGGATATTGGAATTGTGTAAGGTATCCTTCATTTTTGCATTACATTTTGTTCTAAAGAATACTAGCAATTCCCGTTTTTAAGGAATTACTAGTATTCTAATGTACTCCTCTAATTAATCATACATCTTGTGTCAGGAGTAGAGATGACAATAGAGATCGCCTTGATTTCTAGAACATCATCACCAAATTCGATGTGGGCGAATTTTATTTGTAAAGTTATCAAAAAAATATTTATTTATTTAACCCGCTGAGTTTCGCCAATTTTACTCAGACCATTTTTTTTTCCGAACAGTAAGTTTCTACTCGTAATTTCACTATCAATAAGTAAGTGTAATGCTAGGAGCATGTTGGATAAAGTATTTTGATTTTGATTTGATTTGACTGATAATAGAAAATTTAAAATCGGATGTTAGGATGGAAAATAGGTTGTTTACTAGAAGGATATTTTATTTCCAAGGAACTATTTATATCGAATCAGGTCTATTATTTTTGAGTAGTAACGGTTGAGGCCAAACAGTTAATTAAAATTAAGCCAAGCAGAAGAACTAGGAATTTATGTTAAAGGCTAAACTAGTTTGTTTTTAAATACTTAAGACGTGAAGGCTCACGTCGTACATGATATACGAATACGTTTCGTTTTCACCCACGTGTTAGGGAGGGGGCAGATATTAGGTATGTCTATGTCCTTCCTTGGATTTCAAACTTGCTTCATACCAAATTTAATCAAAATCGGTTTAGCCGATTATAGAAATAGGTCGAAACTGAAAATACCATGTAAGCGAACGAAACTTTTTTTTCAATTTTATTAGTTTTAAAATACCTATTGTTTAGCACTCAAACGTTCCTAAGCATTGTTTTTATAAATACGTTGATACCCCGAATAATAAAAAAAATATACTTGGTTTATTGAATTACATCGAATGTTCAAACCCTCGTTTCTTTATAAAAGTAAAGAAATTGGGTACAATTTTGTTGTAATTTATGTGGATCTGGTATTTATTATTTGCATGAATTTATTAGAAAAATAGAAATAAATATAAACCCTCAACAACTTTAAAATGTAACGCTTGATAATGACGAGTAAAGTTCATATTTTTATACGGAACCAGAAAGATTATTTTTTTTTATTCGAAAACTATGCTGAACGACTTAGATAAGGTTCTATGCAATATGTTGTCGAGTAACTGGCAGACTTAAACAAGGATTTTTAAAAAAGGTTTAAATTATAACTCGCAGAATGTTAACTGTATAAAAGCAAGTATATATTTATTTAAAAAAATATACGTCAATATTGTTTATGTATTAATAATATATTTCTATTTTATTATGTATAATTGTGGTTTTTTGATTGTGGTTATTATAGTCTACTTATATGTGTATTCACTAAATATTTATGAAGTTAGCTTATATTTACATAAAAATTATCAAGCTATTATTGAAAATTGATTTTTCATTGTTCCAGATAAAAAGATTATAACAATAATTACTACATGAAAAAACACCTGAAATTCTGAGCTTTTCAAAACAGATATACAACAGTTCTGTTTCTGGGGTCTACATTAATAAAACTATTCACAATTACAGCCACTATTACATAGAATAACTCTTTTACTCACCGGGCCTGCATATTCGTATCCCAGTTCCATGGCGACCAGCTGAGCGACCTCTTCACCACCTTCCACTTCCACCGTCCATTCATTGACGAAGTTCTCAGAAGATTCTTTTCCATCGTGCAAGTTATGATATCCTGGTAACGAAGATTTGGATTTCGAAGACGAAACGATTAACGGTAAAATAAATAAATATAATAAAATTAACATTATGAAATTTGTAGCACTAATCTTAATGATATTTATAATTACAAAGAATTTGTTCAGAAATAGTTTTATTTCCAGAGAACGGTTTTTAACAATGGACGCGATGCGACGCGGTCAAGTGAAGCGTATGAATGGACGTTTTCGTTAACAACAAACACTATAAAGCTTAAATATATTATCAGATCATCAATCTTCATAATTAAGTTGACTATTTATTTTAATAAAATAGTTTAATTATCGAGAGACATTTGCTTGTAATTTACTTTACGTGCTGCGATATAAACGAAGACATTAATGTAACTAGAATACAAATATTAATGTAACCAAATAGCGAATACAAATTGAGAGGTATGACCAATGTTTGTGTTTATAATACTGGAGTTTTTATGTCGAGATAACAGAAAATTAAGGCGGACAAGTTAACATTACAGACATCGGCATAGCAAGAAATATTAACTATCCCTTATCGCCAATGCTCCACCAACCTTGTGATCTGAGATGTTACGTCCCTTTTGCGTAGTAACACTGGCTAATTCAATCTTCAAACTGGAACACAATAACCGTAGTTCCTACCCCCTCCGGGTAGGGTAGGGGTTTGCATAAAGCCCTATCAACAAATAAAATATACCTATATGTATCCAGATACCCGCTTTGAAGCAGCGTGGAAGACTAAGCTCATAACCTCAGAGAATGTTGAGTTGAGAGTCTTTAGCTCAGAAAGAGTTGAGACATTAATTAATATTATTGATTGTGAAAATTTATCTCATTTATAATATATATAGAAATTTCTTTTTTAGTCATTTATTGTTATGCTAAATATTTATTCTGTATAGTAAATGCAATTCAAGTTATAATTGTCATATTTCGACTGGTTATTTTATTAAGAATAAGTTTCCAGTCGCGGCTGGGTGGGGGTGGAGGTGTTAGGTTACCTGTGACTTTTTCTGACCCTGAACTGTATGCAAAATTTAATGATGATTGGTTAATTAGTTAAGCCGTATAAGTGGTTTTTTTATAGAGCAGGAAGGCGGACGAGCATATGGGCCACCTGATGGTAAGTGGTCACCAAACGCCCTTGGACATTGGTACTGTAAGAAATGTTAACCATCGCTTACATCGCCAATGCGCCACTAACCTTGGGATTTAAGATTTTATGTCCCTTGTGCCTGTAATTACACTGGCTCAGTCACCCTTCAAACCGGAACACAACAATACCAAGTACTGCTGTTTTGCGGTAGAATATCTGATGAGTGGGTGGTACCTACTCAGACGAGCTTGCACAAAGCTCTACCACCAGTAAACAAATAATGAGCAACAAACAAATTCATTTTCGCATTCATAATATTAGCAAGATTTCATTCTCATCTATTTTAACCTAAATTAAACTTAACATGGATTAAATATTTAACAAAACCCAGCTACATTGGATTTCTATATTTATAATATACTAGCTGACCCATGCCCACTTGGCTGGGCGGTAAACATTTCTACTTGTGATGAATTTATGATTGTGGTTCGGTTAGTATTGAGTACTATGATTTATTTCCTGACTGCCAAAAGTCGCGTTGGCCGAACATTAATGAAATTGTCTTGCGTATTTGATATTTTAAATTATCTCTTAAGCTTTGCAACCAAAAACATACTGGAAAAAACGGTAAAACTTGGTGATAAAGCAATTTATTTCAAAATAGATTGACGTGTTGTATATAATAGATATATAATTTATATATAATTATGGTAAGTAAATAAATATCACTCAATAGATTACGACACGGTCACGGTTCCATACCTCTGTCGTATTATCTCTTTAACCATTCGTCCAAATTATATGTAGAAGGCAAGTCTTTTTTTAAGACAATAAGTTTACTTATTTTAATAATTAAATATTTTGATAATACCAATAAACATGACCAATAAAAATGACGATTAAAATTATTTTTTAATAAAAAAAACTAATTTTTGGTGAATTGAATATAAAAGTTCGACATATGCTGTCGCTGACTTTTTGGTAGGCATTATCAAGCTCTACACCTTTCTAAAGAACTCAATCACATATCTCTCATCGTTAAGGCAGCGTTCGTAAGAAACGTTTTCGTTCCACCGTTTTTTCTCCGACTTACCTTGCAAATCAACTACCACAATCACAAATACTACTCACAAATGATTTAGCTTTCTATATGTAAAATAATTTTCAAAATCGGTTAAGTAAATCCAGTGATTATCCCCTACAATCTCACAAACTTTACCTCTTTATAATATTAGTATAGATTATAGAATTAGAACACTATTTATAAAATTTAACTTAGAATTTAAAATTTCCATTCCTAAGAGGCCGGCAGCGCACCTGTAAGCCCTCCGGTGTTGCAGGGGTCCTGGGCGGTGATAGTTACTTTCCATCAGGTGAGCACGGGAAGGAGTCCCGTTTGCCCCTCTAAAAATATCGTTTAAAATATATATATCCTTTCCAATTTTAGCAAGTTAAATTATAAGTATGTGTATTATAATATGTGTATAACTATGTGTTTAATAATTAGAAATATTTTTTTTCATTAGTTCATGTTCCAAGATAGCCAGTAGTTCGATTACGTAAATATTTATCAAAGGTTGCACCTCTGAATTTTCAGGTGTTAAAAAAAAGACGCGTCGAATGGAAATTTAACACATTTGCTTCTAGCCCGCAATTGAACAACGACGTGGACTAAGCCCCAAAACCCCTCAAAAGGAGAACAGGTCCAGCAATGGAACATTTATAGTCTGTAGCTGTTTTTTTTTAATTTGACGGCCTCGCGACATGGAATAAAAAGTGTCCTTAGTGTTTATTCTACGAGTTAAGACCCTGACATACTAATTTTATCCAAAACTGTTCAGCGGTTAAGTGATGCAGAGGGGATTGGAGAATTATGCTTAATAGTTTTGGTGAATAACTGAAGCGATACATTGATATGTATCGCTTCAGTTATTCACGGGTCGCTTGGTGCTTCTCTTATTAGTTAAGCTGTGCAAGTGACCTTATTGTAGAGCCACTTCAAAAAAAGGAGTAGAGGCCTTAGCCCTGCAGTGGGACATTCACTGGCTGTTACTTTTAACGGAATATTTGTTGCAACTACAAAGAAGTATTTTTTAATAATTACTTTTTGCTTTAATCGCCATCTATCGATAGCAAAAAGAATTGCTTAGCTTCAAATATCTAGTACTCGAACTCAAATGTAGATGGCGTTACTTTACAAACACTATTAGCGACATTTTAATAACAAACGTATCAACTTACTTATTATTTTATTTCAATTAACTAAGTTTACTAAAAAATATCTTAAGTAAAGAAAATAACTCTTTGCTATAACATAACAATTACTGACAACTTTTTTATTCTTATTTCAAAACATGTAGGTTATTTAAATGAGTCGTTTCAGTTAACTAAATTCTTGTTTTTAAATAATGTATTATACATTTTAGACATCCCTCTACCAACTCTACTCTAATATGTTGTTATAAAAAAAATATTAAGAAAATGCGTTTTTTTCCGAAAGGACACGTACTGACAAACTTAATCAGCAAAAACTTATCTAAATACAAATTTCAAACAAAACGTTAAAGCCGTGTCCGAGATACACGAAATTAATATCTTATACATCATCAATTTATATATAAGAAATGCTTACTCAATATTATATGACAATACACATTTTAACAATGCTCATTATATTCTATTAATTTGATCTGCAAAAGTGCTTATTGTAATTGCGGAAGATAGAATATTTTATTGGATTGCAGCCTCCAGTATGTCAGTGGGCCGGAGAGCGGCCGTGAGCGCGCATCGATCAAGTGTAAACAAACCATCTCATACATTAGTGTGACCAAGAAATATTTACAACAAGGATATTTGTTTTTTTTTTTGCAAAATATTAAAAAAAAACTAAACTGACGATATTATACTATGTATACAATAGTTAACAAAAAAAATATTTTAGTTATTTTTACACCAAATCAGGGGCTCAATTCTACTAACAAAATGTCACTTTATCGCAATCCACTCGACACGTAATCGTTGACGTTTAGCTGTTTTTCTATTCTATTAACACAACGATCCAATTGAAGTTCGGTCAAAGTAGATCAGGATAGACTTGGAATCTGTCGGAGCGTCACAGCAGCATGCGCGAGCGATCCCTTGGCTCCTCGTTAAGACGGTAAGGGTACCGCTGGTTTGTAGTGGGTATTCTGATTCCGGGGCGCACTCGGCGCCTTGAACACCCGCGAGACCTATATACTGTTCATGTGGGTAATAGGGTAAAGCGTGTTTCAAGCAAAAAAAAGGATAGACTCGGTATTGTAACCGTTACAAAATTAGTAGAATGGACCCCCAGTTACGTTTCAGCTGAGGTTTATCGTATTCACCATTGTACATTAGTAGAATTGCTCGCCTGTTCGTTATTCAATTAGACTCTTGTTGTCTGGTAATTAAATTTGTCACTCGGTGTCTTACATAAAACATACAATTACTCCTAAAGTCATCAGTCGTTGATGTATATTGACATTAATATTACATAAGTTTTATTTGTTTCTGGACTCAAAATCACTAAACTGATTGATGGGTCTTTAACATTACAGATTATTAGAATATTTCATATAATTTTTAATCTATCTTTTTTACATTTTAAAAGTCTGCAGCTTAAGGCAGAACATAGCGACTTAATTATAGTTTTATACATTATATACATTACACAAGTAATACTAAATTATAATATAATATAGTTAATATATTAATATCGTAAAAAAAAATCCGAATTTTATATATATCATGGTATCAATACAAAATACACACAAAATCGTCCCTGGCCAACAGAGCTGCCGCACGCACTGGAGTTTATTTCGGGATTATGCTAGGCCAATACAGTGCCACCCAAACTTTCCACTAGTTGCTATAAGATTTAAATAATTCAAATCTCATATTTGTTAAGTATATATCAAACACTAAATTATTCTAGACAATCCATATATTTTTATACAGATATTTGAAAATAAATTATTCGTGGTAGGGCTTTGTGCAAGCTCGTCTGGGTAGGTACCACAACTCATCAGATATTCTACCGCAAAACAGCAGTACTTGGTATTGCTGTGTTCCGGTTTGAAGGGTGAGTGAGCCAGTGTAATTACAGGCACAAGGGACATAAAATCTTAGGTCCCTAGGTTGGTGGCGCATTGGCGATGTAAGCGATGGTTAACATTTCTTACAGTGCCAATGTCTAAGGGCGTTTGGTGACCACTTACCATCAGGTGGCCCATATGCTCGTTCCTTCCTATTCTATAAAAAAAAAATACAGCTAAGCATTCGTACAACTTTTTTAAATTGATTAAAATTTATTTTTACAAATAAAAATTATAGTATTTTTTTTCTTACAATAAAAAAAGTTCATATTTATCAAAACTCGGTATTTTTAGATTTGTTAAGACCAAGATACGACCCTTTTTTTCGCTTATCTTCATTTTCGTACGTAACATGTTTAAAGTAATAATACCTAACTAGTCTTATTTCTTACTTATAACAAAGAACGCATGTTGTTTGAGTGATTCAATGAAGCATTAAGATGTGTTTAAAATTTATAATTCAATTAGTCACGACATTAACACAGTGACTTCGTTCATCTTGTAATCTACAATTTAAACATAGGCTTAATAGGCAATTTATTATAATGGATGTTGTGTTACGCATGTTTGCTTCATACATACACGATATTGCAATACAAGACAGTGACGTCAGGCGTGGGTTGACATTATCAAATACAACTTCCCAAATTAGTCCTGCTGGGACAAAACCATTGAAATAAATCAAAATATAATACATGGTGCTTAAAAGATAAAAATATATTATTTACTAGATACATTTTTAGTTGTTTATACAGTATGATCTTAGATTTTAAGTTAAGTTAAAACTTGATTTAGTTGAGGTCTAATTTAAGATCGTATAATTCAGCAGAGCAATGTATTGCTCTAAAGGGTGAAGTGAGCCTTCATAATTCACAATAGGTACATAACAGACAGACTGTTACTATGGTTTTCAATTAATGATGCAGAGATAGGCAATATTCCTTACAGGGCCGATATTTATTAGCACTGCTTTCAATAAAATAAATAAATAAATCTCGTCTTACAGCTTTCCATTTGCTAGTCTGTCTAACTATTTAAATTAAATTAAATGTTAACTTGGAATAGAAAATGATTTTAACTATTACTTGTAATCTTCTCAAATATTTTTATTGAGTAATTAAACTTATCCTATTAATTACACTACATTATATAATATAAACATATTTTAATATAAACAAAGCGTAATTATCGTAAAGGAAATACAACAAAGTTCTGTTACAACAGCTGCATTTTTGCAAAGAATGACAAGCGCAATTGTTATCACAAAGGGACGATGTCGTTTCATGATAAACCCACTCGCATTCTGATTTTACATACAGTAAGCATTTATTGTACATATTATAAATAAAATAATGAGTTTGGGTATCTGTGCTTAAACGCATATCCGCGGCTACCGCAGTCAAGATGCGCGCGTCGATCGGTCGCGCGGCCTGCGCTTTACTCCTCCTCTCTCCTGTCACCCTGGTACTCTGTCGTCAAGAAAACACAGGGTATTACGCTGAAGATGGTTACCGTGACGACGCCATAGACGTGTAAGTGACTTCTTTAGTGTTGTTTGTGAGCGGTGAGCTAGTGCAGTTTCTTTAATGTTTTGTGTGACGAAAAACTATTGACGGTTTTATTTTGCATTTTTTGTTTTTTTTTTTTTTTAATATTTTACTTTACAAATCGGCAACATAAAATTCTATACGCATCTATGGTAGGTAATATTATAATCTAATTCTAAACTTAACGATAACATAATACTAAGATGTGTATTTCTGCTTGGAACTGTTTTTCTTCTTCCATATGGAATAGCAGTTTTTTATCCTACTAAATTGCTTCATTTTTAGATTTCATTAGAATATATATAAAAAAAATATTATTTACTGCTATATAATTTAACTGCAACGAAAATAGTATATTTATTTTAAACATTTTTGTTTAATATTATTTAATTATTTAACGAACACCGTTGTATATGTTCAATTTAACTTACCTTAAAAGAAAATTGACAAAGCGAAAAGCTTTACTAAAGTCAGTAATCATGTCGTATCTATTCATCACTTAAGACACAAAGAAATAAATGTGTTAACCTTTCCAACTTCTCGACATTCCATTCCTGATGTAACGACCAAAGTACTCAATTAAATTTTAGACTTAAAAATGACATTCCATTTATGAATGCAATAAATACAATTATCACTTTGACTAAAACGCCCGAATATTCCAAATTGAAATAAATCTTCACTCTTTACTGAACTTTATTTCTTAAGAGATATGGACTAAAGTCCTTTTAACACATTTCTCTGTTAAAAACTATTGAGCTCACGGTGTTTTCCAAGAAGCTCACTGCGAGTACAGTTGCCGCCACTATTAATAACGTAGGAACAAGGGCCCACATAGTCGCGTAATTCAATTGCATCGGACTTCATTTGAAGTGCATTGAACCCTCGCATTTTTAACTCGACAGTAGAGCTGTATTGTATAACATATAATTATTAAAAGCATTTTCAATCATTTTGGTTTAAATTTTAAAACAAGTCTTTTAATATGAGTTTTAGTTGCTAATTTTACAATACAGATGTGAAATAAGTACTTAGACATGACTACATCACTTTAGTACTTTACATATCCTAAGCTAGCTGTTGCCCTAGTAACTAAATTTAATCCATGATGTCATCTGTCCCTAGTTTTATTAGGAGAAATAATCTTTTATTTTCAGATCAGTCATTCCCAAAGTGCTATAATAATCTCCAGTCGATTGCAACAAATACATCCATGTTCATTTTATTTTTTGGGTAAATGTGATGTTAATAGGTCATCAAAATTTAAGCTTCCTGTAAATGCTTATTCCATTTTATGAATGTATGTAATAAACACAAATATTAGTACAAAGCTTTTTCAGATATCGAAGCACTTTTAATAATTGTTTCGAACCTATTTTTATAATCTATACAAAAAAAAATTTTAGTAACAATAACACATTTGTAGAAAATTATTTCGTCTAATGATAATGATTGATCATCATCAGAATAAGTTTAGCTACGGTTGCTTCTAAAATGCAATCATTTAAGGTGTTTAAATTTAATTTAATCTAAATAAATGTATTCATATAGTGAATGTTCGAAAACATCAATTGTGTCAAATTGAACACGTGTGTGTATCCATAAATCCACATTGGAGCAGTATGGTGGAATCAGTTCCAAACCTACTCCTCAAAGGGAGAGGAGGCTTTAGTCCAGCAGTGGTACAATTACAGGCAATTACTTTCTTTTTCGCTTGATAAAAAACGTATAATTTACTTACTTTATTTAATGAAAACAAATAAATAATTACAATCAACCCTTCCTAAAATAAAACATTATCTGTAATCGGTACATTATTATTAGACAAATATTTAAAAGTTTCTTTTTTATGATACTAAGCGTTTGGACATTTTTTTTTATTGTGATATATCTCTCTTGGTCTAAACAGAAACGGCGTTGTAAAATGTTTGATGATATTCAAATACGAATTTACCTTAATAGTTACACATGAGTATTTTAGATATTTGAGCAACAAAAATAATTACAAAATAAACGAAACTGCTATTGAAGAATTTATAAAAAAACACAATTTCGTATCGTTATGTTTTTTGGTGTTTTGTCAAACCAAAACAGAATATGGTCGTGGTCTAAATAGGGACAAATGTTTGGGGACATCTGGCTTAGATAGATTTTTGTTTATATTATTATATCATTGTTTACCAGTTGATGAGTAGCAGGGCTTTATTGACAAAATTACGTCATTTTGATAAACATTTTTTTTTATAGGAGCAATTTAAGAAAGTCAATAAAATTTTATTGAGATTAATGACTGCTAAAAGTTATTTGTTATTTCCATGACAAAATATTCACAACAATTTTTTTTTTTTATAGAAAAGGAAGGCGGACGAGCATATGGGCCACCTGATGGTAAGTGGTCACCAAACGCTCTTAGACATTGGCACTGCAAGAAATGTTACATTACATCGCCAATGCCAGGTGCATTGCCCTTGTGCCTGTAATTACACTGGCTCACTCACCCTTCAAACCGGAACACAACAATACCAAGTACTGCTATTTTGCGGTAGAATATCTGACGAATGGGTGGTACCTACCCAGACGAGCTTGCACAAAGCTCTACCACCAGTAATATAAAGATAAAGATTGAACGATAAAAATAAAGATTGAACGATTTAAAAACTGTTTTTTTTTAAATAGATTGAAGTGACTTGTCAAACTTTTATATTATAATACAAAAACTGTAATTTATAATGACGTCGATTCGAAGATATTATATTATTTCATTTAAACAATACTAATTATAGATAAATTAATACAATCACAACAAACACAAGGATTGCACACATTTGTTATTAATTTATTTTTGAAATTAGCTTTTAAATATTATATAATAATCATTTATATTTATTATTAATTTAAAAAAAAAACTCGTGTAAATTATTACATGCGAAATAACAAATGTTCGCGTTTTGTTTTGAAAACATTACAAAGTGGAAATTGACTCTAACCGCGAACAACAGACGACGAAAGAAGTCTCACATTGAAATTATAAATTCCAGGGTGGACACAGACACAGTCTGCCCCACGGACAAGCTGCTGCGGTCTCGTGAGACGTGTAAAGTGGACGGGGTCGACGTGCAGTGCATTCGGTTGAACTGTTGTGAAGACTACAATTATATTGCCGGACGGTTTGTTATTTTATACAAATATTTGAAAATAACAAAAAATTAAAATTACTTCAGAACGCTGAATTAACTTTGCGACAATTAATACGCAAATAGTGTTAATTGAATAACAAAGACAAATTGAAACAGTAATACAATGACAAGACAAAAATGTTAAAGTAAGGCTCTCAAAAAATAAATGGGCGTGGAACAAATCTACATATTGTAATATTGTTATTTTTTTCTTCAACGTTTTGTCTTATATATTTACAGATGCATATTAAAATCAGTAGAACCGTGCAGCCTACACTTGTGTGAGCAAGCATGTGAGGTTCGAGAACAGCGGGTGTGGTGCTACTGCTACCCAGGGTTTAGATTTGATCCTGACAGCTATAGGAGGAAAAGGCAGCCGTATTGTATAGGTATTTAACTTAATCGAAGCCTAGTTATCAATGTATTTTATTATAATCTATCTCAACTGTCTCGTTGGTATAGTGGCTTGACGTAAGTCCGCAGACCCGGAAGTCCTGGGTCCTAGTTCCATCCCATCGGATTATAAGAGTTAGGGAAAAGAAAGTGCACCTGTGTTTTTGAACACACTTGTGCCCTATAATATCTCCTGCGTAGTTGGCTATCTCTCTTAAGATTGGCCGCCGTGGCCGAAATCGGTCTGGAAAACATTATTATTATTATTATTCTTAACTATCTAATGGTGAATTTAATTTTCCTTATAAAAATATTCTCTTGAATGTACCTACATAATGACTTTTTTATACCTCTTTTTTATATATATAAATCTGTAGTGCTATTCTCCAAGAACTCACTTCATTACTCACGCGTGACATGTTGACAACCCACTTATGGTGACAAACTATTTTGATGCATGTATTGTTTAAATGTTACATTTACAGTGGTCAATGTCGCTATCACTTTTTGCCATTTCATGACTGATTTCAAGTTTTTTCTTATAGAAAAGTACCTACAATATTGCAATACATATATAAACCCATATAAATAGGTAGTTACTTTATTTTCACTTGTATATTTTATTAATACAAAAATCAAAGGTTAGCTGCTTGTAATATTATTTATATAAACTTGTTTATGTATAATTGACGTTTCCATGGAGTTTAACTGCGTATTTCATAAGATTTTTTTATAACCACTTCCTCTATAAACTATCACAACATAAATCACTCAGGCGAACGAGAAATCTCAAAAATAACTCATCGAGGTTAAGACTATTTGACACATAGTAACTGTACGAACATTCTTTGATATTTTATGTATTGTAACAATCCTAATCCAAATGAAAACAAAAAAAAAATATTTATCCATGTGGGCTCGTAAAGGCAATTTTGAAATGTTTACCCTATTGAATTAAATATAAAGCTCTCAATACACTGTGTATTCGCGACGATTCAACAAATTGTATTATTATTTGCTGAAACATAATAATGGTGCCGTCAGATATTCAGACAAGCTTAAAAAGCTAAGCTTTTAGGTTACGAAAACTTGAAACATGTGACGAAAGCTACAGTGGAAAACTTTCGTCTAACCTCGAGGAAAATCACTTTTATGGTATTAATCGTTTAGAACATCGACGGACTTAAGGCTAGATCATAGAATTTCTAGAAGACTATGTTAAAAGAAACTTATAGCCGCAATGAAAACTTTTAATCCATCTTCGTATTATGCTCTTAATCTGTACCTATTTATTCCGTTTCTTAACGGTTTCTCCGTAGAACGTACTTTCCGACCGGTACAAGCTTTATATTTATTATATTTTGTAATATGACAATCGAAAATTGTTTTTAAGATTGAATAAAGATTAATTTAAGTTTATGATTTATATTTTAATAAAATGAAGTTCAAGATTAATCAAATCGGCGGTGCTATTCTGTACAAATTCAATTCGTATCTCACTCGTGTAATGTTGAACACCGACCTATTGTGATATTTTGATGTGCGTTTAAATGTCAATAAATATTATAGCGATGTCGCATATCACTTACTGACATTTCACGATCTTAAAGAATTGCCTTACCGTTCATTATATGAACTCAAATACATACATAGAGGCACAATTAAAATGAAAAACTTGTAAAATATACCTATCATCATCGATTATGGTTCGATGATAATAGACTATTTGCCGCCCGCGGCTTGGCTTGCTTGTTAGGGGATGGGAGGTGTTAGGTACTCTATGCCCTATGAACCCCTGACAACGTGTATGCGAAATTTTATGATGATCGGTATAGTGGTTTGAACATAAAACTGTAACAAACAAACAAACAAATTATCGCATTTATAATATTAGTAAGGCCATCAGCTGTAACATTGAGAAGTGATATCATTTCAGATGTTGATGAATGTACAAGCAATAACGGGGGTTGTGAGCAGCGATGTGTGAATGACCCTGGGGGGTACCACTGTGAATGTAACTTACCATACACTGTCGCGAGTGACGGTAGAAGATGCGTACAACCCGTGGCCATTGCGATACAGGTAAGTCTCTTTTGCTTATTTAAATAATTATTTTGTGTTTATGATGCTATAGGCGGTTAGATATAAGATGATTGTATGTATAATCTATATAATATACTGTATAAGCCGAACGATTTTTTTTTAATTGTTAAGTTAATTTCATTTTTTTGACGTACGTACTCGTTAGTTAAATGAAAATAATTGTTTTTCTAATAATATCGCTTTAATTGATCGATAATTTGAATTAAATAAAATATATAAATGCCTAAAATAGTCATATATGTTATAAGTATAATAAACTTATTACCAAAATGCCCCCAGGAGCCGTTACCGCTAGTTCGTGCATCTTCCCGCTGTTACGCACCATGCGACACTGTGTCCTGGCTGTCAAGGAAAGTCAAGCAACTAAGCGATCAATTACATACTACACAGGCCGCTTTAAAAAAGCTGTTGGAAAACCCTGTTCTTAAAGGAGAAGGTACTTATTGAAATTAATAGTAAAAATATACTAACACTGGTGGTAGAGCTTTGTGCAACCTCGTCTGGGTAGGTACCAGCCACTCATCAGATATTCTACAGCGCAAAACAGCAGTACTTGATATTGTTGTGTTCCGGTTTGAAGAGTGAGTGAGCCAGTGCAATTACAGGCACAAGGGACATAAGATCGTGGCTCCCAAGGTTGGTGGTGCATTGGCGAAGTAAGCGATCGTAAACATTTCTTACAATGCCAATTTCTATGGGCGTTGGTGACCTCTTATTATCAGGTGGCTCATATGCTCGTCTTTTTAACAATTGATATAATAGTCAAAGTTATAGTCGTGCTTGATGTTCTGTATGGGACTTGATTTCGACGCGTCTCCTACATGACGATGAGATCTTCTTGAAAGATGACATACGATACTTCTTCATAGAGAGATTAAATCTCTCATCAGAATACTTACTAATAACTCAGTCAATCAATATATTTGAATTAGTTCATGGTCTTAAAATTATCGCCCTTAAATATGTTGATCCCTGATACTCAAGAAAACTTGTGACCAAATTACAAGTCGGTGAACAAAAATTTAATTTCGATATTCGATTTTCAAATATAAGATTTCAATTGGACTTTTTGTATTATTATTACTAGTAGTGTGACTCAAAATGATTTATATAATTTATTATAACAAAGGTTGTCAATTGACATCAGTCGACGGCTTTCATTTGAAAAAAATAAATTAGAGAGCAGATATGACTGCTAATGTACTAACCGCAGCGCGACAAAAAAAAAATAACTCCACGGATTTTAAAGCATTAAAAATATATTTTCAAATCAATTATTGCATAGAAATATGCAATATATATATGCGCGCGGTTTTGAGGTAGCTTGCAAACTATATACAAAATATTATGTCGTTTTGTTTATAGAGGAATAAAGTGTTATTCATTTGGTAGATGCAGACCGTTTCGCAGAAGGTACATACACCCATAGGGTGCTAGACGCTACGGCGCCGTTGGAAGGTGGTTACTGCCGATGTGAAAGAGGGCCAAGGGTTAGTAATACTACCGATACATTTTTCTTTATATTGAAGTTTTAATAATAATCTAAGAACAACTTATTCTGCTTTTCATTATAACTGAGTAATTAATACTTGTAATTCAAGCAAGAACAACAGCTAAAAACTGCAAAAGGGATGTATAGTATTACATAAAATAATACTATTACATTAAAGTAAAAAAATAGCCCTTTATGTTATATTCAATTATCGTATTTCAGGGTCCACCTGGTCCACCTGGTATGGAAGGGCCGAAGGGTGACATCGGACCACGTGGGCCGCGTGGGGCGCGTGGACCAAAAGGTTCGCTTGACCTCATGCTACTGCTGCTAGCGGACATTAGACACGATATACACAACCTAGAAGAGAAAGTCTACAAAGATGGTGAACGGTAATAAGAAACTCATTAAAATTGAATAAATGATTCAATCAAAGCTTCATATACATACTAACATATTTCTATACGTAACAAATCTGTAAATATTATCCATTTATATAATTAATATATAAGCATCTTATAGTCTCCATAAGTCTCCTAAATTGTGTATCTTTCCTTACTGTGTTATAAATATATTATAACACAATAAGTCGACGCAAGCAATTAAGATAAGGCAAATTCGTAGTCTGGTAAACGAGTGGTGACATAGAAATCCCAAGAGATCTTGTATCTTGACTAAAAATGTATTTATGAAATTATTAAATCGATTTGTCTTAGTGGTTAGTTGTCATTCAATTAAAGCAAAAATAAATTATTGTAGCACTTGCACTGCTATATTAACATATTTTAAGTACATAAAAACTATTAATTAATGCAAAAAAATTATATTGTAAAATATAACCAAATCGCAGACATTTTTTTTTCAATTTACTTCCTCGTTACAATGGATGGAAGTTGGAAATGTGTCTAAGTAGTAATTCTTAACAAAAGGAAATAGTATTTGTATATTGGAACATCTTAATATCTATGATTGCATAGTATCTATAACTATTAACGACAAAAGGCTGTATGTGAGTAGGGTGCCCTGACTTGAGACAATGTGACAATTATACGTGACATTGGAAGAATATTTTGCGCTCAACTAGCGTAGATACACATCAGAAAAAGAGAAAAAAAAATCAAAGGACAAGCAAACGATAATGCTGTCTGCAATATCCATTTTTATTTTCAAGGCCAGAGCGTTTCAATCTGCAGAAGGCTTGGCGTCGACAACACAAGCAAGAACAGTTAGAAAGAGAACGCAAAATTGAACAAGAATTGGAAGCGTACACCGCGCCTGCCATCGTCGGCGCCGGGCCAGTTGAGATATCTCCACACGGTATTTTTTTTGATAATAACAATTAAAAACATAACGTATTCAAATAATCGGTACCTTTTTCATCATTATATATATATAAGCTTATCGCCGTCCACTGCTGGACGAAAGCCTCCCCCATAGAACGCCAAGCATCCCGATCTTGGGCAGCCCGCATCCATCCCGTACCTGCCACCTTCAAATCGTTGCTCCACCTTGCCGCAGGCTACTCTATGTTTGCCTCAGCTTGGTCTCCACTTTAACACGTGTCGGCTCCATCAGCCATCAATGCGTCTGGAGACATGACCACTACTTCCACTTCAGCGTGCTAAATCGACGCGCGATGTCGGTGACTTTCATGTGCTTAAAATCCCTGTTAATGTCTCACTGCTGGGCGCCTCTCTCTTTTTGAGGTTTACAGATTATTCCAAAACACTCTTAAAATGCGGGTTAGTGGACTCATAACCATAACCATCGCCTAACCATAAACGCAAATTAACTGCTGATTGAATACGTGATCATATAATCAAGTGTCCGTTGGTACTTCTTACCTACCTTTTTCCTAAAATGAAATAAGAAATGATAGCTATTACACATATTGTAACAGCTACCATTTCTTTTTTATTTTAGAAACCCTAGTCAAGTTTTTCCAATATTACAAGGGATATAATTTACGATACGATACGTTATTTTCAAATAATTCAATTTTATAGCAGGCATTTTTACAAGCAGTTATATTTTTCTTCGTGTAGGTTTAAATGGAGAAATCATTCGCGACTCAGAGACCACGACAGATTGGACACTGGTTAAAGGTGATCAAAGCACCGACGCTCTGGAATTTGAAGACATGGACGAGAAACTAAAGCAGCTCAGACTCCTGGCCAACGCGACTAGTTCCGGAGATGACGAAGATGATGTTGACACTGATTACGATTACAGTTTCTACTAGGATTACATAATTTATGATAAATTGCCTTATTTGGTTTTAATCCATAACCCTTTATTTATTTGTATATATTATTTATTAGCGAGATATTTCTACGATATTCCGAATAATACAGTAACTAACTAAGTAAAGTGAGCTAATGTAAATGCCAAAAGAAGTACATTCAAAATTCATTTTAATTATATATAGTATTAAAATCATCAAATTTTAAATACGGTTTAATGAACTCATAACAATCAAGGTACTGTAATCAAAGAAGGATCAAAAATAAACAAAACTCACGACTTACATTTTCCATGCAATTTGTTAATAGCTCTGCTGTATTATGCACTACAAACAGTTCTTGATTTATATATATTTGATTATATACAACACTATTCCACTTATCGACTTCACTTTATTTTACTTCTAAAATTCCGGTAACAAATTCAAACATTCAAAACGCAATTTTTCACAAATCCATATTGAATGACCAATGATGATCAGTGTCAAAGTTTTAATATATGAGTACAGATCAATTTCACAAATAAATCCAATCGGATTTTAGGTCTGTGATTGGAATCGGTGTATGTACCTTTTTATGCGTTTTTGACCTATTATATATATTCGAATATTTAAAAAAAATTAATAATAACAATAATAATGTTCTCAGACCGATTTCGGCCACGGCGGCCAATCTCAAGAAAGATTAGCCAACTACGCAGGAGATATTATAGTGCACAAGTGTGTGCGCAAACACAGGTGCACTCTCTATTCCATAACTCTCATAATCCGATGGGACGGCAATCCGACACGACCGGAAAGAGTTCAGGCTCAGGACCAACGGCTTTACGTGCTTTCCGAGGCACGGGAGTGTACACACTTCCAAAAAACCCCAATAATTTTTTATTGGCCCGACCGGGGAATTGAACCCAGGACATCCGGGTCTGCGGCCTTACATCAAGCCACTAGACCAACGAGGCAATCATAAAAAATTTAACACACCATTCTAACCTCACAAATGTCACTTTCGTATTAAAAAAAGTTTAAAATATAAAACTTGCTATGAAAGTGTATAAATATGTATTAAAATCAAACATTTTCAAATAATATAGATATATTTATTTTAACATAACATTACAATGGAAATTAGATTCTATGTAACACGCAATAACGAATGATTTAGCTCGCAACAGAAGGTTCGTATTGAGCAGCTAAGCGCTTGAACTCATTGGCCTTGGCGTTGTACTCCTTACTGAAGGGGTGTTCGGGATGAGAATCCAACAGCTGGTCGAGGTAGCGGGATGATACCTGGAAAAATTATAATTATATTTCTGACAATATAATCTGCAATTGATTGTTTATTTTATTTGAAATTTATCTGTACCAATAAAATGTTCTCAATAAAAAGAAATAGTTATATAATAAAAGAGATTTTTGGCAGCCATCTTTACGTGAGTGATAAGAGTGTGTACGTTAGTATGTTTTAACCATGTCAAAGTAAATAACGAGAATGATAATTCTCGAGCGAAGGAGTGTTAGCAAAGATGTTCTTAACAATAATCTGGAACTCTGGCAAGGCCAAAGCTCTGTTGTGTATATATGTAAGGTGTTTGTGTGTATAATAATAATGTCCTCCAGACCGATTTCGGCCACGGCGGCCAATCTCGAGAGAGATTAGCCAACTACGCAGGAGATATTATAGTGCACAGGTGTGTGCGCAAACACAGGTGCACTCTCTATTCCCTAACTCTCATAATCCGATGGGACGGCAATCCGACACGACCGGAAAGAGCTCAGGCGCAGGACCAACGGCTTTACGTGCTTTCCGAGGCACGGGAGTGTACACACTTCCAACTTCCAGACTCCGGGCTGCTACTGGGAATTTTCTGACAGAAAACCCCAATAACATTTTATTGGCCCGACCTGGGAATTGAACCCAGGACCTCCGGGTCTGCGGTCTTACATCAAGCCACTAGACCAACGAGGCAGTCAATGTGTGTATATTTATACAACTGTCAGAATTATTTCGCGGGACTTTACCTTAAATAAACAAAACAGTAACAACGAGTCCTGACATACGTGATTATTTGAAGTTTGCGTTTGAACGATGCTTGTAGACCATATTTTATTCTTTGTTCAATATTATATTAAAATATGCACTTTATTCTACTAAAATACAGTGCAGTATTTATTACACGACTAAATGTATCGTATTATTGTACAAGTTACAATTTACTGGTGGTAGAGCTTTGTGCAAGCTCGTCTGGGTAGGTACCACCACTGGGTGAGTGAGCCACTGTAATTACAGGCACAAGAGACATAACATCTTAGTTCCCAAAGTTGGTGGCGCATTGGTGATGTAAGCGATGGTTAACATTTCTTTCAATACCAATGTCTAAGGGCGTTGGTGACCACTTACCATCAGCTAGCCCGTATGCTCGTTCGCCTTCCTTTTCGATTAAAAAAATAAATATTTAGTTTTACATATTTAAATTAAATTATTAAATTAATGGAATGAATCAATGTTTCTGAAGACACTGGCCGGTTCAATTGCCTGTCCCTTTTTTTTCAATTATACTTTATTAGTATTTTTAGTTACCTCTGGTGTATTTTTTCTTTAATTCGAATTAATGTTGATGTTTCAATTTGTGTTTGCGTGTTTTTATTACCAGGCAGTATCACAATCTAAGTTTTAGGATTAAGAATTGATAGAAATATGGTATTTATATGCATTTGGTAGTATAAATATAAATTTGCATTAGTCATAGAGTCCAGATAACATCTTTATTTCTTCTTTCCTGGTGTAAGAGTTAAGATTCCAATGAATTATGGGGTATTTATCTATACTATACTGAGTTTTATAAAAAAATCTCTTTTTTTTCTTATCTAATTACTACTATTTACTATTAAGGAAGAGTGTTAGTTAAATTCATAAATTAAAATAGACAAAAAATAAAACTTACTTCAGGCGGCTTGCCGCTGTGAGCAGCCGTGACAGCCAGCCCTAGGAGCAACTCGGGTTGCTGTGGAGCTCGAGCTTGAGCCTCTGTTAACATCTGCTCAGCTTCCTCCCACATGCCTGCAGACCAAAATTATTAGTCATAGATAACTACCACTCATCACCATTGTCTCATAAAATCCAGTTTTCACTTTTGACACATTGTGTTCCACAATTAATTTGAATGAGAATAATTGATTCATTATTCAAATTATTCTAAGCTTTTACACATAATCAAATGAAATCACCATTTTACTTATATTGAAAGTAAAGCTACTATAAATGAGAAGTGCCAGCAAGAAACTCATTATTTGTGCAGCTTTAATAAATTTTAAAGCAAAGTAACAAAAAAAGTAACCTCTGGAAGCAGCTGCAGCAGCGCCTACAGCTGCGGGTCCGGCTCCTAAGGCTCCGAGGCGTTCAGCCAGCTCCATAATACTGTAATGCGCATCTTGTACTCCCGGCCCTCCCTAAAGTAAATAATAAATTTATGTATAGTAATAGCCTGTAAATGCCCCAAAGCTGGGAGTTTATTCCACCAAGCTGTTCCAGTGGGGATTGGTACGCATGTGGTTTTCACTGAGAATGAGATGGATAATAAATATAAGTAAATTAAAACGCAGCCATGTTTACCTCTATTTTTATGATGATTTAAATAAATGTAAGAATTAATAATGCATTCATTAATAATATCTTCAACGATAATATCAGGGCCAAAAAGTGCACAAATCGGTTAACTTTTAGATTTATTTTTATATTATTTATTTACTTTTTAATTTAATTTAATTTTGTTTTGCTTTAAGTTTAAATGATAGTTTTTATAAGTTTCTTATGTTTGTTCTAATGTTATGCTGTAGTTACTAACTAATGTAATTTATTTTGTTTTTTGCTTTTTAGCCCTCATGTAATGTGCACATTGAGAAGACTCAATTGTAAATATTTTCAGTTAAATGTCATTGTTGATTGTATAATTGTAGTCAGTTTTGTGGACTAAATACAAATAATAATAATAAGTAAGCATAAATAATGTGATGGTTTACCCCATAAGCTAGCGATGTAGAACTGTTCCCAATTTTATTTTTGATGCATTTTAGAAAAATAATATTTATTATTCACAGTTAAACACTGCATTAATAACATTAATTTTTACTATTTATTAATAAACGTGGGGCTCGGTCTTAATACAACTCATCTGGAATTTCTCGGCCAATACTCTTTCAGTATTGGCCGAGAAATCAACACTTTGTTCTTTTGTCTGTTATACTTGCAATTCTGCAAGTGTTGCAACATAATCTGAGTTAGTGTATACACTATATATGTATACTGTATATACAACGCCATCAGTACCTGCCAGAATGCAAATTAAAGGAGAAATTTCTTAATGAAATACACATGAAATCGAATTTCTTTACTTCAATCGAGATAAGACTTAATTTGAGAGACCTCCTTGTTTCAAACTATCTTTCTTAATAGAAATATAGGCTATTTTGAGATGGTTAAGATGTAAAAGTGGGCCTAATGAATTCATTTATGTTGATATCAGTAAAGTTTTGAATTTTGAAAAATATACATAGTATAATACTTTGTAATGTATGTTTTTGATGGTTGAGTGAGCCCGAACACATATAAGTGTCATAAAAACTTATCCCATAACTAGCAGTGCATTGAGGGTGTGAGCTATGGTTTGAATATTGCCAGCGCAATGCAGTGTTTTAAATCAGGCCCTAAATAAAACCTACTTGTGCCAAATTGAGCCACGCTTGAGCTAATTGTGTAAGTGTGCCATCATCTTCAATATCTTGCAATGCTTTCAGCTGCTTTCGAGCAAGGTCTGGCCGGTTCATGGCCAAGAGGCATTGCAAAGTGAATGCACGCAGCTCCAATGACTCTGCTCCGTGGAGGATCCTGAAATTAATATTTATTAAGAGGTTAGAAATTATCATTAATTGTTTATCAAGGAAAGTTGTAGGCTATACAACTGCGTATTAAGCTGTTACAGGCATGTATAAAAAAATGAATATGTAACATTTTTTTTAATATATTTTTAATAAATGTTAAAAATGTTGTGTTTGCAATGTGTGTTTATATTATGAATAACTTAAATATGTACTAAATATATATAATTACATAGGTATCAATTGATTTAATATTATTATATATTGCAATTTTTTTTACTTGTATACCAAATGGCTGAAACCTATATTTAAATTCACAAATAAATGAATTACAAGCTCATCCACTGTCCATGGGTAGATATGACTTATTCATCATATATTCTTCTGCCAAACAGCAATAATTAGCATTGATATGTTTCAGTTTGACAGGTGAGTGAGTCAGTAAAAAAACAGACACAAGGGGCATAACATCTTAGTAGTCAGTATTTCTTACAGCACTAATGTCCATAGGCAGTGATGATCATGTACTATCTGGTGGCCCATTTGCCTGTCTCCCTATCTATATTAAATAAAATATTAAAATGTGCAATCACACTCTGTCGCTTACTTTAAGGCTGCTTCATAGTTTTCCTCGTGATAGTATATGGTTGCAGCAACAATTAAAAATATTTCATTCGTAAGCTCCGTTCCTTTTGCTACCTGTAAATTTATATTAACACAAAAATTAGTAATATGAATTAAAATTTATGTTATACACAATATTATTATAATCTATTCTGGTTTCAAGTATTATTGAGATATATTAAGAAATGGAAAACAGTAGATGTTTTGTACTGTTGTTTCCATCATGTTATCATGTTGAGCTTTTGTCTATACCAATACTCGGGAACTCAAAAAATATGGCTTAAAACTTGTTTTTTAATGTGTATGGTATATAGTTGTTTACATATAAATATTTAAATTAAAAGTT
The DNA here is from genome assembly GCA_905147175.2 of Nymphalis urticae. Classification (NCBI taxonomy): domain Eukaryota; kingdom Metazoa; phylum Arthropoda; class Insecta; order Lepidoptera; family Nymphalidae; genus Nymphalis; species Nymphalis urticae. The sequence goes on along the minus strand of LR989998.1, from coordinate 9,863,720 downwards.
AAACATGCACTCCTTTGTCAAAATAATTTCCACCACAACAAAAACTGAATACCACATAAAATCACAACAAGGGTTATAACAAGATACAATCAAATCACATTTAAAGCAAAAAACATTTATGAAAAACGAACTATAGATTATCACCTACCAAAACTAATAATATATTTGATGTGAGTGTTTTAATTATGTATGTTAATTTGCTAGTTTACGTTTGTTAGTTTCAGCAGCACCCAAACAAACTGACAAGGCTTAAAGGCAAGGGTGCCAAGAATAAATATAAACATTAATATGTTGTTACTAAATAAATAAATTGATTTTTTTTTATTAAGGAATTATAACATACCCTAGAGTCAATGTCAGCCACTATAGCTGGTTTATTAGCATCAGGAGACAAGTATTCCACTAAGCTTTTAAGAGGTTGTAGCATTGGGTCAGCACTCCTAAGTTCTTGGAGTACAATTCTGTAGTTACCTTGGGCAATGTATGATCTATAGAGAAAAGAATCTCTTTGTAGAGTTACCATAGGAGAAGAGGGCTGAAAGACATAAAAGTCGGCATGAAATCAAAAATATTCTATTAAAAAGGTATTTAATATATTGTTGTCGCTGAAATAAAAAAATGGTCAAAGATATATTTTTCGGGGTTAAATGTTTAAAATATTTATGATATATCCTAATTTTTAATTGCACAATTCGTCATGAGGATTTGTAGCATCAAAACAAATGTCAACACGTCATCCCCGAAACAACTTTGCCGATTTAGTAAGTCAATATTCAGTAATTGTACAGTTTTTAATGTAAAATAATTAACTCACGTTCACATTTTGTGCCTCGTTGATAGCTTGTTGATAGTTTCCAACATAATAAGCATTTTTAACATCGAAAAGTTCATCAACGTCCTGCTGCTGACGTGCCATCTTGACAACAAATGTCAATTGTCGTTGACATCTTGTGACGGCTAGATCTTCCGTTCTAAAACACTGAAAAATTATAAATTAAATGTTAATGAAAAAAAAACCATTGAAACATACAAATGTTTGAATTAAAAAAAAATTTGGATTAAAAAAAACGAAATGTAATTTTAACTAATATTAAAAAATAAACTATATAAACTAACAATAAAATAAAACTAAAAGAATACTTAATCTTAAAAATACAAAATATACTTACACCATCTTTTTTTTGTCTTTTTAAAATTTTTACAAACTTTTTTTTTAATTTATTACTTATACGTCCTACCTATTCATATGCTTCAATGAATTTCTTTTATAAAATTCAAAATCTAAATTAGGATCGACAGTCAAGAAGGCGAGATAACAAAGCAGGTAAGATGCGATTAAAATACAACTAGTATTTTTATTGTTATAACATCCTTTAGAAAGTTATTTTATCTTTGAAGTGTTCAATGGACAATAGTCCTTTTCAATGATTTTCAAAAGGAAGGTAAGGTCCAATTTTTTGCAAGAGACGTTTATAAACTCAGGTACATGAATATTGAGATGTGCAATGGCTAAACAACATTACATGTTTTATTAGATGAGTCAAAATATGAATTACATATTAACAAAATATTTCTTATATATTGTTCTTATCTCACATATCCCAAGATCGGGATGGTTGGCGTTCTATGGGGCAGGCTTTCATACAGCAGTGGACGACAAAAGGCTGAAAAAAAAAGTTCTTAAATAAATATAAATATTCTTAGTTATTTAATAGTGCACTATTAAAACTTAAATTAATTATGTATATGTTACTAGATCTTTGTGCAAGCCCGTCTGCGTAGGTACCACCATTTCACCTTATTATCTACCGCCAAACAGTGTTCAATAACAATATTAGGTGTTTTGTTCTGATGAGTGAACCAGTAACGTACTACAGGCACAATACTCCATCTTAGTTCCCAATGTTAGAGGCTTATTTGCTGTGTGATGATTGATTAACATTTCTTACAGTGTCAATGTCAGTTAAGTGTCAACGAGAGGTGGTAACCGTGTGCCCATATAGGCTGTTGTTGTTGTGGTGATCTTAAACCAAATCAGTTCTGCGGCATAAGGAAAACAAATAAAAAAATATATTATAATATTTAAATTAAGACAAGCTGCTTTATATATGATGCATTATATTGAAAATGCGTTTGTATGATAAATATTTTGTATATATAAATAAAAAAATTACTCCCGCTAGCGTTACTACAAAACTATGCCGACACTATTGCTGACAAATATCAAGTCATTCTAATCAAGTTACATTTTAAAAACTTTGACTAAATTATTTTGTACACATTACCCGATATTGCGGCAACAATCTTATCTTAAAAGCAATAAATATTTATAGCAGGTACCTATTCTTTAAAAAAATTAAGCTGTGAACAGACGTAGCGCCTTATTGCTACAATCGGTTTTGAGTCGTTTCTAATTTTATGATTTTATTGTACTTTTATCTTTAGAATAATTTCAAAGATATCGTTAACACGTCCTTATATTTGTGTGTTATCGAAAAGGTTTCTACTATCTACTGAAAACAAAATTGTTTTTTTAATTACGAGTTAATTTTTAATATGTCATTGTTTTTCTTATTCTGATATAAAAATAATAATAAGCGTTTGATAATTTTATTATAATATACTGTTTACGTAACGTTTATTCCTGTATATCATAATTCAGTAATGTCTTTAAATAACAATTTAAACATTTAGTAAATAATCCATATAAAAAATTACAAACACATATTTCAAAACCATATAATAAAGTACACACAAAAAAAGTCAGACAAGCTCGGAGCTACCCGAACTTAATTCAGCTGACGACATTTCTGTGAATCGACTTTCAATTTACTTTTAAACCCCACAATACATCGAGACGCTTATGAAAACGTCACAACGAAACTTAACCGTCGAGAAAATTATAACCGCCGTATGCAGGCCCGGTGCAGCGACAGATGTTCGGGCCCTGTGAAAGGTCTCACAAGGTACCTTTGTACCTTGGGGTCATTGGCTTGAATGAATTTTTGCAGCGCGAAATCTTATCGGAACTCACCCAATAATGGGGTAAGATTTATGCGGTGGGAAAGAAATTTGATTTAATTTTATTTTAGTAGCCTAACGAGGTGAATTTACTGGGTCGATTTTGATCTGGACGATATCGGTTCTGGATTTTAATGCTATATTTAAAAATAATAATCACTTATTTGTTTCATTTATCTGTACGTATACTAAATGGAATGATGTCGTTTGCCATCTTTATGTACAAAAAAATCGAAGCTTTCAGCTATTATTTATATATCATTAATTTATTATTTTTTAGGCTTTATCTCAATGTATCAAACGAATTATTGTAAATAAGTAATAAAGGCTTGTAATAAACGTACAAGTTTCGCATACATGGATAAAATTAATATTATACAGTTTATTTTTAAATGTAACATTCTGCCACATTAGAATGTAAAATTTTCGTAAATTTTATTACAATACCGAACAATTGTCCGATGTAGTGCAAAGTTCGCTGAACTCTGCAAGTGCTGACCCTTTTCCATCACAACCCTTATGACGGGCTCCACTCTCGCTGAGACATCGAGGAAGTTTCACAGGGAAGTAAATCTTCCATTTCATTTTCCCTTGCAGAATCACAATATCTTCATCCTTGTCTTTTGTTCGCGAAAACTCAACCGATAGCCTCAAATGAGCCTACTGTTATTAAGGAATCTTTTGTGTTTTTCCAAATTGAAAGTTCTTTGATCTCATCGTAGGCTGACAGAAATACACTGTAGCGATTAAATGATTACGTTACAGTTGTTTTGATTAAAAGCTGAATTAAATTAATGACCCGAGTTTGTTTTGCTGCACGAAAAGTTTAGCGCTTAATCATAGAGCAAAAAGATATCAAGAATTACTGAACATATAACGCGCGATTACCATTTCAACTTCTTCTTGAAGTATAAAAAGTAAAAGATTATTACTTCAAGGTAACCGTAGCGAAGTGTCAACCACGTATTGACAAGGAACAGTTGGTTCATTATTATTATATATATATTACCTAGAGTTAAATAATTTGATCAGTTTATTTTATAGTTAATAATATATAATAACTGTCAGATAGGGTGGATACCTACTGTTTATGTGAAATTAGTATAATTATTGGATATATTTAAGCTCAGGAAAATAGCCCTTAATGCAATAAACAAACGTAATGTCAGCTATTAAGATTCATTTCAAGTGACTGTCGTAATACGTGAAGATATATGTTATGAAAATGGTTAAATATGATTTTTTTAAATAATTTTATAATAATTATCTGTTTTTTTCTCTGATGTAGGTATGTAACTCTGTCGAAACGTTACATAGTTTACTAAGCAATAGAAAGCATTGTCAAAAAAAAAAGCGTCACAATTAATATTTCTCTACCGGAACCGCGTTTCCGATAAAAAAAAACGTAAATAAAAACCAAAGAAACTACGGAAACTTTTCGATGCTCCAAAATTGATTCTCCATACAGAACTTGTCTGCGCGCACATCCGCTCCGCTTAGCGCTCACAGTGCGCCGCAAAAAAAAATGCTCACCGGTACAATAGTCCGTCTCGCATCTGCTATCCGGCGTTTTATAAGCAGATGTTCTTAAAGGGGCCAAGAAAAAAATCAGTACCTGCGTACTTTTGTATTACGTATTGTTGTCCCGCCGTGTACTTATTCCTGAACTTGAGTCGCGGAGGGTGACAAAGTCTGCGATCGGGATATTCTCACGCATCGAATAACCCTGTTAATTATTTGAAGTTTGTACTGTCTGTTTAAGGAAATAATATTGTCATTATTTGCGTTAATGGATGTACATCTTATTACATGAAAAAATATGGTAAACATATTTAAATAAATAAATACATTTATTTGTATTTTTATGGCATTTTTAACATTCCGTATATACAAATATATATGAAATAATTCTGATATTGTGGTAATATTAACGTTTTTTAGTTGATGTATTATTGTTTTTCGTCATATTATCTGATGATATATTTAAAGTTTTCCCAGTGTATATAAATCCCATACAAGCACAGAGGTACATCTTACTCTAATAATGATTGCTGTAATTATACGTGCTTGATCTACTGTGTTGTCATGTGTCATCCTTATTGACATACTAAACTTAAGCTTATGATGATTTACTTAAATATTTTATCGTTACTAGATACTGATCTTTGAAAAATATTCTATGAATTGTAGGGTCGCTTATTAACTAATACAGCTATACATATAAAATTGCTTCATATACTATATTTTATGACGTCATATGCTTTTAACGATGTCAAACGTCTATTCTAACGCCTGGACACCCTAAAGCACCGACTTTGAACCAAAAAATCTATGGATCTTCCATCTCTTGTACTTCTGAACAATGAGATATTCCGTAATTGTGTTGCTTGTTCGTATGTTCCGTGTACCTCGAGATTGTCGTCTTGTAAATACACGCTACGAAGTCCTTTGTGCTTGTTAGTTGAGCGTCAGCTTGTCTAGGTAAGATATGTATTCTTCATAGTATTATTGCGTGACAGAAATGTCGAAAAAAGACAAACAAAAAGACGATTGTCCTTCAAATTCTTATAAAATTTCAGTGATGTCTGCGCCACGACGTTTTATCGTGAGCGTTACTTGTTCGAATAAGGGCTAAAGTAATGTAACAGACACGATAAACAGTTGTGATAATAGTTCTAGGTCGAGATTTTAGGACATTTATAAGACAAGTTTATCTAATAAGTCTTAAAAAGCTAGAATATACTTTATACGCAGAAGATATAGTGCTATGGTGCTATGGTGCTATATGGTGCACAAGTATGTGCGCAAATATAGGTGAAGTCTATTCCATGTGCTCGCAAGCCCAATCAGATGACAATCACACGCAAACGGAGAAAAATCACATGTATGACCAACGCTTTAACGTGCTTTTCGACAGAGCTATATAATATAGCCAATAGAGGAATACACCAGCGTAAGCGTTAGGATTCTTTGTTGATACCGTCATAAATTTATAAGTGTACTGTTCTTAAGGCGCCAATGAATACAGGAAATGTATAAACACAAAAACACTAACTCGCTCTTAAATTATTCGATTTGATTTATTTATGTAATTTGTATAAAGATAAAACCTGTGTATTATTTTTTATTACGTTGATTCTATTCAACCTTTCGGTAATAAGAAGGTAAATAGAAGAGTTGTAATGAAAAAATAAGTACAGTACAAAATAATTTTAAATTTAAGATGAAATTAAATTAATTTGGATGAAAGAAAAAGATAGCTGTTATTTTATGCTACATACTAGATACAGTCGTAGCAAAGATGATTTAATGAACACGTGGTATTATGTTGAAATATTTGAAGAAATCGTATTAGGCTCCACCAATTAATGTACTTTAACTTTAATCTAAATTAGTAATACATTTTAAACAAATTAAAATTTGAAGGAAAAACCCCAAATTAAAAAAAACGTTGAAAATTTTTTTTTTCGTAGATAATTCTTTAAATATGACAATAAAACTAATAAACTAACCTACAAAGTCCGTCCCCTCTCCCCAGTTAGTGACTCCGCTTCAGGTACCTACTTAAGTATTTAAAATTCGCCAAATAAAAAAATCTGATTCGTTCTTGTTTGTTAAAGTACCCTGCTTTAAGCCGGGTCTAATTATAATATGTTTTAAAGAACCCTTGCCTTCGTCGTGTGTACTGTTAATAATAAATCTTTATGCGGAAAATGGATTTCAATGTTATTTATTAAGATAAAAACATAAATAGTTGAGGTCTTCGAAAAGAACTGGTAAGAAATTGATACTGTCAGAGATATCTTAGATTTTTTTATATATTTTTATGTATATTATGTAATATGTTGTAAGTTTAAAAATTAATTTCTTTATTTCTAAAACTACTTTTTGATATTTTTGAAATTTCGCATAAAATTTGTGGTTAAAATGTACACACGCAGATTCGTTATAAATTATTGGCTTTTCATCTAACAGATATCACTAAATGTCATTTACTAATTTTGATTAAAAACTTTTTGTTTAAATCTGTAACGATCTCAATGAAATTCCGTACATTAATTTTATATATAAATTTATTAGTACATGCATCGGTAGTTAGGCTTAATGCAGGGCCTTTATTTAATCTACCGCTAATCATCAAAGGCCCTTCATATAAATGTTGTTGAGCGGGTGATTAGTTAAACAATTCTTATTCTTTCTCTGTCTTCTTCTTTCGAATGTCAAATCAATAATGACAGAAAGGTCGAAATTATTGTTTAACTAAACGGGCGCTAATCAACATTTATAAAGCAGCAATAATTTTCACAATTATTGTGTTAAAGAATGAGTGAGCCAATTAATTTATATGTGCAAAGAATATAAGGTCTTAGACCAAATGGATGGCCCTTCGACGGTTTAAAGAGATGATTGATAAATAGGTAGGCGGATGGGCAACTGGGATCACCTGGTAAGTGGTCACCGTCATTGGCATTTACGATATGAACCATTCCTAACATCGCCATAGCGCCACCAACCTTAGGAATTATATCCCTTCCGCCTGTTGTTACACTGGCTCACTCACCTTTCAAATTAGAACATAACAATACTTAGTTTTGCTGTTTGGCGGTAGAATAATGATGAGTAGGTGGTACCTACCCAGACGGTTTTGCACAAAGCTGCTGCTATCATAAATAAAATTAATGAAAAAATACTTATTACTAAGTTATTTCTTAATTATCTTTATTATTACAGCGCTTATGTGCTCTTTATGTTTTTTTTACAGGGCTAGTATATTCTTTATTCAAATGTTGTTTACGCATGAAATGCTAATGACGTAACGCTTAGTTTTTCATAAGTACTCTGTTAAAATCATTGTTTTAAGTGTTAAGTCGAGTGTAAATTTCTCAATAAATGTATGTTAGTGCTAAATAACTTTTTTATCTTGTAGTCGCCACAGAGGCTTTGTACCTTTAGTGAATCCATTGATCAGTTTAGTATGGTATTATAATTGTGTGTGTATTTATTCCCAGCATAAATTTATTAACTTTATTTAAAATTAAATGTTAAGTATGCTACTGACATACTTAGCTGAAATTAACATATTGTTTTATCTCGTTAGCTCATCTACGTTTTCGCTTACGCTGAGGGGAGAGCGAGTGTTACCATCAATAGCTTACCACATATAATATAATAAACAAAAAATATCATTATATAGATTATGTCAAAAGTGTGTATTTCTTTTTGAATCCAATTTTAATAAATTCTATGTAATTAATATACAAGAAAAATTACAATACGAAATTACCTAGCACAGTATGTGGATAGGTGAGTATACAAACCAGGCCAGAATTAATAAATGTATACTTAACTTTTTTTTAAAGTTTAGTAATGTTTACCAAATTTACTTCATATGAACATTAATGACATTATTTATTTCGACTTGTTCCCTTGGTATAGTTTCTTTGTTAAGCTTTAGTAAATTTTAGGTATATATTTTTTATTTTATAAATAATGCATTCGCATTCATTTCATTCGCAAACTTTCGTTGTACCTTTGGTGGTGGAGCTAGTTTTTAAATTTTAGTATTAAATTATATTCAACAATCTAATTCTTTCATTCCTTACATTTTTAGATTTAAATACATATTTTATTAAATAATAATGTTGTATATAACAACTGTTTTGCTATTCAATATAAGTTGCCAAGCAAGTCCACATTCAATCGTTAGAAAAGTTAGAATACGCCTGTTCGGTCCCTCTCTTCCATTTCAACGAACAATTCGTTTTCGCACCACAGACGATGTCATAGACACAAGTTAGTTTTTAGTGCATACATTGCCAGTATCTAGATTTGAAACAATGACTCGGATATGGATGTATAACGGTGATTTTCTCAACACTGAAAAAAAAATTAAAATATAAAATAAAATATATTTTTTTTTATTAACATGCCATGTTGTTGATCAAAGTCGGTAGGAAGGATTTTTTTAACCGTAGTTTTTTTTAAATGTTTTATTTTAGTAAACGGCATATTGTTTTGATATTTCTGGTTACAGATTAGTTGAAAACCCTTGATTATTCAAATATATTATTTTCATAATAATAAAATTGCATAGAGGTATGTTTTGTTTGTTTGTTGGATTTTATAATTTTATTATTAGCACAGTACGGACGGATGAATCTTGATCGGATACCGATTGTATTAGACATAATATACATTTATTACATCATTATTTAAAAATATATTATGTGATAAAAAAACAATTTTATTCGTGCAAAGTAAGCCTGTACGATCAATGTTTTAGCTAGAAAATTTAGCATTCTTTATATTGTAAATTAAGCTATGTAGAATACAAGTTTAATGAAAAAGTATGTACAACGCCTTGACCTCGAGTACAGTCGAGTCACCAATGAATGAATATTGCCCAGGATCGCGTTCAGCCCAGAAGCTTGAAATATTTGAATGACTTGAAAATTTAAATGGCAAACTTTTTGATAAGTACAAACTATTTTCTACACTATGTTAGATGCAAAAAACTTTATTTTTTATTTAAAGTAAATGTCTCAATGCGTGCATAGACAACGTAAGTAGACAGTGCTAGAGCGTTAATTAGAACCTTTTAATTTAAAAAATGTAATAAATTTAAAAAATACTATTTTATATTATTAATATTTGAGCACCAAACAACAATACTTAGTAGTGTTGTGTTCCGTTTGAAAGCATAAGTAAGTCAGTGTCAGCTACAAGCACAAGGGACATAGCATCTTAGTTCCCGTAGGTAGGTGGCGCTTTGGCTATGTAAGGAATGGTTAATATGTGCCAATGTCTATTGGCGTTGGTTACCACTTACCATTAAGTAAACTATTTGCTCGTCTGCCTGTGTTGGGTAGAGCTCGTCTGCGTAGGTACAATCATCAGATATACTACCGCAAAACAGCAGCACTTGGTATTGTTATGTTCCGGTTTGACGGGTGAGTGAGCCAGTGTAATTACAGGCACAAGTGACATAACATCTTAGTTCCCGAGATTGGTGCCACATTGGTGATGTAAGCGATGGTTAACATTTCTTACAATGCCAATGTCTATGGAAGTTGGTGACCACTTACCTATACTATAAAAACAAAAGAAAATCTACCAAATACGCCATGTGTATCAATCGGCATTGGAGCAGCGGAGTGTAATAAGCTAACCGTCTCTTCAAAGGAAATGTACATTTACAGGCTGTTACTTGTAATGTTAACATAGTTCAGGTAGACCCCATTCATTCGTCAGGTACTTTATTTATCATATGCCACATTGACTACAATCATTATAACATTTAGTGTAAAGACGAACCAAAATCGCATATCACCATGTTTTTTTTTACGTTCGGAGCACGAAATATCACATTTCATTCTTACAAAGGTTAATATTAGATTACTAATTCGTAGGTACATCTGCTTTCACGCAAAAAATATATTTGGCTTGTGTCTGTACCTTAGTTTTATTTTAAAAGATAATGTGACGGTATAATAGAAAATACTAAATATTGTTTAATTCCCATATATAATTAAATATTTTATTACTTATCAAATAACAAACTATTTAAATTACTTATAGCATTTTTTTTTGTTTTTAAAGAATCAATGTTAACAAAATTTCGAGGCAAGCCTACGAAACTGAAATCCTCTGAATCTAACAGTATTTTTAAATGGCTGTGCTTTTTTTTTATCAACTACTTATTAGTATGAAATCTGTACCTACTTATAAAGTCGTTTATTCTGACTATCTACGAATAACTAAGACTAACAAGTCTAGAAAGGTGAAATTAGAACATAGTTTTTTTTTACGTGAGCAACCGGATTTTGGATATTTCAACTTTAATGGAGGGAAATGGGAACTTTGTATGAGTCTTTGTTCTTTTTAGCTAGAAACATTTGTACCATGCCGGGACGCTAAGCAGTTTTCGACCAGATCTGATGACGAAGTCAGGAGCCAGGAGGAGTGGAACTGAGGCGTCATGGTAGCATACGCAAGCGATCCCATGACGCCTCCCGAATAGACGGAGTGGACACGTGACATTTGGCGCCGATGGACCCACATCATCGCATTATGAAAGTAGGGGAATAGATTGCATCTGTGTTTGTGCAAAAAATTGTGCACTATAATTTGGCCGCCATGGCCGAAATCGGTCAGGAGGACGTCATCAGATTACGCTTACAATAGCGAGTTTTTTATGTACAGTAATTCATTTTGTTTGTTGTTTGTATTGATATCAACTATGTAGAATTAAATTAATAAGCAACTAACAATTTTATTCTTTTACCTGGCTTTCTAAGCAACGATTTTTACACATAGAAAAATAGTAATTTCTGATCAGTTGTTGAGATGCTGTATGCATAATATTTTTATTATTATTAGTTAAGTATATTTTAAAATACAAAATCGTAGACAAGTCAAAATCATAGAAATTGAATTGTCATAGGCTTTATATGTGTGTGTGTGTGAGAGAAACTTATTTATTGTCTGTCACACACTACAGAACTGTATGAAATATCTATAGTTAAGTAAAATGCTCATTTGTAAATCATTAGATTTTTGAAGTATACCATAATTAATCGATTCAAGAAACAGAACTGTATTTAATTTTTAATATGCCAGTAATATTCCATCTGACGGTTAGTGGTTACCACTGTCGTTATTCTAATAAAATAGAAGTAACCCATCGTCAATTAGCTACCAAATATGAAACCTAAATTGTTGTTTCGAGTCTAACATAAAAAAAAACATAGCTGAAAAGATACTCAGCATTTACGTAATTTTTAGTCAACAGGTCGACATAAATAGCATCTACAAAATATCACCCACATAACTTAAATACTTATCTTTTAAATATCTACTTGATGGTAGGGCCTTGTGGCAAGCCCCTCTGGGTAGGTACCACCCACTCATCTTCCGCCAAACAGCAATAGCTACATGTGCTAAACCTATATATCATTATCATCATCATTATTAGATTCAAGCCTTACAACTGAGTATATACTTGTGTCGAAACGAACAATAAATAATAGAAAAGCACTATAGTATTGTATTAAAAAAATAGTAATTGAAAAAATTGAAACAAAGAAAAACGATATTAATTATCTGTACAGATGAAACAATATTTTTTGAACTAGCGGTGCACCCAGTTTTATCCCTTTAGTTTAAATTTGTATTTTTTTTTTTCGAAACAAAAGGCATTATTATAATGAATAAAATGAAAAACATTAATTAAACTTAACAAAATAACAGTTTCTGATATAAATGAAATAATGAATAAATTATAATGAATAGGTTTTAGACTAATATAAATATATAATATAATCGGAAGAAAATAACATTTGTATGCCATCCTGTGGAAATTTCAAAAAATCACATAGATTTAAGTGATTATACTTTTATGCCTAAAATAGCGATAAAAATAAGTAAGTAAACTGTACGTTGTCACATATATTTTAATATTATGATTTTTTTTAATAAAACTAAACATTACCTCAAAAATCTTCTATAATAATTTATTTATTTGTACATTCATAAAATTGAAAAAAATAAATACTACTTATTTTTTTTATAAAATAGCCATAATAACTTAAAAAAGTAGTTATTTTTAAATCACAGATTATATTTAATTTATTTATATACAATATAGATGTAGTGTTAACAAAGAGTACTTGGCCATAATTATTTTATACTACGCGCTCGCGACAAGTCCGAAGCGTGTCTCGGAGACATAAGTGAGTTTAAGTTATTCTGAAGTGCCTGACAAAGGGACATACGAGAAATGAGAATACTAGCAGACTTTATTACTTGCAACATTACAAAAGCGCCGGAATATGAGACAATCCTAATATATACGTTTATATATACACTCATGACATAGAGAAGTGCAAAAAAAACTCGCTAAAAACAGCTTTATTCGCATTTATAAATATATGCTTAAACTAGAGATAAAAATCTTAAATAATGTGATTTTGAGGAAAAAATTATCACTATTATCCATTCATATAAATATATTTATAAATACATTTTGTTTCAAAACTGCTTACACTATTGCTTACATTATTACTTATTTTGGTTACATACTTCTTATGAAGTAATGAAGTCTATGATACTCGGATCTATAATTCTTTGCTTGTCCCGTATAGATACCAAACATGTTTAATTGTATCAAAGTACGGGCGCTGGCCACTGCAAGCTATCTTCCTCCTGGTTGTCTCCATACTTTGACTCTTCATCATCCGACTAAGGACTAAAGCTGGACTTGTCGCTGTAATATACTTCGCCAAGTTTCATCATCCTTGTTTCGATGGAAGTCGAATTGGAAGGATCTATTGCTATGTAAAGGTCCTCTGGCAGGCAAGTATGACTAATATAAGTACTAATCCAGCCACGTTAGCCCGTTTGTTCTTCCTCTTGTGGTTTTAGTGCTTAACGTCACTTAGCGAATTTCCTGGATCTGAATTCTTATCTTAGAAGTTGAAGAACGATTTCTTAGCGCAGTGCTCGCAATCAATTTGCCTCGCTGTTGTTACTTTTTGCAACCTTGATCTTTAAATCCGTATAATCTCCAGTCTGCCGATATTATTTAACATTGGGAAAAATGGCAGACTTACTAAATGATGGTATTAGTTAACCTCATTTAATTACCCTGAGACCCGGCATAGTCACTAAAATAACTTAAAGTTTTTAACAAAATAATTACAAACTTAACTGGAATTTTCAAAAATGGAAAGAGTAAGCGAATGTCCATCTAATATTTATGTGTCTCTAAATATATAAGTACATATATTAAAATATGACTATATATATATGTATTTATTTAAGTTTCGTCCCTGGGCCGGGGCGAATGAAACTTTTAATATCATTCACCGGTACAGCTTAGCTTTGCTCAAGGAAATGAGCGAATTTTGACTAAACGGAAAATGTGTATAATTTTTTTTTGTTTGTTTTTTAATTTATTTCTCTTGCTAACCAATGTAGATGTGTTCTTGTAAGTAATTTTTGTTTTAATACTTTGAGAAATATGATATTTATGTAAATATATTAAAACATGTGATCAACAGACAATGAGTAGGGAGTGCCAGGACTTAATGACGTCACAATACAACCTAAAAATATTTGCACCAGCGGAGGGAATTGTAATTTCTGTTGTTGAATATTATTGATATTACATATATCGTGTTACAGATCAGATCCTGTTATTTTTGGTTACCCACGATGTAAAAATATCATCCCAATATTTACGACTGGTGATTTGCTGAAATGCGTAAAAACTATTTCTAGATGAGACGAATGATTTTGTTCAGTGCTTTTAATATCAAAGCGGTCATGCTTCTTTTAATCGACAGAATATTTGCTAATCGGAAATGGGATACCTAATGGTATGTGGTGGGACCTCCTTGGGAACTGAGATGTTATTTTTTTGTTGAATAGTATGATGTTTTTCTTCATGTTTAAGCAAGGTATTTATTTATAAAATAATTATATATTGGCATAATTTTTGTAATAACTTGAGTAGCTTAAAGATTTACATTAAGTATATTAAAAAAATATTATTGTATTAAATTTGAAAATACAAGAAATATCTAAATTGTTATAAATTATATTGCTAAAAAAATTGTGATTATATTTTCCACTTATTTCATCATGAATTAAAAATATCGTTAAATTATCTAATAGATAAAGGAAATACCTCCAGAATACATATATACATATAATATTATGTTGAAATTAACGCGATTACTTACTCGAATTATATTTCTTTTTATTATTTTAACATTAAGTTTTTTTGTAAATACAAGTTTATAGGATATTTTTAATTTATTTGCTATATTTTTCCTATTTATTTTTATTAATAAATAAATCTTTATATATTATTAAATATTATAATTAATAGAAATAGGAAATTATATTAAGTTACGTAAAATATTTAATACACTTAAATGATGGGAATATAATATGGAATGATTGGAACGGACTCACTTTTAAACAAAGTTCTGACAAAAGAAACAAAACTTTAAAAAATGTCTTAGTAAAAAGATAATATGTTTTTATTTTATTTTTGAATTAAGCAAACAACTTTTATTAAGTACTATATCTCTTAAGTCACTAATTGAAAGTGCGGACTTAATAAATTTTAACTGCCGGCTGACAATTACTCAATTAACCGGTATTCTTATCAGTTGAAAGGTGTCGTACGCCACTACGCGATATAATTACCTGTGATGTGTCATGTGCGATCCGTCTCGCGTTGTCGACGGCGGCGGCGGCAGGGCGGGCGGAAGCTGCGTCGCATCCCGCCCGGTGCAGCGCCACCCGCTCCCTGCGCCGCCCGCCCGGCCCACCGCGCCCCGCACCCCACCGCGCCCCTTCTCACCACCGCGCCACCCCGCCACCTCGCCGCGCCCCTCACAACGCAAGGCGCGTGCGCCCGCCGGCCGGCAACTCAGTTCACCGCCGCGCCGCGACATTAATACACGTGCGTTCCGTTAAACGATCAGACGCGGCGCTCGAAACGATCGAACGCGCTACACCAATTTTTGACCAGTGACTCGAGAGGGAAACCTCTCTTAAGCCGACAAGATTGCGTCCCAAGTGGAAATGCCTTCAAGCCTGTTTGGAGAGCTGGGCGGCGGAGGCATGGTGGATCAGCGTGCCTTTCAGCTCGCCCTCGAGCTAAGCATGCTGAACTTCGACGAGAGTATTCCAGCGACGAACCCACTGTCGAGTCCGCTCGGATTCGCGCCGCCGCCCGACGACCGTGCGAAGAAATCTCAAAACATGACCGAGTGCGTGCCCGTGCCCTCCTCTGAGCACGTTGCGGAGATCGTCGGCAGACAAGGTAGGAACGTCTTCCCGTTGAGGTTATGTCGTGCCGTATTTTTGCGACCTGCGCTACCCTTACATAAGGGCGCACGTGCCGCGCCGGCTCGCTTTTAGGTTATGTTCGATCACCGCCACTCGCTGGCGAAATTCCTACTATGTAGCAGTCAACTACAGCAGGCGGGCCTGCTGTTTTTGTTTACCCGCAAAAGTTCCGTAACAACATCTCGTTGCTTTACGTTATGTAGTTCGTAGCCGCTTTGATTTAATCGTAGATCGTAGCTTTGTAAACGTAGATGAACCTACATAAATATCAAATGGACCGTGTATAATGAATAAATAATTGTATGATTTCCCATGGTGCAGTCGCTCAAAGTAATTTCTCGCCTATAGAGTGTGGTAAATGCTTACCCGACCTATTCAAAAACCACGACCCACTAATTAAAAGATGCGACGAACAAAAAATGATACCCTTAGAGATGTCGGTAGTTTTTCTCGAGTGCGTAAAAAATTCCGACAAAGGTTCGACGCAGTCTTATCTGAAACTAATTTTTTGAAATGTGCACCGAATTTGCAAAAAAAAGCTAATTGTTGTTCGGGTCCTTTTGTGAGAGTTAGTTTCTTAACTTTAATGGAGGACCCTAAAGTTTTTTTGGTTATGTATCTACCCTCAAACCGAACTCTTCTTTTTTTGTCTAATTTTATTTATATAATTTTGCTCATATATTCATAGGCAGCAAAATAAAACGCCTTCGCTTTTTCAGATTTGATTATTAAAAAGATAAAAAAGCGAAAAAAGCCTCAATAAAAATAAATTTATACATCAAATTATGACTGATTTTTCGTATTTAGATTTACTATAAAACTTTCCCGCGGCTTTATTTTGTACACTTTATTCATTTACACAAGTAAAATATTTTTCGTTTAATTGCATGTAAAATATTTTTTTATAAATCTACCTTAAATAAATTTTCAACCGATATTCACAGATCATAAATAAAAAAAAATGATATAACGTTTTTATAGTCAATTAACCAATCAAAACGTGATACATTCACGTGAATTGCTAATTCGGCATATCTAATGTAGACTTTTGTTTGGTCTGTACCTACCACGTGTTTGAACGACAAAACTGATAAGACAGAAAACATCTTCCTTAATTTTTTAAATTTCATAGAACATAAATATTCGACGTATTGTTTCCGTAACTCTAATTAACATGAAATAATAAAAACATTTCCTTAATTTTAATAATTGGTTTATTATAATTTTGTATAAAGATAATATTAAAATTTCCAATGACTATAAGTCTCATTAAAATCGTCGTAGACTTATATTTATGCGCACGATGTATTATTCACTTAGCTTAGTAATTAAGTAGACATTAGATATAAGCTCATTATGGTTAACTAAACCGATTTTGATGTCACTATTACAAAATTTTGTCGTACCAAGACATATAATAACTATATATACATCTCAGATATAAATAACTTCAAAATTTGGATGGTTCTATCGAGCCTTACACTAAACTTAAAATGTTTATTTAGAAAGGCTTTCAATGTTATTATAATTACATATTTGAGAACTTGAGAAATTGGCGGTAAACGTAGTAAAAAATATCTACCTACATGTCACATATCTATCTGATTATGTTTTATAAGTCCATCGAATTATATAATGAACAATACAATAATATTAATAATCAAATAATAGTTTTACTATTTATTTTTAATAATTACGTCAACATTTTATCGTTAACTATCGTATTTTCAGTTCACATCGAATCACCCCACTTAATCACGTCCCGATTAACTGATCCCGCAATACCGCGTAGCTAGTACATAACTACATACATACGTCCCGCGCTTTTTAATGAGACGCTCGCGATATAGAAATTGCATTCCGGTGATTGCCCCGAGTCCCGAGTTCCCGACTCGTGATGTATGCACGCCACCTAAACATACTCGACTCGATAATACACTAAGAAACTAAGTAGATACTTTTCCATTTGTAACTTCTTTTGTTTGAGTTAACATTTGATTTAGTCGTATAATTTCGACGACAATTATATTATAGAATATAGTTAAGTCAGGTTTACGTTTGCTATGATAAACGAATTTTGGTATCAAACGATTTGTTTTATAAACTTTTTATATTTTTTAACGATTTTTTGAAGTATTAACACGTGTTATACACAATTAATGCGATTCTATAAGAGCAATGATTATTGTCAAATTAAAATTTACACATCTGATATTGACAATATGAAAGTAACAATTATATAAAAATAATCGAAGCATTGAAATAAAGTATAAACATATTTTATAGGCAGTTGAATATCCAAACTGTTTAACAAAAATAACTAACGCTCAGACGGCGTAACAGAAAGCTGGAAACCTTTCCCAAGAACAATAATACAAAATTATAGTCAACTTATACGTATGTTCGTTGCATTTCCAGCCGACTCGTAAAAGCAAAACAAAAAAACGGCCCGGCTGCGACACTTGCAACCTTGTCTAACTCGACTACCAACCGCTTCATTTCACTGTAGATCGTAACGGCAACGGCCCTTTATTGCGACAAGGTGCCATCTGTGGTACATTTCGTATTGTAATGTAGGTTATATCGCTATATTTAGGTCGTTTCGTTTGAAACTGGTCTGTTTGTATGTTTTTGTTCTGTGGGGCTTTGATAGTTGACTTTTTCTTTGTTATATAAGCGTATAAGATTGTTTTTGCCGCATAAATCACTATCATGTAATTATTTATTACATTGAAGGTAATGTGAGAAAAATCAAAACTATTTTATTTCTGTATAACGTAAAAAATTTAAAAGGTTCAAAGAACATCTTTAGAATTGAATCGTTTCTCTGCGGACCCACCTCGGGCGGTGGCACAATGGTAGAATGGTAGAAATTCAATACGCACTTGGAAACACACAAGTGCTTTTGCGTTGAAGTTTTTATTTATCACAAAGGAGGTACGTTCCTGCGTACCTGAGATTTTTTGCAAACATTTTAATTTGTTTGCTTTAAAGGAAGTTTAAATAAATAGCCTTTGTAAAAAAAACATTGTTTGTCATCGCTATATAGAACTAGTCAATTTTAAGTTTGCTTGTATGAAACCAGCAAAATCAAATAATATGAAAATAGCAAATTTGTATAATTACAATTAGTTTACACATCATATTGTAAATAGTTATAGATATTTATTTATTAAAATTAAGAATATCAATCAATTATAATATCCTCGAATAGTCGTGAACTGCAAAATAGACGTCCCATTTTAAAATACAACAAGGTCTAATAGAAATATCTCTCTGTTTATACCAATGACATGTGTTTGAGACAACTCAAATATACCAAAAGGAGGTTGTTTAAAATTCTCGAGTTTACGCGACACTCCGTGACGTCACGTCCGGCTGCTGACTACTCGCAGCGGGTCGCGACTATCGATAATGTCGATTGTCGATGCTCGATTGTCTTGATGTCGATCGAACCTCCTGTCGGCACGTTTGTTGTTTTGATTTGTAGTGGCGCGTCGTACGATGTTTTGCATCTTGTAAATTCGGTGTTTTGCAAGGTAAGCGACTCCGTTAAGGACGTGTCACTTCGCGTTTTTTGGTCTTTGTGTATCATTGCTAAGTACACGTTTTGAATTAATAACTAACACTTGTTTACGATTCAAATGATGTTGTCGAACATAGCACCGTTCCCAATCTGCGGCATTTCGGTGTAATTCATCCCCGTCCGTCACGATCTGGTTTTAGTGACGAGTTGCTAGACCGGTTCCACATCAATGACTGCCAACCCCTCTTTCGGCCTCTGTTTACGTCCCATCTTGATAGTCATGTTTTTAATGTACTCTCGATTTTGACGTTACCCGTCCGTTCCACGATTGTACTATTATTATGGACGAGTAACGTCGCGCCTGGGAAAATATAAAATGACAGTTAACAACAAACAACGGTTTTAAAGCCTATGTTTTTAAAATATTTACCTATAATGACAATTTACAAATCTATCAGAAACAAAACGTACGCTTAAAATATATACTATATTACATTATTTATGTATTTATAAATTTTATTGACAATTAAAACTCATCGAAAGAGAAAACAAATCTAGTAAATCACACGTGTGAGTAGCGTGTACTAAGATCGCAACACTGGCTAGGCGGTGAGAGGAAATCGACGAGATTTGCAGTGTACTCGGCGTGCGTTCCGGTCGACGCCACCACAGTCAGGGTCAAGGCTTTAGCTCCTGCTTACTTCTGCACGCCTGGTACATGCGGGGAACGCCCGCCTTGTACTCATCTTTACGAAAAGAAAAGGGAATTATAATATTATTATTTGAACTTTGCAAATGGATGATGATTACATGCAACTAACTATTTTTAAAAAGGAATAAAAACATCTTTTGTGTCGTTGCTATATTTTATGTTTTATGACGGTTATCATTCTGTTTAGTTCATTTAAAACTCATAAACGTCCGATCAGAAGGGTCGCTGTATTGCTTGTTAACTGGCTAGCTACTATTACTTTAACAAGATTACACAAATCTCTAGCCGTTGACAATTTTTGAATGAAACTTCGTCGTCTTAAAAAAATAGAAGAGCATCTGCACCGGCGTGGAGTCGTCCCGAAATTCCACGACCCCGTTTTTTGTGTAACTTGACAGATGCATTCTGGAACGCCGCTAACCTCATCTTGCATCCTTATCTCGCTTTCGGAAATAAGATCCACGGATGTGTATCAACAATGATTTTAAGATATATTTTAAGGTATACTGCATCGACTATCTCTTTCACTCACTGGTTGGTTACTAGTGCGGTGGCGCCAAGCCACCGCTTCGGGAACACAGTCGAACTAACTCGCTTCTGTTTGTATTGTACGTACATGTTGGATAGCATTCTTAAGCATGGTTATGTTTCATTAACTAAAATGTAGCATTATTAACTGTTTATTGTACTGTAGGATAAATTAAAGCTGATCTTCATAACTTGATACAGAGGAACATCGTGACGTCACAGTGCGTCGGCACCCCCACGTCTGCGAAACTTAGGGACCCTAATGAATGACTTCCTAATTGCCGCAGCAGCACGAATAAACCCGTAATCCGGCGCGAAATCGCGCTCCTCCGTTTAATTGTGGACCTTGAGCCCTTTTGCTTCTGAGTTTGAAATTGAATGCCAGACGTCTAGCAACGTGTACTTGTGGACGCAAACGCTTATTTATGGTGCAGTTATTGAGTCTTAAACGTCGTCAAACTGCGATAGGGAAAAGAGTCTTATGCAAGTAAGTATTGGAACTATTGTTGTGCATCAGATAGTAAGTCGAGTGACGTTTTACGCGTTAGCACGAGCCGTCCGTTGTAGGGCGACAAGTCGATATGCTTCCCGCACTAATGTTGACAACAATCCATCTCAGAGTGTCAGGCGGCGCCGCGAATTAGACTCATTCCCATTTCGATTTACTCCTCATCCACGGATCGTAATAAGCGTCCATCCCGCAGGCTACTTCCATTATTGTACTTCTATATGCTGCCATTCTCCGAGAGAACTATGCGAGGGCAATTTATGCTCGAGATTAATTTATTTGTCGCGGACTACATTATTGTATGAAAAAAAATACTCGTTCATCTTTCTTGTAAAGGTTTAATGACAGGATATGATGTTAATGCCTTCGAGTTGAAGACGCAGATGTGCGAAATGTAGTCGTAAGAATGTGACCGATCTAGCTGGCAAATGGCAAATGGCTGGCAACAGCACATGTGCCAGTAACGCGAGTTTATATCTCGTAGCCGAACACGACAATTGACATTTAACAAAAGTACACGAAGACGCGACTAGTTCGTCATAATCGTTGTGCCTACTTGACCGCAATTATATATTAATCGAATTGAGTTAAATATAACATACATGCGTTTAAAATATTTATAAAACATAGGCACGTGATATATCACACGTTATAGAATTAACGTTGAGATAATATTAAAACATGAAAATATATGTTTATGAGGTATGCCGATTCCCGCTTATCATAATGTTTAGTTTAACATCTGCTTGTAACCGTCAAGTGCTTCGTATTTCCACCGTTTCTTTGACCGTTTCTCACACCTGCCATCGCTTCCACAATCTCTCAACTATCAGTCGTACGCGTCTTGTATGTGCCTACTTTTACAACGATGTATATTCATATAACAGAAAAAATACCTTCATAAATTTACCTAATAAAATAAAAATATATTATTAAGTTACACTCATTTAAATTTTTAAATTGACAATTCCTTCTGAAGTGATATGTGAAAGTATCTATGTTGTTCTTTCTTATCCCTTGATTAATTATAACTATAATTCAATTACTTATTTAAAGACCTTAAATCGATTAATATTTTTAAATTAAATTTCCTAACATGTAGTGTCCCTTTGCGTGTATTTTTGTATATAAATAGGTCGATGAACTGCCATTAACGTTATTGAATGATATTTGCTACGTTTTACCTTTCATTGAATACCACATTCTTATGAGGAATAAAAACTTGTGCAGTAAGTTTAACAAAAATAATAAATGTCAACTATTTGCAAGGCACCGTTACAATAAAATGCATACAAGAAAAAATACTAGACGTGGAATAACAACAATTAATTATAATATAAAAGAATAATATATTTTTATTTATAAACTCTGCTATGCTACTGACGATTAAAATACATAACAAAATCTGGAAATGACCTGCAAATACGATATATAATTTGAAACAAATATTTAAATTCAGATATTTATTTATTATTAACAAATTATCAAAAATTTGGCTAGCTGCTGTTTAGTTAAAAACTGATTTCTCTCTTTCTATCATTATTTATTTGACATTCAAAAGAAGAAGATACAGCATTGTTTAACTAATCTACGTAAGGCCGTAAGTGAATGTAACGATCATGAAAATATAATTAATAAAGAACAAAATATTATGAATTATAGTCGCATAAAAAAAAAAACAAACGTAACTTGATTCCATATTTAAAATTTGATCAATTTTATTGGTATAAGAAAATTAAACCTTTTTTAAATCATATTAATAATAACTTGTCGACTTCCTCATGGCTCATTTCGTTAACACCATGCCTCGTCGCAGACATACGAAAAAAATAAACACCTGGTGGCGAGTCATTATAAGTTTAATCCATTGTGAATTAAATTGCTTCCTTTATTCGTTATAAATTATAGCTTGACTGTTTAATTTACTATGAGTATTTATGTTTTAAAATATGGTACAAATTTTTACCGTTATTAAAAGTAATTTTTTTTCCCAACGGTAGCTTTAATTGGCTGTAATGAGTTTATTTAATTTAATTTTGGAGACATACTCAATTCATAACAAATACTTACAGTAAATACTAGTTGCTCGTGTCATCCGCGACTTTAATAGTTGGCATTTCTTTTAACATAATGTTTATTAATAATGCATGAAAATTTAAAATAATTTACTTTGATATCAGCTGTCGCCCCGCCCGCATCACATCTTTAGAGCTGCACCTTGCATTTGCTTGCCCGCTTCTAACCCACTGATTGAATTTATAATATTATAATTTAGTGTAATATAATTGTTTCATGTAAACAGCTATACCGTATATGTAATTATTATTAATTAGATTTTGCAACAATACAATATAGATTAAAAAACTTGCTTAAACTTTAAACTCGATTGTTAACAGTCCTTCCCTAACATATGGTACGCTCGAGTTGATTTGTTTATTCATAGTACGAATGCACGAATGCAAAGCTTCAATCTGTTCACGAAGAAATTTTACAATTAAAGTATATATCAAAAAGAAGAAGAAAGAAAGAGAAAAGTATTAAAGTTTATTATTATTATAATATTAATGATAAAAAGGATAAAATTGTAACAAAATCTGTGTTCATATAAAAATATTGAAGTCGTGAGCACAGCTCGTAATGAATAAATGTAGGTCAACCAACCCTCCCTAATAGTCACCACCGTACGCTAACCGCTTCAGCGTTTCGCCGGTAGTCAATTCATTTAAAGGGCAACTATATATAATATACGCGACAGATGTTTTGTCCGTTGGTAATAGGTACGTAATAATCGCATGAGAGCGCAACGGTCAACAAGTTCATATTAAGTATTGTGAGACTTTCTATCAATGCATTTCTTTTTAGTGTTATTATTATTTATAACTTTATCTGTGTAACTTTTTTCTTAAATTCTTAAACCTAAAACCCAAAGCATAAATATTCACCAAATATAATAATAACATTTTATTTTAATGTCGCTAAAAATGCTTTTTATAAATACGTATAAAATTGAAACATTGCTCTTTTATTCAATAAGATCATTTTTTAACTGAAATGTTATAAATAGATGCATTCGTCTTCGTCTATACGATCGTCTCGAACAGGTGCACTTAATGTTGATAAGAAAACGCCGACCTTATAAACGCGTTACCTTTTTAATGTTAATTACAAAACTACTTTATTTTGACGCTTTCACATTTAGGTAACTATTTTAAATATTTTTTTTTTTTATATTTGAAATAATAATTTGATTAGAATACATTTCAAATATTTTAATTTTATTTCATATTTTTAATTTATATTGAAACGTAGATACTCTACGTCCGTAGTGTTATTATTTGAGTGAGTACATTTGTAGCGCACCGCGGATGCGAGGTTATCGATCCCTTATCAAAATTAGCGGAAACTCGTTACAAATTATTCCTGGGATTCTTAAGAATATATTTCTGAATAAAAATAATACGATGGCTTAGTATTTATTATCTTTATAATAAATCAGATGGTTCAATCGCAACTTTTATAATTACATTTTTCTACTACAATACCCAATATTTAAGTAAACCATATATATATCGGTTACAAAAACATAATTATATTATCCACACTTCTCGCTAACAATCCGCTCGCCCACTTCTGTAAGACAGAATCACTATCTTTATTGTAAAATAACTTAACACTCCGCACAAAAGATGCCTTTGTCGAAAAACATAACTGTATGTAGCATCTAAAATGACCACTGAAAAAAACGCCGGCCCTACTCAAAAGCCCCGACTCCAAGCCGTTATTAAATCTTGGGTCCTTAAATTCCAGTGAAAGAGTCTACCTGCTCTCATCGATTCTTACCTGCGTTATCGCGTATACTATTAGCGATAAATTAAGTGAATGTTACAAATGAATATCTCATCGTGGTTAAAACTGACTGCGACTTCATTTATTTTATCATCGCAGTGTTTAGTACAGGGTTAACGACCTCGCTTAATGCGAGAGGGTGCAGTAACTAAATCTTGTTTACTGTATCGCAAATAGTGCAAGCTCCGGTTACTTTAATTGACACTGACAGATGATTTTTGTGTATTTTTTGTATGAATTACGGCCATGTACCAGAGGCACAGACGGCACGCAGAGCTAGTCGAACTCGTAGCGCGTAGTGGGTGGCGACCTCTCGTCGTGTAAACCGATATTTCCCTCGTGAAAATGTTCAATGGCCGGTGTCGAGTTGCCACCGAGCGGTGCGTGTCGCCAGCCTTTAGATTTTCGTCTTGCATGCTGGTACATTATTTCGCCTCATTAATTATTATACAGTACATTTTTTCTACTGAAATGTTTTCATACGCCACCTGCCAGCATCGGAGGTCGGGGTAATTAGGTTAAGGCACACTTAGCAAAATAAAGTCACTTCTGAATACTGATTGAAACATCAAACATTTATAAAACTTTCATACAAGGTATATTATATTGTTAAAGGAGAAACTCAAAGCATTCGGTTACGCTAGGAGTTTAAAGCACATGCAGCTGGCGGCAAAGCGCCATCTGTGCAACGGCGCCCCGGAAAAGGCAATTTGTTTTGTTTTCGATTTTCGAAACGCTTCGATCCTCGCGTCCGCTGTATGCAAATGCAGTACTCGTTTTCTAACGACATCATGACATGTGCTGTGTGACACGTGTCCCTAATCTAAGACCGTTGAACAGAACGTTAGTTTACTATTAATTTATGAATAGTAAAATACATATTTCAATTTATATTTCAAGTTTAAGCACAATCACATGTTTTTTTAATCATCGCTTCACATGTTGTGACTCATTATTAACGAATTCATATTATTGCGAAATAAGTCAATAAATTGAATACTTTTATCAACTCAATATTAAACATAACTTACTAACTAAATTTTTAATTTTAATTGTCGCATAGGTGAAAAATAGGAATGATTACAACATTTTCGATACCCAAGTTAATATACTTTACTGTTTTGTATTACTTGAAAGTTTATCTTTAAGTTATGTTTAAAAATACCAGTGGTACTTATTTTAAAGTAATTGTGTTGTAGAGTAGGTACTTTCAAAATATGTAAAGTTTACGAAATATTTCTCTTGAGGCCATCGCTCGACGACATCTGCCGCTTGCACCTGCCGCGCCAACGATAACTCCAGTTTTTACAAGCACCACGACCGATCACGCAGTCTGATAACTCATACTGCCCTGGTACCTTTTAAAATTATATCCAAAGTAGCTCATACTTCATAACGAATAATGTATGCATGTCTCGTTTATACAATAACATCATTTAAAAGAGCTTCATAAATGAACCTCCTTACAGCCATTTACGTTGCAATTGACACCTGGGGCTTGAAGCCGTTTAAAAATAACTTAAATACACTCGTCGACATTTGAAACACGCACAAGCCATGCCTATAATTTAAACCTGTGTAGATAATTGAAATAATGCCATTTTTGTCATGTTTTCTTTTAGATTACGCGTTACATTTAAAATTAGCCTAGATGCGAAAGAATGTTTATTGTAGAATCGCTATCAATCATTTATCAAAATCGAGCGCGACTGGTCATGGATTGTCGCATTAATGTTACATTTAGTTAAAGTATAAAATGAAATTATATCGAAGGTTGGCGAAGAGCAGCTCTGAAAGCGAGAGCTGTGGAGCGGCATTCCGCAGTAATAATCCTTAGAATCGGCTCCGACGCGACGCATCGAGAACATCGATCCTTTTGCGACACACGATTTCGTTTCAGGCACCATGCTCGCCAGACGTATTAGCTTTCCAGAATGCAAAGGCACACGATAGCTGCCGGCGATTCAATTAGCGTGCATACGTCCACATTAACCTTTTAACGAAATGTACGATTTAAATAAGAATATGCACCGTTTAGAGAGTCGTGGATCGCCGTCGAGACGATTAATTTTTGTTGTAAGATATTTCATGAACTTAATTATTGCTGTGTTTCAAGCGATACAATATAATCTCGATAGGCGGCTATTACTAAGTATATGCTAAATTACTAACCTCTCCGCTGGCGGTATTGAACAACAATTTTATTATAATTGGCAAAGCGGTCAACGCTTCTCGGAAATGTTTTTTTCTCCTTTATTTCGAACATTTATCCAATCTCGTTTTTGCACCAGAATCGCTCACACACCTTTGTTCTCCGCTATATTGTTTAAATGTAAAAGAAACATACATAAATTTTGAGTGAAAGTATTTTAGTAGAAACAATATATATTTTAAACAATAAATATATATCTTTAGTTATATTGTTACGGAACATCAAGGTTGTAATAATATTTTATATAGAGCATCAAATGTAATTAAATGTTTAGCAAATAAAATTGACGTCGGAAATATACGCATTCGCATAAAAATGTTAATTTAATAAAACATATGCTAAATAAACATATGTTTTATTTATCTACGTTGACACAGAAACCCACTCCCCGTAATTAGGGGTAAAACGCAACGTAATGTGGCAATGTGGTGCCCGAGGGAAACGCCAGCTGACGGGCCACTCGCCCGCCCGTGAACGCTCTATTCACACATAAAATTTATGCAGTATCAACGATAAGCGCCGCCCGCGACTTTATTTTTATTGTAATACTTTTTACAGGTATTAAAAAAAGTTTAATTAAGGCCATTGGAAACCGCTCAATAAATCACTATTTTAATTTAGAACGCATTTCGCATGTAACACACAAAGGCAATAAATATGCTATATCGATTTTAGGTATGTCCAACGGATCTTTAAAATACCGACGACATTTCTTACAAAAATGATTTGAATTATTTTATTCCACTATAGTCTAATTTAGTTTGACCCCTATCGGAGTCCCATAGCACCTTGTCTAAAGAAGAGCATAAACTAAATTAAAAGTCATAAGTCATTGGTCGTTAGAGTTATAATAGAGCTTTTGATGTGACCGGCGTATTTCAAAGCCGTTTATTTCACATAAACATCGATCTCAAACAAAACGTTTCACAATTCATTTAGATGTTTATCGCTTTAAGACGAAAAACTAATAACGTCATGCTTCTCCAAATTTTTATAGGGGGCCTAAAAATGTAGCAGATTTTGTAGCCAAGAAATTATTAAGGGAATTGCTTATTGATTTAATAGAATGACTATTTGACGTAATTAAGTATGACGATTAAAATAAATATGTATGTATATATATAAATATGTTAAAACAATAAAATAATTATCGAGAACCATACCGCTTCTCATTGGGACATGTATGGGTTGTTTGTCGTTACTAAATAACTGGACCGGTTTCGTCTACTTTACTGCAGTAAAAATATACAGTAATTTCATACCCAATATAGACGATTTAATTGATATTCAATTTTAATTATCGAATTATCTAGTTCATTAACTGTCTGGGGGTTTTTGCGGCGCAGGCGCAACGTCGTCATCGACTGCAATAGATCAAAGCTCGCCCGCCGGTTGACATATATTTTGATACCTCACGCAGATTATCTTAATGTATGCACATGGATGACTTACTGTTCGCCGGTGGCCTGTTTTTTTTAACAATGTTACTTGTAAGTCACTTTGCTCCGGTCGTGCGAGGTGGTCTCATTCCACCTGTGATCAAGTTTAATGTCGATTTTATGCTCTCTGCCTCTTGTCGATTAAAAAAAAAGACAAATATATTACACTTGGCTGACGTTATATGTATTCATTAAAATTGTATTCGAGTGTATTTGGTAATTTTTTTAATCGATAAGTCCCGTTAATAATATTAATGGATAATTCATACATACCTACCACAATTAAATTGTCAGAATAAAACATTATCCTCCATCTTTAAATACAGAGCGATTGCACAAACGCGGCAGACATTAGTCCGTTATTTGTTCGATGCTGGCGTCATACATATAATTTATCATTCTAAACGAATCTCTAATTCATTTCTGAATTTTGATCCTCCCATAATCGAAATAACCTTAAGCTAATTTACAAACAACGAACAAATTCATATTAGATTCTGTCTGCATTGAGGAGCCGCCGGTCACGTGGCCGCATTCGAAGTTGGAATAATTGTTTACGGTAAGATCGGGTGTATATTAGTTGCACCTCTATATTGTGTTGCCATCCTAATGCGGTCAATTCCCAGTGCAATGCACTCTGTTACCAAATAACATAATGTCTTCGTCATTTGAGATGACTTTTTGTAGTATTTTGCCACAATTAAATATGCATTTTCGGATCGACCTCAAAGTTATTATGATAAGTAGGTAATTAATTTTAAATCGGGTCTTTTATTGACGCATATTTGTTATAATAAATGTCTAAATGAATAATAATGGTCTGTTATGTTTCTCTAAAACTAATTGGTTGTTTGATAAAATGAAAAAAAAAACATTTTTACTTTTAAATATAAACTAGTAATATTGTCGCCAGTCTCATAAAGATAATCCGTATAGAAACATCAACACGAGTTTCTTTGTGATCTTTTATGGCGTCGTCCGTTCCGGCTTTAGGTGACTCTAGTGACCTAAACTCGACCTATCGCAAACAAAAATAAAGCTTCCCATTCACGATAAAGACATCTTGGACAACCTTGAACTAGTTTAGCTGGGCGGGAATAATTCATCAAGACAGACATGGCAACACCGTGCCGGCGGGGTTAAAAAAACTGATCGTTTCGCCGTATTAGCCCAGACGTATCATTATCTTATTATTATAATATGCTCACTACAATTTGAACACGCGGTGTTGCCTAACGTTAATTTACCTTTTAAATTTAACATATGTCCGATTTGAGTTTTATACAACATGCCTTCATAAAAATAATATAAATATTTCATTTCAATGAAAGCAAATGTTAATACTGTTGGCATTTTAAATCATAATCGTATACCAAATTATAAGGTATTAATAATATTTTCGTATTAATGTGTCTTTTGTGTAATGACCTTATATAAGATTTAATGAAGCGTCGAGGTGTAATTTAAATTTTTTCGCCGACGTTGCGTCAGAGCTGCATCAGTCCTGGACCGGGGTCACACGCGAACCGTTTGATGGAGGTTCATAATAACCTCAAATTATAATTCTCAGACACAGCAAAAAATATCGATATTAATCTTAATCTTCCGTTACCGCAAATATTATTAACTCGACTCATTTTATTATTTACAAATGAAAAAAAAATACTAACGAAATTTAATAAATCAAACCTTTATTTAATTTCGGCATCAATTTGCCAATCAATGAATATCATGTCGGAGGGGACTCGCAACGGTGTAACCGATAGACTTTATATTACCTCGTTTTATTTGTGAATGTATAAATAAGTAGTTATTTGTACAGTATAATGACAGGTTCGGTGATTGCCTCGCCGGCGTATTGTAATTATGAATCATAAAGACCATGGCGGTTTCGGATCACGGAAAAAACTGCCAAAAGCTAATCTGTTCACAGTAATTAACCTATCAAGCATTATGTTGCGTCGAAGGTCGGCTGTAATGAATAGTTTAACGAAGTCCGATTTAAAGGATCGAACGTTACATGAGATCGAAGAAATCGCGTGATCGTAGTTGTAACACTCGTACGTAACCGTTGACCGTTTCCACGGATAAAGGAATACAGCCTCCATTCTCTCTTCACAAATTGCCACCGAACAAAGAACTTATTTTACTTTTGAAGAAAATGAACGATGTTTTGACATTTCGATGCTTTCATTGCAACGCAATTTGGGTGCGGGGTGATATTATGAACCGATATTACTGACGGGTTCCATTCTTAAAACTTGTAAAGCTATTAAGTGTTTCGTGATACAAACTACAAAGGATTATTATGAACAATTTTATACTTCATACTGTGAGAGTACCAGGTCAAGTAGTGCAACAATTTTTTTGCCATAATAGCAGAGATATTATTTATTATTGTTTAAGGACTAAATATGTTGTAAATTTTATTTTTTGTAATGCATCAATATCAATCTCTGATCGGCTCATAAATAATAATCATCGTTCGTTAAGTATAATGGGACGCTGTAAGTTAGCAAGCTATGGAACAAAAAGAGGATTTGAATCAGTTCGTCTCAGTAAACAAGTGCATAGACAAACCAGATTCAGGCTCCCACACATCCACGGCTTCCCTAGTCTGCGGTGAGGAATGATAGGCCGCTACATTTGATACCTCCTATACGACTATGTGGTCCTTATAGCATATACTTCTCTTTAATGTAAACTTGTTAATCGAGTTGTTTTTTATTCGTATCTTATATCGTTATCTAATTTAATTGAAAATCCGTATACAGAAAAAATAAAACCTTAATATAGATTTATAAGTGGGAGCAGAAAAACAACAACGATCTGATACTTTGATCTCCCATTTCGACGGTATCTGGTAAAGTGAAATCATATCCGGTTGTACGTGGCAATCTCTTCCTCGGATGAAGCCACAGGCGAACACTAGCGACTAATAAACATAAACTTGCGCGATCTGCGTATTACGTGCATCCGGCGAGCTTTCGTCCGGCGCATGCGCCATTGTCCGCCGGATGTCTTGCGGTCACACGCAATTTCACAACCTCTACTCTCTCATGCTATCCTGGTAAGTATAGCTCAATATTAACGCACAATTACAAAAAAACGAAAAAGGAAAATCAGCCCCTGTGGCTTCTTCTTGCATTGCCTAAGTACAATAGATAAACAATATTTACAATGTAAGTGTAACACTTATACACAACATAATAATTTTAAATAAGTTAATAAATAATTAACTTGCATTTATAACAATAATATTATCCAATAAGATAAATAAATGTCTCCAATAATTCATTGTATACCTATTGGAATCGGCAATAAAGTGTGCAGGACATATTATCAAGGTCTGTTATTTATATCCTGACCGCATGTAGAGGTCACATACGAGCTTACGTATTTAAAGACGGTTAAGCTGATTTGACCGACAATGGTAAACGATTATGGCCTCTAGACAACCGAATAGACGAAAACGTAATACCACTGAGGTCGCCGATTGCACCTCATCAATCATATCTGATGTTTCAATAACTTGAAACGTCAATGGGATCAAAGTTACAATGATTGAGATTTGTAAATATCCCGTGTCCCGGACCTACCCCGATGGTGACGCGTTGACCACGACCTTCTATCTTATTTATGCTCTTATAAATAAACTTTATCTCATGCCTGAGCGTTTAATGCTGCTTATTATTTATACGTCCTTATACGATCTGTCTGCTAAATCACAATTTCAAAACATTATACCGTACAAGTAACAATAAGTTATTGATTTAAATAATTCAAATGAATGCATATATATTATTAAATTTGAATTTTATTTAATTTATTTAAATATACTAATGTGTATTTTGTTTTCCGTACCGGTCTAGATGATTGTCGGTTACGTTTTTTATATGTAAGAAATACAAAATAATAGCTAATAGACATGTTTATGTAACAGAACCAATATGACAATCAGCAAGAGCTCAAGGGACTCCATTCATTTCATTTCATTGGCAAGTCGTTGACTTATTGCTTTCCGGGCGGTTCAATATGTCACTTGATAACAATGTTACTGCGTTCGATTTTAATAGACTGCGATTCCCGTCTTCAAACACTGATTGGCTGCTTAAACATAAATTGTGTTCGTAGCTTAAATTTCGTGTCGATTTGGTCGCTTTGTCATTAACAATACTGGACTCGTTCTTATCCAGACCCTAACGACCTCGAATTAATGTCGAAAAGGGCAAGAAAACGGAGCAACGAAACTGGATACGCGACCCTATCGCCCTTCGTTTCTTTTTACGTTTTAAAGGGTTCCGTAACGGTAAAGCGGCGTACGGCGTTACATTCGGCGCTGCTCCGGCACAGTTGTCATTTCGACAACTAATAACCCAACTGAAGTTCATAATTTATAAGGCGGTCGGAGCGACCGCTTTTTACCTCTTGCCGACGCCGACGTCTGGGAATCCGCAACAAAGACCGAGCCAGATTCCGTTTTGCATTCCGCGAGTATTCTTGTGCGGCGGATGCCTGCGAATTCGATATTTCGAAATCAAAATTTGCAATGAATCGATCCGTCAGAGAAGCCGGTCCGCATAAGTAATAGGTGGCGTACATCGTTTCCCACGCTAATCTCGTATTAAGTACCTGCTTATCGATTAATCTTTTATTTTTTCATTGAGGTGTCAACGTTTTAACGCTGAAGACTGCATAATGCAAAAGTATCGTCGTCGTCGGTTTCTCGTGACCTACTTTGGGCGCAATAAACCACCCCGTCAAATTTCGTCTCGCTCGTGTCAAGGCGCGCAGTCGGAGCGGTCTGTTACCTTTTCGTTTTTTAGCAATATCAACCCCGTTGCATTCCCGACTTTACGATCATCTCAACTGACCAACGCCTGACAGAAAGATCGTAAAAGATCAGATTTTATTTCTTATTGTTCGCCTTACACGAAATCTAATTGAAGTCGGCAGGGCAAGAGCCCACCGTGGTCTTTATGCGCTTTTAATTTTACTGCGTTTGGTACGCTGAATTATGTCCTGCGAACGATAATGACAACTGACGAGAATTCGTTCATTACTTTTTATCACACATTAAAACTTTAAACGGTTCGAGAGAAAATGATATTGAGTAATACAACGTCTCGCGAACTCGAATCGATTGCCTCGAAGTTTTACTCCACGGGGCCACAGCCGATAACGGAACCGTTAATATTTTGGTATATTTTAATACAATTTCAATCAACATATCAACGTGTTTATATTTTTTCCAATATTTAAATAAACGCCAAAAACTTTGAGACAACGAAACATACCACTGCAAAATAGGTATAGTAAGTTCCTCCAAAAAGTTTGTCAATGTAAATTTAGGAAGGTCGCATGGCGACTGACATTGAAGGGCTTAATTCCATGTTTACAAAGCACGCTAGGTATGTTTAAATTACTGGCATAGAAACTAAGATGGCCGCGTCAAATATGAATAGAATGTTCTAGCTTGGGGCTTACAGTTTAATTCGAAGCCGGGCTCGGGCACACCGTGACTCACTTAGTATTCGCCATACGTTAGGCTGCGTCACTCGCCTATCGGAAACGCGAACGGCTGAGACGCGTATTTAAACATGTCGTGCCTACTATTATTCCTTTGTAACATCGATCAAAAACATACAACACAAAGAATCGAGAATTGTTGAAAAGTCATAAGATAATTTTATTTGACATCAATTTAGTTAAATCTGAATAGCTTAACAACACATAGACAAATTATAGACAATTCGAATATTCTTTTAACAAACTTTTAAACTTCCTTGTTAACTCAATACTGAGACTAATTTTGTACTTGTTATACAATATTAAAAAAATAAATAAAAATACCTTAACTGCTGAAACGATATTGATAAAACTCATACATTTTAAAATATATTTTATAGAGACTACCAACAATTAATATATATTTTTTTTATTAATCTAGTCTAATTACGTCCTATTAATCTTTCAACTCTGAGCGATGTTGACGCATCCCGTTTCAGTTCAATATTCATAAGTTCTTAGTAGAGCTCTTCTTTGATAAACAAATCGTATAATAATGGACACATACTTATATGTCATGAATCATTTTATACACACACGTAATTAATTAAAATAGAGCAATAAATAATAAAGCAAGAATCGATTATATTAATAAATATCGAATATAATCGAATCATTCTTATAATTTATAATAAAACTAGTTTCAGCATGCGATTTCGCCTGCATTTAATTAGATTGGTGTTAGGTATATATTGTATATATGACCTTTTTTTGTACCCCTAACAATGTGTATGTTTAATGATGATCAGTTAAATAGTTGAAACGTTAAAGCGTAACAAACAAATTCACTTTCGCATTTTTAATATTAGTTAGAATAATAGTTTGACTTTTATTTAAAAATAAATCGCATGGATATAACCTTAAATCTGCAATCTGCATGTACATATACATGTAACAAGTATGCGAGTCGCGTCAACTCATTTCGAACAATTCGTTTCAATAAAATTCCAGACTGTAGGTACATCTCGATTGTTTAAGAGATCAATACGTCAAACTTAAGATTTAACAAACAAAAATTTACAAACAAAAATGTTTTGAATTTTTATCGTAGTAACTTACAATCGCAAAGGACAAATCGTTCGATAAATTAAATCGATTTAAAAATAACAGTTTTAAATTGGAAATATTCCTTACGTGGCAAACTTTAACGATATTTTATTGTTTTAATTTAAGCCGAAACACGTATTTAGTAGTCAAAAACTCTCACATTGCTTAAATTGAATTTTATTGAGATATAAAAAACTATTATAACCTTAATGAGCCCAATCCCTCGTTATAAGAACGAGTAAATCGATAATAATCGTCAATTGTTTTATTTTCTGTTAAAAAAAAGTTGTTCCGAGATTGTCGTTTACATTTATTTTATTACATCTGTGCAGTAAAAATGTTTCTTGAATGGTTTTATAGTTGCAATGTAGTTATTAACGTTTTATTTTTATTTGTTCGCAGGTAAATATATCCGTCTCGTAGGAGAAATACACTACTATTCGTAGGTTCGTATATCTATAATCTCAATCACCGAATCACTTCGTGGATACAGTAAGTTAAAAATACCAGAAAAAGGTTGTATATGCACTACAAAACTGAAGTGTGTACCAAGCTCAAACAATGTACTACTATGTTTCACTTAGCACAATAACAACTTAACTTATTAATAATGGAATATAATTATAATTAAGTACTTATAAATTATATTATTGAGTGATAACGATGATAGCTTGCGAATGCAGAGCTGACCTTGTATGTAAACGTAAAAAAAATCTTCAAGGGCCTGGCGCCGACTTTAATTTTGTATTACATATAAAACCTCTTAATGAAGAACCCAATCGAGTTATTATATGTATATGTGTATAATAGGATTACTATATTTTAAAACAATCAGCTCAAGCGAACAAACAATCCGTTCGCCTCATATCCTTTTTTTCTTCTTAAAACATTAATATATCCAAAAATACTTTTATTTGTCATATGTAAATGGCAATTTTTCTTGCCGATCAAAAATCAATACTTATCGGTAAGTAGAACGTCAGTCAGCGTTAATAAATAACTGAGATAAATATCGTACCGTCTAATAACCATAGTTTTTTTTTTATTTCCTTAAAAACAGTACGTCAAAAGCAAAAAATATTTGGGGTCCTACCTCAATAGAATAAACTTTAAATCATCCATTACAGTCTAGCCGTTTTAATCGTTGAACATACATAAAAAGAAAATATACGCATAAGCTCCTCCTTTTTTTGAAATCGGTTAATGGAACGAATAATTCTTGCCCGAAAATGCAACGTCTCTGGCAATTAATATGTTTATCAGGCGAATATCTGACGCGGCGAGGTCGCCTGCTTTCTTGTAGGCCAGTCTCAGTTTTCTCAGAACCACTGTGTTCTTTTGTTGTCCCTTAAACAAGCATTGCACCACGCAATCATCGAAAAAGATTGATTTTGGTTTCGAAACGGTACTGCTGTACCAGGCCGACATGACTTCTAAGTAGTAATAAGCGATTACTATAAATGCAGTATACTGACCTAGCCCACGCGGAATGGAACACTTTCTTCTAAACTCAAAATGTAACCGTAACTATGAAGCGGACAAGCGTTTCCGGCGCCCGTGACGTCACAGTCGTCTCGCCGCGCCGCGCCGGTCGCCGCCCCTACTACGTAACCTTGGCGCAGTGAGATGCGCTCCGCAGCTCGGCGTTCGCCGCACGTCGCTTTCATTTTCATTTTTTTTAATCGAATATTCTATTTATGATCAATGAGGCCATGTAGTTCGCAAAACAATTGAACAGTCAATCGATTCGCAGCGTCTTATTCGTATCATATGTGTGCGTGTGCCTATAATCCTTAAACGCATTCGCCCGGATGCAAAAATTATACATATTGAATTCTTGTTGTAAGACAAAATAAAAGCAAATCTTGGGTAATTTTTCACACGATCCATGAGGGCATAGTTGCCCTAAGCGCGGCGGTCGGGGTGAGCGAACTCACAGCCTGTAATTTCGGACCGCAAAAGGAACAAAATGCATCGAGATCGGTGATTAAAAACCTTTGTCGGTTCTACTAATATTTATATTTTAGCAATGCGCCCGACATCTAATTGGCTGCTTGTACATTTGAGGTGGGTGCGAGCGGCCGCGCGCGGCGCCGACCACCGACGCCTCATTAGTTTTCCTGGTAGTGAAATCATAAACAACAAATTTTTATGGTTGGTAGCATAATATGTCAAATCGTGACCCAATCGTGACGCGCTGTCCACCGACAAAGGCACGATTGTATGGATATATTCATATCGGTCACAAGTTTTAACACGACACCACGTAGGTATTATACATTTCGTTGTTCAATGAAAAACTATAAATAGCAGCTAAATTATAAATTATTGCAGGTGGTAGGTATAGGTAACTAGTTTCAACTGCCCATTGCGGCTACTCTCGATCGGCCCAAGGTCTGGGATATTGAACCTGACCGGAGCAACAGCACGGCAAGGTCCGCCGCGAAAGAGACGGCTGTACTATCACTCATTGTTATGGGGGAAATGTCGCGGCCACACGCACGCTTTTGCTTGATTGATTCCTTCGACGTATAAACCTTCGACTTCTAATCCGTTCGGTATGCGATGCAAAGCGACTGTCAGTATGGAGCGATCCCGTAAGCACGATACGCACTTCCTCAAACAAAGTTTGATCTGGCGGGAGCGAGAGGGGAAACGCAAAGGTCACGTTCGTCCTCCGAGCGATAGGGACAGCTATACGGAGACAAGTGCGCCGTAGACGACAGAGACGGGAGAAGTGCATTGCGCTGACGCATCGCGATCGTCTGAGCGTTTCGTTTTTTTGTTGACGCTACCCCCGCGGCTTTCGGTTTCGTTGTTTATTAACAGTTCATTCGAATGTCGTTTCGCTAATATCAATCAACAATCTCATAATTAAATCCACCCATCCGACCGTTCGCTTAATTTGGCACTCGTCTGTTCCCACGCGGTTGATGTCATTTTAATTGTGAATGGCGGCCTTCAGGAGAGGGATGCCGACAGAGCCGCGCTCCCGTTCAGTACACTGACCCACTGCCTGTGACCGCATTCCTCCCTGCCGCGAATGATTTTCGCTTCGTCAGCATTCGCCAGTATTTTCAATGATGCATTTGATAATGCAAACGTCACATTCCGATACACATAAGTAAGGATACGACAGACGTAAAACTAAAAACATAAAGAAAGTAAACATCTCGCGCGTTCATTGGCATAATTAAAAATAAATGATATCGCTTTCGGAATGTTAACTAGCGCGTCCACCCGCCCTCCTGCCGAGAGCGCGTAAACATTTTATCAGTTGGTCTCCCGGCGAACATCTTACTTAACAGCGCGTTAAGAATGCGTTTCGTATTGCCAGAATTCTGCCGAAATGTTTATATGTTCGAAATGATACGTCGTAGTAACACTGACACATTGTAATTGTTAACCTCGATTACCACGTGTTTCGTTATCGCACACTCGTTTCTAATACGTAGTAGTGTAGTTCTCACGGCGCCGCTGTAGAGTGCGTTCACACCTAATAAACATCGCGGGTCGGAGCGCGGCGCGCGGCGCGCGGCTCTCGATCGTGCTGCGTCGAAGCGCTGCTTATTTGTGCTCGACAAACATTCCTCCAGATAAGCCGTGAACGACACGCCTGTGCTTCCCACATCTGCCGCGACCTTGGCTGCTATAGCCCGTTGTGTAACCTCTTTATCAGTCACACTCCCCTGGTACCGCCCGCCTCACCGGCGAATCTCACCGAGTTTTCCGGTCTCGATAACATTATCGTTCTTATCGAGCAGATGCAAGCAGTTATGAAAGTCAGCCACGCGACTCGTTTAACTAAACAAATCCGGAAGATATGCGTATGAAGCTTAGGACTATAAAAATCGACCACGTGGCCTCGAAGCTCGTTAACATAATTACAGTTTTCGACTGGACCGACGGGTTTCGCCGCTCACTCCGATACATATTATCGCACGGCTTAACATCGGCAATGGCGCGCGATTGAAACCGAAAGTAGTATCGCAGAAGGTTGCTTAAAAATAAGTCGTAAAGCGAGACATCTTTATCATTGTGACAAAGGTCGTCAGTGGGGA
Organism: Nymphalis urticae; assembly: GCA_905147175.2. Taxonomy (NCBI): domain Eukaryota; kingdom Metazoa; phylum Arthropoda; class Insecta; order Lepidoptera; family Nymphalidae; genus Nymphalis; species Nymphalis urticae. The sequence goes on along the minus strand of LR989998.1, from coordinate 9,824,388 downwards.
ATAAAAAGTGAAAAAAGATGTTTGAATAGAACACGAAGCGCGCCCGGCGAGTGTTTTGTTGACATTTCAGTTATGACTTATAGTTAGCGCGAGACTTGCGCCGCGGCGGTCCTTCCGTGAGCTTTTATTATTCCGGTTATAAATTAAACTGTGCTCGTTAATCGGCCCTTTAATCCGTCTGGGCGTTGACTCCAGCCTGGCTCGCGACAACGCTCAACGGCCCATTTATGCCGACAGGCCTAATATAAATGTAGTAAAATATAAATGACGTATGTCTTTTCACGCGATGCTTGAGCGAGAGAAAAACTCACAATGAAGGTCCGGTGGGCGACTCATCGTCGTGGAATGTGGCTGCATCGCACAGCCTCCGATATTAAAGTCTAAACCATTTCTCGCTCGTACGACGACGCGCCCGCGACTCCGCACATCTCGCGGGCCCGACCTCCGAGCAACAGTTGTTATTTGAGGCCATTAGATATCGACGTGAGATAATTTCGATGGTTGGATTTTTTGTACGTTATTGTTAGCCTCGAATGATACACTGCTTGAATATTTAGCGATATCCGCTGAGTTCACCGCTTATAAAAAATGGCGAATAATTAGTCAATAAAAATTCCGCCGATTATATAGCGACTTGTTACACGGGCGTTACGTAATTGGAGTAAACGACCTAAGAGTTGGTGGTCCGAACGAAGGTCTTGGGTACCACGTGGTGGCAGCATGTGGCCTTTATCGCCGCCGCTGCCGTTAACAAATTAATTACCACTAAAATTTAAATAAAAATCAAACGCTCGGTTCCATTCTCGGTAAGACTTGTTTTAAAAAGGCTCCTTACAAAGTAACTACATAATAAGATATTAAGACTTAATAATTACTTTCCTAAATAAGTTTATTTATAACGTAAACTACACACTCCTTCGATTTATAAAAAAAAATTTGAGCCAAACTGAATACGAGCAGTAAGTCAAAAAATACAATATTCGATTACCAGAACACAGTATAACAAAAGTTTTTGTACTGTACAATCTACAGAGCTACTTATGTTTGTAAGCTTATTATTTGGGCGGATACGGAGCGGGCGATGGACGGCGTCCTTGACCGGGCGTCGCGGCGGCGCTCACAGTAAACAAATTGAATGAACCGCGTACGCTCGCATGTTGTACACCATTCATGTGTGCGCCGTTAACGCACGATAATTCAAGTGTATGTTTTAACAAGGTGTATCACGGCCATCGCCGATGACGCGTCGATGATGGGACGTCTACTTCAACTGTTGGAATTTATTGAGTAAGGGTAGGTCTTGTAATAACAAATATAACGGAAAATTAAGTGTCTATTATATATTTTAGTGTTATAATATTTACTATAACAGATTGTTTTCTAACGTATAATATTCTGAATACGAAAAACGGAATTTCGTAATAAAATTAAACTCAAATTAAATCACAAATTAAATATTTAAAGAAATAGTAATAACTAATCTTGCTCAGTTTTAGTTGAGAAAACATATTATATACTCTAAAAATAAGTTTAATAACCAAAAAAAAATGTACAATGTCATATAGTCAACATAGTAATTAACTAAGTGTACAACGGAAACTCCACGTCGTGGCTCAAACGCCTTCATAAGACGTACCGACTCAGGAGCAGGCGAAGATAGTTCCATCTCATTTAGAACCATTTATCTATTTACAAATGATTATTCAACAGTGTAACTGATATGACAACACTCAATAATTGTCAGCATGGACACGAGGTGTGTCCTTGAAGATGTTGATCATCGTTGCTAGCAGTGTGTGTGACGGAAACTTGGCGTCACGGCTCGAGGCGCCCCTTCAAGACGTGCTCGGCATGGCGCGGGCGCACGGTTCCATCTCATTTGCAACCATTTCCCTCTATTTACAAAGGACGCTAGTATTACCTAAATTGTGAAACTGATCGTAGACACGGCATTCCAAGTTTTCAACAAGTTAAATACATAAAACGCGGTATTTATTGTAAGTTACAAATAGCGACTTATGAATTAATCTATGTACCCGAGTCCCGAACTCATGTAACTATACCTATATATTTTTTTCTTATTTAATTAATTCTACGAATATTACTAATAAATGTACCTTTAATGTGACTACATCATATAATAATTTATGCTAACGATAATCACGAGTCGCTTATCTTATAAAAATATTAATCGTCTAACATATTCTTATATTACTGATATATTAACTTAAATGCACAATAACTCCACAAGTAACAATTACGGAATGTTATAATTTGCGGAAGGCTGCGGGGGGTGAACGGCCGGCGCGCGACCGATCGCTCCGAAGGTCAAGGCGGATCGGCATCTAGTTGCAACGAAAGAAAAAGTGACTCCCAAACCTGAATAGAATACCGACGAGTAAAAATGAAAGGGACTAAGCACTTTTACTTATGGCCAATTTTTTGCGTATCATATTAATATGTTAAAATACGACGTCCGTGAAACTCTAGTCATTCGATATTGTTGCGCGTATTTTTAATATTATGCGACTGTATTTAAAACTATCTTATACATGTTCTTAAAATTGTCGTAATTTTCTTATTAAATATTTAACTAGGTATAACGTTGGCCAAATGTCGCTCTATGAAAATAAAACAGTTCAAGCAAAATCGAAAGAACGAAACTTAACAATATTATATAGCCATTGTCTTATATTTTATATCAATAAATAGTCTCGTGGTATTGCCATTGAATCTATACAATAAAATATTCGATGCGTGTGAATAATCTCGTAAACGATAGAATATCCTGGTGGTTAGGTCATTCAGCGGTCAACGACCCGTCAATTTAGTCAAAATACGTGTCAATATTTCATACAGTCTATTTCTGTGACCTTAATAAATAAACTAGTATGAAAAAATATACAAATTAATTAAAATAGTAGTTGTACCGGAACTTTTGTCTACCTACTTGAATTAATTGCGCAAAAAACATTTATAGAACAGGTAAATAGTGAACTATCATAATTATATACATTAAAAAATATATATTTTTTTTATAGAACTTAATTTATAATAGAATAATTAAATACTTTGTGCTTAATTTATAACATTTACGTACAATTTTGAACAAATAAAAAAGACTAAATGTAGGTTCCTATTTATATTTATAAGACTTGATTTCTAAGGCTTTTTATGCGTAATTATAATTTATATAAATTACAATGTTTTAACATATATATTACTTACAATTACATTTTTAATATATCTTATATCTTTGAAAACTTTCAAAATATATGTGGACTTAAGGAATAAATTGAAAATTAAATACTATTATGGAAACCTGACCTCTGGTGGCCTAAAAAGAAACTATTTTCGTGTTACAAACTACATTTACTAATATATTTAATGTGGAACATTCATAATTAATAACAACTACGCAGTTCTAATTGTGTATAATTAATAAAAAAATGTATTACGGAGTTAATTCACGATGAATTTGGTAAGAATTTTTCTGTTAAATTCGACATTAGAGAATTCATCACTGTTACTTACGTTTTTTTCACATTTTATTACCTGACTTGCTCTGAAAATAATTTTACAAATACTAACTAAACAAGAAGACTAATGTCTTATTATTATTTTCCTAAAAAAATACGAATATTTATTTTATCGAAGTAATTTTATGTTGGCCGTATTTTTGACTTATGAATCCTTTTCGCTTTTTTATTATTAATCATCATCTTTGTTATTATAGATATATAACATTTTTAACAAAAATGCCAATCAGCTGACCATATTATCAATGGGATCGGACTAGGTTAACACTGGACATTCAGGTAACACGTTTTTGTATCTACCATTTTAATATGATTAATTACTAGTGTACAAATGATTATAAATAAATAAATGTCAAATAATCCCGTAAAATTAATATTAATAGGAATTTATAAACGTCCTCAAATATTACTTTATAAATGTTTCTGAGATTAATATTGGCGTTTGAACAAGAATACACGCCAGTCTCGTACGATATCTACGTAGTTTGTTTGCCGTTCGGAAGATTCCGCAACGAAGTTTTTTGCTCGCGAAATTCTATCGCATGCAGCCGCACCCTAATTAAAATGTTCGAAACCGAATCCCTGCGGTCGCGATCTGTATCAGTTTTGCTTAATGGGGCGTTCTACAGCCGATTTGACGTCTAAAAACTTGCTCCTAACTTTAGCTTGTAGGTCACGTGTGAATGGATCTTTACGTTGATTTTTAATTTTTACATTAGCATTATCGATACATTCGCATAAATTCAGGTATCTTTTAAATTAGTAACGATTCTGTGTGTAGTCAATGATGCAAATTTGAATTTTAAAGTTTAAAATGTATTGGAAACAAAATTTATAAAATGATTATCTTCCATTTTAACGATGGCATTATCAATTTCAAGCATGGGGCACACACGGGGCTCGATTTTTCTTCAAACGTGAATGGGAGACCTTCAAAATATGAACCCAGAACGAAAATCATAACGATTAGTTCGTGCGTTTATTTATTGTAACGATCAGACTAATTATTTCACAGTTTAATCTAATTTGCTACGCGTCGTGGTTCGGATTGTATTCACAATAAGTTACATACTTGGTCTGGAATGTTCTTGGTTTATAGTTTAACATCCTTGCGATGGCACTCGATTCATGAGCTGACTGTTCACGCAGAGGTTGTACCAAAACGTTTCATATATACACTTCTTTATTAGCAGATTTGAATAACAATTCCATAAGCTCTAAACATTAAACAGACTTAACAATAAAAATTTTTAATTATCAACAAGCATGTGATGTAAGCCACGTGGAACAAAAAGTAGAATGTGTATAAAGAAATCGAGCTGCAAACATTTGACTTTTGAAATTTAGAAAGTAGACGGACTGAATTTCAATGATCGTTGGAGTTAACTGAAGGTATGTACAGTATTTTGATAGTAGGGTCGGATGCACCTAGCCCGACAAATGTCACTCGGTGAGCCGCCGCCGCTTTTAGTCGCTCCAAAATAGACGCCGCGTTCATCAACCCCTCACATTCGTCATAGCAGCAACTCTCAGCTGACCTTTTACATCGACGTCTTTGCATCTGACATTCGTGAAACCATCAATAACAACAAGTAATGGACTTCTTGCAACGCTATTGCATCTTAGTCGATCGATTTATTTTTTTCCACGTTAATGTTTCGACTATTGCTTATTATATTCTTATGGCGATATCCTTGGATAAATAATATAACAACGGGTCGATTATCCGTATGTAATTTGGAGCTGTCAAATCGAATCCGAAATTAATTGAGTGTTCGTTTCAAACGGACCCGAACCGCAACGATACGCTGCAATTTCGACCCGTCATAATGACGGAGCAGCAAAAACTTTTGACACTTCGCTGCCAAAAAATAACAATCGATTATTTGATTTCGTTTGAATAGGTCTTTGTAAATAAAGCGCAAACTTGGGATACGAAGGTTTATTTGTAGAGGACGATTGCGAAGTCAAAGTTCCCATAATAGTCGGTGATGGGAAATTCTAATCATGGCTCTATATGTAAACAAGTTGGCTATAAACTTAGACTCAATGGATATTATCGAGCCGATTTAAAAGAGAGAGAGAGAGAAAGGGTTTTTAACTTCATATTACATGAAGATACATCCGGAAAATTTAGTATCTACGTGGAAGTTGAATTAATTACTTCATTTTATTCATACTCCACCGACTGTATTACGAAATCAATGCCAGTCGCGAGCGATGCGATCGCCAATACGTCACAAAAAGCTTGTACATCGACATTTCTACTAGCTCTGTTATTTCTAGCGCCGTCGCAGGCGCCAACTTTAGATTAGATACAGGTCCCGTCTGCAGCGAGCGCAATATTTCTGAGGCTTATTAAGCAATCCGTCATTCGAATCCTAACAACAAATCTCTCATCGATTACCTAACACGTAGAAGGAATATTCCGATCTGAATTATTATTATAAGTTTTGAGTTGTTTAGTCATTTTTATTTGATGAAATGATAATACGAGGGTCAAGTTACTCCGCACGTTGTAACACAGCGTGTGGCGACCTCTTCCCATAACTCAAGGAGTCGAGCGTTGCCGGTGGCACGGAAAGCGACTTTTTACGTACCACTTTATTTACCTCGTCCTCTGAAACATTATCCTGGTGGGGCTGACCTTTAAAGATTAACACGTATAAAACAACACTTGATAATGTTACTGCGTAAATCACAATTGGATTTTAAGCAATATTATATTTCGTTATTGTTAAATTATGAGGAAGTAAGGGTGGTGTTATTTTTATTACTATGTAATTGCTTGTAATAATGGTATGAGTGATCGGTAATTTGGCGGTACCGTGTCGTTTTCTTGAAAACAATAATATTTTCGTATGGTGTTACTCAATGTTCGAAATATGACTTCATGTAACATTTTATTTTGAGGATTCAATCAATTTTGTTGTTTGATTTTTTATCACGTGCAGTAACAATACTTAAAATGTTTGCTTTCAAATATTGAACAAACAGGAGACGAAAGGAATTTCTTTGTTTAAAATCGATGTCGCGATGTCTTGTAACGCGGAATTATTTAGAATTTTAATTTGAATATCTACATAGCAATTGAAATACTTTATTTGACAAATATTCGCAAAAAAAACCATAATAAATACCCACTTATTAACGATATCTATAGATATATCTGTAGATTAAAATTAAGTACTCGTTTAATCTTAAAAATAAAGGAAATACTTACAATTATAAATGTGTCATTTAAATTAAATATTAAATAATGATTGTATAAGTTGTATTATACCGCTCATTAATATTAAATTCTTTTTTTTTTCTTAAAAGCAAAATGACCTTGCGCGTTATTCTTCACATTCATAATAGTTACGATATTAATGTTTTCGTATTATCAGATTTGTGGTTTTTGTCTTTTTATGATTTCGATATTTGTATAACTCACGTTTATAATTTAAAAGCTCAATAGTATATCGGCCGTATCAAATCGAATTTAATTTACGTTTTATAAAATATATTATGATTGAACTATAATAGTGAAAAACTTAAATAAAACGATATAATAAATTGATAATTATTTTCTAACAAATATGGGTGGGTTGGTTATCTGTTGTTAGACCAGACCCTGTGCCATACCGTAGATCATGCTACCAAGAAAACATAAAAACTAAGATATAATAGCTGATAGCTTAGAGTAATTATGTTTTATATTGATAATTTAAACTGTGAACATTATAATATAGGTTGCCTTTTCTCACCTATAAATAAGTTATAATATTCCCATTGAAAAGTAACTAAAGATGAATAACTATATGAGTAACAATTTAAAATTCGTAAAATAATACTGTACTTATTTATAGTTGTTATAACACTCGGTCCCGTCGCGAAAGTGTGTCGGCTGCACACGTGAAGAGCGAGGGCGCGCGTCTTTTGTTCCATTTAATAATATTCGCAAATTACCCGTGCTTAAAACGCTGCTTTCGACCACATGGGTAGTGTACACATCGTAGTATATTGTATAATTTAGATTGTTAAAATTAAATTATTGGATAGATTTTATTAATTATTTTCTAATGTTATATTACAAAATGTGACAAATATTTCATAACATGTTGCACATAACACATTAAAAGTAAAAAGAATTAACAGATTTAAAGTGTAAACATAATAGAACGTTAAGAATAAATTACTTATTAATTTCTATATCACTTTACAATTAATATAAATAAAAACTATTGCGCAATAAAAATTATGATTGTATTGAAAGTTTTTCTATATTAAAAAATTATATAACGTTCTTCGACAAACAGACAAATCTTGTCTCGTGAAATACTTTTATTTTGTAATTTGTAAGAAATCTTTGGTGTGTATATGTCTTAAAGCACGTCTGTCTCGATTGTCGTAAATAAAGAGGGTGGTCCGTGAACCGACAGTGAACTGAGCGAAGCGTCTCCGAAGTTTGCACAACAAACACGCCGTCACCTTCATTATTCCAACGAATATTCTTTTCTATACATATACCTACGTTACATATTTTATCACCTCTTCTTTTGTCTGAACTCCTGTTACTTTATATGTTGAAACGAAACAGACATATTGAAGAAAAAAAAACGTACTACTTAAAATATTTATATTCAATTTAATATAATTATGTTCATTATGTATTTGAATGTTTATGGTATATAAAAGTTTTATAGTTTTCCACTCTTTTGTTAATATTTAATGATAGTATCGAATCCATATCAATTCAATCATGAATTTTGTATTGATAAACTATAATTGTCGTCTATTTCAAACGAACTTGCCGTTGGATTAAATGAAACCGTTTTCATACACATTTGTTTTTTATTTAAAATAAAACATAAAATCCAGACATCGGTATCTGTGTGAGTTTCAAATAGGTAATTCTAACGTATGCTAACGTAAAACGGTCAGGGTCGTTGAAACTCAAGGTCGAAGCTCTACAGTCCCGCGTGAATACTTCAAAAGAAACTTGAACCAAGGACCTTTAAGATAATAGAAATGTATCTCGTTAAAACTTTCTATTAAAAATAAATTAACCAGTAAAGATACTCGAGTTATTTGCATTTTATTTATCAAAATAATTTATATGTGATTACTTAATACAAACAACAGTTATAAAATCTTATTATATTATAGGTACCAAAATAATATTCTTACATTATATTAATTTTTTTTCCGATATACATATGCGAGGTAATCCGTACACAAAACCGTAAAACCTAAGACGGGATCACGGGCCAGATGTCGAAGACTTGTACCGTACTTGATCTCTTCAATAGATTAATTTTCAGTACGTTATTCTTGCTCCTAATATTCATGCACGCCTGGTAAATCATTTATAATTTTAGTTCAAAACATAAATAAATTTTTATTGGTTGTTATTTTTTAAATATAAAAAAATTGTTAATTATTTGGTTTAAAACTGGAATATTAAAATTGCTTGCAAATTGCTTTTATAGTGACAATCGTTTTAAATATGACAATGTTTCTCATCAATTATTAGTAAACTGAGTCATCAACGAGCAGACAAGGACGATTACAGTCTGGATGGACAAGAGTGAATTTATGGCAGACAAATGGCACGATAAAGTGTAAAATAAACCAGTCTAGAAAAACCTGTAAGGATAGACAAAGGTACTTCTTTTCAACAGGTGTTTTGTACTTAAAAGGCTTGCGAAGAAGCCAAATAGCGCTTTATCTTGTTCCAAAAAGTTCAAAGCACTTTAAAGACCTTTAAATAAGGCGATATAACTTTAACATTGTTTCAACTAAGACTATTATGATTAAAAACAAAATTTATGCATATAAAAATACCCGAACCTCATGTTTTAATTTTCTTACGTTAAACAGTCTAATCCGAGTAAAATTTCAGAGCAATAGTGTTCGCTTATCCACATCTAAGTTCATGGGTTCACTACAACCGTGTACAATTTTGTCTAAGTATCGAATTGTAACACTTTATACAATACATTTTGAGGCGATAATTGCGTGCTATCTAAAAAAACCGTGACCGCTCATACGTTAACAACAATAATGCCAGAAGTATACCTAAAAACAACTTTGATATTTTGCCGGCACGATCGCATAAAAAACTCGTCCAAATTTTATTTTTACTGACTATAAATAAACGTCTCTAAATATCGAAGTATCAATAAAACATTTTTATTAGTATTTACTTAATGTGGATTTTAATAACTTTGGATGCATCCTAAATGATGTAAGGTCTATGTCAACACACGTAGCAGTCCGGGTTGATCAACCGATAAGCAGAGTTATCGTAGCAATAAAAATCTTGTCCCGAATCAAAATCTTACAAACATTGCGTAATAGTTTAAAATTCAGAACGTTGCTTGGCGTTTTTAACTACACTAAAATTAAAGATATTGATGAATATATATATACATGAATACTACAGATATGTACAATGTTGCGTAAACCCATGTGGATACCTGACGTAAGTGACCATTTGCTATGAACAAACTTTAAAGATATTTTTTTCATTTGCTAAGTGAACATTAAAATTTCATAATATTTTTATGAGAATTTTTTATATATTATGATATATTTTTATAATACACAAAAACGCTCAATAAATCAAATAACTAACTAAACAAGGATATCAGAAATAGAGTGCTATACCGTAAGTTCTAATTTTTCACAATTACCAGGCGTTTATGTTCGATCAGGAGTTTACTAACCAAGCGAGAGGTGATTAGGAGCGTACCGTGAGAGCTGGCGACGCGCCAAGCGGGCCACGGTACATTCACCCACAAGCACACCTCGTAAAAGATAATTAACGATTGTTTTTACACGCTCTGCGCGATATTCGAAATATTTTGACTGTTGCTTTACTTAACGTGCCTTATCGTTGAAATGAAGCACAATTTGTTGGTTCTGAGACGTTGCTCATTGACAAATTCAGCGATGTGTTTAACCTTGAGCTTGAGTTTATCTCCGGGTATCATATATTACTTGAGTTATATGTATATTTATTTAGACTATGCTATTTTTTATATATTACGTATTTGGACAACGTATTTGGTTAGTTTTATGTGCTCTGTTATATTCTTGATACACTATTACTTTTCAAGAAGATTAAGACGCTAAAAGTCCCTAATCCTAAAGCTTAGTAGTAACATACGACTAAGTATAGCTTTGGTTGATACTAATTAAAAAAAAAGGAAACGCATTACCGAGTCATTGCACCATTGCATAAGATTGTATCAATTTGAGTAAGATCCAATTTGTACACCAGATTTTATTGTTATGCCTGTTTCCAATACTATTGACCCAATATTACAAATCTCTTACGTCAGAAATTAAAACATAAGTAATACGAACAATAGTAGCCCCTTAACCGAATGAAATAAAGTATATTTTCGTGTGTGTCATAGCACTTCAGCATGGCAAGTACGTACGTAACTACGTAATTTCACACCTGATTCATAAGCGAAAGATCATTGAACCATCCTCCACAAATAAAAGCGATATCACATCAATCCGAACTAATTTAAAGTAATTAATATCATATTTTTGTTTAACTTCACTTGAGAAACATGCCAGGAAATAAAGATTAGATTGAAATAATTAACATGCTTAATTGAACCGAATTATCATAATTATATGATATATTTCCTTTTAAGTAATTAAAAAACAGGCCTATTGCTCCATACATACAACCTTAAAAAAACCGGCCCGTACCGACTTGTTAGAGAATCACGCAAAACTATACTGAACTCATCGACTTGAAGGTTTCGTTCTGTTATTTACTCAAAATATCCTTTAAACTGTGTCAATTTTATATAAATTGACTAGAATTGATATATATTTTAAATTTGTTTTCATCAATAAACACGAAGCCTGACCTAAATCTAGCATCTGATTGTAAGAAGGGTCTAATCCTTACAATCAATTAAGTACTGAAAAGGGCAATCAAATTCAGGTCAAGTATTCTCCAGAATTTATGGATCAATTTGTAAATTTATGTAGTCTTAATGTACATCCGTTCCGGGACTACCCAAATAAACGACATTGAAATACATATTATATATTAATAAATTAGCTTATAAAAAACCAAGGGTCTGAGAAAATTAATTCAGTGATTTGTGAAATTAACTGATCAGATACTTATTAATTAAATCGTTACAAGAACAAACCAGTTATTTTAGACCACAGTGACAAAATATCATTTTTAAAAAAATCTTGTAATTTTTAGGCTTTGTGGATGCACTAGATACCAGGGAAGCAGAGAGTTCTTTGTCACCTCTTAAGGCTGACACTAGTGTAAAGTTGGGTTAGGTTGTGTCATGTTTTCACTTTTAATTTAGCTCGAAAAAACTTGTCACTCACTTAGATAATTCATTCCACTGTCCACTTGTCATTCAATGAAGCACGATCTAGCTGTCAATTTTTTTTAACGAAATATTTGTCTGTGAACCTTTTATACATTAAATTTTTATTATAACTTTTATTTCAGTTACAATGTTTCTGATTTACGATAACGAGTTAAGTTATAGTAATATATAAGAAAAAAAAAACAAAAGGTGACTAAACTACAATACGTTTGCAAAAAATATATGTAGTTGTATGTAATGTACAATTGTTTTACAGATTTTATCTCAAATAATACTTTAGAGTGACAAAAAAATATCATAGCTTTTGCGAATCCGGTTAGTTTTGGGTATTTGAGCCCATTTAAAAGACATCTTTAATACCTACATAATTCTAGGTCACCTACGTGCTTAGAATTTTTATGTAACCACACTTTAAATAACTAGTTCGGTCGGTTGGACCAAAGGTAAATTAAAATACAATCAGCCAATACGTAAAGTAACAATTGAAATATTATGAGCATTGTTTATCACATAAGTTTATAAGCTTAACAATAACATAATTATTCATATATTAATAACTAACGCGCTTCGAAATACACTTGACACTTGTCATGCCTTGCTTATTGCGTTTTAAAGTTCTAACTTTTAACATTATGTTGTCGAGGAAAATCTAAGAAATTAAAGTCAAGATTTACCTGTTAAATGACTCAGTGGGTTAAAATGTATCAGGTTTGGATCGGTCTTACACGATGCCAGTCCCACGGGAGCGTGTACAATGTACACAATAAATAATGACTTAACCTTTGTAGAACTATATATGTAGATCTTATTGCATTACGATAAAGCTCAAATCACAATAACACCATTATACATTATTTAAACAAAAAAAAATATGCTGTACGTGACTAAAGTACTATTCTATTATTTATTATAATTTTAGGGAATTGCTTTTGAATAGGATCGTTAAATATTTCATTATGTCATATTATACATATAGTTGGCTGATTTTGTTTCTTACTTTTCTCAAGTAACATGTCAGCATAAATTTTATTTGGTTGTAGGGGTTTACGTAAGCCCATCTGGGTGGGTACAACCCACTCATCAAATATTCTATCGCCAAACAGCATGTTCCGATTGAAACGGTATGTGAGCCACTATAGGCATAAGTCGGAACATCTTAGTTTCCAAGGTCGGTGGCGCATTGACAGTGTAAGGGAAGATTAGTTGATGATGATGATGATGATATAAAAACTTATTTAACTTATTCACACTGTCTTGAGTTTAACAGTTTATTACACATTAATTAGGATTATACGATTACAAGAAATCTTCATTTCATTGCTTGTAAAGTGTCTCATAAAAAACGAGCCAGCAAATTTATTGAGTGCAAGCGTTGGCGAGAAGAATTATGTCTCATTGTCTGCAAAAGTACGATAATTCAAATTTGGCTTTAAGATCACGGCATTTCCTAGTAAGTAAAAATTATATTGCGAAAATATATTGTATACTTTTGTTAATAACTAATCAAGAAAATATATCATACTATATTAAAAAATTTTTTAAACAAATCAAACATTAATTTGGATACATTTTATAAAGATAGCTTGATCGTATATGTATATATATATCTAAAAGAACAGAAGGTTTATAAATAAAAACATCAAACATAATAATTATTTATGATGAAAATTCATTAAAAGAGATCAAATAAAACATTTTCTTGTGGTATCATATCCAGGACGCTCGAGCAATTACGACGAAATGTTTCGTCTATGATTCGATGGAATTAATCAATAATATTACATAAATTTTAGTTAAATTTAAAAGTCACGGATTCTATTAAAATAATAAAGGACATCCAAATTAGCCTAAGCGTAGATTGTCATCTGGTGTCAATGAAATCTTTTAACATTTTAATGAACAAGATTGTAATATATGTATATAACATTTCATTGGTAACCTTGATTTCGTTCTCCGATAAAGATTAATTAAACCGAAACTTGTATCATAAAAAAAAGTTTCATTACTCTTAACTGACTTTCAAAACAATTTAATCGCATTTTTTCAAAATGGATAACCAGCTAACTGTTTACTAATTGTAAAAACATAAATCATACGAAAATCACTAGAGAATACTACAGTTGTCTGTTCTTGATTAATACAAAAATTGTACTAAAATATGAAAAATTTAAAAAAGGCAAATATATTCAATGATATTAATAAATAAAATATTCAAAATTAACGGTCAAGAACATTCGCCATGGCCTTGATTTACGCACACCTTAAAAGCTGCGTCACTGTTTATATGGAGATATAATAGAGAGCTATATTAAGATAAGTCCTTTAATAATACTCGTCTAATCCAATATTAATTTAAAAAAAAACGATTTCATTTAATATATTTAATTAGAGGTAAAATAGCCGTATCAATTCAGAGGAACCAATCGCAGCAATTTGTCAGAATTAACTTAAATATTTGCTAATGTTCAACAGCATCTCTGTATTCTAGCTATTTATAAAATAAAAAAACAATTATATGGTAACAAAATTATAAATATCATAAACGAGACTAGTACAAGATTTAGCCTTGAGATTGTCGAAAGCACACACTGAATATATATGTATGTATGTATGTATATAACATAATTTATATATATTTTATATAATGAATGTTGCTTTCTTTGTATCTCGTATTAAAAGGTCAAGGACTGTTATTCATTGTTGTAGGCTCAAGTTGATAATTATATCGAAAGCTACTTTATTTATGTTTCAACCAGACCGAATTTCTATAGATATTTTCTTTCACGAGAATAGATAAAGACTAGAAAATTAAATTCATAAATACCGGCTAATCTAATGTTAAATATACTCTGACAAAGTATTTTTAATACATCATAAAATGGTTAAAGTTTTGTATAAGAAAAATTAAAACAATGATATTCAGCCATCGTGCCTGTTTAATAATATTATAATATACTATAAGGTAATTTCTCTGTTCATACTATAAGAAATATTTTATCATATTTTTTCTTCTTAGAATTCTGACCCTGAAGGAAACAGCTCAATAAGCAGCCAAACCGTTTATATCGCGAACCTACTTATCGCCTTATGGAAAGCTCTTTAGACCGAAATAATTATAAGATAACTGATTAATACGACACTTGCATTCAAGCGCATACAACACCCTCTACCGGTTTTTCGAGCTGACCTTGTTTGACTTACCTCGATATGTATAAATTATAGAACGTATACGACATTCAAAGTTTTAAGTTAGAGTGCTATATGAGCATATATATATGTATTTTATATAAAGCAGCTTGTATTCTGGAATCAGGATTTATTATAAATGATTGTGCCTATGTTTAACTTAATATCAATTAAAAGTATAAAAATAATAGTGGATATATTTATTAAAGGCGTAAAAAATATATTTAACCTCAATTATCGAACTCTGCTAAAAAGTTATATGACTCTTATCAATTTCGTTTTCATTTCGAAACATTAATATTCAAACAAAAACTAAGAAAACAATGTAAGTCAAACTCTGACGTTGCTCTTGAAAAGTTTATATAAAAAAAGTTTGCTAAAATTTTCGTATTATTTTACATAAAGTGTAACTGAATCCATATATATATATATATTAACTATACTAACCACATAATGTGATTTAAAAAAATAATTAATATATTTTTTTCTTTTCAGGTAATTATCTTCAACATCAAACAACGTTATACAACTGAGGGTTTGGTCGATTAATTAAAATTATTATTTATTTATTTTTAATAATCAACGACACAAAAACTGGGAATCAAAGCTTAGTAATCGTATATATGAAGCGCGAAACATATACAAAAATTGCGTAACTTTATTACACTTTTATATGTAATCGGTAATCGTGAGTTAAATTTTAAATAACAAACCACGTGAGTAGCGCAGTAGTACTCAGTAGTATGCAGTATCAGCCCGTGAATGTCCTACTGCTGGGCTAAGGCCTCCTCTCCCTTTTGAGGAGAAAGTTTCGGAGTTTCTACCCAGCTGCTCCAATGCGGGTTAGTGGAATACACATGTGGCAGAATTTCAGTGAAATTAGAAACACGCAGGTTTATTCACGATGTTTTCCTTCACCGTCAAGCTCGAGATGAATTATACAAAAATCACAAATTAAGGACATGAAAATTCAGTGGTGCTTGCTCGGGTTTGAACCCAAGATCATTGGTTAAGATTCACGCTCTCTTACCACCGTGCCATCTCGGCTTTCGTAGAGTAGTACTCAGATTTGTAATGGATCAAATCCTTCAGTCCGAATCTAACTATCGGCACTGAACTGAGATCTCGACATTTAGACTAATGCAGTGTAATAATTGCAAGCTATTTTTACTTTCGCGAGTTTAACGACCTTAAAGACACTTATGGCGTTGCATGTGTAAAAATTAGCACCATTGTGACATCGACACAAACATTGTGTCTTAATATAGATATATAATAACATACGTATGAGTATCATTATCGTTGAAAAAGATAACTGTTTAACATTTTGTATTCGTAAGACATGTACGTACGCTTTAAAAATGTATATTCAAAAAACAATAAACAAATATGTTCAATACAAGTATATATAAATTATAAAATAAATGAAGGATTTAGTATTTGTTAATGGTATACGTGATATATAAATTTAATGATATATGTATTTAGTTAAGTAATGCTGTTTAAGGTAAATAAGTAACTAATGTGTTTCTTGACGCTTCTTTTCACCCGATTCTGCCTTACGAACCATTTTAATTTATCGATACAGAAATACTTGTTTTAGATTCAATTAAGAATATATTGATTATTTTTTTCAGTAGATAGGTACATAACTATTAATTAAGTAGCCAGTATGTATCTATCTTATGTTTAGGTCTTTGCAGTTCCAAATTTAATTTTGACAGTTTTTATTAAATTCGTATGCATTTGTATTAACAACAGAAAATTTAATGGTCTCTACCATTTATTTGTATATTGTTTTTTACATTCGATTAAATGTAATTAATTACGTACAATGTTAACGACGTATTCTAATTTAATAAAAAATGTTATATTTTCTCACTAAAAAGCCCGCACGATATTATAATACACAATATGAAAAAAAATATATTCACAATACAATTCGACTTATTCATTTGTATGTTTACTATTATTCTTGTTATGTAAAACGTTTGAATATCCAATAACGAAATGTTCAGTAACGACTAAGCAAAATCTGCTTACAATAGCTGTTATTGTAACTCGACTTCAACTGGCTAATTAAAAAGGCCTCTAAGTTCGAGAAGTCGTTTAAAGGGTCACTGTAGGAGGCTCAAAATAAACGGTTCCTTCGTATTATTGAAACGCTCTTACATTAACAGGCCTTTATCATCGTCTCCGTGTCAAATATTTGTAACTCGATGCAGTCCTATACAAATGAAACGTTACAAGTTAGCTACCAAAACCCGTTCAAAACATTTCTTTGGCCTAGCAAAGTTGATATTCATTCAAGACACTTTGGAAGCGAACCCGTAAAAAGGACAGCCGTACTAAAATATCCCGTCGGTTACCATTGCTCTTTCTTCAGAAACGATTCTATCCCGAGCGATCAAAACGAAATAACTATCTTTATCTCTCTCCCACCTACAATACTATCTCTAGATGCCACGTGTCACTCGTCAACCATATAAAGTATCAAGTCCTTACACGACTATAAACGAAATTAATGTTTATGGCCAATGAAACAAGGTCTCTAATTATTTGAATGTTTTATCCCGGTCGCGCGGACAAGTAACTTTCGACAGTCAGTATTACAATTGCGACCTAAATAGGCTAGATTCAAGAGCGCATTTCCCTTGTGCAATATTAATATTAATTTGTCTTTTAAAACATCTACTGCTCCAAATTCATAATGCTACAAAATCGACCACGAATTCCTCGTTTCACTGTTCTTTCACTCCTCATCACTTCCTCGTTCTTTCATTGAAATGCGAAACAACCATTACAAACATTTTTACCGCGATTTTCTGGCAATTGTAAATTTATAGAAATGTGATTTATAAACAAATGTCAGGTGAACGCTACCAATTTTAGTTCGATCAACCCCGACCTCTCCCCACGCCCCTAACCGCACACCTAAAGACACACCATTAATCATTCCAACGTTCACCACGGCCCGTTTTAATAAGAAGCCTATTGTTATGGTTCTAAAGCCTCTTTCAGATTATAGAGGGTCGTTGACTTACGCCACTGCGTTTGTTCGAGCGCTCTCCTCGTTACCTCTGTAGCCCTAGTATTACGTAAGCCGAGTGCAATGGCCGCGGGAAACACCAGGAAAACTGTTTTTCCTCGTCGCTAAATTTCCTCTTACTAATTTTGTTCTTCTTTGTGAAATATGATTTATTTTAAATCGTCAATATATAATAACCATTACAAGGTGCAGAAAATAAATTTTCTAAGTAAAGCTGTAAAAATAATAAAATAATCGTTTTTATAAAATTAAATAGTCTGATTTAGACAAAAAAAAATACTTCCATTGTTTTAAAACAATATAATTAATTTAGCATACTCATATATATGTGCCTCGCGGTTTTGGCTGCGCTACATTTGGATTATTCGTGGTTTTACATAGTTTGCCATATTGACTGTTGCTTTAAATATTTACTGCTCCCAAACCATCTCTGTTATCCTTAAGGTAATAGTGCGTATATTCATTCTACCTACCTACCTGAGTAAATGAAAAAATAATGTCTTTAATCTAAATGGACTGATACTTCCGAGACTTCCGGGCTCAAACACAAAATATCTAGCTTTATAATACAAATACAGACCATGATTATAGTTTATGTACATATATGTATAATCTACAAGAGCGTGGACATGACCTGTACAAGCGATGGTTTTCTGATACACGCAATTAGTTGAAAATGTGGGTTAAATTCGCACGACGCGCCGCTGTCGGCCAGGGGTTGCCAATGCACCGGCTGCGGGTCGTTGACCGGTATCGATCGATGACGGCACGCGCCCCTGCGGCGCCGCGCCCTCCGCATGTCTCCTACCCCTGACACCCGCCTCCACCCTCACACCCGTGCGCGGAATACACTCGCTGAAACACCGCATGCGACATTTCGTTCTACTTAAAAATATGGTTTTCTAACTAATATTTGCGCGGGAAACGGCATAAAAGGTGTGCTAAAATTATATGATAAATAATTAAAGATATTTTTTTTATTAATGAAAGTAATAAGCAAAGCAATAATTCGTTTTAAAAATAATCTTTAATTTTAATGTTGCTTACTGAAAACAAAAAGTATTAATTCCCTAAAAAACAAAAACTCGCATTTATCTATTCTTTATGACGCTCCATGTTTATGACAACGAGATGCGTCACCGCTGGCTCTCAGCCAAATCACTATGATGAAAATGTTTCTTCTATATCCGATAAAGCAAAAGTAAACATTTTGCGTCTAATATATATACGTGTATATTTTAAATAACAAGAATGGACTTAAATTTATAAACTTTACTTTAATATCTACGATTAACTAAATGAAGATTTTTCGTCTCAAAATATTACAAAAAAAGAGAATAAATAGCCGCCCATTTCCAGGGTCCTATTGTACGCCGGAAGTATGTTTATAGCAAAGTATATAGAAACAGCTGTAGGGTGCGCGGGAAACCTCATAGCTTGGCGCGCGGCGAAACGCCACGAGGCTGGCTACCCCTGCCAACCGGTCGCCGTTGTTATGACGACGCTCTCACATTTCTACTCGCCTAGTATCTTCAGAAAAGTTAGCTTATTTTAATATCAGGTCACCCATCTCTGCTTGCGTATTATTTATTGCCATGCGTTTCCACTACGTACTTTAATTTAACCTTGTATGAATATAATTTTTACCCGAACTTCATTAAGGGCATACGTTTTTGTACGCTATGGTTATAGAATAAAAATAATGTAAACCTTTCTTTGCAAAGAACTGCGAAGATTGATTGATATATTGAATTAAAAAAATGTGGGTAGTACCTTATATACCAATACCTACAACTATTGTCTTATATAATAAATATAATCTTTACAAATAAATTTGGTGCGGTTTCAACTCTCTTATACGTTTAATTCGGTATAACTCCTCGCAATCTTTGATCTCCTAGTACCTTATTATAAATATTACCTACAAACATTTAAAATAAAAAGATTATATTTGAAAACTTTGTTTTTTATATATTAATTTATTATTTATCTTCATACATATATAATCTTAAAATAACAATTTTATTTTTAGAAATAAATAAATACTACAAAATAAAAAATAATTTATGTGTATTTAAAAAGAAGGAACAGATTCCCAAAATACAGATACTTCCTTTATTTCACAGTCATTTCAAATAAGATAAAATAATTTAAATAATATTTATGCCAAATAAAACTAAAATTGTATAGCAATTATTTTGTTAATTATAATCAAATCCATTACTCTAGATAACTACAGTAAAACAAATCGAAACAAATAAAACATAGCCACGTGTAAACCAGCGTGTGTAAAATATATATATTTTTTTATGAAAATCGTAAAAATACCGTAGCGTGCGGCGCAGTGACCCGGTTCTACGGCGTAGAGTGCAGTGGCCGCTACGAGCTACGCGTACGAATGTAGGTGAGAGCGAACTAGGTTCTACAAGACTGCTAGTAGGGCATACTGCTACTTCAGTTGCATAGATTTTAATTGAATAGCTCGGATAGGCTGATACTTTGTAGACTTGTCAGCGTCATTTTTTATAACAAAAATATATTTCTTTATTTCGATACTGCAATTGGGTAAAACTTTTTTGTTTAAAACATATCGAATTAAATCACCATCTTCAAGTACAAGTAGTGTACTTTAAAATGTTTGCCATAGTTTAATATCATCCTTATTCCATATACTAAAATGTTAATGTTTGACCGTATTATTTTAAATCGAAAAATAAGGTTTTTATCTCAACATTATTTAACAAAACCAGTGCATGAATAATATCCGCGGTTTGTGCTTGTAATCCCGATCCTCTGAATAATAAATCAGAGACTTGTATCGTGTTGGGCATGTTTCTGTTTATTTTTTATGTATTTTAACAATTAAATGGTGAGACTTCTTTTTATAAATACGTACATATAATAAAATATATTATAATAAACAACTGAGACAAAGCGATTTTCTATTCGCACTCTCTTCTTTCAAACACCAGAAACTGAATTCGATTAGCTTATAGATGAGAGAAAAGGACAGACTATTGCTATCTCTCTCCGTAAGGGAGAGAAGTAATACAAGCCTAATGAATTTTGGAGGGTCTTTCCTCTAGAGTATCGAAATTGTATCTACCCTTATAAGATATACAACATGCTTCGTAGATTTTATCTCTGCTGTAAATATTGTGACTATAAATTGACAAGTCGTAATAACAAAATTAATTTAATGACGTTTTTGCTCTAACATATTTCTATTTGTCTAGTGATGAAAAAAACTTTTAAAATAAATGCGTAGCTATGAAAAGTTCTGAGGAAGTTCGTTACGTACGTTACTCGGTAAAAAATGAAACGCTGTCATCCCTGACGCGACACAACACCACCAAAGGCTTTGACGCTCCGCAGTCATTATTACGCTCTCCACAATACTCTGTGGCTGAACCTTGTGCTAAATAATTCAACATTTTTCAAGCGAACCCCAGTTTGTATCGTTACCATGGCAACCTATTTATACGCTGAAGGACAAAGGTATTACGTGAAAACTATCTCTAGACTTGAACTACACCTTATACATCGTATCAACTACATAATTACAAATCAGATATTCGGATTTACATACGATTCAATTCTTTTAGAATAAAATAAAACTACATCAGCCTACATGCATAATTTACGGATTTAGTATAGAGCCTTTAATAAATCTGTGGGATATCTATTTTCGCATTTAGCGGCAGGCGTATTAGCGAAGCCAGCCATCGCGAGTTCGGTCAGCGTTAATTTGTCGAGCAGCTCTGTTGGCGCGTCGCCAGCGCTTAGTATCGTACATAAAACTTAAACGGTATTGCTGTTCGGTTTCTAAAGCGCTGGCTTTCATATGCACTTTTGTTAATTTACTGTTTTATTCTGTGCCTAAGATCTTAGCACATTAAATTATGTCAGAATACATTACTAATAATAGTTATGTATGTGTATAATAAGCAATAATAATAACCATTATTTATCAACATAACATCTTTTATTGGTCAGCATTTCTTTCTTCATTTGCTGCAAGAGAAATAATGAGAATCCATTGTTTGAGACCGCAGACCACAATAAAGTTAAAATACGTCAAATGTAGATGTCGCTCTGTGAGAAAAATTGCAGGTTAACGTTTTGCGCCAACGACCTGTGATTCATAACACAACTCTCTTTACGTTAGGCTTTATTTCTGGATAAAATATATATTATAAAAAAAAAACATTCCTGATTCTGTATCTGTAACTTATTAAATATTCTCTATTTTTATAATAGGTTCATATATCTAAAACTCCCTTATGCAAGTATTGTATTAATGAAATCTCCGATGATATTGTATAATTGGAGCGTATTCACTTGTTAATGAGAAAAATAAGAACTGTTTTCTATTTCTTGTACGAAAGCTTCTTAAGATAATATGCGAATCGATTACGACGTCGAGCCTCCGTACGGACAGGACGCACGCTACGCTACTAGTACCATGATTTACCGCATTGGGGTTGCGCGAGCAAGATAGATATACAACAAAAGCCCACGTCGGTAAGGGATACAATCTCCACTCCACGTGGATCTCTGTATTTGGAGCAAAACAATAGTATTACGGAATTAAGCTGGTATTATATTTATTTCTATTCTGAATTACTCGTATCATAAACTGTAAATAATTTACCTCTATCATACGTTCTATATCAACAATTGTTTTGGTAAACATGAGATAGATATACGTGTTTCTCAAACGGCCTGACGCCGTCGTGTGACGGAGCCACCTGATAATGCAATTATGTCCGGCTAACGTAGAAAACGACGAGACTCACATTGACACCGGGCGACAATTGCCTTGAAAAAATGTACACTTTTGACGTACATCTAGTCGTTGTATAAACAATTTCGCTATTGCCGGTATTTTAATAACAATGAGATCTCTAATGGATAATTTGAATAATAGCGAGTCATATCGATTTAATGTCGTTGTGATGTCGTTGTGATGTTGTGTATGAAGCTATCTTCAAATATTATTATTAATTCCATTATTATTATAATAAAGTATAAAATGATTTTTTTCTTGTTTCAGGATGTAAAATCAAAGCTCTACGGGCAAAGACAAACACCTATATCAAGACACCGGTGCGCGGTGAGGAGCCCGTGTTCGTGGTGACGGGACGCAAAGAAGACGTCGCACGTGCCAAACGCGAGATCCTCTCCGCCGCCGAGCACTTTTCTCAGATACGCGCCTCACGGAAGTGTGGTGCCGCACCGCCGCCGCCCGCTGGCGCGCCCGGACATGTGACTGCGCAGGTGCGCGTACCCTACCGTGTCGTAGGGCTCGTGGTTGGCCCAAAGGGAGCCACCATCAAGCGCATTCAGCATACGACGCATACATACATTGTGACACCATCGCGTGAACGTGAGCCTGTTTTTGAAGTGACGGGGCTGCCCGAGAGTGTGGAGGCTGCTCGCAAAGAAATCGAAGCGCACATCGCACTGCGCACTGGCGCGGCAAGCGGTGCGACGGGTGCAGGGGCCGTCGCAGGCGCAGAAGGTGAGCCGCTGGCGCAACTCTATCGCGCCGGGCTCGCTTCGTTGCTGCGCCCTGAGCAGGAAGCCGCATTTTCATCGGCTGGCTCCTGCTCATCTAGCGGATCTTCGGGACGGCTTGGCGATCTGCTGGGCATCTGGTCTTCGACGGAACGTGACGAAGGCCTAGGCGAGTCACCGTCGTTCGAATCACCCGGCGCTGGCGGGGTGTGGGGATGGGGGCCGCCAAGGCCATCTCCGGCAGCATCGCCGGCGCGCACATGTGCAGTGTGCGCAGAGCGCGGAGTGGCAGCGGCGCTGGTGCCATGCGGCCACAATTTGTTCTGCCTGGAGTGTGCGCAACGGCTGGCGGCGACGACAGCGCCTTGCCCGGCGTGCGCTGTGCCCGCACACCAGGCCATCCGTATTATCTCGTAAGCCGTGAAGCGGCTCGCCACGTTCCCGCCGACGCGGAACCTTTTTTACTTAAATCGTTATGAAAATATTAAAAAAAAAAAGTCGCGTAATCGAAATCCTGGTGCCAAAAGTCGGCGCCTCGCCGGCACGGCCCGTCCGCCGCGCCGTACCTATCGTAAGTCGGCAGAGTTACTCACGATATATTTTCTTATTATGAACGTTTTTTATTAGGTCGTCGAGCGCCCGCCGCGCTCGTCGCCGGAGAGAGAGTCGAGGTTACGATAGAATTTCGAAAAAAAAACATAAAATTTAAAAAAAGTTGTATAATTATTATTATTGATAGCATAAATGAGAAATGGAAATTTATAAAGCTTACCTAACGTAGTAGCGTAAAGTATTAAGATATCGTAATAATATAATAAGCGAGGGACGGGCGGCGCGGGGAGCGGGCTCTGCGGCCGGAGCGCGAGGCGCGGAGCGGCCTAGCCAATGTGTTGTTGATAGCTAATGATTGTGGCGTGTTGTGACGTGTTGTGGTACCGCCCGTGTGTGGTAGGTAGAGTAGTGTAATGCCGCCCGCGCCCAGCCGCCGACACCGCGCCGCCCGCACCGCTCCCCCGCGCGCCATGCTCATTATTTTGACTGTACGATTAATCGCTTAAATGATATACATACGTACACACTACGATAATATTAATATAATGTTTGTTTTAAGTGTGTTTTAATGTTTAGATTTTTATTGTAATGTTTTTATGAATGATTTTTATCTGTACGATTATTATTATTGATTATTATTTTATGTGTTGACGATGTTTTTTTGTGATTATGTGCGCCCGCGCCCGAGAGGCGCGGGTCGAGGCTGCTGTACGCTCGTTTAGTGGTTAATATCAAGTAATAAATTTAAAGTAATAAATGATAAAGAAATAATACGATTCATTCATCATTATTATTATTATTATAAACTATAGTAGTTTGTAGCACGACATTGACTAATCATTACCTATCAATACTTATTAAGTATTATTATTATTATTATATTGAATAAATTTAAAGAATACATAATTATATTTCATAGGAATCATTATTCTGTATAACTCTAGTTAAATATAACGATAATAAAATAAATATAATAGTATTTGTATCGGACGACGTTGTTGTTTGGTTTATCGGGGGGCTGCTTTTATGAATTGATATTTTTTTATTTTTTTACCGTTATTAGTTTTTGACTTACTCATGTAAAGATACGCGAGAATAAAAAACTGCCTATTAGATTATATTTTAAAAAATAATGGTTACGTAAAATCAGCCCCCATCGAACGTAGATCCAGTGATTTCGATAATTTTATTTTCATAATAAAATGGGTAGACGCTTTAGGTTCAAATAACGTTGTGAAAATTTGTGAAATTTTGTAGACTACATATCTTATTATAAATCTAATATAAACTATAAATTTCGATTTGAATCTTTTATTTACCCTTTACTATAATTTAATATTTTAAATATAATATTTAAAAAAAATATTATTTACATTGTCAAGAGATAAAAAAACCACAAGAATGGCGCAATCTATTTTCGAATAAAATGACCAAGTTTGAAACGAATAACTTAAAAAAGAGGTCTAGTTCCTATTTTAAATATTATTAAAAATATATGCCAAATAGATATTACATGTAACTTTTTACGCAACAAATAATATATCGATTAATTTATTGATAAATAATTTTAGCAAGTACATATAATATGTATTGTCAAGTATATGCATGCTATGCATAAAGATATCAGAAGTAGTAAATCTCTTTAATAGATGAGACGAATGACAAATATGACTCACTACAAGTCACAACCCGTTTATCCTCCCTACTCCTTTAAGGAAGAAGGTTTGGGATATTACTACACTACTGGATGGTGGATGTCTATGTGGTTTCTTCGCGATGTTTTTCGACGCCGAAGACGACGAAAAAAAACATTAAGCACAATTAAGTTAAGTGGTTCCACCAATGGTATGTTTGAACCCACAATACGGTATACGTATTCGGCTTTCTCTGCTTATATAACTAACATAATGGTCTACTACGAAACATTTTATTTTGTTCATAATACAGTAACAAGTATTATAAGCAGACCTTGCAATTAAAAATGACTCATTAGTACATATGGTTTGAATAAATTACCCATAATTATTCAATAGTAGTCTGGTAAAACTTTAACTGGATAATAGTATTGAGTTATGAAGTGAGCATTCGAGCTGTTACGGAGAATTTATTGACAGAATAACCCAATAACTTCTTGACTAACCGGACCCGGTGTTTGAACCCGGGACCTCGGGATCTGCGGCCGTATAAGCTGACTGGATCGAGGCAGACTCAGCCAGAATTGTTTGGAAATCTAAAAATTAAAATCATGAAATTAAAACAACTAATTTACAAACAAGATTTTTAAGTATTAAATTGAACTTAAAAAGAACTGTTGTAGGTAAGCTTAATATAGAAATCTTACGTGAATAAATAATTCGTTATGCGACAACATTCATTTTAGTCTTGAAATTAAAAGGCCTTTGTAGGTGAATTTCGTTGCAATATGTAAATGTAAACAATGTGAAAATATTTTTATTAGCAGATGAAGTACTTAGAAAAAAGGAACATTTATTTAAGCAATACGTAAATAGTCGGATTGGACGAGTAGTAAGACGACATCTTTATGAAAAAATATAGACTGTAAAATATATAGACTAATAATGTTGAAGGCAATTTTTATTTATGAGAATCTTCATCAACATTTTTTAATAATAGACAACAAGTACTACATATATTTATAATAATAATATTTATCAAAATAAACCTATTCAAGTAGAGGTAAGAAAACTGGCAAAAAAAGCTGTGTTGTTATTTTTTTCTATCATTTAAATTACATAAGTATTATTAATATATCAAATATAAAAATTAACGAATAATGACTACGAACTTCACGCTTGTACGCCATTTTTCTATTAATGTTTATATAACAAAAGATTTATTAAAGGCCAGTCGAAAGTATTTCAAAAGGATTATAATTTTGATGACCTTTCCCGATGACGTATGGATTGTTCCTGCGGCGCGGAAACTTGGGGTGATAAGTATTTCCATTCTTCTCGTCTTTACACAATCCTCGTGACGTCAATATTCTAAATTTAAAGTGAGTGAAACTGAGAAGCACAGCTACTTATATAATATTATTATATAATAAACGAAACGCTGCGCTGCGTCTTTTGGTATGAGTTTTATGTATGTATGTCTAGTAGGTTTTTCTGTTAGGCATGACAAAAACGTTATTTATAAGCATAGGGTTTGATACTACTTTTACATATTAAGTATTTTTGGGTTTTTTCAAAACATCCCGACGTGAATTTTGAGATCGTAATTAACCCGAACGGCTCTCTTTTAAAAATTAACAGTTTCTGTGTCTAAAGCTGATCCCAAAAGAATTATGTATATTAATGGAAAACTTACGAGTAGAATCGCTGACTTTGACATTACAATTTACATTAGCTTAGGAGTCAGTGGTCTAACACCTATGTTGCTTATCTGCAAACCCTAGATTTAGATGAAATTGTCAACTAAAATTGTGTACATGTTTTTGGAGGTAAATAAAATTATTTGTTATTATTATTATTACTATAGAAAAAAATACAGTCAACTTACATTGGTAAGAACTTAGGTATCTGTTACAAAGCAACCGATTGACGCAGTGCTTGCTGCAAATAGATTCTGTGCTAATGGTCGCAGGATCGACCTTAGCTCTAAATGTATACAATCATGCGGGTATATATCGTGGTCTAGTTGTTTCTATTATGTGCCTAGCAACCCCACTAAGATAATAGGGTGTGCTTATTAAATAATAAGCGACATTAACCGTGGGAACGAAAGTATCCTCCAACCCCCACTGACAATAATTACCCGACTTAGTTACCTTTGTATCCAAATATAAATAAAAACACGACGTTTATTGATTACTGAATGAATAACTAGAGGGTTACACAGTGTGACATAGAGTGAGTAAAATTTCAAGCAGTTAATTTTAATATTTATAATATACCAAATCAAATAAAAATTGACTTAAACTGCCTTTGAAATTTGCATGAATATACGCTTCAAAAGAAAATTTAACATTGTCTAAAACATACATTTAGCCGAGACCACCTTAGAGCTATACAGAATGCAACGCAAAAAAACGTATAAATCGCTTCTTAAACAAAAAAGTTACACCAAAACAATGTACATATATATATGCTGAGTAATTGTAAGATCTCCTGTTTTGAACGGGGTTAATAAGAAAAGTATACATTCTAAATAGATTTTAAAACTTAACAATCTTCATGTGTGTGTACACAAGTTGAATGATTGCCATATTTACTGCAGTTTCTTAGTGTTTGAATGTTCGTATTTAAATTTAGATCCGTTATAGTATAAATCAAAGAAATCCATCGAACTAATTCGTTTCACTTTTATATTAATAATTTAGCTAATAATAGTTTTTTTATGTTTAAAATAACTAATAAGTGATACCTTATATAGTTCTCCGAAAGTGATAAAACATACAAAGACAATCCGTAATAAATATCTGTAGAAAATATACAAATTTATGTGTACTACGACCTTATTGACTTTGTGCATTGTTCAAAAATAATGCATTAAGTTCATGAGTATCAAATTTTGGAAAGCCCTGTAGGGCTACAGGTACAAGTACCTAGGTGTATTTACTAAGCAATTTCGCGAAAGAGAATTCCACTGTGACAACATTTATTTGTAATTATATCATATCTGTTGTTAAGCTTTGAAACTTATTTATGCTAAAATGTAAGTAATTGAACGAGCCTAAGATCAATATAATTTGACAATTTACTTTAACGTGATGGTATAAAACACTACCATATAGAATTCACTATAGTACTCATCAACTCAACTATCCATAAATCCAAAGCCTCACACTTAAACGATTTCACGTCTACGTCTCAACGAACTCAGAGCATTATTAATGTCACCAAACTTAATTGCTGCCAAGTATGTGTACTAGCTCAGACTACCACGAGGAAATAGCAAAATTTAATAGATCTCATAGGCTATTCAATCATCCAGTCGAGGAATCCAAAATATCTCTAAGACCAATAACACCCCTTCAATAAAGACCACTGACACAACAATAAA
Organism: Nymphalis urticae; assembly: GCA_905147175.2. Lineage (NCBI taxonomy): Eukaryota > Metazoa > Arthropoda > Insecta > Lepidoptera > Nymphalidae > Nymphalis > Nymphalis urticae. Next base: position 9,795,148 of record LR989998.1, on the reverse strand, counting down.
AAAGTTGAAAGGCAAAATGGAAAACCTTACTCTCTCTTCTATTTTTGCTGGTGTTAAAGAAATTAATTAAAATTCCATCAAGTTCCTTTGAAATGGTTGTTAATATTGCAGAAAGTAACATAATACTTTTTGAATTTTTCACGGAGCGTAGACAACAAAGTATAACCAGCTTATGAGAAATATAATAATTTCGAAGCTTCTAAAGTGACTCGAAAACTGATAAAGTTGAAAATCGAAATATATAATGTATTATTTTCAAACAATAGTAATTGCTGATATTTAAATAAAAGTTAAAAAATTATATATATTATTTTATTAAAATTTATATAAATATATATTACGGGGTGATGAGGACCGAATGGGCTAAAAGCAGCCCTCAACGTCTACAAAACTCGCAGTCTGGGTACGTTGTTCCGCTGGGACTGCTAAGAAATTGAGTGATGCAGGTTGGACGGGTTCCGGCCTTAGTAACACTGCGATGTTATATTCAGTAAGGCAAGAAGCGTCCGAGATGGCTGAACGATTACAATAATTGTTCCAACTGCCTTGATGTAAATAGAATAATTGTTCTTCGCCTTACGACGCAACCGATTTGATGACCGATGATGATGTAATATAACTATTATATTTTCTCTACTTACGTATATATCAACTACTTTACACGTGACCAAAACTTACACCTTCAAAATGCTAGACTTAAATGAATATAAAGATTGAACCTTACCATATCGTCTCTCGGACTGACTGGACTAGTTACATTGATGGTTTGGTTTCCAGTATTTTTGCAGGGGTGACTCTTCAATCCCGTAATTTTAAAGAGGGATATGGGATATGCTTCTCCAGAATGGGCGATTTTATTGTATTTGGTTCATATTTTTTACTAAACCTAAATTGTCAAGTGTACCTGATAATTTTGGTTAATTTTAATTAAGTAAACAAGAAAAAATCCATTGAAATTTTCCATACATGATCGTACCCGTTAACTCGCCACTTGAAACGAAAGTGGCGAGATTACGGGTCCAACATAATATTATATATGAAAAATGGTGATTAAACATGTTTATTTAGAAGTAATAACTATAAGAAGTAATATCACCATTTTTAAAAAATCTTTTTCTAATTTTGTCAGCGAAGTAATAAATCGTTGTTACGAAAGATCGTCATTTTTGAAGTACGAAATATGAAAATTAGTGCTGAAACTTCTTTTAATATATATAAATCATATTAGTTGTTTCAGTAGTTTTGAAAATTTATCCCTTTAAGTTATATAAATGAGATAAGGATTAAAGTTTATATGGAAGTTCATTACTTTTGTAATTAAATACCTGGAGGTTGATGGTTTTTATTTGTTTGTGCGGAATTTATTTCTCGGAGCGAGAAAAGAGTAAAAGAGGGCACAGGTACTGAAAGTTTCTCAAAAACTATAACATTTCTGAAAACTCGGATGTTATTTAGAGTATCACATCAGATAAACGGTTAGTGAATATACAATTTCGTTTCCTAATGTGATAACGATAATGATATCCTCCTGAACGATTTTGACCACGGCGGCTAATCTCAAGAGTGATTAACCAACTGCGCAGGACATATTAAAGTGCACAAGTATGTGCGCAAACACAGGTGCACTCTCTATTTTCTCATAATCGGATGTAAAAACTTCCAACTTCCAGACTCTGGGCTGCTAATGAGATTCTACAGCAACAAAAACCAATAACTTTTTATTGGCCCAACCTGGAATTTGAACGCAGCACCTAGAGATCCGAGGCCTTATATCTAGCCACTAGAACAACGTGGCAGTTAATATATACAGATAATATAAATCATAAAACGTCGTAAGTTACTTTCCCACTGCCGAGCTAAGAACTACCCTCAAAAGTACAATGATCATATTCTTTTGTGCCGCTACACAATTTTTTAATATTTAAGCTTAATTTTTTAACCGTCAATTAATGATGAAAATAGATGTCGAATTAAAATCTCAGCGGTATTTCCCGAATTGGCACCGCGATCATAGATTAAAATACCTATCTCGTGTTCCCTGTGTTGTTAGCCATTGCGGTAATTGGTCTGATTTTGTAAAAATTCTATTTTAAAGATAAATTTGTAGTGGTATAGTGGACATCGACAGTATCGATGTACAAATCATAATTTACCTCAACATTTCATGGATATAAAAAAAGGAGAATGGTGAGAATGCGTGTATTTTGGGAGTCACTGATAGCGTCCAACATGGAAACTTAGTAATAGTTGTAGAACTTGACAAAACTAAAAGATAACCTAAAATTATTAATGTACCAAGTAAGAGTAGAGGTTATTGTTCATTTGTATTTGAATAATATTTATATAAATAAGTATAATATAGGTATGTACTTTATCTCTCTAGCGAGATACATATGCGAGTATGAAGTCCTAAGATTTGATAGCCAAACATTACAGTGGTAGTATTTTGTAAATACGCGTAGGTATGCTTTTTATCATGATTTATTTAAATCAAACTATTTATAATAATATATGTTATCTATTCTTAATTACTGCCTGCGAAGAGATAAAATATAATATAATATAAGAGATTGTATCTTTATAAAGTCTTCTTTGTTTAAACTTTTATCAGTTTTATTGTTACACTATATTTCGTTCAATAATCATTATGCAATTAAAAGATTATCTAAGAAAGAAGCTGGTGCAGCAACATAGCTCTGGTATCTAGCATAACCCATATACCACAATACGCAAGTAACATGTGAGCAGCAACCTACTATCCGTGTACCTACAGGACAGTGACAATAAAAGCCTAATATGGTGCTCCAGCCTTCTAGCAGGATTTGCTTCTTATGTATTATAAGATTTAATTCTACCACGTAAAATAACAGGCTGTCATTAAATATCCCTTTTAGAGCTCATCTCAAAGTTGTGAAAATCCACAAAATTGCAAAGTTAAAACGTCACGTTTGAATAGAATACAAATAAGTAACACGAAAGCAAAAATAATGACAAGAGCTTTCAATTCAATTGTCATGTCAACAAAATCTCTATGGCGCCGTTCCGACGAACACCGCACAACTATTTTCCAATAAATTATAATATTTTCTTTCTTTTGACTCCCATATCCTAGAGCCTCATTATTTTTAATATAAAATTATAATTATTATCTACATAAGCTTGTATATAAACGATGCTTTGTTAATTTTTAATTATGTGGGTCCATTTTCGCCATTCCCCTTTTTTAACCATTTAATTATCAACTTACCTAAGCTTAACAGGCCTCTTTATTGAACGAACAATCGAATATCATATTTATTTTAAACTAGCTAACAGTCCCAACTATCTATGATAATTTTAAAATACTTTTTATGGTATTTTTTAATAAAAACTAAAATAGTTACTATATCATGTATGTAAAGAAGATGTCTATTATATGTCGCGGATTTTTCTGTAGGCTTTCTTAAGACCGGCTTCAGTGGTATCTCTTATGATTTCAGATTAAGCCCTGACACTAACCCTACCAAAAAATATTATACAATTTCAAAAGGTCTCCAGTATTTTTAAATTTAATATATATATATATATATATATGTTTTAGTGTATAATATATATATATATATATATATATATATATTATACACTAAAACATTTCGGAAATAAAACATAATTGATGGTGAAAACCGCCTTAAAGCCTAGCTTAGAAGAAGTAAACAAACGAACGGACAGAAACGAAAGGTGACTTTGTTTTATACTATTTAAAATAAATATAAATAAGATTGTCATTAGGCCTCCTCTCATCGCAGGATGTTGGGCCTGTAACTTGATCCTGTAACCCGAAAATCTTACACATATTATTATTAATTAACCAACGCTTTTATTGCACAAGGATTAAAGTTCAATTTTGAATGGCTTGTTGTTTATTAAGGCATGTTTAATGTTGGTTTTGATAATAGCTACTTTGGGTAGTGCCATCTGTCGCTGTAGGCGTCCTGTTCGCTACTTGGGCACGATCACACGTTTTTCTCATATATTCATCGGAAGTGAACTATTTTTGAGCCCCGCAGGTGTACCCTTGAGATAATAGGGTACAAAATTCTATTGAGTACTCTAATCTATCTATGTGTGTCAGATATGTATACTTTAATGTAATGTGGTAAAACTTAATGATGATTAAGTAATTAATAAAAAAATAAAGCGTTCAAAGCTTATTTTCCAAAGATCATAACCATAATATATTCTTCACCAAAATTTGGGGCGTCGAAATACAATCGAGATAAATAATTTTATGTTTATTTTTAACAATGAACTTAAGAAAGAAGCTCAATTACTAAAAAATATTATTTTGAATAATTTATACTTACGACCAGTATCGTAAATGATTTCATATTAATGAAGTAAATAAAGACGAATATCTTTAAATAAGGATATAAAAAATAACCATAATTTATATCTTACGAGTATATGCTTAAAATGTTCATTGGCTAGCCTCTAAGCCGGTTCTAGATTCAAAACACTTATCAGGGCAATTAAAACGTTGTTGAGTTTTTTGTAAAATGTTCAGTAGCAGCTCGGAAAGCACGTTAAGCAGTAAGGCTTTCTCCGGCGCCCTTACTCTGTCCGGTCGAATCGCCATCCAGGCAAATTATGAGTATATGTGCACTCTCACACACGATTTGAGCATTATGTATGTCCTGTTCAGAGTAATATAATAGTTTCCGTTCGGAATGGGCGATCGGACAAAAGATTATCAACAAATATTTTAAATATTTCTTACATATAAATACAAGGAGTACTTAAAACACCAATAAAGACTTGGAGACCGTGCGACAAAAACGAGAAGGTGGATCCAAAGATGTTTTGAAGTAAGCGAAAGAAAATTTAAATTATTTATCCAAATTTAGAATGAGAAATTAAATTATTATGTAAAAGTATTTTGTGAATATAAGCGAATTCTTTTCTTAATATAACGGAAGATTTTTTCTTATCTATAAAGATATATCATATTGTAGAGCAATTCTTTTATGTAGTCACCAAGTTTGTGTGTTGTGTGGTAACAGGAAATGTAGCCCAAATTTCCTGTTTACACCCCAAAATCCCCCCACTACACACGTTCCGTATCACTATACTGTGACTATGTGCTATATGTGATGATATTTTTCTCTTTTATGTAACCTGTGTCTTGTAGCTTAACTCGAACAAATTACGTAATCCTTTATTTGACACTAGCTTAAAAATTCATTAAAACCTTGTAATATTGAAACGCTGTTGGATTACTAATAAAAAAAAGTTTCTTTCAACTCTTCATTGTCTTTTCATGAGTAGAATACAAATTATTTGAAACCAATTTTATAGGCTTGCACTTTAAAAATACAGATACACTCGGTATACTTGAGTAAATATTACGCTTATTAAGCAAAACATATCTGCCTTCAATTATGTCGAAAAAAAAATACATATATTTAGGACCGAAACACAAAAATACGATACGATCACATACTTGTGCGACCGAGTTATTTGACGTTGACGTATTTAAGACACGTACGAAACGATTTGCTTCCTCGTTTCTGATACGCACCGCCAAGGTTTGGAATACCCTCCCGACCTCCGTTTTCCCCACCACCTACAATATGGGTACCTTCAAGTCCCGAGTGAATAGGCACCTTCTAGGCAAGCGCGCTCGATCTTAGACTGTATCTCACTTTCCATCAGGTGTGATAACAGTCAAGCGCTAGCCTATACATTAAAAAAAAAAAAAGAGTTCGACGCATCGTGAGAACTTGCAAATTGATTCGTAGTTGAAATATGTTTACCGGAACCATAGTAATGTGACGTCTAGCTCGATGAAGTCTTATCGCTGTATTCGCGTCGCAAACCTCTATGTTGCGAATTCGTCTCGTGCCGATTCGCAGATTTATGTTTTGACCCTTATTTATAACATAACTATAAATTAGATCATTATATTATTTTACTTTTACAATGTTATTTTTGTATCTATAAATATGTCACAATGCCCTTCGAATAAAACAACTTTCATTCCCCTCATTTCTAAATTATAGGCTGTCACTATGTAGACTATATTTACTGAAGGCTTTTTAAATATACACAATGCAAATCATGACCACGTGTGGTTGAAAAAATTTGAAATGAAATGAAACAAAATTTATTTGTTGAACTAAAAACTTTAAAGTACAAATAATATATATTCGTGAAACTATTTGGTTTTAATTCGTGAACTTTAATTTGGTTGTTTTGTGTGAAAAGATTATATTTATATGTACCTACTTCAAAACTTTCAAAGGTTAAAAGCCGACGAATCTAACATCTTCCTTATTTAAGTTGGTTAAGAATAAAAGCTTTTGTTGATTAATAACTGAATTAATAAGCGAAAACATTGTTTTTTAGTACATATAAAACTATAAATACTTACCACCATCGAACATTGTATATTTATGTCTTTTTTGTCTATAAATATATTATAAACACTTTCATACCGATCATTACTGTTTGGCGGTGGAATATCAGTGGTGGGGTGGTACCCCTAGGGGGCCCCGTACTTGACCCACTATTACCCACCTCCATTATACTATCTATTTATATAAAAATTACATACGAATATTTATGAAGAAATATTTATATATTACCCCATTAATATGTTTTGTCAATATTATGTTATTACTTTTTTCTTTTAAAATATGTAAAAATATGATTTTCACAGTTAATTGCTAATTCCGATATTATAATCAAAACATTAAAATTATAAATATTGATACTTCTAGTCTTTATGTTATGATGTTATGAAACTGTTTATGTGTAATGTAATTAACTGTAATGACTTATATCCAAATGAATAATAAAATATATATCTTTGTCACTGATCACCTCCTAAACGGCTAAACCGATTTCGATGTAATTCTTTGTGTATTGCGAGCGAATAAAAAACCCTGCAACCGTTAGGGTTTTTTATTGTTTCACCCGTACGAAGTCGGGATGAGCTTTTAAAATGGATTGGTGTGCTCTAAAAAAATGAACAAGACGATTTGATGAAGATAAAAATTGAGAGGGTGCGGTACTCACCTAATCTTTTCAATTTGCATTTTTAATGCGAGTCTAGATTACAAAACAAAGGGATCCTTTAAACTTGTATTATACGTGTATGTCTTTTTAACCTGTGCGTTGATAGTCAGTCATTTAAGGCATTGTTTTGAATATAATACGGGTATATTGATTTCATAAAAACGTGCTAAAATTTAACATAAGTAAACAGGAGGTACGGTCGGTAATTAATATTTCATCCCGATGTCCGATATCGTGCGCGCAGGCTGCGGTGATCACGTCCGCCCCAACTTCCGTCGCTCGCGTTTCAACAGCCTCGCGCGTTGTGATTTTTTCCTTTTTTTTATCTCGTTCCCATGACCTATAGGTTTTTTGTAGGGATCGCTTAAACTTGATTGATTTTGTGGTTTTATAAATTGTAAAGTGTTATTATATGTATCAAAACCCCAATCCTTTTTGAATCAGTTTTTTTTATATACTAACAATTTTCCAAAATAAATATAGAAATTTATAATTAAATAGACTAAAAATAATGCGGTGCGCCATTAATAGAACAAATCTCATAATCTATTAGCAAATTTTACAAACGTTTTTCTAACAAATCCCTTCTTTAATTTTCTGTAGTTATCATCAAAATATATTGCAGTTTATATACTGCCTGCCTCGTTGGTGTTGTGGCTAAATATAAGGCCGTAGACCCTAAGGTCCTGGGTTCAAATCCCAGGTTGGGCGTGTCGGTTTGCCGTCCCATCGGATTATGAGAGTTAGGGAATAGAGAGTACACCTGTGTACTCTATTTAATATCATACTCTTTAATTACTATCATGGTTCATTTACCAGACTATATTTTTATATGAAAAAAAAAACCTGGGGTTTAATGATTTTATTTTAAAATTAATAACTATAAACAAAATCTGATATTAATATGATGTTAGTACCTTTTAATTAGTATTCAGCCGTTTGTTAGTAGTATTTGATACAAAGTAAATAAATTATAATAAATCGATTCTACTTTGCACAAAGTAAATTCTAGGTATTCTAGTAATGGCGGGAAAGTCCTAGACTTACTCACAGGTTTTCCCTGTTCGATGCTCTACATTTATATTTCAACCCCAAAGACCTTGAAGTAGTAATTATTCTATACCAAACATGCACACTGATCGTGACATGGGCTAACTTTGTTTTGTTTTGAATGGTATTACGACAGACAACATTTTGAATAAAGTTAGAAATAATACAGGATTGTTCACAATTTTCGGATCATTATAATAATTACATATTTGATGTGTTCACAAATATTGCAACTGCACTTTATTCACACATGGATAGAACCCTCAAATATAGATAGAACCCTTAAATAGAACCCTCAGTCCGGCAGATTCTGAATAACAAAACTTCTTCCTTGATAAATTGAGTTCAATAGAACTCAATTTAACTCAATTACAATGTATGTAAGTATTTAGGTTATTGAAAAACTTATATATGGAAAGCGTTCATAGATAATCAAAAACCACTATCTTAACCTATGGTTGCTTTAAGCTCTAAAATGTCGACATGCTGGCTTATTTACTGCAATTCTACTGGGCGTAAGAGTTTCGACAACAAATATTTGCTTTATTTGACTAATTTGATGTGCAAAATGCGAAAAATGAATGGAAACAAGTATTTTCTAAAAAGCATAAACGCCATAGCGACATTTCCAATCAAGCATATATAAATATATAGGTCTTCTACGCATTTCCAAGTCCAGACTTAATCGTCGGATTGACTATTTGTCCAAATAAATAAAAAAGATATGTCTATGTCACTGAACTCCTCCTCAACGGCTAAAACGATTTTGATGTCATTATTTGTGTATTGCAATCAGGTTCCAGGATTTTTTATTATTTCACCCGCACGAAGTCAGAATGTGCAGTTAATAATATGGCTTGGGTGCTCTAAAAGAATTGATACTACTGGTATATTGATTTATTAAACGAACGTGATAATTTTTTTTAACATAATTAAACATAAATAAAAGGAGGACAATTAATGCTACTACGGCAACTCGATACAACAACCTCTGTGACGCCCTAATTATTATAATAATCTGCAAATACTAATGAATATGCAACCAAGAATGGCAATATGCATAAAGTGTAAACAGTTCAACTGGCTTACAGTGCGCTGGCTAGATCCTGACCCATTGATCAACCAAGTTACTTAATTTAATTAGTCTTAAAATATATAAAGGATAACGGTACGGTACGGTAACAGCCTATAAATGTCCCACTGCTGGGCTAAGGCCTCTTCTCCCTGTTTGAGGAGAAGACTTTGGAGCTTATTCCACTACGCTGCTCCAATGCGGATTGGTGGAATACACATGTGGCATAATTTCAGTGAAATTAGACACATGCAGGTTTCCTCACGATGTTTTCCTTCACCGAAAAGCACGAGATGAATTATAATCACAAATTAAGCACATGAAAAACTTCAGTGGTGCTTGCCCGGGTTTGAACCCACGATCATCGGCTAAGATTCACGCGTTCTTACCACTGGGCCATCTCGGTTTTTTTACATAAAATTAATTAAATTATGTAATTATTAAATCGCAGTAACAACGTTACATAATACATTAGAATCGCTTATATCTTTTAGAAAGAACGCTTTAGGTAAAAAGCTTCTTTTGTTTTTTAAATAAAAAGAAAACAATATTATTAATGATGAAATTTTAATAAAAGTAAGACATAATTACAACGACTAAAATTATTGTTTTGTTAGCAAGAATCGAAAGTCTCTTTAAAATATTGTACTGACTATGACCTTTATATGTACATTTATAACTAAACTATATAATATACACATAAAAAGGTGGCCATCGCGGGACGCCCGGCAGATGAAATCAACAAAATTGATGCTAATAGTTAATTATAATTAATAAATTAAAAAAAAAAAACATTTCGTTTCGTTACTAATATATATAACATAGAAGTATATCGTATACACTCCACGATCACACAAGGGAGTAGATTGCGGCGACGAAGAGGGGGCAAGCAGGCATAAGAGCGTGTCATGTCATGTTTGCCATCACACCATACGAATCGGAAGACGTTTTACATCAAAAACGAAAAAATATGAAATTATAATGTCCGACTGCGCAAAGGACTCTCCTGGTAAGAAGAGTGATTTAGCTTGTTTCACGACTCAAACCGACCACGTCTATCTCATTCGCAGTGTTCCTCGCAAGGCATTTTACGTTGAGCACAAGATAAATAAATACTAATTCATTACTGGACTAGATTGACCTTATTATATTTAAAAAACAATCTGATAATTATACTTTGTTATAATAAAATATATTCACGTATGTCACGCTAGCATTCGCTTTTTCTTTATCTGTAAATGACAGAGGGCCTTTACCTTATTTCTCAGTAACAAAGCACCATGCTTTCAACGGACCGGAACTATAACTTAAAGAATTGAGGTATAAATTCAGCCTAGACTAGATGTGGCCTCTATTTTCCTTGTCAAAAAGTTGTATCTAGCTGAAATAAGTCTCAAATTTAGTATTTGTGCTTACAATCATAAATCATATGCATTGTGTGGTTCAGATTGTGTCAAAATGACAACACAATAATTTAAAATATAGACAACTTATTATAGCTCGCATCAAAATGTTAAAATAAAATTAAACAGTTTGTCATATTATTTTTATAAGTATCAAAACATCAATTTGCCAACTTAAAAGTAACGGTGCTTTTATTTAAAGTTTAAATGCCATTTTACCCCTTTAGGGTTGAAATTTCATAATTATTTAAATAAAACACGCTTCTTAATTTGAAATATGAATTGCTCTTTCCACACCCAATTTTACCTCATTAATTTTTTTAAAGCTTACTTCCAAAAGGTTCCAAGTAACCCTATACCAAATTACATCAATTCACTTTGGTTATGAAAAACAAACAGATAGACAGAGCTACTCTAAAAATAATATCATATATATTTTCCGTACTAACAAAATAATATGTAATAATAATTTCGCATTCTTTTAGATAAATTTAGCTACAGAATATCGTTGTTGGTGTATTCTATTCAATCATAACTCGTAGCACGCGATCCAAAAATTATCCCCTTCGCTACAACCCTCTCTGCCGGCTTTCCATGATGAAAATGGAAAAATATAACGTAAATAACGTTACGTTGAACGAACCTAGCCATTTTAAATCGACAAATCAGTTTTATATCTAAATCAATTTGATGAGAAACGTATAATAAAGCTATGATAATAACGTGATGGCAAAACCGACGCCTTTGAACCAAGTTAGTCCAGTGGATACAACACAGAAAACAACATCATATTCAGGATGTACCGAATATTCATTTTATATTCTAAATTCAAAAACTCTTATTCCAATATCATTGTATTTATTATCTTATAATTCATTGATCGTGATTAAAAAGGTATTTACGTTTTTAACCTTTTTAAGTCGAAGAAAAATTATTAGAACCAGCCAGCAACCGCGCAATATTATTTAAGTTTTACGAGTATTTTGTTTGCCTTAAAAAATATATATGTACCTTTTTCTTACATTTATTATTTTTAAGCTGTTAAACGCCATTCAATGTTTAACCGCAAATTAAATTACAATGCGTCATTTAGTAACAGTTGTAACAGGAAATGTTATGAATCGAGACGAGTTTCATTATCAGATATTTTTTTTTATCATAAGCTAAATAACGTCCTAACCAATATTATACTTAAGCGTCAATAGCACACTGGTTTACGGGTCACCTAGCGACGTTAACGCCTCAGGTTTGATCCTTAACCCTTGGGCTATTGTCGTCCACAATCCTATTTACCGTACCGTAGCATATTTAAATTTTGAACTGTAATTTAATTCGAGTGATGAAACGATGAAAGCTTTATACGATTTTGTTCTATTAGAAGATGAGTGGGTCAGTGTAATTACAGTCACAAGATATATACAGAGTATAAACATACTATCAATCACAAGATAACATGGATGGTAGCCCATTGATAATACACTCGAAAGTAGCGACTTACTTCTTACAATGCCAATGGAAAAAGACAGAGGTGTTTAGGTTGTCACACGCCTGTTAGATTCGAGGTAATTAAACCAAAATTACACTTATGTACCTTTCACGAATGAAATTATTTATTTCGTTTGCTAGTGAATTAACAGAGATAATCTTTAAATATATATTAACTTTAATACTTGCACAAATTACAAAAAAAAAATGAAACACTAAACATAAAATTAGTACAATTAAAGTGTTTGGCGGTAGAATGTGATAAGTGGATGCAAGCCGTCTGGGTAGGTTGGTATCACATGGGGTGCATGTCAGTCACCTCCACGTGGTGCACCCTGGGCAACGGGGTCGACCAGCAATCCGACGTTTTTTCCGGAATGCTTGTCGACCGCGGCTGAGACTGACGCGGCGGAAGTGTCACGGGCCGCTCCTGGTGCTTCTCTGTTGCAGCAGAGTGGACTAGCGAGCGGCTCCGTGGCAAGTAGGTGGACTCCGGGGTCCTTTGGACTGCCGGAGGGAGGAGGAGTTGGTCTCTGGTGTCCTTTGGGGCAGCCGGAGACAGGAGTAGAGTAGAAGGAGGAGGGAGAGGCGGGTTCGCCCAGTTTCGGTGTCGTTGCTGGGTGGACAGACCCTAAAAAGTCACCGCCTCTCAAACTCGTTACCCCATCCAGGCGTCAGCCTGCGGTGGGACCGAGGGTCTGGCCTTCACCGGCTGGGCCAAGAGGAGACAACCTCAATAAAAAACACCTGGTGTGTCGCTAACCCATAGCGACGGCCGCTGGCGGGGTCGCGGTGGTGAGCTAACGCGTTCCCGTAACCCCGCCGCCTGCGGTGAGACGGAAACGGGGAGGTTTTAGTGGGTAGGACGGTGGCCTTCTGCCCCGTGAGTCCCACATAACCGTCCCGGTCGTGGACCGGGCGGTAGGCGTAAATGCCTTTCCTCCTCGACAACAAAAAAAAAAAAAAAGGTTGGTATCACATACAATGGTTGTCTTGCATACATACATAGACATACATACAATGCTACTGTGAACGCATTGCCGCATAAGCTGCGTTTTCCTGGCAAAAAGCCAACCATTTTAATTTATTACGTTTCGCTTAACGCGATTCAGCTTCGAATGTTCCTCCTCGGATCGTATATCGACAGTGGCTGTAAATAATTGTCGACTTATGCTCTTCACGCATCTTTGTCTACTGCAGATTGACAATTATATGATAAACATACTTGTATCTTCGTATTACAATACGTGATAAGTATTTATGTTTAAGCTATTTAGTTTTTATTTAATTCTTTTTTTTTTCATAAATATAAATAAGGGAAAGAAAACAGTCACATTTAAATCCAATTCATCTTATTAACAAAGGTAGTTTCACGCCGGTGACATTAATCCGCTATTCGTCTTACTCCGGTAAAACTAGACTTACGTATATTCGTGACAATCTTTATATTTTGTTTAAAAATGTATTCGAAATGGGATTGAAGCTGTTTATTAAATCGACTTTCATTGATTATCAAATGTATTTCATTACAAAACTTCACCCCATTGTTATAAAAAAAAGATATAATTATAATCAATCACTTCTAATAGCTTCGTCAAATGGCGGCTAAGTCGTCATGGGAAGTTTGGAAGTATAACATAAGTGGATGTAAGTGGTGTTCCATTTTTAATAAAGATATATCAATCAAGAAATAGTTGTAGTGAATAACATAGCAATTGCGTGGAATATATGAATCTAAGGTTTGTTTATCCCCTCGATTAGTATATACGATTGTACGAATAGACTTTCATGGTAATCGGTCAAATTATGTCTGTAAGTTTATTGATCCCAAACAGATATGTATACGAACATCTGTTATATATATATAGATAGATGACTAGTTTCCGGGATGGAGAGAGGTTTTAGATAATGTCCTTTTCTGTAGTTTTGACGGGCCGGTTGGCGTGGTTGGTAAGATACTTGCCTTTCACGCCGAAGGTTGTGGGTTCGATTCCCACCCAGGACAGACATTTGTGTGCATGAACATGTCTGGGTGTAATTATCTATATAAGTGTGTATTTACAAATGAAAAGTAGTATATGTAGTATATCCGTTTTCTGGTTTCCATAGTTCAGGCTCTGCTTAGTTTGGGATCAGATGGCCGTGTGTGAATAATGTCCTAGGATATTATTATTATTATTAAATATGAAATTGGTTCTTAGGAATATAAATCGTCAATTTTAAGTTTGGTCAAAATGCATGCCAAGAGTTAGAAAAACTTGACTCGAATCGAACTCTGGAACTTGGGAAAAAAGTATGGATATTTAGTGCGGGAATTTATGAAGATGAAAGCAACGACTGCTAAAAAACTTCATCAGTGGTGGTATAATGTAGACAAGTTTGAATGTCTGCCAACTACTGATTTCTTAGTTATTGTTGATTAAGTTAGGGAACATAAATTATCATGTCGCCATTTTGAGGAGGTGTCTTTTCTCTTTTGTAAAGTATTAATAAATAATACATATTATACTGTACAATATCATGTAGGTGATAAAAAAGCTTTGATATTTTTCGTATATGTTCGTACTTGATATAGATATAGATTTAATTGCATGATTATTACGTGTATCTGTTTAATGTATATAAGTAATTACTGAGTTTATTGCCAGTTATTTTCATATTCATATATATCACCAATCAGACAAAAAGTGTTCTTATAATGAACTGATATAATGAATGAACCATCAGGTTAAATATGAAAGAAAAGGAATCATGAAAAACCCCCCTTTTATTTGGAAGTAAATAAAACATAGTCAATTTATTTTTGAGACAATATTAGAACCAGTGAATTAAATATCGAGTCCTATTATATTTTAACATAAGTACTTTCAAAAGAATATATAGTATTGCCAATTTATTCAGCAGATAATTATAAGAAGAGTTAGAAGAATTCAAGAGTAAATAATTAAAATATTACTAGAAATGATATTTCTAAAAAAAGGAACGCTATTTTCTTTTTACTTCCATAATAACGTTATAGAATATATCCTTCGTATCCTTTTGATATATATTATTATTGCTTTGATTATTGTAGATTAAATTATAAAAGTTTTTATTTTTAATTCATATTAAATAAAAAAGTAAAGTATATTCCACAGCCATTTCCATAGCCATTCCACGGCACTATCGACTTGTATACCAAATGGCATTACACTACGTCTCGTCATTTGAAAGTGTTTGCGATACTATAAACACACATATTTTCACGTTTAATATTAAGAGTCTTGACTAGAGTGAATATTATGTTTTTTTTTATCCTGGGACATTATTCACACGCGGTCATCTGATCCCAAACTAAGCAGAGCTTGTACTATAGAAACCAGACAACTGAAATACTAAATATACTACTTTTCTTTTGTAAATACATACTTATATAGATAATTACACCCAGACTCAGGACAAACATGTTCATGCACACAAATGTCTGTCCTGGGTATGAAACGATCCCACAACCTTCGGCGTGAAAGGCAAGTATCTACCAACCACGCCAACCGGCCCGTCAATTTAATATATAGATAGATAGATTACATAGAAATCCGAGATGGCCTAGTGGTTAGAACGTGTTTAACCGATGATTTTAGCCGCGGGTTCAAACCCTAACAAGCACCACTGTATTTTCATCTGCTTAATTTGTATTTATAATTCATCTCGTGCTTGGTAGTGAAGGAAAAGAACGTGGTAACGTATATATCTAATTTCACTGAAATTCTGCTATGTGTATCCACTAAGCATTGGAGCAACGTGCCACCATATTTTATATGTAATAAGGTCCAAATCTCCTCAAAGAGATACGAGCCCAGCCGTGGAACATTAACAGGCTTTTTTATAGACTTTAACCGATGGCTGTAGGTTAGAACACTAAATCTTGACTGAAAATTGCAAGTTCAAGTTTGTGTCTATAAATAATTTATCACGAGCTCAACGTTGAAGTAAAACATTTTGAGGTAGCCTACCTAATCTACCACTAACCAATGTACCCAGCCACATTTGAGCAGCAGTCTACAAAAAGAGTGACCAAGCAGCAACCCAGCAGTGAGACATTACAGACTAAATAATAAGTTGATTCATAATTATATGAAACCGGTGAATGTTACACTTAACATAAATTTATTGAGATGTTCGATAATATAAATAGTTATTCGCTTCTCTAACAAAGATAACTCCTTCAGTAATAGAACTAATGCTTTTGTTTGTCTTTATTTAGTTTATCGGGAGTAAGCAAATATATATTGAAATTCCGACTTCAGTTACAATAATCTAAAGTAAACAAAATCTTCATTTATAAATAATATTCCATATAAATTGACCGAATTATAGGAGCCCTTGATTGATCTTACAAGTTAAGTAAAAATAATAATAACGTTTTTTTTTTTAATAGTAAGGTGGACGCGTTGTTCTATAGACATTGGCGCTGTATGAAATATTAACCGTTTCTGCATCGCCAATGTGTCACCAACCTTGGGAACTAAGATGTCCATTGTGCCTGTAGCTACAGAAACACCAAAAAGTATTGCCTCTTGGCGGTAGAATATATGACGAGGGGTAATACCTACACAGACTGGCTCGCACAATACCACCAAGTAATTAACTAAATTATATCTTGTATTATATTACGATCGCCAATTTTGATATTATATTAAAAGCTTTAAAAAAATCCTGGACCATTATTTTATCTACGCTTACATAACTACTATTTTTTCTACATATATATATAAAAAAACATCTAATTCAATAAACCCTTGGACCTTGAAGTAATAGTGCAAAACATTTTTAAAATATGTAATATCCCGTCGTAGTGCCTCCACTGGTGACTGGAGGGCTGGTTAATATTTCGCTCAGAGAATTGTAATTGCGATTCAAAGGGGAAATGCTGCTTACATTCTTTGCCGTCATTCCACGCGGTCATGATTTGTACAGTAACATTTTTTTTATTTTCATTTATTAACGGTCTCAATGTAAATAATTCTTATGAAACTTTACTTTTAGAGGTTTAAGCCTCTACAATATTTATATCATACAAAAATAGGACTTAAATACACCAATAAAATTTTCAACAATCAGCACAATGCGCTAAGTATTAATAATTACAGTAAAGTAAAGTAGTGAGTTACTATCCATATTCATATTGTGGGTGTTTTCTTGACCGACTTCGCTCACGGCGGCTATTCTCATGAGAGACTAAATATTATAATACACAAATGTATGCGCAAACACAAGTGCACTCTCCACTCCCTCACTGTCGTAATCCGATGGGACGGCAAATCTGAAACGACCGTAAAAACTTCAGATGCAGGACTATGGACTAAGAACTGTTTTAAGTCCTTTCCGAGGCACGGCTGATATTAGTAATTTCGGCACAAAAAACCCAATAACTTTTTGATTATAAGACCTCTAAATCATTGGCCTAGTAAATCCATAATAATAACATAAATACAAAATTATCTATGTGTTCAAGAAGAAATCTATTAATATTATTATTTAAAAAAATTTAAGCCTCAGACATAAATTAATGTATACTTATATTATAAATGTGAAAGTAACTCTATCTGGCTATCTGTTTATTACGCTTTCGCGGCTTAACCACTGAACCGAATTTGATGAAATATGGTATGAGGCAAGCACCCCAAGGTCAAGTCAAAAAAGTAGGCTCTGTTCTTAGGCCACTTTTATATACCTGCCTCTCCACTAACACGCAGATGAAGCTGCGGGCGAAAACGAATTATTTATTATTCAAATTGAATATAACTTACCTATAGGATTATTTTATTCGACGTGTACAAATTTCTTAATAACGTAATTACCTAATTACCGGTACAATTTCTTAGAACTTTTGCTGTTGTTTACATGTTGGTGGATCTAATTTAGATCAAATAGTACTTACCGACCGTTTCAAACAGTACTTACTTACCGTTTTTAGTATCGTGACAAATTAGTACTTTCTGTACATTTTTGTTGGTAGGATACTGTTTGAAAAGACCAGATATAAAAGCTGGGTTCCCAAGTGGGGTCATTAAAAAGTTATTGAATGTATTTGCAGTAGTAGCCCGGAGTCTGGAAGTTAAAAGTGTTTACACTTCCGTGCCTCGCAAACCACGTAAATTCCTGCACGCAATGTCCTGCGCAGTTGACTAGATTCCTTTGAGATTGGCTACCCTGGCCGAATTCGGTCAGGTTCTAAACAACTTCAATATTTTCCGTAGAATAATAGATAAAAAGGTTTAAACTAAATATAGAATATATATATATATATTATTTTATGTATCGTTTATCAGGTGTAAGCTTTGGGTGGAGCTAACCAGCTTTTTTTTGTTGTCACTGGAAAAGCATTTATGCATTCACCCCCACGTGAAGCGGTTGTATGTGCGGCTCTTTGGCCGAAAGCCAGAATACTTTTGAAGTACGCCGCGAGAACGCTTACACATGCTACCGGACACACCCACCTAGAGTATCCACACTCATCAGTTATTTTAGCGCCAAAGAACAACACGCCGAATCGCAGTGTCCCGATTTTCATAATGAGTGAGTCGGTGTAATTACAGGCACAGGAGAAATAATACTTTGATTCCTTGGCCTTTTAGGCGAAGGTAATTAATTACTTGCTCTTTTCCATTCTTAAATAATTTTAAAATCGTTCAATAAGGTTTCGTTGGTTTATAGGAAGGATGTATTTAGATAAATATACAATAATATATATTACTTATAATTATAGAGACACGAATAGTTATATATTTGGTATATACATTTATTGATGGTGTTTTTTGATTATCTATAATAAAACACAACATTTCTACCAATTGACTTTTATACGCAGTCGTTATAAAAGAGTTTCGTTCCGGTTCGTTCTACACCGAGAGCATATATTTATACAAATAAACCAACCCCTAGGGCAACTTAATCCTTTAAAATGATGTCAATAAATTAAAAAAAAAAACTTGTCTTATAAATTAAAAAATAGTTTTTGTATTTTTATTTAATTAACGAAACGCAGGTATGGTTTGGGTCTAAATATTTTATTTCTCGCAAAAATTAAATAAAGTATTGAAATACTACTACACACATTTAAGAGTCCGTACTATGAGGTAAATTATACTATTCGTATATTTATTTCGTATATTATTATTTATTACGAGTAAGTATTAAAAACACTGGTTATTCAAATAAATATTTATATAATTATTCATCAAACGCGCAAGATAATGACTACTTTGATATATTATATGTATATATAAAGTATATATGTTATTTTAATATATACTAAGTATTCACATGTATACCTTATGGTATTAAAACATGGCTATATTATTGTTAAAGTTCATTTATACTGAAACTAGACCAAAGGCAATTAAATGAAGAAGACGGCGCAAAACCGCTGAATTCAGAGGGCCGAGGCCCAGTCGGAGTGACGCCAATCAGGGGACGCTTGTGTCCAGCGATGCACCAACCCGCATTGGAGCAGCGTGGTGGAATAAGCTCCAAACCTTCTCCTTCAAAAGAGGAGAGGAGGCCTTTAGCCCAGCAGTGGGACATTCACAGGCTGTTACGGTTGTGTCCAGCGATGCATATTTAAAGGCAAAGGGATATCGTGAAGAATGGTGACATATCTATTATATAGATTGCCATTTTGATATATATTCTAGAATTTTCCTTATAGTCGCAGTTGATGCCCTCTTCATCAGCTTCCCCATGCCTCTTCGCAACCATTGCATGGGGTAATCTGTCGTGCAATTATAACTTTTTCATCGCACATTTGATGCAGATGACCGTCTCGTTACCAAGTCTTTGTGCCTCGTGTAATGTGAGGGTGGATGATTGCTCTTATTTTCAAATAATTGTAAACTTTTGTACTACTTTGTAAAAGAACACTTCGGGATATTTAATATATAAATAGCGATACTTAAAACATCAGTGTAGGCGGAGCTTTATGAGTAGTATGACGCATCGTCGCGCCCCAAATGCGCTCGCCGAGCCTTACCAATGATATACAGATACAAGATATGTCATGAGAATATATTTTCCTGCAGATATACTTAGGACACCATCTACTTAGTGGTAGGGCTTTGAGCAAGCCGCCTGGGTAAATACCGCCCACTTGTCACATATTTTACAGCCAAACAGCATTACCTAATATAGATGATCCGAATGATAAATAATTTATTTACATTACATGTAAGTTTTATGAACATTTTTCATTAATAAATAAAAATCTTTTTTCTTCCAGAAAAATCTATACATCAATGGTCATTTCCTCCGGTGGGAATTTCAAATTAAGGTCTCATACACTACTAATTACCAACACAATTATAAATATTACACGTTCCCTTACAATGACATGTTTCCTTATAGTATACACGAAAGTACACGTTTCCTTTAGAATACTAAAGAAACAATTGATATGCATTAATATAACACCAAGAACCTTGTCAAATGAAATCGAAATGTTCGCTGAATTCAATCGTGTAAAAGAATTTTTGATCACACATGGTTCGTATAAAAATGAGTACAAATTCACCGCAAAAAGTATCGTCTGCACTGCCAGGTTAAAGCCTCTACTTTTGAGAAGGTTTGGAGTTTATTCCATCACGCTGCTCCATGCCGAGATGGCCCAGTGGTAAGAACGCATGAATCTTAAATGATGACCGTGGGTTCAAACCTGGGCAAGCCTTCTCCAAAAAAAAGGGAGAAGAGGCCTTTAGCCCAGCGTTGGGTCATTCACGGGTTGTTATGGATTACGGCTGCTCTATTGCGGGTTTTAAGTTGTACACATGTGGCAGATTTTCATTCGAAACAAGCAATTTTCTTCGCGATCTTTTTCTTCGTTCGTATATACTAACCACTAAACCATCTTGGCTCTTATAAATAAATAACTATGTAAATATATGGCAATGCTTGGCTTTCAAATCATGCTTATGTTGTCATTACGTTGAATGTATGTATAAATATGTTGTCAAATTTAAATTCAAAAATACTTAAACACCATCAACATTTTAAGATACAATGGTTACAATACGGGCTGTATTGTAACTATAAAAAATACTTTTAAAAAAGTGCCTTTATCATAATTTTGATGTATGCATTTTGAAAGCACTGATACAAGCTATACAAATCATATCACACATTCCTTTATTATCTACTTTAACTTTAAATAAAATAAAATCATATGGTAGATCATTATAACTGATGTTTAAAAAAGGTTATTTTTATTATTTCTACAATCTGCTATTTCTTGGAAAAACAATTCCCGGCGTCTTATGTAATACAAAACATTTTATGTTTCATTGTATTAACGCGTAGGCAACTTATATACTTAACTTTTAATTATATAAAGCTTAAAGTTCTTCGTATAAGATTTTATATTATTGTTATAGGAATGTTTTGCACACTGTTGTAATATGTTTTGTATATTGTGTATATGTGATTGTAATATTAGACATTCCTATTTGCTTATAGTTTCCAAGTTTAGTAATATAATTAAAATAAGTGAGAACATTCTTACTTTCGTTACAAAGTTAAACAAAGATATAGAAGTTTCTAGTCTATTTTTAAATTATAAATTGTCTCCTTTTTTCTATTTCGATCACCAATCACAATGTATGAACAAATTGCCAATTTTCTTATTACAAATTTATTTTTCAACTGAAATCGACGAATATAATCACACCCACTGTTAAACTATTTACAACAATAAAAAAAATCTACATTATATTAGATTTATTCTAAAGGTTTAATTAGTACGGATTTCCTTAGGGCATCATAATTTTTTTAGCTGCATAATTTTATCGGTCAGTTATTATAAATAAATATAAAGCAAATGATGAGGTATTTTACTACACTTTTCTCTTTTTGCGTTCTATGTCAAACACTTATGTATTATATTTCATATGTCATTGCAACTCTTCGATTATATGTTGATGTTGATATTAAATATTTTTATGGTATCATGTCTTACGGTACTCAATACATATGTTACATTTGGTATACAATGCTTCTAACATAGAAATTATATTTATTAAAAAAAAAGTGGATTTGTGTTTTTGCATTCTCCAAGTTCGAAATTCCGGTTTGGATGTCTTAAATGTTAAAATACTCACTTTATTAAACCCTGATAAAAATGGAAACCGTAATTATTAAAAGGAAAACATATTAACAACCAACGAGATTTACTAACAAATCATTCCAAATAAATCAACTTAATACATTGACAAATTTCGAAATATACGCTCAGATATCATTTTATGCGATCATTAAAACAACGTTAATTTCTCCAAATATTTCAATATTTCACCAGTCATCAAAAATATTGTCAATAACTTTTCCCTCTGGACTCATTAATTTTTCAAATATAAACCTAATATTCAGCGACATAAGGATATCTTTAGCTTATTACTATGTTTTATTTATAAGAAATTTTCTCCCCCTGTTTACAGAACACCGTAATCCTCTGAAAGTTCCTGTTAAGTCACGTAGTACCCAAAATTATTGTATTCGAATTGATATTTCATATAGTTTATAATAAAAATTAATGCACTTATTTATTCTTAAAATGAGTAAGCACTGGTTCATAAACTTAACGCCCAAAATTTTTAATTACAATTTCATTAAGTACATTCCCATTCATTTAATTGATGACGAGACACAATGATAATCATTGGTCTGCATGATAACCACGCATAGCCGCATCGAGCGGGCAGTTTAAACGATAATAACAAAACAAACACAATAGTTACCGGCGTTCCCGAACGCGCACAATAACAAACCTCACACAGATAAACCAATTCACAAGTTTCCCGACGTTCTCGTTTGGAAATAGAGCGAACGTCGCTCGCACCCACACGAGCGTACCAGCCGGGGACTTACACACACCGACTCAAACGCCAGTATCGACTGAGCTGCGACACTCGCATGTGTGCGGCACGTTTGTACGCGGTCAGTGTCGCGCTACGTCATTTGATAGTTCAAGTTGAGTGGTTCTAGAGCGAGAGGGCGATACAACTGCTCGCACACAGACGCACAGATAGGTTTCCCGGGCCCGGGCGTAGTACTAGAGACACATTGATCCACAGCGTCTGGCGGCATTGATTGTGCAGTTTCCTGCAACGCTGGTTGCCGTGGCGACCGCCCACCTCTATCTGCACCCGCCGCCTTCTATTTAGTAGACTTTATTGGAAAATTCCTATTTTCGATGTCGATCCTTAGATTTTCTTTTATCCTAGTAATTATAAGATATTAGAAGGCATTTTTACATCTTATTTTGTTTCATTGTCATATCATGTTTTCTATAAAACCCAAAATGAAATATTAGATTATATATATTTACTTTTAATATGTAGAAGGTAGAGAATATAAACATAAATACATTAACATAAAGTAATAATACAATTTTAAAAAATAAACCTGCATAATTAATATTAAAATTAAGAAAGAAATTTTCATTTTTTCTATCCAAAGTAAAGAAAAGTAATTTAGTCACATAGTTAACAATGACAATAAATGATACATATATTATTGTATTACAATTTATATATATTAGTTATTTATTTGTTAATACTTGAATTGAGCCGATCCAATTACAGTTAATGACTATTTAAAAAAATAATGTTTTATTAAGTAACAGTTAAATAATTAGGAAAAATCCCACTTCTCGCTGCGGGGAAACCATGTCGTGATCAGCGAATCTCCAGCCCCTCAGCCCGTTAATCCCTCCCAGCGGGTTCCCCTCACTGAGCTCATGGCTAATTGTTGGACAATCTAACCTTTTTTTAGCTTAAAGTATTTACATAAGACGTTTTTATTTATGTGGATTTATGGCTTAGGCATTATTTTTATTTAAATAAAATTGCAAATTACAATATATTTTTTTTAATATACGAAACGTTGATAAAATAATTATTAAGATATGTAAATATAGTTATCATAATGATCGTCTATAAAAAATTAAAAGAAAAGTTATTCAGTCGTATAATATATTTATGTCATATATATAACCTTATTTCTTCTTTGTCGAACCAGATTTAAAAAAAAACAACGAATATTTTCTCCCCTCTTTACATGCAGTATGCAAAATATAGCGAAGTAATTCGGAACGTACGCTGAGTGCGGCATCCGACACAAAGAACACGCCGTTATTATTTATTACAGCTATTAACATTGCGATCTATTTATCTTCTGTAATGAGAGCTATTTAGCGTCAACTTTCAGTTACTTACACACAACAATACACAAATTTATAATTCAAATCTCTTAATTTCTTATTGGTACATAAATAAATATTTATGTAAATAAATATTTATGTACCAATAAGAGACTACACAATTTTATCTCCTTTGTTATGATTAGTATTAGAAAATTCTAGTGATTTTCTTAGAAGCTTAAGTTTAAATTACATCATAAAATTCGAAATGTATATGTTTAAAATATATAGGAGAGATTAGACACTGTGTGCTACGTTTTGAATTACTTTTATACTAACAAAACTCATAATATATAGTTAGGATATTCCTTGATATATGTAATAATAAAGTATATAAAACCGCCATTTTGTTTGTGGACAGAAAGTTAAAATTATTAATTATTCATTGGCGCGACTTGTGATTTTTTGAATGTGTTCGAATGTGTTATATGGATTGATTAATTGTGCGAGTTATTTACATCAATTTGTATCATTTAATGTACTATTTAAAAAAAAAAGAACATTTCGAGGTTTTTAAAAAATCAGTGACACTTCTGGATGCTAATATTTATTTTTTAAGTAATTGTTAAACTACTCATAAAAGCCATCATGTTGAGATCGGCAGTAAATCGTGAGGAAACCCGCAGAATCTGATTAAATCTACCGCCATTATTTCCACTAGCCCGCAGTGCAGCAGCGTGATGGAGTAACTCCAAAAACGTCAAATTCATAAGAGAGGACGCATTTTTAAAGTATTTATATAATTGCTGTTACAAGTACGCATACATATGTATTATGTACACATGACATACTCACTTCACGCCAATTTATTTACCGTCGACTCGATCGTGTTACTTTAACAAGATTATTGAAAAAACCTATCGGTTTACGTGAAATGTTCACAGCTTAACTTATTTAGCTGAACACTGGTTATTACGTATTAAAATAATTCGAGATCAAGTTATCTTAACATTTAATGCAGTAGGTACAGACAATTTACTACAATATAATAAGAACATGTAAAGTATTGTTATGTCTTATGTGATGGTATATTTAATATAAAACATAATATATTTTAAGTGAATGGTATTTAAGAACGCATTTATTGTCCATTGAAAACTAAGCTGGTGTAACTCGACTCTTATAAAAAAATGTCTCCAACATAAAATCTGTTATTGAAACCTGAACCCCATTTGAACTTCATCGTCTATTGATCTTCCTCTATGAAAGAGCTTCACATTATAAAGAAGACTTAACCTACTAGACGCTGAAATAAAATACCCTACAAGTCTTCTTAGAGAGAATTAATTTTAATTTATAAAATAATTTATAAATGATAAAAGGCCTTACTACCTACCAATAGAGATAAGTAAAGCCGTAAATGCTAAAAAATACCTAGATCATTTTACTTATATTAATATGAAAAAATAAGACATATACATATATATATATATTATATTTATTTATACATGTTGTACTCACGTATTCACTCTTAAAGATAAATTAAAAAATGTTGCAGAGTTATAACAGATATCGCTGGAAACTGGAAGGGAACCAATTCTTTGAGATGCATTGAACTCTCGTGAGAACATTGGTACCTTGTCCATTATTTGAGACTGGTTGGCTTTCGTCCAAGACACTCGTACATCATACCACGTCGTATATTTCAGTTATGACGTTCAATTCATACACATGATTAATAAAATGAAAGACATCATACTTTTTTTATTTATCTCTTTATGTATTTAACTACGAAATATTCAAATAAAGAAAATACTCACTGAGTTTTATCAATGTTATTTTTCTATTACGTACGTATATATGTAGGTACATTTTAGTTGACTTTTTCAGAATAAAAGCGACCGATTTCGACAATCAGAAAAAAGGATTTCCAAGTTAAATGAATATTTGACTTTTCATTGTTTCATAAAAAAACATATTGTATAATATCCATTTCCGTTATTATAGTTATTTAAAAAACGTATGTATAAAATGCGTAATATATATAGAAATTTTTTAAAATCTTATTGAATTTCAGTACAAAATATAAAAATGAATTCAAAACGAAAGTCGTAATTATCACGACTAATTATAAAGAGCGATTTTTAATTATATAATAAGATTGTTTCACTGTAATCCCTGCGCTCAGACACAGAAAGCCGATTATGTTTATTGAATCTTACTGTTTGCCAATTTCACTGACTTCCGTGCAATACAAAATAACTTGAATTTACAAAATAATGAAATTAAGTTTAAACCTTATTATTTTAACCATTTCAACATTAAAGTTATAAAATAAACATTTGTTATACGTCCTTTAGAATAGCACTTAAACCCAAAACCCTTACTTTTTCCCTTGATCTTTACGTTTACATATTTTAAAGACCTGCACAAATTAAAAGAAAATTATAAATTTTATGTTCATTTAACATGAGAATTACGTTTATTATATATGCCTTAAATATATACAAATAAAAATTAAAAGTAGCGACTGTACTGCACTTAAGATTTTATGCACTAAATATTATCTATCATAAGCACGTAATTTTACAAGTTTTTAATAAACACCTTAAACATACTAAAATATCGTTTTGAACGTGCTTTAGTATTATAGTACAATGGCAGTACTAGTCAAGTTCAATAAGAGATTATGATAGGAACACATATTTTCATTTTCCGGCTCTAGATACAATCGCTCATCCACTTTTAATGCCATTTAATAAATAGTGCACAGTTGATTCAAAGGGTTTTCTATCACGTCCCGATCAACATGCATTATATTAAAAATTAAGAGTTATTTGTTTGAAATATTAACACAAAAACTATCAACTGTATACCTATTTAAACCGATATTTTCTACACTCGTAAACTCTAGATTTATGAATGACATTTGACAAACGTCTTATTTGAAAGTACTTATATACTACTAATATTAGTTATATTTATGGTACTCTTTTTGTCTTTACTATATCTATATCAACTATTAAAAAATAAGGTATTTTATTGTTCGTCTGCACTTTGTAAAGTACAAAGAACGTAATCATACAGCCTAAAATTACTTCCTCTTTAGTTTATATATCAGTTATTGAATATCACAAATATTACGCTCACATTTAGATTAAGTCATTACAAAACTAATATATATATATATAGAAGTTATATAGATGTTATGGCTTAATCAGTATTTACATTTATTAAAGGATTAATAGGAACAATACTTTCAATAAATTTATACATAAAAATAAGCTCTATATCCTAATATCAATGCTAGCAAAATTGCTGAATATTAATCGTACATGGCAAAAGCAAGAGGATAGAGAGATCGAGGTTCCTATCCATTGATTGCTACATAAGTAGTATTTAATTCGTATATGGCGGGCATGGAGGAGACGCGATCGAACCAGCTCCCGGGCCAGACTCTTTGTGCATTGTGCATATACTAACCGAAAAGTATAAACGCTGTCCTAATCAAGCAAATATTAACCTTATGTTCCAGAGTTAAAGTTTATTTTGGTTTCCAGAAGCATATTGCACTCCTACCACAAAAGCAGCTTTTACAAAAATAAGTTTATTCTAAAATCAACTGTAATATTATTCACTCTAGGTTTCTTTTAAAACACATTGAAACCATGCACTTGGATTACAAAACTAACCTCGAATACACCAAAGATTTTTGACTATAAGCCTTGCTGTTAAAAACTTAAGATCTACTTTCAAATGAGCTGAAGTTATTTCCGTGTCTGAAGAGTTGTGGTGGAACAGCCAGCGAGATGAAAATATGGGATTTTAATATTAACCAGCTACATTCTAGCCTTTGTAAGCTTTATTCTCTTATGCATTTTCATAAAATATAGTGTCTGGCTGTCTAATCATCGTTGTTTTTAATAAAAGGATGCGTACAAAACACTTTACATTTAGCATACCTTGAATGTTTTAGATATATTTTTAATTCCACGTGAATATTTTCTATATAAGTCCTAGTGTTTCTTAGAAGCCTAGTTTCCTAACTGCACTAAATTCTTTGAATACTAACGTGTCAAAAATTAACCAAATTTTGCATAATACGTACAATCAATTTCAGTTCCATGTGTGTGTGTATCTACTCTTGCTGATTTGTTTTCTTTGGGGAGTAATTCGACTGCACCACAGCTGACGCAATACCAGACATATTGCAATAAACAAAAGACATCACATCCATTGCTTGCCTGAATCCAACTTCATACATAACGTGAGAATTTACAGCGGCAATGTATTCGAATAAATCGTGTCGATAGTGTTTAAAGTAGCGCTTGGTAGCAGTCGTCTCGTCGCTATAGGCGTGCTCGACCTACCCCAACGCACAGCGCTGTGCCCCCCCTGCACCCTGCATTGCAATACAAAATGTCAAAGGTGCATGCAACCGTAAGCTAATGGATTATTCAATCAGTGTTTTTTTAGTTTTGTCGTACTGCAAATAAAGGGGGAAATGTCTGGAGCCTAATTTTTACTGTGAAATCGTTTTAATTATAATCTTAATTCGTAAAGTATTTATCAGAGCATCTAAACGAACATAAATAAATATAATAATTTGCTTTCAATTCGTAAAAAAGTAACACTCATACACAACAATAAACAACACTTGTATTTTTTAATACAATAACGCATAGAAAATTATACTTAAATAATAAAATATATATGCAATAGTTACACATTTTATCGCCAAATACCAATGGTTATATGTGTATTACTGTATTTTGGTGTAAGGGGTAGAAAAAAGTTAAAGTACCTTAAAGTGTGTCCCTACTACTACTAATTACTACGAGATATAGTAGTAAGTTTCTTTTATTATTTACATACACGTGACGTTACTTGGTACCTTTACACAAGTGCCAACGACGGCTGTAAAAAGTTTCAACATAATCAGAAGAACGTTTTAGGAACACATAAGATACAAAGAATCATTCATTTCTTTATATAGAGACAAGTACGAACGAAGCAAAAAAATAAAAATATTACCAATCGATAAATTAATTTAATAATTTTAAACTATACGCTTAAAACGTAAACGATGATGCATTATTTAAGAGAAAAACTTTATAATCAAAGCATCAATGATCGGGTGAGTAGTTAAGACGTGGAACAAACAAACAAATAAACATCTCAACTCACTTTTGCATTTATAATATAGTAAGAATATAATTTTTTATAACATGTATAAATAATATTCAGTCTACATTAAGATGCATTATTGAATATCATAATCGCATCATATATAAAAGAGAGTTTTAAGACTTTTTATTTTTTCAAAGATATCAAAAGTTTCCGTGTAATTGAGTAACCTTTGATTATCTCTCCGGCAATCTCCGGTAGTTACGTGTAACGCAGCACGATACTTGTACAGGAAAACAATCAATTATTATTTATTATGTCAGCCTTTAATGAAATATTTTACATAAGGTTAAAGATTAAGCGATAAAAATATTTATATTATTAACCCCGTCAATTTTATTAATATGTGTAATTTATTTATCTTTTGGTTGATGATGTAAAACAACAGATTATCTGCTAGCTTAGAAAAGTTATCTGAAAAAAAAAATATAGTACATTTAATAGAAAATAAGTACCAGGTAGGTATGGTTGTGCTGGAGGTGCGCGACGGTATCCATGGCGACCGACTGACGCGCCGCCATCGCGCTAGCTTGCATCCCTGGGAATAGGAAGACCAACTTGCGAGACATTTAAGATATAAAAAGTGCTTAAATTAATCTATGACTTCCGCATAGAATAAAAAAAGAATAAAAAAGCGTAGCTACTGAACACGCCTAATGAAACAAACATCTACTAAATATTGAAATAGACTGATAACAGTTTTTTTTAATAATAGTATCATGCGATACTACATTTGATTTCCATAATGAAAAAATTCCGTTTGATTTCACTCATACTTGTAAAAAAAAACAAAACAAGTCAAAAACTGTAACAAAGATACGAACATACGATATTCACAGTTTTTGTAGTTAGAAATGTTGTTCTCACTACGCTTAAAAACTACAATGTTTTTTCAGTAACAATTTAAAATTGATGGTTACCCAGGGGATGCATAGAATTCACTATTATTAGTTCGTGGAGGTCGACGCAGGATCTGCAGTGCTTCCTATTTACTATAACTGGTCGATATATACATTACCGATCTATTTATTATACATAAATACCTCTTAAAAGGGGACATATATATTTAAAGGACTAAGGAATAATCAAAGCACGATTGAATTATTCTTTGTCTGTACTTTATATGCTTCATAACTACAAACACCATAAAACTTTAAAAACGATTGTTTGAATATCATCTTTTGTTAAAAAAAAAAAACATTAAAGACAATCTAAGATTAAATAAATGATAAAAAGCGTCGAGTTCAGTAATGAGTTTTCATACCGAATATATATGTAAATTGATTTGTATATAATAATAACATGAAATAGTATCCACTGATGTTCCAGATAGAATCTATATTAAAACCAGTAGTAGCTATATATTTAATTTAATCTTCTAAGCACGTTAAATGTTCTGCCTCTTGTGTCTGTGATAAAAATGACTCACTCACCCCCTCCAAAACATAATACATACAAAGTTGACGAGTGAGCCCACACAAACCTAATCACCCTTAGAAAACATTACTGTTATCTTATTTACACCATTTGATACATAAGAGGTACTAAAAACTGCAAATACCTTGTGAGTAAGTGCGAGCTTACAGTGCTCTTTCTCATTACTTACATAATATATGTGGAGTATATTCTTAGTACACAATTTATTAATTTTACGTTGTTTTAGTTTGTCTTTTATATATTTGTATACAACTATGATTTTACATTTAAATTATTTCATGAAGTTATGCATCTGTAGAAGTTTATATTATAATGATACTAATTATTAAATTTTACGATTAAAATGGGAATTAAGCAATAGTTGGATTATACTTTAAAAAACTACACTATTGCTCTAATAAATTGTATGATAAATAAATTAGTTGAATAGATCCATCTGAAATTATTTACAAATTAAAAAATAAGTATAATTCTTCAGTGAGGTAAACTTGACGAATATCTAACATTTATTATAGGTTGTGCAAGCCCGTCTGGGTAGGTACCACCCTATCGTCGTTTATGCTACCGCCCAACTGCAATACCTACTGCTGTGTTCCGGTTTGATTTACAAATATTACAGAAGCAAGGGACATAAAAGCTTATTCTTATGGTTGGCGGTGCATTAGTACTTTGTTACTTCCTGATTACTATCTTATAGAAGGTCGCTGCTTATATTTATTAAAATATTATGTACTCGTATATATAACGTGAGATAGGCGTCTTCTATAATAATTGATTTACAACACTACACTAACAAAATCTTAATTAGCGAACGAACAACGAACAATTTAAATAGATTCCATGCAACATTCAGTAGGCACCATCCTACAGTTTTCCAAATTAGTAGAGACCCTTCCAAAACGAACACTAAAATTGTTTGATTTTTACCCGATCATGGGCTAGTATTCATTATGCCCTTTGTACATAAGGGGAGTCCAGACTGTCTCGGGAATGCCATACATTCGAACATATCAAAAAATATATTGCATGTCTGTGTCACAGGCTCTCAAACCATAACAAGGCTTTGCATTAGAATTTATAGTACATAGCATTGAATACCATAAATGGAATTGCTTATTTCGGATTTAATCTTTCTGACCGTCTTTCAAGGTCATATTATAAATAACAGCCTGTAAATATCCTACAGATGAATTTATTCCACTATGCTAATCCATTCCGGGTTCTTGGATACATATGCGTCCGATTGTGTTACATACTCAAATTTTCATTCGACAATTGCGAGATGAATTATAAACACAAAAGACAATGGAAAACAAATATACGGATCTGGGATACCCTTCAATATAAATTATTTATATACAACTGGATAGAGCTCGAGTTAGTTTGTTCGTAGTAGAATGTACTAAATAAGAGAAACACATAATTCCAGTAAACGAATATGGAATTGAAAAAAAAACAATTAATTGTTGGTTGCCTGGAAGAGATCGCTATGTACCTTATTATGTATGTACCTTACACTCGGTCGCCAAAGTTTTACGCTACACATTATTGGATTGTATTCAATTTTTTTTTTAATCTTTTTGGTGTACAAAAATATAAAGTAAAGTATATATCACGCTTCAAAAGCCTTGTCTAATTCATCTCTTTTGAACGCTTTGATGTATTTTAAATAGTGAACTTGAAATAGACATTACTTAGCAAAGGTCAGACTTAATCATTATTGTAAAAATTAATTTAAAATTAAAATGAATAATCAAAATTCAAATAAAATTACTACGTTAAGCTTTAAAACTATTTTTTTCTATTTCTTGTGATGGTAACTGCACTAACACAGTCAGATTCAAGAGACTTAATATTTAAAAAAATATGTACCACGTATGTTCATATATTGCTCGTCTAATAACTACATACATATAAATTGTTACATAAATGTCCACATTGGGACCACTATCATGGCAATACAATCCTGAACATTTAAAGAGTTTCATAGATATTAGTTTCGTTTTTGCATTACCTTGGCCTTGTATATCTACCTTTATTTTGCAAGATACTTAGTAGTAATCATAAAATATATTTTACATTATAAATTAATTAATGATTTTATATTTAGAACACTTTTGTGATTTTAGATGTATGTGAAAAAATTATCATGTATACAAACTATATATTATAACTCTAAAACACTAACATTCAACCATCCATCCAATTGTTTACTTGGTGGTAGGTCTTTTTGCAAACCAGTCTGGGTACTGAGTACCACCCACTCATCTTCTCTTCTACCGCCATGTCGCAATACGTAGTATTGTTTTGTACCAGGTTGAAAGGTGAGTGAGGCAGTGCAAATACAGGCACAAGGGACCAAGCTTAGCGGCGCATTTACGATATAAATGATGGTTAATATTTCTGACAGTCTATGGGTGGTGACCACTTACTATCACTACCATATGCCAGTAGACGCCTAAACTTGTGACTGTCTAAATTCAAACTTGCATTCTTTGGTAAAAGTCTCTGTGTGCTATTGGTTCTTTTCGGTTCATTGATTATAACTTGATTATCAATTCTATTTGACTGACTACACGCAACGAAACACGTGTACATATATATATCA
Source organism: Nymphalis urticae (assembly GCA_905147175.2). NCBI lineage: Eukaryota > Metazoa > Arthropoda > Insecta > Lepidoptera > Nymphalidae > Nymphalis > Nymphalis urticae. Next base: position 9,761,684 of record LR989998.1, on the reverse strand, counting down.
ATTGATAGTCTACATGCAAAGATATGTGGATAGACGGTCCACCTAATCCATCCATCCATTGACATAAATAAATACACTATAAAGTATGTTGAATATTATGAATAAATGAGTTTCGTGTCACATGGTGACACAACATAACTGAATAGTATGCGTTATGCAGCTGCGCGCTTGTCACCCATACAAAAGTTTATGAACAAAGTTTACCTTACTCAAACTCTTCACATTTGCGAAATATTTTCTATAACAGCACACATAGAATACTATATAACAATTTCAATGGCAGAAGGAGTAAATATATTTTTAAACAACTTAGCCCTTGTATTGACGGATGACGTCATCATCGCTAGTTAAGATGGATTCGTAAAAAATCCTATTTTGAATTTTGGAACTGTTGTTATAGGAACTTTGGAAGTAAAATTAAGACGTATGTAAGTATTTAGTTACGTAAGTGTTACATTATAAATAAAGATGTATTAATCAAGAATTGTTTATAATGCATAATGTAGAACTATTAGCGAATCGCATGGAATATTTATATATAAAGTTTGTTTATTTTTAATACTGATATTCGTATATAGTATACGATTGTTTGATGTTCAACGCGCGTTAAGCACGCAAAAACTGTATTTTTTTTTTTTTTTATATTTGCCGGGAGGGCAGATGACTCTACTCCACCTGATGTTAAGTGGTAGTAGAGTCCAAACGCGAGGACGGCCAGTACAGACGGGAAGAAGGTTCTGCACTAGCCGCCCTCGCCTTGCCGGCCCGCAAGATGCCTCTTCACGCCTCACAAATCAGCACAAAGAAGCTTAACGGTTTAGTTTGTTTAATTTTTTGTAAAACAACTAAGTGGACGGGCAAATGTGCGACCTGATAGTGATTACCAGCCCAAATAAATTGACACTGTATCTAAGAAACAGAACTGACACTAAGAAATATTAACCATTCCTTAGATCGATAATGCGCCACCAACATTTAGAACTACGATGTTATGACCCTTGTGCTTGTATTTACCTCTGACCACAATAATTCTAAGTATTGCCATTTGGCGGTACAATATGAGTAGGTAGTATCTACCCAGAGGGGATTGACACAAAGACCTACCACCAAATAATTAAAGTAGTTTAACAAGGAAAGTATAAGCTTATTTTTTAACATATTCCGCATATTACGTTGACCTGCTTACGATCTTGTTAACTCACAAGATTTAAATTATCCTTAACAAACGTTGAGAGCCAGTGGCCTGTATCAAAAACCGTCTGCAATCTCCCCTGCTGTCGACTGCCAATTGTAATTAGCAAATTGCTTACTAAAATATACGATGCGAACTTGATGCTGCGCTATTTTTCACTTTTTACATTGCATTTGAATAGGGTGGATTACATTTTTACATTGACAAGCAATGATATGCAAAGAAAAAAAAACGCCAGAGTAGTTGCCTGGTTTTAGATACTAGATATAACAATTAACTTAGCTAAACAGTCATCATTTCATATCTGATCATAAATTTGACTTATCGTCAATATCAAATAATCAAAATATACTTTATTGAAGTAAAATCTTACAATACACACTTTTGAAATTCATTTTATGAGATTAAATTAAACTTAAGTTACCACAGGTTCGGAAAATAGTTAGACAAGAATCTTATTAGATACATATCCGACGATTAAGTTACAATATAAAAAGCATTTGTTTACTTTTAGAGTGAAGAAAACTATGATTTTAAATCTATTTGAAATATTTGATAACTTGTTGTTAGAATATATGTATCGCAAATAATATTTTTCATACCGGCAACATTATAAATTCAAGGCATATAATTTGAGAAAAAAAAATACTTTAAAAAATAAAAATAAAATATATTAGATCGAAATTGGTAAATTACAGCATTTATAATAAAGTAGTGCTAATAATCGATATAATCTAAAAAATACTTCAAAGTAATTAAAAAAATCTACTTCATGAAGGAAGTCAAATTATCTTTGAACGTTATGTTTTTTGTTGAACATTGTGTGGACTATTAAGGAAATGCTTTTAGTATCATGTCAGCCTTTGCATCGTTTGTTCAAATAACATACAACACTATCATAATTTCATATTTTACCGCAATTCATAGATTGATGTTACTATTTTATATGCAACTAAATCGAATTGCTATGTTCGTAGCGTATGAGTATAGGTATATGAGTGTACCTAACTCACCACATTCGACGTTCTATACAACGTCACCTCTTCGTAAATCATTTTCTCCTGGTACCTTAGCCAATCTAACTTGTGCATGTATATGTTTTTTCTAGTGTGTGTCTGTGTTTACGTTGCGCGTGTATGGTATTTCTGTAATTTAGAAGATATTTTATTTATTTTCGACGCACGAAGATACTTAATAATTTAATATTGATTACAAAATCATTTAAGTAAGTTGAATCTTAACAATTATAAAATAAGCTATAATAAAAATATTAAAAATACAATAAAATCAAACTTAATTTGTTCAACTTAGGGATTTATGAAGATATCGTGCGTGTCTCTTTCTCATTATAAAATATTTTTTTGAAATTTCACATTCAAATATTATTATTATTATGCAATAAAATCAAGCCACCAATTAAAACTCTCGAAACGCATTGAAAACAGGGTACTGAGAGTCCTTCAAAACAAAGATCTCTTCATGGGCGTAACGAGCCATGAATTATATGGGGATGGTCATTACATCGGAAAATTATAAAATATTATATGTACTAGTTACAGGAGTAATAGTTGTATATATCTTAATCATAACAATATCACTTTATTTGAATTGTAATTAGTATGGGAAGCCTTTGACGACGCTTTCCCGTTTTGTAGGTTTCCCCGGAAGCTGCCCGGGCCTCGTGAATTATCGTCAATGAACGGTTCACTTCGACACCTTAGTCCTATAAATCCAATCGCAGTGGATCTGCAACCAACCTAAAGCCAACATCGATACCAATGCAGTGTAGAACTCCTTTATATTTGGTTTTACATCTGTATGTATCTTTACTACTAGTTTTTTATGTGTGCGCCGTACTAGTGAACTTTGATAATGAACCACGGGGCGATTGGCCGGGCGGAGACCGCCGGGCGGCAGGACCTCGCCCCTCACCTCCGTTTCGTCCGTCTGCAGCAACCTGGCGCTTCCGCGACGCTACACAATATTGAGATCTATCAACCGGCTCCTGCTACTCTATGTTATCCCTGTACATGTTCCGATTTATTAAGCTCCAATTACTCTCCTGGTTTAAAATTTTATTTTATACGAGAAAAGTTTTTTTACTTACAGTCAAATAAATATTATCCATCCATTTTTCATAATTTTTTTAAAAAAGATTTAATATTTATTACTTTTTTATAATCATGACAATTATAAAAAAGTATATATGAGAGAAGTATTAAATAATCGTAAAAATAACAATATACTTACCACAGCTGTTAGATAGAGTATTATTAATCGGTATCGATTTTCGCACTGGAAAATTATTCTAATGGTTTTCGCATTTTGTTGAAACGGCCACACCTGATAATCATTAACCCCATGAAAGGTATTCTAACCAAATGTAGTACTACACCCTGTTCATGAATCTAAGACCCGTTTATTTTAGTTAGGTAATGTCATAAAATTATACTTAATACTTTTAAGAAATTAATTTCACTTTTTTTTTAATTATATTATTTTATACCCTAAATACATTAAAACTGAAGTCACGGTAATAATCACGGAATACTAAGTATATTTTTATTACTAAAAAACAAAACCACTTCATTCCAACATGGAGTCATACACCAAATTATTGTATTGTTTTACCAAATAACGTAAATTCGCAAGAAGTTTTAAGACGATATGACGATTACTTCTTGTAAAATAAAATCGAATAAATATGTTTTCATACTAATTTTAGTTCATATGCTTACGTAAATCTAATATAAAGCACTTTATTACACAATAATAAGTAATTATCAAAACATGCTTAAAATAACACACTATTAAAATCATTTTTTTTTTCTTATAGAAAAAGGAAGGCGGACGATCATACGGGACATCTGATGGTAAGTGGTCACCAAGCGCCCTTAGACATTGGCGCTGTAAGAAATGTTAACCATCGCTTACATCGCCAATGCGCCACCAGCCTTGGGACCTAAGATTTTATGTCACTTGTGCCTGTAATTACACTGGCTCACTCACCCTTTAAACCGGAACACAACAAAACGAGGTACTGCTATTTTGCGGTAGAATATCTGATAAGTGGGTGGTACCTACCTAGACAAGCTTGCCCAAAGCCCTACCACCAGTAGTATAATCATTGCAAAACATTAAGCTCTATATACAAAACAGAGAGACGTGTCTAAAAAATAATTCATAACAATAATGATTTTATTATCAGCAAAAACCACATGGAATATTCTTTACACAGCGGCTAGGCAAATACGTTCAAAATAGTTAAGCTAAAAAATACTCGGCTACATTATTGCATAAACTAGTACTAACTGTATAAAAAAACTGTGTGGACTGGACAAAATAATTAGGCACTATTCCCAAATAGTCCAAACAAATTTTTACTTACCGCCGTTACCCTCGAAGTGATTATTTCCCAATAAAACGAGATCAAAGGGTGCCGAGTTCGAAATAAATCCAGTTAGGCCGGTTGCCATTCAATTGCCGCTCTTATTTTAAGGAAATAAGCTTGTCATAGCTCATCTATTACATTTGCGAGACTCTTAAAAATTAAATAACGCACACGCGTAAAGGATAGGGTTGCAGAGGAGGGGTCCAGACAGAAAAATGCACTTGGAACCCCTGTCTAGACTGCAGACAGTCTGCAGGGGAGCCCGCTAACCGGGGAGTTAGGACAACATCAAGGTCATCTAACGCTATAAGATTAAGGTGTACTGGGAGAAATATCTGTTTATTACTTTTTAAACATTGACAAGACACATATTATAATTCACAATTACAAAAGAAAAAAACAAAAATGGATCCTATTTACATTAAATTACTATGTTCCAAAATATATATAAATATAATATTAAACTCTTTAATGCAAAAAAAAATATTCGTTCGTAAATATAATTGCCTCCTACGTACTATAAGAACTAACAATTTTCTATAGTACATCCCCTAACATTTAGCATAATTACAGCTTTCAAACCACATGGTTTAATAAAAAAATCATTTGTATGAATTCGTTGACAAATAATATAATATGCGGTTGATTGCGAGTCCTTTCGACTCCTCCATACAAAACGCGTTTAAAAACGCTTCAAAAAGAGAAAATGAGTTTTTCGACGTAAGTCCGCAGTCCCGGTAGTACAATAGCTAGTGTATAATTTAGAGCTAGTCTAGGAAGTTATACCTATTGCGGTATGGGGTGTGCCACGGCCGCGAGGGGTAGGTCAGGTCTGGTGGACAAGTGATTACGTTTTTGTTTCATAGCGCTTTTTAAGGCTTAAATAATTTATGAAAATGAAAAGATGAATACGTCGGTTATACGTATACTTTTCGGAATATATTTAATAGCGTACTCAGAAAAAAAAATGATTGTGAAGAAATTGCTATAGATTGTTAGCCATGTATATAAATACCATACAATACACATTACTCTCACTAAATTTATTTTGCGATTGATAGTGATAATATTATTGACTATTCAATCATTTGAAATTGTTTCTTAAAGTTTAATTGACATAATGCTTGTTATAATTACATTATTAAATAGTGACAACATTTGAAATACGATCTTATTATTTAAGTTCGAAAAATTAACTTGAAATAAAATTCGTTCTATTATAAAAGTTGCGTACTCTTTATATATAATTATTATAATATATACTGACTAAGATTACTTTATATGTTATTTATAACTTAATTAATTATGAACTTAATAAAGTTGTTTGGTATCTTTTATAATAAAAAAAATATTTTTAGATGTTCTGCTAATGTTAATCCATATAAACAAAATTAAATGGCTTAAGTTAAATTGTTACAAAAATATTAACGAAGAAATATAATTAATTAAATCTAATATTATATACTTTATTGCTAACATATTTATAAAATATATTTTGTCATTTATATTTCTATCAAATATATTAATACGTACAACTAAACATAAGTACTATTTTAAAACTTCTTATAGTTGTCGGTTGTTGGAAATAGAATTAAATAACGAGCGTCGCCTCAGACTGTACACAAGTCTAGACAAAAATAAAGTGGGTATGGATTTATTTCATTCTTGGTTTTGTCACATAGCTATAAGGCTTTCGCCTAACAGCTACGTGACGAGACAGTGATAGATATATTTTGTTTTAAGATACAAATATTAGAAACACATATTATAAAATTAAAAAATAATAATATTTTTTCGAGATATAGGAATACTGTCTTTACAAAACCAACATTTGCTAATATATTTTTTTTAATTCTTTTATTGGTCTTGTTAACTACAAAAAAAGTTAAAAGGAAATCATTATAATAATTTATTTGGAATATGGTTAAATATATTAGTATAGCTATTTTACAAAATAATTTTAAAACACAAAGAATTATGACTGATCCTTAAGGTTATATTAATAGCCTTAAGTAAATTTTGTAAATTTTTTATCTGTTTATCTACTATCGCATTGATCCTAACATAAGTTTATATTCAATTATTAAAATAAATATTTGTTACAAATTTTATTAAAAAAAAATTAACATATAACAAGTCAGAAGCTCTTTGTATAATGTACCTTAGAATGAAAATTTAATTTTATTTTCGAATAGAACAAAATATTTGGGAGTCGAAACATCTAATTCCGGTAAAGAGCAAAAACCTGCAGTGAATGCGAATCCCGACAAAATCAATTCCGTCCATAAAACACGTATATCTATCAGTAGACGCGTAGCGCGTCTACGCCCGTAGCCATCGTCACGTAGACAACTCTACCTACAAAGTGTGTTTAATTTACAAGAGAACCTATTTACACAATATTCAGTCATATTTTCCTCAAAATTAAAACAACACTCAAGAATTTGATGCCATTGCAAAAATTGCCTGTGATTCATTCATTCTTTTCATAGTTTTCATTATCAAAATAATTGTTTGTTGTCTATTGCTATAACATAAATATCAAAAAATCTTTCAAAATACAATAATTTAACGCACATAGCAATAAAGTATACCTTGGCGTCATTCATATTATAAACGTCTCATTTTCATGTTTAATTAAATATGTATTATTTTTGATCAGATTAAAAAAGCAGATAACATAAGAAGGAAGAAAGCAGGAAAAAGGAAAAAAAGCAATTTCCCGGGGCGAGCTAGCTGCGAGCTCGGCGTGGGTACCAGGGCGACATAGGCCGGCGGCGGTGGGGCTGCGGCGCGGCATGCGGCGCATTGCAGGCGGGTGAACGGCCGCGCATCGATCGCCCCCACCCCTGCAGCTTGCGTAACCCCCTCTTATGTAACCGGTGACGTGGCGTCATCTCTTCCGGGGAAAATTTCACGTTGCAGTGGAGTACGCAAAGCGCGGTTTCGTCTGAACAATGGTTCCATTTCAATACTAGATTTAATTACTTTTGGTGATCGACGGTTCTTTCAGGGCACCTACATTTTCTTAATAACACTTAGGCTTCCTAGAAACCCTATTACCGTATCATATTTCTTCTTCATCTTAAATGTTCGTAGTGCCGCATTGATGCTCAATATCGAAAAGGCTTACTTATTTACTAATTCTAAACATGAATATATCTTTTAAGTTACATACATTTGAACTAACATCCGTTCTATATTATTCATATCCTAGTTACCTAGTACACTTAGTCTTATTATACATATTAGTATCTAAAAAAATATATACATTTTTCATAAATTTATTTAAACATGCAGACATACTCAAATCAAATCTTCTTGAACCGTGAGACAAAGTTCCATGCATTTTTTTCTAATTTATTATGCATCCTTTTATGATTTTTTAGCCTTAAAACACTAAATACTATATTAAGTCCTTACAAAGCTTACGCAAACTAGTTTAATTAAAATTTATCAATCATAAATCTTTTTCTATATGAGAACGAAATTATATTTTTAGTGTATATTAAAATAATCCATACGTAAGGCAGTATACTTTTATATCATATCATATATATAGTGTATATATATAGTCTTCACTTACACAAGCCTCATGCAAATGGTTCTGCCCTAAACCAACAACACGACTGCATCCGCATTCATTAGTTCCCGTTAAAATTATACCGCACAGGACTCTACATATTGAATATAATAAAGAACGCACTACTGAATTAGTTTTTTTAGATTTCACACAATTTTTACATGTGTTTTATAACTCTTTTGTAAGCTTAATGTCGAAAATTATTATTATTTCTAAAGTTCTTACTAGACCTGTCTTAAGAGTAAATTATAAGCAATTGTTTCAGTTAAAATGTTATTTTCATTCAATTAAAACAATCGATTTCCATTTAAATTAATTTGAAGAAAAAAGCAAAAGAATATTCCTGTTAAAAAGCAAAGAATCCAGACATTATAGATATCTATAAAGTTTATAATTATTTCTTCAAACACTAGAATAGAATAATGATAGAAACACAATTACTGACTCTGATGATAGTGAACTAGAAAAACCACTTCAGGCTCTATATCTTCTGCCTCTTCAATCAAATTTAGCTCTTATTTTCATTTAATAAAAACTAATTTTGCCTGAATCTGTATTCGTAAGACTGCGATACGGTTCATACAATAATAGCTTCAGTTCTATTTAGATAGATACTATAATTGCTTGTCTTGTTTTGTTAGACTTTTGCTTCCAGTCGAGTGTGATCGTAGTTTTCCGAGACTCAGGAATAATTAACAAGGGTCGCGTGACAATGACTGTGGGAATATTTATAAATTCCTGCCTCACAAGCCGTTGCACTGATATTCTAAGTACTTTATTGTTTAGTGTTGGTTAGGTTAAATTACTTTGAGTGTATTTTTAGATAATTGAAAAAAAATATTTTTACTAAAACGATATAATAATTATAGCATAAGCTTATTTTTTAAATTAAGTCTACGACCTTAGAAAGATAAAAGTATTAAAATATGTTCACCGTTACATAATAAAAGATATTATTAATTATTTTTTGTTCTCAAAAGTGCATATTTATTTAATTAATGTATTATTTTATTGGAGATTTTTAATATACATACAAGACGTACATCGACGCTGCATATATTATTTATAAGAAATTTTCTTTGAGACATAATGTAATCTAAATACTAAAAACTGACATTAATACTAATATGAAATGTAACATTCCAGAACAACTTATAATTATTCGAGACTCGGGTACTAACTCCCGACGAATTATGAAAAAAAATGTTGGTTTAAGCTCGATGCAATGCAGAAAAAGTACGTACGTCATTCTATCTACTGCGCCGCAATGAACACTGGAGAACACTCAAAATAATTAAAACTGTACATAAAAACACTCAGATTTCATTTAAAAATCGAGCTAACTCAATTTTTTTAAATAAATCATATTTTTTTTTTTAAACTAAAATAAATTCTATTCTATTTTTTTTTAAACTAAAATAAAAATTACTCTAAATTTAATGAATTGTAGACATATGTATATATTATTTAATAATATAGTTAAAACTTGACATATTGTTTATGAAATATAATATCAATTAAAAATTCTATGCCAATTATAATTAATATATTATACTGAAATCTAATTTAGTCATAACATCAAATAAAGATAAAGTATCATAAGTAATAATATAGATTAACTGTAATTATTAAACACCTGACCCAATAATTACAAACAATGCTGCATATATGAGACTATGAAATTAAAACAAAAGGGGAAGCTACGAGCTGTAGCCCGTAGCTCCGTAGCGAGGTTACGCCGTAGCCCGGGCGCGGTCGGCGACCCCTGGCCGTGAACGGGGGTGCGCCGGGCGAGCCCCGCGACGCACACACAAGCAAGAGGATACCGATACACACATATCTGCAACGTGCCCCTAGCTGGCTTTATACATGCTGTTCAACTAAAAATACAAGTATTGTTTTGTGTCCATGTTTTTTATGTTTGTACATAATATATAAGATTATATACAAACAAAAAATATACCTATGCCTAAAATCAATAACCTTTTTTTTCTTTACTCGTTAATAAATTAATTGAAAAGTTATATAATATTAGGGAATCAACAACCTTTATGTAATGTGAGGTTTTTTAAAATATTTAATATTATGTAACCTTTGAATACTATTCTTAATTCTATTTTGTCCTCGCATAATCTAAGCAATTTCTATTTCAAAGGAATAATCCCTAATATTTTTATATTTATAATTATAATTTAAATAAAATTAAAGCTTAAAATGATTAAACTAATATTCAATCTAACGAGCCAAAAATAATTCACTCTGTATATTCATTACTCAGCTCAATCACGCACACAACCACACACAGACGAGCACACATTCACAATCACCTAGTTCTGTTCAAAGCGCGTGAACACTACGCCACACCCCCGTCACCGTGCCAACAAGGCGGCACTCACACAATCTTATAATCCTAGAAAATTTTGATGTTTGTGTGCGTTTCAGACGTGTACAGACTGGAAGCAAGTACCAAGGTGTGAGTTGAAAATATATGTTAATGTGGTACTTCCGCGTTCTGTATTCGTGTCACGCGCACTAGTACGCGCAGGTCTCTGAATGTGTGGGTAGGGTTGGTTGACGGTGTGCGCACAGGGTGCATCGACTCCGTTTCCGCTTCCGCCGAGTACAACGGCCTCAGGCTTGATTTATGTTCGCCCGTTTGAAGGTTTGCGTGTTATTGTGACGTTTGAACTGATTTCTACTAAAGTTTCAACTTATTTAACTGTATTATTGTAATGACACTATTGCATTAGAAGGTGCACCCGTAGTTATGTTTTATACGGCTCAATATACTCTTACATCGATTTAAAAAATCTCAGCTTCACAGAATTAAATATGTTGTTTTATTTCACTTTTTTCCTACCAAAACACTCATTTACAAATGATTCATAAGTATCGTGCCAGTGGTCCTGAAGCGGAGGCTGATTAAATGCGATCACTTTACCTTTATCTGGCAACCATTAATCATAATATTAAGTCATCGAATGTCTAGTTACAGTCACGTAAAAAATTACCAAAGGCTGAATTGAAAAATAAAACGATCGCAGTCATAAATAAATTAACTTTTTTACATAAGCGAAATTAATCATGAAATCCATTTGGCGTTCTTAATTTAGTTAGATTCGAATTAAATATTATATATACTATCATCTATTACTCAAAAAGAATATGGTGCTCACTACATGAAAGTGGTTTGTAGAAGGTTAACGATAAATTTATATTATTAAAAATAGTAATTATCAACTATTCGTATTGCATTCGAAAAACACATAACAGAATGTTTTTTATTAACAATAAAAAAATTACATTTACACATTAAAAAATTAAAATAATAACTCAAAGCGCTTCCGTCCAAAAAGATTTAACAATGGCCACTTCGGAGATACAGACAGACGGAATCAATTCCAAAATCCAAATAAAGCGACTGAGTGGGTTCAGTAGAGTGTATTAAAAAGTCCTCTGAGTGGTATTAAATATTTAATTTCTCGCTTTTCAGTCTGCCTCGCCTGTCCTCAAAGCTGCAAAACTATAGTGCCTGCGATATACAATGCCTGTTGAGGCTATGTAGTGCCCTGTGGCGGTGCATTGCGGAGAATGCAGATTGCATAAATGGATTTTTAACGTGTAATTAACGGTTAACCAAATATGGATAAAGTTTTTACTTTTTTGTTCTATTTTCTTCAAAACGCCGTAATAAATCGTATTAGACTCGTCTTGTCTTTTGATAACTTTTGTAAAATGTAATTTTTTCTATGTAATATCTATGAAATGTGTAGTATATACCCACCCATATAAGCCAATATGATCTATAATACAAATATTAATAAATATAATGTTAAATTTTCGCTTTATAGTTTTCAGCAAAAAACTTAATAATATAATAATAATAATTAATGCTGCTATTTTTAATTCCACTAACGGACAAGTACACTTAGGTTCTGTGTTAAACTTCATTTTTTTATATTTGATTTTATGTTTACACTTAGTAAAATTTTATGAATGTAATATTATTTTAAAAAATAATAAAGAAGTTTATATAATATATAATACGTGGTTATGTTACGTGCGCGTGAATAAATTTGACAAACATGCATTTAAATTCTGGATATCTTAAAGATGTTTAACAAAAAATATCACTTCATCGTGAACCAGATGTATTAAGCTTTTTTTACCGGTAGAAACCAAATAGATAAATTGTATTAAAAAACTTTGTCACAAGTATAATTCTAAATACATAAAATTAAACTAAGATTACCTGAAAACAATTAGATTTGTCATATTGGCAAGATTTCTTTTGAAAACAGAGACGGTACCGACGTTGATTTATTATGCGTATAAAATAAAAATGCTAAAGAATTGCCAATATATCTCATTATCACCTACAAATAGTCCTCTGCGGTGAGTCAGTTCGAAGTGCAGCGCCAGACGACGTGTCAATATTTGGTTTGTACAGCGATCCCGGCCGACTACACTGCGCGCGATGTTATTGAACTATTGCCTTGTTTAATATATAATTAAATAAAACTATTAATTGTTATTAATATATATACTATATTTATACTATTTGGTAACAAATAACATTACATTTTGATATCGTTCAAGATAATTTACAATAACAAAGTAATAAACTATTCAACAAAATTGTATAATTATTCACATCAAAGAATATTTAGTTCATAGAGATAAAGAAAAAAATCAAATAACGCGTAATTATTTCTACACATTTTCCACAAAAGTTGCAAAGCGCGTAGCGGTGGAAGGTAGCCTCGACGGATAATTTACATCCTATCGAAGTTCAAAGGGCCGAACGGTTTGCTGTGTAAACTTTCACAGATGCGCTACGAACGGCGTTTGAGCGGTTCCCTAGAGAAGATCAATACTCTTTGCAACACCTGCTCCCCTGGTATCTGCACTGTGCACGCAGATGGCAAATTGTAATGCAAACTTTTAGCATATTTATAAGATTGCAAAATAAGTAGAAGTAAGTAAAAAAGTAAGTAAATAAGTAAAAAAAAACTAATAAAATATGTATAAAACAAAAGTGATCCACTAAAGTGGATGAAATATGTTTTTTGTTTTCGATAAATATTTTTTGTCTCACCCATATTAACATTCGCCTAATCGAAAACCGAAATGGTTGCGTTTAACATCCCTAGCAGCCGATGGGAGGAATTGGCCGAGGACCGTGCCAAGTGGCGACGCCTTATTCACGAAGGTCAATCAAAGCATGACGATGCCTGGTTTAAAGTACTTAAGGAAAAACGCGTTAGGCGTCATGAGCGGGCTTCAAACCCCCGCCCACCTGGGGGCGCATACACTTGTCGGGAGTGCGGCCGAAGGATCCTCTCTCGCATTGGACTCTTTAGTCATGAACGCAAGTGCCTTCGTGCTGCTTAAATCATCTGTCATAGATGCAGAGGCCTATATATATAATCGAAAACCGAAAATTGAACACCCAAAAACAACTTTAAATTGACAACTATAAGTACATTTATTTAGATAAAAGTACAAGACGCTAAATAAATCTAAATACATTTTATTTAGAAATAATATTACAAAAATGTTTGATTTTTAATTAAATAATTGTAGCACAAATAAATAAATAAACATGTTTTGAAGTCACGCAATAATATTATGAATATATAAGTAATAATTAGACAATATTGATGGACATTAAATGACAATTTGGATTATATCCAAGACAGTAAATCAAAGTACATTGCATGACGTATCTAACCTAAGATTGATCAATAGTCATCAACATAATGAACGCCCACAGAGTAACGAATAACAATGGTTTCATGTTACGCACACACGCAACAACCTGCGAGTTTTGGCTGGGGTTCGTTGACCTAGATAGACCAGCATTGTTTATTTTTGTAGAGGGTTGGAATTAAAAATCTGAGCTATAATTTAAAAATTCGTAGCCTGAAACATTTTAATGACTAAAATACAATATACCGTATGAACGTTTTATCATTGATTTAGTTTTTATTATTAGTTATCTTCTTTTTTTATTTGTTTAGCTGATTAATTGTATTATATTTTACAGATAATATATATTACTAATTATCGCCTTCAAGGATTTTTGTTTAGTCTAAAGGTTGACTGGCAGAGAATGCCTTCAGGCACAAAAGACAGACTGTGGTGGTCAATAAAGTTTTTAAATATTAAAAAAAAATTGAATAAAATAAAAAATATTCATACGTACTTATATTTATTAATTGGGAATACTTGCTGTTGCTATAAACCACGTATACAGGAATATAAAATATAACTAGGAATGATTTTTTGACATACAACACAATGATCCCGTAAGTCGAAAATCAAATGGAGAGATCTTACTCATATTAACTCTCGGCCCTATCAAAAATTAAAGCTAAAATTTCTGACGAAGAATACTAAATAAAAATCTCTTCGTTGTATTTCTTGTATTTTTCGTGACGTGATTCCATTAATCTACCCAAATCCTTAGTATATTATGATACATAATGCAGAATGTAATTAGCAATTCCATTCCATCGATTTATCTAAAATTTTGCACACCTTTGCACAAACAAAATACTAAAGATCATACATATATCATTTATTTAAAACTGCCGTCTAATAAAAATAGCTTAAAAGATTTTTTTATATATTAAATTTATAGTTTTTTATTTTTTTTATAATACACAAAAAAAATACGAAAATGAGAAAATTATGATTTTGTTTTTGAGTTGATGATTTTTAATCACAACTTAAACATTATCTTATTATATTTGAAACGAAAATTCCATTTTTATTTCAAAAACAATTACATTAAATATTGTTCGAACCAATAAACAAGGCGATATACTATATAAGCAATATTATAGAGGTCAGTGAACTATCGAATCATATAAGCTTTAAACAAAATGATTAAGGACGAAGGTTGATGCCCTTTATTTAGTTAAGAAATTTATGTATATGTATATATTATATACCAATTAGTATATTTTCCAAGTTGATATATGTGTATCAAAATCATGTGCTTATTTATTCATTGTCTGAGGAAGCTATTAAGTTACTTATTAAGCGACTAAAAAAATGAGAAGGTTCTCTTTTTGGTTTGGTTTTTTGTTTGTGAATACTCAATATTGTGATGTGACCGATTGTGATGATTATTTTTAAATGAATTTGTTTAATTTTTTTTATTAAAATCACCGTTATTTTTGTAAAACCAAGAAAAACTATGGGAATTAAAGTTAATTATCAGTAACAATTGGAACATAAATTATCCAGAAAAAATAACGACACACACAAACATAAAAAAGTTACTTTCATGATCACTTACACTTAAATAAAACTTAAAATTAAATTCGTATTCGTATTTGTATTCGTAAATAAAATTATTAAGTAGTTATTTTATCATAAAAAATATGTATCATCTATTTTTAGAATTGGTGTCAGCCAGCAAAGCAAGAAGCGAAATTTATTCAGACATATAAGCTAAATATTTTATGACGATTTCAATTTTTCTTGAACATAAACATAATTTTATAAACCTACAATACAAATATTAGACGATATATATAAACCAAAAAAGAAACATAAAAAAGACAATTGCAGATCATTAATAATAATATATAATACAAAAATATGTAATCTTCAATAATAAAGAAATTACATCTTTACAATTTAAACATTTATTTTATAATTCAGAACTTGAGACCTGAAAAGACAGGTAATCTTTACGTATACAATCACTTCGTATTACAGATGTTTAAAAATCTATTAACATAATAAAGAAACAGTTATATTACTTGAACACTTTATAAGAAATTTAAAAAATCTTATTTTTTTGTTTCAAGTATTCCTCAATTAAATAGAACGATTGAGATTCACCAAATAACAAACATTACAAGGATGATATAAAAATAAACGTGTTTAAAGCAAGTCTTACTGTAAGGAACATACAACAATTAGTAAAATGCGTATGTATTTAAGCAAGGCCATCTTAAAAATCTTAATAATGGTACTTTATTCAAGTAGATAGAAACATACAAGTACTTAGATCTTATCGTCTTAAAACTACGATATAAGGCAACTGACTCTAATGTAGATTTTAACGAGAAGAACCGTTTATTTTTCTTTAAATAAAGTACGACTATATGATCGACAATCCAACCGATAATGTCAACCATAATTCTTTTACTAGACATAGACTTTTATAAGAAAAATTTGCAGCGGCAAAGTCAATAAAATCTCTTTCGGCCCCTATTATGGATAAATAAATGGTCGTGTAGCTGGTAAATATGTATATTTTTTAGTACGGACAGGACTGCAAAATCTCTATACATTTAATTGTTTAAAATTAATTTAATTTAAAAACGAAGTAGTCCATAAATTATTTCAAAAACGAAATAAGGCTTGAAAAAATATGACCGTGCGTATACAATTTGTGTTTTATTTTATCAAAAAAATAAATAGGAACTAGGGTATAATCTGTGACAATATACTAGGCCTAACATATGTAAGGGAAACCTCGACCTCAATACCACCCTACTGACCCCATGCAATTAACAAGACACCATGAAACGGGTATAATGCAATTAAACACCATCATAAATGATACAGCTCGTCGAACAAGGTAGTTGAAGTCAATAGAAAAAAGGTAAATATATAATTATGTAATCTGTACTAATATTATAAAGAGAGAGCAAAAACTTATGAGCTTGTATAGGTATGTATGCGGAAATCACAAAAACGGCACCTATTTGAAAAAAACTTTACATTGGCTTGTAATATCATGAAATATTATCGGTACCAAATATAAATATTCAAGACTAAAACTTTCAAGACATGCATGACTAGTTGATAAAAAAATTTATAATAATATCCTGGGACATTATTCACAACCGGCCATCTGATCCCAAATTAAGAAGAGCTTGTGTTATGGAAACCAGATAACTGATATACTACATACACTACTTTTCTTTTGTAAATACATACTTATATAGATAATTACACCCAGACTCAGGACAAACAGACATGTTCATGCATACAAATGTCTGTCCTGGGTGGGAATTGAACCCACAACCTTCGGCGTTGGAGGCAAGTATTTACCAACTTAAATTACAAATCAAATTGTAACTGTAGTTTAGTTTTTCACATGGTTAAATTCTTATCAAAATAAATGACATATTAATTTTAAACGCCTCATGTAGTTAAATGTTGCCTAACTAAAATTTTGCAAATAGAATGAATTTACGAGATATTTAAATAAACTCATGATAAAATACGCAGGACATTTCGTACGATGCCTTAGCGAATACGGGCGAATAAATCGGTTGGCAAATATTCTTATCTTATTCATTAAATAGCTCAGACTAAATGCATTCTTGAGTTGGGACGGGTAACTAATTTGTTATAACTTTAAAGACGACTTTTCAGACGTTTACTAGAGGTTAGAAAGCACCTTTAGGCTGCGCCTTCTGAGTTTATCTAACTTTCAGAATCTGTCTATCAGAAATATTATCGGTACCAAATATATATTAGCTATAAAAATACGTAAAATTAACTATTTATAAAATTTAAAGCGAATCAAATACAATAACATCCAAACCTCAGGGTTCTAAAGCCCTGGTAGCGAGGGAGCGCTATGGGGGCAAGTGACCTAGTTTCATGGGACTCTTCGAGGTTTCCCCATCGATCCATGGGGTTGGCACGCAATCGCGTTCACATATGTACAGGAGCTATTTTGTTTGAGGGGAAATCCATGTAAAGGAACCTAATAAAAGATTTATGGTGATAATTTATTACCTATTATGAACAGTTAGGGAGAAAACAGCTAAAGACGAGATTCATTTTATTATAAACATTTAAATCATTATAACGCTGCTGAAAATTATTTGTTATTTTATAAATATATATGTACATCTCTAAAGTGTCACTTGAGTTCATACCTTAAAAACTTTCTCCGCAGCTAACATGGAACTACTTTAACGAACGCTATAAATCACCTTATTTTACCGTAAATGTAAAATACAATTTTTATAAGCCAAAATTGAACTCAAGTAATTTACAAAAAAGTTCAAATTTCTCTTCATACCGAGTATGGAAACGTTGATCCAATTTTGTCGTTGGCACTTAGGCGAGTGCTTATGAGTGTGTTATTATGTAGTATCAAAGTAGGTACTAATTACAAAACGCAGGTGGTTCGAAGTCAAAAGCCCTCCACAATGTTGCAAAACTACAAATACAGCCTTGTAACAATTAAAAATTGGCGGGAATTATTCTTACATATGACTTATCTAGTATGTTTAATAATAGTACCTATTGCTTATTAATATTATTTGTATTATGAATAATATATAACTGTGATATTAGTTTGAACGTTTGTTACTCAATTACGCTCAAACCTAAACGACTAGACGAATCTATACCAATATTATAAATGCGAAAGTATCTCTGTCTGTTCGTTATGCTTTC
Source organism: Nymphalis urticae (assembly GCA_905147175.2). Lineage (NCBI taxonomy): Eukaryota > Metazoa > Arthropoda > Insecta > Lepidoptera > Nymphalidae > Nymphalis > Nymphalis urticae. The sequence goes on along the minus strand of LR989998.1, from coordinate 9,743,072 downwards.
ACGACTAACAACTTTTTGATTTGATGAAATTTGGTATGTAGCAGGATGGACTCTAAGAAAGGCTACTTTTTTATACCTAACAATAGCCCCAAGTTTTATATTTTAATAGTACACAGACATTTACTCGTTTATAAAAAAAATACATACATTCACATATTTTAATTTACGACTCGACGCAGCCGATAACAGCTAATATTATTTAAAATAACTGACATAATAATAGTACATCATTTACTATTATTTTATATATTGTAAGTCTGTGTGTGTGCAGGATCAAACAAGATATTTATAATTTTATCCCAATGTCATCTAATCTTACAAATATCCACATGAAGGCACCCACACCTGGCCTAAAACCTTTCAATCTCGGACAGCTGTTTCATCCTTATTATCCTAGACATCGCCTTAAGCATCAACCAGTAAACGGATAACAAAGGTTTATAACAAACGGCCCAGGCGTCAGCTGCGATACCATCTTGCGCCATAAAAAATAGGCCAATAACTCCGATGGCGAAAAAAAGTTAAAGAAATGCTAAAGATGGCGGCAGGTGCTCAGACAGCTGCGCACGCACCTTTGTATTAATTGCGCTTCGGCCGAGCCATGTTTTATATTATTTTTCCGTATAAGTCAAAGACATCAACAGATACCATAACTCTGATCGAATAACTTAAATAATTATTATTGTTTCATTAATTTAACTCTTTTATTTAAATGTGTTATTATTGACAATATTATATTATGTATCAAGGCCAATATGCGTTATAAGATTATCGTCGCAAAATCAAATGATTTTAAAATAAATAAACGTTATTGTAATTTGTCAATTCAATATTAATAATAATAGCATATTATTCAATAACACAACATATAATAATAATGTCGCACGCAAAAATAATGACAAAAAAATTGCAAATTCTTTCTGTGCTTTGGATCAATATAAAATATGGTAATAAACGAGCGCAATATACTACTTTGTTTAACACTATCAGCCGGCTAGCTTGGCTTTACCCACGCGACGCGACCGTTCGGATGCGCTGGCGCACGTGCCCGTGCATCTGCCGTCGTAATTACTTTACCTGTGAATCGTGAGCTGTACAAGCTTTCGGTTCGAGAACCCCACAATTATGTGGCAAAAAGGTTCAGTATACGAGTATAAATCGTACCATCTGCTCGTTGACCATTGCTAGAGAATCTTGGAATTTTAGTAAAGGTTAAGTAGGTACGCATTCACTTCGTTCCTATTTTAATAGGTATTTTACCCGTTACGGTTTTTTCCGGTTTAAAAATAACGGTTATACAATTACTTCAAACAACTCTTATTAAAAAACCACTTCCACTATTATATTCGTGGTTCTATTCGCTATTATAATATAAGGAAAAATAATGGAACACAAATTTGAAACGCTTTCTTTTCTTTATTTCGAAAACTTTAAATTTAATGTATTTTACATTTTCATATATAAATTTGACTTTATACAATATATCCGATTCTAAGCACGTCCTCATGACGCGTCAAATCCTAGCGCAGCACTACACTATGCTTAAACAAATACAACGCGTACGATTATCAGTCACATATCATGCGTAACTTCTCGTACTAACAAGGACACGACACACGAAATTTTTTACATTATCTGTTCATAAAATAGCAGCGTAATGTCATTGTAGGACGTGATGTATGAGTTTTGTCAGCAGCCTACGATATTTTATCGTGTTAAAATTACCGTGTCATCAGTCCAAGTTAACAATTTCTTTTAGACTATTGTAATTACTATATATGATTGTGTGATCGGCTGCAGTACGCTATGATCTCACATTATTTACAATTACTTATAGGCTAATATCGAAAGCGGCTTATTAGATTTCAATCTATCACATCTACGGGAATGTCGCTAATTATTAAATAAGATTCCCGAACAGGTACAATCGCGTTATGTTTAATAAAATACATTTTCAAATTTTATTTCTATACTAAATCGTTGAGACATTCGTTCAGTCTTTGGTGTCGTCGTGTAATCGTAAGATTTAAAATTTGAAATGCACATATTTAATGTCCTACCAGATCAAATGTGACCTACGATAGTAGATAATGATTTTATCATGAAAATAGATGTAAAATCAATGCGTTATAATCAGTAACAACTTTATGATAACGTGCATTACTTGACGTTGCATAGCTTTAATTAATTTAAATCATATTGTATCGGCATAAAAGTCAATAAATTTTTTTTATATTAATTTTATATTTAAGGAGTGGAAAATAGAAGCTCAGTTGAATCTAATCGATATTATTTAATGCAGGGCAAAATTCAATAGTTATTAAAAAATCCCTGGCTATAATGAAAACTAAAAGTAAAGATAGAAGAAATAAAAACATTAACATAAAGATTGTGTCATTAATTTTAATATACTTTATACAATTTTCGAATAAATAAACTTAGTTAATGAATTCACGTCACAATACACAAAAAAAAATATTTTCATTCCTCTGGTAGGACTTTCGTAGAATGGATTACATAACATTAACAGTAGGTATAGGAACTATCTTTATAACTATTATTCCGCAATATTTGTGAACAGCAACTCAAAACCACTTAAGGCATTTCATAAAATGTTAAACGACATCTGCATAAGCAAATTCTAAGAAAATTTCTAATATAAACTGTGATTTTGATTACATTTCCTTATAATATTTTTGTTTAAAATTATTATTCTAAATTTACTAAATTGGAACTAGTAATAATTTGCACAGTGTTTATCTCGCCTTACATTATTTATTTATAGCCTTAGTATTATGGCTAGAATAGAACATAAAGCTATTTAATTTATTTATTCATATATAATCAAATGGAATTTAAAAATAAAATTACAAAAGCAAATTTCTAGAGAAAGTCAATATTTTACATCTTTTTAGATCAAACAAGCAGTACTGCTAAAATTTTATACATTATAAAAATATATTTTAATTTGTTTGAAAATAAAACAAATCTTTCACTGTTTTCACAAGTTTTTAACTTCATAACAAAACTAATGGTTACATGTGGTTTATCATTATGTAAAATTAAAAACAAACTTTCTTTAGATTAGATTTTGAATTAGATTCATCGAGAAACCACAAGCAACATAATACATTGTAATTAAATAAATAAGTCCATTGATAAAGTGAACTTAGTGGCGGATTTCTAAATATGCTACATAGGCTTATAGCCTATAGCGGCAAACATGCAGAGGCAAGTTTTTGTTGCACTAAGTAGAATCACAACAAACATTTGCATAACTTTTGTGTTGCTTATTATATTATATTTTAAATTTTCCAAAATGTTCGGCCTTATAGGCTGCGTAAACTAGAATGGATTTCATTTTTAAGTAGAAGTACTGTGAAGTTTTTTTTTTTTTATAAAAGCAAACTTTATTATGTGTATATTATTAACCATAATGATTATGTGATAATTTTCACTCTCTCTCTCTCTCAATAATGTTTTTATCAATGAGTCATTGATAAAAACATTACTTACAATATCTTTTTATTATATATTTTTGCGTACATAATGTACATGGTAGAACTTACGTAAAGAAATACCAGTCAATGTTTGTTATTTACAAATTATATGTATACAACAATTTTAAGTTGAGTCTTGTTTTATATTTTTGATTAAAAAATTAATATATTAAGGTGTATCAAATAGTTTCAAATAACATATCAACTAATGCAATAGTTACATTACATTAGTTGGTGCTAGGCTACAACAGTTCTTCCTAAAATCCAAAAAGTAACAAGACAAAATCTTACACATAACATATTTACAAAATTTACACAGAGCACAATAGTAATATATTTTTTATATAAACGGATATCATAAAATCAACTGTTTTTTGTTAACTGTATTATGTGTAAAATATTTTAAATTTAGAATCCTGATCTTTAGTCTTATTAGTTTACTTTTAAATAATTTACAACTACACCAAGTTATACACTGTTTTTAAGCTATATATACACACCAATATATTATATTAATCATGTCATTTCACTGGACAAAAATGTTGGACAGTGTCCCTAATTCATTGATCTATTTCACCATCAATGAAATAGAACATTAAATAAACAACATCCAAACTATTTGCAGTGGAAGTAACTTAATTTATGACTATACATTACAAATATTGATGACTATATTATTTAATAATTTACAATGCTGCGATACAAATAAAAGGCACACAACTTCCATACGGTGTATATCTAAAATAATCAATACATATTGAGTTGCTATGATACACAATGGCTGTCTATATCCACCCAATGGTGTACACTTCAATGAGTCACTTTCACAAGTCTGAACACTTAACCAGCACTGAACAACTATTAGCGCTATCCATTGCAATTTATTTATTTATTGATTAGTCATAATCAATGTCTGTGTTGTACTGTAGGTCTCTGTCATTGGAGTTGAGTGATGTAGACGAGTTGTTGGAGCCGCTCGAGTTGGTGGTCCGTGTTTGAGGCGCCCAAATGCCTCCTGCTGTGACTGAAGAGGCAGGCGATGATCCGGACGTGCTCGTGTTGTTTAGTGAGTCCCAAGTGTGCGTTTGGGATGGAAACCTTCGGATTACGGCCGAGAGCGGGCCAGTCGCGCGACGAATGACTACTCTTGGGGCTGAAAATATATACAATTATTTTAATTACGTTTACTTGTACGTAAATCTCGAGTTAAAGCAGTTAATCTTGGCAATTTAATGTCAAATATTAATTATTCCTTCCGCAATAGATAACAATCCAGTAAGTGAAAAAGGTGACATGCTTAATAATACTCTCACTTGTAGAAGCGTAGCAGTAACCAGTGTATTGTCGATAAATAAAATTGATGATAAATAATAATTAAGGAATTTCTACTAAAGAATAAGAAGAGTAAGTGATTTAAAGATGAAATTGTTTTCACACAAGCTCAAGAAATCTACTGACTTAACTTTAAATCATCGTTAGCTTAACCTATATATTTTTAATACTGCTCTTAATTAGAGATGTTGATCTTGATTGTATTTACAAAATTACCGTATTGTACGAAACGCCTTTCAAAAAATTCTCGATATAGAATAAGTACTAACTTAAAAACACATAAATAAATTATTTAATATGTTGATACTAATATTCTTCTTCTTCTTCGAGTGCCACTCCGACTAGCGAAGGTTGGCAGTCAGCTTGGAATATTCCTTTTTATTCTTCGCGAGGTGAAAGAGATCGGCAGCACTCGCAATTCCCGTCCATTCTCGGATGTTGCACAGCCAAGACTTTTTTCTGCGCCCAACAGCTCTCCTTCCGGCAACTTTTCCCATCATAATGAGTTGCAAAAGTTCATATCTTTCATGTCTAAGCACGTGTCCGAGATATGCAATTTTTCTCTTCTTGACAGTCTCCAAAAGTTGCCGGTTTTGGTTGACGCGTCGCAGAACTTCCACGTTCGAGACCTTTTGAGTCCAACTTATGGCCAACATACGTCTATTTGCCCACATCTCGAAAGCTTCTATACGTTTTTTGAGGTCTTCTTTAATTGTCCACGCCTCGCATCCGTAAAGAAGTATAGGCCAGATGTAACAATGTAGGAGTCGTATGCGCACAGGGATCTTAAGTCTGCGATTGCAGAGTACTTTTTTTAACGTGCAGAAGGCACTTCGAGCTATTTCAATGCGAGTCTTTACCTCCTGTTCACAGCTCCAAGTGTCATTAAGCCATGTCCCTAGATATTTGTACTTGCGCACACTCTCAATTTTTTGGCCCGCTACAATGATAGCAATGTCATCGAAGCTGTGTTTAGACAATACCATGATCTTCGTTTTTGATGTGTTCATCCTCAGACCAGCGTTTTCACTGCACTCATTAACACGGCTCATAATTAATTGCAGCTCTTCAGGAGATGATGCTATTAGGACTGTATCGTCAGCGTATCTGATGTTGTTAATATACCGGCCATTTATTTTGACTCCACATTCTAGGTCTTCAATTGCGTCTATTATTATTTTTTCCGAGTACAAATTAAATAGCGTGGGTGATAATATACAGCCCTGTCGGACTCCTCTCTTTATTTCTACCTCATCAGTCTCCTCATTGTCAACTCGTACAGTAGCCTTCTGGTTCCAATACAGATTCTGAATAATACGTACATCTTTGTTATCTAAGCCGATATCATGTAATATTGCAATTAGACGGTCGTGCAGTACTCTGTCAAAGGCTTTTTCGTAATCGATGAAACAAAGGAAAACGTCTTGTTGCATGTCTGCATTTTTGTACGAGAACCTGCATTGCAAAAAGAGCCTCTCTCGTGCCCACTCCTTTTCGAAAGCCAAACTGACTATCTGCGAGTTGTTCGTCGCATTTAGCTCTTATTCGCTCGTGAATGATATTCAGAAATAGTTTCAATACTTGGCTCATAAGGCTAAACGTTCGAAACTCTTCGCACCTTCTTGCGTTGGCCTTCTTAGGAAGCGTAATAAAAGTTGAGTTTAGCCAGTCTTTGGGTAAGTGGCCAGAGTCGTATACCAAATTAAAGAGTTTAACCAGGAAGTCAATATTTTCGTCTTTTATAAGTTTGAGTACCTCTATGTGAACATTATCCGGTCCGGTTGATTTTCCCGTTTTAGCTTTTTTAAGAGCGTTTGTGACTTCATTTTTCAGGATAGGATATCCCTCATTTTGGATCACAATTTACCGCTATGCTTCGAAAATCGTCGGCAAACATTGATGAAATGTATTGTTCCCATAGGTGTTTTTTTCCTGATATATCTAGTATGGGAATATTATTTTCGTCCGTAAGATAGTGAATGGTCTTTTTGTGCCCTACCAAAGATTGTATTTCCTTATGCAGGTTAAATGAATCATGTTTAGCATAAAGGTCCTCCACAAAATCACACTTGCACTGATACCAAGCATCTCTAGCATAACGAACTTCACGCCGAATTTGCTTATCAATCTCAGTATACTTGCTATTGTCAGAATTCTTGTAGATTCTCCTTTCTTCGATAAGATTATATATTTTTTCTGTCATCCAACTCAGCTTAGGAATCCAATCTCTTTTCAAGTGTGTCTTATTGATGTTAATTATTTTGTTCTTCATTGAACACCACTCTTCCTCCACCGTGTGTATTATCCCAGGTTTTGTCGTCTGCTGCCCACTCGTTTATTTCTTTCGCCACTTTATCTTTGATGTTAAGATCTTTAAGTTTCCTCACGTCTATTGCGTGGTACTGTGTTCTCTTCTTTAATTGTTTGAGTCGACATGATATTGTCGCTACAACTGGATTATGGTCAGATCTTATATCAGCCCCAGGATAGGTCTTAGCACTTTTGACACAATTACGAAAGCGATTATTGATCAGGATGTAATCTATCTGATTTCTTATAATTTGCTGAGGGGTATGCTTAGGTGACGTCCATGTATACAACCTCCTTGGTGGTAATTGAAAATAGGTGTTTATGATAGCAAAATCACTCTCTTGGCAGAATTGTACAAGGGCATCTCCTCTCTCATTCCTTTCCCCAAGTCCGAAGTTCCCGGTTACTTTTGGCACTTCTCCTCCCTACTTTAGCATTAAAATCGCCAATCACTAGATTTATTTCACTAATATTAATCAATCACTAATATTCTAATTAATAATAATAACGAACATCGAAGGAAGGTTCTGTCAGGGTTTCAAGCAAGATATAGGAAGTATTGTCTTACCCAATCGGATCTGAGTCTGCGGGTGCGTCGTGTTGCGGGCGGCGAGGGTGGCGGGCGTGCGCGCGGGCACGGCGGGCGCGGCGGGGTCGGTGCGCGCGGGGGCGGGCGGCTCGCCCGGCGGCAGCAGCGAGCGCCGGCAGATGGGGCACGTGGCGTGCAGCTGCAGCCACGGCGTGATGCACGACTGGTGGAACACGTGCTCGCACTCCAGCCTCGCGGTCGTCTCACCTACAATGATAGATGTTTGGATTTAGAATTTTATTTTGTGAACAATCCATAAAACACATATCTATGAATATATCATTATAAAACAATTTTATATATATTAATTCCTTACTTATCATTCATTATATTCATTAAACCACTCAATCAATAATTTCCTCCTCACTAATTAAAATAAAATGTTATGTCAATTCAAGGTCAAAGTTGTTTGTTTATCTTTTTTGTCATTGGAAAAGAATAAATTTTAGAGAGAGAGTTACATACAGACTATCTTAACGATTCTTCTTGGCAGAATCTACAGTCCTAACCAGTGGTAGCTTCACATTAATTAATGCATATAAGGGAGTAAAACATATTTTAGTATACTCATTTTGAACCAAAGGTTTTATATTTTTCATTTTTTTATAGGCTTTGGGTTTTTTATTTTTATGTAAGTTTTACTATGGTGAATGATCCTCCAAACTAATTTGAACTCGTTATCAATGTTATCATAGCTTACGGCTATGTGTTATAATCGTCTTATCGCAAAGATATCGCAAACTTTATATTATGCTATGTTAATGACCATTGTATATCAGACTATATGATTAAATATGTTATAAAGCTTGTACTACCTATATGCTATTTTCACTGCTGTAAAATAGCATATTTATGTATGTATACATGTATATATAGTATATACAGGGTGACTGGTGAATTACTATCAATATTTAAGGAGTATACTCGGTACATGATTCTCATTCGAATTATGTAAAAAAAATTCAATTTAAATATAAATAAATAAAGTGTGGACACATTTCCGTGGCGCGTGCGGCGTGGTGTTGTACTGTGCCGCTTGCCGCCCGCAACCCCCCGCCCCGCGGCTAATTAGTCGGGCGAGCGCCGCCGTAAGGTTCGTCCATCGTCCCGCGCGCGCGCCCCTAGCGATCGATCTTACGCGTATACCTAATCTGTCGTGTGTGAGTGCTTATCAATACACCAATGCAGAATATTTGGACATGGTTCTTGCTTATGCGCGTGCGAATGATTGCTTGCCGGGTGCTATCAATTTGTACCGGGAAATGTTCCCCAATCGCAGAATACCTACCGCCAGCGTAATCTTAAACGCTAATCAAAGACTACTGAAAAAGCTAACTAAAGACTTACGCTAAGAGTACTCGAAATTCTGCTAGAAGATTTGGTGTATCTCAGTGGACTGTGTGGAATCTACTTCATTGGATTGGATCATGCTCGTTTATCAAAAGTAGCCTGCTACCCTGTAACACGTGGCGGCGTTTGGACGTAGGTAAAGTACCGCGCGATAACTAAATGTACCTACCTGTTTTGTGTCGACAGCGCAGCTAGGGTGTCCACATGACGCGTAATTAATTAGATAATTGTTGGTGAACTTTACTTAGAAAATTATCAATATTTATGTTATATGTATTTTTTTGCCATATATGATCGTCAAATATCACGTCCTTAAGTATCGATAGTATTCAAACAGTCATGCTGTATATATAGCTATTATATAAATACTCATTATAAGGTCTTGTACTTTTACTACTCACTAGGCTTGTATTTATTTTTATTAGTAAAATAAGCATTATTAACCTAGCTGAAAGTTTTCCCAGCACACAGAACATGCAGTATTGGCGGCCGCCTGTTCCTCTGTAACTTGCTCGGTCGGTAGTGCTGCGAGACGTTCACGCGGCAAAGGGGGTGGACCAGAGTGCTCGAGCTGACCAAGTAATTGTGTGACCACTGCGTCCAAACCTAAAAACATTAAAGAACATTATTTTAGACATTTATTGTGATTCTACTTTTGTGTGTTTGGTTATACTATATTATATTTTATTGTCAGTCATTGAAAGTCACAGTTTCCCTTGGGCTATTGTCATCTCACATGCTTAAGACAAGCTTAATTAAAGGAAAAATATAGTATTATACAAATAGGCACTACTAGTATCCTTTTAAAATTAACAAAAAATATATTATATAACAAAATCATAAATTGTACAGCCTATTCCAAATAAACAATATTGACATTGCATTGACATGATATAATTGGTCGAGATGTTGAATAATGTATTCTAGTCATTTTGGATTCAAAGTTGTTATCAGAACTTGAGAAGTAAAATTAAAGTGGACATAGGTAGTTAAGTGGAATAGTGTTGTGTTATTGATGAAGATATATTAATGAAGTACCGTTTCTAGTGCACAATGTTCAGATAAACGGCATTTTTTTTTTTTTTTTATAGAACAGGAAGGCTGACGTGCATATTGGCCACCTGATGGTAAGTGGTAACCAAACGCCCTTGGACATTGATTACAGTATGAAATGTTAACCATCGCTTACATAGCCAATGCGCTACCAACCTTGGGACCTAAGATTTTATGTCCCTTGTGCCTGTAATTACATGTGGCATAATTTAGCAGAGCTATTATCAAATTGCAAAAAAAATGTAAATATGTATACAGTTTCTTTATCTTAAGTCCTTTATGGATTGGAATAGGCTGTATAAAAGATAGGATGATAAAAACACGATTTGATTAAATTAACCAATATCTTACATAATAAAATATATATATATATATATATATATATATATATATAATGTACTCTCTTAAATTTTACTGTTATGGTTTCTATTATCTATGTATGTGTAATAGAACTAAAAAGATATATTGCTTACCTTCACCACCAAACACATAGTCTCCTGGTGTTCCCACCAGAACGAATGGAGCTCCTGCTGTCATAGCCCCAGCAGGTGGTCGACCACCACTAACCATCCAAATTAACTCATCCATCACAGTTGGCCTTCTTGTTGTGTTTGTACCATTACCAGCATTGTTACCAGTCCCTGTTGCTGAACTATTAGTAGAAGCCGTTCCAGTCCCAATACCACTAAAACATTTAATTTAATATTTAAATTTCTAAAGATATCTCACATTTAAAATTTAGAAAATAAGTGACTGATTTAAAAGAACATTAGACCAATACTTAGACACCTGACAAAAGGTGTAATAGAAGTTCATGACATTATTATTAATAATTGTATTCGTAAACTACCGTAATCGACCTCCGGACATCAAAAATGCTAAATCATTCAGCATTGGTGGTGTGCTCTGAAAATGAGATATCCAATACTGTATTTTATTAAAATTAAATTAGCTAAAAGTAAATTAAAAATGCAAACTATTTGTATCATCAAAAGCTAGTATAAAAAAATTCAAGAATCCTTTTTTTTCTAGTATTATTCTATCATCTTACGAAACAATCAATAAATGAACTTAATTAAAAATACTTATAAGTGTATCTTTGAATAAACACTTCATATATTAGTAAAACAACCATATTATTAAACACTTATCTACAATTTTAAAACCCCCTAGCCTCTATATGATCACATATGTCTACTATTATAGTGGTATTCATTTTTCCAACAACTCAGTCATAGAAGCAATCAATATAAATAATCTCAATGAATAATCTGTGTCATATAAAAAATCTTTATGTATAAATATTCATTTTAATTATTTCAATATACATAAACCTTAACATATGGTTGAGGTCAAACATAATATCACTGATATCCAACTCCTCATATCAAATGATGGTGAAAAGTTAAAGACAAATTTGTTTTTTTTTTATACAATACTATAAACAAAATATTTTTCAGGAAATTTTGATTACAAGGATATTTTGACATTTCAAAACAAGCAGTAAATTGTCTTGAAATATTATGAATCCTCCTCAATTTTTGTGAAGACTTATTAAAATGAAATTACATCATTAAAAAGTGATTTTACTCTAATTTTTATTTATTTATTAATCAGACACATCTTAACAGTTTTTGTATAGATACTCTGTCAGAAGCTCAATTGTATTCTTTTCTACAGTACGAGTAACAACTCCTCATTGATTATCATGAAATCTACCGGATCAATATATAACAATAAGTACCTAACTATTTTAACAATGCTTACAACTATAAGTTCATTATTTCTTTAGTTTCCTCATCAGAGGACTATCCATATTTCTGGCTATCAAGAATCATACATTTTACAAAACTTTCTTACTCTATGAACTTCATCAGAATCATCCAAGTTGCTCATCTCATCAACATTGCTCATATCCTCTATATTACTCATGTCTGCATCGCTATAGTCATCTCCTCCTGACAACGGTATCCCTTCTGCTTCTTCTAACTGTTCTATGAACCCACCTTCACAGTAGGGACAGATAAATTCCTGCAATAAGTAACATATTTATTAAATTGACAACAATGGAAGTAAAAATTATTTTAGTCCTAACATTTGAAGAAAGAAGTTTTCTACTTGCATCAAAGCAAAACATATTTTATACGAAAAACAAGTAATAAAGTTTATACTAAGTATAGTTACTATAAGTAATTTTAAGAACAATATTTTGATTTGAAAGTTTATACCATCAGAATATTACATTTATGACCATTCATACCTCCATAAACAGATATATAACTCTAGACTAATAACTATAGAATACCATTTTTAATTGAAATGGGGCTTTAACATGTTTTTTACATCCAAACAGCAACATCCTAAAACATAGCTAACATAGCAATGACTAATAATAATATGATTTCATCAGAATTTGTAGAATATGTTAATTTTTAATTTTACCTTATTGGAATTTATGATAAATTTGTTACATTTCACGTTTATAGAAGTTCTAGAACCATGAATGCTGTTTTTGTTTGAATCCATTTTTTTTATCTTATCATTTCTTTTTATAAAAAAATGTACATTATAAATTTTATACGAAACTTCAATATTCCAAATAATAATGTCAGATAATTAAAAAAATGTAAACTTATTTTGTTAAATAAGTATACAATATTGTTTGTTGCATATATATATTTCTGATGACGATGTAACTTGAAATTTCATTTTACGGTTTAGGATCATAATAAACTCTTATTTTTCTTAAATGTCACAAACCAAGTGCGTATTGTAAAATCACACCGGCAGCACCAATAGAAACGCAGATAATTATTCATACGGCGGGTTATACTGGAATTTAAGCTAATTTCTATTACGTGACCTTGAGTTTGATCATCAGGTCATGGGTGTGAGAGAATAGTGTAAGGTAGCATGTGGCAAAAATAATATTATAATACTTATTGATTTTACCTGCAGAACATCTTCAAATTCTACAAGACACCTGTGACAGAAGAACCGAATATTCGGTCTACGCTCTACTATAGCGTCAGCCATTCTTATTAAATATTCACGGTTACACCAATAAATACTAAACAAAATAAATTATACTAGAGGACTTTGCTTTCAATCAATGAACAAAAATTTATCATTCGCCATTTTTTAAGACATGCACACAGTCTATTTTTTTAACAGATAATAAATGAGTTAACGAATTAAGGATGTCTATCTGCAATCGATTCAAACTCGATTATTTTAGATATTATAAGCAATTTTAATTACATCAGCACTGACTCCTGAACGGATTGAATTACAGGTTAAAATGAAAATAAATAATATTTCTTTATAGTTTTATTGTAGTAAAACAACCAAACTAACAGGTTTCCTCTTTTTTGACTCGCCGGTTGGCGTGGTTGGTAGATACTTGCCTTTCACGCCGAAGGTTGTGGGTTCGATTCCCACCCGGGACAGACATTTGTGTGCATGAACATGTCTGTTTGTCCTGAGTCTGGGTGTAATTATCTAAATAAGTATTTATTTACAAAAGAAAAGTAGTATATGTAGTATATCAGTTGTCTGGTTTCCATAGTACAAGCTATGCTTAGTTTGGGATCAGATAGGCGTGTGTGAATAATGTCTCATAAATTCATTTTTTTTTTCTTTTCCTCTTTTTTTTCCTCTAATTGTTTTCCTGTTCATAAACCGAAGTATAGAATTCAATCTTTGAAGAAAAAAAACAGGGTTTTTTTGGACGAATAATTTAACTTGATATTCACATACTTATCTGTTTAATTTATAAAAGTCGACTCGAGCATGTAATCATTCGCATATAAAATATTAATGTATTACAATTTTAAAATAAAGTCCTTGTTTTTTTAATCATTCAATGACACCCCTGATGATCGGCTTGAAATATTAACACCAATATATAATATTTTCTTTAATTATTATTTTAATCTATCAATCAAATTTGTAAAACACACTTTTTACACTCAGAAAAAGTTAATTATAGCAACATCGTAATATCTGTCGTTGCGTCGGGAGATGTAAAATCTTAGAGATATTATTTAGTTTTTAGTAATTCTATCGTTTTGATGAATAATTGTTTGTAATGGTATTTTTTACATAATAATTTGTAAATAATATATCAGCTGTTAAAATAGTGGTGATAAATGAGTATGACAAATTATTTAACTTGTTCGTAATCTGTGCGTGTAATGTTTGTAAGGATGATTGTTATCAAGTCCAAGTGAAATGAACGCTAATCATGAGGATAATATGTAATGTAACTATATTTCGACGTCCACGGCTCCTGATTTGATATATTTTATTCAATATACGTTTAAATATTAGTTGCTTAACGGTAAAGTGGGTCACCAGTTGATATAGTTATTAAACCATATTGATTACAATGAATGAGAAAAAGTTGGTGCAAAATTTTAAGAGTTACATCAATGTATCGCCTATGGTAACTATATATTATTTCTTACTAATATAGAATTCACAGTTAGTCAGTTTAGAATTAGTTTTTATTTAAACTTATACCAAAAGTTTCATTTTTTGCATGTATTTATATTTTTAACAAACAAATACTTATTTGTATTTAATATTTGTTATAGAATAATGGAGATAAAAATGGATCTATTCAAGAGCTGAAACCAAAACTTCTTAATGGTGAGTCACTTATTTTTTTTTAATTGGTCTTTTTAATTTAATAATTTATCTAAATAATCGTATTTTCTCCTCCTTGAGTTTATACCCATTCCTTACATAACTTATACGGAAGGAATAGATATAATCATTACCCACATATCGGAACCTAAATGATTGTCTAGTTATGATCCAATTTGAAAGAAAGCAAAATAAATATTATTGATAAATATTATTTTTATTTATATAATACATCAGTTTTCTTAAAAAATATATCAATATCAATAATTCAATAATCATTATTTTATATATTATATATGGAATGTTACATATCTAATGTTGTATTACAATTATAATAAAATGTCAATGATACATAAGTAAATACAGTAATCTATCCTATTATATAAAGCCGAAGAGTTATTTTTGGTAATGACAGTCCATTTATTGGAAAAAGTTTATGGAGTATAAAACATCATACCACAACCTAGGGGGGTGATGTAGTGACCCAAGTGATATTAAATAAAGTAGCTTATATTATAATAAATACTAAAATAACTAGGATATTATATTAAATTAATAGAAACCAAACTTGAAGTATATTTAACAAATGAATATGAAAAAGTTTATCTTAAACTATACTATTTGTTTTTTGCATTTTTTTTTTTAATATTTGATACATGTAGGATTGTGCTTAACATTATTCTTCACTGTATTAAATACATTGTAGAGACAACCACTTGATAAATACAATGTTAATGATCCACCTTTAACATTTTTAATCGTAAAGGGTATCTTGTTTTGATTTTAAATTGAAAGAGACTTGAGAGCAATGGATCATGAATACTATAAAACAATGTAGGTTTAAAAAATACATATCAATCTAAATGGAATAAGTTCCACCATATTGGAGACTAAGACGTTATGTTGCTTTTGCCTGTAATTACAAAGGTTCACTCAACTTTTAAACCGAAACACAATATATTAACACAATAACCAAGTATGAAACAATATGTGTTGTACTATTTGATGGTAGATTATGTGATGAATGGTGTTATCTAAATGGGCTTGCACAAAGCCCTATCAACAAGTGAAAACTAATTAGCTATTCATAAATAAATACATATTTTAAAATACACAAACATGACATTTTAGAAGTGAGTAGAGTTTGAAAAAAAACGAAGCCATATGTATTCTATACATCTGGTTAATTACAATTAATCCAATTAGACAGATAATTTGATACCATGGCTTAATATAAAATGGTTACTAGTTTGTTTTATAACTAACTAGTGACTCAACCCGACTTTTCATTTGTGAAATTAGGGTTTCTTTTACAAACCTTTATGCTCATAATGCCCAAACATCTTACCACATGCATTACTTTTTCTTGCATTCATTCTAATATTTTGTTTAAGATATAAGTCAAAATTGCAAAAAGTAAAAATTAATTTTATTCAGAGATATTATTTTAAATTAATTTGTTATTTATAACGATTAATCAGTTTACACGAACAAATTAAAAATAAATCCAGAAAAAGAAACATAAATTTCCTCTTTAAAATAATATTATATATAGTAATGAGACACAACTTTAATCCGATGTTTGAATTCCATTTAGGTAAGTTTTAATTTTGATGTCTAGTTTATATTACAATTACTAAATATTTAAGTTTGGTTTATATTGTATTATTATGTTATTCATTGAAATGATAATTTTATAATTAAAATTCAATAATTAATGTACCTACACTGTTTCGTAAATAAAATACATACAAAAATGTTTTAATTGATTTAATTCGTATTATAAAAATATATAAAAAAATTATTATATTTTTATGTATATGTGTCATAATGAAACATACATATTAATAAAACAACACGTTATCTATACATGTTACCATAACTCAAGTAAATAAATACACAAGCACTAATTAATAAAAACAGCAAACAAACAAGTATTACTAGTTACGAAAAAAATATATTGCAATATCATTAAATAACGTGTTGCCAACAAGTTGGAACATATTTGTGATGATGTAAATGATAACAATAACTCAATTACGTATGCGTTACATGCGGCTAACTGTATCGCCATTTATATATATTAGTCTGTACATAAACAGCTATCATGCCGCAGTCAACTTTATAAACGCAATTTCGAACCTTATGCCATCGTGTTATAGTTCGAATCGGTATGGGAATGAGTAAGCCATATAAGTTATGGTAGAGCTAGAAAAATATAGGAAGCAACGTCCCATAGTTCAGTTTATAGTTTTATGTTACTGTGTTGACATGGGGGTGCTTAGACCAGGTATTTTACATTTGCATTGCATTATATTTTAATCGTAATAATATAATAATAACAACAAGTATAGGAAAATATTTGGTCAAATTCCTTATCCTCTATAACTCTGGATAGGTATAGGTAACTAATAGTTTTTTGTATTTTATTTTTAATTAATTACCATTTCTTCCAAAGGCTTCTTATACTAAAAGTGGCATATCAGATTCGAGGAATTTCCAAAAATGCCGTGTCGTTTATTTGCTAAGACTTCGTTTAAAAAAGTATCGTCGAGTTTAAACTTCTTTTAATCGGTTTCGCTATATAAGGAGATAAATACCTACATAACGGCTATTTTTTGTACATTTATTTGTATTGTAACGGTTAAGCCGCAACGTGAAGTCACACGCGTAGTTCTAAAAATAATCGAATCAAAAATTCCCCGAAAGTGCCTTACATCATAATGGAGGTTGAATACGCATCTTTACGATCCATCTTAGGGGAATAACATTACACACCGAGTTGTTATTTTGATCGTATTCATAATTTCCTTATATATCTACTCAACGTGACGTCATAATCAATAGTTTCAGATTAATTTTTATTATAATAGAATTACGCGACTCGATAAAAAACTTTGTGGTTTGGATGCAAATTCTTTTTTCGTTGATTATATTTTTTTTCAAATTTTAATTCAAATTTAAATGTACAAAACACAATTGCCTTTTCGTAGATTAAAAAAAAGGTTCATATAGGTAGATCGCAGTGTTGCTCCACACAGAATTAAGACATAAACATAACATTATATAAACTGAAGATATATTTTCCGTCCGTGTTAAAATCCATGTAAAATGCATCTGGCGATATAATCTCGATGAAATAATAGTGAACATAATTGAGATAGGTCAAGGAGTTTTTGTAATGTGTAATGTAATTTAGGGATTATCGAGTACTGGTGGTAGAGTTTTGTGCAAGCTCGTCTGGGTAGCTACCAACCACTCATCAGATATTCTACCGCAAAACAGCAGTACTTTGTATTGTGGTGTTCCGGTTTTAAAAGTGAGTGAGCCAGTGTAATTACAGACACAAGGGACATAGCATCTTAGTTTCCAAGGTTGGTGGCGCATTTGCGATGTAAGCGATGGTTAACATTTCTTACAATGCCAATGTCTATGGGCGTTGGTGACCACTTACCATCAGGTGGCCCATATGCTCGTCCGCCTTCCTATTTTATAAAAAAAATGTAATTATTTATATGTCCACGACTTTTAATAGAGAATCAATGGCGTCGACTGTACCATGATAAATAATTTTAAATGAAACCTTTAATAATATTAAATGCATATAAATTATTTAAATTAAACATCGTCTGAATTTTTGTGTAAATTTAGTTCAACTTTTAAACTACTTACTTAGTTGTAACATAATTTTTTACTCTTTACTATTTTGTTTCTACTACAATTTTACCGTTACAATTAATGAAATGCGATCGGTTTAGGTAGACTAGAAGATATGCTGCATTGAGTTCGCCGTTAAGCATATTGGAAGTAGGTGTAGACATTTTTCAATGTTATGCAAGCTATTCAAGCAAAAAGTAATTCAAAAGATACGCAATTGACAAACGATATCCAGTAAGGCTATTCTGTAGGAACAAACTCGAAACTCACCGTAGAAAACGGTCGTGAAATGTCATAAAGTGATATGCGATATTGACCATAACAATCAAAATAGTATACCATAGTTTGGTAATCAACATTTCACGGGTTAATAATGAAGTGAGTTCTTACCGAATAGCACTGGTTTCGGCCTCAGTGAAATTTAAAATAACCGTTTTCTAGCCATGTTCTAATATTTGTGATTAGCTGACCCGTGCTCACTTCGTTGGGCGGTAAACATTTTTACTTGTGATCGATTGGCCGAACATTAATAAAATTGTCTCGCGTATTTGATATTTTAAATTATCTCTTAAACTATGTAACTAATAAAACAAACTAAAAATGAATTTTATCTAAAAAAAAATTTCTTGGTAATAAAGCAATTTATTTCTAATTAAATTGACGCGTTGTATATGAAAAAAAAACCGTCTAATAGAAATATTCACGTAATAGATCACAACACGCTGGCTTTTCCATACCTATATCTTATTATCTCTTTAACAATTGGTCCAAATTATATGCAGTAAAAGGGAAAAGTCTTTTGTTTTAAACCAAGTGTCTAGACGTAGACGTCGTAGAGTAGACGATAAGTATAAGAATTCATAATTGTTGATAATATGACCAATAAACATGACCTAACAGCTTAAACTATTTTTTAATATAAAATACTACTTTTTGTGACTTAAATATAAAAGTTAGACGTATGCTGTCACTGGCTTTTTGTAGGCATTATCAAGCTCTACAACTTTTCTCAAGAACTCAATTATATATCTCTTATCGTTAAGGCAGCGTTCGTGAGAAACGTTTTCGTTTGACCGTTTTTCTCCGGCTTACTTTGCAAATCCCACTACCACGAAAAAGTCTTTTAATTTTTCGGGTTAATATATAGCCTATGACACTCACAAATGATGTGACTTTCTATTGGTAAAATAAACTGTTTTCAAAAACGGTTAAGTAGATCCAAAGATTACCCCTCACAAACTTTACCTCTTTATAATATTATTATGGATTATGTATATGAAATAATTAACATATTTTTACAGTTTTGTTGGACAAGCCAATAAACGAAATTTTTACTTAGTGAGAACTTGACAAATTAGAAATTCTTAAATATTTCGATAAAATGTCCAGGTGAACTTTCATACTTTTTAGAATTATTCATGTTATCTTATTTGTATATCGTATCTAGAATACTGACTCTAATTCTAACTTCACGGTCATTGCAGCTTACGAGAATTATGTTATTGTTAAAAAGTGTAACTAGTTCAATGTTAACTCTCAAGGCTAACAGAGAAACGCCTCTAAAAATTCGTTCAATGACTTCTTGAATCAGATCAATATTGTCACGTAAAAAAATTGAAGAAAAAAAAAGGCAAAGAAAAATTAATTATTCTGTCTAATAATCCATAACAATTCGACAACACAAAAAAAAGTAAAAAATAGATCAAGTGATGCAAAAATAAAATGGCACGTTCACAATAAGAGTTTGAGTTAAGACGTTGGTGAACTTCGATATGATTTGCTCATGCCTGACGATATTATTTATAGTGATCATTAATAATAAAATCATTGTACTTTAAGAAACATTAAGTACCTAGTCTGCGACTAATCTACCGGTGCACTAACAATTGAGACTCAAATTTATCATAAAAAATCTATGTAAAATAATATATAGTAGCGATATATGATTTGCTCATATCTTTGACTTTTATAGTAAACAATCGTTAAATAATTTTCTATTAAAAAAAAGCCAGGCCTGTACGCTTCAAAACAATTTGAAAGACCAAGACAGAAAAAATTATGCCACCAGTATGCTGCCTCTGTGTTTTGAGGGCTATACAAAAATGTATAAAAATAATATGTATTTTTATTTTGTAATTTTTTCATGACTGTATCTTGGCTTATGTTGAGATTCCGTATAAATACACCCATACATAAGGTCCTCAACAGGTCGCAAACACAGGGGCACTCTCTATTCGACGAATGGCAATCCGATATGACCGGTGAGAGTTCAGGCTTTACGTACTTTCTGAGGCACGGGAATGTACACACTACCAACTTCCGTATATATATATATACATTATAATAAAAATAAATTCTACAAATTTAAATCCGCGAATACAATATGCCAAGCTTTTTCGTATTCGGGATATTAAAACAAATGGTTTAATAGGTTTAACGCACTTTACAAAAGGAGATAACCAATTCGGCTGCTTTCTTTTGTGTATGTTATGTGATCGACGATGATCGTCGATACCTAATATAAAAATGAATGGAGTCGATCTATCTTAACATTTGTTTGTAGTTCGAATAATGATAATTAAATTCTTGGTATTAAGCAACACAGAAATTACTTTAATGTTCTGAAACGGTACTCGTGGATTCTAATTGGAATTTTAAAATCGGAGCAAACATTTAATACAAATTAAGAAACCAAATATAACCCAAAGTATAGGCGCTATATAGTTTGTGGATAAATTGAATAATATTTTTTAAATTTTTAATAAAAAATACAACTGCTTCTGATATTTTAAAAATACATTCTTTACCTTACACCCGACTCGGTTGTTCTATTTTTGAACATTTAAGGCTTCAACCTATAAATGTATCATAGTCGTGATTGGTAAATCAATGCCGTCTTCTTTCTAATCTGGTTTTAATCAATATAAATATTCTTTAATAAATATATTGTTGTTATGAAAAGTATCATTCATAACAATAAATCACATTTTATCTTTTATAATTTGTTTATTCGCTTATTATGTACTCTACGTGTCGAGATGCCTTTGTTTAAATATTATGGTTTTTTTTTTAAATGTGTCATGCGTAATGCTTCAACTTAAACCTTTATTCCTCTCAATTTGACAACAATATCATATGTCACTATCCACATTTTGTAATAAAAAGAATGCTAACTATTATTTTGTTTAAATTGACATAGTGCTATTTAGTAAAGAACTTATATAATAAATCTCTTGAAATTCGCAAATAAGACACCGGCCTCCTTTTTTATTGGAAAGACCAATACATTTTTTGTAGTGATAAAACATATGATTCTCAGGCGAACTTGTGGTGGGAGCGGCACACAGCGTTGTTATGCTGGCGCCTCTAAGCGAACGGGATCGGGGAAGATTCGGGTCGCTTTTCGTCACTAACTACAAGCTGTCCTTCGTGCCGATCGATAGCTCGAGCAATGATGTGAGTATTAATTTATTTATTTTAAATGTATTTATATATAATAATGTAATTATATACTATACTATATAGACGCTTATCATCGCAGATATATTGGGTACAAACTATTTGATTACTTTGATTTAACAAGTTTATTTAGATTGAATTGAATTTGAAAAAAATTTAGCAAATAATAAACCAAAGTATTCATTTGCAATAAACGACGTTAATTCTTGTATATTCTTGTATCTAACATCAAATGTGAAAGTAGTGAATATAATAGGTAAACTAAAAATCTCTAAATTTGTAGGCTATGACAATATATGTACGAGCGTCCTGAAAAAGTGCAAATATATTATAATCACCATCACCTATTCTATCACATTTAATAAATCTCTCTTTTTCAAAAGGAATTTTTCCAGATAAATTAAAAATATCTATCATAAATCCAATTTATAAAAAAGGTGATCGCAACGATATTAATAATTATAGGCCAATTACATTACTTCCAGTGTTATCGAATTTTTTTGAAAAAGTCATGCACAATAGATTAACTGATTTTTTAAATAGAAATATAATAAAAGATATAAAGATATAAGATATATAAAGACATAATAAAAGAAGATCAAAATGAATTTCAAAAAAAAACAAATCAACCACGTTAGCAGCTTTTTCCCTTGTAAAAACTATAACAGAAAATATTAACAAAAAAGTGCCAATAGTAGGTTTTTTTTTGATATGTCAAAGGCATTTGATTTTGTGAATCATAATATACTGCTCATGAAATGTGAAAAGTTCGGCAGAGGACCCGCACTAAGTTGGATAAATAGCTATTTAAAAGACCGTACACAACATGTCGAAATATCATAAATAAACAACAAATCCGAATTAACTACTTATAAATCTCCCAATCTATAAAACAACTCTGGCGTCCCACAAGGTAGCGTTTTGGGTCCACTGTTATTTATATTTTATATTAACGATTTACCCAATGTTATAAAATATCAATGTGTTTTATTTGCCGATGACATAGCGTTAGCTGTGTGATTCATGTAGACCAATTTTTAAAGTTAACAAAATCTTGACACTAGCCGGATTGTATATAGTGGATGTAGTCATGTTTGTAAAAAAGTATCCACATTTATTCGAAAAAGCAGGTGGTAGAAGTAGGCTTGGATCCTACTAGGATATTGATACCACCTTGGCACTGTGCTCTCTTTCAAAAGAATTCCTACATAATGTGCATCAAAATATTTAATAATATACCAAAAAGCTTAAGTGAGTTACCATTAAGGTTATTAAGGTCTAAACTTAAAAAATAATTAATAGATAAAAAAAATTACTCTATAAATGAATATTTAACATATAAGAACGTATTGAATTAATGAATAATTAATGAGTTTGAAGGTTCGGATTAGGTTTTCATAGCTAGAGACAATTAAAAAATTTTTTTTTCTTTTTTAATATGTATATATTTTTTATGTAATGTTTTTTTTTTGCTTATATAGACATATATATGGCATTTGCATACCATCTTATGGTCGTTGTGGCGGGATTTTAAGCATTGTTACATCAAAAATGAACCTACAACTTTGCAAATAAATAATTTGCTTTTGAACAGGCCTTTTTAAACTAAGTCACAGTCGATTTTTTTTATTGCTTATCTAAATAATATCCCTTATTGGAGTAAAAATTTCTTACTTTCCTTATTTTAAAACTTACTGAAACTTGATTTACTCTGAAAAACAAATGAGAAATAAGCGACCTCATCGAAAGTTATATAATTTATAAAGCACTATAAGAATCTGAATTTGGACGTCATTTTCTCTAAATAAAAATGCGCTCGGGCTTAAACCCATAAACTAATACGCTATCGACCATTAAAACTATATATTGGTGTATCAGCATGAACTGCTTAGCCTATTTTATAATAATATTAATATTGTATACTACAAAACGATGGATATTTTCTAGTCTTGTTAATTATATATTATAAAATTGGAGACATGTTTACTTTCTAGGAGTATGGTCAAAAAAATCAGCTTGTGGGTACTTTCGACGTACCGTTAACGGGCGTCGGTGCCTTATGGCAGACTGACGGTGGGCCCACACGGCGCAGAAGACTTCTTCCACGTTCCGATGTACCCTCGAAATTAAAAGGACTACAAATTGTTTGTAAGGTAACATATAAGATTAATTATATGCTTGATTAAACAAGACTTGAGTTCTGAAGCTTACTTTCCTTGACCCTTAAATGGTATATGTATTAGATTTTTTAGTAGTAAAAATAAAAACAACATCGTATTTATAGTATTCATATATGTATAGTGGCTTTATATTTTAAGACACGGGCTTATCTATTACAGAATATGAAGGTGCTAACGTTCAACTTCGCGAACTCACCAATCGGCAATGGAAGAAAAGTGGCCATGGCTCTATTACACCATGCGTTTCCGAAACGCCACGATTTACTATTCGCATTCGAGTACAGAGAACCCTATTACCCGACTCTGCCCTCAGATCTGAACATGTTCCAAAGGCCCGGAGACTGGAAGAGAGAGCTCGAAAGATGTGAATGTCCACATTGGAGGATCACTTGTATAAACGGAACGTCGGACGCGTTCATGCTCACAGCGGGCGAAACTTTAATCGTACCTGGCTCGGTATTGGATTATAATTTAATAGAATCGGCGAGGCACTTCAGATCAGGTAGAGTGCCGATTTGGGTGTGGGGACGACCGGAGGGGGCAGCGCTGCTGAGAAGCGGGGAGTTGCTACCGACAGAGCAGTCGGCTACGGCCGAAAGCGTTCTTTTAGAACAGGTATGTAAGACTTGACGAAATGATTGTGACATTTTTTTGTGGAAGTCGTCGAATCCCAAATCGCGGGTCGGCAGTCCCGGACCCTTACTTACAAGCCTTCCCCGCAGGTGCGGCGCTCGCACCCCAAGCTGACGCCGCCGCGCGTGCTGTACGTGTGCGGCGCGGCGGGCGCGGCGGGCGCGGCGGGCGCGGGGGGCGCGCTGCCGCCGCTGGCCGCGCTCGACGCCGCCTACAGGAAGCTGGCCGACCTCTGCACGCCCACCACGCTCGCCGGCTTCTGGGTGATTATTATTACATCGTTCTATTGACGAGTTTTATATCATTACAAGTCATGTTAATATTACACTTTATTAAACTCGACGTCGCCAAGGCAATCCATAGTGACGCGTGCTCGGGGGTGCCGTGGTAACAGTGACGTATTTGTGTGTGCAGACGCAGGATTCGCAGTACTACTCGTTCCTAGAGTCGAGTCGCTGGCTGCGGCACGTGTCCTCGTGCCTGACGTTCGCGGACGAGGCCGCCACGCAGCTCGCACAGAACGTGTCCGTCGTGCTGCAGGAGGGTGAGTCGCACCACTTGTCGGTTATGTTACGGCCAAACATCTGTATTGATGTTTTTCGGTTGGTGGGGTCAACTTGTAGTGGCAATGTCCAGAACGTGATTCACCCAGTAACTTGCTCAAACTTTCCATTATAAATTTAAAAAATACTTAATCGTGTGCAAACTACTAAAGCGGGCCTTAGTCCATATAGAAAATTAGATTATTTTTTAACAACTTTAAAAAAAATTGACGTTCGTGTTCCAGGCGACGGCGTGGACTACAGCGCGGTGGTGTCGTGCCTCACGCAGCTGTTGCTGGACGTGCACTACCGCACCATCTCGGGCTTCCAGTCGCTCATACAGAAGGAGTGGATAGCTCTGGGGCACCCGTTTTGCGACAGGTACGATTTCATATTGTAAAATGATTTTACGGGCGAAATCAGTTTTGCATTTTTTTAAATATATATTTACTACTAAACAACAAACCATAAATGTATGTTTACAATAATTCGGACTGTAAATATTTCTATACCGTTTACTATTTTATTTCTTATCCTTTTGCAGGCTCGGTCTTCCGCGTCCCGGCACAACAAAAGAAGAAACCGAAAAGGAGCCAACGGCGCAAGTGGCACCGGTGTTCCTTCTGTTCCTGGACTGCACTTGGCAGTTACAGCGGCAGTTCCCGGCTGCCTTCCAGTTCACCGAGACCTACCTCACGACGCTGTGGGACTGCACGCATAATCATCTCTTCGACACATTCCTATTCAATTGCCCGAGGGACAGGGAACTCGCTGTGGCGAAGGTAAGATCATTAATGTCGACGACGTGACGTGACCTTCTCTAATGACGTCATCATTTTTAACCTAAACTTTAATTGTTTAAACAAAGGAGGTATCATTACTTCCTTACTAATAATACTCAAATATAATTAATACCCAAATATAATTAATATTATAAGTGTGAAAGTGATTGAGTTTATTTGTTTGGCTTACACGTCTCAACTAATCAATTGATAAAATCATGAAATTTTGCATACACGTTGTCAGGGATACAGAAAAGGAAATAGGGTACCTAACGCCACCCCCGTGTGCTGTGTGAATCTATTGTTATATATTCTATTTAGATTAAGCTCATTGAGTCATCTTAGTCATCAAAGCAGTGCACTTTCCAAGCAAACGATACCAGGCTACATCAGATACAGGGATATTTTATATTAGATATACAAAATATTTACTAAAATTCTGCAATAGCATATTAATATTATTTATTTTATTATTATCTTTATTCTATATATTTTATATATTACAGTATGATTTAATGTTGAAATCCCTAATAACAATATGATTAGTTAAATTTACTACTGGTCACACTGCACTATCTTTATATAAACGTAGTAAGTAACAAACAAAATATTTGAATAACAGTTTCAGAATAAAATTTGGAGGAGGTATAGTAATATGTATTAACAGCCCAGTACAGATAGCTACGCTCTTATATACAGAAATTCCAATTTATTATATTATTGAAATGTTTTATGTGATACAACTTTACAGAACTTCGTGCAGCGTCCGCTATGGGACTGGGAAGAGCAGTTCTCGGAGCAGGACATCGCGCTGTTCTATAATCCGCTTTTCGGACAATCGACACCCTCGTCTCGACTATGTGAGTCTGATTTTAATATTATATTTTTTTTAATGAACCCAAACTCGCCGTCCAAACCAAACTTTGACGACATACCTTACGCACACACAGGCAATTTTTTGATACCTAAAATCTGCCCACTCCCAAACACACGGCTGCTGCCTATATATAAAATATATGCGAGTGTACCTAACCGGCGAGTGTCCCGCCAGCGGCGGTCGCGGGCGCGGCGCGCCTGCAGCCGTGCACGGCGCTGAGCGGCGTGGAGCTGTGGTCGCAGTGCTACGAGCGCTGGCTGGCGCCGCTCGACGCGCCGCGCGCCGGCCCCGTGCAGTTCGTGCTGCAGCACGCCGCGCTGCGGGCGCAGGTGAGCCGCCCGCCGCCCGCCGCCCGACCGCCGCCCGACAGGTAACCAGACTTCCACTTACATTCATTTTCAAAACAAATACAGATACAGAAGCTGAACGAGAGGCTGTCGTCGCTGTCGATACTCAGCCGCCACTCGAACGGCTCGGAGCCGGCGGACGCTCCGGAGGCGCCGCCGACGCCGCCGCCGGTCGTGACGCGCTTCTTCCCCTTCAGCCTCCGGGGCAACTACGAGGTGAGCAGGAACCTGGACTCCATGCACGTGAGCCTCATAGACGCTAGTCAGCTGCTCGATTCGCAGTCTTTGCTCAACGCACCGGATTAATTTCGATTTTAAGTCGAGACAATTTTGTCGACGTTTTTAGAAATGATTGTTTATACGATATTTAGTGAAATAAGAATGACCGGGCCTCCGTTAAGTCCGATACGTTAACGTCGCCGCCGTGTGCTAAATTAGAAAAAATGTAAAAATAATATTTTCAAATTAAGTAACGAGGAAAATAACGTAATTTATTATTTAATTATATGTTACATATTCTTTTTTTTTGTAATGAACAACTTGGATTAAAGAAAAATATCTCTATTATATAAAATGATAGAAGTAGTTATATGTAATCAAAAATATTGAAGATGTAGCGATCAAGAGATTACATAGAACAAAAACTAAATAGCTAAAGCCATTGTATCGAAAAGTATTAAATAGATTCTAATATATTTTGTTCGATGTACATGCGTAAGCCATGAAATATATGTACATAGTTGTAAACCCTAGGTGTAGATAAGATACGAGTTAAGGAATTGATTTCTATAACAATCTGTAAGAAAAAAAATATTCTACCATAATTTATATAAATTAGGATGGCAACATTAATATATTTCAATGCAAAAATAGTATCAAAACAAAGTATTCTTAACATAGAAACACTTTTGATACCACAAACAGTTAAGTACCGAGTTTGTATTTAATTTTTTAATATATCTTTATGTAAACATAACAATTTTTCATCTGTTACCATGCTTGTTATATTAACATTTTGTTATATCATTTATAATTAAGAGTCAACGCAGTTTTAAATCATTCATGTATTATTTTTCATAAAATCATAATTATTTATATGTCATATAAATATATAATCATGTAAGTTAAATTTCATACGTTTGAATAATTAAAGCGCGCACACGTATTCAAGAATGATTCACAACTGTGTTCTGAAAACAGGACCAAAATTATTTATTACAACTTTTTTTATATATATCATTGTTTTCGTTGTAAATATGGCAGCTACCGAGTCTAATTTAGTTTGTTATTAATTTTAACCAAAATAATATATTTATAATGATTTCAGTTATAATGATTTAGATTGTCCAACTTAATAATATAATTTTGGCTGTTTATAAAAAATATATAAATTTCAGTTGTGTTAGGTGTGGAGATTCTAGAAGAAATAGGTTTAAAATGTAAAACAAATCAACTCTTGCAAATATTAGGGCCGGATGTGAGTGTGGATTCGTTCAAAAACGCATTACATGGAATGTATAGAAGTACTCTCCGGATATGAATATAATGAATATATGTGAAAATTATAAAATATTTTATTATAAATTATTGTGACATCGAAATAATTATACATAAGAATTGGCTGAACAAAATGGCAATTTAATTCGAATAATTGTTAATTGTTGTGCGAAGTTTACTTTTGATACATATTTGTAATATTTTTCGAGTACTCGAACTTTAAGCGAATCATATAATTATATTTATACAAATCGATATTTTGTATAGAATGTTGATGTAATGCTAAAACAAGTATGGTTTAAATAATGTGCCATTTCATTATATCGATGTTCAGCTGAAGAAATCAGTACGACTTAAGAGAAATAGAATCGACCCAGTGTTAACTAGCGATATATGTAATCTTCACCGTATTCGTTCTGTTGTTAAGTGTACCTGACAACGTAAAATGCAGAAATGTTCAAATAAAACAATTACCCTCACTTTGACGTTTTTTATTACCTGTAATTATTATTTATCCAAATATTTCCCTAATATGTTAATTGGTACTAAACTGGGGTCCGTGGAACACGGGGGATCAGAGTACCCTGGGAACCCTCCCTAGATGTTCGGGGCGCATTCGGCGCCTAGAACACCGGCGAGCCCCACTTACCACCCACACACTGTTCCCGTGTGGGAAACGCATAACGCGTTTATTCCAGCGATAAAAAAAGGGTTCGTGGAACACTGGGACTATATGCACAAATATTACTATAATTACACCGTTCCTATTCCTATAAAAGTAACACTGCACTTTTTTTAATACTGAATTCAGTGTTTCCATACAACTTTTTTTTACACAATAGGCAAGCGTTTGACCGTCGACTTGCCTAATCTTAAGCATCGACACGGTCTAGGATGTAGCACGCTTGCCTAAAAGAAACCTGTTCACTCTGGATTTGAAGACACTAACGTTGTACCTATCAGGAAATACGGACTCAGGCAAAGTATCCACAGTTTCGCAGTGTCAATGATGAATATGGATTAGCTTCGAGCTTCGTACGTAGGCGGGAAATTTCCACTGTGTACCTATGGCGCTTTGGTCGCGTTTGAATGGCCGTTCGAAAGTAAAAGGGGGCGGAAGGAATTAGTTCATGTAATTCCTGCGCACATTCTCCGAAATGTATCCGATAAAATACTTAAAGTGATACAACCATACTACAAAATGATTAGGAGCCACGTGCCAGTATAATAACCATTTCAACATGCACAAATGTTTAAAATATATGAAACTAATCTACCCTTTCATCTATATTACTTTCCTCATTATATGGGTGATCGTGTTTATTATGTATAACTGTGACATAAAATTAATTGTGTAGCACTTACAATAGGACTTGAATAAATAATATTACGATTCAGTAATAAATATTGCCTATATTTTTTGGGGGGTTTAGCGGGAGGAACACCAGTTCTGAGAGAGCTGGTAAAGATCTTTAATTCCGTCCTCCAAAATGGTATTACACCAAAGGCATGGAGCAGAGGTGTGGTGGTGCTGTTTTTTAAGAAGGGTGATAAAGCTCTTCTGAAAAACTACCGCCCCATTTCACTTTTAAGTCACGTATATAAGTTGTTCTCGAGGGTAATCACGAATCGTCTAGCCCAAAAATTCGATGACTTCCAACCCGTTGAACAGGCTGGGTTTCGAAAAGGCTTCAGTACCGTAGACCACATACTCACACTTAGGCAAATGATACAGAAGACCGAGGAATATAATCAGCCTCTATGCCTAGCGTTTGTGGACTACGAAAAAGCCTTCGATACCATCGAGACCTGGGCTGTTCTGGAATCGATGCAGAGATGCCTAATAGACTTTCGGTATGTCCAGGTGTTAAAGTGTTTGTACGAAGCCGCAACCATGACCGTCCAAGTACAAGATCAGAGCACAAGACCAATCCAATTGCATCGCGGGGTAAGACAGGGGGATGTAATCTCCCCGAAACTTTTTACCAATGCATTGGAGGACGTCTTCAAGACGCTCGATTGGAACGGACGCGGCATTAATATAAATGGCCTACACATTACACATCTGCGATTTGCTGACGACATTGTCATCATGGCGGAAACTCTGCAAGATTTAGAAGAGATGCTAAACAGCCTAAGCGATTCTTCAAGACAGGTGGGTCTGCGGATGAACTTAGAAAAAACCAAAATTATGATCAACCAACATATATCCCCGAGACCGGTTGTCGTAAATGGCTCTCCACTCGAGGTTGTGCAGGAATACATCTACCTGGGCCTAGGAGGTCAAAAGAAGAATACATTTGGGCTGGGCAGCATTCGGGAGGTTGCGTCATATTTTTGAATCGTCGATCCCACAGTCACTTAAGACCAGGGTATATAATCAGTGCGTCCTGCCTGTTATGACTTACGGCGCCGAAACGTGGACACTCACTGTAGGACTGGTCCACAAGTTCAAGGTCGCTCAGCGAGCTATGGAACGTGCGATGCTTGGGGTTTCTCTGGCAGATAGAATCCGAAATGAGGACATTCGCCAGAGAACTAAAGTCACCGACATCGCGCGTAGAATTAGCACGCTGAAGTGAAAGTGGGCTGGTCATGTCTCCAGACGCATCGATGGCCGATGGAGCCGACACATGTTGGAGTGGAGACCACGCTTAGGCAAACGTAGTGTAGGACGCCCTGCGGCAAGATGGACCGACGATTTGAAAACAGCAGGCAGGATTGGCAGGTACAGGATGGATGCGGGCTGCCCAAAATCGGGATGGTTGGCGTTCTATGGGGGAGGCTTTCGTCCAGCAGTGGACGGCGGTAAGCTGATATTCTATATATTTTTTATAACACTCCAAAAAAAGATACATGAGAATTTATCGGAATGTACAAAGTTGGAAAGGTGCAACAAGCTACTTAATCTTAGGGAAGTCAAGTTAATGTAAGTGATTTCACTATCCTGGATCATCTTGAAAATGCGGAGTTAAACTATCTTAACAACTGACCTTCTTATTATGATCAACGCCTGCCGTCTAACACATCAGCATATATAGTCATAAAAGAGCCGGTACGGCTGCAGTATACGCGATAATTGTATATTTAAAAATAGGTAGTATCCATAGATTACACAAAGGCAACCAAATAAAAGATAGATAACCTTGTGAACAAACATTATTATTAAGATATAAATAGAATTTAAATGCATTTTTAGCGTGTTTTCAATTTAAGACGCTGCGTTCTCTTCATTTGACTTTAATGCTCTCAGTCGCTTTATTTTCTCCAGATGTTTTTTAGCGATGCGGAAGCGGTTGATGAGTAAAGTATGATTCCAGCTCCAAGTTGAATATCGCTGTGGAATGAATCATAAAAAAAAATATATATTTTTTCTTAGAATTTTAAATTAATTATCATACCTCGTTAAGGCCTGGGGCCTTACATAGGATCTAGGCCCTAGGCCCTAGGTAGGATTCCCAGTACCCTAGTAATCCTACCTAGTGAATGGAGGCCAACATAGGCGGGTCGG
This sequence comes from Nymphalis urticae, assembly GCA_905147175.2. Taxonomy (NCBI): domain Eukaryota; kingdom Metazoa; phylum Arthropoda; class Insecta; order Lepidoptera; family Nymphalidae; genus Nymphalis; species Nymphalis urticae. The sequence continues at coordinate 9,710,803 of LR989998.1, read as the reverse complement.
CCGTCGGAGCGTCACGGTAGCATGCGCGAGCCCGTGGCGCTCCTCTTTAAGACGGAAAGGGTACCGCTGGTTTTTTTAATGGGTATTCCGATGTTCGAGGCGCACTTACCTGTTACCGTGAAGAAAACGCGTAATGTGCTTTTCCAGCGTTAAAAAAAAGGCCTTACATAGGATCAATGACTTAGTCAACATTTTTCGTTTTCGGATATTGGCCTCGAAAGGTCACAAATTTTTGTTTGAAAATATTGTTTTTTTGGTTCACACTTCTGTTAATTCGCTCTGAGCTAAATAAAAATGAGAGTATTTCGTTTTTTTATTTTAAAACTGAAAAAGATTGCTGTCAATTTGATATGCAGTGCGTAGTTGGATCATATATGAGTCGATTTTTAAATGCTTCGATTTGCATATCGATATTCAGAATCTTTAAACAGCACCTCCATTAGTTTAGCGTGTTCGTAACGATATAACCTTTGTTTGTCAAAATATTTGGTGTTTTCGTTAATCCCAAAAGTAGGCCAAATATGTCAAAATTATTACTTTTTTATAAAACAATGAAAGAGCGGTGCAATTTTACGAGTCGATGTATTAATATATTTGCCTTATTTGACTCCTTTAATGTCCGAATACGACAAGAATATTTTAACAAATGAAGCTAATATAATCCAATAGGTTATCTACATACACAACACATATTACATAATATCATTGAAAAAATATTTTACATTTAATATGTAAATAGACACATGAAAGGGAATAAAAAAGGGATAAAAGAAATAAACAAATAGTAACAAGCAATATTTATTCATGCTTCACTAATAAATTAAAACAAACGAAACACACTCACTGCAGTTGCAGCGAATGTTTCCTCTACCAAATCGAAACTAACAAGTAAATCAAAACTACACATTTGGCATCTAAACTATCTTACAAACTAGATACTCAATGCTTTTTACATATGTTTATTTTTCATCAAAATCTAAATAAAATAATTCTTAAATCCCGTCCTTTTCATTCTACTTTTACACTCCCTTTTACTCATTATATATTTTCTTAATGTATATTTATTATGAATAAAACATTAAGAAAATATATAAATGCCAGTCTATAATAGTGATGTAGAACCATCATAGTTAACAAAGTTTATAAAAGAAATTCAATTATAAACAAAAAAATATTTCACTACTATGAATTGTATCAACAATTGAAAAAATAATCTAACTATATAAAATATGCTGATATAATCAGTTGAATCGAAAACAGGAACATATCAGAGTGTGTTATTTTGTTTCTTATGTTATTTTTTTTACATTATTACCTATATTTACAGAAAATTTTGTGTGAATAATAAAAGCAACCATAAACCCTTTGGAATACTTTTAAGGTCAAAACTAATTATTAATATCTTTAAAGAGATCTATGTTCAGCAGAATTAGTAATAATTGCTATTACCACTTGTACTAACGATAAAAGCTTTCTAAGATTGCGTCATAGTTTGATATTTTAATATGTATATGAAACATACTTTGTCTTTATACTCATTGAAATAAAGAAAGTAGCAAAAACTGGCAGTTTCTTTTTAATATTATTAAATGCAATGGTAGAAATAAACTAAATATTTTTAATAATGAATGTATCAATTTGTATGAAGATTAATAATGATTAGTGCTAATTCCGCTACAGGTGATGCGTCTCAGTTGCGTGTTGACAACAGCTGGCTCACTATCAGTTGTCATCTTCTTCATTCTCAAACATCTCGCTGTAATCTTGCGAATGCTGGAAATCTTTCATGTCCTGACAAATAAATGATGTGAGAATGAATAAGAATACAACTTTCTTTGCATGCAAGAGAAATAAGAATGGATTTTTCATTTGTTGTTTTACATACAACTAACAGGAACTTGTCCACTTTATTTGCATGCATTTCTAATTTATAATTAAAAATATAAATAAGCAAGATGCAAAGTTGATATAATTTTATATCAATTTTTATTTAAATAAATTTAGTTGATATAGTTTTAAAACAAAAAAAGGGTATAATACCTGGAACATGCCAGTGGCCACAGCGTAACCGGTCATGGCGAGCGTGGCGAACAATCCCGCAAGCACTTTATTGCGCGTCGCATTCGGGAACTGCGCCTCGCGCTCTGACTGGGTGCCCTGAGATTGTTTCTTGTTCTGTCTGTTGTACTCTGAAAAGGTATTAAGTCATGTTTAATATAACTTACACATCCTACTGATATTTATACTGTATCGAAATAATTAACTAAGAAAATATGTTTGAACAAAAATTTGTTTTTAAAAGTTTAAAAGATTGTCTATATACACAGATAATATATTTAAAAAAAATATATAATATAATCATTAGTTTTGAAATATTATTATTTAACAAGTACATAAAATAAGTCGAATTAACATGATTTAAATAAAGATTTACCATCTGTGACATTTCTAAAATTCTTCTGACTGATTCTCGCAACAAATCTACTCAAATTAGCTATTCCTTTGATTTGATTAGAAAGAGTTGCATTTGGAAGAGGTGTTTTGACAAGAGGAGCAAGGTATGCAAATACTGTTGCATCAAATGAAGATGGTCTATTGCCGAAAAAGTATTCACTCTCACCCAACCTGTCTGAGAGAGTCTTTAGGCACTTTTCAGCTTCATTATAAATCTGAAAAAAGAAAAAAATATATATGAATAATTCATCACTATCTTTCTTAGTGTTTAGATAGTATGTCTAATCCAGGGCTATCTAAGAACAGGGGATACTATTAATAATATTTCAATACTAATAATTACTTTATACAATTTTTAAAATAATAATAATAATAAGTTGTCTTATAGTTTTTTAGATTGACTAGTGCCCATAGACAGGAGCCGATTCAATTCTGGCATAAAGTTCAAAGGAATGTAACTCCTTCTCACTATGCTTGTCGTCTGATCTATACAATCTTTGCCCTACCCCAAATTGAGCTTCATTTTAATAAATTAATATATAACAAAATAATCATATTCTAGAACTTTAAAAATGCACATGTAAACAAATAAAGTTCTGTTGTAAGTAACTTTAAACTCATGTAAAAGAAATTACGCGTTTCCGTGGAGTGAGGGGGTGTCGTTTGAAAGGTGCAAACAACCCCTATAAAAAACAGCCCTTATCAACCCCAAATTCAAGATGCGAATTTTTAGTACCAAACCGAATACAATACTACTTACAGTTTTTTCAACCTCTTTTAAATCAGAGTGTTCACCATATAATGCATCTATCATTTCTTTAGCTGCCCCTTGATATCTAGAGGGATAGTAAAAGTTAAATGGAATTTGTAAGGCTTTTGCATATGTGGGTCTTGTTACATCACCATAGTTCTTCTCGTCCACCCACCACGCATACTGGTAGGCAGGATAAAGTTTATCCCGTAAATATTGTGTGAAGGCACTCGCTTCAGCTGCTTGTTTTTGATTTAAGTGAACATCTGTACTGTAATGCTGCAAATTACTTCTTGATCAGTCGAGGGTTTTTTTAAAAGGTTATGCATCATTGACGTTCCACAATAAAGGTTTTAACTTACCAATGACTTTAAATACTCTACAACTTCCTCGAAATTTGTTAGAACTGTTCTACCATCTCTCAAAACAGGTAAGGATCCTTTCGGTGTGAAAAAAGGATTACTAGCTTCCCGAACTCTAACTGGCACGCCAATAAATTTCATATAAGTCTAGATATTAAAACAGAAAAATAATAATGTTAATTTGTGTGCCGGTTATAATAAAAAGAGGTTATAAATATTAAACATACTAAGACTTTTAAACATTCTAAATCTATAGAAGCGAGGCCCCATTCTCCCCGCCATATATCTAATTCAATATTAGCCATTATATTGTCTTTTTGAATAATTAATACGAATAAATACAAATTAGGAATAGCTGTCACATATATAATTCATATTTTTTAACATTGCACAACATGAACATGATACAGTGATGCCAACTCTTATAGAATCCTCCCCCTAGAACCAACTTCAAATTCCCCTAAATATCTATTAAGAACCCCTAAATTATTGTTGTACACTCGGGTTGAGAGTTAATTTCAAATACAAATAAAAAATACGTTCAAGTAGTATGAAATAGATTTTGTATTTATGCGGGTGCATTTTACACATTTACATACATTAATTAATGACCTAATAATATTAATGATGATAACAATGAAATTAAACGATTTTTATTTTTTATTCAGTGACCAGAAATCGAAGCCCGGGCCTCCTACGTGTTGAACAACACGCTGACCGTTGAGCTAATTATAGCTCAAGGGTCAAAGGAGTTTATATTGTTAGTTGCATTCGAGGCTTAATATAAATTGTACAGGCGTACGTTTGTTTAAGGAAAAAAGAAAAATCTTGAATAATAGACCCCCTAAAAATCCCCCTAAATAAATGTACCCTCTAAAAAAACCATGCACATCTTGATTCCCCCCAAATTTGGGGGGGAAACCCTCATGCTGGCATCACTGACATGATATTATCATAATACAGTTTACAGATTAAAAAAAGTAGAAGTAATAAGCAAGAAAGTTGCTAGGAAGCAGACTACTTTACTTAGCTTTCCTACCAGAAAATGTTATGGTCTAAGGTATCCTCCCTGGTATACTAGGGCTTTAATAAAAATAACTAATGAAAAACTAAAATTTCATAAGAAGTGGAAAATTTATGCGAGAGACAGTGACTATGATAACTTTGATCTCCTGCGGGATCGCCAAAAGCGTGTTCAGATGGAGTGCTATAATAAATATATCGAGAGTGCTGAAAATGATATTAAACGTAATAGTAAGTTCTTCTGGTCGTTTGTTAAATCCAAAAAAGCTTCAGCCGATATCCCGGATGTAATGTTATTTAATGGTGACCGATCATCCAACGGTAATGAAATCGGTCAGATGTTTAATACCTATTTTCAGTCCGCTTTTGAACCAGGTTTACAATCCACCTGTATTGACGATTCTTTTCCAGTGGATAATTGTCATGGCTCTCTTGCAGCTTCTGTTGGTTCGATTGATCTCTCTATTGAAACCGTTAGAAAATATTTAAAGGATTTAGATATTGGTAAGGGAAGTGGCCCAGATGGCATTCCACCCATTTTTCTTAAATCTTGCTGGAGTAATTTAGATTTACCTTTATTTATCTTATTTAAATTATCTCTTCGTACAGGTATAATACCCAAAGCATGGAAACAATCATTTGTTGTACCCATTTATAAGACCGGAGATAAGCATTACATTCAAAATTATCGACCTATATCTAAACTAAATACTATAGCTAAATTATTTGAAAAAATTATATATGATCAGTTATATTTCGTTCTAAGGCCGCTGATCATCGACCAGCAACACGGATTCGTCAATGGTAGATCTACTGAAACGAATCTTTGTGAGTTTACTCATCAACTCGCAGCAATGATGGATAGCGGTGGTCAGGTGGATGTTGTGTACACGGACTATTCAAAAGCCTTTGATAAGATCTCTCATTCTCTGTTGGTAAAAAAACTTGCTGCCGTTGGTATTCACGGTGACTTGCTTCGTTGGCTCGAATCTTATTTGAGGGATCGTAGCCAAGCTGTTTCTATTAAAGGTTTTTGTTCATCGTTTGTGCCCGTTACCTCTGGTGTTCCTCAGGGTTCTCATCTCGGGCCATTATTATTTAATATTTTTATTAACGACATTAGTCGATCTATTCATAATTGTAACATATTACTTTATGCGGATGACATGAAAATTTTCAAAATAATTAAGTCGCCCCAAGATTGTTTAAAACTTCAAAATGATCTCAATAGCTTAGATAATTACTGTGATAAAAACCTCTTACGCTTAAATTTAAAAAAATGTAACATTCTAACATTTACTAGGAAACTGAGGCCAATATTATTTGATTATAAATTGCAGAATACCTGTCTGATTAGAGTTTCCGAGATTAAAGATTTGGGTGTTTACTTAGACCAGAAGCTAACTTTTACCTATCATATGAATTATGTAATAGCTAAAGCGTATCAAATGCTGGGATTTATTCTTAGATTGACTAAGGAATTTAAAAATAGCTTTACCTTAATTCTACTTTTCAATGCTTATGTTAGATCTATCTTGGAATATTGCTCTACAGTTTGGAACCCTTATTATAAAACGTATGTAAACAAAATAGAAAAAATTCAGTCAAAATTTTTGAAACATTTGCGATTTAGAGGTGGCCTTTCTGATAATACTGACAATAATAATATCTCGGGTATCATTCCGTTAAATATGCGTAGAAGTATAAGAGACCAAATATTTTTATACAAAATTGTTCATAACATTGTTGATTCTAAGAGCCTCTTTAATAATATACTTTTTAAATGTCCTCGCCTTAACTCGAGAAACCAAACTTTATTTTTTGTACCCCTTTGTAACTGTGACTATTCAAAGAATATGTTCTTGTTACGTGCATGTAAAAGTTATAACAAACATTGTACAGAATTAGATATATTTAACTCAAAAATTAGCGAATTTAAATTTAGTTTACGTCATATATTTAAATTATAGAAGTTTCACTTGCATCTTATGCTTTCTGTTTTTGTTTTTATTCTTAATATAATATGTCATTTGTTTGTATTAATTTTTAGTGGAAACTTGATTGATTTATGTTTTTCTTATATTTGTTTTTTTACTATTAAGTGTAATCATAATTGTTTGTTTCCCAAATAAATAAATAAATAAATAAATAAATAAAAAAGACGAAAATACTGTAAAGTCTTACGGCATTTTTACTCACGAACTCGATATATAATATTTAACGATACGATATGTTTTATTTATCACTATCATGTTGAGTTAAATATCTGCTGTTGTGTAGCATTATTTTCACTGAATATTATATCACCAATAAAAACATATATATATAAATGAAACAGATTATTTAGTGATTATATAGGTACTCTTTGTTCCGTTCTGTCCGTAGACAGAGAAACTAATAGACGCAGTGACGATTTCCTTTTCACTTACACAAGAAAGAGAACGAAAATTACGTTACAAATGGTTTAGACAGGGATAGAATTATCAAATCTTTTGTCCCTTATCGCGTAACCAGTTTTGGTGTTTGTTTCGCTACTTAGTAGCGAAATAAACTTGACAGTTGGTGCTTTCATTGTGTTTTTTGTTCAACTTTCACTTATCTTTATGTTAGTAAACGATTCTAATCCAGTGAAAAGGCCGAGAAACAATCCTTATATCATATCGAAGGTAATACAATGGTACATTGTCGTATTATTTCATGTTAAAGTGATAGCAAGAAGAAAATTGCCGGCGTGTGTTTTCACGCGTAAGTACGACTATTTTGTCTCTAAATATAGTTTCTCAGTGATGTTTATTTATGCCATAGCATGACAGAACCTTATATTGCATTAAAATCCTGAAGGTAATAGGATTTTCCAGTTTTTATCATTCATAACCTATAATTATTTATCACGTAAGTGCTGCCAGCATCAGCTAAAAAAAATGTCCCGATTTTCGATAAAAAATATCGACTCGTCGAAAATGTAAACAAATAACTACGGAGTCCAATAATAACCTAAAGTGCTTCGTTATGTGTACATATGTTATTTTAATTTAATCGTTCTCCTATTTATAATTTCCTAACAACAACATTATTTAACATTATTCATGAATTTATAATATTATTAGATTCCGAGTCAAGAGGTTAACATAGAATAATGAAATATATGTGGCAACCATTCTTTATTAATAATTTAATTGAGGGTTTTAGATTCCAACATCTGAGGAGAATGCTAAGCCAGTACCATATAAAGATACTGAAGAACTATTGATAACGTAAACAAAAACAAACAACGCAACGGTTTTTGGGTGTAGTTGGAAAACAAAAAAATATTTTAATTAAAAAAAATGTATAATAAATATTAAAAAGTAAAATTTAATAACCTTATTTTGTTTTAATCAAATTCTGAAAATTATTTATCTCCCAAAACAGGGAATGCTGTTACTATGACAACATTATACGCACACATTGACAAACTATCTCTGTCTCAATCGCGGCTTCACGGCCCCTTGGTCTATTTGTTTCTCTGTCTACGGTTCTGTCAGTTTTGTGAAGTTTAGTGTTCTGTGGTCATAGATAATACATGTATACTGTGGTTTAGTTTCTCTGTGGTTTAGTTTTTCTGACTACGAACTACGAGTTCTACTTCTATACAATAAAATCACTTTAACTTTAATAGTTTCCGCGAGTTGCGGTGCGAGACTTTGTGTTTGTGCTTGTAAAATAAAATATTAAATTATAAATATTCCCAGTCAATGATAATAACAATTTAGCAGTGTCCTAATTATTGTGAACTAATGGATATGGTTAAAATTAATATATTATTAGAATAAAAATAAACTCCTCAGACTGCAGAGTAGATATTTATAGTAAAAACAAGTGTTTAAAACAGCCGGCCGGTAAACAAAATTCATCATGTCTATTCAATGGACATTTATTGCTGGATATCTATATATTGAGATCGCCCTCGTCATTATTATGATATCACCCATATTTAGTCCGAGAAAATGGTATCATTTCTTCCGATCACGGCTATTTTCAATATTTCAAGAGCGAACTGCTATGTATTTTTACGGTCTATTAGGTATTTTGGGCCTGTTCTTATTAGATTCTATTAGAGAGATGAGAAAATATTCCATTGGAAGCGAACCCGGTCATAACCAGCTAGCCAGTGAAATGAAAGGAAACGTAAAATTATTTAGATCTCAAAGAAACTTCTACATAACTGGTTTTGCTATATTCTTATCATTTGTCATCAGAAGATTAGTAACAATGATTATTATACAATATGAATTGCAGTTAAAGGCTGAAGCGATAATCAAAAAAGCTGAAGACACTGTTCATTTTGCTAAAACTACTGCTATGACACGGAATATTCAAGGTGATCTTCAAAAGTATGAAGAAATAAAAAGTAAATTAGATGAAACTGAAAATTTATTGGAAAAACAGTATGTTAGGATCAAGGATCTAGAAGAAGAAGCAACTACTTGGAGGCTTAAATATGAGGAAGCAATAAATGATTCTCAGGGACAAGGAGACAATTAAACATTTGTAAATGGATTTTTCTAGTCATGGTGCTCTACTGTACTTATATTATAAGAATAAGGTTGAAATTGTGATATGAAATTAAATTAGAAATTTATATATAAATATATTTATAATAATTCTAACATTATTATTTTGTGTCTGAAAATTGCATAATTTATAAAAAAATAATCTCAAGTTTTATTTGTAAAATGGTTCATGTATGTATGGATGATAAATATTTAAAAAGAATACAGAGTTTTTATATTGTTGTATTTCCAAAATATTTCGTTAAGTAATAATCTGAACAATATGTGCTATTATTTTCTTAAATATTCTTAAAGTACCTTATGTAATTTATAAAATTGTTACATTTTGTTTAACATGTTTCATGTACTAATCATATAATCAGTAATTACTGATATAATCAGTAAAAATTATCATAATTGTGCTTCATTATTTTTCATTAAATTAAACATTAACAGTATATTTAAAAATCTTTTTCATTGTTGATGAATCAATTTTTATCTTATTTAGGTAATATTAGCGTACTTCTTTATTAAACTATAGACTGTTGGGTTCTGGTTACTGCATAACTGTAAAAGAGGATGGAAAGGTAATTTTGTGAGAATAGTAGGCAAGATTGTCAGTATTGATCACACTAATCTCAAATTTACAGCATGATGAGGTCATATGTTTCTAAGATGTATGTCAAAAAACAAAATATATTTAGTTAAAAACTGATCACTAAAAGTTGAAAAACTAGGTTCCAGGTGTGAAATCCAGGGCACTGCTCTATTATTAATTTTACGATAATATGTTTTGCTGACGCAAGAACAATCAATCTGATTCATATCAAAACATATCATATTACATATCGATTACAAGTGTACAAAACATTCACAAAGTATCGCGTCAACATAAAAAAATATACATATTGACGTATGCTTTCTACTTACAGCATACGTCAATCGAATATATATATATATATATATATATATATATATATATGCTACACGGAAAAGAAGGGTAAGAATAAAGTTGTCACCCAACCATTTTATCGATATACGATAGATAGATATTTTGTACAAACTGACAATTGGATAAAGCTTGAAGCTTTAACCCTAGAAATGTGCACTTCAAAAGGCCCACAATACATGGCTTTACGCCGCATACTAATTGTTATAGTAGAATAGGAATACATGGATGCAGAAGCCAGTATAAGGATCTAAGGGTAGCATGCGTAAGCGATCCCGTAGCGCTCATCGTTAAGACGGTAAGGGTACCACAACCGCTGGTTTTTTAGTGGGTATTCCGATATTCGGGGCGCACTTGGCGCTTTAGACACCGGTGAGTCCCATATACCCCCCCACTGTTCCCGTGCGGAAAAGGCAGTATAAGGATCTAATATTTTTTTTGAGAAGTAATTATAAATGCTGAATCCGCATCCTGTATATGATGTAATTGATTGAGAAAAATAAGTAAAAATAAATTAATAATAATTAATTAAGTAATAAATTGGGAGGCTCGCCTCACATATTTATTACTTCACACTTCTTTATAATACAATGTTATCACCATAGAAGCAATTAGTGGCCATAGCAAGTTATTAAAAAAAAAAAAAAAAACAGTCAGTTTCCGCCCAGCAGTTTTATGTATATGTCCCAAAGAATATTCTCAATTTCATTTGTATTTTTTTAATGGCATTCAGTTGTCCCAACTGGGCACATATCGTAGACAGAGAAACTAATAGACGCAATGACGGTTTTCTTCTCACTTACACAAGAAAGAGAACGAAAATTACGTTACCTATGGTTTAGACAGAGATAAAATTATCAAATCTTTTGTCCCTTATCGCATAACCTGTTTTGGTGTTTGTTTCGCTACTGAGTAGCGAAACAAACTTGACAGTTGGTGCATTAATTGTGTTGTTTGTTCAATTATCGCTTATTTTTATGTTAAAAAACGATTCTGATCCAGTGAAAAGGCCGAGAAACAATCCTTTTATCATATCGAAGGTTATACAATGGTGCATTGTCGTATTATTTCATGTTAAAGCGATAGCAAGAAGAAAATTGCCGACGTGTGTATTCACGCGTAAGTACGACTGTTTTGTCCCTAAATATAATTTGTTTCTCTGTCTACGGCACATATTGTGTACATATAAGACTGTGCAATAAGACGGGGTGTAATATTTTTGATAAAAGTTTTTGTACTATTACTCACTAGATATTTAATATGTTGTGCTGTAACATCACATTAGCACAGCACAGGATATGTGGCACGTTGTAGTAGAGGCTAGTAGGTTGGCAGTAGCTTAGTGCATTTACATTTTTTAACATATTACGCAAATCAAAATATAATAATAATAAAAAATATATATATTATATTTTAATAATTTCTTACAGCATTTGGTATCGCATCAGGATGCAGAACTGTTTTGTTTTTGTTTTTTAGTAGCAATTTTTCTGTGAAATGATTGGTACATATTTTCGAATATATTGCGGGAGTCCAATCTTTTCTTCCAGTTGCTTTGTCCATTTTTTACGTAGGTCTGGATCGCTTGGAAAACTAACAATAAACTTAGCTATATTATTAATAAGTATACTTCCAGGTATTTTAGTCATTCTATCACGTCAGATGTGTAATACTTCAATCACAAATATTATTATATAATTCTTCGATCACCAATATAAAATAAATATAAATTAAAATAATATATATATATAGATAAAGAAGCATTATAGGCTTTTATTAGACTCCGTCTTTATTTGTTTACATTGTCGAGTCAATTTTTTTCATCGAAAATCGGGGTATTTTTTCACTGACACTGGTAACATTTACCTGATAAACAATTATAGGGTATGAATGATAAAAACTCGACAAAACCTATTATTTTCAGGATTTTAAGACGACATAACCTTCCATCATGCTATAGCATACATAATTATCACTGGAAAATTATATTTAGGGACAAAACAGTCGTACTTACGCGTGAATACACACGTCGGCAATTTTCTTCTTGCTATCGCTTTAACATGAAATAATACGACAATGCACCATTGTATAACCTTCGATATGATAAAAGGATTGTTTCTCGGCCTTTTCACTGGATCAGAATCGTTTTTTAACATAAAAATAAGCGATAATTGAACAAACAACACAATTAATGCACCAACTGTCAAGTTTGTTTCGCTACTCAGTAGCGAAACAAACACCAAAACAGGTTACGCGATAAGGGACAAAAGATTTGATAATTTTATCTCTGTCTAAACCATAGGTAACGTAATTTTCGTTCTCTTTCTTGTGTAAGTGAGAAGAAAACCGTCATTGCGTCTACTGTACTGACCGTCCTCGCGTTTGGACTCTATTACCACTTAACATCAGGTGGAGTAGAGTCATTTGCCCTCCCGGGTAATATAAAAAAAAAAAAAAAATATATTAGTTTCTCTGTCTACGACATAGAATAATAAATAAATTTTGTAGTTAAGTCCCATATTGACAGCTGACAGTTGTCAATGTCAAATTTTGGTTTATGATATTGAAGTCTATTAAAAATAGTTTTTTTCTGTTTATTAAATAAGGAAATAAATATTTTCTTCACATATATTCAGAAGCGAGATAGACAACAAACAAACAAAAACAATAATATATTTTTAAATTACTTAAACAGTTAACTTATTCCGAAGTGTTGTATACCGTTAGGTATACTTTATTTATGAATGTGGGAATCTTTAACAGAGTCAACAGCAAAGTAAGTTTTCTATTGAATATGAGTTTTAATATTTTAAAATGAGTCGATAATACAAGAAGTCTGAGGCAGGCAAGGCATGATTTGTTATTAGAAATAGATAATATAAAAAAAAGAAAGTTCAATGTCTTCTATTTATTTTTACACAGTTTGAGTTTTCATTCTAATTGAAAAAAAAAATTGAATTACCTGAACATTCAGGGTTCAGTATCTTAAGTTGTGACCAAATTTGTTATTACGTAATTTTATTGAGAATTATTATGTAGAAATAACTTGGATATTGTGTATATCCCCTTGACTATTTTATGCAGATTAAGGAGGGTGACGGAATGTATTCCGAATGGAACTCCCTGCCATTGGAAGGTGGTGGACATGGAGTGCTTGGTGCAGTGGGTGGCCGCGATGTTGTCCTAGCAGTTGTGCAACAATTAGCCTCACACCAACCTAGTCCACTTACTACTGACAGTGAGGTGATTATTATTTTATTAAGAGGTATTTATTTGTATGTTGTTACATACATAAACTTTAACATAACAAGCTAAACAAACAAACAAAACTAAATAAAGGAAATATTTTATTATGTATTTAAATTATAGCAGAGATAATTTAGTTAACATAAATTCCTATATTTTACTAACATTACTTTATACTTTATTGTGCACCACAAAGTATAAATATAAAAAATATAAATACATTAAATATGGATACAACCTAATTAGCATACAACTTTGGACGCCTCATATTATTTAAATTATATATAAAAGAAAACCCTTACCAAAATGATTACTTTCTAGTCCAGAAGAAAAAAATTAATTACATAACACATATCGATGGCAGCAAAGTAGATACGGACATCTGTTAAAATCTAATAATATTATATTTTATTTAAATATTATATGTAAGATATATATATCTTATTTTATATATCTGATTAATATTATATATCTTATTTTTGTAAAAAAAGTGTTATGGAATATACAATACGAAGTTCTTAGTGATGCGTTATTGCCACCATTAATCAAACTGATTCTTTCGCTGTGTAAATATTAAGTCAGTGTCTTAGGCTGGTTCTTAGAGATTGCAACATCGTCTTACGGACTTTATTTATTTATTTTATTTTGGACAACCAACAGTGGATACATTAGATAGACAGTTAAATAAAGGTTGAAAAGGTTTTTTTGACAAATATTCTACTATTTATAGGTTATCACATCATTAACAATTACAAGTCCATAAAAATACAAATACATTAACATCATTAAAATACAAATACATTAAATTATTAAAAATATTGTGTAATTATTACTAAATTTATGATTGAATATTTATATAAACTTACATATTAGTTTAGAGACAAAAAATATTTAGAGAATAAAAGAAAAACAAAAAATATATTTAGAGAACAAAAAAAGAAAGTCATAATTCTATATAAGTTAGTGAATAAAAAATCAAATTGGGTCCATTGCAAGATAGATAATATCAAGTTATAAATTTATTTTATGAAAATTTCTAAATGAATGAATTTTTTTGCATTGTCTTCAAGGTTGAATGGGTGCTAGAAGTAATTCGTTATGGGCTTTCACTGCCTCTAACTGAGCATGAAGCACTTCGAGATTGTGTCCGCGTTTGCTGTTCGTGGCTATCAGCATTGCTGCCGCCTGCTGCCCCGGCACAACCTCCGCCTCCAGCTGTCCCTCCGCCTTTGGCTGCAGAACCTCATAGATATGCTAATAAAATCCTCAATCACCTCCATAACTTATTTGTGCCACGGCCAAATGAAAGTAAGTATTTTAAAAATGATCATTTTGTATAATATTTATAAATGTAATGTCATTAAAATTTTATTTATTTTTTACAAGCACTCGCATTTATTTATCAAACGGAATTAGGTAAGTCAAGTAAAAAATAATGTAAATGTTTTTCTAAAAGAGAAGTTGTTAAGCGGTTGGTGGCCTACAATGTTTTCTTTCATCGCTGACAGCGATAAGTCATATTGTATAACACAAATTAAGCCCATGAACATTCAGTGGCGCTTGTTAAGGATTGAAACGCGATTATTTCTTAATCCATTTATTCCATCTCAAAAATTTTTTTTTGGCAAAAATTTTATTTTGCTATAATTTCAAATATTGTCCTTTTTGCAGGCGGGAACCTTATAAGCAAACAAGCCGTACTCTGTCATCGGGTACTTCGGCTAGCGCGGTCACTAGCCGACAGTGCCTCGCTTGGCCCACGTGAGTGGCGATCGCTATTGCTGCTGCTATTGGCTGCCGCAGCGGCACTACTAGCGCCGCCCGCACCTCTGTACGGCGCCGCCGAGCAACTTTGCGAACGAGTGCTCTGCGTGCTCTTTGAAGTGTGGATACTGGCATGTCACAGGTAAACAGCATGGAGAAAGAGGAATGTCGATCAGGTTTTTCTGTCTGAAATGAGATTGAACAGCTAAAGCGATCCCCGCCAGGTGCTTCCCGTCGCCGGCGCTGTGGCGCACGCTGCGCGAGCAGTGCGTGCGCTGGCGGCACCGCGCGCCGCTCACGGAGCAGTGGGCGCGCGTGTCGTTGTGTCTCACGGCGCGCCTGCTCGCGCACATGTACGGCCCGCTCTACCCCGCCATGCCCATCGGTCGGTGCACTCTCTCTATTTGTCTGTCTCTCTCTTCGAATACCTAGAACTGAATGTTGAACGTGATAAACGGAATATGTATTGGTCGATTCGCCTTCCTCGAACGGAATTCGCTAATTTGTATTTGAATTTATTCTTTCGGCTTATAAAGATAAGTTATAAATAACTTATAGTTTATCAATAAGATGATTCTTGCAATTGGAGTGTATTTTGCAAAAATGTATTTATAAAAGATATAATATAATTTTCGAACTTTGAAAATGGATTAACATTTTGTAGGTGAAGAAGATGCAAATCTAGTACCGGCGGATATGAGCGCCGAGGCGGTGACGCAGAGCTGGTACCGCATGCTGCATACCATCGGCAATCCCGTCGACCTCACCAAGCCGCATCTCATCAGCCACACTCCGGAGTTCCTGCAGGTAACATGCTGCACAACCATTATCAGCTAAGAAGATAAAAAATAACTGTATTTAATTAATCACTTTACTGGTGCTATTGTTCCAAGAAAACCTATATGGATATGTGTAAATATGAACATGTCTCCAACATTGAAGTGTGTATCCAACAGTACTGGATGACGGCGGAGGAGGGTCGTGAGGGTCGGGAGGGTCGCGAGGCGTGGGTGGGCTCGCTCGCTCACATCTTCCACCGCGCCATGCTGGGCGTGGCCGCGCACGTCGATGCCTTTCTCGGTTAGTGGTGCACTGTTCTCTCGTCAGATTGGCATGGATATTGTGAGATTTTAAGGTATTGTGTTCATAGTAATAATCAAGACAGGCAATTTAAATTAAATGTTTTAAATTTATAATAACAATATAAATTAAAATATATTGTGCTAAGTTGAGAGTTTTGTAAATTTTTTTCTGTTCAAAGTTTTTGTTCCTAAGACCCTCAGTTTCTAAATTATAGTGTCGGTTTTTTGTCTGATTATAAATATTAATTGGGGTTTGAATTAAGAACACGCTAATTACATAACGTAGACTCTAGGGTGTTGTGTAGCTATGAGTATTACTTCTAATTTCAATTTCCTTGTGTGGGTTTTAATTTCACATCAGCATAGTATTGGTTGTTTTTGTATGCTCATATAATATGATATAATATGCTTTGGGTTTCAAGGGATGATTACAATTTAGAATGATTAATATTTATTTTAAAAATTAACAGGTAACTGTGAAAGTTTATGAGCAAAAAGAGATATTTTATACCTTTTTTGTTCACAAACTTTCTACTCTCTCCTCCTATATTTTATTACAAATCTATCTATCAGAGCACACTATGGACCTTCGACTTGTTCTTGGATTGACTCCGTGAGTCATATATTTACTTTTACTTTAGTATATTTTCTAGAATTGAGTGTGATATTTGATTAAAATTAAGAGCTACATGATAAGTTATTGTAAAGCTTAAATAGAAAAAGTAAATATATGACGGTACCGAAACGTCACCGAAACGTCACCGTGACGTCGCGGTAGTGCTGTAACCCCGTGGCTCGGCGCGCGGCAGGGCGCAGCACGGCGCGCTGGGCGGCGCAGGGCGCGGCGGGGGGCGCGGGCGCGGGGGACGAGGGCGACGCCACGCCGCCGCCGCACCGCCGCCTCGCCAAGTCCTTCAGCGCGGCGCGCCCCCGGGACAAGCCGCTCGACAAAAGTATGACGTCAGCACGTTCTCCTTCGTACATACAACCGGTCGTCTGACAAAAACGCGAGTGCCCGTCGAGATCATCAAAGACCAAAGTTTTGCGTTCAATCATTCGCGTACTTTAGTCGAATGTTTAATATTGTAGTCGATTGCATTTGTGCATGAATATCACTTAGATTTGATTAGAAACATAACAATGGAGCAGATGATAATAGGTTCCGTAGAAGATAACGGCAGCCATATTATTTATATACTATTTATATGCCAACCTTTCCTAATTAATTAATCTGTCATTATCTGCTAAACTATGAGTACTAGTTTGCAATATATAGTTTTGTAGTTCTTTAATATGGTAAAAAAGTAAGTCTATTTACTTATTTAATTTTGGGTTGATTTTATTACTTACTTGTAAATGTATTGTACAGACGTAGTTAGATATCAATTGCACTCAACTTTTTGCTTTTATTTTGCATTTTTTAAACTCTCTCACTTATTTAACTAATTCTAAGTTTATTATTAATTTATCCTTTAACTTGTAGCTTTTGTCGCACATTATGATTTAATTATAATTTCAGTGTTACCCAATAAATTAATTTTTCATATACTATAATGATGTTAAATATTTTAGGTACACCACGATCATCCCTGATAGGTTTGACAAGCAGTCGACCATCAAGCGTTGTTCCAAGTACTCCGCCGAATTCCATCACTTCACAAGGTAAGGTCACGCCTCTTCGATTAAAGACTGTACTCTTTAATTTATTGGAATCCTTTAAAACAATGGCCTTCTCGTGAGATCAATTGCAATATGATTAAAATTACGACACTAGGAAAAAAATACTTTACGTCATATAACAATAGTAAAATTAGGAACCCCTAAATTTGTTCGAGTACACATTATCATGGAATAGGTCCGTCCAGCGGCCCGTACGCGTCGGCCCTGTTGATGCCATTCAATCGTCACGTAACCATGTTCACGAAAAAGGTTTTAGTTTTATAAAACTCGATATTATATCTATATTATAGACGGTACTATAAACTGTATTCTCAAAGCCTCATTCAAATCAATAAAATATGCATATTTACACACCGGCTTCGATTCCAATTTTTTTTTTTAAATTATTGACTAAGTTATATAAGTATAGTGTATGACAAATTTGATCTATCCTCGCCGATTGGTATATGGAGTTGTGTCGGTGCTAAGATTTATTTGATAAAAACTTTTTAAGTTTGGTTCACAAACACATTTACAGTGGTTGTTACGTAATTAAAGCTCATTAGTTTATAAACAATAACGATTACAGTAGGCGAAACAGAGAAGCCTCCTCTGACTCCATTGCGTCCAAAGGTCAATTCCATATTTCATCTTTTTGGCGAATGGCTCTTCGAGGCTGCTCTCGTTGGAACGACACCGAGCAACAGCAATCAACGTAAGCTTTTTAACAATTATATATATTATTTCTATACAAAACAGTACAAAATATAAATTTACTTATTCTTCTTGACTGACATTTCAGAAAAAGCCGAAGGCACGCCGCCTCCGCCCTCTCTCTCTGACGCGACGCAAAAATTGAACATGCTGAGCTACCAAGCAGGTTCGAAACATGATTGGAATAAAATTTAATTTATTTTTCAAAAGCAGACTCCAAAATGGGCCTCCCGATAGTGCGCGGACCCCCGTTCTCTACGCCAAAAATATGGCGCCAAACTCCAAGATGTCTTTTGTGCCAGTAAAAACAGTGGCTCACACGTCCTCTACATCGGAGCTCTACGCAATAAAGAGTATTATATAGTGTTAATAAATATTAGTAACCAACGGTAGGAGTGTCCGTCGCAGGGCGCGCCGTGGCGCTGGGCACGCTGTGCCGCGTGGTGTGCTCCAAGCAGTGCCGCGAGGAGGTGCTGGCGCCCTACCTGGCGCGCACGTACGCGGCGCTGCAGCGCGGCCTGCGCGACCCCGCCACCGCCGCCGCCGTCGTGCTGGACGCCGCCGACATCTTCAGGTGACGACCTGCCCCCGCATCACATGGGCGGAGATAATTGAGCCCCTTTGCTTCGATCAGATGTGTTCGTAATCGACATTCACCCCGCGCAGGCTCGACTTGGACGGCGTGCTGGTCCTGGTGCCCGACTTCATAACGGCACTAGATCGCATCCTATCCGAGCGAGAACCGAAACTCGATTGCGGGTCGATCGATAAGCGCGAGCTGCGCAAAGCCGCCATCAGTCTCCTTCTGTCTCTGGTAGCGTTTCCCTACCACTACAGAGGACTGGCCGTACCGGAATTTCCAGGATGCAACGAGTAGTGAGTGCGACTCTGATTGTAGAGTTAGTAGTCCCGTCGCGCAGTGTGACGTAATACGAGGTCGGTCGCAGCGCGGGCGTGACGATCGGCGAGTACGCGCGCGGGCGGCTGTCGCAGGTGTGCGTGTCGGCCGTGCAGGCGGAGAGCTCGGAGGCGCTGGCCGTGCCGCTGCTGAGCGCGCTGTACCTGTGCGTGCGCCACAACGCCGCCACCGCGCACGACCACGCGCCCGACGCCAAGGGTAACGCCGCACCGCTCCGCGCGCACCTACTGTGCACTTGTGACCACATGCAACCCACATTCAATAACTCACGAGCTATATTTTAATTTGCCTTACCCGCTGGTAATATTAGCGTAATTTTTATCTAATTGTAAATATAGCGGATTTTTTTATCTAAATCATAAAAAAACCGTTTTTTAAAAGCCTTATTTAAATAAACTTAGTAACTGACAACTTAAACAGAAATAAATCTAAAAACCGCTTCTTGATGAGCTACTCCAGACTGAGTGTTTACGCATTAAACGGTTAAGGGAGAAGAATCCAATTAGCATTAAAACCCCTTTATGTTGGGGGTGTTTTAGCGCGGTCGGATAGCAGCGGGCCGGTTAGCGCGGACAGCTCGCAAGATGACTTCGCAGCAGACGTTAGGGAGCTTGATCCATCTTCACCATTTTTTGGTAATTTAAACTTTGTTTTGCCTTATATAAGGTTATGCTATTACTTTATCTCAAATAATACAATAATACAAAAACTGAAATTCTTAATGACTAAAAACGAATATGTTATCTGTATATTGTTGAAGACTGTATAAGCAAATTCGTTAATGACACGTTTTGCTAGCTTCACACTTTATTATATTTGTTACGGCTTGCTCGACATTATTTATTTCTCATCTCGACATCGTACAATATAATAATATATTTCATTAACGTATTTTCAGTAAGTTAGTGGAAATCATATGTCATACATAATTTAGTTATTTTTACACTGTATATAAAAACCACATGTGTATTCCACCAACCCGCATTGGAGCAGCGTCGTGGAATAAGCTCCAAACCTTCTCCTCAAAAAGGGAGAGGAGGCCTTTAGCCCAGCACTGGGACATTTACAGGCTGTTACGGTTACGGATATAAAAACAAACATTTCGAATATTGTTTTATGTATTCCTATATTTTTTTAATTTTATCTACAAATATATTTAGTCTATATTCTGCTGTTTTGTCATAAGTATTTTAAATATCATATTCATGCGATTAATCGTATAGGATCGGCGCTAGTCGTTCGCGCTACCTACTTGGTATGTCACCGTCTGATCTCATCGTGGAAAGGTGACCTGCAAGTGTCGCTGGCTGCTCTCGAGCTGCTCTCTGGACTCGCTAAGTTGCATTCTTCGAAGCCGGGTCAGTTGCGTGTCCTACTTTTACATTGTTTGCACACATCTGGTAAAATCGATTGAATAACTTATTGTCTCCTCTTTTATTACACGCCTTCTAGAGTTTATGATAGGTAAGAATTATGTATATATTTTATGAAATAGGTAGGCGAAATGGCAAATGGGCCACCTGATGGTGAGTGGTCACCACCGCCCATAGACATTGGCGATTTTAAAAATATCGACATTCCTTACATCGACAATGCGCCACCAATCTTCGGAACTAAGATGTTATGTCCCTTGTGCCTTTAGTTACACTGGCTCACTCAGCCTTCAAACCGGAACGCAACAATACTGAGTATTGCTCTTTAGCGGTAGAATACCTGATAAGTGGGTGGTACCTACCCAGAAGGGCTCGCACAAAGCCCTACCACCTGTTTTGCTTGTACCGGCTGACTGAGCGTCCATCAGTAGTGCACGCATGGCTCCCCACAGAGGCGGCGGAGCGCAAGCGCGCCGTGCGCTGGATCTGCGACTACATCGGCGTGCAGTGCGGGCGGCCGCCGCAGGCGCACTCGCGCGACCTGCACTCGTGCGTGGTGGCCGCCTACACGTGCCTGGCGGCGTGGCTGTGCGCGCCGCTGCTGGCCGACGCCGACTGCCTGGCCGCGCTGCTGGAGGTCGTCGAGCTCGGCATCTCCGGCTCCAAGAGTCAGGGTAACTTTACATGGCGGAACCTATATTGGTCGATTGACTTGTCCCCCGCTACTTCGTCACACTGTATCATATGTTTTTAAAACGATTTCAGCGAAAGGATACCGAAATTAACTTTTACACTTCGAGCCGACATTTTTGAAACACTTAAATACATTATTTAAAGAAAATAAATTTAGAAGGAAATTAAATTTAGAAGTTTAGTAATGATAAAATGCGTATAGAGTCATCAAATATATTAATATCAAAAGGGGATCTTTCAGGGACAATGAAGTTTAGGATACATAAAGACTTATAAAGGCATGCGATGTTTCTATTGAAAAGTTAAACGTTTCTATTGGAAGTAGGTGGTTGAACCTTGTTTTATTTCATCCCATGAACTGCAAGGTCAGGTCTATTAGTTTGCAGGCAGATCTTTACCGTAGTGTTCTGATGACTAGACATTAGTCATTTAATTGTAATATAAATAATATTGAATTTACATACTACATATGGACAGTGTTCCCCCATATTTTTCACGGTTTATGTGGGGGAGGGGTAGAGTACAATATTCAAATGATATGTTTTCTAAAGGTAAACCTGGCGAGCCGCCTAAGATGAAGGACGAAAAGGAGCTGAAACCAGTTTCGATGAGAGTGAGAGACGCCGCCGAATCGTTGCTGATGCTGATTTTGGAACAGGTGACATACATTGTTCTTTACTCATGTAATAACTCGGCCGAATGTGGGGATATTGTCTACATATTTTATCTCATTGATCTTATTTTGTAGGTCGGGAACAACGATGGAGGCAAATGGTGCAGGTTGGATGAACGTTGGCTAGCCGCGTTGGGTCACGGGAAATTGCGGCATTTTGTCGTCGACGGAAACACCATACTGTCGCTGCTGGAGGAGCCTCTCGCGAACAGTCAGGAACCACAACCCACGATCGTCGGTGAGTTCTCTACATACAACGTGTAACGTACCGCAAGCGATCAGGTTCACCCGTAGTGAGTATGAGCGTGTACATGTGCGGTCCCTGTCCGGCAGCCATAATCCGCTGCGGCTGGGGTCGCTTCGCGTGGTCGCTGAGCAGCCGCGGCGCGCCGCGCTGCGCCACCCGCGGCGCGGCGGCGTGCGCGCGGCCCGTGCCCATGCTGGAGCCGCCGCCGCGCGCGCCGCCCGCCTGCCGCGCGCTGCCCGCCGCGCCGCCCTGCGCCGTGTACGTAGCATGCGGCTCGCGACACGGTCTGGCTTCGACCGCTAGTGATGGTGTCAAAATTGTATCGAATTTTTCAGCGATGCGGCGTTCCCCACCCTGGACGCCGTTTTGCGTCAGCTCGACGATCCCGAGGCGACTACTCTCTTCAAGCTCCTCGAGCAGCAGGCCGTCATTGAGAAAAAAGTCCGAGAGAGCGAGGACAATGTTGTGAGTTCACTTTATTTCTATAAATTATTCGAAACTGCTGGGGCATGTAACAATTTTATATTAATAATGATATAGAAAATATACTGCAGTAAGTACGTCGTGTTAATAAAATCCAATAATCGGATGTGATTGATATATGTATTAAACTACTTCTACTTTATGCCCAGGTGCCAGAGGAATGCGTTCCCCCAGATCCGGTCACAGAGTTCCAAACTGCGAGGCTGTTTCTCTCACATTTTGGATACTTGAATATCGGTGGAGATAAGAAGGTAAAAATTTATCAGTTAGGCATCATATCCGCTATACAAGTTTATTAAAGATATAAAAAATATTTTTTTTAAATATTACCAGTATTTACTAACAATAATTGAACAACATTGCCTCAGTACTTTTGATTCATAAATATTCTTAATTAATTTGAAAGTACTTTAAGAAACATTTTCAATCAAGTATAAAAAAAATGGTTTTCGAGATTGTACCGTCTGTACCCGTGGCCCTAGGGCGGGCCGGCGCGGCTGTGCGCGCTGGACTCGCGCGCCGAGGGGCTGGCGGCGGCGCTGCGGCGGCTGGACGCCACGGGCAGCCGCGCCGCGCTCACCGTGCACGTGTTCTACGCGCGCGCCGGACAGACGCGCGCCGCCGACATCGTGGCCAACGCCGCGCAGCCCGGCGCCGTCTCGCCCGCCTTCGTGCGGATGCTGCGCGGGTACGTTCCGCGGCCCGAGGTAGGCGGCCACCTCGCCCCGGTGGTGTTGTACTCACTAAGTAGTGGGTGTCGGTGCGCAGGCTGGGCACGCCGGTGCGCGTGCGCGGACACGCGGGCTGGAGCGGCCACGTGCGCAGCAGCTACGACGCGCAGCCGCCCCGCGACGAGCCGCCGCCGCCGGAGCCGCTGACGCCCAGCGTCTACGACGGCAGAGAGCAGGTTCGTATACGAAAATTTTGTGAAAAACATACGAGTATATAGAACGACCGCGTTCATTATTGGAAACGGTGTAGATAATCTAATCCGTTCGCAAAATTATAAAGCATTGTTATAAAGTTGCACAGTATGATAAACTTAATAATGGTTTTAGTTTCGCCGATTCCAAATTTAATCGTAATATTAAACGAAACCAGATGTGTACGTGAGTATTTAGTTTGTATGGTGACATGTGACAGGTCCTGTACTGGTCGGATTCGACGGATGAAATAGCGTTCGTGGTGCCCTCGGGGTACGAACTGAATGAAATTGACGACCAAAGCGACAGCATGAAGTCCGACGTCGATGGCTCCTGCTGCTCGGTCAAGTAAATATACCTCACACTCTAGATGAATGAACTTTTATTTATACAAAAGCGAAAGACAAGACAACAGAAACAAAGAAAGTTTACAATTAATTTGGGATAACATATATTATAAGTATATTTATTTTGTGTTAAGATCTTCGAATAAAATTACTATGGCTCTTTATTGTACTAATAGAATCGATGAAAGATTATGTTTTTAACGATCAAATGAACTCGTACTTTTTAAATAAAAAAAACGTTATATTAAAGAGATGGTATTTTGGCTCATAATTGACTGCCGTCAACATTCCGGCAGCCGCGGCTCGTGGTGGGACGTGTCGGGCGAGCGCGACGACCGGCGCGAGCGGCCCGACAAGGCGACGCGCGCGCTGTCGCTCGAGTTGGAGCGCCCCGCGCCCGCCGCGCCCGCGCCGCCGCCGCTCTCCGGTGAGGCGGCCACCTCTGCAGCCTCCACACCGGTGGCTTATCGGTCGCAGTTGCGCTTCATTTTCTATCGATACGTTTTCTTCGCAGGTAGTGGAAGAAGAAACAGAGATTTTACGCCGAAGATTCTTATCATTTGGTTGGAAGATTTCGAGGACCATCTCAATTTGCCGATAGGTAATTTTGCTAACTATCATTCGCCTTTCGATCGATAAACGAGAGTACAAGACGACACGGTCGTGCCCGCAGACGAGCTGGTGCGCTACTGCGAGACGGGCGTGCCGTGGCGGCGGCACGAGAGCAGCGCGCTGTGCGTGAGCAGCGCGCGCGGCGGGCTGGCGCGCGTGCGCGTGCGCGCGGGCGGCGCGGGCGTGCTGGCGGACGGCGCGCTGCTGGCGCCGCGCCTGCTGCCGGCCGCGCTGCGCCGCGCCGCGTGCTTCCTGGCGCGCCGCGCTCGCCTCAACACCGACCTGTGAGTGCCGCCTCCCGCGCGCCTCCCGCACCGCCGTCGTGCGCCCGCCTTGTTGACCTCCCGCGTCTCCCTTTGCAGGTACCAACCCCCGCATGTCCGGAGACGACATCTCATACAGGATATTGCGCAGCAGTATAAGAAGGATTTGACCGAACCGGAGCTATTGGAATCTTTATTTAAAGCGCCGTAGTGCGTCGGTATTGTTCTACTATTGATTATGAAGGCGTCAGAGACGATAATAAAATGAAATAAATCTGATGCGACACTTATCGTTATTTATACGGTCGTTTTCACAGATTTTATTTCAACTTTTATTATGTTAACGCTATTTGTATAAGGTTAATTGTGGCTAAATTCTTTGATCTGTTTTTAAAGCGGTGCTACCAAAATTAACAAATAAAAAAAAAATTGTAGACATAGAAGATCATTGTACAACTATGAGGTATTTTGGTGATGCAATAAATAAAATTTGCAACAATTCACAAGACAAATGATACTAAAAATTTACATTCGTGCGTTACACATTCGTAATTTTATTTCTATTATTCGCTATGTAGCCCGTATGATGTAATTAACAACAAAAAATAATTTACATGAATATTTTTGATTAAGTATCAGCACACTACTATAGATCTGCAGATAATGTTTATTGAATTTTAATCGTAATTTTAAGACTGAATCTAATTTAGATGTTAGTAAAATTATTAAATTTAAAAAAATGTAACATTCCATATGTAGATATATGTATTAATATATTATTTTTTAAATAATAATTTATTTGCAATTGTACTTATTTAATACAGATTTATTAAATATTTAAAAGTAACCCTTCTTTTTATTCTTTTTCTAATCTGTAATATGAATCGAGGTTGAAGATATGTCGTGGATTGCTAATCTATTGTAAGGCACGCACAATCTACTTTCGCTAAATTCACATTCCAAGCCATTCTCTATAGGTACCATCCACTCATCATATATTCAACCGCCAAACACGCAATACTTAGTATTGTTATGTTCCGGATTGAAGGGTGGGTGAGCCAGTGTAATTACAGACATCAAAAACATCTTAAAATTCCCAAGTTAATAAGCAAATAATCATTAATATAAGTATGATATATAATAGTGGGGTCTAAATAGAAGTCGAGTCCATCGACGAGATAATCGTGTAATGGTCGCCACTGCATCCCACGGTAGCCAAAATTTCGGTGATTTTGGAGTTTAATTACTACGAAAAACGATAGATTTTTTTGTATGCTGACTCAATACGTCACCATTAATGAAACTCCGTCAGCGAAGGCTGACATTTGCCATTAATTCTATAAGTTATGGAATTTAAAAAAATTAAAGAACGCTTACAATTAGTGAGTTTTTGCATTATATTCAACATTGGGAATTAAATAATCGCTTCCTGGCAAATTCTTTGTTATATTTAAAAATTTTAAACGATTACAAACTCTGCCAAGCAAACTAACAATCTGCTGAGTTTCCGAATCGTTGGTAGTTTTTAATTTGACAAGGAATAATTAGGTGAAATGCTTATATATTGAAAAAGGATTTTGAGTTGGTTTAAATGTTTTCACAAAGGTATCTCCCGGACTGAAATAAACAACCTTATGACCAATACATTAATTGCATTTAATTTACCTTATACAATACAGGAAGCAGTAAATTTTCAAAAATAATAGATATGCATTAAAAGTCATAATACCTATAAAACCTTTACAGATATTAATAAGATATCTATAAAAATTAAACATTCTACATTTGATTAAATTGTCAAAAATTCAAATTCAATAAACACGTTCATTTAAAATTTACAATTTTGTAGACGGTTTAGGCATTTGTGTTTTATAGAAATATTTTATATTTCCGTTAAAAATAACATATTTTGTTTTTTTTTTTCGTTAAATCTATGTGTTAACAGTTATGTTAATAAATCGTGTCAAAGAAGACGACGAAAGTGTCAACGACAAAGGTATTCTTGATGTAGACGGCAATTTGGAAGAATATCAGACAGCTAATGAACTGTTCGACATTATGGCCCAAAATAATTCTCATAATTTAAACGGTAAGGTTAAAATGTATTAATAATTTCATAATAAATCGCATTATATATTTACTGATATGGATTAACAAAACTGCCCTTCGTCATTTCAGTGTTGAAAACTGAAACTCGCGATTTAGTTATTCTATACGAAAATATAGACTTGGGCACAAAACTGATATCCAGCTCTAGTAATAAAGCGTCTAATCAATATGTAGAAACTGTAATATACAACGATGATCCTGACTCTGAAGATTCTGATGTTTGTGAACTTTATAGTAATGAGGATTTAAAAAATATATTTGCTATAAACAATGAAAGAATCGACCTTTTGAGTAACATGCCATCATTTGGAAATTCACTTTGCCATAAATTTGGTAATCAACACATGAAAACATCAAAGTTTTCTAATGAATATGAAAAATACTTTCTATTTAATAATCCATTTATAACAGAACAATTACAAAGCTTACATGCAATGACTGCTTCGAAGCAATCGGATAGTGCAGTACTTCCTATGTCATTATTGGATTACATTTGTTGTAAACGCTCCGAAGAAAACTATAATTTTTATATGGACAATATAATCAATTATGTACAAAATACCATTGAACAGTTAAAGCGTATAAGTAACGGGGATTACTTAACTGACAGAGTTAAAGAGAAGTGGAGAGAAGTTGGAGATGTATTTAATAATAAAACAAATAAAAGTACTAAACAAATCCCTTTATCAAGTACCGACAATAGTCCATTACCAATTGTAGGAAAATGTAGCAACCGAGTATTCTTTACTTGGGATGAAATAGTACATTCTGAAATGGATGTTAGATGTCTATCAAAAATATTAGAAAAAAAAATTATTGTACAAATACCAAAATTATTATGTGGTTCTTACAAGCTATTTACTAAACATTTTAAGGATAATCTTACTTTAAATTGCAAAAGAACTAACAATTGTGTTACTCATGTAATTAAAGAAAAATCAAGAGTAGATATCCCGGTCAACTTGCAACTACCTGAAACTGGGCACATGAATTGTAATATAAATTCTGTTATCGTTTTGAAATCAATTAGACCACCAATTACAAGAAAAGGTAAAATATGACTACACTTATGGCAGAAATTATTTTAGTTGTTAATATAAAAGGGTAAGGTATATAATTTTGCATGTTTTCAGATTCACGCATAAATAATTTCTTGGCCCTACGCCTTAAGGAAATAGAATACAACAAAGAAGAAAAACCCCGAATTGTTGAGTTAAATGATAATGAAAATTCCATCATCCAAGAAAATGACATAGCAAATAATGCGATAGACATTAATACAGAAATAGGGCATTTGGTTTCTTCATGTAATAATAACATGTTCAAATCAGGTTCGAGGAGTTCTTTAACACCTGACGAGCTTGGTCGTGCTATGCATCGATTAAATATACAATCATCGGTATTAGAAGAGAACGAAGATGATTTCGTTAAGAAGAAAAGGTCTCCTACCAGAATCAGAATAAAATCGCCGTATGAAAATAAATCATATGTTTTAGATGAGAGAAAGAGAAAGAGGCTATTAGAAATCCGAGAAAGAAGAGAAAAGAAGAAATTAGCAATGAACGAAAGTTGCAAGATAACGAAACACAAATACGTTAAAGGCGCTGTAATGGCCCAATCTTCGAATTCGGTTACGAAATTATCAATCACCAATAAATCTTTTTATAATTCAATTTATGGCGATAATAATGTTGCAAATAAAAAAAATAAAAATGCTATTAGTGAGCAAGAACAAGGCGCTAATTTAAGTATTGACATTGAAGAATGTAACGAAGATTCTAAAAAAGAAATGTCCACGGCGTCACTAAGAAAAAATGGCCAAAAATATATTAATCGAAGTTACTATTTAGATGATGCAGATACAGAAATAATGTACTTGCAAATGAAACCAAATAATAATGAAGATGATACAAATGATATGTCAACACCATCTACATCTGTATTATCAAGTGATGTCGGTGCTAAGATTTCGGGATTTAGGAATTTTCTTAATTTATCTACAACGAATTTTAGCGGTACTGATACTACATCAAGCTTGCACAAAAATAATTTGTAAGTAAATTATTGACTATGGTAACAAATATAAATATAATAATATTTATAACATACATTTCGAAATATTGTTTTATTTATAGACTTGAAAATTCTACTGAAGATGAGAACACAGAAAATAATTCCCAGTTATCACCGCAACTTACTGAAGTACTAGTACCCAGTAATACACCAAAACAAGAAAATAATACTAGAATTGATAAATGCAAAAAGATAACAATGTCGGTTGAGTGCAGAAAAAGTATTGATAAAATTTATGATTTGATGAAAAAAATTACAGTGTCTCCAACAACAATTGAGGATAAACATAATGATATTGCAATTATGAATAATATCTACGAAAAAGAGATATGTGAAGGTATGGAAAGTGTTACAATTCAAGAAAACGAAAGTGGAACTAGTTTTAAACTTCAGTTAACATCTTCTAATCCCAGTAGTTTCGGAATAGAGAATAGAAATTCTCTGTTAGAAGTACAAAGAAAATTTACAAACAAGAAAACTGACACTAGTACTACAATCGTTCCTAAAGTGGTTATAAGCTCAAAAATTCGAGCTGATAAGATAGATAAAATAGATTATAAAACAAAAAGGGTAAATAAAAAGGTTGACTCTAAACTTACTGATAATCCTTTAAAAGCTATTTCACAATTACTCCATGAATTTGATAGTGTTCAAAAAACAAGACATAAAAACGATAAAGAAGTTAAGTCACTTAAAAAAAATGACAATATTAACGGCACGTCACGTCAATTTGCACATAAAGTTGCATCTCGTGAAGAAAAAAATATAAGGCGCAGTGAGCAAGGCAATTCCCGATTTTTTAAACCACTTAGTCCGACAAAAGATTTGAAATTTTCCCAACTAAAGTCACGAGAAGAAAAACCGATGCAAAAAAATATCTTAGCCGATATTATTGATGAGGTTAAAGAAATGAGAGGAGAGGCTGTACGCGGTCCTTCAAAACGAACTATTCTGTCTTCTAGAATAGACAATTTAGCGCAGCCAAAGAAATCTTATGTTAAAGCTCATCATGACGATTTTCAAAATAGATATAGCAAAAATACAATACCTAAAGTACAGAAGTTAAGTCCCGTGTCGATTCACGAAAGACCTACAAGACCAAATTATAAAAATAGACATAGAGAAGGTATCGAGGTAGAACAAGGATTACCAAACGGAATTAAAAAACATGGACCATCTTTAGGTGCGTAAAGGTGAATTATATTCGAAAACCATACATATGTTATGACAATCATTATAAAACTTTTAATGAGTACTTTGATAATTACGACCATTTTTCAGAGAAAACTGTGAAATCTAGTCAAGCACACAATAAGAGTTCGGTGGGAAATGAAAAACGTCCATCGATGTCTGCGAATAGATTACCTAATAATTGTAACGATAAAAACACGCCTTATTTATTGTAAGAAATCAGCTTCAACCGTGTCTTATTTTCACTATACGTCTTTGGTCTTATTTATCTATTCATTAAGGACGTATTCATAACGACGGGTTTCCGGTATAGATCCTACACCCACATGTAGCCTTGTGTTTATGCCTATAGCCTATGTCTGTCTACACGAATTGATCAAAGATAAAACCACGGTCTTACTACTTTAAAAAAAAAAACATATTCCTAACAAAACATTGCTTTCAATTTTTACCTTTTTGTTTCATTCTTTCAATTTTACCCTGTTGGGTGTAGATTAGATAAGTAACAGTGAAATTTATTTAATGAAATAGTAATAGGAATAATTTATCTTGACCACTGATCAAACTGTAGGTATACTGGTGGTATTGCGCAAGCTCATCTGGGTAGATACAACCCACTCATCAGATATTCTACCGCAAAACAACAATACTCGGTATAGTTGTGTTACGGTTTGAAGGGTGAGTGAACCATGTAATTATAGGCAAAAGACATAACATCTTAGTTCCCAAGATTGGTGGCCCATTGGCAATGTAAGCGATGGTTAATATTTCTTACAATGCAAATGTCTACGGGCGTTGGTGACCACTTTCCATCGGTTGGCCCATATGCTCGTCCGCCGTCGTACCTATAATATAAAAAAATATAAGATCAGTAAATCATTAAATTACATTTTAGAAATAAAAAAATGGTAGCTGTGGAAACATATGTAAAAAATCATTTTGACCGAGTATTATCAACAAGAAATCTGGAAAATAAAAATGTTGTACATAAGTCTCGAGTCCCTCTGATACCTATGGATATTGATATGGGTAAGTATTTTTGTGGACACGAACGGCAATGGTCATCTTTATACGTAAATAAACATTTATTATACCGTAAGAATATATTGATAATGAAAATGTAACTATTAAATTTCAGGCCTGTTCTTCTCGGTAGCATTTAGTAAGCGGTAGTAAAATTGTTTCTTGGAATTTGTTTTTATTTATCTCGAGAAAGCTTATTATGATAAAAATATATTTGTTTCCCGTATACATAATTTAAAAACTTCAATGGTATCCATAACTGTAATTTAATTATTTTTTGTTTTGTCTATAAACATATATTCTACTTATGTAATAATAAGATTAGAAAATTCTAAGCAACAGCAGTTTTGAAAATTTATTTTTAATTAACGTCTTATCTCATTGTCTCTTTGTTCTACAGCGTCCTTGACATCGTCTCCTATTGGAGAAGAATCTACAACGCTTGGAAATAATTTACATAAAATGGTAAATTCCAAGATGATTCCAACCTCACTAGTTCTACCCCCTTTTTCTGAATATCAGGAGAGTCCATCTGAAACAGATAAGGACGAAAAGCTGGAGTCAATTGAATACTTATCGAAACGTAGCACAACAATATCAACAGATCATATTGTTGATATATTTGAAGACAAAAATATCGTTACTGCTGTAGAATGTGTTTCTAAAGAAGATCACAATGTAAAAATAGAACAAGATAAATGTCACAATATAAGCATGCAGAGTTCAGAAGTAAAGAGTTCACAAGAACTGAACTCGTATAATGTGTTACAAAAATTAGAAAATGCTCTATATCGCAAAATGTCTAATGGTACATTTCAAAAACGGTTGAGATTAAAAAAATTGACTTTAACGCCTAAACAATCTATGCAACAGGTATTTGTTCTACATTCCGGGGATGCGGGGTCTTTGATTCTAAAGTCAAAAATATCACAAAAACTAAACTCTCAAACAGACATTATACCAAAGTTGGATATACTTCCCATTGCGTCCCCAGATTCAATAAATCTTATACCTATGCAAATAGCAACCGTAGGGTACGTTTTTCCCACATATAAATTATTTAAAAATAAACCAAGTAACAAAAACAATATTTTAGACAATAAGGATTTTGCAACTAGCTTGCACATAACAACGTCTAAAAATCTTTGTTGGGTGGACAAAAGTGTTGACTGTTATAAGGAAAATAGTAAACAGCAAAGCCTGAAACAAAATACTGAACAAGGCACTGATCTGCTTAATATAAACATAGGTTGTTCAAAAGAATCTGATTCTGAATCGCCAAATGAGAATATTGTACGGCCGGAAATCATGATAAAAGCTAACGACATAATGGAATCTGATGATGTAAGAACAAAAAACGGCGACGATATAAATAAATCAACTTCGTTGGATTTACTCGTTCGACTTTTAAATGAAATTAAAAAGATAACTACTTGCCAGTCGAATTTAGTTACAGCCGTAAATGAAACCGACAATTTCGTCGAAAGCAAAGAAATAAAAATAATCCTTAACAGAGCTGGTACACTAGACAATTCTTTAGATCACAGTGAAAAAGATTCTATTTCCATTTCTTCGCTTGAAAATCAACGTTGTACACAGCACTCTAGCAATTTTTCATTGTATTTGCAATCTAATGTTGATGATTATGTAGATAAATATAAATTCACTAAAACAAATAACAATATGAATGATATTCAAGCTTTGTTCATTGATAAAGAAGTAAATGTTCAAACGTCACTAAAACAAATTATGCATAGACTTACAGATGTTCCATCTCGATTTTTTCCAAGTACAGTTAATCGCAGTACCGACGTCGTAAGGTCTTTAATTACTATAGTTAGCAAGACATCTAACGAATCTGTATGCTCATTTTCTGATTGTCATGTACTGTATTCGAATTCTACATTCAATAATATTAAAGCTTGGCCGTATATAAATAAAACTCAATCACTAACCTCGTCAAAATGTAAGAGAGAAGAATTAGTAGAAAATGTTATAAAACAAAATAAACCACAAAAAAATCTGCAAGTGTCTCGAGAGAAAGTGATACCTAACAATAAAACGATTGCGGAAGTAAATAAACATGATAAAGGTTTTGATTCACTTCAAGAATTCAATCCTATGATAAAAATTAAAAGAGATATGCTGGTTACAGTATATTCAATCCTTGTGCTGACTGTTTTCGCTGCCTTAACAATTCCTGATATTATATCTCATGCGTGAATCTGTGAAACACCTACACACGTTTATTATTTTTGTTTTGAAATATAATTTATTTATTTATTCCTATTTTTATTGTTAAATAGTTAGTAATTAGAGAAAGAAGTATTAATCTTGAAATATCGTTTTTTATCTTGTCTTTTTAAAACTTTTCAAGACTGTAATCGTTGTTGGTCTTGTCTCTTTGCAAGTGGCATAAAGCTTACAAATTACAAACCAATTAACATCAGGCTGTTTGGCGCAATACTCTTGTTAGAAGAGAGAATAAATAAATATTAGTTTCTCTGTTCATTGATGCCAACTTGGGGATTTTCACCCCAAATTTAGAGGGATTAAAGACGTCTAGAGGGTTTTTTAGAGGGTACATTTTTTAAGGGGGATTTTTAGGGGGTCTATATTATTTAAGATTTTTTTTTGTTTTTCCATAAAAAAGCGCACTACTATACAATTTATATTAAGCCTCGAACCCAACCAACAAACTAAACCAAATATAAACTCCAAGCATGGCTATAACTGAAATATCAAAAAACTATAATATAGTGAGATTGAAATAATAGCTCCCGTTGAGCGTGCTTATACAACACGTACGGAGACCCGGGCTTCGATTTTTGGTCACCGAATAAAAATAAAAATCGTTTAATTTCATTGTTATCATCATTAATATTATTAGGTCATTAATGAATGTATGTAAATGTGTCAAATGCACCCACATAAATACAACAGCAATTTTATATTTGTATGAATGTATTTTTAATTTATATTTGAAATTACCTTTCAAAACGTGTACTACAAAAAATTTAGGGGTTTTTAATCGATATTTAGGGGAATTTGAAGTTAGTTCTAGGGGGAATATTCTGTAGGAGTTGGCATCACTGTCTCTGTCTACGATAATAACAAACTATAACGTCAATGTCAATAGCACATGTTTCATTACTGTCAATTCAATTTCACTTAAAATTGTAAACAATAAAATTTACACAACCTAAGTTACATATAGTTTTTCTAAGAGATTAGCATTTGACATCATAAGATTTAGACCTATAAATGAATATCATAAGTGTTCTTAGTATCGAGTACTTCAGTTAAATGGAAATATGGCTGCAAAAACAAAAGTATCAAAGGTATGCTATAAATTTATTTAAATCTATATGCTCTAATTAATTATAATTATTAATCAAGTTATGTATAAAATGTTCACACAAATACTTTTAATTTTGTTTCATTGAAGCGAAAAAAACAAGTGGTTGAGTTCACTGCTGATAACATCGATAATACAGCTCCTGTGAAAAAGATTTTGGACGAATTACAACAAAAGAATACTCAGGCCTATACGTATTATTGCCACAATGTGAAACAGAGACATACAACTCAGAAGGCTCTACAAAATTATCACTTTGTGGTGCCTGGTTATCCATTAAATAGTTTTGATGATGACTGGGATGGAGATCTTAATGTAGATTATTTCGAGGCATTTCCATATAAAAGCTTACCTCCAAAAATGATAACGACAGTAAAGAATATAGAAAAAACTGATCCAGTTACTGAATTAATGAAAAATAAAGTTGAATGGCAGCGAGGGTGTCGCAATCTTAAATTAACAGCAAGTAAGTATTTGAAGCATGTTATTAACATTCATGTCTCATTTAATCTGTAAAACTCTTTGCTATTTAAAAAAATTAAAGTGTAATCCTTAATAAAAAAAAGCAATAAAATGTGAGATTTCTACTTGTATTTTAATAATCAAATATGTTTTTAAATTATTTTATATTTTCGCTTTATTACAAATGTAAATAAAAATAATTGCTAATTCTTTTATACACACACAGTATAAAATTCAAATTTTTTTGGCAATGGGTTCAACAAGGAGTTTCAAGATTACATTACATTCATATATACAGGTCATTGATATATAAAGTGTGAGAATAATTAATTAATTTAGCTAATTTAACACAATTTGGTACTTTCAAATCCAGTTTATTATGTACTGTTAATATATAGATATAATTATAACAATTATAAATGAAAGTTGTACATTATGCTTATGAAAAAGAAATCATTATTTTTTAAGCTTTCAGTAACATGATGCAAAAGTATGAGAGTCTGAATGATGAAGTTGTGCAATGTCCTAAGCACATTGTAGAAATGGCCGCTCATCTGGATAGCGATCCTGATCCTTATTTTAACAGTTCATATAATTGGTATTATGCTGGAAATGGGAACCTGCAGATTGTCTGTATTGACTGGGTCGACTATTTGCTGCACAGTGAACTCACTTCAGTTTGTAAGTATAATATTCAAATATATATAAATTGCTTATAAGAGACAATTGTAATTCAAAAAATTTTATATTAAGAAACTTGCACACACATAAAATCATAAATAAAGTCCCTTAACACTTATACACTATATCATCTAAAAAAATATTCTAAAGCAATTTAATTAATTTATTGTTTTAGAATATAAACTTAAGTAACATTCATTAATTTCAGATTTATCAGAGTTTAACAAAAACGAGCTGCTTATTAAACCTGAGTATGTTGCTTCTTTTGATTGTGGTGAAGACAACCTAATATATGAAACTATTTGTTCTCAAAATATTATTGCACTTAGAACCAAGTATAAGATCATTATACTAAAAATAATTTCAGAGGATTTTCAAATAAGAATAGAAAAAGTGAAATGTTCTGAATTAGACTTACCATATTCTAGCATTACTTTTGATGATCATCATAAAAACATACTATATGCTACAACTTTAGATAATAGATTGAAAATTATCAATCTCGACAGATTAAAGGCAAGAAGTGTCAAATTAAAATGTAAAAGCACCTCGTTAATTGATAATTGGAATACTGTAATTGGCACTGGTAGAGGTTTCTACACTCATGCAAGAAGGAATTCTATTTCAATTTATGACAAACGATCCAATGATCATGTCTATTTATGGAAAGACATACGAAGCATAACAGATGAGATTGCGTGTAATGACATTTGTTTAGCAAGACATTTTGAAGGTACATCCTCATTGTATTTTGCTACAGATCATCATCTCTTCTTAATGGACATAAGATTCTATCAATCTTCTAAACCAAAAGTTGTACAAAGATGGACCCATGGCATGGAGAGTATTCCAACATATTTATCTTATTGTAACTTCGAAATGAATAAAGACATTCTATGTCTTGGTAGCCAGTGGTGTGAGGACATGTGCTTAATACCTAATTATAATGATAGATTAATTAAGGAAACTTATTCCGGAGGTGTTACCATACCTTATCGTCCACCTAGCATATTAAGCACCCTTAATAATGCTAAACAAAAAATGTTATGTCATGATTTCTATAATCCTATAGATGCTAGGCTGTGTACTGCTATCACAGGGGTAATAGTAATGGAACAAGGTGAAAAATACGATATACTTATGCAGAACTCATTAGGAGACATATCTTGTCACACATTGTTTCCAGAACATATGGAATTATTTATCGACGATGATAGTGCTCAAAGCTTACACAACTGGTGTGAGCCCTTTAAGCTAGGGAATAAAGAACTCGAAGTATCATCTATCGAAAATATCGCAAATGTATGGAAACAATTAAAAATATCTGATGTGTTAGAAGTGGAAGGTCTAGTCATAGCAAAAAAAAAATTCAATGAAGAAGATATAAAAGATGTTTTTGATAATGAAGAAGTTGACAGTGGTCTTCAGGAGGCCTGGGTAAAGGCTCCAAATGAGACTGTTGTTGACGAGTCCTCTATGGCTCTAAAATTATATTTTTCCGAAGATGAAGAAACTATTGGCTAAATTATTTTAAATACTTTTAAAAGCTTATTTATTGTTAGGTGTTTACTTTAATAGCAAATGATAGTCCTTAATTTTTATACTCATTTATTTTATTGTATTTACAAAATAAAACAATAACTTTCACTAACAAGTCTATAATTCCTACCAGAAAACTGAGCCGAATCAGTTTCACATCAACAGACATTCACACACTTACATCATTAAACAAGCGATGGCATATTCTCTAAGTACAGAAATTACTTACTGAAATTATATTCATTTGGCATTGTCTTATTAGTATTTAAAGGAAAAGAAAATAGTTTTTTTTATATAACAGACAAGACTTATAAAACATATTTGCCAATTTTATGATAAATAGTGAAATTTTTTAATGCTGAGAAACTAATAATATAATTTTAGAATAACAATGTAGTGATATATATATGAAGCTAAAAGATGACTTGAATATATTTTACTACTCAGGATTCGTCTGTTCCGATAAACTGCAAAGAAAAATAAGTTAATATTTTTATTTATTATTTAACATCATACATATATAGAATACTCGAGATTAAAAAATCCGTGGAGTAGAATCCGTCACTGATTTATATAGTACTTTCATTGTGCGTGTGTACATGACGTCACTGACCGAAGGGCGCTAGCGGCGCGTGAAGGGACGCAGCCAGGAGCCCGTGAGCGGAGGGTCGGTGCGATCTCGTTCGCGCTCCGCCATCTGCTCCATGAGCCGGCGCTGGTTGTCTCGGAAGGCGGCTATAGGGTCCTCGAACTGGCTGTAGTATCGCAGCACCTCGCGCACGTCCGCCACGTTCGACATTGCGATCGCTGAGATGCATTTATTCAGATTGAGATATTTATTTATAAGAGAGTACATATAATTTTTTTGCTATAAAATTAATTTCTTGACATACTATTATATGAAAATGTAATTTAATTAATTTGAAAAAGAATAATTTTAGCAGTGATATTATAATAGGATAATTACTTTGTAATAGATTTGCTAAATCGAGCAATGCAGTGTCGTCGTCGGCACCTTTCCACTTATTTAAGATGAGAGCATTTTCTGGTTGGAATTTTGTTGCCATTTTGTTCCAATCCACAACTATCACCTGCGGTAAAACATATTTTAATCAATTATAAAGTATCTCCACTAAGAAATATTACCGGAAATCACAAACCACAAACCAGTAAAATATATTAAGTCAAATATTACCTTGGACAGATCTCTGTTAAGCCCTTCCAGATTTTTCACATGCACACCATCTATAAAATGTGTGGAGTCTCTGAATAATCTGTATGAGATCATTTTGTTCTCTGGATCGAGCTTGTCCAAGACTGGCCAGATCATGAAAACATTCTCTGATGTGAAAATTACTACTTCATAATCAGAATTAGCAACAGTTTGCAGAAATTGATCTACGCCTGGGCGCTTTTTGAATCTGTAACAATAGTTTTTGTTCAGGATTTAACATTTTACCACAAAATTTTATTATTATTATGTATGCTAAACCATACTGGAGGTTTCAGTGCTTATTCGTTAAGTTGATATTTACAGACATAAATTAATATATTTTAATATTAAATTATACGTAATACCTATTTCTATAGATGATAAATCTGCAATGTCAACAGATTGTGTAAGCCAAGCCAATATGATAGCCTCATTGAGATGATAAATATAATAAACAGACCAGAACTTCATCTCAAAAACTTAAGATTCAGTTTTAGTTTAAAAGAAAATTTATTAGCAAAAAATATTCTATCATGACTACAAAACAGTGCCTTTATCAAAGCCAATAATACATAATTATGATCTTTTTATTACTAGTATATTTCGAGGTTGTGTAGACCAAACATTATCTACAAAACATTATATACAAAAATGGTAAACAATAGCGTACCTCCATCCAGTCTGATAGGACCAATCAGGATGAACTAGAACATCAGTAAACTCGAGCACAAGTGTGTAAGTAGGTTGGTAAGGAGCTGGCAATGGGTCTGGCAAAAGCTTCTCACGAGACGGCTCCTTTATCATCTAATAAAAACATTTTATAATTAACTTATAATAATAACAATTGTAGTTGATACATTCCTACTTAATTTCAGAATGTATTATTCAATTATATTTTTGAAATAACTTTGACTGATTGACATTTCATTGTTATATAAAAACCAATACAGAATCCAGAACATATACAAAGTTAACTGACAATAGGATACCTTTTCATAAAACGTAAGTTCCTTCCATGTTCGACGTAAGTATTGCAATGGTAATGGTAAATGTGAGAATTCATCGTCAATAGGTTGGCCATCATCATTGCGACGTGGTGCTCCCATTTCAATGACCATACATCCACCCATTACTGTCATTGCTCCACCAAACACTGCAAAACTGTATACAGTAACTTTAGTTGTTGTCTGACCTATCAAAACTAATAACCTATCAAAGACTTATCAAAAATAAAAAAAACTCAAAACTAATATGTACAAACTTCTAAATTAAATTAAAGCAAGCACTTTGTTATTAGTAGGCTAAATTTGTGATGATATTTAATTTTATGTTCAGCGGTGGCAGAACGTCTTGAAGTAATATAGTCAGAAGAAACATATTACTGACATATACTTATCTACTAGCCCCACAGTGTAAGTGAAGGATAAGTTCCAAATCTTTTTGATTTACAGAAAAGTATATTAACTGATTGTCTATATTTTGACTTAAGTAATAAACCATTCAATGAATATTATAGTTTTGTATTAATATTAACAATAAATAGTTCAAATACCCAATTTTCATCCTCCTCCAACTTTTTTCATTCTCTTGGGATTTTTCTTTTTGTTCCTGTTCAAACTTTTCTTGTTCTTTTTTAACCTCTTGCTCATCTGTAGCACTCATTGGTGTTTGTGGAAAAAAACGACCAAGTATGTCTACTTTCTCAGTTTCCTTAACATCTTTCTTCTTATCTCCTATACAAAAAAAGGTATAGATAATAATAAAAAATATATTGCAGTAAAATTATGTAAATTGGAAGTTAAACGTTTTTTTTGTAAGCAATTTTATTAAAAATATAATACAATACTATGTTGAAAGTTGTAAATTAAAATATTTTTTAAAAATAGAATAAGAGTAATAAGCAGACATCTTGTAAGTTATTATATTTTTATAGGCCATAAAAAAATACAAATTTGATTAAGATTATTTGTTAATAACAGGAATTACATTTATGAAAATTCAACTAACCTATAGTATCAGAAAAATATCTAGTGGAATTCGCTGACAGAAGCCACACATTTTGTCTTAAAAACTTTGTAGTTTGAAATTTTATAGTTTTACAACAGGCCGCCTGTGTTAGGAAAAATACTTTTCTGAGAGCCATGATTATTTTATATTCTAAAATCCACTATCCAAGAATTCACATCATTGAAACAAAACAACTGTCAGTGTCAAGTGTCAATTCACAATTGTCAACTTTTTTAGTTTAATTCTTGCTTTTAAAAAATGGCAAAGGTGTTCAATTCAATCCTTCACATGGCTTTTTTGGTTGCATGTTCTAGTAGGGCACAAATAATTAGGAAGATGTAAATTTAAAAAAATATTATTTTTCTTGTACTAAAATAATCTTTGCTTTTTATGATTATATTAACATGTGTTAAAAATTATGATTATATCATGGAACCTATTTTTTTTTATAAATTTAGACACGCGATATCGTGTCAGGCCAAGTTCAAGCTAACAGAAGAGTATATGAAAACTAGCCAAGTTTAGGCATCAATATATTATCCTAAGTTATATGAAGAAATGATATTTTAAGTTGTTATAAAATATTTTATGTTGTTCTAAATAAATTTCAGGACTGACCATTGAACTTGGCATCCATTTAGATCTCACTTCTTTTGTCGTTGAAGTCAACAACCAAGGCATATATCATATTATTGAATTTGGCTATCATTTCACATTTATGTTTTTGATGGAATAAATCAATTTAGGCGCTCTCGCATAATTCTTGCTCCGTCCGAGTTTTGACTGATACTTCACTTCGTCCAATCGTTATTGCGAGCGACTCTTTTGCGATACGCGCGTTGATAATTTTGTACTTATTTTATCGTTCTTTGTTATTTGACGCCCCACATACTTTCTTTAACTTATAATAATATTATAACAATTAATAATATATGATCAATTTGCGTTAACAAAAGATTAAAGTAAGCAATAACAAATTTATAAAATATATAATTATATATTTATTTCTATATTATATTTTATTTCTATAATATATATTTCTTTCACAAATCACGTATATTAGTGAGCCTGTTATTATTGTTTACTTTAATCTTTTGTTAATGCAAATTGATCATAACTGTGATCGGCAATAAATCCGTATTCTTCATGTAGATACTAGTGCATTCCGTTTTCTATGGAAGATATTAGAGATATAGAATATAATATACATTTCGTATATTTTAATTTTATGTACACAGTTCGCGGCGCGATAGTTAGATATAGAGCCACGGCATATTAATGTAAATTTGCCTCTGGTGCTAGTGCAAATAAAATTAACAATCTCAAATGTGAAGGATGCTAACATACATTGGTCACATAGCGAAGTGAGGAGCCTACTTTTAATGAAATAAACTATTACTGGAAGATTTTTTTTATGTATAATTAAGCAGGAGGCTCTCCTGATGGAAAGTGATTACCACTGTCCAAGGACACCTGTAACACCGGAGTGCTTGCAGGTGCGTTGTCGGCCTTAAAGGAATGAGTAGGCTTAGGCTTTTCTTGAAGGTTTCTTTGTCATAACGGTTAACAGAGTAATAACATCTCTCCCGCCCAGAGATGAGAGCAGTACTCCATGTGGGTCTGAATTTTCACCTTGTATAATTTTAGGCGAGGAGCTGACGTGAAGTACTGGCATACCTTGTTGAGTACACAAAGCTTATACCTATTGGCTAACAGTAGGTATATAGGTGTATAGACAGAGACTAAAGACTTATAATATTAATACAATAACTATTTATATCATATTATCATAAAATCAACTTAAAATACGAAGCTTGACGAATCTCTGTAAACACGGTGTCGTACGCGAAATTATGGAAATTACATAAATACTTACACTTATTAGGCGGCTTAGGCTTATGCTTATTAGGCTATCGGCTATCACGTTGACCACATGTACCCCCTATACTCACAATTATCCATAAATTTTGTTCAGCTCAGTTGCAAACCCACTCACCTCGTGTGTATGAAGTACACAGACACAGAACGTATAGAAAAGTCTTT
This sequence comes from Nymphalis urticae, assembly GCA_905147175.2. Taxonomy (NCBI): domain Eukaryota; kingdom Metazoa; phylum Arthropoda; class Insecta; order Lepidoptera; family Nymphalidae; genus Nymphalis; species Nymphalis urticae. The sequence continues at coordinate 9,668,035 of LR989998.1, read as the reverse complement.
TGTACAGAGAATTGAAGGGAAGGAATATTAACGGACACAGGGAAAAAATAACATGTGAGTGGTGTAGGTAGATAGTAAATAACGAAAAAACTTAGTTTATGTCTCAGGCTTACTTTTAAAATATTAAGGACCTCAATTATTTTATTTCTTTAAATATTATATGCTTCTAATCACAAGGACAATATTTTACTTTAGTATTTTCAAGCATGTATAATAATTTTCATAGCTTCCCCAGTTTTAGCGAATTCCATTGCTTCTTTTGATTTTTCCAGAGGGAAATGATGTGTTATAAAGGATTTGAGGTCTATTGCGCCGCTTGCCACTGCCGCCAACGCTAAGGGATACCTAAAATAAAATGAAGTAGTTTTATACTCTTTGACCTGATCTGAAAAATAACTATTAAATCTTTTAATTATTATATTTTTTAACTAAAATGTATACTCACGAGTTGAGTAGGCGGTAGGCGCCGCGCACGTCCACCTCGCGCAGCAGCGCCGCCGTCAGCGGCACGCGCACCGTCGCCTCGCCGATGCCTACTACCAGCACCGTCCCGCCCGTGCGCGTTACCTGATTTAAAAATATATCATCTATTTAATGTACATATATTTTGCCTATTTTTTTTAAATATATAAATAAAAAGGCAAATTTCGAGAACAGCCTACACGCGATATTAGTTCAAGTAAATCTTGTGTTTACTTTTAGTAGCACACATTCGTTATTGACTTAACACTATTTTGAAACATCACGATATTTTAAAATTATCTACACCTAATCTTAATTGCACATTTTGTTGATAACGTATTCAGCAATTTTGTTGTAAACATTATGTTTTATCTTCTTTTGTGTTTAATTATTTCATTTATTGTTTTTCTAACTCTTTAATACTACTTTTCTATTCGGGTTATTTGTTTTTTAGAAGTAAAAGATTAAAAAGTAAAAGGAGAAAAGAAGATTAAGAAGGGCTAAAATTTTGCGTAATGCGTCGCTAGAATAGGAAACATCTTCTTTGTCTAAGCTGTTATATAGTTTTAGCTGTTCGTTGATATCCAGGCAATCATGACATTGGCTTTTATATAAAATATATGTAGATAAGAGCTAAAATTGAATTTATCATATACTTATAAATATTAATATAGTAGGTAGTAAGTATCTGTAAATGTCCAATTGTTGCGCAAAAGTTTCCTCTTCTATTAACGAGATAATTTGGATATCTATTGTGAGCTGGAGGATACATGAAAAGTCAGCCATGCTTAACCATTATACTACATCTTGTACATATCTACAAGGTATTTCCAATTAGATACATAGTATAGAGAACTATCAAATGTCAAAAAGTCGGGATGTAGTGTACACACATCTACAATAATGTAGTAATTTTATTTTAAAATATGAATATATATCATCTGTCGTCTCGGATGACACACATCGCAGAGCGCGGATAATAGAATATAAATTTGCTATTGCAACAATTTGACACTAGAAACAAAGGTATTTTTTGTACAAATAATACTTTATAGGTAACTACCGTCAAAGCTATTCTCTGTGCTGAATCGGACCCGCATGCGTCAATAGTTATGTCAGGAGTCGTGCCCAAAATATTTCTAATTTTCTCTATTATCTCCTCGTCACTTTGCTCTGGTGTAACGAGCAAGGTATGGTCTGCTGCTAACTTTTTGGCGGTTTCGAGTCGTGATTCCACAACATCTGCGAAATATTATAATATACAAGATAAAGTTAGTGTTTTGTATGATAACACAACAATTTTAAAATAATTTGAGTTAAAAAATAATAATACTGCTTATTGACATTAGTTTAACATCACAGCACAGACAACTTAACAGTCTGAAATATTAACTTATTAGTAGTATAAGGTCCCAATTTTAGACACTAAGTCATTTACGTCGCAGGTTATTGGTAAGAAAACCAATTATGTCCCACTGCTGAACTAAGGCATCCTCCCCTTTTTGAGGAGAAGGTTTTTAGAGCTTATTTCACCATGCTGCTCCAATGCGGGTGTATGGATACACCTCTGGGAGATTTTCATCTAACACAAGCATGTTGCTTAACTCCACCACTGAGCACGAGATGAATTATAAGCACTTATTAAGAGCATGAAAATTAGTGGTGCTTGCTCGAGTTTGTCTCGCAACCTTCGGTTACGATTCACGTGTTGTAGCCATTGGGCCATCTTGGTTTCGGTTACTAGGACAAAATATTGAAATTGGTGAAACGTTGTACCAGTTATAAGTATTTTAGCGGCACCCATCGCCCTAGCAGTCATCGCGCACAGCACTCCAATTGGTCCCGCCCCAAGCACCAGCAGCGAGCAACCGAGGCGCACACCAGCGCGTGTACACGCATGAATGGCGATGGCAAGTGGTTGCACCGCAGCGCCCTCTTCCATGCTCACATTGTTGGGAATTCTACAAAATAAATATTTAACTGTGATAAATATTTACACATTGGGTAACTGGCTCGTTGTTCAAGTAGTTAGGTCGTGTGGATGTGCTGTAAATAATAAAGTTAAATTTTTAAGAAAAAATGTTAAAAGAAAATGATAACTTTTAATTTAATGATAATTTTTAATGATGTGTTCTGTCTGTTTGTTTCCCAATGTACGTACTTAGAGATTGAAATGTTTTTGAACCATGGCGGAGCAGGAACTTTTAATGCGGGTGAAACCGTGCGAAGCAGCTAGTCTAATACAATCGCAATTTTGTATGGAAAGGAAACGCTAATATTTTTAAATATTAAATTACATAGAACTAGATTCTAACGCTGAACAGCAATACTTAGTAATGTTGCGTTATGGTTTAAATGGTGAGCGAGCCAGTGTAACTAAAAGCACAAGGGACATAACATCTTCGTTCCCAAGGTCGGTGGCTCATTGGCGATGTAAGGAATGTAGTATATATATATATAAGAATAGTTATGTATAGCTCTTACATCGCCAATGTCTATGGGCGGTGGTGACTACTCAACATCAGGTGGCCCATTTGCCGGTCCGCTTACCTATAACATAAAACAACACATAAAACCATAAGCTTACTTGTGACAAAAGTCAGCAACGTGTTTGTAGTATCTGCAGAGGTTTCCCATAGCACCGGTAGTTGAACAGTACCGCGGCTGATCGCATAGATTGTATCGACCTTTCTTGCAGTACTCACAGCTGCGGCAGGGTTGCGTTGGCTCTATAGCTACCCGATCCCCTACATCGATATTCTTTACTCCGCTTCCGACCTAAAAATTATTACTTTTCTTTAAAAACATTGATCAGTATTTTAACTAGAAACGAAAATTTACAAAAAAAAACTACCAATAAATATATTTCTTATACGTATTAATTTAACCAAAATAAATAATCAATATCAGCAACTTAGATAAATAACGTCGATTCGTTTTTGTATTTAATAATCATTTATATCTATTGGTGCTTGTACAAAATATATTGAAATACTAAGATTAAGTAATAGTTTGGTCAGGTATTTTACTGTCAGTGATTATAGAATTACCATTAACATCCTTAACGTCCGATACTCTTTAAATTTTTATTCAAACGTTGTCGAATTGAATAAATTTTATCATAGATATAAAGGTTTTTATTATAATATACCTTTATTACAACACCTGCGCCTTCATGGCCCAAGACCATGGGATCGGAGACAACTTCAAAGCCGCATTTTCCAGTCGAATACAACTTAAGATCTGAACCACAAATCCCAACGCAGTCGATCTTTATTAAAACATCTAGACAAAAGGTGTTATAAGTGTTCGTTTTCTAGTAACAGAAACAACTACAGTGAGTCTTTATTTCTTTTTATTTACATTATTATAGTAATCTTAGCGTCTGCCTCGTTGGTCTAGTGGCTTGATGTAAGGCCGCAGACCCGGAGGTCCTGCCACGTAAAGCCGTTGGTCCTGCGCCTGAACTCTTTCCGGTCGTGTCGGATTTCCGTCCCATCGGATTATGAGAGTTAGGGAATAGAGAGTGCACCTGTGTTTGCGCACACACTCGTGCACTATAATATCTCTTGCGTAGTTGGCTAATCTCTCTCGAGATTGGCCGCCGTGGCCGAAATCGGTTTGGAGGACATTAAAATCTTAGCGTCAATAGTCGTGAGCTCGATACTTAACGTTGTATTTCTTAACTTGCTAAACTTCATAGTTGCTTGCATTCTATTGTTTAAATTAACTAAACGCAGAACAGAACTTTTAACGCAAATTACTAGATAATGTATAAAAAAACGTTCGTATATTATTATTTTTATATTAAATATTTATATCGAAGTTCAAAGTTCATCGAAAGTTTATGTAATATCTTACCATTATCACAAATCTCCGGCATTGGCCATTTTTCCTGCAATAAATATCGGTTCATGTATGAAATAATAATGGTATTTTCGTTTATTTTAAGGCATTCTCCCTCAACAGGAAAAAATCATCCAATCGACATCCAGTAACATTATTTTTAGCACTGAAAAAGCCTTTTACATATTTTTTTTTTCACAAATGAAGCTGCAACATTTGTTGAAATTGATTGAACCATTTAATTTAATATTTATAAAGCAGTTTTATTATTCATACTCAGTATCGAAGCTGCATTTCTTTTAAAGAATAGGTACTTACATATCTTAAATCTTTAGGTCCATATAAAACCGCAGCGTAGTTCTCTGACATTTTGCACACTACACACGCGATAAAAATATTAGTTATCTTGAACAAAGTCATACGACACGATTTAAATACGTTGTTGTATCATATGTATGTTTAATTAAATTATTATTCACGTTATTCGAACAAAAAAGTCTATCTTTATTTAAATACTAGCTACCCATTCCGGCTTCGCACGGCTAGAATAAGGATCTGCATAGAATATTTACAATAAATGAAATATTTGTTTTGGTTAGGATGAATTCTTTGTGAAATCAGCTTGGAGACGTTTTTGTATTTGTAGTAATGAACGGTCAACACATAAATAATTAAACAAATTAAATCTTTGTAACGGAGCATAGGCCGCCCAACAGACCTTTTCGCATCCGCAACCTGTCCCAGCAGTATTTGCCTTGGCAGACGAGCCTGGTCCATTCGATGCACGTGTCCCAGCCACCGTAACCGTTTTTTTTTTGAATGGCCGTGATGCTAGGCAGTTGTGCCTCACCTAGAACAGACTCGTTCATCACTCGATCCTTCCACGTGATGGCCAGAATGTTTCGAAGACAGCGCAAGTGAAATGTTTTCAGTCAGCGTTCTTGTTTTGTGTACGTTGTCCATGTTTCTGCTCCATACAAGAGTGTGCTTAGAACACATGATTGGTAAACAAGCATTTTCGTTTTTACCGTAAGGTGTCTGTTGTCCCAAGCCCTTAAACAGAGCCTCCCGAACGTGGAGGCTGCTTGCCGATGCGGGAGTCGTTCTTTGCATCAAGCGAGAGATTACTCGACAATTGCGACCCAAGGTAGCTTCAAAGTCTTTTTAAGATTTGTTAACCACCTGCAAAGGTGCGCCGTTAAGCAAGATGACTGGTTGCTCTAAACATCCTTGCGCTAAAATAACGGTCTTCTTGCAATTTATGGACATTGAAAAAAGGTGGCAAGCTCTGGCAAATTTGTCTATTAGATTCTAGAGTTGAGCTTGGTCAAGAGCAACAAAGGCAGCGTCGTCAGCGAAGAGAAGACTATCTACAAATAGGTCCTCCCTGTAGCGTTTGGACTTGAGCATTGAGATGTTGTACAGCCTACCATCAGTTCGCGTGTGTAAGTGGACGCCTTGCTGTTCATCTCCAAAAGCAACCTTCAGAAGCACCGAGAAGAATATTTCGAACAAGGTAGGGGCCAGTACACAACCTTGACGAACACCACGGCGTACGTCAAATGGCGTAGATGTGTTGCCATTGTGCAGGACTGTGACTTCCATACCTTCGTGGATCAATTGCACTATCTTTAGGTCTACAAATGTAACAACTGGGGGGGTATGTTGCTCCCTACACTTTTCTTGTAGCTGTCTGAGTGAAAATATCATGTCGACAGTTGACCGTTGCTACCTAAAACCACATTGTGCCTCAGGGTATACGCGATCGGCGAGCCTTTGTAGTTTGCCTAAAATGGTCCTAGCAAAGGCTTTACCGACGATGCTAAGAAGAGATATTCCGTGGTAACAGTTGCAGTCGCCGCGGTCGCCTTTGCCTTTATAAAGAGTGACGATGTTAGCATCTCGCATATCCTGAGGGACGTAGTTTTCTTCCCAACACTTAGCCAGGTGGTTGTGGAGGATGGGCAAGAGGCACTCAAGCTTGACGACTTCGGTGACAACATCGTCTTTACCAGGACTCTTTCCGCATTTGAGCTGCTTGATGGCCAGATAAACTTCCTCTACGGTGGGTGCGGCGTCTAGCTCGTGCCAAGTTGCCAGATTCGGGACAAGCTCCACTGCATCTGGCTGAATATCCACTGAGCACGAGTAGAGCCCCTTGTAGTGTTCTACCCATCTTGCCATCTGACGGGACTGTCTCTTACAACAGAACCGTCGGTTTCTTTGAGAGGTGCCGTCTTTTTTGGAGTAGGTCCAAGAGCTCTTTTGATGCCTGTGTAAACTCCGCCAATATCCCCCGCGTTTGCGCACGCTTGGATGCTTTGGCAAAGCTCCGTCCAATACGCATTTGCAAAAAAAGTTTTGAGTCAATCAAGGGAAGTAAGTGCTCTTCGTTTTCTAGAAACCAGTCGTAAAATTAACACTTTTCCTGCAGTATCAGTGAGAAGAGACTTCACTTTTTCAAATTCGACTTGCGCTGATGCCGTACTGTCCCAAGTTCTTCACGGACAATTTCCCCAAAAGACTCCACTACCTCCATGTCACGAGTCTTAAAAAGATTTATCTTTTTTCGACCGAGTGGCTTGGAAGAATAGGAGAGTTCCTAGGGACAAGTCGAACTTTAGTAGCAACGAGACTGTGATCGGTGTCGCAATCGGCACTGTGAAACACCCGCGTGTGGAGCGTTTCCAGCAGGTCGCTCCTTCTTGTAAGAGCAAGGTCTAATTGGTGCCAGTGTTTAGATCGGGGGTGCATCCACGAGACTTTCCGCATCATTTTGCCTTTAAAAAAGGTGTTGGTAACACACAGCTGGTGCTTTGAGCAAAACTCCAACAATCGTTGCCTGTTGTCGTTTAGCTTACCTATGCCGTGTGCACCGAGGCATTCAGGCCAGGCTGATGTGTCCTGACCGACGCAGGCATTAAAATCACCCAAAATGTGCAGTCTGTCAGTTGGATTCACCCTGCGTACTGTCTCTTCGAGTTGGTCGTAGAATTGGTCCTTGGTCTCTGGTTTAGAACTAAGCGTTGGTGCGTAAGCGGAAATTAGAGTGACAAAGCCGCTTTTTGTGTTTAGACGCAAGAACATAATCCGCTCGGAAACGCCTACACGTGTCTCTATGGCGTTGATGAGATGGTTTCCAACCGCGAAACCTACACCATGCTCTCGTGTTTCTAAGGAACTCTTGCCGAAGGCTAAGAGACTGGAAGCAGTAGAAAGTGTAGTTAGCTTCACGCAGACCCTTGTCTTCGGTTCTGATCTCTTCTAAGGCTACAATATCAATATTGAGCCTTGAGCTTCCGTAGGTGTTCAGGAAGCCTGCCCTCATAGTTCGGACATTCCATGTCGCAAAACGCATGTAAGCAGCGTTGGTATGGGCTTTGGGATTTTTCCTTTGAGTGGGTGGTTAATGTCACAGCGTCAACGTCCAGCTGTAAGGCTTGTGTTCCGTTCACCCAGGCAGAACGAGTTAACGCTAAGGCGGATCAGTTCCTTATTGATCGGGGGCTGCCCGACTTAGAGCAGGCGGTAGCTGATCAATGGATCTACGATGGATCCTCCTACTGTCAAGAGGGGCCCCTGGCGCCCGCGCCTATTCGTGCTGACTTATAACGGGTGACTGCCTCTCTTCATGTTGTTTTCCACCTGCAAGATAGGTGAGCGAAGTGTCCTTTCCGCGGATGCTGCTACGCCTGGGTCAGGCGACTTTATATCAGCACGGGCTTACCCAGTACCCATGCCACCCTCTCCTCCTCCCCAGCAGGATCCACAAGAATGACGGGTCAATACGTGTGGTACTGGTTTGGCCGCAGGCACCTGGCTCACGCCTAAACGGTGGCACCGCTCCGGGTTTAATGTTAGTTTTCCTTCTTTTTTGACAAGGTGTTGACGTCTGTGTCGGTGTGGGGTCACATTCTCATAAGGTTTTATTTCACGAGCCGACGCGAGGAAGAAGAACGTAGCCGCTGCGATGTTATTACAGCGACGCTTTTACTCTACTATGTCCAATATGCCGGAAGGCAAGGAAACAAAGGGAATGAAATATGGGAACAAGGGCATGACGCAGCGATAATTTTTGGAGACAGAGGATCAAGGAGAGGGATAAGGATACTGTGATCACGGAGGATACTGGAATGTGACACTAGTAGCTAGAGACGTGGTCGCGTACCTGCAGTGATTCCAACCAACTATCGGACATAATTAATACATATTACTCCAGAAATTTCGTACTTATCCACATTGTCGCTTTCATCCGATAGATTATTTATGTTAATGAAAATTTCCTCTTCAATAGCATGTAGACAAACACTTGTATCAACAGTTATGGCAGTAAATCTTTCTTCTGCTAATGTCGTAATTATTGCATTCATATTAATTGCGAAATGAATTTTCACTATGCCCCATGTATTTTAGCAATTTTAAATTCAGGACTGTTAAATTGAAATTAACAATTTTAATTTTAAAAAAACCTCAATGAATGAACTAAAATATATTAACTACTGCTACAATAACATTTTTAAATATCATTCATAGTATATTTTTCGAACGTAGCTCACCTATAGTTTATTTCGAAAGCTACAAAACCGACAATCTTCTCTCTGACTACCTTTACGTAATGAGCTATATCTCAAAAAATTTGCATATAAACATACGATATAGTCATGTCTGCCTAAGCCTATTAAAAATAAGAAAGATGTATATAGATCGGATTTTTAGTAGTATATGCGTGAAATAGGATAAACAAACAAAACATACTTCTTTATGATATTATCATAATGATGAAATATAAACATTTGCCAAGCGACGTATAATTCTGGTAATGCATCGTACAAAATGCTCAGTACAGTCGTTTACTCGTTTCGCGCGTTTTTTAAAAAACTCTGCAAAATAAATCATGTACCTACGCATATATTAACGTTATTTAGGAATAATCACTTTTTAAATATTTTTCTTGATTCGTTTAGAACTCTAAACAATTTACATTTCTCTCATAGTAATAGTTGAAAACCTTTATTCCTCACAAGTTCTATCTAAATATATTGCTATAAGTTACTACTAAATATATTACTAATAGTGTGCAAAGGCAGTCTTATTGTTGCTATCAATCTCTTCTGGACAACCTGTTGTGAGAGGATATTGAACTAAAATGATTTCGATGAATCGGTTATTACGGTTTTATATGTCAGAGCATAGTCGATTTTCAAGTATATTTTTAAAATATTTTACATACATTAATTTTCATCATTTATTTTATCAGAGGTTATCATTTAGGGTAATAACCAATCAATCAACAGTCAATCATTGTCCACTGCTGAACATGGGCCTCTCCCAAGGTGCGCCAAAGCTCCTGGTCCTCCGCCTTCTGCATCCAGTAGGTGCCCGTCACCTTCTTAAGTTCATTAGGATAATAGCATCAACGAATTTTTCTTATTTATACCTTTATGGTATCAACCAATCCGTTTTATTTATCAAGAGATCTTATATTAAAACCGTATATATTATACCTATATTACAAAGACACTTTAACACCATCTTGTATTTGTTTTAATTGGTCCTTTTAATGAGATGAGATGAGAATGTATTTTTTTTAAATATATAAGCTAGCGCTTGACTGTTATCACATCTGAAGAAAAGTGATGATACAGTCTAAGGTGGAGCGCGCTTGCCTAGAAAATGCTTATTCACCCTTGGCTTGAAGGTACCCATGGTGAGTGGGGAAAACGGATGTCGGGAGGGTATTAGGCTTAGCGGTGCGTATCAGAAACGACAATGTATTTGTGTTGTATTATGGAAGCCTTATTTGAAATTTATATGAATTAAAATTATATTTATGATTATGATTATATTTTAATCGGAGTCTAAAACTTCCACTACCAATCATAGGAGCGTATAAAAAAGTGGCAAATCGTCGTGGACGAGCTGTCAGGGTTTTACACGCGCAACCGTCTTGGAGAATCGACTTCAGACCAATTTAGTTCGCACGTATTATAAAATCAAGAAAACGTTTAAATATTGGTTTTATTGCTTCTATAAATCTACATATATTTTTGAAATGTTATTTATAAAGTAATAATTGTATAAAAAAACCTCATTTAATTGTACATTAAGAACTTTTGTTTTTTATAAATTACAATAAAATTGTTCGTATCTATTTTTTTATAAATTATCTACAAATATGTCGGCAGCTCGGGTAACATATTTTTTGTTACAACTGCCGCCTCCCGTTCGGTATCCCCGCTTGTTTCGGCTCAGTTGGAGAAGGGGGTAGTGTTGTTGGCGTCTCGCGGCTGCACGTGTATCATGACCTTGATACCGAGTCCGCGGCGCGCTATGTCATATGCCTTCAACGTGTCTTCTATACTGAAGTGATGCGTTACGAGCGGCTTCACGTTCACTTGCCCACTTGCCACCATTGACATCGCTATTGGGTACCTGATACCAACGAATGTTTATTTATTTATTTGGATCCCCAACAGTTGTACATAACACAAATTCAAAACACTTTTTACATTAACATAAAACTAACTATGCACAACCGATTACAGGAGAACACACAATTCACAAACACAATTACAAAATATACAAATCAAAAATAAAATAAAAACAGAAAATAAAAATATTTAAATAATGAACAAAAACAAAAACAGGAACAAATTTTTTTAGATTTTAATTATTAATAAATGTTTCAATATTAATTTAAAAAAAAAATTATAGCCTATTCCAATGACAGGAATAAAGATAAATAAACAACTCTGACCTTGATTTGACATGACATTGGTCGAGATCTAAAATAATCTGTTATTTATTATGGGTTCGTGAAAATTGCATTTTGAATGTCAGAAAAGTTATTATAGGAGCTTTGGAAGTAAAATTAAAGTATACATATGTAAGTAGTTCACTGGATTGGTGTTGTATTATAAATAAATATAATATATCAATGAAGGACTGTTTATAGTGCATATATTAATATTAATGTTTAATTTAATATCAATGTTCCTAGAAGACCAAGTTTCCAATAAACTTGGTCAGAATGCTCCAATATCGCGAATATCGCAGGAATATAATTATTGTGTAAAAACATAGTAACACTGGACATTGGTTGTGACGGGCTCTTATCGGTCATGAACAAATGTGATGTTTCTTTTAGTATAAACTGTTAATTTGTTCAAAAATTTAATTAGTTACTACCTTTGTTTCTGTTTTGTTTTTGTTCTTTATTAAAAAAAATCTATTTAAAAATCTATTTTCCGTTTTTATTTTATTTTTGATTTGTATATTTTGTAATTGTGTTTGGAAATGGTGTGTTCCTAAGATTTGTTTTCTTTACTACTACTATTTAAGCTAATAGAGATAAGGTAGATACTCTTAAGACATTGTTGCTAAGTTTGTAAGCATGTAGTTGTTTCCAACTATGAACGACAAAATTTATATTAAAAAAAAATTTTTTTTTTAAAGCCTTGGCTTAGCAATGAGTTACGTTCGCGTTTATAATATTATATGGATTACTGATATTCTTTAATACTGGAAAATAAAATAGGTAATCAAAATAAAGGCTCATAATCGTATACAAAAAAGTTTTTGAAAAAGTTTTTACAAAAAATTTTTAAAAATCTATAATTAATTATATATATATATATATAAATATATAATAAAGTCAGGCTGTTTTCCTACACGGTTAATCGTAGAAAAATTTAAAAATCTTGATATTAGTTTCCTATGGATGATATTTACAGTCCCGACGCAGTGGTATGTTTGTCATTACTGTAGGTAGTATGATAACGTCACGGTAGCATGCTTAAGCGATCCCGTGGCGCTCCTCATTAAGAAGGAAAGGGTACCGCTGGATTTTTAGTGGGTATTCCGATGTTGGGGGCACACTCGGCGCCTTAGACACCGGTGAGCCCCACATACTCCCCCACTGTCCCGTGAGGGAAACGCATAATGCGTTTTTCATGCGTTAAAAAAGGTAGTATGATAAAATAACGTACTCGTTGACATATCGGAAGATGCCTCGGATGTCGACCTCCCGAGCGACGGCGCCGGCAAGCGGCAACGTGAGCTCAGGGCTGCCCATGCCCACCAGTACGGCCACGCCACCCGACTTCGTTGCCTGTACGACGTATAAGTATTCTTCATTAACAATAATATAATCACCTTTATACTATATTTAAGAGTTAAGAAGACCACCAAGAGTGGCGTGTGGCTCGTTGCAAATATGAATTCGATTTATTTGAATATTAATTTTGTTACATTAAAAAGCTCTTGGTAGAGTTCTAATTTAAGCTTTTAAGCATAAAATATTGTTACGAAAAGTTATTATGGATGCAAGTCGGATAAGGTAGCTAGATAAATGTACAACCGAAAACAAAACCAATCACTGTGCAAATCTACCCACTCTTTATGCCTAACGTTGTTTTGCGATGAACTGGTATTAAAGTTACAAGACATACCAACACAGACTAAGACAATGTCAATCAACCATTCTAAAGGTGAACTTGAACCATCTTCTAAATTATACTTATTAAAAAAAAAATCGAAACGCTGGTAGGTAGGACACAACAAGGTCCCTGACATGGCAGAGACCTTGTGGTGTTGTTTTTGTAGTATTTCTTCTGTACAAATAATATCCGTTTCTGTTGTTTACACAAAATTATCTGTCACCTATCGCGTATATTGAAATCGTAAACATAGTAGTACTACATTATTAATTTAATATGTATTATATAGTGATACTGTTTACTGTTGTTTTAATAGCTGACCGCTGACCAGGATCTAGTAATAACTATAATATATAAGTTATATAATAATTAGATAAGGGCCGAAAATTTTGATGAGTATCGTAGCACTGTTTGGTAACTGTTGTTTTGCAACTGATTCTTTTAAATACACGTTATTTTAATTTTTCAATTTTTTTCTTAACCTACAACTAATAATTAACGCTTATTTAGTGATTAATTTGTTTAGTTTTCGTCTCATAGTCTTACATGAAAGAAAGTTTGAAAAACATACCAGTAAAGCCAAGCGCACTGTAGACTGAGCTCCGCTCGCGTCGATGGAGATGTCAGGGTGCGTCCCGAGCAACTCGTGAACCTTTCTGACTAATGCCGCCTCGTTGCAGTCTTTGGTCACCAGGAGAGTATGGTCAGCGCCTAGCTTCTTCGCCATGTCCAACCGTAACTGATGGATATCTAAATTTACAAGTTTGTTTTAAAATGGGGGACAAATACTATATTATTAAAATAATATATACATACGCATTCGTACTTTAACAATATTTTCTTGGCGTTTGTTAAGATAAATAAATATGTTCAATTAAATGGTGACGTAACATACAGTTTAATCTATATGTAAATTTAAATTAGTGATGCGATATAAACAAAAGCTATACAGAATTGAAATATAAAATACTTATAGTGTTGTTGTCATTTTATTTTAAATCGTATATCTTATTTTAGTCAGTGTTTTAGAAATGTTCAAGTGACCCGTTATAATGATCTTGCTGGCGCCCATGGCGCGCGCAGAGAGCAGCGTGACGAGGCCTATCGGTCCCGAGCCCAAGATCAGCACGGAGGTTCCGGCCGACACGCCACCACGTCGGCACGCGTGGATGCCCACCGCAAGCGGCTCCAACAACGCGCCTTCTTCCATCGTCACGTGGTCGGGGAGTCTGGAGCAAAACTCAAAAAGCTGTATATACTGAGTATATCGCTGTTTTGGGTAAGAATTGTAAGAAGAGTTGCCTTCATTAGTAGAAAGTAATCCAACGAATCATTGCGTTGGTTAAACATTTCTGCAGTTGTAATTAAACACATAATAACTAACAAAAAAGAACATAGTATGACAAACGCTTAATCAAACACTCACTTGTAACAAAAGTCAGCTGCATGCTTGTAATAGCGAGCGAGATTTCCATGTATAGGTGGAGTGGCACAGAACCGAATGTCCGGGCACAGATGATAGCGTCCCGTCTTGCAGAACTCGCAATAGCGACACGGCACACCAGGCTCGATAGCTACACGATCGCCTACTTTCAGGTTCTTCACTCTTGCACCCAACTAGTTGTATAATATATAGCGTAAATATTTCATCTCTCATCGTCTTTATTAGTTAAATACATAAATAGTTTAATACAATTATTTCTTTATTTATTCTATGGAAATAGTAAAACTCCACTAATTAAACCATAATCAAAATAAATTTACGTAACAATGTGATTATTGTCGTGAAGGTCGTCAATAGGTACCACATATAGGATGTACTATTAGTAAACTTTTCAAAGAAAATAATAATTAAGATAAGTATGTTTGTTATGTACCTGTGTTTATTTCTGATAATGATCAAAGCAATTAGAGGTTAAAATTCCAATTATGTTAAATTGTAATAATATTTACATGCGCGTTCATGCAGAATAATATTGTTTAACTCCTGTCTGAGATGATAAGCTTACCTAATGACTATGTCCTCTAATAAACGTGACATTTAATAATTAATTTCAATAATAGGTAAAATACTTATCTCAACTACAATCATAACATGTTTATTTATTTCGTATCAAATAATTAGACATTGACTCCGTTAATTTCAAATATTTAATTGTAAGCACAGATTAATTGCTATTTTAAAAGTGATTTGCTTGTTGTTTTGAATGAAAATTGCCCAGCGGATGGATCACTTGACGATATATCGTCACCATTTGTCGGAAGTAAAAAATCGTAGACGTCTGAAATTTGTTTCTCCCTAGCTTTTATTGATACACTAATCTTTTGAGATTGACTACAACAAATAAATAGTTGATACTCTGATTTATATTACTGTACAATAATAATGCCTATCTGATGATGATGATGATGATGATGTCCTCCTGACTGATTTCGGCCACGGAGGCCAACCTCAGGGGAGATTAGCCAACTGCGCGGGACATATTATTGTGCACAAGTGTTTGTGCAAACACAGGTGCACTCTCTATTCCCTCATTCTTATAATCAGATGGGACGGCAAACCGACACGACCGGCAAGATCTCAGGCGCAGAACCAACGGCTATTCGTGCCACAAGACCAACGAGGCAGTACATGTGTTATAATTAAGATTACACTAAAAATTACAAAGACAAGTTAGTGCTATATATTTGCTGTTAAACGGTATCAACCGCAAAGTCGTGATGATTATGATGTTTAAATTGCTCTGACCGATTTTGGCGTCGGTTGCAATAATTCTTGAGAGTGGTTAGCCAACTGCGAAGGAGATATTCAAATGCGAAAGCACTCGATATTCCTTTGCTTTCATAATCCGACGCGACATCAATCTGATACGATCGGAATAATTTCAGGCGAACGGCTTTACGTGCCTTGTCATTATTAGTAATTTTTAAATAAATTGCAGATGTCGCAAAAACAAAATATACCATATTTTTTTATTTTTACTCCAATGGTGGACCCATTTTTACTTTAGAGAAGATCTACTGCATTTTATAATCTAGAATGAAATACATTTTCGTGACTAATTAATTATTTTTCTATAAGCAAGTTTTTCACACGAATGCGTAGTTATGGCATTTGACAATATTCCCTTATATTATATATAATTATGTTATTTTTAAACTTAACGACGTTCTTATTCTAATTTCTAATACAGAATAATGACAAACAATTTCAGATATTTTTTTCTATCACAATGTACCTAGGTAGGCCACTATTATTTACAAATTAAAATATAATTTAACTTTCTCCCCTTGTTACTCACTATCGGATTCTTCGGAAAATATTAGTTAAATATCTAATCTGACAACGAGTTATCTTAATAATATATAAAACAATTTAAGATAAAGAAACACCGTATAAGTATTTAATCTTTTAATTAGTACTATAACACTGCCGCCGTAGTATAGATAAAGTTGTTGTTTAAACTTAAGTTATATTTTAGCGCTTTTAGCTGCGGTTCGTTTTTATTTAAATATTGTGTCCCACGTAAACAAAAACTTTATTTATTAAATATTCTTTTCGGGCATTAGAGAAAGGTGTCAAAATCCATTATTACGAGTAGTTTTATGATGATCGGTTGAGTATTTACGACGTGAAAGCGTGTAATAGAAACTCAATTTCGTATTTATAATATTAGGAAGGATTCCATATCTTAAGCCAAAGTAAAAAAAATACGATTAATCTGCCTTAAGATATTATTTAAATGTGTATTGAACTGCTTCATTAGTCCAGTGGCTAGATCTAAGGCATATTAGGTTTTTCTGTCGAAAATTCTCAGTTGCAGCCCGGAGTCTGGAATTTGGGTGTGTTCACTCCCTTGCCTCAGAAAACACGTAATACCGTTGATCTCACGCCTGAAGTCTTTCTGGTCGTGTCGGGTTGCCGTCGCATCGGATTATGAGTTTGGGAATAGAGAGTGCATGTCCTATATTACGCAACACTTGTGCACTATAATTGATATTATTAATGTATTGAAATTTATTTAATGGTTATCATAGTCCCAAATCTCTCGTTGGTCTAGTCAACTAGTGATTATCTTATTGCCCGATTCGGACTAATAAAAAAAGTTAATGAGTAATTCTGACAAGTGAAATTTTTAGATAAAATACTACTAAGTATTATATTATCTGGTTTGCAAATTTGCAAATTGTTTTGGTTTTGCACATTTATATAATAATTTAATAAAATACAAAACGAATAAGTGTAACTGCTTAGAAAATGTTTTGGCACATATTAAGTGGGACACACCTCCGAATCCGGCCTTGACTTATTTGAATGTCAAGTTTTTGTGGGTGTCGACTATCGGTATCTCGAAACATAGTTATGTAACTGGTGGTAGGATGATAAACATCCGCCTGGCTTGTTACCACCGTACGCATGGTGAAAATCTCGTGAAGTGGCTTGCAGCCGCGTTTCGAGGTCAGCCAGCGTACAGCCAGTGCCCGAGCGAGTATTGCCGCGATGGGTGTTGGTCCAGTGGAGACGGCTGCTGAACCAATGCCGGGGGAAACTGTATTGCCCTGCCGGACAGGGAGACCCGAAGAAACGGCTATTCCGCTGGCCGCCCGTGGCATAGTACAGGGGCCCGAGCGTGCCTAACCAGCACGCGAGGCTGCCCCACCAGGCCACGCATAATCTCGGGGTGGACCGTCGTGCCGGTTGGTGACCGGAAGGTGGGGTCCCGGCGGCCACTTCCGGGGGGGTTCGGGGGCCCTTCCGTCCGGCGGGTCAGTGTAGTTTCCCTTTTGGCAAACACTTGGGGAAGCACGCCTCCACACTTTGCCCACCCCTATCGTGGCAATACGTCGCTCGCTTCACGTCTCTTTTCCATTCTTTTTCCCTAATGGTAGCGCATCAAAACAGGAATAACGGTCGTACAGCGGTGCACACCCCCACCATAGCCACGCTGTTTGAGGTCGAGTTCACTAACATCCGTGGACTCCACGCTAACCTCAACGCTGTCCACCATCATCTCGAGACAGCACGGCCAGCAATGTTGTTTCTCACGGAGACACAAATACTCCGTCCTGCCGATACCAGCTACCTTAATTATCCCGGCTACATGCTTGAAGAATCCTTCAAAGCGAAAGCCGGAGTATGCTTGTTCGTCAGGACGGATGTTTGCTGTCACCGATTGCGCTGCTTGGAGGACCCCTCCTTCTCCATGTTGGTGGTGCGTGTGGATCTGGTTCGTCAGAGTCGGGTCTACGTGTGCCTCTACAGATCCCACAATGGTGACTTGGAGACAAGCCGACTATTTGACCATCTTAGTCGGGTGGCAGATGCTGCGCAAGAGCAGTTTCCTAACGCGGAATTGGTGTTTTTGGGGGATTTTAATGCTCACCATGAATCATGGTTGAAATCCCTCAAAACTGACCATGCTGGAAGGACTGCTCATGCTTTTGCTCTCACACATGACTTGACCCAACTGGTTGATCAGCCCACCAGGATCCCAGACTTTGATGGGCAAGCGCCTTCTCTGCTGGACCTTCTGCTGACTTCTCAACCGGTAGAATACCAGGTTGTGGTTCAAGCTCCACTTGGTTCTTCGGATCACAGCCTCATATCTACCAAAGTGCCACAGGCCAAGCTGCCGCCACCAACGGTTTGCAAACGGCGCGTTTGGCACTACAAGTCAGCAGATTGGGACGGTATGCGCGATTACTATGCGTCAGTCCCTTGGAAGGAACGTTGCTTCAGTGGGAATGACCCGACAGCTAGTGCCGCTGCTGTTGCTGGCGAGATCATGTTAGGAATGGAATACTACATTCCTAGCTCAGATCTCGACAGTAGGGGTTCGCGTAACCGTTGGTTCACTCGCGAATGTGCCGACGCTGTATCATCTAAGCAGGCGGCATATCGCGAGTGGATCAATGGCTGCATTAGCGGGGCATCTAACATTGACTCACTGAAAGCAATTTACAATAAGAACTCCAAGTCCTGTAGGAAGGCTTACACGAGAGCGGATGCACAGCGCATTGTACAGATTGGTCAAGACCTTATTTCACATCCTAGGGGCTCCCGTAGCTTCTGGCGTCTGACCAAGTCTGTGCAAAACAATTTCTGCCAACCTTCGCTGCCACCGCTCAGAAGTCCGGACGGATCGCTAGCTCACAGTCCGCAAGAGAAAGCTGATTTACTGGCTAAACTCTTTGCCAACAACTCCGTCATCGATGATTGTAATGCTCTGCCACCAATAATACCTTCTTGTGGCCACACGATGCCTGACATCAAAATCAGGCAGCATGATGTGCGTGCGGAGCTGCAATCACTTGATGTACGGAAAGCTAGCGGTCCCGATGGAATACCAGCCATAGTGCTGAAGAAGTGTGCGGCGGAGCTGTCTCCCGTGTTAACGCGCCTGTTCCAACTGTCTCTTTCTTCGGGATGTGTGCCGGAGGCTTGGAGAAGAGCTAATGTGCAAGCGGTTCCCAAAAAAGGGGATCGGTCTGACCCGGCAAATTATCGGCCAATAGCTATCACCTCAGTACTTTGTAAGGTGATGGAACGGATTATTAACAACCAACTGATCCATTACCTAGAAGATCACTGTTTAATTAATGATCGTCAGTACGGATTTCGACCAAAACGGTCTACAGGTGATCTTCTAGCGTACGTAACACACCTCTGGGGTGAAGCTATCGACAAGCATGGGGAATCGTTGGCTGTCAGCCTCGATATCTCCAAGGCTTTCGACAGGGTCTGGCACAGAAGTCTTCTCTCCAAACTGCCGGCATATGGTCTGCCTGCCCAGCTTTGCACCTGGATTGCCAGCTTCCTACACAAGCGCAGCCTTCGTGTTTTAGTTGATGGTTGCGCTTCACAATTCTATGTAGTGAATGCTGGGGTCCCCCAGGGATCTGTGCTATCTCCCACTCTGTTTCTTTTGCATATCAATGATATGCTCTCTCTCGGGAACATTCATTGCTATGCAGACGATAGTACAGTGCATGGTGGATACCACGGACGCGCAGTGGCTGGGCGAGCGGAAATTAGGGAGAGGCGGGAGGATCTTGCCATTGAACTCAATAGGACGTTAGAGCTTATCGCCAAATGGGGCTCAGACAATCTTGTTGAGTTCAATGCCAAGAAAACACAGGTATGCGCTCTCACAGCAAAAAAGTCACCATTTTCCCCTCTTCCCTCCCTCTGTGGCACTCCGCTGGTGATACATAGCAAAATCGCCATGCTGGGGATGGACGTTCGCTGCGACCTTAGTCCAAGGGACTACATCGAGGCTGTGATAAAAACAGCTTCACGGAAACTCGGAGTTCTGAACAAGGTGCGGCGTTTTTTCACGCCACAACAACTGTGCCTGCTGTACAAAACACAGGTACGGTCTTGCGTTGAATATTGCTCGCACCTTTGGGATGGCTCCGCTAAGTACCTACTTGAGGCCTTGGACCGGTTGCAGCGACGTGCGGTCCGCATTATTGGCGACGTGAAGGTCACTAACACCCTCGAGCCTTTACAATTGCGTCGAGAGATAGCAGCGCTGAGCGCTTTCTATCGACTGTATCACGGCGAGTGTTCCGAGGAATTATTTTCCCTAATTCCTGCTTCCCCCTTCCTTCACAAGTCTACGCGTGCTGGCTCTAGATGTCACCGACTAACAGTGACATCAATTCCATCGCGCACAAAGAAATTTGGCAACTCCTTTCTTTGTCGCACTTCAAAAAAATGGAATTCCTTACCAGCTCACGTATTCCCCTCCTCTTACGACCCGGGTTCCTTCAAGCGAGGCGTGAAGAGGCATCTTGCGGGCCGGCAAGGCGAGGGCGGCTAGTGCAGAACGTTCTTCCTGACTGTATTGGCCGTCCTCGCGTTTGGACTCTACTACCACTTAACATCAGGTGGAGTAGAGTCATTTGCCCTCCCGGCAAATATATGTAACTGGTTCGATATGACGTATGAGATTCATTTTGTGTAATCAATTTTCGTATTTGTTTGAATTGTATTCATATTGTTATTATTTTTTTGCGAACTTTTATTATTACAACACTTTATTATTGAATTAAACTTATCATAAATAGGTACTAAAATAATCCCGTAAACCATTATTACGTTACTAGGTAGACAGTGGATCAGTTCTGATTTTACTCCAAAAAATCAACTACGTTCGTCACATTTCTGCTTATAAGCATTAAGTTTATTGAAATGAAAGCAACTGATGTAATATAATAATAACATATTTCCGCCAAGTGAATTTGTGTTTTTTTTTATTTAAATTTTATACGAAAAATATTAACAAGTTTCTATCTACCTTTGCAACGACGCCGGAGGCCTCGTGGCCCATGATCATAGGCTCTTTGAGCACAAAATGTCCGCAAGCGCCGGTATCCCAGTAGTGGACATCTGACCCGCAGATCCCCACACAATCCATACGCAGAAGTACCTCTGGAATTTACAAATAAATGTATGAATACTTAATTAACCATGTCAAATAAAGTGAAACTATTTGTCTTATTTATCGCGTTCAGTACATTTTCTAAATGTTATAAAATAATGCGACAATTTCATTACCAATCTCTTTTATTATATTTTCACATTATTTCTTAAATAAAAACTTAAAAGACGGATGTGATATATTTATTTTTTATTTACTGTTAGATGTGTTGGCATAATGATGACTTTAACATGTTTACCTGTCCCTTCATACAGTAAAGAAATATTAAGCCATTACATACCATCATCAGCTATTTGCGGAATCGGAGTTTGTTCCTAGAAAACAAAAAGCATACCAGTTATAGTAGCATTTATAAAATTATTAATTATATTTTCGTATTACCGGTGTTGCCTAGATTTTGCTGTATCTTTTTGATACAAATTGCCCGTCAACCTGCGCTTGAGAAGCACGGTGGAAGAATCAACAACCCCTAAGAGGAAAATCTTTGACCAGCTCTGGGACATTTTCGGGTTGTTTCATTACTAATATAACCATAAGTAGTTTTAGTTAGTTTTATATATTTAACTAATTTCGGTATGTACACTGCCTTATCAATTTATTAATAGAAACTTTAAAGTGGCGTGTTCCGTTTTATCTGTACGAATTATAAGACATTCAAAGGTTATGTGTAAGTGTGTTTGGTTCCATAGCGACTTCGCAGCTCTTGTTGAAAATGTTTGGTAATTAAAAAATAAAAAAATAAATATAGTATGTTATCATAATGTTTGGTTGATAACCCTAGAGCTTACATATTACTTAATATTTAATTATTATGTTTAAACAATTGATAAGCATGATGTAATGGTAAATCGATAAAATTAACACAAAAAAATAATAAAGCATATGTGTCCCTACGAACCTAAAATAATTAACATAATACACAGTAATACAAATATTTAGTTATTTTAAACATGTTTAAATAATAATTTAAATAATAATATTTTTCCCTCAAATAAATTTAATTCGTCTAGTTGCGATTATATAGAGGAACGTCCTCTACTAGACGAATTAAATTTCGTTAATTCTTGTGACATATTTCTCATTTGATTCAGAACATAATGTTCAGTTTAAAATAGTTTTTAGAAATGGTATTTTAAATATATATTTGTGTCTTCATCACAATTGCTTCATATCTTTATATTCACTAAAGGCAACCATTTAAAATTAAATAAAATTAAATAAAATAAAATTATCAATGCAACTTACCAGTCGTAAATCTTTTGTTTTGTACAAAACAGCGGTGAGGTTATCCTTTGCCATATTTACGCGTGCGCTCTAGACGATTGACAATGTGTCACTGACTAGTGAATCCACTGCTGTGTTGACTGAGTTTATTTTTGTCTTATATGTTATTGTTACTTACTGTCACTTTAGTAATTAGACTATCAGTTTAATCGGTACTATGGACAAACTTCAATTTAACGCGTGAGACTTGACTGAAAACTGAATTCATAACAATTGAGGATCATTATTTATTTTTAATAGTTTTAAAATGTACGTAATTTCGCCGTCGTTTGATAGTTGTTCTTATTTTAGAGTAGTACTGTATCGCGCACTTCGCACCAAAATCATGTATCAACAGCATACGCGGAAATTACGAAAAATAATAATCAGACCCCAATAAGAAAGAACGAAAGATTAAAAACTATGATCTGAAAAATAAAAACTATGGAGCTTTCTCTTTGGAAATAACGTTGGCAAATGTACGTATAAAACGATTAATATAAATATATATATTCACGATAGATAGTCACGATTTTAAATACTCTCGACAAATACTGATATTCCTTTTACCTATAAATTGGTGAAGAAATTTTCATGACTTTATTTTAATATCATATGTGGTCGCACAAAAAAAATCTCATTTAAAATCTTATATAGATATGTAATTTACTTTTTAATCTTAAATCCCCATAAAGGTCCATAAAGGTCATATTGGTGATGTGATCATAATGTTGAGGGGGTGCACGGCAGCTGCTGGTCAACGTATAGAACGATCAATAGATTTTTTCTAACATCGGTCATAATAGGGTAGGTGCCATATCGCTTGTCTTGTTTAGGTCGATTTCGATTTGTGATAAAATTTTATTGCAAACTTACTTTGTTTACGGCTACGCTTTGTTTTTATTTCTTGAATAGATAATGATACCTAACAGGAACATCGATGTAAATATTATTATTTTATTTACTCTCTCTATAACTTACGTAATTTCAACCGATTCTTTATCTCTTAATTTGTTGTATGTGGCTTTTACTAATAAGTTTAAAAAAGGAGGTTCTATATGCAAAGCATATTTTTTTTTTACGTAACGTTAACCGATTATTTCAGAACGGCTTGACCAAGCGACGTACTATTTTCCCGTGTACCTTTACTCATTTTTCTTTAATGTATAACTATCATATTTTGTTAAATCTTTAAAAAACATGTTTATAGACTGATATTATAACTATCGTCAATGTACGCGGATTTGTTTTCGTAAATAAAGTGAGATCGTTTTATATTTTTTATAGACGTTTAAGTTTCTTAAAGTAACAGCCTGTAAATGTCTCGTCTGCGGGACTGAAAACCTCTTTTTTGAGGACAAGGTTTAGAGTTTACTCCACCACGCTGCACCGATGCGGGTGCGGCGTGGATAGAAATGTTGTAGATTTTCTTTCTACACATGCAGGTTTCCTTACGGTGTTTTCCTTTAACGCCGAATTATTTTCTCACTGTATTAATCCTTACCAATACTAAATGAATAACGAAAATGTTAAGGTGTTCGTTAATAAAAATTGATGTTAATATTCTGTAATAGAATATTATAATATTCTATTATTATATATATTACATATTATAGTACTTGCTAGATGCTGCAAATTCGTAGGTTTATAAGAATATTGCACACATATTATTAATATTCCAACTGATCTATCTACCAATCAACCGATTCGTCCGTACTTTGATAATTTATAGTAAAACACTACGTGGGGACCAATTCTACTAATTTATAACGGTTACGACACCTTCCCGATTCCGTTCCGATCTAACTCCGATCGAATCTCAACAGTGTCGTTGTGTTTGTAGAATAGTAAAACGGTTAAACGGCAACTATTATGTTTCAATTCGATTGCGATAAAGTGACAATTTGTTAGTAATTTTTTTTTTATAGAATAGGAAGGCGGACGAGCATATGGGCCACCTGATGGTAAGTGGTCACCAAACGCCCTTAGACATTGGCTCTGCAAGAAATGTTACCCACCGCTTACATCGCCAATGCGCCACCAAACTTGGGAACTAAGATGTTATGCCCCTTGTGCCAGTAATTACACTGGCTCACTCACCGGAACACAACAATATCAAGTACTGCTATTTTGCGGTAGAATATCTGATGAGTGGGTGGTACCTACCCAGACGAGCTTGCACAAAGCTCTACCACCATTAAATTTGGTTGGGCTTTTTACGTGTCTATATGTATTACGTGTATAGCCTCGTTAGTATTTCTAAAACTACCGAAAATTACGACAACTGTAGTGTCTTTTAATTGGCAAAAAATATGAAACACATCAAAATAAATATTAATTTTTAAATTTTCAGCTTTTCATTAAACTTTTTTGTATTTAAAAAAATCAAACACATATGTCTTTAAAATATATATTTACTCCGCATACAAATATTATTTAATATACAATTTCAGTTTGTATGGAACTATTTATATTTTCAATGTTATCATATTGCAAATATTTCTGAGTTATAACGAAATCCTAGGCTGATTGATCAATCACTCCGCCCAACCCCACAGACCGTGACTCTCTCTTATAGTCTCTTTGTTATCTCTCCTCTGTCTCGTCACAGCACTTGCTTCGCCCTTCGCTATCGCCTTCTTTCTTTCCATCCTTTTCTCTCTCGCCTCTAGATTCTTCTTAACCTGTTGTTTTACTATTTCTGGTGCTATCGTACTCGCTGACGTGTAAGATCTGGTTGATCTCACATCCGACAAAGCTTTCTCGATCATAGCCAGCCTATATTTCTGCGTAGTTTTGTCTTCATTTTCTGCGTTTTTATTATCTGCAGTTGCTTCAGTTGACACTAATGTTGGTATTTCTTCGGTTTCGACTTTATCATTTATCGATAAACTTCCGGCGTTGTTTATAACATTATGTAACAATGGAGTTTCATCTCGTTGTATTGAAGCTTCCACCTAATTATGAAAGAAACAATTTTATTGCTTAAGTTGTATATTAAAAACTAAACAAGAATGGCATAAGATAAGCTATGTTAGGTTAATGCTAACACGTTCATTATAGTCGATCGATAAAAGTATTTAAGAGAACTAAGCTTAAATCAATCGAAAATAATATACGAAAAGAAATTAAAAAAAAAATGTGTACCAATTATTTTTTCGTATTTAGGAAATATAGTTATATTTTATAATAAATCTAATGGTCATTAACGCAAAGTCTTTGTTAGGTTTTTTTTTTAATTGATTACAAAAAAATTAAGCATCGTGTTTAGGCGGATATGTGCTTAATTGAACAAATTCGAAGCGCTATAAATTGATAATGAAATGCTACCATAGTAGCAGGCTCAGATCTCTCTTCCACGTGCACAAAATATAGAAGCCACCACAGATAAAGTGTTAGAAATATGTCATATCTTTAAAATGTATTAAATTGTCTATGGTCTCATCCCAATATCCTTGATTACATCCAGTCCGCAACAATGCTACGTGTAAGGTCTATGTCAGCTAACATAGTGATATTTTACACGTAAATAGTGTATAGTTAATATATAGTTAAATAAAACTAAGAGTAAAGCACTTATCAACAACATTATTTATAATAAAAGGTAAGAATTATCTCACCTCGAGTCTGAGTGTCGTGATTTCATTTTCAGTATATTTTGATGTCTGTTCCGGCTCCTGATTCTCCTCTTCAGCGCTACTGGTTTCATCGTCACTCATTTGAAGACCGATACCCATTTCCTGAAAGAAATTGTATTAAAGTAAAAAAAACTAGACGATATATTAAGCTAGATCTTAATATATCATCTAGTTTTTTTTTCTTCGGTCTTTAATAACTGTCCATAAAAGGAATTCTTATGAAAATATCATTATTTATTTTTGACATGCATTATCAATATCTTTCTTTCAATTTCAAAGTTTACAAATTAAAATTATATACATACAATACAATAATAAAGTGTGTATTTGCTTACTTTACTCAATGTGAAATAACTAATCGTTAAGTTATAGTTCAATAAATATAAGAAGTTCCAAATCGACGTTTAACATATTTCATAGCTATTCGCGATAGCTCTGTAAATGCATACTTACATAAATGAATACGTATAATTCTTAATCACTATAAATTAAATAATGGCAAACGTTGTAAAAACATGAAAAGTAAAGAAATAATTGTAACACCGAGTTTCGGAT
Source organism: Nymphalis urticae (assembly GCA_905147175.2). Classification (NCBI taxonomy): domain Eukaryota; kingdom Metazoa; phylum Arthropoda; class Insecta; order Lepidoptera; family Nymphalidae; genus Nymphalis; species Nymphalis urticae. The sequence goes on along the minus strand of LR989998.1, from coordinate 9,641,386 downwards.
AACATGCGGGCACTAGTTAGAAAAAACGCGAAATAGAAATATAGAATGCACACACACATGTGCATCATCAAATATTATTGTGTTTATCATTACAGTATTATTTAATTATATGATTGTGTTATCCCATTTATTTGGGGTAGCGCAATATGTTTTATTACTCTACAAAATAGACTAACGGCTCGAATTATACTAAGTTTTGACGTGGCGGGATGACGTATGAAAAATTTCATGATGATCGGTTGAGCAGTTACGACGTGGAGTCAGAGCGTCACGGTAATATGCGAAAGCGATCCCGTGGTGCTCCTCGCTAAGACGGAAAGGGTACTGCTGGTTTTTTAGTGGGTATTACGATGTTCGGGGGCGCACTCGGCGTTAGACACCGGCGAACCCCACATATCCCCCCACTATTCCCGTGGAGGAAACGCGTAAGGCGTTTTTCCAGCGTAAAAAAAAAGTTAAGACGTGGAAGCGTTACAAACAAACAAATTCTAAATAAACCTTAGATTTTTGTGTTCCAAATTCGATTTGCTAATAGCTCTGTAAAACAACACTACTCTACTTAACTACTTATATCCTATATTATAACTACTTTAATTTTACTTTCAAAGTTCCAATAACAACTTCGCCGGACGGCGACATTCAAAATGCAATTTTTTCGCGGATTCATAATGAATATCACAGCTTTTCCAGGATACGACACGATCGACCGACCGACGAATGATATGGCGTCAGTCGCTGTTAAATGTTGTTCAAATTGTATTTACTGCTCTTGTAGTTGGAAAGCTTGAGATATTATCCCAGAAAACGTTCAAAAGTATTAAATTGTAAAAAAAATACTACAAATTATAAATTATATGTATATTACCTATAATTGTAAAAAAAAACTAGAAAAAAAAATTCGCAGTTTCTTTCGCCGGTTTTTCTGTGGAAGTGTTTATTTCCGAACCGGTGATAGGTATGTGACAATCAATAAGTATCTGTAACGCTTCTATTTTGAATAAAGATTTTTGACGTTGCGATTTTTTTTATGGTATTGGTAGGCGGACATGCAAATGGGCCACCTGGTGTTAATTCACGACCGCCTATAAACAATGGCGATGGAAGAAATATTAACCATTCCATACGTCGCCAATGCGCCACCAACCTTGGGAACGAAGACGTAATGTCCATGAACCTGTAGTTACACTGGCTCAATCACCTATCAAAATGAAACGCAACAACACTAAGCATTGCTGTTTAGCAATAGAATATCTGTGAGTGAGTGAGAATGAGTGGGGGGGGCTGTACACGGCCGCCCCAGCAGTAAATAGACAGAAGCGCTCACCTGCAGCAGCTCGTCGTCGTCGCGCGGCGAGCGGCGGTACCCGGAGCACGCCACCTCGTGGTCGAGCCGCTCGTCGCGCCGCAGGTCGCCGAAGCGCGGGTACAGGCTGCTCTCGTATCCGAAGCGTCTCTTGAAAAATTCGCGAACGCATTTCACGTCGCGGTCAAAGTACCTGTTTATTAAGATTCCGGTTGATTATTAGTTCATTTTTTAATGTTTGTAATATTATTTTCGACGTAAATTCTTCACTTAGAATTGTTGTTATTCAATTTGAATATTGAAAAGTAATATACTGCATTAAATAAAATGTTTGTCGTGTGTTAAAAGCAACTGAATAAACAAGGGTGTTTATACACTTTATTCGGTTATAATAATATAATATAGTATAGGACTTACCTACGTTTTTGAATAGTAATCAATAATATTAAATAAAAATATTGGTATATATATAAATATTTATAGTAAATATGTTCTTACAGTTCGGCATTGTGGTGCATTGTGGAAACCATTTGTGGGAAATCAATGATTATTGGATGTCCATCCTTGTCTATCATTATATTAAATTCGTTGAAGTCTCCATGTATGACGCCACAGTTACCCAATCGTACGATCAAAGACATCAGCTCATCATATAATCCTTCGACATCTTCTACTGCAGTTACATGTGTCCTAGAAATAGTATGTACATTTTATATATATACATCAAATGCCTGAGTTTGTCAAATGGCTAGCTCATCTGGAGGCTGTACTGTAGATCTCCAGGTTTTGGGTTCTTTTTGTCAAGAAATTCTCCAGAACAGCTCAAAGTTTGAATGTTGACAGTGCTAACACACCTCGGAAACCAGTAAAGCCATTGGTACTGCGTCGATCACTCTGGTCTAATTGGATTGACATACTATCTTTATCTTATAATAAAGAAAGGAAACACTTGAGCACTATAATATCTCCTTCGTAGTTGGTAATACTCTGTTGAATATGGCCGCCGTGATAAAAATTGGTCTGAAGGACAGCATCATAAAATAAAATTGAATATTTATTCCAACTAAAATACTACAATATTTCTGAAAACATTTGTTAAATGTCATTCATTCAATATATTTATTACTTACATTGGTCCACCAGTTACAAGCTCCATAACAACACAATGTCTGTTGAAATCGATTGGCTTTGGTACAGGAAAATCGCGATCGTACAACGCCTTCATATAGGCAAATTCCTTGGTCGCAGATATACGTGAGAGGTAGAGCCAGGAGGCTTTATTGCGGTGAGCATGGTAGTCTCGCTTGTCTTTTATGTTTCGAAAACAAGTTCTACCTAATCTGTTAAAAATATATTCACTATGAGATAATTTATAATATAAAATACTATTCTCTGCCAGCAGCTTTGCTTGGCTGTGAGGAGGTGTGAATAACCCTTTTCTGTTTCAATGACAACATGTATTTCACAATGACCGGTTGAGTAGTTAAGATGAGAATGTGTAACAAACATACAAACTCACTTTTGCATTTTTTAGTTAGTACCATGACTTAACAAAAAAATTAACAAAACACGGCTATGTGGTTAATTTATATGCAAATTTATTATATGTATAATATTATATTAATGTAAAAGAGCAAGTGGGCTACTAGCAAAATCTCTCGATAACTAATTAAAGACTTTGGCCTGCCGAGACTGGAGTAAGTTCTATTTTAGACAGAGTATCTAACATTAAGATAGCAATACTAGTAGTGAAGGTGAGTCTTAAAGTGCATTATATATATATATATATATATATATGGGTGCAAAACTATTAAACTACTAAACAAGAATAATTGATTTGATTACTTTAAACTTATTATAATCATTTTTGTAAAACAGCATATCTCTTATTGTAATTTCAATATTTAATTTATTAACATGTGCGTATACAAAGGACCATAAAAATATGGCCGCACCCGTCGACACGAGGCATTATTACTCAAGTCATCGAACAGTACGGACCTCTCTGGAACGTTGTCACGTTGCACATGAAATATATGAAGCTCAACAAGAACTTTTTGTTTGTTGTTGTTGTTTTTCTTATTTCAACGAAGTAAACATGAGCAGTTGTGAAGAAGTAAACAATTGTGAAATAAGCAATGCTGACGTCACTCTTTTTCAAAACATTATGGAGGTTCACCCTTTGTAATATATATTATATTAATAATATTTTAGTTCAAATTAATTACATTCATTAACAATTGTTAATTAATGTAATTAATTTAAATAAATATTACCTGTGGAGCTTCAAGCACAAAGGATTCCTATCTTCATCAGCTACAGTATATATATTGGACTCTTTGCCAACTCCAATCTGGTTACCAAATGACGCAATCACCTTTCTATTTGTAAGGGCCTTCAATGCTAAGTAGTCATAGCCAGCATTTGTAAGACGATAGCCATCATCTATAAATTAATAAAACTTCTTGAAAATCTAATTGAACCACTATAAAAACTACTGAACTGTACGGGTGTACTAAAATATGAACATATATATATATAAAGAATGAACACTTTTGCTTTATGTAATAGGTAGGTCGCTAGCACCGGTAGACAAACCAAAACACATTTAGTGCATATAGTTTATTTACCTTTTTTATATATATTACTAATTACAAAATAATACCTTAGTTGATTCTAACAATTCTAAGGTAAGAACGCCTAAATAATAAAATATTCAAATATTAAATATTTAAGAATAATAAATAGATCAATACTCACAATGTTTACCACGTTCATAAGTCAAAAGTCTGTGTTTACACAAATCTTTCATAAGCTTGTGTACTCCGCCGTGGCGCAAGTTAGCTATAGAGGCAACCAAAGATCCCGGCACCATTTCATGATTCTTCATACCCATTTCCACCTTAAAATAATTAACCAAGTTTTTAAAAGTATTGTAGAAAACAAACATGGTTATATTATGAAATCTATATCGAGTCTGCACTCTTACCGCTGTTAAGACACGAAAATCCTCTGGCGTTAGATATCGCAAAATGGATACATCTAGTTTACCCATGTTTTCAATAAAAATAAAGTATTCAGTGTTAAAGAAACGTATAAAAACAATGCGTAAAGCAAACGTGGTTACTATTTTACATGGAACAATCGCTTAAATTGACAAGTGACAACTTAGATGACAGATCTCGAATCTCGATACTCGTTTGACATTTGACAATTTAGATCGTAAACAGAGAAATATAGATATGTATTAACATTGCAAATTAACTTTTTTTAAATATATTTAATGTCTCTCCGTACCGGTTTTTGTGCTGGTTAATTTATCCCATGTGTTTACAATTCAACGGAAAAATTCTCCTAGAATTTTCGCCATCATTCCACGCTGTTATGATTTGAACAGCAGATATTTTAAATTTTCTACCAATGGCGGAATTATCCGCAGACTTGCAGCACTAGTTTGTTTAAGATCTGTTTTACTTTTTTAAGCTTTTTTTAGTACTAAATAAGTTATGGAAAAGTACCTCTCATACTTATGAAATAGAATAAATATTAATATTATTTTATAATGAAAAATTTCATTATTCACAGCAAATTCATCATTATAAGACGTATCATCGATATGTCATTAAAATGTCAATTTGATTGATCGATTGTCAATAGTTTTGTTCATACCTCAATCTTCATACAAATTACAAATTTATTTTGTTACATTTATAATACAATAGATACAGTTATTAACGAATAAAACAAAATTGTTCCTTATAGCTACATTTGAAACAAACAAATTATATTAATTAACCAATTAATTAATGATTCACATATCGTTCAGAGTTGTTAACAGTGCCTTAATATTTGTAAATTATATTAAAACTTAAGATCGTCGGAAACGTAATTTTCTCGTTGATGTTTACGAAAAATTTATAAAAGCTTAATACTTTTACTACTAGAAAAAGTTAGGATGGTGTCAAACGGTATAGGGTTTCGAAATGGAACAATAATTTTAGATGAACCAAAAGAGGTCTACTACTCAGGGCAAACGATATTTGGGAAAGTTAATTTTGAGCTAAATAATAGTTTGTCATTTTTGTGTAAGTTTATTTTTATATTAAATTAATTATCAAAAATGTTATAAAATCAATTCCTTGGATCAAATTAGTTTGTTGTTATTTTTCAGACTTAAATGTGGTTTATAAGGGCGAAGCAAATGTTTTATGGACAGAAGAGGAGCAAGAAGTCTATCATGGTGTAAAAAAGAAAAAAATGGTTAAGTATGTTGGACATGAAGAATATTTCAACTTTACACAATGTATTATTGGAGGGAATGGTATGTTTTCGTTTTTAATTCATTGCTAATATTATATTTTGTTTAAATACATGAATAAATATATTTTTTAATTTTTTTAATTACTTCTTAAAAATTGTATTCTTTGTTTTAGGTGTATCATCCCTTCCAGCCGGGAACCATTCTTTACCATTTCAATATCAGATACCTTTCAATGCTCCATCATCGTTTAAAGAGGAAAAAGGTGAAGTTACATACAATGTGACGGCATATATGCTATTTCAAGATGGAGTTACTAAGGTGGAAATTGTGAAACAATTTCGAGTTATTGCACCTTTGGATTTAAACACTGAAGAAGTTATGGTATCTAGTATTATATTAATTATGAAAATCATCACTTTGGTTCTAAAAATTGTTTATCCAAGATGCCATGAGAGTAGAATTAATTAAGTCTTATATGATTGCTATTATGTTTTATATACAAAATTAGTAATTCTTATTGCACCCTAAATAATATAAGCTGCAATATTAAATAATTTCATATTTTGTGCTATTCTTAGATACATACATTTTATAGTATAAATGTTTTGCTTCTTGTTCTTTTCTAAGTTAATTTACTGATAAACATAGAGAGACTTATCTTATAAGTTGATTCAAGGAAATTATTACTAAATTATTAGAAATGAGCTAATAAAACTAATTATGCTCTATGAATCGAAATTTCGCTATGGTACCAAAATTCAAATATTAGCCAACAGGGTATGAGATATTAACGTACAAGTTTGTGCAAATACATAGATCTCTATTCACATATTTTGACAGGACGCAAAAACGTTCAGTAGCCGGAACTGTGAAACCCTGACTTTGAACGCTGACACTAGCAATAATTTTGCCTTAAAATATGGCAAAACATATTAATAGAGGTAAATGTCAACAGAGACCCATAGACATGGAGTTCGAGGAGGTGTACAGTTGTAACTGTGCGTGCGCGCAGCGTGCGCTGCGCGTGAGTGTGAGTGCGCCGCACTCGGGCGCCAGTCCGGGCGAGTGCGTGACGCTGACCGTGCGCGCACACAACCGCGCCAACGTAGAGGTCTCGAAGATAGTGTTCCAACTGGCCAGGGTGAGTGCATACATTGGGGGAGGAGTACCCGTGGTGTCAATGATTATAGTTCCATTCCAATATAAGATGGCTTGACTGATACTGTAATGTGCTAGAGAGATACCCTTTAACTCATTAACTTGAACTGTATACCTATGCAACTCCATATATTTGCGTGTTGTAACAAAAGCTATGCACCGAAGACAGTGTAATTTCGAAAACACAAAATGTAGTATAAAATAGAATAAACACCATAATCTTAGGTATGTAACATATGAAAGGATAAGAAAGGGATGCGTTCTACTTTTATTTTCATTGTTTGCAGCAAGCGATAAAATATTAAGTCAAAAACATATTTTCATACTTTTATTCTTATGACTTGTAAGATCACATGATTAATATAGAATGTTTCTACGTTGAACCTCGTTCAAACAGACACGATTATCTATAAAGCAGATACTCGACTCGACTGCCTCGTTAGTTTAATGGCTAATATAAGGCCGCAGACCCTGTGGTCTTCGGTTCAAAATCCAGGTCGGCCAATAAAAAGTTATCGGGATTATCTGTCGAATATTCTCAGTTATATTACAGTAACAGTCTGTTAATGTCTCTGCGCTAATGCTTCCTATCTTTTTTGAGGAGATTAATCCACTACACTGCCTCCAATGCGGGTTGGTGAAATACACATGTGGCAGAATTTCAGTGAAATTACACACATGCAGGCTTCCTCACGATGTTTTCCTTCACCGTCAAGCACGTGATGAATTGTAAACACAAATTAAGTGTTGGCACATGAAAATTCAGTGGTGCTTGCTCAGCTTTGAACGCACGATCATCGGTTCACGCGTTCCAACCACTAGGCCATCACGGCTTTTTATTACTTATTTTATACTAATCCACATTTATATCATAAATGCTAAAGTGACTCTAGTCTGTAGAAACCATAGGTGGAAAGTAGTAAGAAAAAACAATTATTCCACCCATTCTGGTAAAATCAAGCACAAGTCACATACATTTAGACAAATAATATATATGTAAAAATAAAATATATTGTAAATACCTTTTTAGAAAATGCGGTTTTTAAGTCAGCAGCCGATGTCAACGGTTATACCGCCAGAGGAAATCATCATGTCGATGGTAAAAGGACCGATCCTGAGTAAGACGAACCGCGAGTACAAATTCGATCTCGTGTTGCCGAACTTCATCGCACTGAACCTCGACAACTGCGGGATTATAGATGTGGGCTACTTTTTGAAGGTGAGACGATTTTTAGAGAATATACTTGTGTGTATAGATTAGTATACTATTTATATTTTATAAATTATTTGTTCAAGGTCACAATGAAAGTGTCAGGCTGCAACGACGATATTTTCGATGAAACTCAATTTTGTATGGGTCTGGTGCCTATAGGCAGTAGTGCAGACGTGAAGTTGACTCATCCCATGGCTGACTGCCTTCCGAACGCACCCATACCTAATCCACACAACCCGCCATACGTCAGCCAACCTTACACAGAAGCTTTTGTTAATGCGCCAAACTTTCAAAATATACAAATTTGTCCGCCGGGCCCTATCCCTAATTTCCCGTATCCCGTTGTGGCAAACGTGGTCGATGGCAATATGTTCGGTTCTAAAAACATTCTCCCAGGTGTCTTCGAAACTAATGCAATGTCCCGAACTGATCAAAACTCCACATCCATGCCAATACCGACCTTTCCAAATTTACCCGAAGGTCAAGCGATCCCATACACGATTCCTCAGAATCCACCACCACCCTACTCGATGCAACCTTTTTCACCAGTACCGTCAGCGCCCCCTTCGTATTAAATTTAAAAAAAAGGCATATTTTAAAATACATTTTAAAAAACATATAAGCAATAGATGTTACTATAAAAAAAATATTTTTATGTTTAATGAATCTCTTAATCAATCTTAATGAAACTCATAAGTTTTTGTATAAGTTATTTTACTATCATTAGTAATTAACAATTACTGTCTGTGATATAATATGTTCAAATTTTAGGTGCCATTTTCAATAAATTATGTACTTATGTACATTTATATTATACGGTCATTTTCGATTAACTTTGAACGCGCGAATTATATCGTGATTATAAATTGGAAGTTTTTGTTAAAAGCGAATCAGCAATGGATTACGAATAATTTAATACCGTATAGCTAGGAACTTAAGTACAGTAGATAGAGTGGAATAAGTGGAGTAGAAAAGTACAGTAACATTTAATTACGCTATCAGCTGACTTAAAAAACCGTAATTGGTTGCAAAGATTACTTTAAATTTAATTAGTGTGCATATAGAAGATTTAAAAAAATTGTTTTCATTTTAATAATTATATTGAATATGTTCATACAATATAAAAAATTTTGTATTGTTCGTGCAAAAGGTTGAATATACATTAACCGTAACCGTAACAGCCTGTGAATGTCCCACTGCTGGGCTAAAGGCCTCCTCTCCTCTTTTTTTAGGAGAAGGTTTGGAGCTTATTCATTACACCATGTGTATATTATTGGTAAACATTTTAACTGATTCCTTATTTTATTTATATGTTTAATAAAAATACAATCCTTCCAGTTTTAAATCGCAAATAGAAAAAAAAATATGTAAACACTATTTTTGCACTAACAGTACCGACAAAAAAGAATATAATAATGTTATTTTTTATAGAAATATATTGTAACCTTTTTTATACCTGTTTGCTAAATTTATGTTTTTTATTAAATATATTCTATTAATAAATGACAAACAATCCTATTGATTTCATTTTCTTACCACATCCCTCTTATAAAATTTCCATTAAAAAATTACATGATAACTGAATAAACCGAATACAAGAGCAAACTTAAAATACTTGCATTTGAGATAACATACATAATCATTTATCAGCGTTGATTTCTATCACAGTCAAAGTGGTATCGTAATCAAACATAATAAGTATTTTATAAAAAATATTTATTTATTCATAAAAATGTGCTTATAATTATTGTAACGTTTCATAATATTATCTTATAAAATTGCAAAAGTGTAAATGGTTTATTAAAAAATTGTAAATTATCATAATGACATTTTAAACTATGTAGTAATAACTAGTTAATGTTTTCAACAAATTAAGATAAAATTAAACATTCTCCAAACCAAATGCTCTTAGGATAGCATCTCTTGTAGTTGTTGAACGACGAAAGTACCGTTAGCAACACTAATGTTATTTATTATTAGATTGTATTTTGTTTGGTAAAACCCAACCAAACTAGATAAAAACGAGATATTTAGTAGTTGTGTTCAGGAAATACTTACGTCTAATCGTTTTATAAGTCTTATTTTTAAGCAACATTTGTATTATAGTCAGAAAAATGTATACATGAATAGGATATAAAATCTCATCAAAAATAAGTACTTATACATTGCGACTTATGACTAGCGATCGATATATAGAACTAGAGCTAATTTTTATATAGCCTGTGATATATAAGTATTGTTTAACGTTGAATGTATTACTAACTATATATAAATTAGCACTAGCTATTACGATACGAGCACGTACGGTAGATAAACAATATATGATATTATAAAAACGTCATTACATATTTATATATAATGCTGGATTTTAATTGTTAATTATTTAAATATCACATGCATTTCAAACACTAACAGTTGGTACATGACAAATTATTCAGGAATCTAAATTAATAAGTAACACGAACATTAAAGTAAATCTATATATTAAATACTTGTTTATATATTGAGTATTTATTATAAAACAAAAATATTTTTTATTGAATTTCGTCTTAAAAAAAGAATTCGACTCCACGCAATACTAGTAATAATAAAAGTATAAACAAATATAAAAAAAAATATTAAGATTTTTTCCCTCCAATTAATTATAACTTAATTATTATTAAAAAGTTAGTAGGTTACCTTAAATTAAAATAACAGAATACATTTTATACCAAATAACATATTTGAAGATTAGAAAATTCGTACATATAAGCTATATTAAATATAAATGCTTAAAACTGTTTACATTTTATTAAATCTAATGTTAATAAGTCTTACGTTATTCTCAGTTGTATATCCAGTGCCAATATAGAGAAGATGTATAAAAAAACGGCCGACCTCGTTCCATCTCACTTGCACACTATGCATATCTGTTACAACTCCTACAGTTATAAATTTTCGAACATTAATAACTTGAATTTCCATTCCAAGCGGGACCAGTTGTTACCAACAACGTCATACTTTAGGATTATTTGTCTTTCTAGTCTGCCTTGTCTAGGTTTTTTTGTAATTTGGTAAAATCTAACACAATATTAATAGAGTTTCATAAGAAATAAATGCAATTTAAATGTTTTCGCTGTCCTCACAACAGGAGCGCATTCAACAATTTAAAATTATTTTCTGTATTGGCAAACAATTAACATTTTTTATGTTAAACATTTATTGGCGCGCCTTGGAGGTAAGATCGGCTCGTATGCGAACGCATGCCGCTATATGCTTCTTTGTTGAATATTATTATAATAATAAGAAAAATATATTTATTTTATAAACAAAACTCTATTTACTTTACTTATAAACGTTGCATAGGGGTTGTTTATTATACTCCATATTACTTTATTGGTTTCATTTGATATAAATACTTTCAAAAACCATAAATTTTATGTTTAAAATCTGCATGGCGTCTCATGGCAATTTTTTTATTATTGGTAAATGTATACAAAAATATTTTTTATTAAGCAAGAGTAAAAAATTAGATTAATTAGATGTAGGTTTCTTTCAACATTTCATTCATTTTCTTTCTCTGAAAAAAGAATTTACTCTAATTGTAAATATATATAAACGGAAATCGTACATTTTGTTAACTCATTAATGATTTTTCATAAATTACATAAATCAAATATAAACTCACTTTTCAGTGTCGGGCGAATCAAGCACAGGTGCACTCGCAGCTATGTATGGGTTAACGGGAACTGGCTAACAAATAAATAAAATATTGTAATTCGTACATAAAACAAAAATATAATATAATTGGAATACATAATACAAATTTATAATATATGCATATATGCTTACTGAAACTGGGTGAGATGGGCAAACCTCTGGTGACCGATAAGGCACATTGCTGCTTCCCTGGACGGTAAATCCGATGTTACCAGTCTTTAATAAAGTTCCACCAAACGCATTGGATCCTGTCTCAGGAGTAGATCCCACTTGTTTTGGTGTATATGGCATATTTTGCTGGGCAGTAGGATAAGGCGAATTATTTCCAGGGTATGGAGGAGGATTATCAGGATATGGAGCATTGTTGCTAGGACACGGTGAATTACTAACAATGCTAGGAGTTCCAATAGGATAAGGTATGTTTCCAGCTGGATGAGGTGATTGCGTTAGATTGTTTGTGGGATACGGCGGGTTAGAGATTGGGTATGGCGACGTGACAGGATAAGGAAGATGCTGATTAGGACTAATCGGGTATGGCGAATTTGTTGGGTAAGGAGGACTGCAAGGATATGGATAAGGACTGGCTACAGGATAAGACGACAAGGGTTGTTGAGTCACTGCCGAAATCTGTTGAGGCATTTGGTCTTGCAGTGGATTCGGTACATTGTCCTGGAAACCTACTAAGGGAGTAGTCCCGATTATTATTTTTCGCGATCCATCTGAATTATTGTGACATCCATCAGGGGAAATGATAACCTAAAATAAATTAAAAAAAAGTTTAATAACAATAAGTATAAGTTTTACAAATTTTTCAAATATTATGTAAAGGTAATTTATTCCGCTATGCCTTATAATAAACAACAATAAACAAAAAATCTTACACCTTATAAAATATACTTATACTTTATTGTACACCAAGAAGTAAAATAACAGCATCAGATAAAGTAAATGTTAAATAGTTATCTCTTCCAGGCAACGGAATACTAAATAATGCAATGAGAAGATGTAAAAAGTATCAACATAAAAATATCTATATAGGCAAGGATGAAATTTTTATTTTTTTTGGTACTTATTGAAGAACACTAAGCTCAATGAAGAAAAACGTGTAAAAAATATGTATGAAAATTTATTTGTACAAACATTGATTGTTTGAATTTCAACCAACATTTGAACACTAGTGATTGTCTTAGTGAGTGACTATACATGTATTTAAATAATCGCTTACCTCAAATTTATAATCTAAATCAATGTATCGACATCCAGAGAGATTGTAAATATCTAAAGCTGGTACTTCCATATCTATTGTCCAGTTGCGACTGGTGTTGCCAGGTACAGACCCTTTTTTTATCACAGCTATGACATCAGTCTGTGTCTTTCTACCTGAATCATGTGTTGCGATGAAGACTACTTCCTAAAAACATTAGATTTAATTAAAATGTACATGGTTAAACTTATCAAGAAAACACCAGGACAACCAAAGTAATATTCTTAGGAGCAATAATATTCTTAGACAGCCAAGTCACATTACACATTGAATAAGTATTCATTCTTAAATTAAATGTGTGTTAACTATACCATACTGACAATTTTTTTTATTACTTCATAGCCTAAGCTTTTGCAAGAAGTAAGTATGACAATACTCCAAGTCAAATCAAAATCAATCCTCCAATTTAACATAAAGAATTAGATTCAAAAAAATACTTAATTTTTAATTTCATATATTATTGAAGTCTCACCTTAACAATGCGAATTTCAATATGACTTATTTCCACATTGCCTTTATTTGTGCATGAAATTTCAATAGGAATTTTTTGTCCAGGACAGTAGCCCGACACGGGTGCATTGATCACTGTGTCACAAGACCCTGAACTAAAGCAACAGCAGCAATATGAAGCACTGAATTCCATCTCTATTGGTTCCTGTTCAATAAAATAAGCAATAAAATTGTAATAAATCAATCTATGTATAAAAAAAATATAATAATAATAATGAACAGACCGATTTCGGCCACGACGACCAATCTCAAGAGAGATTAGCCAACTACGCAGGAGATATTATAGTGCACAAGTGTGTGCGTTCTCAGGTGCACTCTCTATTCCCTAACTCTCATAATCTCTTTTTATCCAAAAACAGGGTTAACCCATAGACTTATGTGCACAAACATAGGACATGCTTTATCATCGAATGTAGTTAATATTTTGAAAATATTTTTTTTACAAAATTAATGGAAAAGAAAATAATGGGCACAAAAAACCACTTATTAAGCAATATTTAAAAGATGTTGCTCTACATTTAATATAGTCATATTATTTAACAAATCAATTGTAACAAAATTTATTTTAATTTTGATTAACAAATACTAACCCTGCAATATGGATTACTATTGAGATCCAAGGGAGCCATCACTCGAAGAGCAATCTTCTTCTCTTGATCAAATTTAAATGCTCTGTCTACGACTGCTTTAATCTCATATCTTATGTGACCATAGCTGCCTTCAAAAGACGCCGGACAGTTGGCAGGAAGGTTGAAAGTAAATGGATACTCATAGTCACCCGGTTGAATTTGATGATCTCCTGCAAATTTAAAATAAGATTATAATAAAAACTCAAAAGCTGATAACAAAAGCTATCCATTTAACTTATATTGAATTTAAGAGCAGTGACAACAGAAATTGCATGTAAAAAATACAACTGAATAACTTCAAACCTGATAACAATATTTTATCAAAATCAAAATGATTTATTCAGTATTGAAGCATTACACTTGCTTATTGATAGTCATATCAGAAATTACCACTAAAGTTCAGAAAAAAAAACTCAGTGGCTTTTTTTTACATGTGTCATGTTTCCTTTATAAAAAAGGAGAGAGAAATAACCATGAGCGTTATATGAATGGTATCTAAAAGAAGAGGTTTAAAGTTTGATTTGACCTTTAGCATGTAATTTTTATTATTGTAATATTTATTTAAATTCATAATAAAATATTTTATAATTAAATGTTATAAACCTTTATTGCAAAACAATACAATTACTTCTTTAGCAGATGGCCATGTCAAATGATCAAAATATGCCAAATTATTAATATTATTAACTCTAAATTATGTCTTTGTTCCATTTGCAGTTGAAAATCTCAGAGTAATAATGCAAATACTTTTATTAAAAGTATGAAACCTCTTCTTATTCCTTGTATTGATGACAGGAGGGCTGTCTTGTATTGCGATTTAAAGGGGAAATGTTGCTAGCATTCTTGCCACTATTTCACACGGCTATGATATGTATAGTAGCAATTTTTAATTTTCATTTGTAACATCTTTTGTAAATTAATTTCTTTAAGGCTTTAATATAACTGATAAATATTAAATATTGTGAAAAAATATGCCAATTGTTGGCTGAGACTCTCATTACTTTCTTTCTACCAGTAACTATAAATGGGTGTTTATTTTATCTGAATGCAGATTGTCAATTTTGATGCAAGAAACAATTTTAAAACTTTTAAGTTATATTTACCTGATTCTCCACCAACTAAATAAACTTTTATGTTAACATATTCCTCATATGAATCATGATTTTTCCTGTAAGTTGTAGTTTTGCCATTAACTCTGCGTGTTTCTGTTGTTGACCAATGAACTTTGCAAAAGCCATGAATTTTCACATATATACCTAAAGTATAATAAAATACATTGAACTATTATTTATAATATATATGTAAAAAAAAAACTTTGTCTTTGTCAAGGTTTACACCTTGACAAAAAATGTTTATGTAAATTAGACTACTATTAGAAAAGCTAGCTTAAGTTTTAAGATCTATTACATTGTAATGTCTATTTAATTTCTTTATAAATAATTCATATTTAACTAGACATCTTGACGAAAAATAAAATTTATAAAGTTTTTTTGCTCATGTATAATAATTTCACGATTCTTCTGCAAATTGCAATAATTTCTACTTTCTCTTGTTTCGGATAGTTTAGATTTATTTTGAAATCTGTTAAGCCGCCACTTCATTTTCTTGTCTTCTACTCACCTCGAAATGACTTTACTTTGTCTTGTCGAAATATGAGTTTACCACGAACTGTTTGGCCCGAATAATATGCTCCGTTAGGGTTTTCTAAAACCATACGCCCGTCATCGAAACCCATATCTATTTTTATATTATATTTGGTATTGAAATAAAGTTTAGGTCTCACTCATACAACACGAAAGTTCATATAGTTATATACTCTGCTAATTCTTATTTTTCTTAACAGTGGTTATCATTATAATTACATTTAAGTGGTTCTGAATCACAGAACAGTTTTCATATATTGTATAGCCTATTCCAACCACAACTGACAAACGGAATAAACCAAAATAAATAACTTAACTAGGACACCGACATCATTGGTCACCAATATGAATTGACGCGTATCATTGGTCGAGATCATTGATATACAAAAAAAAAACCCGAGATCTTGAATAATTTATGACATTCACTCTGTGTTGCTAACATTGGCTTAACAAAAAGCAGCAAATCGAACTTAAAAAAACTATAGAATACAGTAAAATGGTAACTATGTACTTAAAAATGTTTCATAGAATAATCGAATTATCTAGTAAATACAATTATCTACTGTTTGATTTAACATAAATTGTTTATAGCTAAATAATTGCGAGATTATTAAGAAAAAACAAAAACTAGAATTATTTACTATTATTTCAAAAATTCATACAAAAAATTCACTCACCATTATTAAAAGGTCTTTTTCCCATAAAATATACAAAATGACACCAATGACTGTTCGTCAGCGAAATCAAACAAGAATTGATTGAGTGAACCCGGTTTTACTTTCCAAATAGACAGCAACGTATCCTTGTTACATGTATGTATTGTAAACTTAGCTTTCTTTTTTACTATCTGCCAATGGTACTGCGTAGATGAATGGGGAATCCCCACAACGCAGTTCCATTATCTGAGGAAGTTTGATCTTTGAAGTAAACTTAGTAACTTATTGTGTTTTAAACTTAGATTTAATTCCGATACATGGACACCCAAAAACAGTAGAAATATCTACTAAAACAGAAAACAGGGATGTCTTATTGAAAACAGTAAATCTACCGTTAAAACAGTGAGAAATAGATAGTGAATGTGTACCAGCACATTCACTATCTATTCGCGAAAAGTTGGCGTTTTCAATGTTGAAGTTGTAATCGGAACTTCGAAAGTTAAATTAAATTCGTTATAACTAGTTAAAATCTGTTCACCTTTATTCCTACTCCGATTTGAGTAGGGTATATAATCTATGGACTATGACTATGACTTTTATTCAGAGAAGAATAACGAAACGATTCTATACAAATTTTTTGAAGGTAAAATTTTCCTTAGCGACCTGCGCCATCTATGTACAGCCTACTAAAACTAGAGATAGAAGTTGTTCACAAATCACAAACATGTGTATGTAATGTAATGACATTTAATGATTCACAAATTTCAAATGTCGGCAAATCTAGAGCACATATACAAACATGAAATGAAAAGTGAACAGTCTATACATATTTAATTACTTGTCCTGACTGACTGATCCATCAACTAAACCTAAAATTAAACACACACACTCTGGCAGACATTTTTCTTAGGACGTCCGTTACTTAATATTATAAAATAAATACGTTATATTTCTTAATGAAATATATTTGTTTTGGTATCATAATTACATATAAAAGGTATTTTCAAGAACAATTTAATACAAGATTGTATTTTGGTGGCAACATTATATAAATGAATAATGTAGATGTTCGTAAAACAAAGTCGACAGGCCCTTGTCAGACTTGGGTTTTCAATTTCAACATGTACAACACAGAGTATATATAACTATCATTATGTGTACGTTGTCAGAGACGGGACTTCCACACATAAGAACAGGCTGGCGCAACTACAATATATAATCTATTCCACGTCTATTCCACCTACAAAAGGAATAGAGACAAATGAACAACTTTGACATCGAATTGGCGCGGTATAATTTGGCAAATCGCATGGAATATGTAAATCTAATTTTTGGTCTAAGGTTTAGTTGTCTGTATTCCTTCTGCGATTGGAATAGATTATAGAGATGTTACTTATATACTAAAACAGGTTTCAAACCTAGGTTATACATGATTACTTTTTTTTTTTTTTTATATTTGCCGGGTGGGCAAATGACTCTACTCCACCTGATGTTAAGTGGTAGTAGAGTCCAAACGCGAGGACGGCCAGTACAGTCGGGAAGAAGGTTCTGCACTAGCTGCCCTCGCCTTGCCGGCCCGCAAGATGCCTCTTCACGCCTCGTAAAGAGACGTGAAGCGAGCGACGTATTGCCACGATAGGGATGGGCAAAGTGTGGCGGCGTGTTTCCCCAAGTGGTTGCCAAAAGGGAAACTACACTGACCCGCCGGACGGAAGGGCCTCCAAACCCCCCCGGAAGTGGCCGCCGGGACCCCACCTTCCGGTCACCAACCGGCACGACGGTCCACCCCGAGATTATGCGTGGCCTGGTGGGGCAGCCTCGCATGCTGGTTAGGCACGCTCGGGCCCCTGTACTATGCCACGGGCGGCCAGCGGAATAGCCGTTTCTTCGGGTCTCCCTGTCCGGCAGGGCAATACAGTTTCCCCCGGCATTGGTTCAGCAGCCGTCTCCAGTGGACCAACATCCATCGCGGCAATGGCCGCTCGGGTACTGGCTGTACGCTGGCTGACCTCGAAACGCGGCTGTAAGCCACTTTACGAGATTTTCACCATGCGTACGGTGGTAACAAGCCAGGCGGATGTTTATCATCCTACCACCAGAAGATATCCCTTAGTCGCCTCTTACGACACCCATGGGAAAGGGGCAGTGAAATGTATTCTTTCTCCGTCACTGCACGGATTACACGTAATCTTGATTATAATTACAGATAATAATCATTAATCTGACATTTTGCCCATGTCTGATCGTATGTAAGCAGTATCGGGATGCGAGCTCCTGATATCAAAATTCCTAGTTTTATTATTTTTACTACTTGTTGATAAGGCAATATTTATAAGCATTATGAAATTATGCGACAATATGAAAGGTGAGTAACATAGTATAACAGTATTAAGTTTAAGAAAAACAAATCTACCTTTGTTCGTGAATGCATGTGGCCAGCGTGCTGGTCTTATTCAGTAAGTGAATGTGATTGTTTATTAATATTACAACGGCTAAGCTAGCATAGTTGACATTTAAAATAGTAAAACTTAGGGTTGATTTAAAATAAAAGTGTAATTATTATTCTCGTAATTAATATTTTTAGTCCCTACTTTAGTGGACCCGTAGATAATATAACACACAGAGCGTTATATTAAATAAATCACCGAAATTGCATACTTATTAATTGCCAATGAAGAATGATGACTCAGTAATCAGTACATATGCCAAAGTTAGCCGAAATAACTGCACGCGCAAATATTCGAAGCTTAAAAGACTTGTATCCAGTGCTTAAAATAAAATAATGCTTAAATTCATTTCATTCATTCTTGTTCAATGTGAATTGTGAAACGTCAGTTTCAGTTGTCAGTTGTCAATGTGTTATCGTGAAATTCAGTCAAATTCTGAACTTCGTCTGGATTTGGTTGTTCACTTTTTAAAATGGTAGTTGTCTTGTCCGCGCTTTTCAAATAGTTGTTAACAAGCTTTTATAGAAAAGATATTTTTTTTTAACTATTGACTAAAATAATGAGTGTTTTTATTATTTTACTGTTAGGTGAAAATAATTTAATTTTCGCCCATTCGGCGTTTTAGTATACGATCAAATCACAACCTCGAAACTTACTTTTGGCGAAAAAACTAATTTTATGAATTAAAGTTTAAGACTTTGACTACTCTTCCTTTGTATTTCTTCTATATAATGGCATTATCACAAAAAGATATCGAGTTAAGCTCTGTAAGCGTAACAATCGTCAATGATAAACCAACAGCTGAAAAAATAAATATACCGGTAAACGATGAAGAAGACGTTATTATTGGACGATTTAGAAAAATCAGTTCGGCGAAATCTATGGCCGCTACGAATGGTAACATACAATATCCTTCTGAAATTATAAGAAACGAAACTGATCCGGAGGCTGGGCTTCAGTTTAAGGCCAAGGATAGGGAGAGAGAAAAATTGCTAGTTGAACCTGTGACCAACGGTTCGTTAGTGCGCCCGAAGTCTCCCATACCAAAGAGTAGCTTCAGAGATATTGAAAAACCTTCTCGGTTTAAAGATCAGCCTTCAACCACAAGGTTTCAGGTAAGAAAATAATATACTATATTTAACGCAGGAACGGTGGATTGCATAGGACCTTCTTAACTTAAAAACTATAATGTGATGTGATACAGCTTTAACATTGTTTTGTATATTTTATAAAATCAGAGTGAGATTTATGTTTTAATTATGTAAAAAAGTGGATGGAATTATATAAGTATCCGTTATTTCCTAGTAAGAAACTTTATGTTTTTTTTGTGTTAAGTTGGACTTAAAGTAGTAAAGTAACGAATAGTAAAGCCTGTAGATGTTGCATTGCTGGGCTTAGGCCTGACTTTCTACTTTTCTCCAATGCGGATTAGAGGATAAGCATGGAACATTTTCATCCGCCACATGTAGGTTTCTTCACAATGTTTTCACTTCCGATAAAGAGATGAATTATAAACACAAATTAAGCACATGAAAATTCTGTGGTGTTCACTCGGGTTTGAAATCGGATTCATTGGCATAGAATTCATATCTAACCACTGCCATAGCCATCATGGTTCAAGCTGGACTTGTAGGGGGGAACAATAATTAAATATGAATATCACATTATGATATTCACATTATCACATTATCATATATGAATATCACATTTCAATTCTATTAGCCTACTGCATGTTCCCAAAAGTATAATCTATTTGACATAGTAATATAAAGTACTTACATTTAAAAAGTCTATTTAGTAAAGCTCATGAAGTCATGAGCTCTTCTTGATCTTATGAATAAATTCATTTTGAGAAAGAAAAATGTGCACTCATTTTGTTAGACAGGTAATGATCACAACATGTGAAGCATAATTTTTTGCTTTAATATACTTACTATATGATACTTTTTATATCATCAATTGGATATTCATAGTGTTATTTTAGTAACTTACATAAGTGTCAATATTGTACTTCATAGTTTAAACTGTATAGAACAATGACAAACATTAAGTTTTATTTTTAAAAAAGTCATTTAAAAAAAAACATTCTATAAAAGAACAAAAACAGAGTGTATAACAAAATTCTCTTGAAGTGCATTATAACTATAAATACAGGAACTAGGAATGACTTCATTCTGATAAGCTTATAAAACAAACTATACAGGTAGGTAGTGTCCTCATAGATTTAATGCGCTATTTAATTTCAACTTATATGGCTCTTGTAATAAGACCTATTTATAAAATGGTTTTGATTTCATGATAAGAGCAGAGTATTCAATGTTTGTAATTAAATAATGTAAATTATTCCATTGTCTCTTAGGACAAAACAAATAGATTTTGATCATGAAATTAGATAATGTTGTATGATAAATGGACAATAAGGCTGGACATATATATAAATAGTCAGATCATAGAATAAAATGTATGTATTATAGTACAGTTAGAGGCTTATCAAACTGGTGCTCAAATAAATTGGCAAAGATTTGAAAATTTTACTACATAATGCTATATACAAAGATCGAATTTATTATATCCCTTTTAAAATTCTAAGTCAAAACGGAGTTTTATCTATTTAATTATTACTATTAACGTGAAAAATCTAATTTTGCTTTTTTATTCGAAAAATATTTATATATCGTAACAACAGAGGCCTGCCTGCCTTATCGATTTCTATATGATTAAAAGAAATTTAGACATTATTTAAACTTACTAGAAAAACATATATTTTCTCATCATCAATAAATAATATTATTATTATATGCTGAATATATAATAAAACATTATACGAAAATTATTACTTCAATCTGATAAGCAACCTGTGGCCGTGATTGTGTAAAAAAAAATTAAAAGTAAATAAAGAAATAAAAAATATAGTATACTATCCAAAATGTTGTTATGTCTAGGAAAAATATTATCGTATCTTTATGTAACATGAAAATATTACCATCGGTCTAGGTCAGAGGCGCCTATACCGATAAATCATAATAGCGACAAATTGGATAACTACCTATACACTTCCCATAGCCTCGGCGTACGTCTTAATAATATCACTAGATACCACTGAATGCTAACCGATGCGATTCTTAATATGAGAAATATATCAACCTTTTTTATAAGTATTTTTGTGTGTATAATCGTTGCTTTATTGTTTACTTGAAATGTATGCAGATTGCGTGATCCGTGTTCAATATTAGTTATTTATTCATTTGTTATACTTTAATGTGAGTAAAAAAGTTAATAATATCCTTTTAAGTGATAGTTTATTATACGTGTTACATATTATAAGACTTGTGAATCGTATGTATAGACATTGCTTATCGATAAATAAATATGCTGTAACGGATACAAAAAACCAGATTTGTAAAATAAGGTTTATAATATTAACAATAATTAATCATGTAACCGGAGTCTGACTAGAGTTATTCTTTAAACTTCCGCCATCTTGGTAGTTGAGAAAAATAAATTGGATTATGATATACTGATAAAATATGTATTTAAAAAAAAAAATATTTGTAAAATTGAACCGAAATCCGCTATAACACTCCGCTATTCACACGACGAAGAGAAATATTTTAAAAGCATTTCATTAATTTTGTAAATAGAATGAAATGAATAAGTACTTAACATTACTTCATAATATAAATAAATATATACTTGACTTACGTTATTCGTGATCTATACAAGCCGATAAGGTATATAAAATTATGACTAATTACTTGTTTGGCACGTATCAATAATGTATATTGTAAATTACTTTGCAATTTATTATTTCTTAATATTATTGTATTGTATATTCCATTTGTTTATTCTATTACTCATGTTTTTGCTACCGATTGACGAAAATAGCGTAGTTAATAATGAATATAATACTAAAAAATATAGGAACAAGTTTATAAAAAGTATAGTAGCTTCTCGTGAATGTCCCACCGTCTTTGTCTGCTCTTAAAGATAAGACTTGAAACATCCCGCTGCTCTAATGCGGGTTGTTTTAATAACTATAATATATATACATAAGACAGGTCGGTATATAATATACGTATTTATTTTTTATTACAAATTATAGCACTCGTGTATCGCCTTATTATATTCGGCTAATTAGATTTCGAATCAGCATTAAATTGGTGTTAGCCGTGAAAGCCCGCGATGCTGATATCAGAAATGTAAATTTTTACTGTTTAGATATAGCTATAGGTATAATAATTTCATTATAATAAACGGACACGCTTTTTGTGATAATTTAACATGCAGTTATTTAGTCTAAATTAAAAATGGCCGACGTAGCCAAAATTTCTGTCTAATATGTCTTTTACTCAAGAATTAATATTTATAGTGTAATTGTTGTAATGGACGTGAAGGTAAGCTAACCTAACACCATTAATCAAAATAACAGTACCCTAATATAAATCGTATAAGGTAATATTTGACGGCCTTTCTTAGAAATTTTCTTTAGCAGGTGACAATCCTATTAATAACTGGAGGTAAACCTTTAGTCTAGGTGTAGGGGGCCGCGGTACGGTTGCTTATACCAGATTGTACCGGTTTTACAAGTATCAACTGACGATCTCCAAGAAGTTATAGTATTAACGATAACAAACGCTACTCATAGATAATTTGCAACATATATTTTTAAGTATCTAGCTAATAGTAAGCAATAGGATATGTAAATTAATAGAAGAAGAAATACTATAGATGCCTCAAAATATCTCCTACAAGAAATATCAGTTCCAGATATACTTAAAACTACAAGAACCGTATTTATATTCTTCAGAGTTATTTATTTAATACTGTATTGCACAACACAAATATAATACATTTGTATATATTTATATATATAAATATATATATACATACATAATATATAAACTCAGGTCATGTTTAATGTTAAAGCATTCTCTAGCAGTCAAGGTGAGGAAGTGCACGAGAGATTGTTCGTAGGTGTGCGAAGGAATTTATTTTAAATTTTACAAAAAATGTAAATATTAACTAATTAAAACAATAGTATAGACAAAATTGTTTATACCAGAGTATAGTTGAACAAGTACATTGTATTACAAGATGTTGATATTAACTTTCACATTTTTCTCTAATATATATAATCCGAAAATCGGACAAAAGTCCATTCCTATGTTTCTCTATTGTATTTAAGTCGAGCATAAGGTGACATCAACAAATCAGTTTAGCTTACCTCCTTACCTTACCGACATTACTTTTACTTATAATTCTCAAGATGCTTTTGTCGCAGTATGTTCTTAGTATTTAACGTCATTCATCTCACACGGATTCATACTTTTTAGGTTGATACTTGATTATTACGAAATTTGATAGAAAGAACTTTCCCGATATACGTTTTCATTGCTTGCTACATGTATATGAAAGTAAACGGACTCAAACTTGAGTTCTAAACGACTCAAGAGGAATTGTCTTATCAAATACAATTCCTGATTGAAACGATGACAAATACGTCTGTTAAGACTTAAACTGCTTTAAGCGATATGAATATCAGTTTCAGAATCCGTTGGCCGTTGGTTAAGTGGGTATATCTATATTTAGCCAGCTAAAAATAACCGGCGAGGCAATCCCGACCTTGCTGTCTTGAATGGAATGATTGAATTCGACTTGACCCGGAGCCTAGGATCACTTCGCGGGAAATAACGTAGACAGAGGAAGGAACCTATTATAAGATAATCACTTTGTTGCGAAATTAAAGTTTCCTCCTATGAAATATACCGTTTTTCGATAGTAGTAGCTAGGTAGGTAGGTAGGTAGGATAAAGTATACCTTGATTCGATCTACGTTCTTGTAAAATCGCCGGGGTTGTATGATCATCTGTTGAGTTTATACATTTGACAAATATTAAAAAAATATAGATTAGAAAAATATATAACGTAATATTAAAAGTGTAGTTTAACCTTTCTACTTTGGCTAATTTATTCAAAATCTTAGGGCCTTTTGGGCTTTTCGGTATATTTAGAGGTTTCGTTTTTTATTTCATTCTTATTGAGAATAACTCATTTTCTTAAAGAACGATGGCTGGCCATTTCAACCCTTAATAGGAAAACAAGTACAATGTTTGTCTTGACTAATTAATTATCAAGAATTCACAATTATTATGAGATGTTTCATGATAACAACCGGAACCGGCTGATTAGCTTGATCTCCGAGGCACCGTAGGGAGACTCGCAAGGTCCGGCTTTTATTAGCATGCATTAAATCGTTAATCGTCTAATATAAGTACGCTAAGTCTTGTAACTTCTAGTTACCATAATCGAAAGCTTGGAAGTATAAAATGATTTCTTAATGCCTTTACTAACTACCGTTATAAAAGGCCGAGTGCCAAATTCTTTTCCAAATGACTTATTGATGGTGAATGTGTTGTTGATGCTTTCAACGTGACGTGACTTGTAATAACATAGGCCTATTAGATGTACATACAAGTGAAAAGAAACAATAAAACCAGTTCCCCGAAGGTTCATTTTTGAGTATTTCGATTCCGGGATACTTATATAGTATCCCGGAATCTATATATATAATATAAATTAATATTTCTGTTATATAGATATCTTATGATACATAATTTAAAACAAAAGTTTCACCCGTGTTTCTTATAATGAAGCTTATTAAGCCAAGTTAAGGTATAAAGGCAACTATTTAGTGGCTATGTCTGCTTGATTTTTTTTCTTTTATAAATATAAAAATAATCATTCAAGCAGGGTAGAGATCAATGACTAGAAATCAAATGATTTGTATCGCGATTAAATTCATGAGATTAAAAAAAAAACTGACTTCAGTGAGCCATTAATGACAATAATAGGGCAGCAAGTTGTTTTTTATTAAGTAAGACAAATATTATTGCTAGTCTATAAAAGAAAACTTTGGAACTCATATGTTGATGTATAAAATTTTAACTGACAACAATATGAAAAAAGATCGAATTTTTTTTTTATTATTAAATCAAATACTTACCGTGAATTTCACAATGACAGTAGAACGAAATTATACTGAATTATATAAGCGAAGAATTAGAGGTCAGAGTTAAAATTCAAGCTCATGTTTGTGCGAACATGCCTTGAATACGCAGGACATGATATAATATAATATAATATGACCGTAAATTTGATGAAAAAAAGCCGAGCTGGCCCAGTGGTAAGAACGCGTGAATCTTAACCGATGAACGTGGTTTCAAACCCGGGCAAGCACCTCTGAATTTTCATGTGCTGAATTTGTGATTATAATTCATCTCGTGCTTTACGGAGAAGGAAAACATCGTGAGGAAACCTGCATGTGTCTAATTTCACTGAAATTCTGCAACATGTGTATTCCACCAACGCGCATTGGAGCAGCGTGGTGGAATAAGCTCCAAACCTTCTTCTCAAAAAAAGGGAGAGGAGGCCTTTAGCCCAGCAGTGAGACATTCATAGGCTGCTATGGTATGGTTTGGTATGGTAAATTTGATGAAGGTTTTTGTTAAAATTATGATAATGTAACTTTCTTTCATTGTTTTAGATGGAAGATAGACAAGACGAAGGAACGGAAAGTGACGGCTCCGGTATGGAAAGTGATGACCCCCTCACAGCAACGGACACGAAATACGGCAAGAGTTTCAGGTAAAATCGAAAAACGTTCGAATTACGAATTTTATTTATCCATGTAGGTTTTTTTATTAAAAACAAGAGTATAAGTTAATTCATACTATTTTAGAAAGCTATTTAAAGAACACTTTCGTAGAAAATTCAAATTATTAATTAATTATTATTAATAAGGATAATAGGATATGAACGTAAAATTTTTAAATACCTATTACAATAATATGAAGTAATTTCCGAATACTATTATAATGGTTGTTTACTTGTAACGTCCCTCGAACTCGAAATATTTGTCAAAGTGGGTTAAGGCCTTGATACCCGATAACAATCTCAGCTGGGCTCCAGTTCTGATGATGATGATATTGTAGTTCCATTAACCTTTTTAGAATATAATTAGTTTAACTTTATACAACTTGTGTTACGGTTAGAAAAACAATTTCGCCATTAACAGTTTGTTACGAAATATCCCTTACACATACCGAAGCGTCACTAAAACGTGTTTACGTAAAGTATGAATTAGCATAAGCCATGTGCGCAGCTTAATATAATGCTTTCACAATAGTTATAACCTTCGGCGCAAAAAACTTACCTACAATGTTAACTTGCATACATTAAATAAAGGGATTTCAAATGTGCGTCGGGCTAATTGCTTAGGCATATTTAATACAGAGTTTTCCAATTAAATTATCCGGCTACAAGTATGATAAATTTTAACTGCAATTTATTATATATCATTGAGTTGTGAAGGATAAATTAAAAAACTTATGAATCTGGTCCCAAACTAAGCAGACTTTGTTCTATGGAAATCAGACAACTGATATACTACATATACTACTTTTCTTTTGTAAATACATAATTATCTTAATTACACCCAGACTCAGGACAAACAGACATGTTCATGCAAACAAATGTCTGTTCTGGGCGGGAATCGAACCTACAACCTTCGGCTTGAAAGGCAAATATCTACAAATCACGCCAACCGGCCCGTCAATTAGATTATTCTACCACTAAACAGCAATATTTTTTATTGTTGTCTTGCGGTTTGAAAGGGTTAGTGAATAACTACGGGCACAAAGGATAGAATATCTTAGTTACTATGGTTGGGGCCTATTGACGTGGAATGATTAAAATATTGGTGGTGAAAATTTACGCGCCCTGTGAAGGAGTCCTTCCTATATTTATACCTACAAATAAATCAAGTTTAAGTGGCCGTGCTTGTCAATGACTCAAAAATAACAGCCTCTATTTAAGACAATATGGCTATTCGCGTCTTACCATAACCAAAATAATCTTTTTTTTATTTTAGACTATCGCTGCTACCTAATAATTTAAACATTTTACGTGTTATTGAAATAGGCATTGAGCACGTTAATATAGTATTTTTGAGGATTTTCGTCACAAACTGATATTCATACTGGCGAAGCCGTGGATTTTGTTAGTTGAATAAATAAATCGATAATAATGATCGAGTAGGATTTATATAACAGGCAGAGCATCGAAGGCTAATGTGTCCTGACTTTTTAAAAGAGTTTCAAAAGTACTTTTTTTATATGACAGCAGAATAGTTCAAAGTAATGGTTATTATATTTGTAATACAAAAATGTTTATTGTTATAGACATTTCACGCGGGAGGCGTTACCTCGCCTGGATAACTACAGGAACGTGCTCTCCCTGCACGCAGCGCCGCGACCGACCTTAGACGAATTACACAATGCATCGCTTTCGAGAAAGGTAATTTTAAAATTAATTTATACACATCACGTTTGTACTCTTCCACAACTTAGTCTATATTGTTATGTAAAAATCATGCGAAAAGAATCAAATACTATTTATATTAAATTGCGTGTTGAGTTGAATAGAAATGAAACTAGGATTACTGAAATTCGATGTTAATGCAAATATGTGTTTTGCATACTTCAATAATACCATACAATAAAATAAATAAACACAAATATATAATATTCTAATAATATTTACTTAATATATACGTATTTGTGGGGAAGCAGCTGCTGTACTTGCGATTAATCTATTAATGTACGTTCAGATTTGTATGTAATTTAAATTATCTTATATATATCCTAAATAGGGTAGCCAGGCTCTAAAATACAAAAGTCGGACTGTGGGAAATGTTTGCCTCAATAGTTGGACATGATTATTTCAGCCTAATTTAAAAAAAAAAAAACAGTATTTAGAAATAACGGAACCAATAGACTAAATAAAATCAAATAGTACCCACGACTAAACTGTTAAAGGTTGATTGATGCTAAACCTAAGACAAATATAAGGAACTGTACCAGAATTATATTTGTATATAAGTGGTCATCATCGTCCTTGACCGTTTATGACCTTGACAATTGCGGAAATATTAAATCGCCAATGCGCCTTTAACCTTGGACACTAAGATGTTATGTCTCTCGTGCCTTTTTTATTTTTTTTAATAGTATAGGTAGGTGGACACGAGCAAATGGGCCACTTGATGATAAGTGGGCACCAACGCCCATAGACATTGGCATTGTAAGAAATGTTCACCATCGCTTAACTAAGATGCTATACCCCTTGTGCGTGTACACTGGCTCACAACATACCAAGTTCTACTCAGACGAGCTTGCACAAAGCCCTACAATCCAGTAGCCTGTAGTCATACTGGCTCACGGTTCAAACCGGAACATAACAACACTAGATATTGCTTTTTTTAAATTTATTTATCCCTTTAAATAACAATACAAAATTTAACATAATGATAGCAGCTAAAAAACCACTAAGGTTCGTACGTATGCTATCAATAGTCTACACTACGAATTTATACATTTAAATACTATCATTATACTACAGATCTAAATACTTACCTAAACACTTAAAGTAAACTTAAAAAATATTGCTTTAGTTTAAGCCTAATGTTATTTTTTTGAAATATTATAACATAGATCTGAAGGTAGTTTGTTAATTAGTCTGGGAACAATATACTCGGTAGTCCGCTCGTCATACATATTGTTGGCACGCTGAGTGTGAATCCGATTCGCAGAAATGGCACGAGTGCTTACAGGATGTTCGATAACATTTCTTAAAGATTTATTGTAAACTTGTTCTTTCAATAATAAAAAAAATACTTGAGAGTGTACTAGTAAAACTTTACAATGTTTAAAGAGACCGTTTTCATTGTCATAAAACTGGTGATACTAATGTTTTAAGAATTTTAACTTGTAATTTATAAATAGTATCAAGATACGTCTTGTAGGTGCGACCGTAACTACTAAGACCATACTGTATATAAGAGTCAGCCAGTGCGTAATAAAGCATAATCTTTACTTTGAAAGGGATTCGATTTTTAAGGATTGTGATATTCGCAAGAAATTGCCTTAGTTTATCGCCAATCCTTTCAATGTGATGGCTCCAGTTAAACTTGCCATTGATGACTAATCCGAGGTATGTTTGTTTTTTGACAATATCTATAGACGGACAGTAACACTTTATCGCCCTTATAGCATGTAAGCAGGCGTGGGCTACTAGTTTTTGTACGAGGATTTGACTTTTATATGGAGTTTTACTAACCAACAGTTCAGTTGTTTGCGTTAAGTACTAGTCCGGCATCATGACACCACCTTGTTAGAGCATCTAGACCGGATTGAAGATGTATATACGCAGTTTGTGGATTTCTATCGGCAATTACTAGACAGGTGTCATCGGCGAACTGATAGCATGTACTATTAGTAATACAGTTGCTTATGTCATTACCATAGGATAGGAAGTGTAGAGGGCCTAATACGGATCCCTGAGCTGTTCCCTCGCTTACAGAAATGGGATCACTGCATATGCTATTGATTTTTACGGTGAAGATTCGGTTTTCGAGATAAAGTTAGTTGTTATGCTGTTCGTTGGTAATATATTTGATGAGCGGATTGACCTATCCTGACGGGCGTGCACAAAGCCCTAACAACAAGTAAGTCCTTTTTTTTGGAGCTGTACGAAAAGGGGTTCACCATGGCCTTTTATCTTAATTATTTCAATATTTCTCGGCGTCTGAGTCAAACAGTATGACGTATAACTCGTATAAGTGAAGGCAAGTCAACTTTCGTAAATATTTATCCGAAGGGACACACCTGAATCAATAACGTCCAATATTTCACTTGTGTGTGTTTTTTGCTATGTACAAGAATATTGTACTTGTAGACCCAGTTTGGAAATGAATCGATGAATGAGAAAATATTATGTTACTAACAAAGAAAACTTTTCGTTGATTTGTCATTTTAAATTTTAATTTATCTACCAGGTACCAGGATACCAGAATCTTACAAAGGAATGTGTACTTTGTTAAACGGTTTTATATAATTGATTAATTAACTTACCTGTAAGTTATTTTGTTTGCGTTGAATGAAATAAATATAATTTCATTCATTCATTTTTTTAAATGTCCAAAGTATGTGCTCGTTCGTATGCCTACTTGAATAAAATAAATATTTTTAGATTTTGCTTCAATAGCAAAAATGCAGAAAAATTTTGTTACGTGTAACATCTTCTTAATTGTTTAATGTTGACAGAGAGATATATGTTCTAATTAGTCGTAATTTATGTATTATTATCTAATATTATAAAGATGGAAAGAGTATTTGTTGCGTTAAATTAAAGATCAACTACTCCGATTTAAAAAAAAAACATTGCGTTAGATAGCAATTTTTTGAGAAAGATTATATGATTCGGCTTTACCCGCGTTTGAGGGTAAGGGAGGCTACCAAGTAACCTATGTCCTTTACGACACCCCTGACAACGTATGTCACGTAATGATCGGTTGAGTGGTTAAGTCGTGGAAGCGTAACAAACAATCAAACTGACTTTCGCATTTATAATATTTGTAAGGACATAACATCACTATATATATTTTACTGGTGGTAGGGCTCTGTGCAAGCTCGTCTGGGTAGGTACCACCCACTCATCAGATATTCTACCGCAAAATAGCAGTTATACCAATTGTTGCGTCCCGGTTTGAAGGGTGAGTGAGCCAGTGTAATTACAGGCACAAGGGATATAAAATCTTGGGTCCCAAGGTTGGTGGCGCATTGGCGATGTAAGCGATGGTTAACATTTCTTACAGTGCCAATGTCTAAGGGCGTTTGGTGAACACTTACCATCAGGTGGCCCATATGCTCGTCCACCTTCCTATTCTATAAAAAAATCTCTATATCGCGCTACAACCCACTATTTATTTAAACGCATTTTTAACGGCGCTGACCTCCTAGTTTATAGTATGATGAGAATAAAACATAGAATTCGAAAGATACAGTTTTCTAGATGTTTCGAAAAATTTCGACAACACTATAATATACTACTGTTCATAAATATGAATACTTAGATCTGTAGTACTTAGGTTATCAAAGCGCTGTCAAGGACGGCCAAGCCATACGCGTGTTGAACGGGCGCGTTGAATCTGTAGAGTTAATTTTACAGTTTCCGATACGATATCGGTTTTCCGGTCTACCGATTTCTGCAGCTCTTACTTCCACCTCCGAGTCTCGTTTATCGGGTAATATTTTTTAGTACGGTGTGTGTATGGGTTCCATATTCATTTTTCAAAGTAAATGTTTTGCTTTGAAAACAATTTTCGGTTTATTAATTTTTAAATAAACAATCTAATATGAAATACTAATGAACTTTTGCTTTCGCTGGAAAAACGCCCACCCAAAAACCAGAGCGGTACCCTCACCGTCTCTTCGTCACGTCACGTCGTTGGGGCGTCACGGGATCGCTTGTGCATACTACCGTGACGCTAAGATATATCTTTGACTTGGATTGATAAGAAAATATACGTTAGCGATTTATACTGTTCACTTGTCAATTAATTATAATCGTTATACGCTTGTATAATAAAGTACATTTTAGTTCAATCACTTCAAAAAGCGTTGTACAGTCATTGGGATCCTATTTCTCAATACATATGAGCACCTATGAAATCGTTCGATATAAGTAGTTTTTTTGTCGATATAGGGAAGATTTATCGCTTGTCATGTATGTGAGATTTAAATATTCTATTGTGTTCATTGTTAAGCAGTTATTAAAAATCTATATAACTCATCGTAGGGATTACATTATCGATTACGGTTACAACTAACACTTCTTTGTTAGTATATACGTGATAATTATTTTTTTACTTTAAATATTATATTAAAGTAATTTAAATATCGAATTATATTTTATACATTATTTTCTACAATTAAATAGATATTACCAAGTTTAACCATAAATGTTACCATTATTCCCGAATAAAAAATTGTAATTATTCTTTTATTTATTTGATAAAAAATATTGACGGGCTGGTTACCTTGGTTGGTTTGGACATTTGTGTGCATGAATACGTCTGTTTGTCCTGAGTCTAGGTGTAATTATCTATATAAGTATGTATTTACAAAAGAAATGTAGTATATCAGTTGTCTGGTTTCCATAGTACAAGCTATGCTTAGTTTGGAATCAGATGGCCGTGTGTGAATAATGCCCCAGGATATTATATAGATTTTGACTTACCGAAAAACAAGAGTTATTATATTAACTTCGTATTTGTTAATTGAAACAACAATATACATAGGTATAATAAATTGTGTAATATAGCCAATTAAGAAAATAAATAATATTTATTTAAAGCTAATTAATTACTTTAATGAATTAAAATAATGACATAAAAATCTAAATTATTCATTCGATAAACAGATGATGTTTTTATATAAGTAATTAAATAAAATTTTATAATACTATTAAACTAAGATTTTTCTATTAAAACTCTAATTAATAATTATCTTTATATTAAAAAAAACCGTATAGATAATGATAGAAACACACTTTTTTAATATAGACTGTGTGAAATGTATACTTGTGATGTGTCTGTGATTGACTCTGTGATTTTAATTTATACTTCTCTAATTTGTGTATTTTACCGGGACCGAAAGTAGTCAGTATGATATTTATGAAAAATATATCAAATATAATACGCGTATCCTTGAGTAGTCGCGTGGCCTCGGATCCGTGACGAGGGCACATCGTAGGGGTTTTAGTAAGTAAAAACTCACATAATTTTCGCTTGTGTCTATAAAGGTACTAGTAGGTATTTAGTTGGAATTAAGGGATTCGAGTGTCCCCTAATACTCTCGGTTGGATCGCTTGACGCGATAATGATTTTATTATAACTATATCTAATATATGTATTTAATATCAATAACGAAAACCTTGAATGCTATAAATGCGAATTTATAGTTTCTGTATCTAGAATTCCTTCATATACATATGTGTAATAACATATGTGTATGAAGGAATTCTACGACGCAGTCACTCGTTTCGACACACTCGTTTGCTAATTAAACACAGGTACGACGATCGTAATTGCGACTTCTGTTCAATTAATCGTTCGTGGGTCGGGTCATGAGGTGCATAAGGTC
Organism: Nymphalis urticae; assembly: GCA_905147175.2. Classification (NCBI taxonomy): domain Eukaryota; kingdom Metazoa; phylum Arthropoda; class Insecta; order Lepidoptera; family Nymphalidae; genus Nymphalis; species Nymphalis urticae. The sequence goes on along the minus strand of LR989998.1, from coordinate 9,607,566 downwards.
CATGAGGTCAATCATGGGTAGAGTTTAATTTACGTATCACGGTTTACGCTTATTGTTTGTAGATTTAATGAGAAAAATATGGTCATTTATTGTGGAGTAGACGACATTAAACTTAAATATCTATCTAATTAATTTTAGATGCAAATATCGCAACATAATGGTTTTGTTTTGAAATGTCAATATTGGAATAAATTTTGTAACGTGTAACGGAAATCACTTGTGTAGATATTATGCAAAAATATTAATTCGTTTCGATAGCATTCATATTTAAATATTAGTAATACAATTATTTTATTATTTATCAAAAAATATCTCAGTATATTTGATATATTTATGCCAGCGTTGGTCACACGAATTGTCCGTTTTCTTTATTAAATTTAATGATAACTTATTTAAATGTGAATATGTAAATGTACCAAGTTTCTTGTTATTAAAGGTGCTTGATTCTACAACAAACATTTTATTCTTTTAATATTATGGTAGGGATTTAATGTGAAGTCCTGCTAACCGATTTCGACCAACTACGCAGGACGTTACAGAGCAAAACCATTTAAGCAAACTCAGGTTATATTCTATCTATATTCTTATAATCCGAGAGAATTAGGCAGAAGATCTTTGACTTTACTTGCTTTCCGAAGTATGGGAGCGTAAACACCAACTTCCAAACTACGTGGTGTTACTAAGACCCCTTTTTTGGTTCGACCAGGAGCTGAACCCAAAACCTTGTTGTCTGAAGCCTTAAAAGTCTAGGCACTAGACAAACGACGTAGTTATTAGATATAAGCAGTAAGTAATAAAGAAAACGATAAATTTATAGAAAATAGGTATTATTACGTAAGATTATTATTGTGTATTTATTTTCCACGTTGGTTAACGCAGATATAAATTTTACGTCATCTATTTGAAATATGTTATACAGGATGTATAATTTATAAGACACCGGGCTTTTATCTTTAGACAGAGAATCATCAAAACAAGGTCTTATTATTGTTTGTATAGGTAATAGGTTAATTTTCACAATAAACGTTTTTTTATTATAAAATACAACTTTTCTTTGTTAAATAGACAAGATGTTCGTCAAGTATACATAGAAATTGTGTACTGCACTAATATTTTGCGGAAATAAGTATACCTACTTTTTAGAGTTTTTTTTTTCAAAAATATATATTTATTTAATCATTTTCGTTCCTCAAAAGGAGGTTATCAAAGTTTTTGTAATACGATTCTTAAAAATCGATCTTCTTATAAAACAAAAACAAATAAAAATAACATTTTCGAATCGATACATCTTATGTATAAATACGTTTTATTCAACTTATTGAATGTATAATTAATGCGCAATGACATTATATATGTACACAAAACATTTGATTATGTTATGTAATTGCAATTTATATTATATAAATAGTTTTACCAACAATAATAAAATAAATTGTTACGTACCTTGCGTTTGTTTCACTGGCTCACTCAAACCGGAAACCAAGAATACTAATTATTGCTGTTTGACGGTAGATTATCTGATGAGCGGGTGGTACCTTTTTAGACGGGCTTGCATAAAGCTTTACTACCATGTAATAATATGTGATAAAAATTATATCAAAAATATAATTGTTCTTCGAGTTATTTTTAAAATTATATATAATTTTGTTTTATATACATCACTAGCTAATGCGCGGCATGCGTTGCATTCTATACTAATATTATAATTATGAAAGTAACTCTGTTTTTGTGTTACGCTTTCACGCCCAAACTACTGAGCCGATTTTGATGAAATTTGAACCTCAAAGACAGGCATAGGCTATTTTTATCTAACACCTAACCTAACTTAGTTATGTATAAATCACAGAACATACAAATTAAATTAAAATCATTATGCATTAGCTAGAGCCTAGACGGCTTAGTGGTTAGTTCGCGTGAATCTTAACCGATGATCGTGGGTTCAAACCCGGGCAAGCACCGCCGGATTTTCATGTGCTTAATTTGTGTTTATAATTCATCTCGTGCTTGACGGTGTAGAAAAACATCGTGAGGAAATCTGCATGTGTCTAATTTCATTAAATTCTGCCACATGAGTATTTTACCAACCCGCATTCGAGCAGCGTGGTGGAATAAGCTTCAAACCTTCACCTCAAAAAGGAGCCCAGCAGTGGGACATTAACAGGCTACTGTACTGCACTAGCTAGTAAGAGATTCACGTGACGTTCCCATCGGACGCGTGGGTGTTATCAGCAAGTCAGTCAAGATGTGCTCAGCTCTTCAACTCATAGTAAAACCATGATTAATGTTAAATACAATAGGGCCTCATTAATTGAGGTCGTCGTAGGTCGGTCCCATACGAGCAACGCAAGTGGGCGTATATTATACGATTGCACACTTTCAACTATGACTAATGAACTAAATGTTGTTTATTAGTCTATAAATATCAAAATATTTTGTGGCTTCAACTCACGTGGCATTTTCCGTGGATCAATTTTATTATGAATAGAGAGGAAAATGCGATTACGGCGAATGAAATCAAAGCCAAGACGCAAATACTAACATAGTCAAGTAATCATTACTTTATAGTTATATAATTATTCCCGTAATATTGACACGCACTTAACACGTGTACAATATTCAATTTTTGTATTGCATTTTTTTTATATATTCAAAGTAGATTGACTACGTCTATATAAACTGTATAATCTGTGCAACACGTGAGAAACTATAAGTCGCCATGTTTAATATGAAAGTTACTGTCAATCGGATTAGTAGGTTTCGTATGAAACCGGAAAAAGAAAAAACAAATTAACATTTCTTTTTTTTTTCTTTTTATTATTATAACATAATATTAAGTTGCTATAATTCTATTTTTACCTCGATAATCTTTATCACGTCTAGGTATTACATACGGCAAAACTTTTTACTCGATAGTACAATGATTATTATTTAATTTATATTTGAGATTTTTTTTTGTTTTAATTAATCATTAGATATTATATAACAAAGTACTCTCGTACCGCGTCCGTCTGTATTGTCTGTATGAACGATGTAAACTCAAAAACTACCGAATGGATTTTCATACAGTTTTCACTCCAATAGTGAAAAGGTGTGATTCATGAGAAAGATGTAAGTGTATAATTCATTATTGTTTTATGAAAATTCCCTGAATAATAAGATGTAGGGAAAAATCATGCCGACTGAGAGCTTTACCCACGTATGCCGCGTAAACCATTAGAGTTTTATGTGCTTCGATATAAACGTTTTATGTTACCATTATTATGATGGGTAGTTCTTTAAAAATATTTAAATACTTGACCAATAACAACAACTATTTTTAACCGAAACAAGCCAACTGCGCAGGAGATAGTCACTGATCACCACTTAGGGGTATGATCAAATACAAGTGCAATCAATTCAATTCAACGCGATCGAAGAGTGATCAGGCGCAGCGCCAAAAGCTTTACGTGCTTTTCGAGAAGTATAATTCTGCAATAAAATAATATATTTTTACTGCACCGATCAGGAATCGAACTTCGCGGATTAGCAGACTGATAAATAGCCACTAGAAGAATGAGGCATATTAATATGATTACAATTAAAACTTGCTGTTACATAACAAAGTTAACTGACTTTATTATTATATTATATTTTAAATATTAATTTAAATTATTATCTGAATTTATCTTTGATTAAGTCGGTACTAGAAATATCAGCAATTACATGCGTCAAGTGTGGGGTGTGAATGAAATGGTTGTGTAGTTAAATAATATTTTTTATCGAATAATGAGCCTTACATCAATGTTTGTATAACAAGAAATATAAATTCATTAATTGGTGAAAAGGTAGTTATGTTCTATGCTGAAATTTATTAGAAGCGAACACCTTGTCCAATGAAGGATGAATTGACTTTCGGAGATGCAAACTTGGTGTTACAAGTTATTCATGTTTATAACGATATCTATCGAAATAATCAATATTATTGTAAATACATAATATTGTTTTGAAAATATCGTATTGTAACGCATGCTAGGTCTCAGCTAGTTTGTAATAAATGTAAATATAATCAACACATCTTACTATAACTTCTCGGTATGGATGAATAGGATTTACAACTGACCTTGATTTAAATATTTGATTATTACATTATTGTGTTTGCATTTAAAAAAAGAACTACATAGTTTTCTAATATTAATAGTAATAAAAAATTGCATTATTACATGTGTTTATGATCTATTTAAAGTTTAAAGTTTGATGTATTCGCAAATGTGTATTACAAACGTCATCCGCATATAGACAGAACCCGGAAATAACTCAAATAATTTTAGCATTACTTGAGATACCCGTATCTTTGCTTCTGTGTTAAATTAAAAAAAAAAACGGTGTCGGTAACGCGATTATTTAGGTTTGATGTGTAGAAAATCGCTAACGTCTGCGTTCATAGTCGGTCACCTTCAGCCCTGACTATGAAAAAGATTATATTTTATGCAACCGAGCAAATCTCTTTATTGCTGATTCAATACAACAACTTTTTACTAAATCTAAACTATAACAATCCTTTATAAAAAGTGAGCAATTGCATTGTTTCCGAAAATAATAGTTAATAGATGGTTTATTCATTATTACTGTTTAGTTTTAGTTTAAAAAGTAGGGAAGTTTTATATTATGTATTATAAATTCCTTAATCTAAAATACAATCGTGATGACATATTTGATTATGGCAGATATTGGATAACTAAGATCACTGAATAAATAAATAATTAAGTACGTATGTAACAGCTTTTGTGAACTTATATATTCATTAGAATATAATATTTATGAAAGTACTAGTTTTTACCTGCGGTATCGCTTGCTACTGGTACTGGTACTTTAGTTGTCAACAAAGTTGAATACAATTTGTGTCATTGTTTGTGACTTCTAAGCAGCTGAAAGCACAGAATCACCGACTATTTCAGTGAAAAATGTTTACGATTATAGAACAATATTTTCAACGAATATATTTATTTACAACTATTTCTATTCATAGCCAGGGCAAACACTAGAAAAGGAACAAGGCGCGCCCGCGATGCCGTCGCCTAACGTGAAGTTTGGTTGGATAAAGGGCGTACTTATGAGATGCCTCCTCAATATTTGGGGTGTTATGCTCTTCTTGCGACTGTCCTGGGTTGTCGGACAAGCTGGAATAGGTAAGTCATTATTTATTTATTAAAATTACTTGACCAACAGTGCACATAATCTAGACATCTAGACATATTCGTTGAAGGTCAACAAGTGACGTGATTCCTTACAGTCCGTCAAATATTTTATATATTTTTATTTAATTATTATTCATGTGCTTGATTCTTCTATGAATGTTTAAATAATACAATAAAATGAGAACAGATCAAAGTAGAGACGTCTCGAATAGAAAATAAAATTGTCATTGTTCGCAAGTCATTAGCAAATGTCAAAGATAGACATTCCTAATGTGACATTTACCGCTACAGACATTGTTATCGTCAAGCATTTCAAGTACCTATGGGTCAATTACAAAAAAGTGTATGATCCTCATAGTTTTGGTGGGCATCAAACATTAGTTTCTTGTATTTTATGTTTCGATTTGAATGACTGAACTAGAGAAATTATAAGCATAAGCGATATGACATCGGTAGACCACAAAAAAAGACACGCTGAGTTTCTTTCGCCGGTTCTTCTCTGGACAGGCTAGTATTGCTTTACCGAACCGGTGGTAATTTTAAATTTGATAATTAATAATCATCAAGTAACGAATACTTATGGAATACTTTTTACAAATGCAAATTTGTTGAGCTTGGTTCAATAACTCATCTGTCTTACTATTAAGATCGTTTGCGCTGCCGTTGGTACAAAAACGCATCTTCGACGCTTGGTGCTTTTAAATTTGAATCGCTTGAATAGAAAGATGTAAATATAAAATGTAAATTTCACTTCAATAATATATAAAATAAATAGTAAGATGAAAGCATTTTTGTAATTATTTTTGTTGGCAGCGCAGGCATCGCTTTTAATTGTGACGACATCCGTCGTGACGACTATCACAGCGCTGTCAATGTCCGCCATAAGTACTAATGGCGTCATCAAGGGAGGTAAATAATAAAGTTTTCGTTATTATTATTCTAATAATCTTCTCGGTCGTTTACTTCATTGCTGAAGGTCGTGTCCACTCTGATCTAGAGTCTGGGTCACAATCTCTGTGAGTTTTCTCCAGTCCTTCCTGTCCTCAGCTTTCCTCAGGGCTGTGGTCACTTGAAGACCAGTGAGGTTGGTAACTTGGTCCGACCATCGTGTGGGGCAGCGGCCACGTGGTCGTTTCCCCTCTATTTTGCCAAGCATCATCTTGTCAAGGCTGTCAGGCTGCCTTCGCGCTATATGACCAAAATAACGAAGGACACACTGGTAGCAAATTCTAATAATATTAACTTATTAATTGCATTATGCAATGCGGTGTGATGAAATCACGAATCAATTAAGTTTCACACAAATACAGAATGAACTAATTAAAGGTAAAACACACCTAAAGAGACAATACAAATGTTGATAGTTAGCGATCCGAAATAATTTCCTTTTTGTGCTAAAACAAAAGCACCAGAATAATAAGTCGGACCAACTTTACAAAACACACTTATCCATATTTCTTAATCAGGTGGTACCTACTATATGATATCGAGATCTCTCGGGCCGGAGTTTGGAGGCTCAATAGGTCTCATCTTCTCGATGGCGAACGCCGTGGCTTGCGCGATGTACGTCGTAGGCTTCGGAGAGTCACTCATCACACTCATACCAGAGTCAGCGTATATGGTCAGCAAGAGTTGGGTAAGAGAAATGCTATATGCTATATTTTTTTAATATGGTGATATTTATAAATCATTCATGTTTCAAAATAATAGTAATTTTTCAAGACAAGTATTCCTATTTCAATCGAAAAAGAGTAAAAATAAACAAGTATTAAATTTACATATTCCATGCGATTTGCCAATAGCTCTGCTATATTATGCATTCCAAACAGTTCTTGATATCTTTATTTCACTTATCTGGTTGTATCCATTTTAAAGTTACTTTTAAATTTCCGAAAACAACATCGTTTTTAAAAAAGTTTTTCCCGAATCCATATTAATCGACCAATGATAGCGCATCAATTCAATATCAAAGTAGTATATTTGTCATGTTCCCTCCTGTGGTTGGATTAGGCTATACCGTTAATAGCTATAGAAGTTGGTATATTTTGGTAACAATAGGGTTTAATTACTAAATTATGGTACGAATTTTAATTTGCTTACAGGACCAAGCAATCTATGGTTGCATAACCATAGTACTACTGACCGGTATCGTGATAGTGGGAATGGAGTGGGAAGCGAAAGCTCAGATAGTGCTGCTGGTGATCTTGCTGGCTGCTATCGCTGACTTCTGCATCGGCACCATCATTGGCCCCAAGTCAGATATTGAGATCGCACAGGGCTTTGTTGGGTATAATAGTGAGTGATTATAATTGTTTCAAATATTTTTTTAATATACATATAATATACAGTAACAGCCTGTTAATGTCCCACTGCTGGGCTAAGGTCTCCTCTCCCTATTGAGGAGAAGGTTTGGAGCTTATTCCACCACACTGCTCCAATGCATGTTGGTAGAATACAGATTATACACATGCAGGTTTCCTCACGATGTTTTCCTTCACCGCACGCACGAGATGAATTATAAACACAAATTAAGCACATGAAAATTCAGTCGTGCTTGTCTGGGTTTGTACCCATGATCATCGGTTAAGATTCACGCGTTCTAACCACTAGGCCATCTCGGCTATTCACACAAAATATTGACTTCTATATATTATATCAACGTACAGCTGATATGCGGTATCTTTAAGTAATGACGAAGTTTAAAAGGAACAAAATATGTTTGGGTTTCGAAGTTATTGAACTTCAATCTACAACATAATCACAAATCGAGTTTTGAATGCCTCGTTTGAACAATGAAGGTGACTTCGAATTAAAATATAATTCAAGGTCGAAGAGATATCATATGTAATGTCTTATTTATGGATCAGTAAAACCCAATCAAGTACTGGAAAGAAATATTCATATGTCACAATTAAATTCGTGGACAACTATATTATATAAAGTTAAAATTTTAGTGGCAACACAGTTATCATAGATACCGAAGATTTTTTTTTGTATCATGTGCCGCTTATGTTTGTTAAAAAACCTTTTTTGTTTGACAGTGACGATTCTTAAACGTAATCTCGGACCCGACTACAGATCCTTTGAGGGCGTCGAACACAATTTCTTTTCCGTATTTTCAATATTCTTCCCCGCCGCTACTGGTATATTGGCTGGCGCCAACATATCTGGAGATTTGAAGGTAAGACTTAGCAGACCCTTCGAGGAACTTGTGTCGGTATTTTCATTTATATCATCAAAAATATATTTGCAGGACAGTTTCGTTTCGTTATATTCGTCAAAATACGTTTCCCAGAAATTATAACATTCTCAAAAGGGCACACTAAAACTCACCGTTTGACATTAAATATAACAAACTTCTTTTCAAGGATCCACAAAAATCGATTCCAAAAGGAACTCTTCTTGCGATTCTCCTGACTACGATATCGTATTTGTTAATCGCTCTCCTCGCTGGATGGACTGTGCTAAGAGATGCTTCGGGTGACTTAGCGGATGTGGCCGGATGGACCATGGACCAGTGCAAAGCCAACGGCACCTGTGGCTATGGGTTGCACAACAGCAATGACGTAAGATTTCTGAAAATATTTTTTAGGGCTGAAATGTCTAGAAAGTTCCTTAGCTAGGTTCCTTAGATAGGTAAACGCCAGATAAAATAAAGAACACAATTATGCTAGTTTTAACCATCGATGCGCCCCAGGCCTTTTCTTAGTTATCTATATCATATTGCGTGTTGATAATTTTAACCAATTCGTTCGTGGACCAGTTGGCTAACTAAAAGTTTTTTTGAAACTGCTGACCGAGGCGACCACTTTCAAAGCTTCGCAAGTATTAAAACTTAAAAAAGTTTTCAATATACTTAGTACATACTTGGAGAAGTTCTAATATAAGCAGCAGAAAAATAAAATTATTTGCCCGAAGAATTACATTTAATTTAATATTTGATTAGCATAAATTTTGTGATCTGATCTTGCAGGTAATTCGCCTCGTGTCGGGGTTTGGTCCTCTGATATATGGCGGCTGTTTTGCTGCTACACTTTCTTCAGCCTTGGCTTCCTTAGTGTCAGCACCAAAAGTGTTTCAGGTACGACATAAGTCACTTATTTATTATTTAACGACGCCCAACTGTCAATAGCGATATACAACTTGATGAGTTACATTGACCAAATTTGTAGGAATAGGACTTTCTCCAAATCAGATTACTCGTTTTGGGTGATCATTGAATTTAAAGTGTGGGTTCCGTGTGATAATCATTCAGTAATAATACATTTAATTCCCAGGCTCTATGTCAAGACAAATTATACCCGTGTTTGGACTTCTTCGCTAAAGGCTACGGACCAAACAACGAGCCTGTCCGCGGCTACGCGCTTACTTTCGTCATAGCTGTCAGCTTTATACTTATGGGTAAGTTTCGATTGCAAACGAAGTGTATTTTATGTAAAAATATATGACGATATATTTTTTGGGTATGATTGACGTATTGTTATGTATTTGTTACGGGTGGTTTCAGGTGGACTGAACCAGATAGCGCCGCTAATCTCCAACTTCTTCCTGGCTGCGTACGCGCTCATCAACTTTGCCACCTTCCACGCGAGCCTCGCCCGCCCCGTTGGTTGGAGACCTACTTTCAGAGTACGTCACGTGACATATTCCTAACTGCCAATATGTGTCCACTTATCGATTATTTTACTGGTATCAGTGAGGAGGTTGAGTGAGTGACGTGGCGTGGCGTTCGGTTGCAGCTGTACAACATGTGGCTGTCGCTGCTGGGCGCGCTGGTGTGCGTGGCGATAATGTTCGTGGTGTCGTGGGCCACGGCGCTGCTGACGCTGGCCGGCCTGCTGGCGCTCTACCTGCTCGTGTCGTACCGCGGGCCCGGTGCGTGGCGCGCGCGAACTTATATATTACATTTCATATTTATTCACTTTGATGAGGCAGACATTTGTTGAAAGTTACAAATGTTTTAATTGTAGTTTGGAGCAACGATGTTAAAATTTAATTACTAAAGTAATTGATTTTATAATACCATTTACGTCCCCTTTGCTGGCCGTGTTCGCAGCAAATTAACATAATCGGTTTGTATGTAGATGTGAACTGGGGCTCGACGACACAGGCGCAGACGTACAAGTCTGCGCTAGCTGGCGTGCAGCAACTCAACAGGGTTACGGAGCATGTCAAGAACTATAGGTATTATGTCATATATAGTAAAATTATTAAAAAAAAATGTAGTAAAATGTTCTAATTTTGTAATACTCCTTATTTTCTGTAATGAGGAACAAAGGAAATCGTAGATTACATTAATAATTGCATCACTTTAAAATGATGTATAAAACGTATCGATTACTGATCTGACTCATGTGTCAGGCCACAGATACTAGTGCTGACTGGTTTTCCCGCTGAGAGACCGATGCTGACCGACTTCGCTTATCTCCTCACCAAGGGCCTCTCTCTGATGTTATGTGGACATATTATGCAGGTAAGTTAAGTATAATATGAATGCGATGGTGACATTCGCGTTTAAAAATAACTGGTATAATAAAAAATATATTGCCTTTTATCGATGTTTTAAACAAGTGAACAGGTTCACTTCCTATAAATTATAATAAAAGAATGTAATAATAAAAAAATATATATTGATTTGATCGTTTTCTTCATACTAATAATAATGTGTGTGTGTGTGCGTGGTGCGCAGCGCGCGCCCAGCCACCGCACGCGCGAGGCGCTGGCGGGCCGCGCGTCGCAGTGGCTGTGCCGGCGCCGCGTCAAGGCCTTCTACTCGCTCGTGGACGACGCCAGCTTCAAGGACGGTGCCAGCGCGCTCATACAGGTGCCTCCCGCTGCTTCACTCGCAAGCGCCGATGGACGCCGGTCCGACCCGACCGAAGATAGATCAGGGCTAACGACTCTCCGTGCTTTGAACTCTTGACTTATACATTATATTTTAAACTTTTTTAATAGAAAACTTAATAATTTTCATTGGCCCTCGGGAACTGCAGCCGTATATGAGAACCCCTAGACAAACTAAACAGTATAAAATATGTTTAGTGAGTGGTTCGCTGTTGATATCGTACGTATATTGAACGCTCTATTATCCACAGGCGAGCGGCGTCGGTAAATTGAAGCCTAACATTCTGATGATGGGGTTCAAGGAGGACTGGAGAACGTGTGACCGGTCGGAGCTGGCGGACTACGTGGAAGTAATGCAGTAAGTACAACCTCATGTCATTCAATTAGCTACGAGTGCTAAGGCTTGTGCACATAGTTATACGACGTTACAATTTTACCGTCGTGTGGTGTGAATTTTTATTTTTGTCACTATTATTTAGCTACTAACATAGTATACTAATATAGTTCTCGATACAAAATTATGCATATTATTTATTATTACTATATTGTTTAAAATTCAAGTCGTGCTTGACGATCAATGACGAACTTCAGGCAACCCGAATGTGTCGCATACAACACGGGTGTTCGGCACATTACGACACACTTCTCATTAAGAGGAGAGCAGCCCGGGCTTCTCGGGCTTCTAGTTAGCTATAAGTAATATTCAACCCCACAGCAAGGCGTTGGACGTGCACATGGCGCTGGCGCTGCTGCGCGTGGAGGGCGGGCTGTACTGCGCCGACGCGCTGGACGACGACCTCACCGCGTGCCTGCGCGCCGGCGCGCCCGGCGCGCCCGCTGCGTGCGGGGCGAGCGGTGCGTGCGCGCTTGTGTTATATTATGATAGATTACTTAAAGATACAGGCTTGTTTATTTTTTTACAATTAATTTAAAACAATTAATCCAATGTTTATAATAAATACAACTAAAACTTTCAATATATTCGAACATTAATTTATCGTTCGAAATTTTAAGTAAAACATGTTAAAAATTAAAACTGCTTAATAAATAATTTTGTTTTGTAGGTTCAATGGGTGATAGTATCAAAATGTCGAAATCTACAGAGAGCTTGAACTCACAGTCTAGGGGTAAGACTAACACATTAATTATATTTGAAAAAAAATCTCACGTCAATCGCTTATAAATTCTGGCCCAGCCGTTTCTAGTCCTGGATCAAATGGGTAAAACTTACGGCCGTCTACCTGCCTGCCGTTAACTTTTTTTGGGAATATTTAAGCTGTTTTTTCGCCACCTTGCATTTCTTTCAAGCACTTAAGCTGTATTCTTATATACAACACTTCTCAAACCATAGAGCTTAATAATTTTCCAATAAATATCGTATATATTACAGTAACATATGAGCTAAGAGCTTAATTTTTAATTATAAATCTCTTCTCGTAGTTATCGAACACCAGATAACGAATTTCGTTTAATACTTTTCAGATAGCAGTATGTCGGACGTGTCCATCATGTCCGGGGAGCTGACAGGCGTGTCTCCGGACCCCGGAGCCGTGAGGACGCGTAAGAATAAGGCGAGGTAATATTTTTGACGACATCGTTTTCTATTTCTGTATTATATTTTGTAAACTGCCGCGTTAGTCTAATGGCTAGGTATAGCTAGTATAGTAAAAAATACTAAGTTTTTGTTTTTAGAAATTCTGAGTAGCGAACCTGGATCTATGCTCATACAAAGCGATAAGAATAGAAAGAGATTAGATTTAGATTTTTCGAACTAACAGCTCGTAGTTTAATCCTTCTCGATCGTGTATGATTGTTTGGTCGTGTTGATAAAATGCGCGAATCAGAGGTCTTAGAGGATTGCGGGTTCAAATCCGGGGGAGCAGCGTTATATTGATGCGTTAATTAGTCTCGACAAGTGGTCCTCGCAGGCGGCTGGGCGAGGCGGTGCGGCGGCTGGGCGCGGCGCGCGCGCGGCGGGCGTCGTCGCTCACGTCGGTGGAGCGGTTCACGCGCCGCCGCGCCGGCACCGTCGACGTGTGGTGGCTGTACGACGACGGCGGTGGGTACCACTCGCACGGGGGGGGGGGGAGGTGTCACTGGGTGTTTTAAAGGACATTTAATATGATATAACAGTTATCACATATTGCTGGTGTATTATACCTGAGCATGTAACAAATAATGGAAGTAGTTACCTTCTGTATACTACCCTGTATTGTTGATATTTTTCTTTATAATTATGTATTTCTTTGTTTATTTATATTAAATAATCTAATTATTAAATTAACTTAGAATGAAAAAAAATGTCATCTTTAATGACACAATCATTTTTCAAATTTGAAGCTTTTAATATATTCAGTCGTTAGGGCTGTAGCAGGCCCAGCTAAGTGGATATCGCCTAGTCATATCAAGCCTAGATATTCTACCGCAGAACTGCCTAATGTTGTGTTTCGCTTTGAATAATGAGTGAATTTGATTTAGATCTCGCTTATGACAGCGCATTTATGATGACAGGGATGATTTACCCTTCTAACAGTGTCGATGTATACCGTGTTCTTGAATACAAACAAATATTTGTGGCAGGTCTGACGCTGCTGCTGCCGTACATCCTGTCGACGCGTCGCGCGTGGTCGTCGTGTCCGCTGCGAGTGTTCACGCTGGCCAACCGGCACACCGAGCTCGAGATCGAGGAGCGGAAGTGAGTCGTCGTTGATTCTTTAAACATTTATAATTAACACAAAGTGATTATTTGTTGTAACGATATGAAATATTTCCAATTCTTACTTTTTAATTACGGTGGATGAAATTGCTTTCACATAAAAGGGCCGTACGAATCTAAATATTGCGATAACTATTGCTGTACTTTGTACGCGCATGGTGTATAATAAAAAAGTATCTACTCAACAATCTTAAGCAAAATGTAAAAAAATATTTCAGCATGGCATCTCTACTGTCGAAGTTCCGCATAGATTATTCAGCTTTGAAGATGATATCGGACGTCACAAAGAAACCAAAAGATTCCACGTTAGCATATTTCGAGGACTTGATCGCCCCCTTCAGGGCGTCGGATGACACAAATGACAATAGTAAGTAAACCAGCAGTTATGAATATGGCGTATTCGACTTGGCTTGTATTTGGACTTTAATGAATGTCCGCCTGTCTGTCGTGGGAGTGGGACGCTTACCACACGACTTGGGTCCCTTTCACTCGGCTCGTTTAGGCCTCAAGTTATGGTATTGATGAATGCGCTTTATATAATACACATATTTAATCATCTCCTTTGACCTACCATTCCCGACGGATATCCTATCCCATGTGGCAGAAAGCACGAGGCACAGCTTGTGGTAGTAGGTAGTAATAGTTCCCTCGCGCCGGCAGTGTGCATCACGGAGGCGGACGTGCTGGCGGCGCGCACGCGCACGCACCGCTACCTGCGCGTGCGCGAGCTGATCGGCGAGCACTCGGCGAGCGCGCGGCTGGTGTGCGTGACGCAGCCCATGCCGCGGCGCCGCGGCCTGCCGCCCGCGCTGTACGCGGCCTGGCTGTCCGCGCTGGCCACGGCCGCGCCGCGCGTGCTGCTCGTGCGCGGCAACCACGCCGCCGTGCTCACCTTCTACTCGTAGTCGCGACTCGCCCGACCGGAGCGCTAGGGGTGGGGTCTACTTACCTTTTTTTTAATCTCAATAATAATAAACGGAAACTCCAATGACAACTAAACAATATTTTACGAAATAAAATGGATTAGGTAAACTATAATCGTCTAATTATCACTTTTAAAAACAAATTAAACGTCACGTAGTATTTAAACTATAAATATGAAGAAGTCTGCACCAACTGCGATCGTATTGATGCTGATACGCAATTAATTAAAAAAATATTTGACTTAAATGGCAACATTGACACAGATGCATCTAAAAAAATCAAGATGGAATAAAAACATTATATTATTAATAGTATTAACACATATAATATTAATATACGCTCCGCGCGACGTTTAATTAATCTTTTTAAAGTAATAAACACAACACTTACTAATTTGTATTAAATATTTGTATAACAGCATTAAATATTACCAGTGACAAATAAAAATAGACAGTAGATATAAAAATTGTATATATTTGTATGTTGAAATCAACTTTTTACAGTATCGTGTAATAAACATGTGACCCAGTTAGATTTATTTTATATAAATTATGTATAAACTACATACATGTAGTCAAATGCAGATGTGTGTTATGAAAATGAAAACGAATCGGTTAAAATGATTAAAATTATTGACTATAATCAAACCTTTTATAACATTCTATAAGTCGATTACCACGTAATATTACTTGTATATAATTATAATACTTTCTTTCATTTTTTGACTCAATAGTTAGGAACATATATGTATATTTAGTAACAAACTTTGTATGAATATATTATTTAATGTACATTACTTGTAATGTTCCTGAATTATTAATTTATTGTTATAATAGTGATGTAATGTATAATAATTTATGTTTTCTCTCAATAATTCACTTTTGCGTGACTGAGCCGACATTCCGTTAGCCTGAAAGTACAAATTAATATGTATGCTGTGTATTGGACACGCTATATACATTCTTCACGCTATTGTCACCTTTATGTGAAATGGGTAAGATTGACAATTTGATGTATTTTTTAAGATTCTTCCTAGCTGTTTTCCTTTATGAGGTGTTTTAAAGTTGGTGCCTTGAGTAAAGAAAGACTTAAATGAAATTTGATAAAATGCTTTTGGATTAGCTGAGTATATAAAATTACTAAAAGTTTGAATCTTTTGAAAATTTTCAACATATTGCTATTGCAATTTTTAAGAATTTGACTAAGTCTAAACTTTTATATGAATCGTTACATATTTTTGCTATATAATATTTATTATATAAATATAATTTTCAATTTTGATAGACATCATTTATTGGAATATTTTTTGTCGATTATATCATAGCGTTATTTCCAAGTTATCCATTTTTTTAGAAGGAATTCCATTTCCACACCTTGAATTACGAAATGTCTTGAGGAGTTTTTTCTATTATAGGACAGTTTCGTATTTATATTATTTACGCATAATGGTAAATAATGTTAATATATTACTCAAAAAAAAACCATTATATATCATACAAAAGTTAATTTAGTATTTTTATTTCATACTATATTTAGATGTTTGCATATTTTATTTGGACCATATCGAGTTATAATTGTATAGTGTAATCACGATGCAATTAAAAATCGTTCAATAATTCGCTCAGCATTGTATTGATATAAAAAGTATTCCATTTTTGTGGTGTTTGATAATAAGAATTGGAAATGTTTGTGTGTGTGTGAATGTGTGACTTATTATTTTAGTTGAATTAATTTTTATTCACAAAAGCATTACTCATATTGTAAGAAAAAAAAAGTTTCTATAGATTTAACGTATTTTAATTTCAGTGGTATTTAAAATTTACCGTTATTTGTGTGCAAGTTTTAGTATCATTTTTTTAACGACGAATGAATACGTTAGTCTATGGTAGCTTTGTGAAATTTTAGCACTATTGTTGTCCATTTAAATGTTAACCAGTTAAATTACATACTACTGACATAGTATGAAATGTTTAACATTTTAATAGTGTTGCTGATTAATTAAGTAGTTAGATTTAATTAATCATTAATTATCATTACTTTATTGTGAATCATACAGAAAATAGTAGACTAACTCCAAGCCTTATAAAATACACACTTATCTTGAGACATCAGTTATTTTGAGATTATACTTTTTTAATAAAAGCAATATTGTTAACTTAGTGTATAATTATTAGTAAATAATATGGTTTCGTATTTGCTAAAAATCTCTGATTTTTTTGACAATGACCATTGGTCGCACGTGTGTAGACGTAACTTTACAATGGATTCCAACATAGCAGTCTCTGTTTGGATGATACTTTTGAATATTTTTAATAATAAAAATGTAGAACATCGATAGCAATAGATCTGAATTTGCCGCTTAATTATCTAAATTTTATGTTTTTGGGGGTAGAATCTAAAGGACGAATTCTCAAACTTTTCAGTGATGTAACTAGTATTACCCATTTTATATTTTTAAATGAATTAATTTTTTTCGGTTATATCAACACGCAATTATTACTTTGTTACAATCATGCATATAAACATGTGTCTTTTAATTTAATTTTGATTTGAAAAGTTATATAAGGATAATTTTATAACTTCTATTAAAACGATTTTTCGTACTAAGGTCTGATTTAAAATTGAAAGTGGTTAAAGCAAAAATGAGTTTTCGTCGATATTTTTTTTATTTAACAAAATATATTATGTTTCATAAAACATCATTTGTGATTGTACTGTTTACCATTATCGTACCTGATGCACCCAATGACATTAATTAAGTAGTTAGTTATCTAATTTTGTTTAATCTGCTAATTTATTTATTAATAACGTTTTTAGTGAAAATGTACTAAACAGTTTTTTGATCAATTGTACTTTTGTACATTTAAAATGATGAATAAATAGTAAAAAAAAATGCGTTCGATTTTATTCCCCGCCACCAATCTGATTGCTTTGACAGATGCTCCTAATAAAAAAATACCCTTACATGGACTATTACGAAACTCATGTGCTGAGATACTTTACTGCACGGTATATCTGATAGATGATCATAACAAGTTGGGGTCATTACTTGTTGATAGTGCTTTGTGCATTTTTGTGCTTTGTTCTTGTTACCACTCACTCATAACTTATTCTACCGCCACATAGCAAAGTGAGTACTATAATTACAGGCACAAGGGACGACAATTTCATTCTCAAGGTTGGCGGCGCATTGGCTACAACGGCAATGGTTAATATTACTAACGGTGACAATTTATATGGATGGTGTGACCACTTACCATCAGGAGGCCCATTTTCCATCCACCTATTTAAAAAAAAAGTAAAGAAACTTTCTCAAATGTCATTTGATGTATTAAGCATTGAAATTAATTAATATACGATAACTACAGAAATGTTTAAGGATTGTAAAACATCAAACCATTATATATTAATGAAAATGATGCTTTTTGCAAATGAAATAACCGAACAATTATGGTTTCTATTTGCAATAGTTTGCAATAGTATACGTCTTCATTATTTAGGTTACATAATTCATATTGTAACCACGATGGTTACCAAATGACCCACGGCTTTAACTATCAATGTTGCTTAGGAAGTGACTATTGAGCAATGCCGTCATCTTTCGAATGTCAAATCAATGATGATAGAAAAAGAATTTTAATAGAAAAAGAATTTTAAAGATAAGTTTAGCTAAACACCCGCTGAATTACTGATTATAAGGCCTAAGTTTAGTTGGTACGATTTAGTTACAGGTAACCGGTTCGATTAAAGCCGATTTTTACTTAGGTAATTGTGTAATTTAAATGGCGATGAGAAAACAATCGATTTGTATGCTGATTACATCATGTATATGTAGTTTTAATTATTTTTATTTAAATAACATAGTAAACGATATATTTTATTTGACTAATAAAACGATGCTTAGTTTAATTAAATTAACGAAACTAGAATAACGGAGCAATTTTTACGGTTTTCAAATAGAAAACGAACTTATAGATTATGGTCGATTATGACTTAACTGAATGAGTTGATATCCAACTATTACATTTTTTTATTTAATATTTAATGTACAATTTAAAATTATGTAGTGTTCAAATATATATAAATATATGTACACACGAGTATCTATTTATATTTGTATGTAGGACCTGTCGTATGCAATGTAGAAGCGCACTGATAAAGGATTTTGCGAAATTTTGATTAGCATCATTGATTTGTCTTATGTATATGTATATGTACGTGGTTTAAAGCGTTACGTTTGCTTAATCTAATAAACATGACTATTTGTCTTGGTGTCCTGACAAGAATCGGGTCGGACACAACCGATCGAAGTCAATTTGACTGACTAAATTTCTGTAATAGGAGGAAAATTATGGCATTTTAATTTCTACTCATTTATATATTCTTTATATTGTACAGGCGGACCTTTGCATTTTCTTATGTGAACACAGAGAGAGATTTTCCTCTAACATTTCATATTTCGCAATTCCTACCTTTCCAAAATAAAAAGTATTTAAATATTGACACAGAAAATATGTGATCTATTCTATTAGGTTGTAACTCTGTCTTCTAAACAGCGATCCGTTTAACGCAATTATCTCAATGAAAATCATGAGAGCTACTAAGCTAGCCGGTCTAGTGGTCAAAACCAGTTCACCCGCCAGTCGGCTCGCGCGCGTCGATGTAGTTGTACGCTCTTGTTGACAAATTTATAAACAATATCCCGCGCAAATTACGCCCTATATTCAATAAGTGGTGCATCAACTTTTTTCTGTGTTCCGTAGTTTCGGAGTGCTTTTGTGAACGTGTTTATACATACCTATATTTGAATTGTCAATACCGGATGCAAGAGACAGAGGTAAATAAGATTTTTAATTTGATTTTTAAGCACGTTCGCTGTTTGATATCTCATTGGTTTACGAGCGAGTGTCTTGTTTTACAAGAATTTCATATTTCTTTGGATCAAATATAAGGTTTTATAGGCTTTCTTCAAAATATTATTCTTTTGTTTGCCATCGACTTCAACAGTTTTTTAGATGTAAAAGTTTTTAACAAAATAACTCAATTGAGCAAATTTTCACAGCTTAGCGCATTTTCTGCTATTAGTCATTTTAAATATATTTTTTTAAAACATTATTCTAGTTAGAAAAGCAATTAGTGTTTTAATAAATCTTTTAGCAGTGATTAGTGTAGTATTATTAGCAATTTAAGTTATCAGTAAGATTAATTTTTTGAAAAGTGTATGCTAATCCTTGTAGAGATAAAAAAATAATTAATCTAATTACAATTTAAAATTTTAAACCTAGTCAATGAGAAAACAATAATTACGATTGTTTTCTTGTGCCTACAGCTGAAGTTCCAACGTATTTTAAAATCAAATATTTATTGAAATACAAATTTAAATAATATATAAAATGAATATCACTTTTGTTATATTACTAAAATACTTACCTAATATAATTTATGGATGGATATTTGTAACTTTTGTTGGTACAAAATTGTATTAATATAATGCAGCTTAAATCATCGAAATCAGTTATCATGTTATTAAGAAAATAAAAAGAATCCATGAGAAGCAAACCCATGTTTATGTAAAGCGGTACAAAACGTTTAGAATAAAGCTTGAATGGGTGAATTTTTCGAGTACTTGGTGAACATCCATGTCGAACATTTAACCTGTCTTTTATTGAAGTCGGTTGATGAATATCTTGTGTACAAGTTCTGTTACAGAATATATCTTACAAAGTTACTGTATCTTATCTATTAACTGTTTTCTTCAGTTCTAAGCAGAAAGATGAAAAGTAAAGAGCAGATGGTTAAATAGAGAAACGTTACTTTAGAATATTTATGCAACATAAAACGTAATCAGTAATTGCTGTGGCGTTCAAATCTTCTTGTTCTGCTATAACTTTGTACCTATATTTATTTGTTGATAGAATTCTTAAGATTTTATGGTATCGAACGTTTTATATAGACAAACGTAACCTCGAAAATATTGTATTTTTTTATAAATATATATAATATTATGTATTCCAGCATCCCGTAAATGTCTCACCGTAAGGGACTTAGGGCTCTTTTTCTCTTACGGTGATTTATTGGATAAACATTTACTTAGGTCCTGTCACTACATAAATCACCCTAAACATGTCTGTATTCATATTATTTAAGATATAGATTTATATTTAGATGCCGAGCATTAAGATATACTTTTTAAATACAAATGAAATCTGTGAAGAAAATCGATGGTGCTTGTCCGAATTTGAAACCATAAATTCATTCCATTCCGCTAAAATCTATCTATTTTATCTACTGGTTTATCTTGGTCTATTAAGGTACTTTAAAAGCACACAATTTAGAGTTTTCAAATCTTTCAAACACAGTTTTTGTGTATTTTTTTTTGTTTTAGCAGCATTTGCTTGGAACGTAAGCACCAATAACATTTCCAACAACGTTAACAAAATAAGCTACACTTAACATAACAAGCCTAAAACTATAAACCATCATAATATAAAAACCCCATATCAATCAGATTAGGTATTCGTTTATACAATTAAATCCGTAAAAAGCAAACATACAAAACTCACCATAATATACTATTATTATGTTATGTGAATAAGTGTATTTAATTTTATTCTCCGTGGCTACGCGATAGCTTTAAAAAAAGAATAGAAATTTAAGTAGGTATATCTCAAGAAAGTGAAACTAAAATTGTTCACATATACCAGAACTTTTAATATGTTGGTCTCGAGACAATATTACTCTTAAAAAGAGTATGTATAAATATCGAATTGAAGATCGTAAGATTAAAACAAATTTGTATAATAATTAAAATAAAATGCTGATAGAAGGAGTAATTACTCATCTTATCAGCGCCTACACTCCACAGGTCGGTGGCTCTGCATCGGAGAAAGAAGCCTTCTGGAATGACTTGGAAGACATGCTCCGCTGCATTCCGAACACTGAGAGCATCGTGATTGGTGGAGATTTGAACGGCCATGTTGGTGAGGAGTCACGTGAATATGGACGTGTACATGGCGGCTTCGGCTATGGTCGTGAGAATGCAGAGGGGGAGTCAATTCTCAGCACCTGCTTATTATCAGACCTTGCCATTGTTAACACTTTCTTCCAAAAGAAACCCGAGCACCTCATCACCTATAAAAGTGGGCCGCACTCCACCCAGATCGACTACTTGCTCATAAGAAGAAGCCAAATTGGTAGAGTGACTAACTGCAAAGTGATTCCTGGGGAATGCCTCGCAACACAACACCGCATCCTTGTCATGGACATGCTGGTAGTACCAAGTAAAAAAGTGCCTGAACGAAGCAGACCTAAAACTAAATGGTGGCTGTTGAATGGACCAAAACAGCATGAATTCTGTAAATTCGTAGCTAGCTCCAAGTTAAGCACAGACACAGAAGAATCAGTAGATAGTCAATGGTCTAGGATCCAGTCAACAGTGAATACCATTGGAAAACAGGTGCTTGGCACTTCGAAGGGAGGCCGGGTCATCGACAAGGAGACGTGGTGGTGGAATGGCTCAGTACAGGAGGCAGTTCGAGAGAAAAAGACACAGTTTAAGAAGTGGCAAGAGACCAAATCTCCTGAAGACCGTGACGCGTATAAAGCAGCTAAATGTGCCACCAAACGAGCAGTTGCCAAAGCCCGTTACCAGACGCTGTCACCTTTGTATGACACGCTCCAGACAAACGAGGGCCAAAAGACTATCTTCCGTTTGGCAAAGGCTCGGGAGAAAGCGACACAAGACATAACAAAATGTCTTTGTGTCAAAGACTCTAATGGCACTTTGGTTTGCGATGCAACTAAGGTGAAGGAGAGGTGGCGCAGCTACTTTAACGTGTTGCTTAACACACAACACGCTAATGTGTCTCCTCCAGAACTGCCTCCTAATCTCGGACTTGTTGCACCGGTAACACCTGACGAGCTACTCAAATGTCTTCGTACAATGAAGAACCGAAAAGCCGTAGCCCCTGACGACCTGCCGATTGAAGCGTGGAAAGCGATGGGTTCTCATGGTGTGAACCTACTTACTGACCTTTTCTGTCCCACGCCAAATAATCTGGTGGGCTTTGAAGATGAAGAATGTGCCACAAATCTATATTGACATTATCCGAGACATGTACCATAATTCGGAATCAATAGTAAGGACCGCCGTTGGCGACACGCACCCTTTCCCGATCACAGTTGGTGTCCACCAAGGCTCGGCCCTGAGTCCTTTTCTGTTCAGTGTAGTGCTTGACGTTGTCACAGCGAAAGCCCATGAGCCGTCTCCCTGGCTCATGATGTATGCTGATGACATTGCACTGGTAGATGAGGACAAGCAGATATTGGAGCAAAAGGTGAACCAGTGGAAGGGTGTGCTAGCGAGGGGTGGTCTGATGCTAAATGTTGCGAAGACCGAGTATATGGCCTGTGGCAGTACGGACCCCGAACCCATAAAGATAGGCGGAGAATCCGTTATCAAGACGGAAAAATTTAAATACCTCGGGTCCGTACTGCACGAGTCTGGTACGATCGACCACGACGTCAGAGCTCGAATAAACGCAGCTTGGGCCAAATGGCGGGAAGTCAACGGGGTAATCTGTGATCGCAGGATACCGGTGAAATTAAAGGGCCTTGTGTACAAGTGCATCATCCGACCGGTCTTATTGTACGGCAGCGAGACGTGGCCAGCTCTCGCGAGACATGTTCAGCAACTTCACGTCGCGGAAATGAAGATGCTGCGGTGGATGTGTGGCGTTACGCGACTAGATCGTATTCGTAACGAGCACATCCGTGGTAGCCTTGGCGTTTGCGATGTAGCGGATAAGTTGCAGGAAAGCCGTCTCCGTTGGTTTGGTCACATTAGCCGCAGACCGCCAGACTACGTTGGGAACCGATGCCTGGACTTTGTTGTCGAAGGCCCTAGATCCCGCGGCAGGCCCAAGAAGCGCTGGCTCGATGTTGTGAGGGACGATATGAGAGAGCACGATCTAACTAAAGACGACGCTTTCGATCGGGCAAAGTGGAGGCAAAGATGTAGGAAAGCGGACCCTGGCATTTCTAGGCCGGGAAAACGCTAGGAAAAAGAAGAAGAAAGAATTAAAATAAGATCTATTCGGAGTTACTTTTTTGTTCTTTTAAGAAACACTTGCTAAGCTAATGAACCATAATAGAAGATTTTTTATTTATTTATTTAAGATTATTTTTGATATTTCGTTCGCTCGCCCTTATCCTATTTATTGGTGGTCGGTGCAACGTCTACGGAAAGGACGTGACATACCTTTACGGCAGTAAGATGTATTTTGAGTCAATTTTACACTTACAATAAACGCAAACAAGCCTATACCTAGAGCAACCTTAACAATTGTTTGTAAAGGGTTTTATCACTATTCAATATAGAGTCTGGAATATGAAAGTTGGGCCTGAAAAAACGCGGCAAATTTAATCTGAAAAATAAATAAATAAATAAATAATAGAACCTAATAGAAATTCAATTTCTAGTGAGGCATACTCATCATGAGTATAGTAACTTTCGCACATAACTTTTTATAGTTTTATTCTTTTTTTTATCATTAATAAAATCAATTAAAACCGCATACAATAGTTCACACTTGCCTGGTGACAAAAACATTTATAGAATGCTGTCATGTAAAACAATTCAATGAAATCTCATGCTCAACTTTCGTGTGCCAGAGTCTCATTAAGCTAGACTACTCAAAAACACACAAAACACGCACACACACATACACACAAAAATCTCCTTAATGTGATTAAGATACTTTGACACACCTTTTAAACTTTATAAGACTACATGACGGTACGCTACGGTAACAGCCTGTAAATGTCCCACTGCTGGGCTAAGGCCTCTTCTCCCTTTTTGAGGAGAAGGCTTTGGAGCTTATTCCACCACGTTGCTCCAATGCGGATTGGTGGAATACACATGTGGCAGAATTTCATTGAAATTAGACACATGCAGGTTTCCTCAAGATGTTTTCTTTCACCGAAAAACACGAGATGAATTATAATCACAAATTAAGCACAAGAAAAACTTCAGTGGTGCTTGCCCGGGTTTGAACCCACGATCATCGGTTAAGATGCATGCGTTCTTACCATTGGGCCATCTCGGCCTACATACAGACTACTACTACAGACTACATGACATGTCTTATAAATGATATTAAACCTCATCTCTCTTATATGTTAAAAATTTTGGGTATTTTATTTTTCATTATTAGTTTATGAAAAATTTAAAATTGCATATATTAATTGTGAGAAAAAAACCGGTTTAATGTTTTTAGGTAACTCTTATGTTTAATGAAGTCACAGTTAACGTTACGATGTGGGCTCTTTTTCGTTTGCCTTGTAGAAGTACTATTGGTGTGAACTAGTTAGGTACTTGATTACTCAGGCGGTTAAATTATTGTGTACGAAGAAAGTAGTCCAAGTAAACGCAACATTTTATTATAAATTATTCTTTAGCATTCTATTATTATTTTACTCGTATTTTTTATTCAATTAAAATGATTGTGTCTCGTTCACGAGTTTATCTTAAGAAAATTATTTAATACTAGCAAATCACGCGGCTTCGTCAACATTGCATTCAATTGGAACATCCTTCAAAACCTGACATTTTAACGTACATATTGCCTATTTAAATTATACATATAAAATATTGAAATTATTAGAGAATTATTACAATAAAATAAAAAAATAACTGCCTATTTTTAAGTTAATCATAGACAGGCACGATCTTTTTATTTATTTGTGTAGATACAGTTTATATAAATAATAAATATGCACGTTTTACATAATCTTCAACGCATTTATATTAAAATAGTGATTAATACAGAGGCAATTAAATAATTATAATAATGGTAACACTGGCTCTAGTTATTTCTGCCAGACCTTGCCAGACCATTAACGATATGTGTACCATTTAATATTACGAGTACATAGAAAATCTTAAAGTAACTAAATAAATATTTTATGTATTATTTTGTATATTTTAACAATACATATGAAAATAATTTAGTTTTCTTTTAAATTTATAAATACAATTGTATGTTGCTATAAAAAATTAATTAAAGCAAAATTATCTCTGTTTTATTTAATTTAATAAAGTTACTTTAAAACATTCAGAAAAAAGAAAAAAAAAACCATATTCAAACTTAAATACCTAACAAAAAATCAAATTAAACTTGTATGCTGCTATCAGAATATTATCTACAATATATTTATAACAAAAAAAAAACAATCAGTATATTTCATAAAAATTAATAAATAGCAGTCATTGTTCCGCGGTTTGATTGCAGCCCCGTTACGTACAATTAGCGGGCGCTATGGATCTGCACTTCAGACCTGGCTGCTCATCGTCGAGGTTAGATGACTTTTGTAGTGTTTTTATGTTGTTAAGTAAAAATAATGACGAAATATGATATTGCCTTACAATCTACAGATCTTGCTGACATCATTATACACTACGCCTAAAATGAAACTGTAGTTTTTTGCAAGAATGTAATTGAGATTATAAAAATCTAAAATACATTTTTTTTGCAAAATATGTTAATTGGTGTACCTTTATGAGGTCGCAAACTACTGCATCTTCTTTAATTGTTCAAAATATATTCGTACCCACTCCTGAAATAGCAAGTACGCTCAACTGGACGGGATAATTAGGCATTGCTATTCTGCTATTCTGTGAAAGATAATACGTTTTATAACGAGTATAATAATAAGTTTTTATAATGAGTTAGTAGTAATAATATTCGTTATTTTAAACAAAATTATTCTGTTTATATTCTCGGACGAGTCGATTTTTTTCCAAAAACGTCCTAATTATGACAAAAATGGATTCACAGAAGAATTTTCTAGATTCCGCAAATTTACATTTCATAATCGTAATTTTGTGGAGTTGATTACGTGTTTTTATTTTACTGCGCCATCTGCTATACTCTGTAATTACGTTTAATTATAAGAACAACCGTTTAATTCGCAAGGACAGTCGTAGGCAATAATTACCTAGTTACAAATTTAGTGCAATAGTACCTGACAAACGCAGATATTACCAAATTTATTTATTTAGGTATTTTTTGCCTAACTATCATGCCCTTGTCTGAAACATCGTTGCAACAAAAGAATAAAATCAGCAACCATTTCCGTCTCGTATTGTCTCATCTAATCTAAGGCAATCCAAGGCTAAGTTTCTTAATAAAACATCTTTTCTTAGTAACAAGTTCCATGACTTTCCATGTATAAATTAACCTACCAACCTATAAACAGTAATACTTAGTGTTATGTTCTGGTTTTAAGGGTGAGTACCTACAGGCACAAGGGACATAACATCTTAGTTCCTGAGGTTGGTCACGCATTGGCGATATAAGAAATATTGATATTTCTTACAGCGACCAATGTCTATGGGCGTTAGTTGCCACCCATACCATCAGGTAGCCCATTTCCTCGTCCTATTAAAATGGAGAAAAGTTTCAAGTTACAATAAAATAAATTTAATCATTCCTTTATTATAAAGTTTATTTAAAAACTGTATTGATTCTTGTATTGTATCTGTCAATTATATTTACTATTTAATTTTTTTTATTTTAATTTGCTTTAAAATGAGGTAACACTAGCGTCGTATTCTGAAGTGAAGCTGGTTTGTTTTGTAATTATTAAATCGAATTTGATATAATGTTTTCAACGCGAAACGGTTTCGCTTCTATGATGCATAATAAGTTGCTTGAGCTTTATTATATTATTATCATATATTATGATATTAGCTTATCACTATTCGCATAAATGCTTAATTCTGAAAAAAAAAAACGATAACAATTTTTTTTTAATACAGTTAAATGGGCTGTGTGAACTTGGCACCCGACTTTTAAAAATCGATTTTTTTCTTTTTGATTCTTATAGATATTCGTATTTAGTTGATTGTAGTATTTTTTTTCGTATGCAGTAGCTCTAAAAAAAATTGGAGGACATCGAAAAAAAATCACCCCCCGATTTTATCGGTACTCAAAATGTATAGTTGTTTTTTGAACAGAATCATACATAATAAACAACATACGTTAATAAGTATATCTATAAGAATCAAAAATAAAAAAAATCGATTTTTAAAAGTCCGGTACCAAGTTCACATAGCCAGTTAAATGCTATAAAACATGTAGATTTTAAGTTTGTTTGTTTCTATAATTACGCAATAATCAATGATTATATAAATATTTGAATTTATAATTATTGTGTGTATTGCAAGTACACGTGTAGCTTATATATGAAAACTATTCAGGGTACAACAACATTTTTATTATAAAGTAAGTCGTTCTTATTTAATTATAGTGGAATTTGTAAAGGCAATGAGTTATTGATTTATGTATTTCCGATTAAAATGCCGATTCGTTTGTTATGTGTTACAATACATTGTCATAGTAATGTGTGCATTTGTGTGTAACAATTTGTAAATTAATCGTTTAAAACGTAATTATAAATCATTTAGTTATTAACCAACACCCAGTAAAAAACTTACAGACTAGTTATGCTATTGCTTTAAATTTCGCAAACATTTACGTTTATTATTGCTTATCATAAATATGATTGTGTTTATTTTTTAAACAGATATGAAATCATTGACTCGTGACAAAGTCTTTCTTTTAATTTTGTAATTATTAGTGCGTTTTTAGAATACGAAATGGAATTATAGCTGATAGTACCAAGGGTTATACAACACTGTATCTCGGAGTCTATTGTGAATAACATTTGAATCGCAATTGGCTCCATTATGTTGAGATTGTGAATGCAATGATAGGTTTGAGGAAATCCTTCTTAACCAACTCGATTCAGATGTAAATAACATTTTACGATATGACTTCGGTATTGTTTTGTGTGAAAGGATGACGCTTGGTTCGATTGCGATATTATTTGTTAAGATTAATTATGCCAATATCATTAAGATAATTTAATTCTATGTTTTGTTTTGTTCGGTTTCACAGAAAAGAACCGATACATATAAATACTAATAATGATTATGTTTGGGGAGCTTAACAACTCGTATCCGAAATCCATTAGCTGATATTGTCGCAAACGTAAGGTGACTTTTTTAACTTTTCTTAAAAAAAATGTCAAATATTTTTTCTTATGTTGTAATTAATGTTAATAAAAATTAGATATACAAAAACTTTATTTGTTAACTGCAAGGTAAACAATTTAATTAATTTACGTAATTTGATTGGTGGCCCTTATCCACCTACCGTATTACTTACCTATCTTAACTAAGAAGTACCTGGTTCTTCTCGGTAGAATCTACATTCCAACACGGTAGCTTTTATGAATGTAATTCTGTAACATGACAATTCAAAAGGGATTTTATGGGTCTTCTTAAATAAATAATATTTTGGCTTAGCCGTATTACGTTACAGCCAAATCACTGTCTTATTGATTACGAAGTGCATTCTGTTGTAATTGTATGTATACATGTCTATGGCCGATTTATTTTGTCTGACATAACGCATTTCGCAATCATATTATAGTATGTGGCTTAACAAACTATATTTCGTAGTCACTTCGCATAAAGTATTACTTCAAGTGTCCGCCTTAACGGGACGGATGTAAATCGTAAGTACTATCGATTACAGTCCGTCAATATTCAATATGCAATCTACATTATGCAAAACATCGATTTAAAATCGATTCGCGTCAACCGAGTTACGATTATAATCTGTGATAGATGCGCATAAGTTTATACAAATGTATGCATATTTTTTCCCACGGTACCTTTTATTTTTGTTTACTGATTTACTCATACTTATCACTGCTCTAATATATTATTTTCTTTATGATTATATTTTGTAGCGTAACTGGTGATTTTATTTTTCAAAGGAAGTAACTTTTATAAAAAATTAAATTACTTTTTATAAATTGTATAAAAGTCGATTTTTTTTTGTGTTTCTATTATTTTAATACCGTTTTAGTTTTCAAACATTTATTATTAAAGATTTTTATTTTCCTGTCGTCTAAAGCAAATAGCTATAATTTGAATAGCTACTGTTTTTTGCTATATGAATGTAATATGTATATCACTATGTATAAGATTAATTAAACGTTGAATCGACACAGTTGTTATTTGTTAGTTATTTGCGGAAGCGCGTATACCAACGACGAGATGATCGCTTTTAAAACGACCTGGTTACTACAACGTAACATTTTGTAACACGCTATTCATTCTGATGAAATGTAATTGAAGTTTGTTTCCAATGAAATTATACAAATTGTAAAACTAGTTGATCTAAAGTAAAAACCCAAAAGTGCCAAACGGGGTGCCAATATACTGATATTAATTAGCAATAAAATCCTAAATATTTAAAATAAGATTTGTAGAATATAGGCGAGATGGCCCAGTGGTAAGACCGCGTGAATCTTAACCGATGATCGTGGGTTCAAACCCGGGCAAGCACCACTGAATTTTCATGTGCTTAATTTGTGATTATAATTCATCTCGTGCTTTACGGTGAAGGAAAACATCGTGAGGAAACCTGCATGTCTAATTTCAGTGAAATTCTGCCACATGTGTATTCCACCAATCCGCATTGGAGCAGCGTGGTGGAATAAGCTCCAAACCTTCTCCTCAAAAAGACGAGAGGAGGCCTTTAGCCCAGCAGTGTGAATGTTGCCGCCTGGTTGTAACCTCTATGAAGCATGAAATAGCTTATTGAAGGCTTAAAACATATAAAACCTTTTTGGCTTCAATTTTTTATTTTTTGTTAACTTCGTCTAGTTTCGATGATTTATCTATTAGATTTTTTAAATAAAAACAGACAAGGAATCACAAAATTGACTACACTAATTTATAAGAGGTTATCTATTTTATGGACTATTTAATTTATATTTATGATCAAATTGATCCAAGGGAAAAGGCTCGGTAACAAGGTCGGACAATTTAAAAACGGCATTGACCTTTCCGGCTACGTTCGTTCTCTACTCGATTTTTGGAACACTAAATAATATACGTATGACATATTTTTTCTTTTGCTTCTAAAGGTTTTATTTCTATTAGAATAAAATATTATATCATACATTACGATTTATCTATGTATTTGGCGAGCTAAGAAGTGTGACAATCCTTTTTTATTCCGACTGCAAACTAAGGTTGCCTATAAATTATATGTTTATATGTATTATACTAGTAGTTACGTTGCGCGTTGTCAGAAATATATATGTATATACATATATAATTGTATATACATACTAGTACTACCAGTTATATAGCACTTTTTGTATATATGGCACACTACCTTTCGAATGATATATAACTTTCATTCCCCACCTTTCTTAATAAATTAATACCAAAGCCTGATATTTATGTAAATTTTTTGTAGATACTCGTCTATTTTCTTCATGAGTTATTTAAAAATTCAATTCTATAACGAAACGAATTTCCGCTTTGAATATGTGTGTTATGTGTAATGTTTTTGTGTGTGGTAAAAAATTGGGAAACACTTATACGCGTGTACAAACGAACAAACGAATGCGCCGATTTGGATATTTACTTTCGGCTTCAAAGGGCTTTGTGAGCTATTGTGAGGTGACATTGTTATTTGTGATAATGTTTGTAATTTAGTCAGGTCGTCACTGGTTAGTGTTCGACCTCTGATAGTCGTATTGTCGCCAGATGCGTCGGTGCCGGCCCGTGCCACGCGATGATAACTTGAACGATTCTATTGATATTGTGTTCGACAGATCTATGTATTGTGGATCGACAAGCAATTGTCGATGTAATTATGTACTAGTGGAGTATGTGACCGATCACGGATTTGCAAGGTAAATATATCCGACTGAGTAGCTTATGGGCTGTAGAAATTTCAAGGGCATTCGTTCAATCATTTTAACCAACTTCGAGGTAGAGAATATAGAATAGAGTTTTTTTTTTTATTGTTATAGAATCTCAAATGTGTAAATACATTGTTTTTAATTTATAAGGTGGACACTAAATATGCTGTAATTCATTTGATGTAATATAATTTTATTTTAAAAATGATTTCAATCAAACATGCAATATTTTGCTTATTTAAATTACTTTTTAAATTTAGCTTGAACAAAAATAGGTATATCTTTTCAGTCCCACAATGATACATTTAGTCTTTGATATAATAAGAATAGACAATACCGGAGTACGAATAGGTGTACACAAATACTTACGAGATTATCTATTAAAAATAATACATAGTCTTATTGTAATTCCGCATTGTTTCTCAAACGATTCGACTGACCTATTGGTAAATCTGCTATTGAGTTTCACGATAGAATGTAAAGTGCAAATTAGATTTTTTTCACAGCGGCCTTGTAATCTTACTTTATCATTTAAAATAGAGTTTTATTGAGTTTAGTTTTTCTACGATGACGCGAGAGAACTGTATAAAGATATTTAAGTCAGTGCAAATATTGTAATGCTAGTTTAAAAAATATAAGTGGTAATTTGAAGTTTGATTTAAACGTGACATTAAGCATTTTAAATATAAGTCATGTTCAAAACAACAAATTTTGTATGTGTTCTCGTTTCAAGTTTTAATATATTGCACTAAATATTAAGAAATAAACAAGAAATTAATTGTATCATATACTTTATTTAACAAACTATAACAAAACAATTTCTACCAAACTTTGTATTTAAATCGTTCAAATTTCATCAAAATACCTTAATGTTCATTCAATATTGCGTTACGATGTCTTAAAAGGAAACAATTACAATAGTTTGCTTAATATAAAATTCCAATATGTCGATGCGATGTTCAAATATTTTGTATAATCTGACAAAAAATGCATTTCGACGAAATCGAACCGGATACGCAACCGAATAACATTATTTTCTGTGTATTTAAGCGTAAAATTAATGTCTACGTTTTATTTATTAAAAATACATGTTTATTATGTAATATTGCATTGGATGTTTATTGATATATAATAACGGTATTATATATGACGACAT
Organism: Nymphalis urticae; assembly: GCA_905147175.2. Taxonomy (NCBI): domain Eukaryota; kingdom Metazoa; phylum Arthropoda; class Insecta; order Lepidoptera; family Nymphalidae; genus Nymphalis; species Nymphalis urticae. Next base: position 9,574,958 of record LR989998.1, on the reverse strand, counting down.
TTATATAATAAAATAAGTTTTTAACGTTTTATCCTACATGGTAAGAGGTTTTATTCTACACAAATAATATAAAATGTAGTATTTATTAGTGTCATAATATAGTTTAAGACGTACTAAATATCAGGGTGTACAACATACGTTTAAGATTATACGCGTTTTAAATATTAGCAAATCGCAATCCACTATCCTTTTTTTTTGTCGAGGAGGAAATGCATTTACGCCTACCGCCCGGTTCACGACCGGGACGGTTATGTGGGACTCACGGGGCAGAAGGCCACCGTCCTACCCACTAAAACCTCCCCGTACCCTTTCTGTCTAAACGAGGAGCGCCATGGGATCGCTTTCGCGTGCTACCGTGACAATCCACTATCCTACCCTGACCTGTCCTAAGGGTGCCAAAGCTCTCGGTTCCTACGCTTTCAGCATTCAGTCCGGTCCCACCACCTTCTTTAGGTCATCATCCCATCTGGCTTGTTTTAATGTTTCAAATTATAACTAAAAAAAGATTGTATTGATATTTTTTATATATAAATTCAAACTTCCGAAGCGTTGCTTTTATTTTCTGAATCAATAGAGCGTTGACTCCTTGTACGTAATTTGTGACGCGTAAAAAATATAACTTTGAACCTTGATGGTGACACTGATATATTTCTAGATTAAGTAATTTGCATTTGGAACTTGTCTACATTGACGTAAACTAAGTTTCCTTATATCCGGCTACTATATTCAACATGCGATTCGTATTCTTCTATGGATGGTAGAATGGTCTAAGAGGCGAAATCCTAAAGCGTCCCTATAAAAAAAACGAATGAATTACTAAAGATACGTATGTGATATTTAGGGACGATTTGAACGGCTCGTTACTCGTAAGAAAAACGATCGGTTACTGATGAACAATAACGATTTGTTACACATATAAACCGGTCATTAATCTGCAAATTTATTGTTTTTTTTTTAAATGATGGGCATTTAAAAAAAGAACAATAAATCGGTCAGTTATCAAAATAAATCAGAATCGAATAATTGAGTATTCAATTATTAAGAAATACATAACAAATTATGAATAGAAATTGCATTGTTATACAAAAGTATGATTGCTTAAAGGCTTATTGTATAATAACAGTTAGCACTGTCAAAGAGCTATAGAAAAAAATAATTAATAGATAATAGAACAGATTTATAGAAAATAATAATAGATTTTTTTTCTAAAATATATAAACTAAAGCTTAGCTTCCCATATCTTATAAAATTACCAAGAAAATTAAAGCAAACTGGTACCTGAGAGATGACCAAAGTGAGAACAATATAAAATTGGCAGAATGAGCTTAGATCCATAGAAGAATATAAATAATAGAACTAGCGAAAAAAAACTAACCAAACTATTGACCTTCTACATTCTACATTCTTTACAATTAATTGCATACGCATAAATCAATACACAAAACTCAATATAATGCAAAGAGTAAGTGCGTGAGCTCACGCATCGTATCGCGGTTACGAGGCTTGAAAGTGTGTAAATAATACTGTGTAATCAAAATCTAATGTTTTCTGTAATAGGAACCAGTTGAACCGCTTTTCGAACATCTTTAATAGCTATGTAATGTTACTTAAGCTATATGATATAAATGAGGGTGAAAAAATTATAAACTTTTATTAATACTAATTTTTATTATTTTTTTTTTTTTGGTGTTGTCAAATAAATAAATAAACTATAGAGCAGACTCGCTTTAGAAAATATACTGTGAGGGTTTTCGATTGGCTATCGTTGTCTTAACATAAACAAACGCAACTCTACTTTGACTCAATAATATGCTGTTGTTTCGTAGTAGAATAAGTAGACAAGAAAACTACAAACCGATTAAAATTGTAGGTAACATATGAATCTTGATTATTTATTGTATATGTTACTATAAAAAATATACAATGAAAATAATAGTGTACGAGGTAACTAATTAACAGTTGCGTACTCGTACCTACCAGAAATGAATATGTTTGATTGGGGCTACCTAGATTCTAGAAAAATCAAAAAATTACAATAGTACTAAAAATATGCATTACTTTCATAGTAAATTAAATATTGCCACAAATTCTGTATTCTTTATCGTTCACTTAAAACCATTTCATTCGCATGCACATCAGCATTGTTGAGGATAAGAAGAATCCAGAGGAAAATAGACTTTTAATATATAGTTAAAAAAAATATAGTAAAAAAAAAAAGCCGAGATAGCCCAGTGGTAAGAACGCGTGAATCTTAACCGATGATCGTGGGTTCAAACCCGGGCAAGCACCACTGAATTTTCATGTGCTTAATTTGTGATTATAATTCATCTCGTGCTTTACGGTGAAGGAAAACATCGTGAGGAAACCTGCATGTGTCTAATTTCACTGAAATTCTGCCACATGTGAATTCCACCAACCCGCATTGGAGCAGCGTGGTGGAATAAGCTCCAAACCTTCTCCTCAAAAAGAGGAGGGGAGGCCTATAGCCCAGCAGTGGGACTTTCACAGGCTGTTACATAATATATAGTTAGCTGAAGGATAGGCTCCAGGGGTCGTGTCTTAACCTGTGACGTCACCAACATACCTCAACGTTTCAAAAGTCAAATTAGTACTTCAACTCGTAAGTTCATAAGGACGAATATATGAATAAAAAACGTTTTTTGATGTATTATTTTGTAAATAATAGAGAAAGTATTTTATTATACTTGTATACGTGTGTATGAAGTAATTTTGCTGGAGGTTCAATGACACTGGGTTGTAATTTATTTAATTAGTTATTAAAATGAACAATTTCGTATCTAGTAACGTTAGTCCATGACATTTAAAACGTTTCTAAATATCTTACGACGCAACACTTACATATAATTAAAATTAAAGACGTTTAACACATATATCGTAATTAATACATAAACAAATAAGGCAATAGAGTTTGATAAAGGATTAATCGACATCAGAAAATCAGAGCCGAGATAGCCTAGCAGATATAATGCGAAGATTTAAACCCGAGGAATGTGAGTTCAAAATGGTTTTTTTTTATATCATATCTTATGAAAACATCGCGTGGAAATCTGCACGCGTTACGAAAAACTTTTGCTATATACTAACCTCGGTAGTACTAAAATACTAACAATCAGTACGGCATCAGAATAGCGGATATACTCCAAAACTTCTTTCTAATAAGCTGTACTTAATTTGACAAAATAATATTAATTTAATATATTTTTCAATAAACAAATATAATTCCATGTAATTAAATGAAATATATAATGTAATGTAATGCCTTGTAATTAAATTAAAATAATTTTAATTTATAATTTAAGTTAAAATATTTGCATGTCATAAATATAGTAAATAAATTTAATACAGATATAATGCATAACAGTACTCGAAAAACGAAATGAAAAGTATGAGTAGTGCTTACTCATTGCTCCGAACGTGTCACTCATAACCGGTTTGATTTTCGATTGACCCACTGTTCCCGATGTTCTCATAATCTGTCTCGTCTGAAGGATTAACAAGACAAAACTAACTGTTAATATTAGTGAAACAGTATGACTAATTTGCAACTTAGTATTTTCGGTCATAATGATGTCGGAATTCTGTTCAAATATGCTTTATTTTATATACTTTGCTAAGCAATGCTCTCTATATCTAGTGAAAAGTCGAGTGTGTTTTCTAATGTGAGTTAATGGATTATGTTACGGCTTATATAATCGTAAAGCTTTGCTAAAGGAAGGAAACCTATCTTTTATATAATTTGTCTTGTATATTATGTATTTAACATTCTTTTTTTGACATATATTTTTTTATTTTTAACAAGAAAGTATATTATTTATTAGGTTGGCCGCGCCTATTAAAGTCAAAACATGTTTTAATGCTTCTGTATTAAAAAATGTGAGGTACATAAAATATAGGCGAATACTAATAATAATAAAAAACAATTTTCAACAAACATTTCATTCAACATAAAAGCTTTCGTCCAGCAGTGGACGGCAAAAGGCTGAAAAAAAAAAGCTAAGAAGCAAAGCTCCTTTGAGCTTTAATAATTATTCAAACTTATGTACCAGGCTCTCAGAAGTCACGAGAAATCGAGATCTGCAAAAACAATCTTGACAATTATTACAATAACAGCATTGGAAACACGTTTTTTTTATCCTTAAACGCTTCTCGCGAAATGTTAAAAGGTTAAATAGTATAATTTTTAAGCCAATGAAAACTAATTTGTATTGCGCCAAGAATAAAGCTCCAAATTGAAAAAGCCCTATTTCTTTGTTGTATATGAGATGTGTTGGAATTATTAAGATCGTTTCAATGTACCGATGATTTGTTTTTATATATTTCTGAGAACTTTTGTCTTAGTAAAAATACAAAGGCCAATAACTTATATGAATTCTAAGTTATTGCCCTTTATACGTTTTGATAAATAAGTTTAAAAAAACACAAAAATTAATTCGTTTATAATCTAGAAATTTTTGAATATCCTTGCGCGTGAACACACAATCGCATGCATAAAATTAAAGTAGTGTTAATGTGTTAATAAAAAGATATTAGACAACAGTACATTTAAACTTATATTAAAATCGTTGTTGGCGCTCAATTATTATTAAATTGTAAGTGACATCCATTCAAAAGAATCTATGGCGCGGTCGTCCATTCGGCGTGCGGTCGGTAGATCTATAAATACTTCTCATTGTCTTCATGACCTCTCATCGCCATTACTGGCCATCTCATATCAAGATATATATCATACCGTTTGAACAGTAAAGCTTATCTGTATGAAATATTTGATATTCAATAGAGTTGTTAAAATGTTAGAGCCCACGTCAAATGGGGGACTGTAGATATTTCCTGATCAAGTTCTACGCCGATTCTAGTTTTTTTTACGGGTCGATTGCGCCGAATATATATAAACGTTAATCGTGTGTTGATTAGACTTGTGGAGGCAGTTGGGAGGTGGAAGTTGTCGTCGGACTGCCGTCCGGTTAGATTACAAGAATAAAAAATTACTCACTTACGCTTTCAATGTCCTTCGTTAGATAGTCTCCATTGAGACTGAATGCCGGGTCCAAAAACAATCAAAATTACTTGATTTATTATTCAAAAATACTAACACTTATAGCACTTTTGTTATCTAACAACTAGTTAGAGTACAAAATGCGTGCATCTAATAGATACAACTCATTATTTGGTATAAAAAATATATCTTGTGTACTTTATTTGCCATCATTATAAATAAGTACGGTTTTCTATCAGTGATCATAGTGAAAGAGCAAATTATAGAAACAAAATGCGTTGAGATATAAATTGACGTATGTCTAATGGCATTTTCTTTTTTCCATTTTCGTATTCTGTTTCCCATTACTTTAACTTTTACTTTTAAATTATTTATTTCATGCGTTTATTTTCCTTTAAACTTCGTTCTTTAAACATAGAAACAAGAACATGATTTATCTTTTTTAATGCCCACAACAATATGAGACTTCCGAATAATAACGTGTCCACAATTAATTCATTGTCACTGTTGTTTTAAGATTAAATATGATTGTATTTAAATAAGCGAATGATCTTTATGTTCATTGTTAACCAAAAGTTTTAACTGTCTGTAAAATCTAGTTTAATTTATGCACTTTTCAAACGCCGATATTATAAAAAAATCATGTGATTTGAAAGTGCTGCAATGTGATTTAAAACAAAAAAAACATCCCTATTTATCAAGATACTAAAGTTGTTTCCTTAAGGCAATTCTCATTAAAATAAATCGTCATATTCAATATGCCAAAGTGATTTCTCCTTTTCTTAATGCTTTATTTTTCGGACTTACGAATACTACGTATCAAAATGTTATACAAATTGTTCCTTTTCGATAAGAAATTCTGAGACAAAGTAAGTTTTTATACGGTCTGTTATTTCAATGATAGTACGTCTTGTTATTTGCTTAAATCAAACAATAGTTTAATGATTATGTAAGTAATTAATGATTGTAATCACTAACAACTTGTACGAGGAATGTCAATAAAAAAACTATAAATGACTTCGATTGTACGTATTGATTTATAATCCTCTTAATCTTATGTAGACGTAATGCTTATTACAAGAATTGCAGAATATTTCTTTTTTATATTATAACCTTTATATATAACATTCCTATATATGTGTTCGTATTTTTCTAATTTTTCTTTTTTTGTAATTATGGATGATTCTTAGTAATAGTTGAACCGCACAGACGCTGTTTTCGACATCCAGTTTTTTTGTTTTTTTTTACCAACATTTGTTTTTGCAAATTTCAAACTCATCACAATTTTTTAATTCATTTATATTTATTATATTAACATTATATTAAAACTATCACTGTCGTGGTTGTTCAGCTGTTACAAGCCGGTATTTAGTACTCATATTTATGTCAGTTGTTTACGAGTAAGGAGCATTTAATTTTGTTTTGTTACTACGGGATAATTGTATGGAATATATTTTGTTTTTAACTAAGACTTATTTCATACCATGTTCGTTGCATACCCTTGTTAATAATAACGATTTATACTTTATATTTTTGCTGTCATAATAATTCTAATAGATGACAATATATTTTCTCTTATTCTTTTTATTTATTATCTTGTAGTGCGGAAACCTTTCCGAGTGTGTTCGACTTCCACTTGATAGGGTTTTTATTATCTAATTTGTATTCATTAAGTCAAAATTTAAACAAACAGAATGATTGACAGCTGATTGTTGTGGAAACGCGGTTCTCTATTATTCAGTTCATAAGGTTCTCTACAATATAGTACAGTATATATTCGAACGAACATAAACGTTAGTTCTACAAATACTTACTTAGCAAGAAAAGACTCCGTTGTCCGAGTCTCAAAACTTGCTAAGTTCTAAAAAACCATACAGCTATCATACAAAACATACTATACCGCAGTACCGCGGGCTAGTTTGTTAGTGCGTAGTGTCCGAGGGCCGTAGTTTGACCTCTCTTTCTGATACTTAGTACAAATTAATCGTATCAATAGCAGAAAAGTGGCTAGTTAAACTGATATAATTATTTTAAAATCATTCTCAAATACTAGAGGGAGAAAGCCATAGGCATCAATATGCATAGCTGGATGATTTCTCTCGTTGCACGCTACTTGCGCCCGCGCATGCTTCTTCTGCGAAGTCTATGAAACTAGTAGCATTCTCCACATATTGCTTTTGAATGTTTTTGTTTCGTATAGAAACTAATTGATTATTTTTTCAATCCATTAAAATTTGTTGTAAATTAAATGGCTATGCAATATTCAAGTTGTATTGAGGTTAAGATAATAAACCATAAAATAAATGATAGAATACGAAAGTATTGTTGCCCGAGGTTATACTTTCATTCAATTTACATTCAAAATAATTAGGCGATTCCAGTAAATTTGTATTGCTAATCGTTATGTTCGTTGAAGTCATCAATTTTATTGAAATGTTAAGAGTATGTTTTCACCGCTTATTGTTAAAGTTAAACATATTTCTGCAATAAATAAATTGAAAATATCTGGGTTATCCTACTAGCTCAATAAACTAATTTGTTGAAATTGAATTTCTGTTTCATTATTTATTGTTTAATCAAAAATATAACTGTTTCGTCATGAAATGCCCACAAGATAAAAGCGCGTAGATCTCAACCGAGGATCGCGGGTACAAATACGAGCAAGCATTATTGACTTTTGATATGTTTGTTTTTATAATTCAATAGAGAAATATACGTCATATATTCTACCCCATGTACCACATACCACCGTATTGAATCAGCTTCTGGAATAAGCTACTAAATGGTTAGCACCTTTTCCTTAAGGGAAGAAGATGCCTCCGCGCAGCCTTATGACATTACTAGTTACTGGATGTTATTTTTACCTACTTTTGGTTTCACATTATCTTTTTTTTTAAATTAAAACTGTTGCTAGTATTTTTATATTTGTTGTTAATCACAAGTTAATGAACTTCCATACTTATACGAAAACATTTAAGAATATTGTATTATATTCAGTGCGGTTTGGATTATTTCATTTTAAGCAATATGACTTAATGCGTAACAACCTTTAATTAGGAAACGTTTACTGATTGGCCCATTTTTCATGTCCCTTTTGATTTATGACACTTGTAAGGTTAACATTGTACAATCTAAAGTCACTGTTAAAGAAACGGCTAATCAAAACGCACGAGGTCTATCACAAACTAGTGTTTCTACTATTAGTAATTTATTGTGTCGATGAAAGCGTTCATTAAAATTATAGTTTAACTAAAAATGATCCTGATATTGTATAACATTAAGAAAATCAGCACAGGAGATTATATAGCACAAGTGTGTGCGGAAATAGAGGTGCACTCTCTATTCACGCCGAAGAACGGAATGAGATCAGGATAAGAAACATCATACTTCCAGAGGCGTTAAAAATATAAACATTGCCAACTACTTAATTCTCAGCTGCAATTACATTTTTCTTAATTAAGATTTCTATTGGCCAAATTGGATTGGAATAGTAAAAACAATTATAAATATCATTTCCACGGGACATATTATTTTAAAGGAATAATGTTAAAATCTACAAAATATTTGTTTATATCATGTCATAGTATAATCGAAGCTTACAATCGCTGCTTTGTCCAAGTCATAACAAGGAAAGGATCGCAAGCGCTATGTTGCCTCGAACCGGATTCAAAGGCTATGCCTTTCTTACACAATGACACGTTATTCATGTCAGCCTGGTACTTGTCTGATACATAATAAGAATTATTTGCTAACATTTGGCCTGTGATTTGGAAGAAATGGTGTGTGTGTGTGGTGTGTGTGCATGTTTTTTGTACCTTGCTTGTATGTCTGTCTGTTTTAATTTAGAACTAAACCATAATATTAGGTTTTGATATTAAAGCAGCTGCAATATATTTACGGATGGTAGTCGCCAAATTGTGATATTTAGATTTTATTGTCTAGGTAATTTATTATTTGGAACTTAAGTTTAACATACAATACGAGTACATTTTAAGTGGTCATATTAAAATTTTATTGAATTGTATTTACACACACTTGAAATTCTTTTTATTTGCTTTTCTTATATTTTCCTTTATAATTTAAAAAAAAAAATACTCTGCCTTAGCTCCTCTTGATGATGGGAGAAGGTGTGTATAGTGACATCTCCTTCTCCCGAAACAGCTCTGGTAGAGTGAGTTGGATAAAAGCTCTGCTGCCGTTCCTGTTTCGAAGCCTCCTTCCTCGATTGCGATTCGATCGAGTGCGATGGAAAGAGGCCATCCCCGACCAGTACCATTCTCTATCGACCATAGTACTTACGACAATCAACAGCGAAAGGTCTATCTAAAAACCAACAACGAATCGATCTATTCTGCTGGAGTTCCCAGGGAGATCGCTCGCGAGAAATGTCGCCACATTCGCGCTGGTGAATGGTATGTAATGGAATTTTGTGCGGTGAGAGAGTCCTAATTTATAGGTTGCCCTGGATCGCACTAAACAGGCTTGTAGGCGTATATTCGCCCGTCTACATTTCTATATTTAAATTAAAAAAAAAAATGCGTTCTTTGCTAATGTAGTGTTGCTTAGCCATAAAATATTAAATGTATATTTACGTTAAAATTGAAATAACTAAATATCTTCCGCGGACGGAAAATAAAACTAACACGGTATTGCGCTTGACACGAACATCTATGTAGGAATAAGTGTAATTAGAGGTCAATAAACCACCCCTTACAAGCCTTTGACCTAGGGTTGGCAAATAAGTAAGAATTCTTATAACAGCTAATTGAAGTCATATTAACCTGTATGACAAAAGGTATGCCCTAATATCAAAACCTCAATGTATAATATTGAAATTTTATATGACATTAGAAAAGGCTAGATAAAAAAATTGTAAAAGTGAGGTGAGGTGATAAGAATTCGAGTTTGTTTCATTAAAACTTATTTGATTTGCAAGATACATTGGGGTGTATCAATATGTTTAATCTTTTTATTATTATTTTTATATTGTACTAAACAAAAAAACGGTCGATAAATGAAGACATGCTTAGAATTAAAAGGATATTTTGAAAAAGTATCAGCCCTAACAATAGGTCATTGACCAATGCCTGCCATTGTCTGTCACACCATCATTAGTGGTTATTAATAAATGTGTGCTCTATGATATATGGTTTTACAAGCACTTATTTGATACCCTTCATAGATATAACCATTTTCAGGTGGCCTCTCGTAGTAAGCTAATTGTAAACATTAGTATTTCATTTTACATTGGGTTACGTTGATACTTTGTAGTTTTTATGTATTGCTTAGTACACGCGATAATCGATAAGGTATTACAATTTATGTTTGTGCTTACATAATAAACACAAGGTATTTTTATTTATATTTTTGTATGCCTCATACATACATACATACTCGTATTGCTAAATGAAAAATCAGTTGTCGATTTTATATTGTTTTAATTATTGAAATATGCAAAAATTATTAATGATAATCACGGTTCAGTCATGATCATTAATTTATTTAATATGTATCAATAATACATTTATTATATTCAATTATAAAAACAATTGAAACTTTCTATTCATATCAAATTTCATTGAGGTTTTAATATTATTATTGATTTTATTTTCGTTTATTCCTAAAGTCGGATTTTAAAAAGCTTTACTTTATCCTCGAAACAAACAATGCTTTCCCATAAATAAACTCTAATTGTAACATTAAATAAAGTAGTAATTCCGGATTTTTACTAATTCAACACCGATGTTCGACTCTGTATTAGTTAAATTGAAATGGGACTCTTGATTTAATATTATGGCAATAATTTCGTATTTTAAATAATTGATATTAAGTTTTTGGTCACTACTAACAGTAAGAAACAAATAAAACGTATAATTAATTAGCTAATATTTACCTTTTCAAAAAGAGTTGTAGTCTTAAAGGATATAAATTTTATCTTTAATTATACCTATTACTTTTATTTCATATGAATTAAGTACATAATACACGTACATTTGAGAAAATATGAATAAATTATATATTTTAATTAAACATTAAAAATAATCATAAGAATTGTAATTCTTTTAGCATATTAATATAATCAGAAAATTATATCATTATATAATCTTACTAACAAGGCACGGCTTTACCAAAAAATGTTGTTTAGGGATTTATAATTTAAATAATCCTATGTCTTCTTTCGAATATCAAGTAAAAGAATTATTAAATAGCTTGGGTATGCTTTAGACTAAGCAAACAAACAATTTTTTCTACTGAAATCAGTACATGTGTACAATCATTATATATTATCGTGCCGAGAGGAATGGAGAAAGCGTAAAGTGCGCTGGACCGCGACGTTGAGCGATCCACACGCGTGGAGATTTGGAGACAGGTAGTTACAATGTTTCAGTGTTCATGTACCAGGATCTCATAAGTATAAGAGTTTGAGTAACATTGAACCATATTAATAAAACATTTTTTGGTATAAAAAATATTAAATTTATATAACAAATATAAGTCCAAAAAATATATGAATCATGTTTAAAGTACCAGGATCACGTGAGTGCGGAGGAGGTTGCATATTTTGTGTGTCGAAATTAAATTTAGCCTTCATTAAAAAATACAATAGTAATAATTGGTTCAACATATTTTTATACTAATGGACCTAACCAATAAGGGACACTCGTATATGTACTAGATTTATGTACTATAATTGTCAGAATTTGTAAAATCTTAGTCCTGTTTTTTATTATAACTGTTAGATCTTTGAGTGTTTAGTATACCAAATATACATAATAACTAAAGGGGTTTTGTAAAATATTTAAAATTAAATGGTCCTTGTTACTAAATGTAAATAATAACTGACATAGCAACGCGCGTCTCAAAGTACTGGGGCTATCATCAGGAAAATTTGCATAAGGGTGGCTTCCTTTTACACAGTAGGTTAACACTAAGGATGGATTTTTGAAAATTTAACCTCTTATCTCTAAAGGGGATGAAAATTCTTTATTTTTGAAGAAAAGAAATCTATGGAAATTGGTATTTAGCAATTCTGAATTACGATGCGCGTAAAGCCGCGTTTAAAGTTCTAGTTTACTTTATAATATTGTGTTTGTATTCATGACATATTCTAAATTGATAATTAATTTTATTTACAAATAAAAAAAGACAACTAAATTGAAAATGAATACTGAATATTTAAATAATTTAGATTTTTTAACAAAGTATTTAAATATTATATGTTAACGAAAACATTTATATGTAAAATGAAAGTTGAATTTAATTTAATAATTATATAATAATTAAGTTAATTGAAAAACAACCTTAACTAATAATAGCAAGTTATGTCGTGCAATGGGTAAAGGTATTTTTAATTTTAAGGATAAGTAAATGGAGTTTGTATGTTTTTCTTATGCGAATATTTTTCAAGGCGTAAAAATATATTAAGCTTAGTAGTGTTTGCACGGATTTGACCTTCAGCTTATTCGGTCCACGTCTTCTATTACAAATTTACATATTAAAGTTCCTCGACTTTACTTTAATCAAAAGATATATCACTATAATAGGCTTAAAGAATAAAAACATAGACTGACGTCACTTACATGAGAACAATATATAATACATAAAATAATGTCACTATATATATCACATATCTCATTATAACCGCCTGGCCACGGGAATCTTTAAAATTTCTGGCCTAGATAGTATTTCAACAACAAAATAGAATAAAATGAAAATGTATTTCAAAGATCCAAAAATGGAAAAAGTCAAATATATTTCAAACAAAAAAAAAAAACTTTAAATACACATAACAAATAACTTCAGCTACCGCAGATAAATCCTAGTACATCACGAAAATGTACATTACTTTTTTTTACATTAACTTAAAAGCAAATATGAAAAAAAATCTATGTCCATATAAAACTAAACGATTTTGGTTCCTTGACTATTCACCTGTCCCGTCGCCTGACGCTCGTGCGATTCGCGCGGCAACATTTGCACTTCGCACCTCCGTTTGCTACTGTCCATGGCATTCTTGGAACATTTACATAAATTTGTTTTAATCGCAAGGTGCGTCGCCGTTCCAATATTTTTTTTCATTTTATCGCCGTCCACTGCTATACGAAAGCCTCCCCTATAGAACGCCAACCATCCTGAGCAGCCCTTATCCATCCCGTACCTGCCACCTTTTTCAAATCTGTGTCTGTTGAATATTTGCTGCAGCGATTTTCCCGTGGCCGAACGTAAATTATATATGTATGGTGTCGTGTCGTTGAACAAAAACCCGTCTAACATTCATAGTTAAGCTCTTTAATTAATTTTAGACGTGCATATTTCAAGATAATCTTAGGAAATATATATTTCTTAATCAACTTTTGATTTCTATTAATATCTAATTTAAAGCATCAATTGCCATAGGCCATAGAATTGCATAAGTATTTCTGAATTCTTAAAGGGCTTATGCAATTTCGGAACAGTTTAACCTTGTTTTTTATCAATATTTGTCTCACAACTTTTGTATTTGTATAAGCTTATATAAGGCTATTAGATCGTGATATGCGAATATTTGTTTATTTAATAACATTTCTTTTTGTAACAACAAAAAAAAAATGTATAATGTGCAATACCGCAAAGCAATATTTTTATTATATAAACGATTTAAGATCAATTTAAAAAGCAAACCATTTATTTAATTTTCTCCTTACATTTTTCTGATATATGCTCGTAATGCTATAGGTTTTTAAGACAAACATTGTATAATTAATTATATTAAATAATATAGCGCTGCAAGGTTTTATTGTAAAACCCTTTCGTTTTATTATTATAGTGATAGTATAAAGATTTTGGCGCTTACGTAATAGTAAGCTACATAACTAATGTAACTAATACTATAGTAGAGATATTTGTATTGATAGACGTTACCATATGCTAGAACATTCGAATAGATATTTGATATCATGCAGTGTTACGTGAATGATGTCTTTATATTTCTGCACGGTCGTGCATCATGCCCTAGAACCATATCGGAATTAGAACAAGACCAATTTAGTGATAGGACATCTACCTTTTAAGTTTTAGTGAAATAAAGACAAATTATCGTTGAATTACTGTTTATTTAGAAAATATCTTTCAAAAAAGCGCCTAAATTGATTTATTTATATAATAAAAAAGTTTACATGATATAATCATATTTTTTTCACACAAGTTATTATAATAATTTTAAGATTATTTTAGTACAAAAAATAACATTTTTTTTTAAATTTACATCTTCCTAATTAATAACTAACCTTTTGACCATACCTTTTTTTTTGTTAGGTGTGTTCTCGAGTTTAGACTATGTAATTATATATTCGCTTATGTATATTTGTCGCTGTATCGCTGCTTCATACGTAAATTAAGAAATAAATAAACATTTCAACTTTGACTCGTTTTATTAACTAACTTAAATCTTTGTAAAAAGTAAATTGAATTGAGAATATCGTCAGTATGGAGTCTAGTTTGCCAATTCTCTAAAAAACGTCAGTGAATTAGACCGGGTCTAAATCAGCTCGTTGCTTTGTCGCGGTCTCTGCGTCCCTCTTTAATACGAAACACCTTCAATAATGCGCATGCGCTGGTAGCGTGACGTTAGTCAAATGTTACCGTTACAAGGTGTTCAAAGCAACACTGTTTGGGAAATTTGAAATCAGTATCAATCAAAATTAAAATCAAAGTTCACTTAATAATGTTAATTAAAATGAAACTACCACCGTTGAGAAGTTCCGTTCTATCTAGAAGAATCGGTAAAAACTGAGAAGTTATAATTTTCCAAAAATTTCATTACATAAGTATCCACCAACCAAACTTCAAGTATTGTGGGATAAGCTCCAAACCATTCCTCAAAAAGGAGAGAAGTCCTTAACTCAGCATTAAAACATTTACAGGCTGTTACTTTACTTGATTATGAATATAAGGATATTCGTAAATGCAGTATACTTCAGAAGTATTAATTCTTAATATCACTAACAGACCGATGCAAGACATCAGATCTCTTGATATAGCACTGCTTAATTCGTACCGGAACACAACACAATATTGTCGCTTAGCGGTAGAATATAGTGAGTGGCTTATACAAAGGCGAGGCCAAATGAGACTAGCAAAATTCAAGATCACTGCGAGGCTTTTAATAAATAATGACAAATGCTTAACGCCAAACATATGCTGTATATTTTAGTGTTCCGTTCCGCAAAATTGTTTTAAGTGCTTTATCGGTAACAATGGTAATTAACCATAAATTAATATTTAGTTCTAATGTTCTAAATTTAAAAATATAAGATACCAAAGCAAACTATTATTAAGGCGACGTCAGCGAGATGAATCAAGTCTAGAGAAAGCAATACTGCTAATAAGGAAGTGTTGATTTGTGGAGCGCTTACACAACGTGATCGATGTGAGTACATTACCAACATGTGTGTCAAGAGCGAGCATAGAAGATTTTATTAAAACTACATGTTCTGAAATAAAAAAATACATGTTAAGAATTTAAATTTTATCTTGGCATCACCCTTCGCAGCGGGAAAGGCCTTGCAGAATTTGCACTAAGAATCCTAATTGACGTTATAAATGCAAAATTGAATTTGTTTGTTACGCGTACACGTCTTAACTACTTAAACGATCGCCATGAAATTTTGCATACACGTTGTCTGGGGTAAGTAAGTAGAAATGGCAGGCAAAGGGTATGTAATACCTGCTCCCAACCGATCACACACGGGTGAAACCGCGGGAACTACGTAAATTTATAAATCATCCCTTTGATTTTATTTAAGTTAATATGTGTATCACTATTATATATTCGTTACCTGTACCAAACAATTTTGTGAACATTACTTTGGAATAAAAATGAATATATATAATTTTTATAAGTCTATAAATAATTTTTATTTCTTAATATAAATCTATAATCAAATTATACAGTTATCAATAAGGCAATTGTACAGCGACGAATTTGATTCAGTCGATGTTTTGCAATGCGGCCTTCTTTCGATTGTTTTTCATGGCTGTGTGAATAATCGGTTAATGTGAACTTTTTACGTTCATTCTCAGCTGGAGGCTCGATTGTTGACTATGATTTCGAACTTTGCTTGTTTATAAATTGGAAAAAACTATATTAATAAATTAATTTAAAAATCAGATATGGTTGTGTGATTTACACTATTTTTTATTTTGTTAATGAATAAATTTAAGAAATTTAAATAAAATTTATAATTTTAATTAGTTTGCGTATGATAAAAAAACATTGTTCAGTACCAAAAATGGAACCACTTTGGAGCTACCGATTCTAACGCAAAAATGTTTATAAAAAGGTTATACTTATACGAACATTAATAAATATAAATAACTAAGAATCTTCCTCTTTTTTGAAGTTGATTAAACTTGGTAGCACTGTCAAATGGAGATTTAATTAATCTCCAAATGAAATATTTATTATTTTCGGTCAGTGAATGTTGTTGGAAGCGTTGGTCTCTGCTGGTTTTACCCAAGGACATTCATGTTATGTTAAAAATAAACGATGTCGTTAAAAAATTCCCTACAAAATATACGCTAGTAAATATATATATATATTTAAATTTTACTTTTGTTTAACATCCGTTACAATCTCTTTAATTAATTAATTATTTTAAGTTATGTATAGTTAAGATTAATAATGTTGAAAACCGTCACGCGTCGTTAACAAAGAAAAGTGAAAAGAATTTACGTATTTATTTCAAGCGTCATCTTAACAATGACACACTAAAATAATATATCAAAATAAATGTCAGTCTGTCTAGAATAACTCTTAAGTCTGCTTAAGTCATTCCATTTTCCAATACGAACCAATTGTATTTCTAAAGAAAGTGTATTAAATATTTCAAACACTTTCAGTATTGAAGGTTTACGCCATTGATGATTAGCTCCACTTTCCATTGTACGACAAAGCGTCCTTTATGTTTCGTTTTAGGATTTTACTTTTAGTTTAATGTCCAAATTATTTCCTAGTTAAACCTACGTTTGACCGGCAACAGGGATGAAAGTATTTTGACCCTTAACATGGTTAAGTTTTAAGTATTCTAGTTTTATTTCTGTAATCAGGTTATTTCGAACCAACTGGATCTTGTTCATCTACTTCCTGGATCTGGTTCAATACACTTCCGATCATTAACACAAATAAATAACAAAATAGCAAAATTAAGGAAATATTTTGCATATCGCATCAATGATTTATTTGATTTTGTACGAATTTACAAAATAAGTATATATTTAACAGATTTTGGAAGACAGATGATATTTATTACCGGTATATATAGAATCTTTATTTGGTATATAAAACGTCATGTTATTTATTTTATATTTTAATTGAACACAAAAACATGATTGTAATTAAGACAAATGTTTGATTATTTAAAATGATTCATTTGCAATTTAATATCAGATATAATTGACGTAATGCCTCGTGACGTAGATAGCTCACTGCACTTCGATTATGTACCAGATGTGTAATCTGAGACACTTACGCCCACTGTTATATCAAGTGGAAAATAGTTGTCTATTGGATTTTTTAGGAATAATTTATTTTTAAAAAGAAATACCTACTCATTTCACCTACCTATACATGTTTTTAATGAATAATCTCAGTCTTCTAAAGAGAGCACTTGTTCAGCTGTGCGAATGTTATAAGCTGTAACTTAACTTTTTTCTATTATATAGTTTTATTTGCTATATAGATTTATAATTTTTATTGCAATCACTATATTGCAAATTGTACTATTAGTAGTGATAATGATTATTTGACAATTATATTTAGATTTAGAATGTTACTACTTACTACGTAATTCTGCATATATATTGCAGTAGATCATTATATTTTGACTAAATTGAAAGAAATACAATGCAACACAAATTGAAGTGTTATTTTTGTAATTATCTGAGCGCCATAGAGCAAATAATAGTAATAAAATTAGAATAACTAAGAACATTGTGATGTTTTTTTAAATAAAAAAAATAATTATTTACACCAAATAAAAGTAACATTCATAATTTCTATTATATAAACAATTTAAGGTCAGCAACCTTATATAATTTAAATATTAAGAACTTTTTCATTCACTTTCCCTGGACAAGTTAAACAAAAGTGAAAATAATATCGTAATTTGGGGTCAGCGGAGCGAGAAGCAATTAGATCTTCTTCGTTGTTATTCACTTACGTTAAAAAACAATTGTGACGATACACCCTAAGGTACTTACTTCAATTAGTAGATCGTTCAATTAGTAGACTATGTTAACAGTTATTGATTTTATACTTCTCTGAATCATGCTCTCATATTGCTTCTTTTTGCAAACATGTAATGTCAATCTGTGACATGCCATCACAAGTCATTAATAAAGTGTGTATTTATACGTATTCATATACTACGTCTATTATAAACAAACAGTATTATATACGTATTATTTATATTACTTTCCACTTAGTATCTACAAAGGCAATATTACAAGGGTGTAAACTCTTACGTATGTTTTTGTTTTTGTACAGATAAAACAATAGTGTTTCTTATTTACCAAGACAAATAAGTTCAAATCTCGGTGTACTTGTGTTTGCTCAATATATTTTAATGGTTCATACGCTAATTTTGGACATAGTCTAGAGATTAAACGATGGGTCTTTAAATAGCGTAAAATAAACATCACTATGTCTTTCATAACATCAATATTTTAAATGGAATAATAGAAAATGAATGACGTGTCCTTGATAGCCTTCGAAAGCAAACATTTCACGTCTCCGTCTGTTTCATTATGACAAACGACTCGCGTGGTCACTACACGCTGACAAGCAATTCATTTTCGTAACTTGCGCTTTCGACTTCTGTTCATTCTAATACGAAATAGAACAGTGCAATCGTTTTCATCACAATTATCTTCAAACTAACACCTTTTTAATAATTCGTTTTTGTTAACGCAAAATCTATTAAACTTTGAGGCCTTCTAAACATAGCGGGGTACTTTGATTAATTAATGCAATAGATTTGTTATATAATAAAACAAAAAATATATCGAAGTTTAAATTTTTCGTAAGTCATTCTCAATTGATCTTTCAACACGTAATTAAATATTTATCTTGCTTATAACCAAGTATCGTTTATTTAAAGACAATGCACATGAAGGCATTAATATTGTTAATATGTGATATTTGAAAATTACACAATTAGGATATATAATTTATAAACCTTTTTTTTCACTCAGCTGTAACTAATGACTAATTATGTCCTACTCATTTACTTACGAGATCGTTCATGAGACGAGTGAAATCAAAAACATTTGTATAATTCATCGGTACTTGATTCGAAATAATGTCTTTTAGACCCTTTCTTAAGATTAGTCTCCAGTTTCGAACGCTAGTTAATGTCTTATTCATTCGGCTTCATTCTTAACGCTTAATGTTCGCCTGTTCCGTCATCAACTGTCACTGGCCAATGACTATTAAAATTTAAGGCAAATTAGATAATTCTTTTGATCGACGTTTCTCGAAACTGGCGGGTTTGAATTCATTGCGCTTTCCGATATGTATAATGTATAAGCAATGTAAAAACTTTTCGAACAATAGAGAATAAAACGAGCTTTATGTTTATTAGTAACTGTGTATAATTTATATGTATTATTATAGCTTTTAACTTTACTAAGAAATCCGCAGGATGTCTCGGTCGCCTGGGAATACATTTATTTAATTGCACGTACGCACGTACGGCGTGCATGTATCTAATCATCAGATTAAAAGGAAATGAATCGAATCAAAGAATGAGAGAAACGAAGATAAAGTAATATTCTGCCTAAAAAAGCTGGCATATTAAAATAATGTAAATTCGAAGTATGTAAAATATACATCACAGCTTTTTGTCCGTATAGCACGTCTATGGATATACAAATAACTGAAGAAAAAAAATATATTTATCTCGAAATTCTAATAAGGTGGATAGTAGATTTAGTAGCGTCTTAAGGTCCTTTCCTCCTCTTACGACCCGGGTTCCTTCAAACGAGGCGTGAAGAGGCATCTTGCGGGCCGGCAAGGCGAGGGCGGCTAGTGCAGAACCTTCTTCCCGACTGTACTGGCCGTCCTCGCGTTTGGACTCTACTACCACTTAACATCAGGTGGAGTAGAGTCATTTGCCCTCCCGGCAAATATAAAAAAAAAAAAAAAAAAAAAAAAAAAAAAAGGTGTCTAAGGCCTTGGTTTGTTGCATCAGTTGTTCTCTGAAAGGGCGTGTGTACTAGAGTTCGTGTCGAACGTGCAGCGTGCTTTGTGTACTGATTGAGTACAGCCGGAAGAATATATTTCTAAATGTTATGTTGACATAACATCGTATTATTATCACGGTAAATATTATATAACACATCTAAATTTTATATTTGGTGGATACAGGTTTAAACCGGATTCGCCTTAAGTTCTTTATAACAATTATGTTATTTCGTAGTTTGATTTTATTTTTTAGCATCCTAGATAATAAACAGAACAATCCTAATAGAGGTCACTCTTCCTTTACTAATGTTTATTTTTACACAATTCAATTCACCAACATTATCATTGCATAAATAAATAAATCATTTTTTTTTCATTACATTTTTTAATAATCAATTACATAATATTATAAGATTAAATAAGAGAGAAATAGAACCATAGAGTCAAACCATAGAGTCTGGATGTATAGCTTTGTTTGTTTTTTTATTTTTTTTATATATTATTATAAAAATGACTACATATCTACTTATAAACAATTTTTCACTAATATTTATGTCTTTCGATTATTATTGAAGTATTCATGAAATAGTTTCTGATACAGTATTAGCTGTTTATATTTCTTTCGATCACATTTATACTTATAATACAATAAAATAGATTTTGAAATGATTAAGATTTGTTTAACATAATATTATTATGCGAAGTGTACATTGGTACAGTGCAAGTACGCTACGGTGAATGGTTTTTAACATTTGAGCGGCACTTACGTCGATATCGATGTTATTTCATTTAAGGTAGTGATGTAATGCGGTGTTGTTTAATAGCAATAGTGTTGCATCTACTTTTTATGTAAAAAAACTACAGAAAAACTTATTATAAGTGATGTACATTTTTGAACTAAAACACCTTTGAACTAGTTTTAGAATGTGTAATTTATATCTTGTATGAATAATTATGATGATCAAATTGTATCGTTACATAAAAATATAATAAAAAGCCATTAACATATTAAAACGCCTATTATGTAATTTGTTTCTTCCTTATTTTATATCGATTTTTGATTGTCACAGCACTATTTATAGTAGTGGGAGCGCAAGCGCATTCTGTCACGACCTGTGTCAAGAATCGCTACCATTAATAACCAGTCTTATGAAATTCCATTTACAATGCATTACATTGCCAGCTTTCTATGAAACATAAGTATTTAAAATAATAAAAAAGAGTAATGAATACGTAAGTTTTGTTCAAATATTGTTACGAGTGAAACGTGGTGTTGGCATAATGTTAAATGGAAAATAAAACTAGATATGTTTGTTCTTTGTTTGACAAAATTACTTATTGCTCAACTATATATAATTGGAGACAAAATGACTTCTTTGTACGGTAACTACTTTTGGGCTTAGAGGTGTTTTGAAATTTATAAAGTGACCTAGAAAATGAGTTACATAGCCTTGAGAGGTTTAGAACTAATAAGCTATTTCTATTTTTGTATATATATTACTAGTTTTCGTCTGCGGCATCGTCCGCTTGTTAGGATACAAGTATTGTCCTGTACTGTATCCTTGGCAAGGCGTATGCAAAACTTCATGTTGATCGGTTGAGTAGTTAAGTTGTGAAAGCGTAACAAACATATAAACTGTCTTTGGCACCTATGTATGTGTACGATTACAATTAGAATTATAATTAGTGATAATTACTAACAAATGTATCGAAGGTTAATGTAAAATTACGATAAAGAGTAAATATGATTGTCCCATTTATAAGTTATTTTAAATTACTGGTAGTAGGGCTTTGTGCAAGCTCGTCTGGGTAGGTACCACCCACTCATCAGATATTCTACCGCAAAACAGCAGTACTTGATATTGTTGTGTTCCGGTTTGAAGGGTGAGTGAGCCAGTGTAATTACAGGCACAAGGGACATAAAATCTTAGTTCCCAAGGTTGGTGGCGCATTGGCTATGTAAGAGATGGTAGACATTTCTTACAACGCCAATGGGCATACCTATTCTATAAAAAAAAAATTATTAATGTGAGCGTCCTTAGCCAGAATATTTAATATATTTAGTTTATTATAAAATAATTGTTCTGAACAGAATAAAATCAAAGAACGTTCTGCGTTGGCGCTGACATTTTTAAAATTAGATAATTTTTAAACTATTCGTGTTCCATGTGTTCCAGTGCTATTACTGTGAATCGATGTGAATATTTCAAAATTGCCACCAATTGCTCTTCCAATATTGATATTGTGTAGTACCTTTTTTTATATTCCTACTTAGCTAATGTTTACTAGAAATTTAATGCAATAATATAATTTAAGGAACGTTTAAATTAGTCCATACTGTCTGCAAATCCTGGATATTAGCTATGCTTACCATAAAATTGCCTTATCAATTCTGAATCTATTTACATAAGAATCATTTACATCAAGTTTTTAAAATTAGTAAGTATAAAAAAATTAAAATGAACTAAATATACTAATATGACGCGTCGATAGGTAAGTTTTACAATCTTAGAGAAGTTTTTTTTTAAATTACATATCAATTTAACGAGCGACTGGTCCAATAATTATAACAATTCATCTCAACATATATTTGTATGTCCTTGAACTTGAACGTAATCGTAGTTGTATGCAATGCTGAGAAAGAAATAGTAAATATACATGAATGTAGGATGTTATTTGTGTGTGTGTGTGTGTGTGTACTGATAAATTAGCGCATCTTCAGAAGTAGGGCAATCAGCGAGGCGTGGGTTTGATAAAACTACTCTTTAAAGGTCACGTATGAACGCAAGTCCTTGTTTAATGGTTGTGAACGACTACTGCTCATTTTAATCTATTTCAATTAATTCCGTACGTTAAAACGTGTCGATACACTTACGGCCTTTATCTTAAGATATCTGTACTAATATTATAAACGAGAAAGTTACTTTGTCTGTTTGTTACTTTTTCACAGCTAAACCACTAAACCTAAACCTTGTACACTTTAGTTTATGTGTCGACCTCCACGGTCGGTACGGACACGTACATTAAAGTACCACTCATCAATCTGGTTTTAGTTTGGAATTTGACACACTAATTAAAGTTGCTTAACAACTTTGTACAAGTTCAAATGTTTTAAATACGAAATTCGTAAATCCACTATATTTTGTATAAAAATAATAAGTATCATAATATTTTAGCGACTTGGTTCCTGTAAGGGATGTATTAATTAAAAGCTTTGCATTTGATACGCTAGAGTATCCTTAAAGATGCATTTCCACGATTCCTAAAGGGTATTTATATCAAAATCTTTTATTCAATTTAGAAGCATTACAGTTACTTATTGGTCAAATTAAAAATTACCACCGACCTTCTCAAAAAAGGAGCGAAGGCCTTACCCTATGTTATATTTATTGTTGCATTGTTGCATAAGGCATCTGCGAAGATATAATTTTAATCTCGAAAAAGTGAATACAAATGTTGCTGATTTTTCACAATCATTCCTATATTCGAGTAAAAACTATATACATATTTCCATAATACATAGAAACTTATACAATTACAGATTCTACTTCTGTTATTAGGCTTCATTCAGAATTGGGGTCAGGCAATTTGCATCTAGTGCTCAAGTAATACCAACAGGTTTGAAAGCTTAATTCAGGCATTCAGCTTTAAGCTTCTCAAAGCTTTTAAGCGTAATGTTACGGTACTTAGTACTAGTTTATGTTAGCAGCTTAAATATATATTGTGCTATGTGGTTTGTATATTGGAGATAAGTATTGGAACAATTTTAATAGTGTTTTTAATGTCTATTACGTTATAAACTATGATATTTTAGAATATTATTCTCTAAGTTTGAGGTGATTATTAATATTTTGTAAAAGTTTTTTTCTTTTAATATAAACGGTTGGCGGATTGGCAAATGGGGCACGTGATGGTAAGTGGTCACCACCGCCCATAGACATTGGCATTATAACAAACATTAACCGCTATTTACAACGCCATTGCATTATTAACCTTGGAAACTAAGATGTTCCCTTGTGCCTGTAGTTATATTGGCTTACTCACCTTTCAAACCAGAAGTCAACAATACTAAAGGTCGCAGTTTATCTATCCCATGTCGAGAAAATATTTGCATAGAAAAAAATACATTTTTATGTATCTTTAAGTTTCATTTACAACTAACTCGGAGTGGTAACTGTATTATAGGTTATAAGTGACCTACGTCGACCGACTGACCTCATGTTCGGAAGTTATTATGGAACTAACTCTTCAGCAGGTAATGTCGTTCGTTATTATCAACGTGTCATTATGGTTGGTAATCTACACACTAATGATCACAGTAACGACCATTCGTGTTGAATTTAGGAACGAAATAAAAAGATTAAGGTTTGGTTTTATGAGACAATCTTGTACATGACGTCACAGCCACCGCGGTTTTTGGTATACATATAAGACAATTAGTCTATTTAGAGGTTATTTAGAACTGGCAAAATAAATAATAGGTTGATCTGAAATAAAAAGTTTTATTTAAGCTTTTTACACTTTCACTATGAATTGCAGTATTGCAACAGAAATACATATTACCAGATAATTAAGGCCTTCCAGACCGATTTCGGCCATGGCAGCCAATCTCGAGTGAGATTAGATTTACTGATGGTAGGGCTTTGTGCAAGCTCGTCTGGGTAGGTACCACCCACTCATCAGATATTCTACCGCAAAACAGCAGTACTTGGTATTGTTGTGTTCCAGTTTGAAGGGTGAATGAGCCAGTGTAATTACAGGCACAAGGGACATAACATCTTAGTTCTCAAGGTTGGTGGCGCATTGGCGATGTAAGCGATGGTTAACATTTGTTGCAGTGCCAATGTCTAAGGGCGTTAGTGACCACTCACCATCAGGTGGCCCATATGCTCGCCCGTCTTTCTATTTTATAAAAAAAAGCCAACTGTGCAGGACATATTATAGTGCATAAGTGTGTGCGCAAACACAAGTGCACTCTCTTTTCTCTAGCTCTCATAATTCGATAGGACGGCACTCTGACACGACCGGAAAGAGTTCAGGCGCAGTACCGGCTTTTCTTGCTTTCCGAGGCACGGGAGTGTACACACTTCCATCTTCCAGACCCCGGGCTGCTACTGAGAATTTTCTGACAGAAAAACCCAAAAACTTTTAATTGGCCCGACCTGGGAATTCAGGACCTCCGGGTCAACGGCTTATCTAGCCACTAGATCAACGAGGCAGTCAACCAGAAAATATAAACACAACGACATTCATAGTTTAACAGGATTGTCGATTCCTTTTCACAAATTAAAATAATAAATTTACTTTATAATTAATATCGTTTATTCGTGATACCCATCGGTCAGACAGCGCCATTTTTGGAGCAGGCTTATGTTTTACCGACAATGAAGGGCCGCGCGTCAATTAAAAAAAACATAAAGGGATTTTATTACTTTACGTACGTGATATAGGTACTTCATATCCGGAGACGGTGCGATTTAATATCCGTTATGGAAGAAATCTTTTATACACTTATACTCTCAGTACCCCCAATAAAATGTACATAAAACATCAAAATGGAACTAAAAATTATTATTTTTATTATTAAAATACTTAATATATTTACTTACATACTTATTCAAATTTTTGATTGAGTGATAGTAGAATAAGCTTTACCTAATATATAAATATAATAAATATTATTTATTTGTTGTTATTAATTATAACCGAGTATGTGTTATGTAAAATACAAGTAAGTGTTTCATAGTTTTTTTTTGTTTCAGAGTAATCTATAAACACGAAATGGGTTGGACCTGTTAAAACCACTGCTACACAGCAAAATGCTATAAATATGGAATCACCTGTCAGAATATGTTTAGGTTTGTACAAATGTTATTATTAATATTAATATGTGTATAAAATAAACAAATTAAAGGTAAATTGTTATGTATTTTACTTTTAGCTTCTGAAACCCTGATCAAAATAATTTATCTTAACAGCAATGACATTTTGAAAACTACACGATGGTAAAGGGTATTAAATTTTTGAAACACAATTATTTATTTTAAAATACATACAAATAATAATAATATACACTTGATTGCGTATCAAAACAGATAAATTATAATAAACACATAAAACAGTTTATTAGGTTATTAAAAAAGATTTACATAAAGAGTTACATATTTTAAATATCGAAGGTTAGTAATTTGCCCAATGATAAATATTAAATATTAAAGAAATACTGATAAATATTAAAGAAATAGCGGGCTTAAATACGGCTTCATTATACGGCTGTATTTAAGCCCACTATTTCTTAATTTATTTCATATTTCTTTCATTAGAGGACGTTTTTTTTAAATTTATACGACAACGATCGCTTCATTATTTACTTTTAATCAAACAATTAATGACGTTCATTACACAGTACTCATTGCAGTTTTTATCGATTTCAGGTGCAGCGTTGGTAGTAAATCTACTACTAATAACCAGCACATCAGTTACAGCTAATACATTGCCGAACGAAACTAATTCTAGTACTACTGTACTAAGGAATGAAAGAAACCTCAAATATGGTAGAGTCAATAGCACTGCGTGGGTCGCGAGAAATAAGTCTAAGTTACCCGACGTAGCATTAAACGAATTGCACCCTAAAGATTCAACAAGTGAAGAACATACAGAGAAAAATGCTAAATACAAAGACAGAGGAAGGGTTAAATTTAATGTACAAGCTAAATCTACAACACAGAGTACTTTGAAAAGAGCTGCAACATTAACGCAAGCACGTGATTTTATTATAGTAACACCAACCCCAGAAGTAAAAAAGCCTGCACAGATTATAAGCAGCATGCAAACTTATAAGAAAACAAAGATGCCATCGGTTACCGTTCTAAGCACTACCGAGCCTGTACCACTTAAATTAGAAACACAAAGTGAAGAAGAGCTTTCTGAAGACGAAGAAGATGATGATAAAGAATCTTACGAAAAGTATACGTCAGCTAAGTTTGATGAAAGCAGTTTTTTTACTATTCCTAGTTTTGATGATGATGATTTTAGTACTAAAAAACAAAAGTATGTATCAGATAAAAAAACAAAGCAAGATTACAGTACTCCGTCATTTGAAACATTCTCTTTTTTCCCCAAAAATGTTTATAGTACGAAAGAGGAATCATATAAATCATCAGATTCATTTTTTAATTTTGATTCCGATCTTACTACGCCTAAAAATGATTTCTTTGATAAAAAGTACCAGGAAGTATCATCGAGTATTTTAAATCATTTAGATACAATCAAATCTAAATCTCCGCCGCCAAATGTTACAAATGTTCACAAAATAGTTAAAGAAAATGTAGATTTTGAGAAATTAAATAACAATACTCCTTCTAATAAATCAACTGTGTTTATAAAGAATACCAAAGAAATTCGATTCTTAGATAATGATAAAGCTGGTTCCAACAACAAGGGTATATCTGACGTACATGGTACAAGTATATATTATGAAATGACTGTTCTATCCACCGAAACATATAATATTAAGGAAATTAATGATGACGACTGTGATAATGACAGTCAAACTTCTTCATCAACAGTTAGTACACCGATCAAAGAAGAGTTAGATTCTATTAAAACTAAGCTTCCGAAATCGTTTGAAACTTCAACTAGACGTAGTTATTCTGATTCTGAACCAAGCGCTGTATCTTTATCTGAGATGTCAATGAACTTAATGCCTAGTGTTACAGCTCAGTCAATTTTCAGTTCTTTTGGACCCATTCCAATTTCAACACAAAATTCTGTATCATCTACTGAAACATCTAGAATATTTTCCAGCAACTATAATAGAAACAGAAACTATTCAAAACGACTTAATTTGTCTGGTACCAAAGATTCTCCAAATAGTGTGTTTCCCACTTTACAAACAGAACAGGCATCTTCCAATTTAGCTTTTAAGCCACAAACAAGAAGGTTCCATTTTACAACACCAAAAACAAAGCCAATATGGTTGGCTCCAAGAAAGAATACTTCTAGAACTACATTTCCGAGAGTTCCAACTACCATATATTCAGAGCATTTTGACATTAAAGATAAAATGTTAAGTACCTATAAACCAAAATTGTCAACACGAACAATGTTAACAACACAGTCTTCAGAAATAGATCCTGTATTACAAAGTGAGGTAAGCGGTGTGAAAAAAATTGTTCACACTCAGTCCATATCCGATAATACTATACCGTCTTTATGGAAGAGAGGTTCAACTAAATTTACAACATCGACTTCTGCGGAAAGCTCTAGTGGTATCAGTGATATGGAAATACCTCCTACGTTAGCTGCGTGGGCCTTGGCTAGTATGCGCAGTCCTCCATCGTTGTCCAATATTGTGGTAAATGTTACTGGATCGACACAAAAGAGTGTTGATGAAAATGAACTGCAAAAGGTCGGAGAAATTGTAGGTGAGTTATTACATTAATATTTTAAATAATTTCTTTATAATTAAAACTTAAAAAAAAAAAAACATAAAATAACCTTGTTTTATCATTTATATTATATATCATCTATTTTTTACAATAAAATTATTATTTCAGACAAGAAAGAAACGACAACCAGCTCAACAACGACAACAACTCCTGTGACTGTTAACAATGACTTTTTATCTAAAAATATAACGGAAATCTATCAAAATAAATTACCTTGGAAACCAGTATTACCTCCGAAATCGAATTCTGTAGGAGATGCGAATGAAAATGCTGCTGAAACAATATCGGAGAGAGTACCTGCTGAAAGTAATATATCTATTCAAAGTAGTCCAGAGCCTGTTAGTACAGAGTCAGTAAAAAAAGAATCAGCGATAACTCATACCGTCAATGACGACATAGAAAATAAGACTTCGTGGATTCCAGTAACTTATAGAGATCAAACGATAAGTGACAAAAAAAATGTAAAAGAATATTTGAACACTGATAAAATTCCTCCAGTTGACGCAACTAAGTCAACTGGTTTTGAATCTATTACGAAGTTACCTGCGGATGTAACGACTCCTAAAGACGAAACAGCGGCTTCTTCAGAAGTGAAGAATATAACGCAAGAGTCAAATAATATACCTATGAGAACTGACTACGAAATTACCACAAGAAGATTTTCTTATGTGCCCACAGAAGAGCTGACTGAAAATACTGAGCGTAGCGATACTACAGACTGGATACCTGTGTTCCCCACAAGAACACGAACTACAACTATAGATGATAGTCCTATAACAACGTATAGACCAAATTACATAACAACGACTGAAGCGATTTCGGATGAAACGACTACTATGATTACGGAAAGCACATCTCAGATTGTTGACATTTCCACTCAAAAAGACACAACAACTACTACGGAATTCATTGAAGAAAGCACACAAACAAATCGTCCAACTTCCATCGATGTAGGTACAATCGGAAGTACTACACGAGATTCTGAAACGTCCACAACGGAATATGCAACTGCTATGCCAATAGAAACTACAACGATAGTGGTTACTGTTGCAACGGAGATAAATTCTGAAAGAGTACCTGTTACTGTTTATACTCCTCCTTATAATACCGAAACAGTTTCGATGATGGATGCTGATACTACAACACAAGAAAATATGGATAACAACGAAGTAATAACGCAGGACAATAAACATACAAGTGTTACTTTACCTGTAACGACTACCCAAGTGACAATAACAACTACGGATGCAATTACAGTGCAACCTACGACGGAGACTGCAACAACAAAAATAGAAATAACTACAGAAACTAAAACTACTACACAGCAAGACGCACGTCTTGTTGAAACTACAGCAGTAACAACGGAAGAATACACAACAGATACGACAAAATCAGTAAATGACTTAGAGGATCTAACGAGTTTCGCAGGAGACGTTACCACAGAGGCATCTTCTAGAGTATTAGAAGAAGAGGCAGGATCGGGTGCGGCTATTGCTATAGCTGTCAGCACAATTGGTGTTATTGCTCTCGTTCTATTGGTTGGATTACTGGTAAGTCTATTTATTGAACAAGTAAACGGTTTTTATATAATAAGTACGCCTTTTGCTTTGTTTGATTGAAAATAAAGTAATCAAATAAATTACATACAAGCAACAACACATTCTTTAAAAATGTCAACAAAAAATGTTTTAGGACTATATATACAAACACTTATTACATAACTATTAAAGAATAAGGGCACGTGTATAATAAAGCATTGCTAAGCCAAAAATCATCACTATCTCGAAATTTCTTCTCTTGTACTTCTTGTCTTCACTGATGAATTATCGTTCAACATATCCAAAGTAATGAGCATAATATCAGGCTCATTCCACGATAAATTACGTTCACTACTTTGGGGAATGTAGCCGATTAAACTATTATGACACATGATGAACCTGTGAAATGAAACAAAATTATATCAAGAACCTATTTAAATGGCGATTTAAAAAATCCTGTTCATGAAGCATCCTTTTACGTGTCCTATTGAAGCGATAGGTACTTTAACATTGAAAAGGCGATATATGATGCAAACATTGACACTTTTTCCTACCCTTCATTTATTTTGAATGGGCATTTTATTTGAAGCAACTCTAGTCCACAAACATTCGTTTCTTATTAATGGGAAACTGTATGTATTTCATCATAATAATCACTATTCAGGTATATTATAATAATCGTTACTTAGTTGACATTCTCAAATACGTGCTACTACACTGTACAATTCGTCGGGCGTGCGTGTGGAGCGTGAGTAAGATAAGATGGGACACAAAATGATAGTCGCACTCGAAACTTGTTGGCACAGGTCTAGCTTCAAGAATAATTATATATAAATAAACAAACAAACAGACTCCCTTTTAAATTTATAATATTAGTAAAGATTAATTATTGCTTAAATCTTAATAATATTAATAAAGTTTAAGTAGATTTTATCCCGGTGGTAGCCCCATAAATAAATTTAAAATAAATCATAAAAAGATAACATTGATTATAAAAATGAAAATAAAAAGAATTCATGTCATATTAATTAACAATATCAAGAGAATAAAAATAACATAAGTACAATTAAGAAAAAACAAATCTTAACCTTAATTGTTAACATAAAATTGTTCAACCATACAAATTCACCACTTTTAGAATATAAATATAAATAAACTTTTATTTATTTACACCTATGATATGTATATATTCAACGTAATCTTCCACTTTGTAATTTATAAATATTTGGTATCAAAAATAATATAATACTGTTTTAATTTGTGTTGAATACGAATTAAACATTTCAAATCGCAGATGCCTATATTTAAGATCCACGAGTAAATAGGTCACTGAGCTACATCGGCTGTTAATAAATATACACTACTGTTAATAAATATATATTATAAATATATAACTACTGTTAATACACTTAAAAATATTTTATATCTATATACGTCCTATTAATTCATGTAATATAAAATTTTTGAAAAGCTTGGTTGGGTTACCTGGTTTCTCTTCTCTTGTCCTCACATTCTCGCAAAAGTAATAAGAATCTGAAAATGAAACCATGCTTTTGTTTAATTTAAATTAATTCATTGGGATAGAAAATCAGCTAATTTATATTATGGTAAATTAAAAAAAAATTAGAAATTTATTAATCTTCTATGAATTTACGATTAACTTACAATGTTAAATTAGTTAAAAAATTATAACAACAAATATATTAAGTAACGTCATAAAATAAGTTAAGATCAAATCATATCAAAGAATTTCAAGTAAAATTTACAACAATGCGCTTTTGAATCATTACTATACAGTCGCGTATTTTTGTTTTGTTTTGTATCTAAAATAAATTATGTAATTAGTTAATTGGCTTTGCTGTTAATATAATAATTAAACATTTTAATATTTAAACGCTGTTGGATAATAAATAAATAAAATAAACGCGAGTAGGCAACAACCACAAATGTTAGAACTTGATTCGTTAGTAATATACAAGTCTTCAATTTAACGTATCAACGGATGTTTAGGATAATCATAAGTACATAAGGGTCCGAAGCCCATTAATTGTGACCGAGTATGAATTCTCGCAACCACGATAAGGGGCATCAGGTGACGCGCATAGACTTCGGGTTACCGAACAAGGAATTTTTATGGTCGTTACTAAAACAGTTGGTGTCCAACTACACTCTTATAATTGAGTACACTTACATTCTCCTACGTTATTTATAACTTAATCAAACGGACTCACATTTGAGTCCGTAATTGAGATTTTTTTCTGTTTTATTTAAAAGCACTACAAATAATTTTAGAAAAGAATTGACCGCAGCTCTTAGAAATTTAATTTACTATTTCTTAGTTCAGCTTAGAAGCTGGCTTCAATAGTATAGTCAGTATTTGCGTCTGAGATACAGGTATGCCTAGTTCAGGCGCTTGTATTCAATGAATACGTACGTAGTTGTAATGTATCCATAACTTAAGGACACTATACGTATATAGTAATGTCAATTAAAAACATTAATTAATTCCTACGTAAAAGTGATTTTATTAGACGCTCACTCATTTTTATTACGCTTTCTTACTCAGATCGCTTTTCCTCGTAAGGTTCATAGTAAATTAAAGGAATAAACGATTATGGCCAGAAAAATATTATGTTCGAGAGAGCACAACTATATAATAAATTACCTAATGAAATTAGAGTCTGCAAAAGTATGCCACTGTTCAAGAAAAAGCTCAAGTTGTTTATTGAGAATAATGTTTAACTAATTTAGCAAAATTCATATATAGGTTTAGGATTTGTTATAAAATATGATATTGTAAACATCATGTAATCTCATTTTAAGTGATCTGTAATGTTCTTGTGAGAAGTAAATTTCTTCTTTAAACTCAAAGAGTTATAGTATAACAGTAAATTTACATGTGTAGTAATAACCTGAGCGGGCTATTTCGATTATAATTATCGAAACATAAAATCAACTAATCATGTTTTATTTTAGGAATTGCTGTAGTAAATATTGTAGAATATATTTCCGGATCGTATTAACTAAATATTATACAATACAATAAAAACAATTCGGCTTTAACGAATTTTTCAGTTGAAAGTTTGTTATTAGCACGCGTGTATAGATTTCAGGCAAAGCTAAATAAATTATAAAAAAAATATAGATATAATAATGTGTCCGAAGATTTTTTAAACAAAGAATAATTTAATTCTAGAACACCAAATCGCAGCACCAAAAATATAATCATTATTTCATCCGTACGAAGTCCGGATTGTCCGCTGAATATAAAATATGTTATTACTTGAGACGCAGGTCGTACGTTATTGGCATTTTATCTCAGGATTCGTGTAAATAATATATAATTTAAAATTGTCTTATCATACAAACGCCAGACAGTCAACCTGTAGTAATCACGACTCAACTTCTTGCACTTTCTCTAATGTGATATTATAGACTCTTAAAATCTTGGTATTGTAAACTAAAATTACACAATAGTAACATTATGAGAGCGATACTTTATCATTGTGAGTAATGCCTTCATGTTTGTTTTTAAGATTTTTCAATAAGATATAATAAGTGATTTGATTACTTCTAGAATTGCAAAAACAAATATCTTCTAAATAAATTAATTTAACAATAACTCATAATATATTTTTCAATGTGATAATTTCTTGCGAAAGAAAATCGAAGTAACTGTTACTTAAAGCGTGGTGATGCCTCAATTTATTATTAGCATTGAACTATGTTTTCGAAATGATATGTATATAATTATTTGAGAAATTATTTTTATCATAATATATAATTAGGCTTCACGTCGACGCTTTTACTCGATGTATCTTATTTTCATTTCAAAAGATACAATTTTTATATAAATGAAAAATATAGAAGTAAATACTTCTGTTTAATTTTTATTAGGCGTAATATATAAAAACCTTTATTAAATTTTTATTATAAAAGTTTTTTTTAGATCAATCATTCTTAAATACTTGTAATAAATATTTTTATTTGTAATCTTAAATGAAATAATTATAGTTTAAGAAATTTTTCCAAAATAACGAAATTTATTTTAGTGTAAACATTGTTTTTAAACATTTTGGCTCACCTGTCCCTCGCCGAAACTTTTTTAAGAAAAATGATTTTCTTCAGGTTTTTATAACAAAATATATTTACAAACAATACCTTAATAATAAAGTTAACTTTAGAAATTTTTATGAACTTTTTATAAAGAAGTTAAAATTAAAGATTAATTAATACTTTATGCGAGGTAAGGTGCGCGTGCGCAACCCAAACGCCGTACGTATGATTTGTGAGTTTGTATTCGCGCAGGGCGCTTGGCACACTCTAGGGCAGCATTTTGATTTCGCTTTGGTGATGATGCTAGAAAGTTTTCGGCATTTTTTTTACTGTTCAAAGAGTAAATAGTATTTTAAAAGTAAAAATCAATTTAGAATATTATATTAAAAATTATAGTTAATTATATGTTTAATGATATTCCAATAACATTTTTAAAATAACTAATGCTACTATATAATTTTATTTTTGCGCAACTTAAATTCTCCCCAGCCTACAAAATTACGACAAAAGTGCAGTTTCGTGGCTACGTGACTTACAAACCAACATACAGACATTAGCCAATATTCAATTTGAAATTAAAGTAAGGTGACAGTTCGTAAGTGTGCCTACACATACAGTTTTCTTCGCGTGTTTTATTAGCTATAATGTTAAATTATTAGACTACAACATAGTACTATCTGCCGGCTTCTATGGCGATTACTGACACATATAATGCATGCATTTTTGAATGGTGGTACGGCTATGTGCAAGCTCGTCTGGGTAGATACCACCCCCTCATCAGATATTATACTGCAAAACAGCAGTACTTGTATACGGTACTGTTGTGTTTCGGTTTAAAGGGTGAGTGAACCGGTGTAATTACACGCACAAGGGACATAAAATCTTAGGTCCCAAGGTTGGTGGTCAAGGTTGGTGCATTGGCGATGTAAGCGATGGTTAACATTTCTTACAGTGCCAATGTCTAAGGGCGTTTGGTGACCAATAGGTGGCCCGTATGCTCGTCCGCCTTTGTTTTTTATAAAAAAAAAATGTTATAAGAAAGTTATAGGAAAATTGGTCTAATTGTTTTTGAGATTATAGCTATAATATTAACAAACATATAAGTTTCATTGTGAAAAATTCCAAAACTTTCTAGTTGCATCACAATTACTCATAAAGGCCCTTACTAAGCTAACCCGTATCACGAAGGATGTTATTACAATTCAAACTGCAAACAACGCTCGCTGATGACGGACCTTTAGTGCGTGTTTCCATTGGCCTCTACGTTACAAGACGACATCGTAATATACTATATTCATAAGAAATTTAATTAAAATTCCAAAAAGTCAAGCGAGATTAGCCATAAATTCCTGGAACGTGTAGCTTTATAAAGGTAAATAGTAAAAAGGTAATAGACTTAAATAATATCACATAATATACAGTTTTATAAATGAAATAAAAATAAAATGCTAGTTTATTAATATATGAAATAAATAATTTCAATTATTATCGGTAGCCAATGTCGTTCCGACGACGTACTAAATGTCGTTGTACAATGGAAAAGCGTATTTATTAGATCATAAATTAAAGTTTCAAGTGTAACTGTCGGCCCTAAAATCATCGTCACCTTACCTAGAAGTGCTGTGAGAAAAATGCCAATCGACGACTACATTCTGAGTCAGTTAAATATTTTAATGAGTTAAATAACTCAACCAGGGCCTTCCAAAATAACGTCCGCTGTGATAAATTATACCATTTTAACAAACTTCAACAAGAGGTCCACTTCTAATGTATCGCACAACGATTAATAAAATGTTAATGAAACAAAAGAATTTCGAAAAGTTTAGTCGCAGATAAAATGCATTATATTGAAACACATATCATATCACAGGCATAAAATTCAATCTCTCATATATTAAAAACTAAATTACGATGATATTATTTTCTGAAACATTTTTCTATAGCTTACGTTTTCAATTCCGATGTATCATAAATTATTCGTATGATATTTTTTTAAATTTTTTGCTTTCAGTGTGAAATACTTATGGTTTCGGTCGTATGAAGCGTTTTTTTTGTCGAATTAAAAAAGTTGCAAACCAGTAATTTAGTTATCTATATATTATATAGTTATCTATGATACAGTTTTTAAATATGTGAATGAAATATGAACAATTTTATTATAAAACAAGTTAGTTACGAACAAATTTATTTAAGGATTGTTTTCAATGGTGATTTATGTTAAAAACGATTTATTATTTAAAAAAAAGGAGCGTGACCTTGTATGCGTGATTTCCAAATACGTGACTTACTAGCAAACTACTATTTAGAAATATATATACCGTAACCGTAACAGCCTGTGAATGTCCCACTGCTGGGCTAAAGGCCTCCTCTCCTCTTTTTGAGGAGAAGGTTGGAGCATATTCCACCACGCTGCTCCATTGCGGGTTGGTGGAATACACATGTGGCAGAATTTCAGTGAAATTAGACACATGCAGGTTTCCTCACAATGTTTTCCTTCACCGTAAAGCACGAGATGAATTATAATCACAAATTAAGCACATGAAAATTCAGTGGTGCTTGCCCGGGTTTGAACCCACGATTATCGGTTAAGATTCACGTGGTCTTACCACTGGACCATCTCGGCTTAGAAATATATATAGTTTACTACTAACTCTTGGCTTTGTAAGAAATATAACCATTCCATACAACACCAATGGGCGCTTTACCGAGGGAACTATGGGGATGTATTTTGCGCTCATATAATTCTATTGCCTTACATTCCTTTCATTTTAATGTAGAACAGTAACACACAGCATCGTTTGTGAGTAGACATACTGATAAGTGGATATTATCCATCCAGATGAGCTTGCACAAAGCCCTTTATCTTTGCAAACGATTTTGAAATGCACCCAATGAATGTATTGTACAATTGGTAGGTATAATATTAAATACAATTTGTGTTATATTAAAGATAGGTATCGTATTTTTGTTATAATTATTATTAGGTAAATGACAGTTAAATAATAAAATTTTTACTCCGTTTATATATTTTTAACATTTATTGAAAGGAAATGTTCTTTAGTTGATAGTTCGTCGTCGGGGACGTCGTGGCGTGTATGCCCAGCGATGCACTCCAGTCTCCTTGGACGCCTACAGTTTAGACAGCGTCAGCGTCGGTCACAGAAAGGGCAACCATCGACTCCGAGCCAGCAAGCGAAGCTATGGGAACCCTGCTTACGATGACGAGGTATTGAAGATCATCTTTATAATTCTAGTAAATTTTCATTACCAGCGTTTGTTTATCTGAATATTTTTATAATAGCTATAGGTAGTAGGTAAGTAATATTTCGAGTTCAATGTAAGTCCCTACAACACGCACTTAAACATACAATTCTAAAACTTAGAGGTTGTTTTTGTGCTGACCATTTATTACTTATAGGCTAAGTCACTAAAAGGATATTGTTTTTTTTTTTAAAGCACGTAAATTCGTTGTCGTGAATTCTTTCCGGTCGTGTCAGATTTGCGCGCAGATATCATGGTCTTACTTGAACACAGGCACCGTGACCGATTTTTGCCGTAAAAAAATTACGCTGACAGAATTCATATGATTCAAATATGACATATTATTTCCAGGTTACCTCACATCCAATGCAATACGCAGCGCTGGCGAACTTCGCGTTAGACATCGATTCAATTGTTGCTGAGTTCGCAGAGATTCCTTCAGTAACAGTTCGCCCGGATGAAGTGCCCCCAGGATGTGAAGACAAGAACCGATACTCTAATGTGCTACCGCTTCCAGAGACCAGGGTCCCATTAAAGAGGATCGGAAATGACCCGACCACTGAGTATATAAACGCTAATTACATTATGGTGAGTACTTTCAAGATGACTCCCATATACTTGTATATCTGTAAATAAAACTTTTAATTAGAAAGTAAATTATTGATCTCTTGTTAATTGTTTTCAATGCAAATTATTTGTAAAAAAACCTTATTTATTTTTAAAAATAAAATACAGATATTGTATAAAATTAATTAATTGAATTATCGGATCGATATTTTCGTTTAAAAATGGAATTATAAATAAACATATATATTTTCAGGGACCGGGCAGTATTCGAAACTATTACATCGCGTGTCAAGCGCCACTGTCTAACACTGTTACAGACTTCTGGAGGATGATTTGGGAACAAAATTCCCGTCTCATTGTGATGCTTACTGAGTATATGGAAAATGGAGTTGTTAGTTTTATTTTCTTTACTATAAAATCTATGAATTCGCGTAGATGAACCCATTTCAAAATATATTATTCTGATATTGCTTCCAATATTAGTAATTATTTTCGGGAGTTTACGATTGTCATCAAGAATTGTCAAATATTCTATACATATTTTTTATTTATTTATTCTACTTTTAATTAATTTATTTTAAATTTATTATTTTTAGGAAAGATGCTACGAATATCTGCCCCCTTCTGAAATATCGGACAACAAGAGGACCTTCGGGGATTACCAGATTATCCTCAAAAAGAGAGAGCAAAGGGACAAGTACGCCATATCTAGCGTACAACTCATTAATCTGGCCACCAGAACCTGGAGAGAAGTCACCCACTTGTGGTATTTCTGGCCTGCTAAGGGTGTCCCTGATGATTACGATTCCGTGATTGACTTTTTATCAGAAATGAGAAGTTATATGAAGGTCTCACAAACTGCTAAGGAGTATGACGAAGAAGGTAACGAATGAAGAGTTTTTATAACTTAATAAATTTTATTAACTTTGAAGTAGAGGATTGTTAAATCATATATTTATATTTTAATGCTCAATATGACGATCAATATTCAATAATTAATCTCTTGTCACTGTGAATATCCGTTTTTCCGAAGCACCGTTTTTCATACGAGGCTTGCAAATTAACGACTCCTTTTAATAAAAAATACCATTTCTCTTTTTTATATACATTTTCTAAACTTAATCACAGGCGTAGAAGTAATTTATCAAGACCAAAGCAGATCATCATACCAGAATCTGTCGAAGTTACGAAGCGAGGAGAATGGCTCTAGCAACGGAGTTAACGTGTACTCGCCCGCCAAGGCCGAGGAGATGATGAGGAGGGGGAACCCAACTAATGGCACTTTAGGCAAAATGAAAGCTGCGTCGGAGGTTGAAAGTGAGTTTTTTGTTTGCTTAATTTTTTTGCAGACACAAAAGCCCTAAAATGTTAAGTAAAGAAGGAGAATTAGTCTTCAAAAAAATTAAAAGTTAAAGAAGTATATATTAAAAGAAATATATACCATTACTTAATATGATTTATTGATATAAAACATACAAATGATAATAAGATATGAGATTAATATTCGTTCATTTTAGTCCAGGATATTCTAGTAAAACGACAAGTAAAAAGTTCTCGTGTGAGGCTACTTGGATCAAGTGTGTTTGACAAATTAAACTCTTAACGTACATACGTTACACTTATTACAATGTAGCAAAAACAAATAAACGAACCACACACATCTGTTGTTTATTTAAAACTAATTTAAGTGCAGCGATGAAATGATTTGATATGAGCGAGAGTCCCATTGTATTTGTGAGTTGCGAGTGACGTAAGCGTGCGCGCAGGCGTGCGGCCGTGCGTGGTGGTGTGCGCGTCGGGCGCGGGCCGCTCGTGCTGCGTGGTGGCGGCCGAGCTGTGCGCGCGCGCGCTGGCCGCGGGCCGCGCCGACGTGCCGCGCGTCGTGC
Source organism: Nymphalis urticae (assembly GCA_905147175.2). Taxonomy (NCBI): domain Eukaryota; kingdom Metazoa; phylum Arthropoda; class Insecta; order Lepidoptera; family Nymphalidae; genus Nymphalis; species Nymphalis urticae. The sequence goes on along the minus strand of LR989998.1, from coordinate 9,534,963 downwards.
GCCGCCTGCGCGACCAGCGACCTCACGCGCTCTCCAATCGACACCACTACGTCTTCTTGTACAAGGTCAGTGACTAAAACTAACATAAAATTACTTATCTATCTATTTATCGCGCAAATTCATCCACATTTACAGTCAAACTCAGGATCAGCAACTATTTAAGCTAGTCACTAGCACAATGAGGTGGTTGGATAACGCCCATGTAATTTATTGGTATTTTTATTGTATAGGTAGATCGACGAGCATATGGGCCACCTTATGGTAAGTGGTCACCAACATAGACATTTATCATGCCATGCATTGCCCATAGACATTGGCATTGTAAGAAATGTTAACGATTGCTTACATCGCCAATGTGCCACCAACCTTGGGAACTAAGATCTTATGTCCCTTGTGCCTGTAATTGCACTGGCTCACTCACCATTCAAACCGGAACACAACAATACCAAGTACTACTGTTTTGCGGTAGAATATCTGATGAGTGGGTGGTACCTACCCAGACGAGCTTGCACAAAGCCCTACCACCAGTGGTGTAGAATTCAACACCAATTATTTTTTACTGTTACATATCATAATTTTTTCATCAAAGTAGGTGGCGAGATAGAAAGAAGCATATTTCAATTGTATTTAAAAAATTACACAAACAAATTAAGATTATTGAGACATCATTGATCGGGAGTCACAATTCTGATACAGTATGTTTTTGATATTTGAATAGTATTCAATTTTAAAGAAGACTAATATGATGATAAACATGTTTGTCAAAGAACCAGCTCTTCTCTTATTATTTATTTATATAAACTGGGGTTTTTAACAGTTGCTGAGCGAATATGGCAACAGACTGATGGGAGGAGGAATGGACACGATTTGAAGATCCTTTGTAAGGTAATAAATAAAAAATTAGGACAAATTGGAATTAAATTTACCAGTATGTAAGTCCCACAGCAAATCCATGTCACTAATTTTACTGGAAACTTTAATACATAGATAGTGCAGCTGTTATATGTTTATTTTAAGCATAATGTAAAGTATTTTAGTATATTTGATATAGTGTAGAAATAAATTTGACACAATGCATAATAAATATAGTAGCCATTCTTGCTTTTATTTTTATTGCATAATATCTTGTATATCTCTTATCTATTTATATGTACTTCAATTCAATAGATGTTGCAATAAATTCATTATTAAAATCCTCAAATAGCCTTATTTTTTTATAAATCAAAATTAAAAAAAAACTAATTATTGCAAGTTTTAATTGTCAAATTATTGTAAAGTAGAAACTACTAAATTTAATTCGATTTCTTTTGTAATTTATAAATAAAATAACCATTGTGGTGCTTTTGTCAGCGGGTCACAACACATATTACTACTAACTGTAATATTTATATATTTTTATTTAATATAATTTTGATATATTATATTTTATAATAAAATCTATGAAAATGTTTTACTGGCAATATTCATAAATTGCACAGACTATTAAAACAGCTTAGTGACAAAATATTCAAGATTTTGATGATTGTCTATAAAGTATTGCTAGATATTTCTAGGCACAGCGTGTTTGGTCTAGATATTGGATAATACCAAAGTATGTGTAAAGAGATCTCTAAAATTGTTTGGTCGCTCAAGGTTAAATGTTTGTTTAAGAATTGTGTAATGAATAATATTAATATAATTTTTATTGTATAAGTTATGTTTGTTTCTGACATTATTAGACTATTTTCGTAGAATTTAAGTAACGAACAATTTATTTTATTTATTAATAGCAACACCGCTAGTCTATTTAGTTTGATTTTTTAAAGATTTTACCAAAAAATTATAACGCTGCTAATGTTACCTTTTTCGAATCATTAATTCCTTTCAGATATAAATTACTTTATTTAAGTATTTTATCGAGATAAGCTGTGATTTCTACTAATGTTTTTCTAAGTTTAATCTTTAATATAGTTGACAAGTTTCGTTTGTAATATAAGAAGCTGTTAATTACATAATTTACATAAATATACATTAAGTTTCTCTTATATGAAGTCATGAAAATGGCTTTATATAATATTTTAGTTGTATTTTTATATGGAATTGTCATAAATTGAATTTATGCACTGTAATACTCGACTTATATAATTAAACAATAAACGTGTGCTTATTTCTTAAGTGAAACACTTGTTGATTTTCACATTTATTTCTGTTATGTTGATATATATTTAATGTTATATAGATGTTTTTTTTTAAGAAAATGATTATATTATTTTGTGCTAAAGTATTTATAATTAAATAAGATTTTTATCAAAAAAAATATACATAAAGTTTTTGAATTATAAATGCTTTGCTGTACAGTTTATTTTTTAACATATTGTTTACCAAAAAAAATCTATTTTTAGCGAAATTGTTTATATCTGCCCTACGATTAGTTGATAAGACACAATAAATTTTAATTAAAAAAAAAACATTTATTTTATTTAAAACAACAAATCAATTATTTAAACTAATTCACATTGACCCATCATCACTATCATCGGCGTTTTCCAATGATTCGTCAACAGAAGAAGCGATTGAGTTCTTCCTTAATTTTTCATGTTCAACGATTTCCTCTTCTATATCTTCGTCCTCAATGATATATTTTAGGTAATATAAATCATAATTACGGTCATTTTCTAAGTCATTATCATTTGTATTTAATAATTCTTCATCAACATTATTGTTTATGGATTGATCTTGCTCTTGAAAAGATGCTTTATCAAAATCACCAGACGAGCCACCAGATTTAAGCTCGATACCTTTTTGAAGAATGTAAAAGAATATTAATAAATTGTTATTTTTTTATGATTTCAAATAGCCGGCCGAAATTGATAGAAAATTCCTTCTTAAGTAAAATATTAGGGTTAACATGCACTGCGAAATTACTACACGTGTACACTCATTCATTAATATTCTCGTAGTTAAACCAACGTTTCTTATTATTATATAACAAATCTAAATACCTAATGGTTACATGGTGTTAAGTAGGAAAAGATATATTAATGTCACATTTCTCAGAACAAACTTGTTGCAAGAATGCAAACGATGCTTACATGCTGTTGGTACGAAGAGTTGTTGACTCTGAAAGAAAAAAAATATTATAAGAGACATTCAACCAGAGAGCTGAGCTGAGATAGTGGCTAGAACTAGAATAGAAGAATTTAGCGAAGATTGTGGGTACAAGTCGGGCATTTCGGAAAATTGATGTGATTAATTTCTCTTTGTAATTTTATTCATCTCGTACTCAGCGATAAAGAAAGATCGTGTCTGAGCTCCAAAGAAAGAGCATAGCCCAGGAGGGTAACTTTTGTAGTCTGCCTTTTTCTTAATTGTAACCAGATCAATTACGATATAGCATCGTTGATAGTATCTCGTAGTAGCCAAGCGTGCAGGACATATTATAGTGCACAAGTGTGTGTGCGCAAACACAGGTGCACTCTTTATTCCCTAACTCTCATAATCCGGTGGGCCGCCAAACCGACACGACCGGAAAGAAGTCAGGCGCAGGACCAACGGCTTTACGTGCTTTCCGAGGCACGGGAGTGTACACACTTTCAACTTCCAAGTCCGGGTTGCTACTCGTCATCATCTTTTGACAGAAAACTCACTAACTTTTTATCGGTCCGACCTGGGATTTGAACTGGGCCTGCAGCTTTATATATAGCCACAAGATCAACATATAGTAGTTAATGTTCAGTCAAAGATGTGACTTACGTTTTACGTTATTCTGCTTACCTTAGGTTTTCTTCGTTGATAAAGTTTAATGGTGTGTTGGACAGCATTCGTCGCTTTATCATTCGGGTCATTTTGCGAGTACTAAAATATTTGTTAAATTATAAATATACAAATAAAAAGTAGTGAAAATCTTGAGAAACCTTTTCAAACAATCACGTTGAACATCGCTTTAAGATGGGCAGCATTATAACGTATGTCGTTAGATCATTCAGACCGTTATGAGTAATCTATTCGATTCTATTCTATACATATACTAGCTGACCCGGCAACCGTTGTTCTGCCATATAAATGATATCTACTGAATATTTTGGGTTTTAAATAAAAAGTAACGAATGTATGGTAGTGTGTGGGGATGGCGGAAAGGAAAGTAGCGCTGTAGACGATAACCGTCGATAAAAACAAAAAAACACCAATTGAATTGAGAAAATAATGGTCATTTTCTCAATTCAATGTATTTCATTAATGTAATGGACATATTCACTGTTTGATAAAAAGTTAAATGTAAAGTGAAAAAAGTAATATATTTTTATCCTAAAGCAGTTTATTAATTTCGAAGAGCAATTGAGTTTACGCTATTTTATGTCAGTCCGTCTTTAGCCAACACAAATAAGCTCAATGGTTTGCCCACCCGAGAACTTGACACGTATACTTGTCCGTGTTATAAGCATGGTGTGCCCAAATCTAAGCCACAAACGGACATTGTTTGCGACTTATCGATTGTCATACATATATGCACCACCCTGCGAATTTTTATATGTATTTATTTATTATTGTTTTCTTAGGTTATGGCTACGGATTTTGTGTGTGAGTGGTGGCTCATCGTACATTCGTCCCACATTATGAGACAGAACTTTTGAAAAAAGTGGTCCGTTATTTATTTTCTTTATAATATTGGTAAATGGTCACCCCAACCTATACACATTGGCGCTATAAAAATATTAACCATTCCTTGTATCGCGAATGCGCCACCAACCGTGGGAATTAAATTGTACATGTGCCTGTAGTTACACTGGCTCCATCGCCCTTTAAGCCGGAACACAACAATACTAAATATTGCTGTTTGACGGTAGAATATGGGATAAATATAGTACATACGGATGGAACATAATCTTTACGCTGGATATTTCGCTGTCGCATTGTTGGCCATCACCATAATTTTTCTTCTTGCGCGAAAATTTTAATTTATCGTGACTCCTAAGATATTAATTTAAATTAATCCTTTTATAATTCCAGTGAGGCATCCGCGTTTTTATTGCCTTTCAATCGATTCAATTATTAGCAACTAACAGTTTCTATTAAAACAGACAAATTGAATTACTGCTAAATATTTTTTGAAATATAGTTTAATATTTTACACAACTCAAGATGATTTATTTCACAAAAACTGTATAAACAAACATAGTATGTTCAAAGGTGGCTCTGCTACCAGAATTCAAATGGGATTGCATTAAATAATTAAATTTGATTCAGAATAATGATATCATTTCTAAAGGAAAATCCTTTAGAAATAATATCATTATATATTTTAAATATTGTCAAAGTAATTTAAAACCTTTAAAAATAAATTAAACATCAAAAATGTCTTTAAAAGTTTCAAACAATCAAAACAGAGTCTACTATAAATTAAATATTGTTATAATTGCTTGATAAATAATGATCATTGATTTTGTTTTTTTTTTCTTTCAATAGTTTTTTGGACCCTGAACTGACGATGTTTATAGTATCATTTCTCTGATTTTTTTTTATATTTGCCGGGAGGGCAAATGACTCTACTCCACCTGATGTTAAGTGGTAGTAGAGTCCAAACGCGACGACGGCCAGTACAGACGGGAAGAAGATTCTGCACTAGCCGCCCTCGCCTTGCCGGCCCGCAAGATGCCTCTTCACGCCTCGTTTGAAGGAACCCGGGTCGTAAGAGAAGGGGAACACGTGAGCTGGTAAGGAATTCCATTTTTTGGAAGTGCGACAAAGAAAGGAGTTGCCAAATTTCTTTGTGCGCGATGGAATTGATGTCACAGTTAGTCGGTGACATCGAGAGCCAGCACGCGTATACTTGTGAAGGAAGAGGGAAACAGGAATTAGGGAGAATAATTCCTCGGAGCACTCGCCGTGATACAGTCGATAGAAAGCGCTCAGCGCTGCTATCTCTCGACGCAATTGTAAAGGCTCGAGGCTGTTTGTGACCTTTACGTCGCCAATAATGCGGACCAAGGCCTCAAGTAGGTACTTAGCGGAGCCATCCCAAAGGTGCGAGCAATATTCAACGCAGGACCATACCTGTGTTTTGTACAACAGGCACAGTTGTTGTGGCGTGAAAAAACGCCGCACCTTGTTCCGAACTCCGAGTTTTCGTGAAGCTGTTTTTATAACAGCCTCCCGTCTTATAACGGGATTCCCATCCCCAGCATGGTGATTTTGCTTTGTATCACCAGCGGAGTGCCACAGAGGGAGGGAAGAGGGGAAAATGGTGACTTTTTCGCTGTGAGAGCGCATACCTATGTTTTCTTGGCATTAAACTCAACAAGATTATCTGAGCCCCATTTGGCGATAAGCTCTAACGTCCTATTAAGTTCAATGACAAGATCCTCCCGCGTCTCCCTAATTTCCGCTCGCCCAGCCACTGCGCGTGGTCCGTGGTATCCACCATGCACTGTATTATCGTCTGCATAGCAATGAATGTTCCCGAGAGAGAGCATATCATTGATATGCAAAAGAAAGAGAGTGGGAGATAGCACAGATCCCTGGGGGACCCCAACATTCACTACATAGAATTGTGAAGCGCAACCATCAACTAAAACACGAAGGCTGCGCTTGTGTAGGAAGCTGGCAATCCAAGTGCAAAGCTGAGCAGGCAGACCATATGCCGGCAGCTTGGAAGACTTTTGTGCCAGACTCTGTCGAAAGCCTTGGAGATATCGAGGCTGACAGCCAACGATTCCCCATGCTTGTTGATAGCTTCACCCCAGAGGTGTGTTACGTACGCTAGAAGATCACCTGTAGACCGTTTTGGTCGAAATCCGTACTGACGATCATTAATTAAACAGTGATCTTCTAAGTAATGCGTGGACCCCGTCCCACCCCGAGATTATGCGTGGCCTGGTGGGGCAGCCTCGCGTGCTGGTTAGGCACGCTCGGGTCCCTGTACTATACCACGGGCGGCCAGCGGAATAGCCGTTTCTTCGGGTCTCCCTGTCCGGCAGGGCAATACAGTTTCCCCCGGCATTGGTTCAGCAGCCGTCTCCACTGGACCAACACCCATCGCGGCAATGCTCGCTCGGGCACTGGCTGTACGCTGGCTGACCTTGAAACGCGGCTGCAAGCCACTTCATGAGATTTTCACCATGCGTACGGTGGTAACAAGCCAGGCGGATGTTTATCATCCTACCACCAGATGAGCAGATGGTCCGCTCAGATATCCCTTAGTCGCCTCTTACGACACTCATGGGAAAGAGAGGGGCAGTCAAATGTATTCTTTCTCCGTCACTGCACGGATAGTGGAGGATTATACTGTCAATAGTAAACATTCGTATCATGTGTATATTGAATGTATGTAATTGTTTGGGGTTAATTAAGGAACGTCCTTTCCGAGTTGAATTAAAAGTTAACTAATATTTTGTTGAATACAATGAAATACTTCCTTCAGTAACGTCTTTGGTGGGCGGTATGTTCAAGATCGAAATACATTATGCCTAATATTATTTAGTTTATCTTCTCATTAATAGATGGCATTAGATGTATTTTACATCGCGCTATAAGAATGCTTTTTTTTCAAAACACTAAGTAAGTTTTGTAAATTCATAATGAGAGAGAACACTATTTGACCAGCAGTACATACTCGGTGGTTTTATTTTGCAGTATCACCGTACCAATACTACCGGGTAACCCAAAGAGTAATGTATGTATACTTGAATTAATTTACATAGTTTATTAACTTATTTTTCAAGATTGCATTATTTACACTTGCTACAATGTCAGTTTCTTGACTTTTCTCCATAAAATTGCGATGAAGACACGATATAAGTCCCGTGTAAATTAAAACAATAAGAAAAAAATAGTCCTTTGCGATATTTTTTCGTGTGTAAATGGACTTCAGGAACAGCCTTGCTACTGGATACGTGCCGATGAGCAAACCGTTCAATGGTGACATGCTCACACGCACATTTTCGTTATTTTGTTGGATTTGTTCGTCTGTTCTTTCTGCTCTAATTTTACGCATGCTTGATGCTTTATTAGTTCGATGCCCCAAATGGGACAACCTTGCGTCTTGCTGGAATTTTTCACTGTAACACACACACACATACAAATAGACCAAATTGTTGCATTTACTGATAAAAACGGAAACCGATAAAGTATTTGATCTTTTAGTATTTTCCCAACCTTTTCAATACCAAAAAAAACACGTTTATATTTCTTATCAATTAAATAAATCGTTAAATATTTTGCAAATTTTTAAATGTCAAAATGACGCGACGCTTCTCGTGAATGACGTAAATGAAAGTTCAATGAGGTTTAATATAAGTAATTATTTTGATATTGTTCATACACAAATACTAAAATCGTGATTACAAAATGGGATGATGGGTTAGGAGGGGTTGGGGTGATATGTATTTTTTGATGCTAAATGTAAAGCAATTATCGGGGGTCTTTATCAACGCAACAGAATAATGATTGTTAGAATTTTTCGTATGTTTGTCTGTTTATCTGTGCGTTTGTGCACGCTAACCTTAAAAACGACAATGTATTGTGGCGAACTTCGCTAAAAATTTAGTGTTTGTTTTATTTCAACCGGGTTTGAATAAAAAAGTTTTGACACTTTTAAGAATCATGTCGAACATTTAATCGATAAAAATGCTATAAAATAACTGTTCAGTTGTATAAATTATAGTTTTTAAAATGATGATTGAAAGTTTATAGGAACAAGACAAAGTTAAAAAATGGTCAGCTTCAGAGATTTAGAATATTCAAATGTAAATTAAGCTCAGATAAGGAAGGTTCAACTTATACTAGACCTCCGTCGGTTAAACGTGCCCACGCCGTATGTAAAGCCGACTGTCGCTGGTAAAATACTTATTTTTTATATAAACAGATTTACCTATCAGTTTCAAAAAGAGACAAATTTCTGTAAAGGTATCGTTTGCAGGCATAATAAATAAAGCACAGCACATAAAGCACATTCAAGTATATCGGAATAGATTTAATGGAATGCTGTTTTTCTCATGGCCAATTATATGTTCTAGAAACCGGTGCGGCGAAAATCAATAAATACTAATATCCCACGAAAATAAAACTAAATATGTTGTATATAGAGAAATATTATAAGTCTACTCTTAGTGATTTCTTTAAGTTATACGCGGGTGAAACCGCGGGCAAAGCTAGTAGGAAATATAAGGAATGATTCATTCGCTTTTAGTAAACTACAAACACGATCAGCTCAACAGTTTTGTTTCGTTGAAATTATTATTACAATCTAATTTTACATATAGATTATATCAGTGAATAAATTTGATTCCGGATTCCATTTTGCTTTTTTCAATTAAGTCCAGCGAAGTAGACGAGTAGTAAGCAGTAACAACATTAATGTGTGTAAGTTTCTATTTTTTTTACCTTAACTTTTGCATTTTTCAGTTGTTGTCTTTTAAAGGCTCTGTGGACGGCTCCTTGAATAGCGGGTATGTATAATTCGTCAATGCTAGTTTTGTTTACCAATTTTGCGAGTAGACTTGGTTCATTTACTGTAAATCATTTCGATATTATATTTTCATGTTTATAATTGCTTGCTTATTGCTTATTGTATTTCAAGTATTTATTTGTAATTCGTGTTCTATAACTTTATGATTATTAATAATTATATTAGCCAAAGGTATTGCAAAAACTGATAAAAAAATTACCGTCTTAATGTCCTTGACTATACTTTTAATTAAAAATGATTAAAAATTTTATTAACAACAAATAACAGGAGGTAAGACTTACAACACAGATATCCCTTTTGTCTTAATTAACATTTGATCAAAATAAATAATAAACAATAATCAAATCACATATTAAATTATGCACCTGACTCGTTCCTTAAATGTGCTTCTATTATTTCCACGGCTTTATCAAGATTATCCTGCTCCAAGCCAATCGCTTTTAACTCACTGTGCAGTTGTGGCTCACAAGTGCATTCACACGTGTCAGTACAAATGTGATAAGCGATAGATAATACATCTCTAACTTCTAGAAGAGCTTCAAGATAATTGGCTATAAATTGATATAAATTCTGCGGTTGAGCTCTAAGAACCTGTATGGGTGACGTTCAGTTAACAAATTGTAATGGATTACTAGAGCAACATTTTAATTGATTTTTCCAAGTGGTTTGCTGGATACAAATTTAGGTTTTTTTGCAATGTAGTATAGAAACGGCAAAATATGAAATATTTATCAGATTTCGTTTACTGCATTATACATAAATATACTCAAGGAATCTAAATATAATAATAATTAATGATATAAAGTACATACTTCCCTCGATATATCACTCATTAAATCTTTTAAGCCTTCAGGTAAACTTAATTTGCAACTTTCATGGATTTGTGATTGAAGTAAATTGTTATCCATTATGAATTCGTGTTGTTATAAGGCCAAAAATTTTCAATTTCGTGTTAAAATCAAGTAAGCAACGCCTTTATTAATTGATTGTTTACTTTAAATCATAGATATTTTACACATTTGTTAGATTCTAGATTATAATAAATAAATAAGATAACCGTGTGTTAAAAAAGTCTAGCCACGTTTTTTTTGTTTATTTAAAAAATAAAACATTTACACCAAAAAAAATTTTTTTTTTCTAATCTGAAAATGACCAAAACAAAATCAAATAAAATGGTATTTATAAGCGTAGAAGTCATACATATAAAATTTCATAATAAAAAAATCTATTTTTTTCTGGACCGTGCTTTTATTATCGTCGTCATCAATTTGTTAACCTTCTCCTTCATCAGTAACGTTCAGTTCTTCTATGGCTTCGTCTTCAACATCAGTAGTGTTAGCATCAGTTTCAGGAGCTGATGATGGAATGGTTTCTATTGGTGCACTTTCTTCATCACCTTCAGTATCTTCAATACGATCATCTAAATGAAACGGGTTTGTAAGGAGTAAAGTTTTCTCAGAGCCTAAAGTTACGTTTTTTTATGATCTTTTAAGAAAAAATATTTTATGGATATCTAATATAAATCATTCTTTTGTCATCGGTCATCACGATGCTATACACGACTTGCAGTTTATTTATTTATTCAAGAAAAGTGGACGAGCCAAGCAAGTCCTACGCTGTGTGGATTTTAATATTTCGATGACATAGGAACATTTCTTCTACCGCAGCTTCAAATATTAGCTGACACATTATATTAACAAAAAAAGAATAATATCAATGCCCGTTTTTTCTAAGGAACTGCTAATTTTCCTATTTATCCCTCCAATTAATCGTAAAGTTTGTTTAAGGAAGCCTGTGACTTTTAGATCGCTAAGCGGACCGTAAACCATTGCGCTATTGACGCTTCAAAAACAAACGAACCTAGGTTCAACATTACCTGGTATGTCTTCGGGAACTTCAGCTTCCAATACTTCAGTTTCAAAAGGTTCAACAGTACCCGGCGCTAATACTTCTTTGATTTCAATATCATCTATAACATCTAGATCATCTGCAAATACCTCGGGCGGTACCTGTCAACAGTAATATAACAATAGGGAAAAATATCTTTAACAGTTAAAAAAGTAAAGTATATATCCTGCTGCTGATCAAAGGCCTTCTCTCCTCTTAAGGCTTGAAACTTATTTCAACACCCTGCTCCAATGTGGATACACATGTGACAGATTTCCATCCGACACTTTGTCCTTACGATGATTTCTACATCACTGGCGAGCATGATATGAATTTAAACACCAATTTACCACATGAAAGCCCCGTGCTGCTTGCCTAAGATTGAACACGCATTAAGATTTACATGTTCCAGCCTCTGGGCAATCTTGGCTAATATTATAAAATTCAATGGTTACTATGATATAAGGCTAGTAACAATTTCATTATTACTTTTTTGATTATAAACATTATTTATTTAGTTTAATTTAAACATATTTCTTAATTTATGGAATATATTGCGATATTATTATTTTTAGCACAAACTATGCAAAGTCAGATGTACAAAATGGCATTCTCTTTTATTGTCTAAGTTGAGCAGACTAGAGAAAAAAAAACAAAATGAATAAACAAAACTGATAGTGAAAACTAAATAAGAAAAGATATTATATTCAAGATTCAGCTTTTCTGGCATCCATTATCATCTTTTGTCATCAAATGATTTGTGCCACGCATTTATGCCTAGGCTTACAGAGCACCATGCTAGGGCACCAGCATGCCTCATCCTTGGTTCACAAGTTGGTTCTAAACATGGTTACTACCAGAATAGACTGTATATTTATAAACCGCTGTTGTAAAGTTTCAGTTGGACCAATAAATTATATCGTCAAATAAATATATAGTCAATAGTAGTGTTTGATTTATTTTTTGTAATTTGTATGTGTCTTGTTACTTGAATAAATACATTATTATTATTATTTTTTCGTAAAGGGGGAGCCCCAAATGTCAAAGTACTTAGGGACCTTGGATCTCTAAGTCCTGACCTGGACATTTAATAGCTTTTTGACAATATATTGACTCAAATAAAAAATATTCTACAAATCAGCGAACGTTTGTCCCAGATCGTTAATGTAGTTGTAGATCATGCTCAAACCCTTCAAGAAACAGCTGTTCCGTTTTGAAAAATTGCAGTAATAATACGTTTATATTAAGATGACAGTTAAAACAATGTTAAAATTGTATCATATAATATTCTTGTACGCATTACTTCTGAAAATGAAATTTTTTGAAAAGTTCCAACAGCGTCGACTTTACTTCCTATTCGGCTATGAACCGCATCTGCTTGACTTGGTAAGCGACTCTGGCGTTTTCCTGATAAAAAAGAACCATTTTTTTAATTCTTTGTGATTCAGAAATATATTATTAGTTGTCGGAAGATATATAAGGGGCGGGGCTTCTTTGATTTTAATAAATATTTAATAATAATATCGTAAAAGCCTTAAAATTAAATTGAATGAATAACGATAAATAAAAATATATTAAAGTAAAATATTACCTTCGGATAGCTGGCTTGGAACAGCGCTTGGTGCTCGACTACGAGAGCCAATAGCACTCGACGTCATCGGAATCTGTGATTGTATTTCCGAAACCCTGGCTAACCTGTCCCGAGGTACTGAATAATCAGTTTCTTCAACATATTCTTCATCAGGGATATGCGTTAACGCTCTCATTGGATCGTACGGCAGTCCCAGCTTTTCAACTGCGTGTTCATTAAACATTGCATTGATGTCATCCTCTCGAACTTTTATATTCTGTAAAAAATAATGTAACGACTTCCCTTCAGAATACTTCTTATCAACGGTACCTAGAGATCTTTGTCATCTTAAATAATTACATATTCATTCTATATCTACAAATATTTTCCATAAGCATAGCACCATTTATTGTGAAATTACATATAATCAATTACTAGTGTACTACTGTAAAAAATTAATATTATCATTGCATTTTTTAATTTAAAATTTGCTCACCAATAATGGTCCTAAGTCAATCTCTCTAGAGGCTGCGACATCGAGCGGAGGTCCCGGCAAATTTACCTTCGGACTCTTCCTTTTGGATTTAGGTCTTAAATGACGAAGGAGATTTCGACGAACGTAGTATCCTCTATAAGCGGCCTATATAAGTTTCAAATACGTACTTTATTTTTTTTTTGAATGAAGCAATATATTATAATGTTTAATGTTGTTTATAAACGGTTCTATATAAAAAAATACGAATCAATTTTTTTAATTACAATTTAATCTAATACATTGGTTAACCAATACCGGTAGTCGTGCCTAATCAATTACCGGAAACACAAGCAATATATTACACGACATGTCTAAGTATTTCCATAAGGCTTGTAAAGAAAAACGTCTCTTGGTAAGGCAAAAAACCTCTTCCTTCTGAGCACTCAAGCAATATTTATTCAAAAATGCTGCACAAAAAGTTGCAAAAAACTATCTCTAAATTTCCAAAGAAATTGAAATGTCCAAAGACAAACTTTTCCCCACGATTTTTTTTGTGTACCTTGAAACAAGATGAAATGTAAGCAGCAGCTTATTGTTTAAAGATAAGCGGGATCCGTAAAATGTAGGTTTTTAGTTATATACAATAATATGTAAATTATTCTAAAAATGTAGATGAAAACGTATATTATATAAAGCAACTAGCTGAAACCTGCTATTTTATTTGCATCATATTTGGTTTTCATAATAATAATTATTTATGGTTACAGATCTGTAGTTTGAATAATGCGTAAACCTATCTCAAAAAACGTAACGTTAGACGTTTCGTTTTTAGAGGTATGCTTACGTATTATTTAAATCGAATTGGTAGTTCATGAGAACAGCGCGTTCAATCATACAAACTGTCCAGCTTTATAACATAAATATGATATATATCTACTTTACAACAAAGTAAAAGTAATTTTAACATATCACTTAATATTGGAGTCAAGGTGCAATTGATCTTTGATGGATATTCGATTACTTAGTAATTCAGTTTGACCTGTATTTTCTCAGTGGCCCTAATCAGTTCACTCGGAGATGGCTTGGTTCTTTTGTACAATTCTAATGTTCTTTGTGCAGCGACTTCCCACGGTTCTTTCGGCTGAATTTTAAGCTGAAAAATTGACATAAGATATAGTTACACAGGTAGGTTACTTTGTGCAAGCCTGTCTTAATGGGTACCACCCATTTATCAGATATTTTACCACTAAACAGAAAAATAAAAAATATTCATTTTTTTACGTTCTGGTTTGTAGGGTGAGTGAGCCAGTTTAACTACAACAACAACACAAGCGAAAAACATTGTTGTCGCAATGGCAATATAAGAAATTATTTATAATGTTAATATTTCTTTTATCGTCAATGTCAGGGTGGTGGTGACCATTTACGACCAGGTAGCCAATTTACCCGTCCGCCTAACTATAATATAAAAAAAAAATTTCTACAGTTTATATTAAAATAATTGTATAAATTATGCAGTTTTGCACATGAAATGAATAGTGAACACTACTGATTATTTTAATCAAAATGTATCTATTGTTTAAATAGACACTTTTGAATACTATATAGTCAAGTTATATAATTAAATTAAATGTAAAACTGCCACCGGTTTGGATTATGATTCTGCTAGAAATATTATAAGTATTTAATAGTTATATGTTCAATTGGTTTTAATTTAGGTATTTTAGTATGGGGAATGATTTGGGTACAATTAAAACTAGTTTCGTCACTTGACAATGCCATGTTAATGATTTGGATAATGTAGGATTAGTGCACTTTTATTAAAACGTGTAGTTGGAGTATTACAGTAAATATACCTTTTCCATTGTCTGCTTCCTGTACCAGTAGTCGCGAAATGCGTTCCTTGCTACTTGACACACCTTGGCCGTCATTACTTCATCTAACGGGACTTTTTTTAGAATCTTCTTTATTATATCATATTCTTTTATTGTTTCTGTCAAGAAGATAATAATAGTCAAAGTAAATTTTTTTTGTTAGTTTTATTGTAAATATTACTGGTTAGAAAATTAATTTGGCTTACTATTGATTAGCGATATATGTAGATTAGTAATAAATAGTTAAAAGTCCTAATCATAAAGATTATACTATATAACATATTCCCCAAACAAAGCGTCATTATCATACAACACAGTGACACGTTTTCATGATTAACGAAATTGACTGAGAAATGGAGTTATTATTTTGTAATCAGCTTTGTAGATAGCACGACAATGTTGGTTTCTTTTTTATATGGGTTCAGCAAGAATAAATTAATATATTAGGACATAAACAGTAATGTATAGCTTGCCAGTGCCATATTCATTACTCTCTTTATCTATAGAAGAAGACACATTAATTACTTTTATAAATAAATGGCACAAAGGCTGATTTTTTTTCTATTATAAGTACTGGTAACCATTGACAAATTTTAAGACTTGTTTTAAAAAATGCTTTGTTAAATTATTCAATACGTAAATTATTGATCACGTGATAAAACGAATACATATGTCAATCCCATATATTTTGAGATATTCTATAAAGAAATCGACAATGGCTATACGACTTTGTCTAAGCCTGCGATGCTATACAAGATCACCCTTTAATCTTTTCGATCTTTAATATAAAACATTTCATCCATATCTTACACTCAGATGAAGCTGTGTTGTATTTTACCAATAATCATGTAATTTTGGATAGATGTTTGTTTTGTTTTACCTTTTCCCTCACTCGCCTGGAATCCTTCAATTTCTTCCTTAATTATTTCTGATAAAATTTGCGCTTCTCCTATCTGTAGTCCCACTTGTATCAAGTGCTCTGATACTGTGGGTCTGCAATCGCAGAGATCATCCAGGATCTTTACCGCCATGATTCCATGTTCTCGTGTTATGAGTAGTACGGATAAGTAATTGGAAATAAAATCGTAAATTTTTTGAGGCTGTTCACGCAAAACCTTAAAAAATATTTAATTTGCAACCGATAGTAATAAATTATAGTCATAGTTTATTAGTTTAGTTTTGCAGTCATATGTTATCTTTAATTACATTTAACATTAATCATAATAATCAAGTTAAATAAATGTGTATTTACAAGTCTCAATGACTGCTCATAAATAATTAATCAATACTGTTATTAAATTCATTGATATAATATTTTATATCAAAGAAGTAAACATATGATAAAATTTAATTTAATATTTAGGAGAGCTCAAAAGGGTTATATGTAATAATTTTAAGTCTTCAAAAATATATTTAAAACTGGTGTCATATAAGGACTCGCAGGCAGCACGCATCATCACGTCGAAGCTGGCTGAAAAGGTTTTGCTAGTTTAAGTTTACTGATATTGCTATGGACACGGTCATAAAAAACCTGAGATGACCCAGAGTCATGAGAGATCCGTATCCTAATCTGATTTCGTGTTAGGCCGTGATGGAAAACATCGTGAGGCTGTGGAAAATACACATAGGGTGAAATTCTGCCACATGTACAACGTAGTGCTTTATTTAAGGCATGATACTAACTCATATTTAGCAAAATGATATGTATATAATACATAATAAACAGATACATTTTGTTATCAATACAAATGACAACTCATAATCTCTTTGAATAATGGTAATATTGGTAACCTGATATTCAAACAAAACGCAAAGCATTTGTTTGTATTTTAAATAGATATGGAGATTGGCAAATGACCCACCTTATGGTAAGTGGTCATCATAGCCCTTGGACACTAAAAAATATTAACCATCAACCAACGCGTCACCTAAGAAACTTAAGAAACTATGATGATATGTCCCTTCTTATAGTTCACTGGCTCACTCACCCTTCAAACCGGAACAACAATACTGAGTACTACTGTTTGGCAGTAGAATATGTGACGAGTAGGTGGCTAAACTAACCAGGTTTGCACAAAGCTCTACCGCCAAGTATCTTCAGGCTACCAAAAGTAAATTAACACTAAATAAAAACCAAAAAGTGGTACTGAGAGTACCAGAGTATCAGACAAGATTGAATTTTATCAGACCTTGTAAAGGGCATAGGCTTCTACTTATAACATATAACTCACTTCTCGTGTTACATCGGACATAAGTTCCTTCAATCCTTCAGGAACAGAGAATACGTTGGCGCATCCATGTTTTTGTAATAAATCATTCATTTTTATTATCTGTCACAATTTAATTCGGATAGTTTGATATGACAAATGCGGGAATTTTTTTTCTTTCTCTTGCTAGTTTTATTTGTGGCTAGTTCTAATTATAAGACGAATAATAAATAGATAATACTAAATCATTCATTTTTATTATCTGCCACGATTTAATGCGGATAGTTTAACATAAGAAATGCGGGAAAAGATTTCTTTTTTTTATTTCTGTTCTTATTTGTGGCTAGTTCTAATTATAAAACGAATAGTAAATAGATAATACTATTAAATTATTTTTAGCAATAAAAATCAAAAGAATTATCTATAAATATATCAGGTGTGTAGCACAACTCAAGATTTGAAAATATAGTTCAGATAGATTTTCCAATTTGCTTTTACAGGGAAAACTGGTGATATTGATATTTAATATATTATTTTTTATTTTATTTATTAGGTTTACTTACAATCACTTACACTAATACATTTAAAGAAACAATTAATACAAACTTATTAACTAAGTGTAGAGATTAATTAAAAGTAAACACAACATGCGAATGAAAAATGGAAACCAGTTCATAAATACAAAAACAAAAGAAAAAAAGGAAGAAACAGAACATAAAAATACAAATAATAAACAATTCTATAAAAATATCCAATAAGTGTTACTCATAATTATCACTCAAAAACCTGTCTACGTACTTCCTAAAGTTTCGAATTGAATCCGCGTGAATGTCGACAAAAGAGCACACATGGTTTAGGAGTTTACACAGCCTTGGAATTGGTGAAGTTGCACCAAAAACAGTTCTTCGCAAGGGTGGGCAGAGGGGTGTTATCGGAGATCGAGGATATCTTGCAGGAACTCCGAGTTGGATTTTAATAAGCAATTCCGGACAGTCTATTATATTGTTGATAACTTTATATAAAAACAGCAGATCTAACAGATCTCTGCGTTTATTCAATGAAGTCTTTTTGTAATGTGTTAGGCAGTCTGTGTAGGAAGTTTTTTTTTTTTTTAATATAACCCTCACTAAAAGCTAAATGCCATAAGAATCTTTTTTGTATTCTCCCTAATCTTAGAATATGTGTGGCATAGTGGGGTCGCCAGACTGTCGATGCATACTCTAAAATAGTGCGGACCAAACTGTTGTAGAGAAACAATTTAGTTTTAACGTTTTTAAATAGTTTGGCATTACTCAACACAAAGCCTAACATCTTAGAAGCTCTTGTGCTCACCTTATCAATGTGGTATATAAACGTTAGTTTCTTATCAAAGGTCACGCCAAGGTCTCTTATTGTTTCAAGTTCATGTAGTTTATGTTCATCAATATGATAATCAAAACATATAGGTTTTAACTTTCTGGTGTATTTTACATTGAAACATTTTTTGGAATTTAGAGACATATTGTTATCCAGAGCCCAAAATATCAAATTATTGAGATTGTTCTGTAAGAAGACGCAATCAATGGAAGACTCAATTACTCTTGCAAATTTTAAATCATCGGCGTATATAAAAACTGATGAATGATTAAAGATAGTCGAAATATCATTAATACAGATATTAAATAATATAGGCCCTAAATGTGATCCTTGAGGTACACCTGAGTCGACCGGACAAGTAGAGGATTAATATCCATTCGCTACAACATAGAATGATCGGTCCATTAAATATGATGATAGCCAATCCAAAAGTGACCCAGTATACCCGTAAGCTTTTAATTTAAAGATAAGAATATCATGTTCAATAGTGTCAAACGCCTTAGTGAAATCTGTATATATTACGTCTACTTGCTTATTGTCATCAATTGCTTTGGCTAACAACTCAGTAAATGCTACCAAATTTGTGGTCGTAGACCTAGATCCTACAAAGCCGTGCTGTTCATTGGCTAGATAACAATTAAAGTGATTTTGGATAAAAGGACAGACAATACTCTCAAATATTTTTGCAAAGGTAGAAAGAACGGAAATAGGTCTATAGTTACAAACAAGGTCAACAGTACCTGATTTATGTACAGGGACAACTTTAGCTAACTTCCACTCCTTAGGAAAACAGCCAGTGCGTAAGGATTCAGTAAAAATGAGAGACAGTGGTGTAACAATAGCTGAAGCACAAGATTTAATGAAAAAAGGTGGAATGCCATCCAGTCCAGCTCCCTTATTTGGATCTAGGCCTTTAAGTGATTTTAGTACTTCCTCTTCATTTATATGAGGTATGGGCATCGATAGACCATATTTATATATGAAATCCAAGTGTTTGGATATTAAATTTATTCCCAAAGAGATGTTAGAAGGGTGGAAGGCACGCGAGAAATGCTTTGCAAAAAGATCGCAAATCCTATCACCATCTGTTGCGACCGTATCCCCATTACTCAAACTGCACGGATATTGACCTGAACCCTTTCGTTTCCTCGTAATAAAGGACCATAAAATTTTACTATTTTGAGAGATTCCATGCTCCATGAGAGCTATATAGTTATTATACTTAAATACAGCTAATCTGTTACAACGCTCACAAAGTAACTTAAGTGCAATTTCATCCATGGGGTTTTTGTACAGCTTGTATCGCAATCTGATCGCGTTCTTTTCGTTGAGAGCTCTTATCAGAATTCGGTCGAACCATGGTGGATACTTGCCATACTTATGTTTTTTCGTAAACGGAACGAATTTTTTAATAGTCATTCGTAGGACGTAATAGAAAACATCCAACATATTATTTACATCTGTAATTCCCTTAAACAAGACATGCCATTGTTGATCATGTAAATGCTTACAAACAGCTTCATAATTATTATAATTTTTTTTTTAAACTCACCCTTGGGCCCTTCACGGTCATTCAGTTTGGGGAGTGTCCATGGTCAGGAGATAAGTACTAGTTTCACAGCGAAGGATGTAGACCAAGTTATAAAATCGATGTCACGAGGAAAGTCTCCCGGTCATGACAGCCTCAGTATTGAGCATCTTAAACATGCTGGCGTCCACCTGCCTAGAGTTTTGGCGATGTTCTATAACCTGTGTAAAGGACATTCGTACTTGCCGTCTGATATGATGAAGGTCGTGGTGGTCCCAATTGTGAAAAGCAAAACGGGTGACGTGAGCGACAAAAATAATTATAGACCAATTTCATTGGCTACTATATTGGCAAAAGTTCTTGATAGTCTGTTGAATGCGCAACTTGATAAATTTCTAAAAATCCATGACAATCAGTTTGGTTTTAAATCGGGTCTATCTACCGAATCTGCTATTTTGAGCTTGAAACAGACTGTCAAGTACTATACCACTATACTATACCGATCGAAATACACCAATTTATGCTTGTTTCCTCGACCTCTCGAGGACGTTTGACCTGGTTAGTTATGATATTCTATGGCAAAAACTTAGTAACATTTCCATGCCTGAAGAACTAGTACACATCTTCAAATACTGGTATCTTAGGTCAACGTCGTCAGATGGTCGAGTGTAATGTCAGAACCATAAAGGTTGGAGTGCGGGGTAAGGCAGGGTGGGCTGACTTCTCCAAAGCTCTTCAACTTGTATGTTAATGAATTGATTGAGTAGCTTAGTGGCACACGGGTCGGATGTCATATTGATGGAGTGTGTGTTAATAATATCAGCTATGCGGATGACATGGTGCTGCTAAGTGCATCTGCTTGTGGTTTGTATAAGCTTCTGGGGATATGCGAAAAATACTCGCTTAGACACGGCTTACAATATAATACGAAGAAAAGCGAATTCATGATCTTTCGGGCCAAGGGACGGGGTTGTCCGGACTCTGTTCCACCCATTCGATTAAACAATGTTGTATTAAGTAGGGTTCATCGATTCAAATATCTTGGACATATTGTGACCTCTGATTTGAAAGACGACACGGATATAGAGAGGGAACGGAGGGCTTTGTCTGTCAGAGCCAATATGATTGCTCGCAGGTTTTCACGATGTTCCACTTCTGTCAAAATCACCTTATTTAAAGCATTTTGTACAAACTTTTACACGTGCAGCCTGTGGGTAACATATACGCAGAAACAGTTCAGAGCACTTCGCGTCCAGTATAAAAATGCGTTTAGGGTGCTGATGGGGCTGCCGCGGTACTGTAGTGCATCAGGGATCTTCGCAGATTCACGAATCGATTGTTTTTATGCAACCATGCGTAAGCGATGTACATCTCTTTTGCGCAGGGTTCGGGACAGCTCCAACACCATCCTGAAAATGTTCGCATGCAGATTTGACTGTCAGTACTTGAATCATTGCAATATGATTCATGTACTGACTAATAATGAATATTAATATGTAAATTGACAATAATTACATAATGGAATTTAGTTTAATGTAATTTAAATTAATTTAATGTGATTTAATCTAATTTTATTTTATGTTATTTGATTTAGTCTAATTTAATATAATTTAATGTGATTTCTTTTGATTAGTGAATTGATTGAATTTAATTCAAATTTTATTTCGATTTAATTAATTTAGATTTGATTTTAATAATTTAAGTTTAATTCGGTATTATAATTTTAATTCGAATTGATCTAATTTATAATATGTAAAATATTAGTATTGTAATATTTGTCTTTTTACTATTTATTGTATATTTTGTATTTATGATCCCTGTTTGGTCGAAATAAATATTTTATTATTATCATTATTATATTATAATCTACCCTACGAAAGTTTGGTTTTAATATATTGGCTTTATGTGGAAGTGTACTGTCCACATTAAGTGATAAAGCGATGTCTAAGGGAGGATGAAATTGGTCTATCAAACTAAGATTATTAGCAGATTCCGTAACTTTACAAGAAACATTGGTCAAAACTAAGTCCAATATTCTACCTGACCTATTTTCGATGGAGTTAGCTTGTGATAATCCAGGAAAATGAATGAAATCAACAAGGTGCGTTCCAAGTCCAGGGACAACATAACTGTCATTTTCTCCATTAACTTTCGACCAATTTATAAAGCCCAAATTAAAATCCCCGGCGATGCAGGTATACATTTTATTATTACACACAAAACTGCATTTATCTATATGACTACTCCACCTGATGTTAAGTGGTAGTAGAGTCCAAACGCGAGGACGGCCAGTATAGTCGGGAAGAAGGTTCTGCACTAGCCGCCTTCGCCTTGCCGGCCCGCATAGTGCCTCTTCACGCCTCGTTTGAAGGAACCCGAGTCGTAAGAGGAGGGGAATACGTGAGCTGGTAAGGAATTCCATTTTTTGGAAGTGCGACAAAGAAAGGAGGTGCCAAATTTCTTTGTGCGCGATGGGATTGATGTCACAGTTAGTCGGTGACATCGAGAGCCAGCACGCGTAGACTTGTGAAGGAAGGGGGAAGCAGGAATTAGGGAGAATAATTAGAATAATATTAATAATAATTACTTGCCTTAACAATAATACTACAACTAAACTATCTTATCTAAAGTTGAAATGTCCTTAATCCAGATATACGCCGAACTATCATCCTTACGCACGAAAATGCGACCATTTCTCACCTAGGTGAAATTGTATGATTTTTCTTTGGCTTTTAGCCTGGCAGCTTCATGCAATTTTTTGTAAGCAGGGGATAGATGTTCGGCTATGTATATCGGCATCTTCACTCCGGATATACCAATTAGGTTGCTATTTAGCCTGTTATTAGGATTTGCTTTATTATATTTTATACAAGCAGCTAGAAAAACGTCACGTAGTCTAGGTGTGATAAATTCGACAATAATAGAACGCGGACGATTTGTTTCTCGTTGAAGTTTAGCAACTCTGGTACAGTTCGCAATTGAATTGACGTCTATATCACAATTAACAACCTTGCCTATTCCAGTAACAATGTTTAACAGATTTTCAGTTTTTTTTTTCAGGTACGCACTTTATTTCAATGTTTTTAGTACGCGCATGTTGTTCCAATTGACCAAGTCTACCACGTAAATCATTAACGTCAGCTTTTAAACTTTCATTTTCGGATTGTAGATTCGCCATAGTAATCAGAGAACTTTTATGCTCCTTACGCAGTTCCTCAAATTGGTCATTAATATGTTCCATTATCAATACAATATAATCCGACAAGAATCATAGAAATGAAAATGAGGCCCAGATCGAAATTAGCTAGCTGTGTTATATACTATCATATTTAAAGACGATTATTTTATTTAAAGATATATATTTTTGTAAGATAAGAAATAAATACCATATTATACTATTAAAGTTTTCAGTTAACATATTTAACTTGTTCTACTTTCGTGTTCGACTGTGAAGGTAACATAGCCACAAGACAACAAGCAGCAATAAAATTCTGATATGTGTATCAATTCGTACTTGTGTTTAATGGAAGTTAAGCGTACAACTTGTTTTGGGTGTGGAGATGACAATAGCCCAAGGGGTCAGGGCCCGTAAACCATTGCGTTATTTACTCTATGATATTTACTCTAATGGCTATGAAAGTGCGTTTCAATCTTTTTTCTTCAAAGGAGCGGAGAGCAATGACCAACACACATTTCGATATTTACGAAGAATTAGTTTACTTTTTTAATTTTTTATACTTATATAATTTAAAATACAAAGATTACACTGTCATCAACAATATAGTTAGTATACTTAAAACATTACATTAAAACTAATACTAATGTATGTATATCTGAAGGTCGAAAATAAGACGAATAAAAACTTGATTTTATGAACTTTAAAATACTTAATAATTTAAAGGACTGCACAAGATATGATCACATTGCCCACTGAAATACGTTCACTGGTTTGAAAGGTTACGTTCCGGTTGTCATAGTTAATTAGATATTATTTTGTAAACATTATATATGGCACTTATGGCTTTTCATTACTAAGGCCGTATGAAATAGTAAAAACTATTAGTCGTGCTACTTATTTCTTCATTGTTCGCTTGGCCGTGATAAGTGGCATATATTCATTTAGGATTATAGTAAAATAGGTTGTCCTGCTATTAAATTCCAATACACTGCAAAATGGATCTTAATAGCTGACATGTAGATTTTGAACTCTTTATGATATATATTAAGGTTCAAAATCGTTTGGTTTACATTCTACTAGCATTTCTTTGAGGGTAAGCTGGCATTACGAATCAATGTTTTAAATGACGCGGACGTATTTTAAATTCGATTAAACGTAATACAGTCAAGGAAATAATTCATAGATAACACGTGTGTGTTATGAATTTGATAACGTGTGTAAATAAATGATAAAATGAACGGAGTGTAACGAATGAACGATACATTTATAAGTTTAAAGCAATTACGTCGCGACGCGAATAACTATATTCTGTTATTCAATAAATACATATGAGTCACGTCTCATATGTTACTTGTGAAATATATTAAAGGAGTGAATTAATATATCAACATGGATGTAACTACAGCCAAAGCAATATCTATGATTGTGTTAGGACTGGGCAGTTTCATAGTGGGCATGATTCCCGCTTGCATATCACAGAATGCAAGACAAAGACATCCTCTATTGATCTCCTGCTTACTCTGCTTCGGCGGTGGCGTTCTTCTTTCAACTTCTTTATTACACATTTTGCCAGAAGCAAGGGAGAAGTTACCGAAATACTCAGAGTTGTTACTGTGTGCGGGTTTCTTTCTCGTGTATGTCGTGGATGAAATTGTTCATTTCTTTTACGGTACTAATGAAAATGAGAGAGGTCATATGAGGAATTATGGGACTGTGGAGGAGACGAGTCTTCTGGTGACGAGGTCAGGGGACGCGGAGATGAGGGAGCGATGTTGTGGGGATACGGGGAATCCAAGGATGTGTCACGTGAGTCACACGGAACCGTGCAATAAGAGTTCTTCTGGAATTATCGGCTTATTATGTGCATTGTTCGTGCACAGTTTATTGGAAGGGTTGGCAATTGGTTTACAAGAAAGTGCTTCTCAGGTAAGTTTCACGTAAGGTGTTTAGTATTTCTATAAGTTATATATTTTCACTTTTTGTTGCTTATAATATTTAACAAATCGTATATCAATTAAAATTTTCCGACGCCTATTAAGTATAATTTTAATGTATTTAATTATTTATTTCGTGTATTGCCGAAACTGATCTAAGGATTTGGCTATAATTCTATACTTTTTTTACATATATAAGATAGCGCTTGACTGTTATCACACCTGATGGAAAGTGATGATACAGTCTAAGATGGAGCGCGCTTGCCTAGAAGATGCCTATTCACTCAAGACTTGACTACATTTTTATATGCCATAAAATGAAATTTATCAAACGTTTGAAATCTCTGATGCAACTATAGACACAAAATTACGAAATCAAACTCAATATAATCAGAGATTAGCTTATTATCAAAAATTTTATTTAGGTTTGTTTATGTTTAGTGTCATTTAAAAACGACGACTACGACGACGACCTAAAAAAATTACGAATTTCTAAATATATGTTATCATTTGTTTTCAGACAAGATAGTTGAGAAAATACCACATTTATGTTTCATTTATTATAATAATTCTTCTAACGCCGACTCACCAGATATTTCATACAACAAAACTTTGGTTTATTATGTAAGCTTATATTAGCGTGTCAGTAAATACAACAACAATCCCACATTACCAATAGAAAACTACACATGTCCTTATGTACGTTCAAGACTTCTGAGAATTAAATGAATAACTGATGATATCGTGTCACGATGTTGTTCAATAATCAAAAATCCATTGATCGTTGCTATAAATAAAAGTAAACGACAGGGGATATCGTGTAAACTTTAAAGCCTTATATAAGAATTATTAAAATTAAGAATTTATTTTAAGGCACATCTTAGTTATATGAGGATTAGGATAAACAATATATATCATTTGCATAGCACGTGATGACTTTGTGTTGAGGGATTTTCCCGAACTTACTTTGTAGGTATCGTTTTGAAGATCAGTATCGAGGTTGGTTTGTTATTTCTCTTATGCTAATAAATATTATTTCTTTTTTTATATTGTTGTATTTCAACTTTGTTTTATCTCTCGCTCGATCTTATCCTATTAGGAGTCAGTGCAGTCTGCTAACTTAACTTTAATGATTTGCCAGGCTTACGGCTGATCATCTGTCTGACGTCAATGTTATTTGGGAATATTTAACGGGGCTATCCCTAGAAGGTTCCTCCCTACTTAGGGATAGTTAAGGCATCTTCGTACGTCTAGTAGCTATCTTATAGGGCTGCAGATATCAACCCTTTTGTTAAACCAAATAGAAGTTTTTGGATTTTTTCTGTCAATAAATTATCTGTAGCAGTATTCGATTTCCTTTTTTGAAGAACCTTATACTTGACAACGGCAAACGTTTATTTTAACAATTCGATTTAAATTTAAAATATTAATATTTGAAATTAATACACAAACAATAAAAAAAGATATTTTTAATGATATATACTGCTATGCTTGTATAATGTTCAAATACTTATGTCAAAAAATATGAAACACATTCGTTACTAAATACCACAGTTTCGAACTTTGCCATTTATCAGTTTATTTTGCGATTGCTGCATTATCCTTATTATCTGTTGCGAACCGTTGGGTTGGGTCAAATCATTTCAAGGTTACTATGTCTACTACTGACTAACGACTGCTTCATGCAAATGCACGCATTTAAAATACTTATTTAATAGTACCTTTTTACTTCGATAAACTGTATAAACTGTTTTGTTTGCATGTTAAATGTAATCTTAAAAACTAAATTTGAGGAAGCTAGTAAATTATTAATATTTTAATACTTAGAAGAGCATACATTTGTATGACTGTATAACTACATAATGATTTCAAGAGTTTGATCATAAAGGTAACAGATAAAAAAAAACGATAGCAATAAATCACTAAATGTCCTCTAATTTTTACATTTTTTTTATTTACGTTTTAATTACGTTATAGGTTATCGAGACAAAAATTGGATATATAATATTTACATTATTTTTTAGTTAATCCCTTTAGTTTTTTTTAATAACGATAAAAAGCTTTTGGGGCTTACTACATTTTCATGTCACCCGTACCACAAACTTAATAAACAGGTTTAATTTATTTAGTTAGATAATTTTAAGAAGGAGTCTCAAAATTGTCGATGGTATAACAATGGCAGAAAAGACCTAGCCCCGTATAGTAACCGAATGTTTGTGACCATAATATTTATACCACCATTTTCAGTTTTATTATGTTTGTAAGGATCCTATGATGCGATCGAATGTGTGAATGGTTTTGATTATATTTAATATTAGTTGGCTTTTGAGATCATCAAGGCTCTTTTTAATATACATTAATATTTTTTTAGGTTATGCTACTCCTAGCCGCTGTCGCAAGTCACAAGTTCGTTGTAGGCTTCTGCTTGGGCGCGGAGTTGTGCGCGAGCGCTGCCGGTCGCCTGTGTGCGCACATCGCGTGTGTGGCGCTGTTCAGCGGCGGGTCGGCGGGCGGTATTGCTTTAGGTGCTGTTTTGGATAACGTCAGTGTGCTTAATGATTCATTGGCTGTGCCTATTATGCAGGTAATATATTTTTCTGGAAGTGTGATTACTATGCCGAGTTAAGTCATATTTTACCTATAATAAGTCTATTGTCACTTACTATAATTTAACTAACTTAGGTATACACTAATTTATATTATGATCGACAAATGCAACAACATCGCCAGAAAACAAATATGGCGCTCAGTACAGTAACAGCCTGTTAATGTCCCACTGCTGGGCGAAGGCCGCCTCTCCCTTTTGAGGAGAAGCTTTGGAGCTTATTGCACCATGCTGCTCCAATGCGAGTTGGTAGAATACACATGTGGCAGAATTTCAATGAAATTAGACACATGCAGGTTTCCTCACGATGTTTTTCTTCACCGTCAAGAACGAGATGAATTATAATCACAATTACCTATAATACGCATACCTATTGACTATACGAACAAGTCATCGATTTTATTTATTTTGAAACGATGAAGTAAATTTTGAATATTTAAATTTCAGTCGCTCGCAGCGGGAACTTTACTGTACGTCACTGTAAGCGAAGTATTACCGCGCGAGCGAGCACGCTGGCATGAGCGGAAGCGTGGAGCGGGTATGGCGCAATTCGTTGCTGTAGTTGTTGGCTTCGTTTTAATGTACTTATCGACGATGTATCTAGGTAAGTTTTATAAAAACTTATGTATTTAATACGGGTATATTATATATATGTGTGAAACTTAAAAATACGAATTCGTTTACTAAAATTGAGTGCAATATGGACCAGAAATCGAAATCTATCTGGTTGTATCAGATATGCATTATATTTTTTCGTTGCGGTAATTATTGATCAGCTCATACCGATATAATAATAATATAGAGTGTCTCTGTTTTTGTCTTTTAATAATTAAAATATTTTTTCTTTTCAGATGCTGCTTAATTTTATCAAACAATATTACAAAATTGTAAAACCGTTTTTTTTAATATAGAATACTTAATTACCTTAGATATAGCAGAGAAGGAAAAGGGCATTGGTTTTAATTAGATATAAAAATTATAATTAAAAATTTAAGATTTGACAATAAAAATATTTTTTTTTTTAATTTTAATTTTTATTTTATTAAATTGTGTTTTTGAATTCAACAAATATTTTTACATCGGTTGTGATGTTAAGTCATTAATTTTCACAAATCTTACTCATTTTTTCCATAATGCGTTGAAATAAATAATTTTAAGTAGATTTTGAAAATCACACCCAAACAGTCTAAACATGTTTAATTTGGTATGAGTAAAATTTGAAAATAAATATATAAGTACGTCCAATTCAATATTGTAAAAATATTCCATACATTACAACAATCTTTAACATTGACACTTAAATTGTTTCATAATGTTGTTAAATTACAATTCACCTAAAAAATAACTCATGGCACTGTCGTGTAAGTTGCTAGCGTAAAAAATTAAAAAGAGGCTTCTTACGCCATCTGTGGGATATTGACGTAAAATAAAAGTTATCTACTCGACGGCAGATGGCGCTGTACGGAATTCATTTCTACTATGTAGAATTTAAAAAATAAATGTAGCGTTACAATTTCATTACCACATTTAAATGCACAAAATAATCTCAGTCCATAATACTATTGTTATTATATACATGAATATAATTATGGAAGCGACCTCTACATACACAATATCCATACAAATATCGGAATACCTCGTATTACACAGTATAAATAAATGAATAAATCCTTAGAAGCTAATATTTAAATACAATAAAAGTATTACAAAATAGAAAATAATACAGATCTTTGACTCGACACTTAAATCTACGAAGGAAATACGTTTAAAATATGATAACAAAAAAAAATTATAAAAAAAAATCTCGAATAAATATTCTTAATTTTTAAGTAATGAGAGAGCATTAATGAAACGAATAATAATCACTGCGCTACACTAACGGAATAAGCGATAAGTATGGCTTTACTTATAAATGTTGTAGGTGATTAGTTAAACAATGCTGTCCCCTTTTTTCAAATGTCAAATCAATGCTGTCAGAAAGAGAGAAATTAGAGTTTAACTAAACACCCGATAATAATCAACATTTAAAAGTTAGTTAGAGATATATTTTAAACGTTGACTCGAATTTAAAATAATGTAATCTTAATCAATCGACTCTTCTATATGACTTGTATATAATTTGTATAAATAGTATGCGCAGTGATTTAGAAAAAAATACACTTTGTGCCAGTTACAAGCTACTTATTAATTTTAATATTAAATATAATTTTGATGTATAATTTCAACTGACATAATTCGTGACTTCATGATCAAATATTAATCCAAACTCAATATTATTTCTTATACAACGATAATTTTTTTGTTAAAGTTAAGTAACTAATAGTATTCACTGAATATTGGTTCCACAAAAACAAATGTAATGTTTTACGAAAAACTAAAGGACATCTTAATTCACTTATGAATAATTAAACGTGTATGTATTATCAAAATGAAGTGTGTTACAAATGACGAAACTGTAAAGCGAGTTACAATTGACATATAAACTACGAATGCTAGATAAGGCACAAAGTGAAGGCACTGTTTCATAAGATCGACGTTAATTTCACAAGACAAGAAGCGTATTAAATAGACGAAAATTTCATAATAAATACAATGAAGTACCGATAGTTGATCTACCAAGCGTACGCCTTACTTGATGGAATCGGTAACGTTTGTGAGGCTAATCGTCGCAGCATCTGACGAACAACTTCCAATAATACAGACTGAAAATTACTATCAATTTAACATTAGACAATGCCTAAGATGAATCAGCAACGACTCAATATATTGTAATTACGAATAATACAAAAGTTATCGCTTCGAAACAGAATACATACTCTATCAAAAATACGCAATTGTAAACATAAATTGTCAGATGCTACGACTCACCTCCTAAAAACTATGTCGGGAATTCCGCAATTTGTTCAAAGTCCACTGGATCGACACTCACAAGTCAAGTATCGTCGTCCTCCTCTAACCGCCTGTTCCTCTTCCTCTGCCTGTGCCTCTCGAGACGCTTCCGATGTGCACTCTTACGTTTCGGCGGCGTTATTTGACACTCACAACCCGCACGCACAATAACATAGTCCATAGACCACCCACCCGACCCGGGCACAGAGAAATGTCCTTCGGGCCGATGCCGCTGTGGCATCTCCGTGGCTGCGGAATACCGAACCAGCGCGTAGGAATACGAATACTTCTGGACGCACCTCGATTGGTTGTAGAGGCGAGCGTCGACGAAACGGCAGGGCTTGTCGACGACCTCCGGGGCGCAGGAGAGCTCATAGAGCCGCTGCTTGTTCTCACCGTCCTCGTATAGTTCCACGTAAAGGCCGGTCGGTGTTCGGCCGCCTTTCTTGGCGACCATTTCGAGTACAGAGGGACAGCACTCGACAACGTCCCTTTGGGAGCCTTCCTTCCGCAGTATCGATTGCATCTCGCGCCAGTGCGACCGCTTCCACGCTGCCGTCGAGTCTAACTCTTCGTCCGTTCTGAAATATATTACGTTCATGAGAGAAACATGCTTTAAAATCTTAAATTAAAAGGTAATAATAACCTTTTTAAGTAATATTGATCTTTATAAGTCCTAACTCTCGTTTTGTACGAAATAATTAAATTGGCAGCGAGTAATTATCGAGATAACGCAATAAAATATTAATAGCATGAAACATTTAAAATAGAACTAACTTTCAAATAGTTGACAAGCGCATGACCAAGCCGCGTTAAGAATAATTTCAACTGAGTCATAACATATTTTGTAATTTAAGATAAGAGATACAGGAATGCAAATGAGGTCTGTCTTCTGATAGAAAATTTAAATTGTATCTACTAGTGTCTCGTAAACGCTTAATTAAAACAGGTACATTAGTATCTCGAATTGATAATAATGAATGAATATTAAACGAGCGGACATCCGTGAACGATGAACATAAACAGTGAAGATAATTTTAATATTTCTTTTTATACTACGACCGCTTTATAACCCAGCCAGCGTTGTATACGCGTGAAGTAGTTTCAAAATTTAGTCTTATTGATGGCGGCCTCAATCAGAGTAGAATTTTTCCACAATCGTTTATTCACACACTTTGTATTGGGTTAATTTGTATGTAACTATAATTTAACCGTTTTACTAAACGTTAATATAATAATATAGATAGTTCATTATTAATTATTTTTAATTGTTGCGTCGATTTAAAACTACGTGTATTTTGAATGACATATATTCGGTACTATAGAGTTAATCTAATTGATCACGATACGCTAGGACGTAAATAATAGGAGGTGTATTAGGTAAGTAGTATTACTTTTTACTGTTAAGAAATCTCCACAGCCGTTGGTGTTTTATTTCTGTAATTTTATTATGACTTCATTTTTTTACTTACAGGCATGATCCCAATCGAAATTATACAATTAGTAGTATGTACTAATGTTTCCACGTTTTTTTTAAATATATAACCTTTTTTATCTATGTCTATCTGTCTTAATAAGTCTCCTTTTCGTCTGTTTATGATTTTTGTAAGGTCTATGTAATTATATGTTTAAATGTCTCTGAGATACAATCTTAAGCCACTACCTATAATATTTCCAAGAAACATTGGAGATGAGGGGTCAGTAAAATTTTGCCAAATTTTAAAGCCGGTTTTTTAGTGAGCTCAAAAATGTGGATTAAGAATACACGAAGAAATTAAATGATGAAGTTGTAGACTAGAATTTAAGGTGCTATTGACGCACTAGGACATTATGTGTGTATGTTAAGTACGGTGTACTTACAGCACGCGGTGCGCGTGGTGCGGTTGGGGTGTGCGGCGCACGCGGCTCGCGTTTCCCATCACTTCGCCTGCGCCCGCCACTGCCCCACACAGCACCTGGAATATTAAAAAAATATATGTATATATGTTTTAACCTTTATTGTGGTGAATATTTTAACGCAGAAATTTTATTAAACAACCCGACTTACTTTTTAATTATATGATAGGTAATATTGAAAAAAGGTAATTATCATCGATTTAGATATAATTACAAATACAGAGATAATTATTTAAATTAAATTTTATTGGATTATGCCAGGCATTATTGGATATTGCCAATTTTTATGCCAGAAAAAGATCGAAACTGCATTTGTGTGAATAATAAATATCTAAAAAATCAAAAGATGCTGTATGCTCATAGGCGCTTATATAAAATAGTGAGTGGACCTCCAAATGGGCCCCCTGATGGTATGTGGTTACCACCACAGCTCATGGGAATTTAAAAATATTAATAATAATATTTGCATTGCCAATTACTTGGGATCTAATATGTTTATGTCCCTTGTGCCTATAGTTACACTGGCTCACTCATCCTTCAAACCGGAACCCAACAATATGAAGCTACTGTATTGTTGTTTATCGGTAGGATATCTGATGATTGTGCTTATTCAGGCAGTCTTGCATAAAACCCTACCACCAAGAAAATCTACGAAACCGAAAAATTGGATAACAATAATCTATTAAAAACCAGATCAAATAAACCAGGTCTTAACAATCTGTGTTGCTGACGTTACGCTTTTGTCTCTAATGTTGATATGCATTCTTTACAAATGTTTGCTGTGAAAGCAGCACGATGTAAACAAGAAATTGTTATACATTTATTTATTTATTTTGCCAACGCAACGGGTCACAACAGTCTTGACTTGAGTAGCGAGTAAAGGCTGAGCCAAGAACTTGATTGACACTCTAAACTGTTTGCGAATTTAAATATTTATATAACATATTATATAATTGCGAAATTAACTAATTATTACATCAAGAGATGTGAGTTCTTACGGCCTTACTTATAAACATTGCTCAGCGACTGATTAGGTAAAAATGCTCTGTCTTCTTCTTTCGAATGTCAAATCAATAATGACAGAATGAGATAAATCAGTTTAACTAAACAGCCGCAAAGCAACGTTTATACCTAAGGCCGTTATTACACTGCAGGTGTGTTTTTAGATAAGTGTATTTCGATTGATATGTTGTTTTTTTCTTTGTTAAAAAAACAAACAATTATTCCGACATTTGTTATCTTACGAAATATGGCATCACGTTTTGCATACATTAATTATATAAGGAGTGGAATCCGTATTATAATTTTTGTCTTTTCGGCATTGTTTTGTTCTTCTCGGCATTTAGAATAAATGTTTTATTATAATTTATTACTTAACAAACAAAAAATTAAGACTGAACGAGATCCTGACTCTTCCTTTAAAATTTTATAATATAAATTATAGCATTTATTAATCCAATTATTGCTTTTTTTTAAAGTAAGTATATTTAATGCAGATCGATGGTCGCCTCAAGAATGTTTTTAGAATGAGTATGAACAATATAAATGAGTATAAAAAATGTATTTTTTACTGTTTACTAACCTAATAAATGAAAATTATTACAAGAAAACGAATCTATGGGTTAGAATTGTATTATAAGCTAGAAGCTTATGATTTGTTATATGATAAAATTCGGAATAAATTAAATATATAGAATGGAATACAGTAGAGATCTATTTTCGATGTCAGATATAGTCCATTGTAATATCATATATAAAGTAACAAAGAGAACTGACTAATGCAATGACTTACTGTATCAATGTTTTGAAACATTGCACGTCAAAATACATAATATATAAATGTCACGGTTTATTTAAGGCTTATGACAAGGGAATAAGGTATATTTTAGATGTGATGCAGATCGAGTTACGGTTTGCGATATGTCAGTGAGGTTCAGTAGCTTCAACAAGACAAAACAATCAGTTCAGTAGCAACGTCAAAATTTCACATTACTAAGGATTCTATTTAGGATTTCTCGACGATTATAAATCTTTTCAACATGAAGATATAATTATATACAGTTGTAATATTTTACTATAAATCCTAGTAAATCGTAACTGATAGCATCAACACAAAAGTGAGTTCGTTTATTTGTTTTTTTGTTACCCTTTCATGTCTTCTCAACCGATTATCATCAAATTGTGCATAATTTTCCCTTTTACTTGTTGCCCCTCACAAGAGGTCGAAGACTAGCTTAAGCAATATGTTCAGAATATGTAACACCTATACAGAAGCGGTAAACATATTTCGATATTGACTGTAAAAAGTCTGCTAGTTCTTTGGATTAAACAATATTTCAGACATGCAAAGAACCGGCGAAAAAAAACAATGTCATATAATACTTTTTATCTTCAGAATTTTTGTTTAAAAATCCGCCATAAAATGTCAATAATCGATATTTTATTTAAGTATCGATTTCAATAATTTTCAATTTACATTTTTTTAGGTAATGAAAAACGGTAAAAAAAATTGATTCGAGTTTCATTAGTAACGGTTGCGACGTGCTCCTCATGTCAAAATTGTTGTGACAGCGCGAGCCAACCTCGGTTGCGTTCAGACCGACCTATATCTTTCAATCTCTGGATTTATTAGAATTCAACCGGCAACACTATCGGAAATATATTAGTAACATTATAGACAATAGAGGTAAATAACTTGTAAGTTACGCAAATGTACGTAACAGCATTGCTATTAGATTCCTTATGGTTGGAAATTTATTAAAATATTTATACATATACGTTTGCGAAATTAAAATATTACGATGCATTCATAAATTAAAATTAATGAATTTTTAACAAGACTTAACGAAACGGAAAACAACAATAATTAATACAATGAAGACATAAATATTCTGCAAATTAAAAACACAAAAAGCTTCGCTTAGTCGCTAGTTCAATCGTGTCTATTGGGTTTTTGTCACTCTCAATAATTGTTTTAGGCTTAACAAGGTTTTCTACCTTGTCAACAGATATACCTATTAGTAATTCTATGTAAAGAGGCATAAAGCTTTTAAGGGAATTTATTTTCATGGATATAATATGGAAGGAAGATTAAGTCTATATTTGGATGAATAAACAGAAGTTATAAATGTATTTATAACAATATTAACATAGCTTAGGGTTTTATTGGTCTAGACGGAGTTAAATCATAATGAATTGACGGTAGCGGGTTACGCTATAAAAGTGTTGTTTATTTCTTAATTTGTAGCGTTTTCTTAGTATCGTACTAAAATAGATAAAAACTATAGAAGATTTATATCAAGTTGTGAATATATAGGGAATTTAAACCATCTAAAATTATTATTTATTGTGTTCTACACACCTGACAGATACGTACTTGCAGTGCTATTCTGTACGAACTGATTATTTCAGCCATTATATGCACTACATGATATTTGAAAATTGTGTTCTCACTCTCACAAAAAAACGCTTTGGGTCACGTCTTTAGTTATTTCGAACCATTGCAGCGTAAACTTTGTCTAGCGTTAGAACATTGTAAAAATTCAAAATAACACCAAACAGAAACAATGTTTGTGTGTGTGGGGGGGGGGTTGTGTGTGTGTGTGTATGGAGATACAAACAATAAAAAAATGAAAGATGTTATGCCCTTTGTATTCCTCAAAAATCCTTCAAACTGCACTAGAACACTGGGATAGAATAATATGTAACTTTGTTAACAAAGTCCTACCACTATGTAAATTAATGTCGATAATCAATTAGACTGTTAGGATATTTTAAAGATGTAATAGGAAATGTACCATAGAGGTAGAGTGGCACTTTTAGTGGTCACAGCTAGTCTACATTTTTTTTAATAATAAGAAAAAAATATGAAGTCATTATCAATATGCAGTCTGACCGCAAGCTATAATTTATTCCATTTCCTTAATTATTTTAAATATATACAATCCTTTATTCAAAATGATATCTCTATATTGTTTTCATTTAGTTTCGGATGTTTTAACGCTTAATTCAATAGCCATATTCATAAATTGTGTCATTCATTTATAATAAATACCTTAATATATAATATTGTCTAGATATTTAAATATTTAAACGAAATCGATATTCCGTTTAGAATTAGGTGAAATTTCCGATTAATAAGTTAATTTATTACTCATAATATTTGTTAATTGGATTGAATCGATTGTGATGTCAAAAAACGCCGCATAATTTTTCTTCATCCGTAAGTTTAAAATGTTTCGAATTCGTGTCTGTACATGTGATATATTTTTTTTAAATAGCCTCTACGTCCCACTGAGTAGGTAAAGACTTCATCTCTTCTTGAGAAAGTTTGGAGATCATCCAAGCACGCTTCTACAATGACTGGTTTGTTTAAAAAATAAATATGAATTTTAAATATTTTAACGCTGCAGTTAAAATTTGAAGTAGTTTTTTCTAAACGTTCTTAATTGAACAATTGATAAATAAATAATATGAGTTCCAAGCAAAGACAATGACGTGATGCTAGTGTTGGCGTAGTGGGATGCGAAGCTTAATTTATTAATATGCCCATTGGAATGATATTACAAAATTGGACATCATAAAAATGTAGATTTTTTTTCTAGATGCATTCGAATGGTATGCTTTGAATTGAATGTTTGAGTACACTTAAGGTCATTCATTCACTACGATGCGGCACCCATAACAATTAATCATAACTACCGAATGTTAACTAAATTCTTTAAATAATTAATACATAATAATTTTAAGTTTATTGAACACTAAGCTCGATTAATTTATTGTAGCCTGGACGATATCACTGTAAGTAATAAGGCCGATTTGTATTTTTTTAAAATTATAGAGGCAGACGAGAATGCCCCAGATTCGATGCGTATTTCTTTATTTTTTATGGAATCTAAGATGTGCCCTACACATTTAAAATGGGAATTAATGTAGATCTAGAATTCGTATGCTGGAACGAAGATATGTAGATATATACGTATGTATATATAAATCTAAAATAATGAAGACTGTGTTAGTCATGTGCTGATTTAATAGAGATACATAATTATATAGCTTTACGGAAATGTCAAGTAAGTAATATAAGATACGATCACCTTATAAATAAACAATAAACATATTATAATTGTAACAAAAACCCAACATATATTTACTACGCTCACTGCATACCCAATAAATAAATAATTTAAAATAAATACAATGACTAGAAAACAAGTAAATGAGTGTACTGTTTGTAATACATATGGTTTTAAAATGAAATTCAATGAATGAATAATTGTTCTGCGTTTAGTTTTCTAATAACAATACAATTAACAGTTCAATTAACCTGAACGAGTGAACAATACGATGCAGGCGGCCGGCTGCAGCTGGAACTACACGGAAGTCGTTCGATCCTAACTTCTTGCACTATTTTCGTGCCCACTCTCAGAACTAGTTTTAGTATAATTTAAGAAGTAATGCAAATTTCAACTAACACCAAGTTCTATTAATATTCCCTTAAATATATATTCGTCATAAGAATTAGTTATTTCAGAAATGCTACACGATAAAAGCAATTTTTGAATTCAACCTGTTAATTTCAGTTCACAAGGTAATAATTACACCTGAGTATATACGTAGTTACGTCACGGATGTAGGAGTATAAGAAACAAATTTAAAATTCGATAATCAACTAGATTAGATAGAAAGCCTGACGTACTGTGACTCGCTGTTTGGATGCGTCTTCTCTCTTAACATTAATTATTATATAGTCAATGATTTGATTTTCGAGTTTGTGATTATGGAACAACTTCATAGACAGCTAGCACTATAGCACTTTATCGCGTATAACATCACACGCCAAAGTGAAACAATAGCCTTATATCGTTTAAACAGAAAACTAATGGCTGAGAATCTGTTTTCGAATTCATGCTCATCTCACGTCGTGAATACTAATTTCGACTTTGAGATTTTATAATTTTCTTGTATTGATATTATATTAATTCATTGAACATAAATAACGATATTCATAAGTAAATATCAATGTCACGATAGAATTATTTTTTTTTGAATTGATATTAATACATTTATATAATTATATTAAATAAAAATGAGATTATAGTTTTGAAATTTACGTTTTCTTTAATAGAATTTTTTTAAAATGTACCAACAGCCGCCTTAAACATAATTCACTTTAGGCCAAGCTCAAAACCGACAGTATTCCCCCCGTTCTGCGGAATAATATGAATGGTGGCGTAATTACAAAATACTAAAAAATAATCTTATATATTACATAAATTACAAATAAGTAATATATGCAGTCGAATCAGCTTAGAGCAGTTTTTGCATTTGTTGTATTGTATATACACTGTGACTAAAACCTTAATAGATCAGTCTGCGCTATATACCATATTTTTAGCACTCACGCATAACTACTTATTTATATGTATAATGATTTATCTATTCGACTATGTTATCCATTTAAATTTAAAACCACACGAATTTCGAATAAACGGACACGCCCGACAAGTGATAGTGGGTTAATTTATACTCTATAGGTGGCTTCCCACAGTGCTTGATATTACGGACGGACTCAGACCAGCCCGACTACAAACGCACCAAGAGTATCGTTCGTGGGGATTCACAGGTGCGGTGCGAGCTCGTATGCTGCGGTCCGAGGTCGTCGACCTTGCGTGAACGATCCGCAGAATCAAGCACTATGGGAAACCACCTTAAGCTATGAATAAAAAACAAGTGACTGCTAAGTTCTTTCCGTGTTTTTGTTATAGCTTATAATCCCAAAATTTTGCATTAATGGTGTGTTTGTGGTTATATAATTATTATTTTAATCTTATGTAAAGCTGTATCTCCGTTTCAGAAAATTTAACACTATGGTAACAAAAGTTTCTAATATTGCATAATCACTATTATGCCCTTTTTTAAGAATTACAAAAGTCGCAAACAGAGAAATAACCAAATATTTTATGGAGATATAATAAAATCGCGCACGTGTGTCGTATTCCTAAGTCTTGAGTTGTTCGAAAAAATTAAGTCGCCAGAAGCTTAATCTGCTATAAACTTAAACAAGCCATTAAATTTTACGTCAATAGATTGAATGCTATTAAATATTAGGTATAGTAAAATACTAGCTTCTGCTTGTGATACGTTGGTATAAAAAATGTAACAAATTGGTTATTAATTTATTATAGGAAAATATTATAATTTACAAGTTATATTTATGCGTATTATATGTAATACAAGTAGGTAGATGGGATTTATATCTAGAAAGATAAATATATTTTTAATTATTTTAAACAATATTTAGTTATAATAAAAAGTAAATAGGATAAGATTTGCAACCAAAAGTATACATGACGCATTAAGGCTTAATTTGCTTTTTTTAAATGAACATAAGGCTAAGTCGAGGATATGTTAAGAATCGTAAATCAAATGAAATCCACTCGCCTCGTAAACTCGGAGTTTATCTCAACTATTAAAGTGAACGATATAAAATTTTAATACGAATAAACGGTGGTTTTACAGCTTGTTTTGACTGTTTAAAGATTTATATGAACTCAATATTGGCTTAGTCCAAAGGGTGTGGGTGTTGAACCCCGTTGATGAAATTTATAAGGGATAACATAGAACGTTAACGGCATAGTTACAGGAATACGTCAAAATCGTTGTTGGTTGATCTTATTAGCGTTTGAAAAAAGAAATATTTTGAAAGCGTAAAACAACTTTATGATATTATTAAAATATATTTAGTGGTTTTAAACTATTTCTTTATAGACTTGATAGTAAAACTAAAAATTTTGTTCCGTTTTTTTATGAGGTTAACATAAAAATTCTTTACGAATTTAGTTCGAGATAACTGTGGATCTATTAAAGATAGTATCAACATAATCGGAATCAGAAAGACATGATTAGAATATTTTACACTGTTTCTACAATATTAAGTTCAAGTCAAATCAGTTTTCTGTCACACATATGTAACTATTATTTATAATTGTACGTGTAGCATTTCTCGAATATTCCATAAACCTGATTAGTTATTTAAACTAAAAATAGTTGAAGTAAATTACAATATGTGGACATTGGCTTTAACAAATGACGACGCATATTTCTTAATGTTGACTATAAATAGAGGGTTAATGGAATATTTATTATAAATAATATGAATCATTCGAAAGGTAATTTCATCAAACTATTTGTAAAAAATAGTGATAGAATTCTAAAACAGTTATGTTATGTGAATAGTAGTTTGTATGTTAAAAATTGGTAATTATTTAATACGGCCATTATAATTATGTATATTTGTACTATATATAGCTTTTAAATAGTATAGCAAAGTTAACATACAGCCATTGAATTGTCTTTTTTTTCTTTTATATTTACGTCTTTGCGATATGGTTTTGGAAGAGAAATCTCTATTTAATATGAGTTAATATTTTTTATCGTTGCATTTACAATAAATTCTATAGTAAAATAGTAAGAGGTAATTGATAAACGGTTTCACCTAAGCCGGGTATACTTAATTTAGATTGTGAACCTACCTTGTTTTAGATTACTAATTATTAACCTGATAATCTAAAACAAGGTATATGTCCATTTTGAAAACGAAGTCACACAAAGCGTGAACTTTATGAAATAACAACATTATCCTTATTTAGCTCCTTAGTAAGATAATGCTTTGTATAAACAGACACGCCTGTGTGTTATCCTTTTCAATCTATTGTCGTTGCTAATGAACTTGTCAAACATAATGATTTACCGTGCGACAATTCAGTTTGTCATAGAGTTGGTGATATATAGCTATAGTATTATTCCGAGTGGGTTTATTTATGGTTTATACGCATTATGTACGACATGGTCGCAAGTTTGCTTACGTCAACTTTAGGTTATAGATACTTTTTAATTGTTACCTTCAAATATTAAAAATACGTCATAAATATTTTACAAGATATACGTTTGGTATATCTTGTAAAATATATATAAATGTAAGGTAACTGTTTTGAATTTGATTCTGGTTGAGTGAGTCCTGGTGTCTCCTCGTCTGGTCGAGCTTTATTTTAAAATTAGAATATTGCTAAAATAAAGCCTAGTCTATTACCAGTCTGTAAATATCCAAAAGGCCAAAGCCTCCTTGTCTCATGAAGATATGGTTTGGAACTTATTCCCGAGAGAATCTTCAGTGTGGATTGATGGCTACAAGCATGGCGGAATTTAAACACAGTATGAAATTAATCATCAATATATATGAAGCACATGAAAACTTAATAATGCTTGCCTGGGTTCGAACTGGCAACTAAATTGGTTTTAATTCTTTCAAAAGCAATTCTAGTGTTCTTTACAATTTACCAATCTTTTGAGTGTGCATAGTTCTAAGATGCGTCTGAAACCACACGACGGTTGGAAATGTATTTTACACATTATTTTGTCACTATACAGTTTTTTCTTCGGCTAGACAACTATATTGAATGACATAAATATTAACTCGTATTAACCGTTCAGACGAGCTTATATTCAAAATAATATATGCTTCAATTTTGAGTATAACTATTATGCAAGAAATTTAAAATTCTAGGACTCATTAAAAAGAAAGTATTCAAATTATTTTATACCTAAACGCGCCATTAATGCTTCCATATTTTAACCATAATTATTATATGACGTGCCAAATTGCCTTCGTCAGCGCCATCTATGTGTTTTAAGCTTAAATGATTGTATAATAATATTTATATCTCCCAGACATTTTAAAGATAAGTTAAAAAGAACAGACTTATTGAAAGGATATCCGAACCAGAATCTGCCACTTATAATGGAGTGCGAAAAGCATATTGCAACATTCACTTAAGATAAAGATGAAAGGGGCCGGCCTGAAAGCGAAGGTCACTGAGCCGTGAGTATTGTTGGAAGCGCTAGGCTAGGTAGGTAGTTTTAACAATATATAAGTAAGCTTTCTTAAATGAAGTCTTAAATTTTGTACAATTCACTTAAATAACTAAATCGCTATATATCATAATGATTATTTATGTATTTAATACAAGAAGCATTAAAACTAAAAAAGGTATTAAGTAACATACGCGCGAAATAAATAAAATCGCCGAATAAGCACTAACGATAACCGGCTTCTTCTTTAAGCCTGTTATAAAGTTAATGTAAGTAGTAAAGTTTTATAATTTTGAATTATATTTAAACAATAAGATTATGTTTATTATTGTTATATTAACTAAATATTTACAACCAAAACCTAGTGAAATGTAAGCATCATTTGAAAATGTTATAAACAA
This sequence comes from Nymphalis urticae, assembly GCA_905147175.2. Classification (NCBI taxonomy): domain Eukaryota; kingdom Metazoa; phylum Arthropoda; class Insecta; order Lepidoptera; family Nymphalidae; genus Nymphalis; species Nymphalis urticae. The sequence goes on along the minus strand of LR989998.1, from coordinate 9,491,851 downwards.
TAAGAATTAAAGTAAATTTTTTGAAATTAAAAATATATTACATTGGAAATAAAAAAATAAAACTTTTTATCAGCAAATATGTATTTGCACTGTTGGATAACGTAGGTCAAGTGTGAATAAAACTTACAATAAATCTCATTGGCAAACGTCAATTTTTTACGGAGTCTTAGTACCTTATACAATTTATTCACATAAATGTATTGGGGCTCTGAGATACGACTAACGCGTATGTAATACAAGGTAATAGGTTAAGGTCAGTAATCAGTTAATAAAATTTAATTTATAATTAATTGACAAGTAAGTATATCGAGAAATTATTAAAGCTCGGTCACAATAAATCAATTAACTGTCTGTAACAATCATAATGAAATTGAGCGTTTATGAATATCGTTCAGAGTTGAATATACAATGGAAATGTTATGACAGCTTTTGTGATTTTTTATGTATTTTAATAGTATTTTAAGCGGACTTGCGCGAATCACGATTTTACGCCAATTTGAAAGAAGTTGTAAAGGATTGGGAGACCCCTCTCCCAATCCTTTACAGCTCTTCTTCAGCTTAGTTCACGATATGTTTGAAACAAATAATTATACCGACCATAAAAATTTAAAATAATAACTGCCGAAAAACCACCTCAAAAGAAAAAATATATAGCCAGCGACACTCGAAACGATATAAGAAACACAGGAAGCACATACATCGAAATCTTTTAAGGTATTTAAAAATTATGGTGGAATAATGAAACTCCATACATACATACCTCTGAAAACATGACAATCCTCTTTTTGCACGCTATATTCAACTGTGTTTTACGTTGCGAATGTGAGCCATACATTCTTGTTACTTTTGAGTTCGTTACGTTGATATATATGAAGATAGATAATACTTATGTTCATATATCTCTTAAACTAAGTATTTATTTTTTTCTTGCTCGAGTTTTTAAATTCGGTAAAATTTTCTACAGTTGTCAACATAATACTACTTGCTACAGTTATCAACCTAAATTGTACCCTCATTGATTGACGCCATTTCTAACTGATTTTCTGTTTCGTGTGGAGGCGATTTGTGACAATAGTTATTGTGACTTGATGGTCACTCTATCATATTATAATTTTATAAACGTTTGTAGATATATTGAAAATTGTCTCGGTGGAGTGGGAGTGATTTATTCTACTGTTGTTTTAATTTAAAGTCCATTATTCCTAACTTACCTATTCTGTTGGGGTACTTTGTAGTCGAAGTATATATAGTATGTATAGTATACCTTCACGTGTTTATTTGTTTTAAGGCTCAAGTTTCCAGTGAATATTTTCTGTTAGAATCAAATTTGACATTCGATGTTCGATCCAATTGTAAAATGTTATTACCCGACTTACGGTGATACGCTATTTTAATGCGTATATTCTTGAAATATTACAATTAAATATGTAACACATTTCACATTGTTAAAATTTAATGTCGAAATACCCTAAGTTTCGTGTTTTGTTTTCAAATTTTTATTTAGCCCGTATATTTCCTTATGCCGATTTTGATCAGCAATCAACATTTTATTCAACTTTCTTTTACCCTTGTGTGAAATTGAATTATTTAAGCGTCGGGTTAAGCAACTGAGACACGAGTAACCGTAATCGGTAACCGAAATTGAACGTCACTCTGAGCCCTTGCAAATAGGGCTGTCGTTCCGACCGAGTTGGTTCGGCAAGTCAAGTTGCTGCTTAAGATAAGAAATTATTTCTTTAAAATTTAAATATTTTATGATTTATAGTTAACGTATATAATAAAATATTATAGTTATATGGAATGGAATGTATTAAAAAAAACAATAAGTTAAAAACGTTTCGTTTTAAAAATATAATTATTATTTAAATATAAATCCGCAGTTCCGGTATTGAATTAGAAAGAGCTCTGAATCAGAATCTGTACTGCTAGCACACCAATAAATGTTTATAAAAAACAATATTCCCATAAAAAATCCGGACTTCTTTCTGAACGTAGCTTTATGATATCAGTGATGGCAACCCTACTTGCAAAGTTAATAACTTAAATATCCTGATAGACGGATCCTTGCAGCGTGAATAATTGAACGTCAAACATGTGCGCACGCAATAATCCGTATTTAAGAGACATGAAGGTGTGTGGTGTAATCGATTTTTTGCGATTTATAAAATGATGTGATTGGTTTTGACATATGTACATTTATGCTTTTGCTAGCACTTTTTCATAATGTATCGACGTTGGTTAAATAAATTAATTATAAATTGTTACTTTGTTAACCGTTTATTCACATATTATGTTACAATCATACAATCATTTATATTATAAAAGAGAAAAGTTTTTTGTTACGCTTTCACGTCTTATCATTATAATCAACCGCTCATGAAATTTTGCATACACGTTTCCGCCTGCTGCTTCACCCGCGTGTGAGCAGTGGGGGCTTAATAGTTGTCAGGTTATTATTATTGTTTTAATTTTAAAAAGTTTCCTACATAATCAAGACGTTGTCGTATCAATATTCTCGAACTAACTAAACCTTACGAATAAATCCTTGTATTAATTTATATTAAAATATATTCCTTATAAATCGTTACGTTTAGTGTACATAACAGTAAGTATAATTGTCCATCTCTAAGATATGTGAGTCATGTATTAAATATTCAAACATAGGCCGATGACATTGAATTATGTGTATCGGGATTAATCGAGAAATATATGCCCTTTATCTCATTTCCTTACCGCCCTCCCCAGGGCTGCCACAACAGAACAAGGATTTTACTTATTATAAAGTAAATTTAAAATTATTATTTTTAATCTAATCAATTTAAAAATTTATGTTTTGATTTTGTTTAAATTTGTTTTCAAATTCCGGCTACAGCGGTATTTAATTGCTCGTGTATGGTGAACAAAATAAAATGCTTGTAAGATAAATGTTTTTAAATACATAAGTTGGATGATATAATTATCGATACACGCTTTACGTTATTTTAAATATTTCTCGTGTCTGGAATGCGCGTCACGAGGAAACTTCTCAACGAGTTAAAATGGTTAAATGTGATGTGTGATGAGTTGTAGAGTTTTGTTCACTACATTGCTTGGAAAGTCGTTGAAACTATCAATAAAGGGACAATGTATTTTAGCAAGATATTTACTTATGACTACTTTATATGACCTCTAGTCAGTCTTTTTATATTAATTGTACATAAAAGTCAAGTTAATAAAATACGTTTTTTTTTGTGTAAAATTATAATTATTAAATCGTCAACCCTGTGTGAAACACCGACAATGAATCAATATACGTACATCACAGCTTAAAGTAAACTTTGAATAATGGACGTGATTGTACGAGTTCTCCTTATCTATATTATAATTTATTAACATTTATATCAACTTGCACTCTTTCCTATAATGAGTGAAAGCGTTACTAATACATTTGTTAATGGAATTCGATAATTCAACCGGTAAACTTAAAATCAATAGGAACATTGTTCTATGAGTGAAACTGGTCGCCTTGTAGATATGGTATAAAGGTAAAGGTAAAAATAAAGGTAATTTAATATACTTCGGTTTCATAACTATAAAGGAGAAGGAGCATTGCTCCCTGCATTGTTCTTTAAGGAAGCTTCTGAGAAGTATTTAAACGCTCACGGAGTTAAATTTACTGTGTACGAGCACAGTTATAACTAGTTGAAACTTAGAAGTAACATGCCTACATAGCCTGTACATATCCTATTAGTGGGATAAGGTCTCCTCTCTGTTTTATGAAACGTCCTCTCTCTGTTTGATGAAAACCTTAGGAGCTAACTCTAACACACAACTTCAATGCGCATTGAACTAGGGCCTCATTTTATATTGGTTTATCATTATTGTACAACTGAATATTTTCAATAGTTTATTTCAAATAATGTTTATTTTTTTTTTCGTATACGTTTGTATGATTCTATGGTTATTATTATTTTAGCAATAAAGCGTTATCCAAAAATATCCCAACTGAAATATATTACTATCGAAACTAAAGCTAAATCGTAAACAGTACCAGTAACTTTACTTCTTGTAAATAAAACGACATATAAAAACAAAAGTTGTGTGAATGCGAAACAAGGGTATTTATCGTTAAGAAATTGAAATTGATTTATGTGACATTGCAATCTATCCAGACGTTACGCGGTGTCCTTTAAGGATTACGCTCTAAGCTTTAAGGTTTTTATTTTTTTACACTTTACGAATGAAATGGTTGACAGGAATAATTTAAATGTCGTTTTTGATAAACATATGAAATATAGTCGTTGTTATTTTAAGATCATTGACTTACATACATACTACGCTATTTATACATAGTATATTTAAGTTAAGATATAATTTTTTATGTGAATAATAATCTAGTACATTTTATGACGTTTTATCAATATCGTTATATTCGTTGATAATATCAAAAACTATTTAACTGTAAATGTTTAATGTCTCAGCATTGACCCTCAAATTACCTATAAAGAATATGAATGGGTAATGTTTACCCCAAATTTACCCAATAACATATTATTGACAGAGACGCTTCCCGTAATCCAAAGGGGCCGTGTCATCCCAATATTTGGTAAAACGTTTGACAAACAAGCGTCCAACTCAATGGTGTACGTAAAACATTTGTCTAGACACCTTGCGGGCGGTTTGAGATCGATTTCCTGTTTACACACGATAAGGGCTTTAACAAACATTGTATGGAATGTTAACATGTTAGTGGACACCCGCATTATTGCTTTCTTCGTATTGTGTATCGTTTAGAGGTGGCGGTTGTCTTGTATGAATTGCGTTTGGTGTAATATTCGACGCGATCTTATTACATTACATAATTCTATCAGCTCACGGCTGGAGCCAAGATTTGGCGAAAAAGCGGTCTAACAAATGGTATGCTCGTTTTTCTACATTTAGAATACAAGGAATTCTACACATTTTGTATTTAGTCTTGAATAAATTCTTACACGTTTTATTTATAGAAACTGAACTTTTCCAATCATCCATGGAGTCCTAGCGAAAATACAGGTACTCGAATAAGGATTGAAAATGTAAAATCAGCTAATTGTAATAAACAATATTTGTATTCAAGTGACGACACATCAGCATTGATTATTGCAATCCGCTGTGTGGTCTGTGCATTTATTTATTCTAATGTTTGATTAGTGTGGATATTGCTGCGTTACATTATATATTATTACTTAAACTAATGTTTTATATATCGAGTTGATGTCACAGTTAGTGCTACAGTTTTTCTCTTTTGTTCAACATAGTGAAATAAGCTTAAGTGTTTTTTTTTATTATAAATGAATGTAACGAAGTTAATTCACCTACAGTTCATAAATGACCGGCTTTTTTGGCTATGGAGTAAATTCAACGATATACTTTCAGTACGGGTTTGTGGATATACTATAGCTCAATTTGATTTTTATTTTTTCATAACGTTTTCTTTTCCGCCGAGCACGAGATGCATTCGATTAAGACGTAGAAGATGTAAGATGTATGAAGTGTTCTCTAAACAAGTTAATTCAAAAGTGTGTCTGTACACACACAAACAGAAAGAAAGCAGACTAACATTTCAATTAATTATGAAAAGATTTATTCAGACACTTCGTGATATTCTCCATATTTGTCTGTCACGTGATTTAGGTTACTTTTAATTGAGATCAAAGAACTAGGAATTCTGTTTTATTATTAAAGTAACGATAATGTGCATTGCCAAGGTATAGAGTCGCTTTTTTAACTAAGCTTTTAATTGTCCATTTTTTATTTTAACTATTCGAAAAATCTTTTATGTTATTAATAAATATAATTTTCCGCAATATGATAAGAATGAATATTTATTGATTATGTAGGAATGCAGACGAGATAATGGTCCCAGACGCCGATTAATAATAAATTTTACCGTTTGGCTACTTGTATTTTTCCGCAATTCTGCATTATAAATATTTGTATTGTAAAACTTATCAAATTATCTTATAATAAACGATAAAATAATATTTATTTATATAATATAATAACAGTTAATGACGTAGGAAAGGATATATTATCAAAATAATAATATATAAATTATTCGATTAAGTTCTAAGTATTTTCAATAATTTAAAACAATACTGTAATTGATTTACTTTTAAACATAGCTCGTAAATATAATATATATGCTTGCTATGTCCTAATATGTCCATTGTATGCTTATAATAATTAATTAATAATGTCCTCCAGAACGATTTCGGCCACGGCAGCCATTCTCAAGAGAGATTAGACAATTGAGCTAATTGATAAATGATGATAAATTATAATGCAAAAGTGTGCGCGCAAACACAGGTGCATTCTCTATTTCTTACTCTCATAATCCGATGGGACTGAAATCCGACACGACCGGAAAGAGTTCTGGCGCAGGACTATCGGTTTTACGTGTTTTCCGAAGCACGGGAGTGTACATACTTTCAACTTCCAGACGCCAGGCTGCTACATGTGATTTGATCTTATATTTAACTACTAGAACAACGATGCAGTCGATATAGCTTAGTCGATAATAATATCTTAGTACCACAAGGCACTATGGCTCTTTAATAGAAAAGTCTAGCCTAGCTCAGCTAGGCACTCCACCTCAACCAGTACATGTTTGTATGAGTCGACTAAGGGACCTCTTGTTAAACATACGTGGAGGAAAACCACACTTATATAATAAACTTTCACAAGAAAGCTAGGCGTTAATACATTTGTTACTTAAGAGCCCCCCTGACACAAGTAATGTCTTTTATTAAATAGAGGGAGAGCAAAATAAACTCCATTTCATTTTCAAAAGAATCACGTATCTCTCAGTCGGGTCTGTCTTTTTCACGTTGGATAATCTATATGTATATATAAGCGAAATACCGCTCGTCATGAGATCTCTGATGAGTGGTGGTACTTACACAGATGGACTTGCATAAAGCGTAGGGGTTTGTGCACCAAGTTAATATGTATACAAGTTTTAGTAGTAAATGTAAAACTGGTAGTAAAAGCAATTGTTTTTAAATTTTTAATGCGTATTAAATATTTTCAAAGTCAGTTACGTTTTTTATTATTATGCATTGTTACCGTATATAATTATCAGAATGATACGAGCGGGTGTGTCAAATTCTACAAAATAAATCGAATTATTATCTGTGGAATGTCAGTATCAGAAACATAAATATATTTAATATGGTGTATCAATCGCGGTAATTACACTTGATCGTTTTATTGCTTTCTTTTAATAGATATTTTCTTTTTTGTTTTACGTTTTTCATCAGTGTTTAATTTCTTTAAATCAAATAGATTATTTAGAAACAAATAAGAATAAAAGTTTTGAAATAAAACCACGCTGAGTTTTTTCACGGGTTCTTCTAAGGTCGGGTTATTTTTTTTGCTACAAGTACAAGAACAAGTAATGCTACATTGAACAAATATTAATTATTACTATTAAGTTATTAATGGAATTATACAAAAAGACCACGACTTGGAAGATTTGAAGCGTCAATAACGCAATCGTTTACGGGCCGCATTTTCGACACCTATCATAAATAAATAGGTAGGTAAATATAAATATTATTAATTCCCTCAAAACGATAATTACGATTATTCTTAAAGAAGACTTATGTGCTGCTGTAGGGGATAGCCCGCCATTGATATTAATATGATGTAAATACATAAGGAAACAATTTTCAATTTCCGCATGTTACTTACCTCGTTATCATTATGTTGTATTGTCGTTGCGTTAGGGCTACAAATTGGTCGATTTGTCGTTTGACAAATTACATGATCAGTCATGATAATGACATTGGAGGTCGGTCAGGAGTGAATGAAGCTATCGTGATTGCATTTAGTTCATACCAGTATACGCTAGCCGGATAAACGATGTGTGAAACTACCTGATTTGATAAACGACTTGAGATAAGCAAATACTTACTGGCTGGTCTTTGTCCTTTTAGTTTTTTTTTATATAATAGTTTACAATGAATTTTGAATATTTTTTTTTAAGATTTGATCTAAGCACTAAGAACTTTTTATGTAAATTATATAATATTTTTCTTTAATAACATTTATAACCAAATATCGTGTCACTTGTGAGTGGTTTTGTTAAAATATTACGATTGTCATTTTTGTCGCGGTTCGATTCCCACTTATAATAAGTGTTATGCTCTATTTCTCACGAATGAATTATTTGGTTGTTTCGGATACCGAATTTCCGTAGCCTTTTATGTGTCAGCTAATGAACTAAAGCTGTGAGAACAAATATTGCTTTATGTGAAATATTAGAATGTTTCACATGTCGGTAGTTTTAGTTAATACAATTGTAGTTAACCAGTTACGAATGTTTTTTCGAGTGGAAACCAAACTTGATTGATAACATAGCTGAATTAAAAATATTATATAAATTAGATCAATTAAATTGAATCAATTTATATAATATTTTTAATTACTATTTACTTGCGACTCGTCCTGATTTAGATGAGTAAACATAGACGGGTTTGGTTTTATTTTTTTTAAATATATTATATATATATATATTATATATATATATATATATATATTATATACAAATATAATATAATCCGTGTTGAGTTATAGGTATATCTTTTACTGGGACACACATTTTAATTTACACTGTTAAACATATCTTGACAAACCTCAAAGTTTAAACGGTTATTTTTATTTACAAAAGATTAAATGTATTTAATTTGATAAGCATCAATAATGTGTGATAAATGTTGAACTTAAGGTAACGTTTCTTTTCGTTTTTACTGTTTAAATAGTTACTGCAACTTAATAAAAGATAATAATATTTTTCTTGTAGGTAGCACTTTTGAAAAATACCGGGCCAATAATTTGATCTTCATGTACGTTGTTAAAATATCTTTAATTAATTTAACTTAATTAACATCTATATCTAACTCAAGTCTTATAATAATATGTATGTTTCATATTAATAATCAAAATCTATATATTTTATTGTACTGTACTGTAACAGCCTGTGAATGTTCCACTGCTGGGCTTTAGCCCAATCTCCTCTTTTTGAGGAGAAGGTTTAGAGCTTATTCCACCACGCTGCTCCAATGCGGGATGTTGGAATACACATGTGGCTGAATTTCAGTGAAATTAGACCCATGCAGGTTTCCTCACGATGTTTTCCTTCACCGTAAAGCACGAGATGAATTATAATGACAAATTAAGCACATGAAAATTCAGTGGTGCTTGCCCGGGTTTGAACCCCCGATTATCGGTTAAGATTCACGTGGTTTTACCACTGGGCCATCGCGGCTTTTATTGTATATGTTATATATTAATGAAATGAATCAAGAATGATTATAGTGTTTAAGTGCATGCGCAGCAATCTATATTTTCTTACTCTCATAATGTAGTCCGAAGAAAACCTTAATGACCCGAATCAGGGTTTAAAAGTGGGGCACCGCGATCGGTGGAGCTAGCCACAAGACTAACAAGTTAGATATATATATATAATATCCTGGGACATTATTCACACACGGCCATCTGATTCCAAACTAAGCAGAGCTTGTACTATGGAAACCAGACAACTGATATACTACATATACTACTTTTGTTTTGTAATTACATACTTATATAGATAATTTCACCCAGACTCAGGACAAACATGTTCATGCGCATAAATGCCTGTCCTGGGCGGAAATCGAACCCACAACCTTCGGCGTGAAAGGCAAGTATCTACCAACCACGCCAACCGGCTCGTCATATATATATTATATATGTTTCATATGAGAATTATATGAATAGTTCTATATTCATATATTTAAGTCTATTCAATAACAAGGCATATTTTATTACGTCTTAGAAATTTATGTGTATTTCATAGGTTATAAAATTTCGATTATCATAGTCTATAATATTTTTCTAAAATCAATAAGGAAGTGACGTAAACTTCGTTTGATACACACGTCATAAATTGCAAGTCATAAAGGCGGACATTCATTTCACGTGGAGGTTGTTATAAATGTGGTGTACGATGCCCGTTAATGCCATGATACGCTGTGGAAAATTATCTGCATGGATATATATAGCAATAAAACTAACAGCTAAGGTTTAAGTTATAGTATATATCCGCTGGTGGTAGAGCTTTGTGCAAGCTCGTCTGGGTAGCTACCACCCACTCATCAGATATTCTACCGCAAAACAGCAGTACTTGGTATTTTTGTGTTCCGGTTTGAAGGGTGATTGAGCCCGTGTAATTACAGGCACAAGGGACATAACATCTTAGTTCCCAAGGTTGGTGGCGCATTGGTGATGTAAGCGATGGTTAACATTACATACAATGCCAATGTCTATGGGTGTTGGTGACCACTTACCATCAGGTGGCCCATATGCTCGTCCGCAATCCTGTTTTATAAAAATAAATAATTTTAAGAGCGAGCCTAATGGCTTCAAAATTTTCAGATTTCCTTCGCGCGTCCTTTACACGCCCCTCTTGGTGCGCGATCTCGTTCCTATGCATTTTCTATATACAAGGACCTACAATATTCTAATTATTTTACTTTTTTCGTATATATATTTTACAAATTATTCTGAAGAATATATAATATATATATTTCTTATAACTATAATATCATAATTAATACGAAGCGCTGTCACTTGCGCGCATAAAGCTTATTATATGTTTTTGAACAAATATGGGTTGTGTTTGTGGAAAATATAATGTAGTCTACATACAATGTTTTATTTTTTACATTGAACTGCATTTATCTATACAAAAATGAATAAAATGTAAACAATTTATTTTTAAGTAAATATTTCTAGAAAAATTATTCTAAAGATCATGTTTTTATTAAATATTTTACACTGAATAAAAACATGAATAAGATAAACAAGGTTTTATATAATTAATTTGCTAATACGAATAAATTAACTTGTAGTATAATAGATTGTATTTACCAGCACCAAAATTCTATGCAAAATTTCAGCTCAATGTGGAACTGGTTTAAAATTCAGATACAAGATTTGATCCACTCATAATAACAGGTGAGGTTAGGTTAGTTTGAATATTGCCGTACACAAATATTTTGACATTTACCAAATAATTATATATGAAAACATGGATTAGTCACTAGAGATAGAGTTATACTAGAATTAAAAATAAAGAAAAAACCTTTTAAAATAATAAAAACAAACATTAATTTAATTTTTTAATATGAAATATCAAGTTAATAATCAGTTAGTATGGAAGTGTAAAAAATCATAATGATAAAAGCAAGATATCATATTTATCGCGCTTAAGAATTTTAAGTGTTTATTATTAAATTATAGCGAGCGTTCGTTCGTATCTATTTGTTTCATCTATTCGTACTTAGGAGCACTAGCCAACAACATTCAGCCAGCGGGCGCGCCGCGTTAAAATGTCTTTATAGAAATCATTACAAAATTCGTAACTATACCAATACTTTTACTTACTTGATAGGAAATAGGAAAACGATTTTTATTTTAAATAATTATTATTATAATTAATGAACTCTTAGCCAAATAAATGACAGTTAACATCTGCCATTCTAATTTAAAAAACAAAAAAAAAACAAATACTTGTGAACCATTCTTAACCGTTTTGTTTCAATTATATTATTACATTATACACCGAAGACGATAGTTTTAAATTTGATTGAATCCTGTAACATAACTTTTTAGAAGTGTTTATAAGAGACTTCTTGAATAAAGAATATTTAGTTTTATCATCACGCATTGGAGACAGCTATATTTTCAAAATCGACCCATAAAAAGAAAACACATGTTGGGTGTGGGTGTGTGTATGTTATATTGGTGGTATATATGTAAGAGTAATTTTTTTTATAAAATATAATATTTAATATATATATATATATATATATATATATATATATATATATATATATATATATTATTGTGAGAAGAAGTTTATGATAAGAACCTATAAAATAGCGATTTGTCTATCATAATATGTATTTATTCGGTGTGACATTATCGTTATTTTCAATTATCGAATATAAAATATGGTAAGTCTATAATTAGACAGATTCCATCACAGCTATGAATTTAATTTAAATTGTTGGCCACTCATAAATTCAAAATCGTGATCGGCCAACGGTTGTAATTTTCAAATGCTCGCCAAATAATTATTGAGTGATAACTCATAATAGGACGGCCTAGGCTAATTACTGAGCTTTACGATAAATATAATACACCTTGTACTGGTTAGTTAGCTTCACTTACTCTCGAATGAAAAAAAAAAAACAAATAATGCTTAGCTGACGCCAAATTAGTATAATTATATAGAGTTGATTATGCCTTTTGCGCTCTAAATAAAATTTCAGAAAAGTAACAAACCCCTCATTAGTTTTTATAAAACCCGCTTTCATTTGCATACAGTTTCGATTTCTATTTGCAGATATTTTTATAGGTCCGGGTTTTGTTCTTGTAGGACTTGCAGCAGTTACCGCGGTAGGATTTCTATTATTATCATAATCATCAGTTATTTAATGCTAGCAATGTCCTGTGATTAAATTCGCGATAAATTTGTATTTAATTAGATGCCCGTTCCAGACAATTATTGTTGGTTGACGTTTATGGTTGCGTATCATGAAGTTATAATGCCTAGATAACCTTTCTCAACAAACGGTTTAACTAACAGCTGAAAAATATATATTTTTAATTGGAGAGACTACAGCTCTTTGGTTAGCGTTCAACCGAAAAAATATATATAATAATAGCCATGTATTATAGAAGTAGGAGATACCGAGTTGAAATAACACTTTTTTTTTTAAACTTAAGATATAGACCAAAATCAAAGGCATTGTAAAATAATAGGAACAACGAAATAAAAATATACTTTTACATATTTCTTTATATAGTTGAAAGCTTTGCTGAAAATGATTATTTTTACTTTGAATATCATTGAATGGTTGAGTTTAATGGTGCGGCAAGTTATAGCACATTAACTTAAAAACATAAAGGTAGTTAATAAACCGTTATTAACGAGAATATTAAACCTTGCCCAGGTTGAGCTGGTTAATGGTCATCTGAATGGGTATTTTGTTACAAGGATCATATTTTACAGTTCACTAATCATTACAATATAATATAACAAATTATTGTTATTAATTTGTGAGTAAGTTTAAAAAATATATGTACATTGGCCATTATTAGGATAAGAAAAAAAAAACATCTTATTTTACTTTAACTGTACTATATTAGATAATAATATAACTGAGTTTTATGAAATTTTAATATAAGAGATTAAATTGATTAAATTGATAAACTTTGCTTTTCCAATAAGGGAAAATTGGTAACTGTATGTGCGCGCGTTTTAGTGACGAAGAAGATGAATCAAGAAATTAGCCAATTTTGTTTAACGATTGGTGGTTTTTTCAAAAATCGCCAAAAATAGAAAATCTGTTTAAGGCAATTTTGATTACCTACTTAAATAATTCACTTATTTTGTTCTGATGAAGATATTCTGACGCATTAGTAACTACGTCAACTGCTAAATCTTAGGAATGATTTAAATGGAGTTCATCTCTTCATCAACATTGCTTTCATCGGTAAGTTTATTTGAATGAAGTGAAATGAAAACATTTACTAGGCTTTGTGCAAACCCGTCTGGATGGGTACCTCATCGCATGGTCTACCGCCAAACAGGGTGAGTAAGCCAATGTAACTACATGCATAAATAAGGGAACAATCATGTTAGTTCCCAAGTTTGATGGCACATGGACGATGTAACGGATGGTTAATATTTATAACATTGTCGTCACCACTTACCAACAAAACCACCCGTTTCTACATATTTTTTTTGTTAGCTTAGATTACATCATCTCAGTTGGTATAAATATATAAATTATGTAAATAAAGGAGCTCGGCCCTGTCATGTATAAACAGACAAGACACACAGCTGATCTTTAGATTGTACGAGATTGCTAATTGAATTATGGATAAATTCAATTAAAGATTAATTTAAATTAGTTATAAATGTCCACTCAATGAATTATCTATAAGAACTTTAAGGTTTATGTAGAGTCATAAAATGTGTACTATATATTCTTGAGTAAGTTGGTATTTTACACATTGCTAACACTAAATCTTTTAAAACTTTTATTATTTTTAAAGTTACAAACTTAAACTTTCTATATACATCCATATTTTTTTCGAAAATTATTATAGACAAAGATAAACTTGGAATTTATATTTATGTGGTCAAAAGCAAAATTGTTTAATAAATTGCATATGAACGAAGCCATAACAGCTACGCACTAGGCAATATTGCGCGTAACACACAGGGTCAATGAATTGGTTCATTGTTCTACGTGTCCGGTTAAAGGTTAGTCTTTAAACGATCATTAATAGATTTATGTGCAAATGTGATTGAATTAGTGTGAGCGTTATAATTAATTTATTGTCAAAACGATTTTCTTACTAACAAGAAGTATTTAAAATGTTACATTAACGAAAACCGACCGAGACCGTTCTAGCTCTTTTGTGTAAGTTTTTAACACCGAATAATACAAACGGATGACACGTTTTTAGTATTCGGTCTGGCCTTTTTGTATGATCCAGATATAGTGTAAAGGATCCTCCGGTGTAATAGACCGATTTAGAATTAAAACTGCAATGAAAATAATGATTCGATATATCGAATCGATATAGATCAAAAACGATATATGTATATAGATCTTTTTAGAACTAATTTCAAACAAGTTTTAAATCTTATTAACTTTGCCGTATAAGATAAGTCATCTTATTATAAACCGTGTTTTATGAAGTAATATTTAAACATTTGTATCCTCCTAGTATCCGTGTATAATAATTTATAAATACCAAATAAATTAAATACCAAAAAGTGTTTATGGATTTTTCTTTTCGGTACGTGGTACTTTTGGTAGGTAGCAACCGGACGATTTTTCAGAATAGTAATATGTTATGGGCTGGTAAGTAACACGGGAGCGAATGAGGTGCGGTAGCGGTAAATCTGTTAAATAAATAAGTAATTTAAACTTAACTAAATTTAATTTGAAGATAAATATTATACATAAATGTTTTTCATAAGTGTAAGTATAATATAAGGTTCGAGCTAACCTGCGACGAAAGACCTAGCCGACCCTTACTGTTAGCTATTACGGCTTCTGATTTACGATTCAGAGACGTTCACTTTGTTAATGTAACGTAAAATGTTTGACATTATTGAAGAGATGCGTGAAATATTACAAGTTATTATTCAATGCCTATACTTATGTGTACTATTCTATTTAAAGTTACTACTCGTAAATATATCCTAATATTATTGAAATACCTGTTTTAAAATGTCTATGGAGACTTAAGTTTTCTTTAAAGGTTTTATCAATCAAAAGAACGTATTCTAAAATCGAATATGGTTGCACAAATTTAAACTTACAACACTGGTTTTTGAATTTGGAATTTTAAATTTGTTTAATATGTGTATAATACACGGATTTTAAAATAAAGCTACGTTTTAGTGTCATTGTAATTGATAATTATGCATTGTTACACTATTATTTAGAATAAACATTAAAATTAATTAACTTACAAATTGTTTGTCTGAAACAATTATGCACCGAATTAAGTACCTATTTAGAATGAAGTCGATTTATTGTATAGAAATCGAAAATTAATCGTATATTTTATGCATAAGAATTTATCACATTAAGTTGTATTTAAATAGTTCACTACTGGTCGTTCTTTAACTGTTACGTTCATAGATTTTATCACCTATATAATGGGATGTTGTGTATTAAAAATGTCATGATTCGATTATAATCGAACAAAAATTACAAATAGATATCGAACTAAATTTCCATCAGTTTAAATGGATTACAATATTTTTTAAATTATTTATGTCGATTTTTTTTATGACTCATGGAAACACGAAAACAACTGAACTCAAAACTTCATGTATTTACTCTGTAGAATATTATTAAACAAATCGAATTTATGTTACAGTGTTAGATGTCTTAAAACGTTCCTTAATGTATAAATTGAGGAGTCATGCAGTTAACGTTTAACTAAACACGTATGTAAATTATTAAATACTTACCATTTTAATTGCTATGAGCAAAAGTAAATTTATCCAGGGTCTTGAATAAATCATACATAAAATTTGAGGCTAACACTTCCGTTCATTTGATGTTCAATACACTTTCGACTCACTTCTAACGAAATCTATCGACATTTTAACACATTTATTTATTTTAAATATAATTATCGCTATAAATTTATCATATCACTTTCATAAGTTTTTAAATTCATTCCGCGTCTTTTCAGTGCACGATGTGAATGCGCGCGCTTTTATAATGACAGACGTGCCATAGACAGATTCGTTTTTTTATAGACGACTCGAGCTGTTAACGGCCGGCGCTATACTGCCACGGGAATCACGCTCCCTAGTGTAACATAGGTGCTTATTTTACTTGCTAGTTTGTTGAAATGACTCCGTCGTTCGCGATAAAAAGTTAAACGGTCAATATATTATGCATTTCCAACAGTGGTGAAATAAAATTAATGTCATAATAACTAAGTAATTAAATTGACTATTTTTTTAATAATAAAAAAGACCTAAATATTTTATAACATAATTAAGTTCTCCAAATCGAAAATAAAAACATTGATATTGCTTTAAATGAACGCCGCAGCCATTATAAAGCCATTATACATAATTGGAGCAGACGATACTGTTCACACACGAGGAAAGAAACAACACACTAATATTAAAATATATCAATTAAATGTTTTTCTTGATGCTATTAACACGTTCTATCAGAGATATAGAGATATTTATTTGTTTCTTCATATAAATATAAAACAAAAGTCGATTGAGGTCATTTGTGTGGCTTTTATGCGGAATATAAAACATATGTTTTATTAATGAACTTTAAATAAATAATTTCGTACATACTATTTTTATCGAAATATCAAATATTGTTATTTAAATATTTACACTACCTACCTGATCAGCAACTTTTGGAGTCGGTGTTCATATTATCAAAATAGATATACCTTGACTTACTTCAGCTGTTACAAAACCTAAATACATGCAGATTTTTTTCGATATTCATTTGGAAGGTTTGTTTAAATGAGTTTGTTAATGAATGACAAAACATATTCCTAGTTTTTCACACATAGGTATGTTTTTCCTGACCTGAAGTAATCTGAAGGAACGTAAATATAATAAACAATAGGCGAAGATATCGAGTCAGACAGACAGCCAGCCGGGCCTGCATTTAGTCCTGACACCGAGAGTATCTTTGTCCCTCTTAGTTTATGTCACCATATGTGGTTGTGTCTTTTAACGTTTACCTTTTTTTATAAAATTAAATAGTCTTACCGCGAGCAAAGTGGGCAGGGCGCTTGCCATAAGCATCGCGCGTGTCGCTACGCGGGGCAGGCGGGCGGAGGGGCGCGCGCGAGCCCCGTCCGGCCGCCCTCCGGCCCTCTACCACCGTTGCACCCGCATTGCGCACCTGGAATAAAAAAAAATTAAATTAAATAAATCTTACAAAAGTTTAACATACTTTTTTCTTTAAATTAGTAAGTTCGGAAAACCGATTTCCACCACGCCAGCTAATTTCAATGGAGGCTAGCCAACTGCGCAGGAGATACATATTATAATACAGCAACTACGCAATCACAATTGCATGGTCTATGACGGCAATCTGACGGTGATCTGATACGACTAGAAACAGTTCCAGCGCAGCAGGACTTTCCGAGGCATAGTAGTGTAACGACTAACAACGTCTAAGCTCCGAGCTGCAACTGAGAAATTCTCCAAAAATTTAATCAAACCAAAGCAACTTTAATATAAGTAGACTTTATTAGGCACTTTTGAACACTCATTTTACATAATTATATTTAATGTAAAACTACAACCGGTTCAGAATGTAGATTCTGAGACTAAACAAATACAATAAAATTTATTGACAAATAGGGTAGATAAAAACAAAAATATATTTTGGATAGGATTTGCGTAAAATCCGTTCTTAGTGAGCGTCTACGTCGGGGAAGGAATAACTGTGACAAATTTTAAGTCAATGGTGGATGGGTGGATAGTTTAGGAGATCTTGTGATGAGCGGTATTTTGCCTATATGTATATAGATATCCTGCGTGAAAATCAACAAATACTAACTCCACGCTGTTTATTATCTATAATATAGTCTTGTGTTGAGTAATTTGCTCTATATTATAAATTTAAAACGTCTGTGAGCCCTATGATCTGCAGCATGATAAGTTAGGCACAAGACCACGGTTCACAAGAGTTGGTCGTTGTCCAATTACTATTGACATTACACATAATTGTGTTTCTGTTTCAGTTCCAGATGATTGTCATACTGTAATTCTGCGTCTTAGTCTTTTTTCTCATAGACACATACAATCTTAACAAAATAAATTCGCCTTCTTTCTTTCAGCCGAGTAAAAACTAAGGATTTTAGGTAAATTAAGTGCCGACATGCTGGATTAAATTAAAATGGAAATAAATAAAAGCGCTTCCACATTCATTATAATAAAATAAAATCAACATTGCTTGAGACATTTTTCTATGTATTTAACATACAGTTCAAAATAAAATTATGCTATAAATAACTATATAAAAATGCTGTGTAATTTATAATTGAATATTTTTATAATGATATCAGGTAAAAGAACGCGCCAAGTCATTGTGTGATTTTTGGAATTGTATTAAATCTCTGATGTCACTAATGGCACACACCTCCGCTTCATTCAAATAGAAAATCAAGCGTACCAATTAATTGCACAAAGTTCAAAGGATTGTGATACGTAAATACAGGTTATTGTGTACTAATTTTCTTTATATGCATTCATATATTTCGACGTATGTGCGAATATGATTTCAAAATTATTATCTGATAATCATGGCGCCGGCGTTTATCGAAGAAATGAATAAAATAAATACCTGTGTTATGATTCATGCTTAGTGTTAATGAAATTCCAATTAAATTCAGGAATATTAAGTTGAGGAAATTGACTGTCAAATTGGATGTGACTAATACATACAAAATATGTTGGAGTCAATAAGTTAAATAAACAAATAGTCCACAAGAATATATTGGCGTGTGTAATATATTGGCTTGTCAAATGTTATACTTTGATAGCCGATGCAACAGAATAGTGAATAGTGTTACCGTATCTAATTGAAAATCCTAAATTCCCATCCATAATAAAATCTGATAGACTAAATTTTATGATACACTAGCTATCCGGCCCGGTTTCGCACTGATTAAAAATGGTCTTCATAAAATGTTTGTATCGTAAAGAATAATGTAACTCTATTGTTATACGGACACAGGTTAGTAAAGCTCCAGTCAACGTGATTTTATTCAAAATTTGCAACAATCATCGTTATATTACTCCCGAAATATTATTCCTTAATTCGCTTCGATGTATATTACTTAAAAGTAAGAAAATTTATTAATTGATAACCCTTAAGCACTTTGTAGCACTATAATTATATTTATATTAGTTCCAAGAAACATATAGTAAAGTATATATGTATACACTATATTGATTCCAGTTTGATATAAATTTGGAAATTTACGGATTTTTCGGTGATACTTCAGTTTTTATTTTCGTAAAAATTATTTGGAATCTATTGCGGAATTCAAACTAAAATCAGACTAAGTCAGATCTATTTGAAATTAAAATAAAATGAGTTACATGATTGATGAATAAGTATATAGTGGTGAGTAATTACAAACAACTTTAAATCTACCGTTAAAAAAAAAAAACAAATATAAAATACTTTGCGTAATTGAGTGTAATTACATTCAAATTATTCTGTGAATAATAAACCAGCGAAATATAACATTATTAATGTAGAAAGAGTTACAATGTCTCATGTCAGGCAATTATGCGTATGCAATAGTACTGAAATATATAGGTATAATGTTTTTTTATAATAGATTTTTAAGTGATTATGGTTATGGTATGTATGGAATTACCACCCGCAAATTGTTTCGTAACAGGTTTCCGGATATCAAAGTCCTAAATGTCAACAGATAACAATAATACGTCGGACATGATAAAGCATGGAATGCAGCAACTATCAGATAGCGAGTAATAAAATGTTAATTACCAATATTTATATTCTTAAATAAGTATATAATATATAAAAAAAAAATTGCGTACGATTTTTTTTTAAATATTAAATTGTGGAATTGAGGAATCTTTATTATCCGTGTCATACTCCAACCAATCTTGTATTCATATATCTACCACAGATATCTATGATCAATAGAAAGCTGACGAGATTCTTTATTTATTTTTTTGTTTGAACGCACATATCTCAATATTTGTCAGTACGAAAAAAACTTTTTGCATTAGAGTGAGTTCATTTATTGCAAGCTAGGTTATTAGACTATGTAATATATCTCTTCGGTCTACAAGGGTCCGCCCTCAGCCCGCAGTCACATTTAAAGGGGACGAAACCACGCGGTTCAGTTAGTATATTATGATTGAATATATTTCACTTACATTTATTATATAATGTATATTTAAGTAAGAGTGAACAGCTATTTATCTATCAATCGTTTTAAGCAAGTTACAAGCAGGTGAACAAATTAAATCTGGAATCAAATCAATTTTCTTGTTTACTGTAATCATTCCTTCCATTACACTACGACCTAATTGGTCAAACATTACACGAGGAACAGAGAGTACAGTAGAAGTACTATAAATAAGTAAAATCAAATTTTTATTATGTAACTAAATTATATTTCTATTTGAAATGTTTTTTATTTTTATTTAAAAAAGTAACATGTCGAACTGCTAGGCTTTCTATTTTCTAGAGAATAAGGCTTCGAACTTTTTTCAATCATACTGCTTCACACATTTGGCAGAATTTCATTTGTCACATATCTCACCTCATTTTATCACCACCGTGCATGAAATGAATTAAAAACACAAATTAAGCACATAGAGCCTCACTCTTTTCATCTCAGTCGGTACTCATTTGTTATTTCACCAAATGTACAACTAGTTTGCATATTTGATAATAATATTTTTTTTTATTATTCACAGATAAATACTATAATGTAATTTTAAATAATGAATGTTTCGAGATTTAATACAGAATAAGTTTGATGCCATTTCTCGTTACACTGTTCTTAATCACTATCATTCATCAGCGAGAAAATCATTAGGTTTATGTCGAAGATTATAGATTACGTTATTGCATAGTATTGAACTATACAAACTGTTAAAACTTAATAATAATTACAATTAATCATAGCAACCACCATTTCATTTGTAGACCTGTAGTTAAACTGCGGACTAAGCAACCTTTCCGAGGCGGGTTTATAGAATATTTTAGTGCCTACTTTAAAGTAATAAATAAAAGTATTGTGGCATATATGCTTACGCATTTTGCTATGTAATTACTATACATATTGCTCTGTTTATTTTTTCTGTGGTTTTGCTTGTTATTGTCTTCTTGACTGGTCTAAATTGTTTGTGACTTTCCTCCTGTAGTGTATGTGTGTACTGATTTTCAGTCTAACTGTATTTACTTATAAGACTTTATACATCAAACAACCAAATATAATAGTTACAAATAAACTAAATCACTAACAGTGAGTGAAGTGTACCAAGACGGCCGACATTATTCCCGAGTTGGATAATAGTACTGATTTGGTGTTCGAAGTTTGTCAGATACTGAATTATATCACACTAACGAATGTACATTTAAATATAACAGCCCCAGTGCTAGCGCGCTAGGTTCGGCTTGTCCTTTAGTTTGAAAGAATTATTGAGAGTAGTTTAGTAAATTATATGTCTTACACTTGCATTGAATTCGATAGTTTACTGGGTCTTATTAAGTGCTTGTATTTACTTTTCGATACTCCAACTCCACATACTAAATGATTTAATGATTAATTAGACAGCCAGTAAATTGTCGTGGATTGTTATGGAATCAAATACCATTACTTCAGGAAGAGCGTACCTTTGGTATACCTATATAATAATTATATTATCACGGAAGATACTTTAATCTGCATAAAATATTAAGTACTGATTTTTTTCGAGACTTTTTCTGAATAATCGACTCGTAAATATCAAATCGACGATAGTTCTATGTTTAATAAAACGTACGTACGTGACTATACATTGGACGAAGTTTTTTTTTAAATATTAAATGATATTTTTGTCGAATCTATTTAATTGGTAACGCTTAAAATGCCAGTATCAATAGAGATTTAATCACTAAACCTCTATCATCGTTCTTTTAAATCAGTAAAATAGACAAACGATATAGTAACTAATCTGAATAATATTTCGCAGTTATCAATTATTATGGATAAAGATCAACCATTAGCATAAGTCGAGCTATCATATCATATTATTAATATATAAGTTACGGAGTGATAACCACCTATTGCCTATTTAACGCTTCAGTGAGACGATTATTTAGAGATATTAATGAATATAGTGGTCGTATGACGTCACCTGAAAAATAATATGAAATTATAACCTAAAATACACGGAAATACAACCTAAAATGTTCTTTTAAAAAATCATCAATGGAAGAATTGAAATAGTTTACTTAATAAAATGTAATTTGGTTAGGTTAGTACTTTTAGAAATTTTCTTCGACATCTGTTATCGACATAAGAAAATTTCTAAAAATACTAACCTAACCAACGTTAGGTTACTTGTGTATTAATGTATTATGTCAATTTTAATTATTCTATTTTTAGATTCACAAGTGACGCTTATGATTTTGTTTCGTGATAGGTAAATCAAAACATCCCTGAATAAATACTTATAAACCAACATGTAGGAAGTCCTACACGAAACTGAAATAAAAGATAAGATAATGCGAATAGTGTCAATACTTGAAACAATAGTGCAAATAAAATAAGTATATTTTATCTAGTTGCTATCTTCCGTACTCGTAAATACGAGTGTAGGGACTGGAATCTGGACATGGAAACGTAATAATATTAGCATATTACATATACCTCACAAACCTACAACTCGTTCGCAGGAAGTTCGTGTATTCTTTTATTTAATTTATTTTGCTTCATATTGCTTTAAATATATACATTTCATTTCATCGGGTAATATTTTAAGCTAATATCGATTTTTTTTTAATATTAACTGATATACTGGTTGTACTGGTGGTAGTGCTTTGTGCAAGCTCGTCTGGGTAGGTACCACCCATTCATCAGATATTCTACCGCAAAACAGCAGTACTTGATATTGTTGTGTTCCGGTTTGAAGGGTGTGTGAGCCAGTGTAATTACATGCACAAGGAACATAAAATCTTAGTTCCCAAGGTTGGTGGCGCATTGACTATGTAAGCGATGGTTGACATTTCTGACAATGCCAACGTCTAAAGTTGTTGGTGACCACTTACCATCATGTGGCCCATATGCTCGTCCGCCTTCCTATACTATAATATATATGCGTTAGTTCTTTATATTGCTGTTATCTGAAGTATTCTCGCAAGTGACACCAACAACAATACAAAGTTTTACCTCAATCGCATTTGAGATTCTTGAACGCAAGGAATACGAAAGATGAATGTATACGATTAGGTAGTACGATATTTAGTAGGTCCACACATATTTTGTGATTTGCATGTTTATTAAAGACTTTTCTTGAGATGTCATATATCGCTATCGTTAAACAAATTGTGTTTTTAATAGTAAATATATAAAATTATTCCCAATGTATAAAAACAAATAAAATGAAAAGAAAATATTTTGTAAAATGTTTTCAATTCGTAATCAATTAATCAAGGTGATTAATCAAATCATATCAATGATCAAAAAATCACCACAGATTTGAGATGAGTATAAATTTAAAATTAATCGGTTATAGGAAATGTCAAATTATTAAAAAAACAGGCATAGACTTTTTTCACGGAATTATTGTTGAAACCGCAGCACTAAAATTCACAAAAAAATATGAACTATGCCTTATTTTTTATACATTGAGATATATGCCATTATATATTATGCCATTATAAAAAAATAAATCTAGTGACGAGCACAAGTTCGCGTAAACTTTAAATATTATTGATTACATATTTCAATATAACTAAATATTATCGCTTTAATTTTATCATACAATTATATAGATAATAATCATTTGAAAACAAAGATTGACGCCGCTTTAACATTTTGTATGTCAATGACATCAATCAAAGTCAAAGTAACATATCAGCTATCTGAAATAAATTAAGTTTATTGTTAATTTATTCATCAAGACATCGTGCGCGGAAGAACTTCAAATACAATATAATATTTAATCGTCTCGCAAATTCAATAAGTCAAGTAACAATTACCGTAAGTTCGTATTGTGTGCCGTGAAAACAATATATTAATGTCAAATCAACATAGAAGCCATACAACGATGACTGTTTCCATTACTAACCGGTTTTAACGAAAATGTACGCGGTAAATGATTTATAAATGTTAGAAATCCTTATTTATGTACTGAAATTAATATAAATGTTTTTTATTGTATTCGATTTAATAAAAATATAATCGGTTTCAGAACGTCAATTGCTCAGTGGTAACGATAAAAAATAGTTTTCGCGCGCTTTTATAAAAGAGAACTGAACGACTGTCATTGAATCAACGATATTTTATATTTTGTTTTAATTAGATTTCAGAAGTTTAAGGCTATTAAAGTTAACAAAATAAAATGTATTACTTGTCCTAGTGTATTTAATATAAAGTGAAGCTACCCGTTAACGTCCTACTATTATTTTCTTTTGGAAGTATTCAACTACACTGCTCCAGTGGGTTCCTAACGTTTTCGTTCAAAGCCAAGAACGAGATAAATTATAAACAAATAGGCATTTAAAAATTAGTCGACCATTCGAGTTGAGTCGATTTCAAGCCTCGTTTTCTGTTAAATTTCACGTGTTCTATTGACTAAGCCATTCATTATTTATAAAAGATAAAAAAACATTTAACATTCCAAATAATTTTGGAAATACATATCAAATATAATGAGGTCCATGACGTGTTCGTTATCTGTAATATTACCTTCATATTGGAAAAACTAAATCGAATTTTCAATTAACATTCAGCGATTAATCTAACTCTTCTTTTGTGTGAGTATTTTATAAATACATTTTTTGTATATAACTTATAAAATAATTTATAGTATCTTTCTTTTGTAGCATTAAACTGTTTTAGGTAAAATACTTTCAAAATAAGAATCACTAGTATAACAACACAGCAAAAAAAAAAAGATATTTGGTTTGAACTACAAGTTCATTAAAACTATAAATAGAATATTAAGCAATGTGATACTAATAAACTAGTGACAAGCACATATTTGCGTATACGTTTGTTTATTATATGCTTAAATGATGAATTATTAAATATATAAGTGCAAACTTCATTAAATTCTCCCACTTTCTCTCTCCCTCTTTGATTTGCACAACAAACATTCAATCGCACAGATAAAACATAACAAAGTCATAAAAATAAATGAGCATATCATATTTAAATTATAATTATCGAATACTATATAGTTAAAATGTTTGTTGTTATAATGCGAACGAATCGCCACGCGGCCGCCAGTCCGAGGCGCCGCGTTCGCCACCTTTTAATCTAGGTATTAACTCTGACGTTTTACTGGTTAACGACTTTATTGATTTACAATATTTGCGTCTTTTGTTAAAACAACATTGGACCGCATTAATATGTAAATTATTTTATCTAGTATAATTGTATTATATTGTACATTATTTATCGTGTTACGGCTAACGATTAGTATATAGACTTATTTTGTTTTTTTTTGGAAAACAGCTCGTATATTTTGTTTACAAAGCGAAGAAGTACAGCTTTACATACTTTTTGTGAATATGTTATAGTGAACATTTGAATCAACATTGAAAAAATATAATTTTGAAAATTACACAAAATATTCCTACATTGTATGCATTCTAAAAACTAGGAAGGCCTTCAAATTGCTGTCTTTATTTTTCTTAGACGGGAATAAACTCAAGATACTTTTAAAGCATATATTGAATAAATAATGATACTACTAGTTTATTTTTACATGAGATCCAGTAATTATTTGTTTTGTGATCTGTATAGTTGGACTCGTATTTTTTTTATAGAATAGGTTGGTGGACGAGCGTAATTACACTGGCTCACTCACGTTTCAAAACGGAACAAAACAATAACAAGTACTGCTGTAGAATATCTGATGAGTGGGAGGTACCTACCCAGACGGTCTTGCACAGAGCCCTACTACCAGTAAAATTGTGTTATTTGTTAAACATCTACTTCTATCTATTATATAAAAAAAACATTTACACGCAAAACGATTTTGAAGGGCTAATAAGATTTTTTTATACATAGTTGATCTTCTTCTTAATACAAAGTAAATGTACACGTGATCATTTTAAAATCAACTTACCAAGGACTGCTTGGTCATAAATAAATAAGCGTGAATAAACCTATACATAATATAATTAGATAATTAATTTTATTTGCTACAATTGTTATATAAATAATTGCAACACCATTAATAAACCTTGTCAAGATGGCGCCACTTCAGAATTGATTTTATTCGTCGATAGCGGATTAAGGTTACCACCTACTGGAATTGAAGACATACAAAAATATTGCGATGGCTTAAGATATAATGATAAATATAATATGTACACGGTTCGTACTTTTCAAGGAATATTTTTGTATTTAGATAATACCTAATACATTTAATATTATTTTAAACTTATCTAGTTTAGCTTTTACTTAGCTTTAATGATATAACTTGCAATTGAAACAATGAACTAATTATTCATCCCTTTATATTACAATTTAATTAAGTTAATAAGTATTGTATTAATACTTTTATTGTCATCGTCTTTTATTGGCATGTCTTGTAAACTTTTGTTTTATGACTGATAAAGTATATATTATTTTTTGTTTAACCGCAACTAGACCTGCTGATATTTGCTATTAAACAGTATAATTGCATCTTAAATTATTTGATTTTCAAACAGAAGAACATTTCATGTTTGGATTTTAGTATGATTTCCAGTGGGCGTTGACCCTAAATGTTACTTCAAATGGATGTGTGTGATGGAATCAGTTAAGTTTGACAAATTATTATTGTTCATAGATTACGAGTCAAATA
Source organism: Nymphalis urticae (assembly GCA_905147175.2). NCBI lineage: Eukaryota > Metazoa > Arthropoda > Insecta > Lepidoptera > Nymphalidae > Nymphalis > Nymphalis urticae. The sequence goes on along the minus strand of LR989998.1, from coordinate 9,464,694 downwards.
CTTCTTATTATTAACATTTGTATAATTCATTTACATAACAATAATTAACATCGAGATTTTAAATAAATATATATGTATAGTATAAAATTGAAAGTAATGAACAAATTATGACCTTGGCAGAGGGCTATTTTGATTATTTCTTTTGCCACTTTATTGTAATATTAGGTTAACACTGCACTGTTGGTTAACGGCGAGGAGAGCTCTGCCGAGTCACGAGCGGAGCACAGCTTCTGAGGGGTGGTGGATGCTTTATATCGACATAATACCGCAGTCGCTTCGAATCTTGCCGAAGACGGCCATCGCAGGGGATTTAGTGGGTAATAATTCAGTATAACTCGGGTTTCATCCCCAAGGGCCAAGTTATCTTTTTTTGAAGATTATCAATGTCAGAAAAAAAGGAAAAAGGCTGCAAATGGTAGAAATATTTAGAATTAGACACGAGTATTTGCGCTGATTGTCTACATCTGAAGCGTCCGTACGGTTAATTTTAACCCGGTTTCTTAAAACCCAAGACATGATGCCTTGAACGTATCAATCTGTCAATTCATATAGCGGACTACAACTGGTCGAATTTCCACGTAAATCGTGTTCTAACAATTGTTTAATAGTAACTTTTGCTAATTCAAGGGTACATTGTTTTGCGTGCAAAACATATAATTAACACAGTTATCAATTTATTAGTTGTTTGAATGTTCAAATGATTAACGATCAACTATTAGAATTATCTTAATTAAATTCTAAAATTACCTTGATTTTGCTACCCATAATTATTTCTGACTTATAAAGCTGCCAAATGTATTGATATATTATAAATTATTGTGTTTAATTATGGTGTTAAGAGTATTTGAAGAATGCAGAGTAGGTTTATTAGGAATGTTTAATATTTACCAGTATTTGCACCGTTTCTTTAACAGCTTCTATAAGCCCGAATTGGAATTTGAACCTCCGGTATCTGCAGTCACATAGCTTGTGTGGAACTAGACAACTGAGGCACTCATTAGCTCCTAGTAATTTATAGCATACTAGCTAGTAGCATGCTTTTAGCAAATAACAAAAAAAACAAACACCCATCCCTTCTGTTTGCTTATAGGTTTTTAATATATGAAAAAACGGTATCCTTATAGAATTGCTTTGACGTAATTTATTTTTCTTTTAAGTAATTTATTTTATTTACAAGATCAGAGCACAAGACCAATCAGTTACGTCATATTTTTGAATCGTCGATCCCACAGTCACTTAAGACCAGGGTATATAATCAGTGCGTCCTGCCTATTATGACTTACGGCGCCGAAACGTGGACACTCACTGTAGGACTGGTCCACAAGTTCAAGGTCGCTCAGCAAGCTATGGAACGTGCGATGCTTGGGGTTTCTCTGGCAGATAGAATCCGAAATGAGGACATTCGCCAGAGAACTAAAGTCACCGACATCGCGCGTAGAATTAGCACGCTGAAGTGGAAGTGGGCTGGTCATGTCTCCAGACGCATCGATGGCCGATGGAGCCGACACATGTTGGAGTGGAGACCACGCTTAGGCAAACGTAGTGTAGGACGCCCTGCGGCAAGATGGACCGACGATTTGAAAAAGGTGGCAGGTACGGGATGGATGCGGGCTGCCCAAAATCGGGATGGTTGGCGTTCTATGGGGGAGGCTTTCGTCCAGCAGTGGACGGCGGTAAGCTGATATTTTAATATATTTATCAAAAATATTGCACTTAGTTAAATAATATAAAATTTGTTTCAAACGTATATTATTTTCTTATCTCTCAACTTAAGTAATACCTATTTAAAACTTTATCTATGTTTAAAGTACACTAAACGTGACGTAAGTAGTTTCAGTTAAAAATAGATTTATGAATATACTAGCTCCCGGCTATGTATGAATATTCTACAATATCCCGGCTTCGCACGGGTAAAATATATATTTCTATATAAAACGTTTATATCGTAGTTTGACTGCCTCGTTGGTCTAGTGGCTTGATGTAAGGCCGCAGACCCGGCGGTCCTGGGTACAATTCCCAGGTCGAGCCAATAAAAAGTTATTGGTCCTACGTCTGAATTCTTTCCGGTCGTGTCGGATTGCCGTCCCATCCGATTATGAGATTTAGGGAATAGAGAATTGAGAGTGCACCTGTGTTTGCGCACACACTTGTGCACTATAATATATCCTGCGTAGTTGGCTAATCTCTCTTGAGATTGCCCACCGTGGCCGAAATCGGTCTGGAGGACATTATTTTATCTGCTGCTGCACAAAGCTGCTTGCAGTCAGCATGTTTTTTTTCTACATCTTCATAAATAATGGTCATATTTCAGTCAACTTACACAAAACCATAATCAATTATACATCAAACCTCTATATGAATCACTTCGTTCATTCGTCAAAATCTCATGAAAATCAGTTCTGTAGTTTTTGAATTTATCACGTTCAGGCAGATAGACAAAAAGATAGTCGCTGCGGTAGTTTTGTTTTATAATATGTAGTGATTGGTGATATCTTAATTGTCCAGATAGTAGATCTGTAATAAATAGTTGGGGAATTACTTGATTTGAGCTAGTAAGAAGGAGGTATACATATGTGTGGGACTGGCAAGAGATTTTTTTTTATAGTATATGATATCATATTGCATATGAGCCACCTGATGGTAAGTGGTCACCAACGCCCATAGACATTGGCATTGTAAGAAATGTTAAGCTACACTTACATCGCCAATGTGCCACCAACCTTGGCAACTAAGATTTTATGTCCTTGGCTCAGATGCAGATATAGATTAACTATAACAAGATATAAAGGTGAACTTGGCTTCAACCCTAAATAAATAAGACATGGGTACACAAATGACGATTTTTATTCATTTTACTCTCTGATTATTATCACAGTAAATGACGTAACATTTCGGGGTTATTTAAAACTGTTAATATCCCATTGCTGTCACTCTTTTTATGTTGAGAAGGTTTGGAGCTTGTTCCATCACGCTGCTTCAATATGGGCCGGTGAAGAGATATGTAGCATTTCATCAGACACAGGAATCCTTACGATATTTTTTCAACGCCGTACGCGAGATGAATTATAAATACAGTGCTTGAACGCACAGTTCTAATTGAAAAAAATATCACATAAATATTAAACGCATCTAAAATCGAGGTATTGTATTATGACTGGCATGCTGTGAGTAGGTTAGGTAATATTTTATAATAAATCATAACATTTCGATGAAGGATACACACGTCTTCATAATCGATTAATCGTAATCGATTGTGCGAAATCCGTAGTGAATCGTTATAGACTGCATTTGTGTTGAATTATACAAGGGGCTATTTGTCATATGCGACGCCGGCGCGGGCGCCGACGCGATACTTGCATGCCGATGTGTCGCGTACGCGTAAGCTGTGGACTTGTTTTTATATATCGCATATTATTTAAGAGCGCACGTTACGCGCCCAAAGCTAGCAAAATTTCAACTTCACCCGCGCGTCCCTTACACGCTCTCGCAACGCGATCTCATTTTTGTACTTTTTCTATCTCAATAACAAGGTATTATTATTTGTTTTTCATGTGCAAATATTAAAAAAATATTTTGTAGAATATGGTATAGTTTTTCTGACTATAATATAAGTGATAATTAATATAAGGCAATGTAAAGTTTTTTTTCTGTAGTCCTCCTGGAAAATATAATGTAGTGTACATACAATATTCTATTTGTATATTTGATTTGGATATACTCATTAAAAATGAAATAAAAAATTAACAATTTTGCTTTATACTATTGCTACTGCTAGAAAATTGTGAGTTTCCTGAATGAACGGTGTATGTAGTCATAAGCTACTGAAAGTATTCCATCTTTTTAAAACGTATAGTTCACACCATTGTTTCAACATCAATTGCATAAGACTCATTTATGCTTTCGTATGGAAGGTACCGCTGTATTTTTGGTAGTAATTTTATGTTCCTTTTTTTTATTTTTCAAAGTCAGTCATATTCTTTTATCAATATTACTGACGATTGTCTAAATTTTCTACTAATAGTATCGTACCAATAATTTTAATGGTTTATATTGTATTGACAAATGTTTACTCGAAATTTTAAAGCGTCAAGCGCCATGGTTTATGGGCCGCTTTATTGTCGTCCCCACTTCTCTTTACGCTTAATTGTAGGAGTAAATAGGAATATTAGTAATTATTTAAATTACTAATATTCCTATTTACTAACGGGCACTGATATTATTATTAAAAAATAATATATATGATCGCGTTGGAAAACATGTCATCAAAAGGTTTCATTTAATGTGAAAGACGAGTTGGTATATTACAAATTTAAAACCAAAAAGTAAAAAGAAATTAAATATTTTAATTCTTATATGTATAACTTATTTTTATAAAGATTATGCAATTACTGGGTGACTAGTTTCGCCTTTAATAAAGGTATAAAATGTGAAACAATAACAAAGGTACACATTTTGTAGTTTTCAAAGCGCCACTTACGACTAAAGATTTTTAAAACTGTGTGGAAGAATGAAGCTCAAATTTAAGGCGAAAGTAGTGTAACATTTACAGGCTTTATTTTATTATATCATATATTTATTTTAATGGTTGTTAGTTTAAATTTTAAATTCATAGTACACGCTCAGAACGAATTCGCCAAAATATCAATACTAATCTACAGGACAGCTCATTTAAGTGTTTTATTAGATGTAAATAGAGATAAATATATATTTTGTAATAAATTTTAAGTTCGTACTCTACGTGGCCGCACGATACCTTGTATGCGTGATTAAATGTATTTACGATAACATTATGAGTGAACGTTTAAATTGCATAAAATATACATAGTATTGTATTTGTGACGTGTCGGTAGCGATAATGATCTTTATCCTGTTTAAGAACGATTTAATATTTTATATATTCAAAAACAATATGCATTAACTTAATAAAATAATATACTTTTTACATTTAAACTAGCTTCCGCCAGCTGTTTCGCCCACATGTAAGGGTCCTGTTAGGTGTCCTATATCCTTTTTGTACTTCTGACAACATGTATGTAAAACTTCATGATGATCAATTGAATAGTTAGGACGTGAAAACATTGTATAGAAGTTCATAATATTAGTCAGATTAACATAACTTTTTTAAATACAAATAAAACCATTTACTCCTTCAATTTTATATGATAATCAACGTCAGTAGGTACTTATTTGAAATATTTTATATATACATACATTTTTTAACAATTCACTTTTAACTAGTTACATGAAATGTGTGTGTCCGGACAGAATTACTTAGAGTCAGAATGGATTAAGTGATATGAAATATGGGGTATCACTGGATTTATTGTAATCCTTCGGGTGTCAGATATGGTGACCTAAAAATGTACATGCGACGTGTACCGAGACGACGGAAAGTATATTATATAAAATGTCACAGAACTGTTTAGAGAAATACACAATACCTTGAATTATATATCTCTCAGCGTTTCCTTATTTAAATATACAGAAAATATATTTCAAATTAACTTAGTTTTGTTAATGGAAGGAACAAGTTGACGTTCCAATAACGTTTATGGTAACTCTTTGCAGAAAAATATTTGTATTGTATTGTATTGTAAGCATCTTGTTCATCCGATCTCAAATCGTCATTTTATGCTATTAGCGTGACCAAATTTGTAGAGTATTTTTATATTCAGTTACTACTTACAGTACACTCACCGTTCGTTACACCACTTGAGATCTCAAACAGTTTATCTGACACGGACGTGATAAAGACTTTATAATATAATAGTTTGTAAATATGTATGTACTCGTATATATTGTGGTGAACGCCCTGTCTGCGATCGGAGGCCGTTAAGTAAAAAAATATACTTAATTAGCTATTAATATACAATGTTTCTATGTGTAATGTGACCACATTTTATATTTCCTTTATCTGGTATGGATTAATTTCTATGTGCAATTAACGGCACGTACCAATAATTGTTATTAGTTCTGCTCTTACATGGCTCGTTGGCACGTTTGCACATAACTTCATATTTTTAAGAAAACATATTTATTTATTGAAAATAATTCACTACATATCTTGTTTATTGTTAGCTAGATGTAAAGCCATACTTCGTTCGAATTGACATTAAATTTAACATATATGATTGTTGAATTAGGATGTACAAAAATTAGTGTGTTTTTCGTGGTATAAGTTTGTCGGTGGATTGCCATAATTTAAGCTAAAGGTGATGTGAAAAAGAAGTAGCCTCTAATGTTTCAATACTAGGTGGACTGTAGGTTATCTTTTAAGAAGAACGTTTGGAGCTCATTCCACCACGCTGTTTATTACTACATGCAGGTTTCCTCTAGTTGTTTTCATTCACCGTCGAGCACGAGATACCTTAAAAATACAAATTAACCACATGAACAATCAGTGCATGCTCGGGCTGGAACTAACAATATTCGACTAAAACTAATCTTTTCTAACGACTGTACCAACTCGACTTAACGGTCCGAGACTATTTTGGCAGTTATAATAATTAGTCGGAGACGAAACTCTATAGTAACAAATGAAATGGATTATGAATCCCTAACAAATATGTTTTGTTGTCTCCAACAGAAAAAAAGTTTACGTAAAACAAGAAGTAGCACTCCCTCTTTGTATCTACTATAAAAAAAATTGCATTAAACATAATATTTAGTTGCAAAACCATTAAGATATATTTACAAGAAACAATTAAACGTGTAATGTGATTCTAAAAAATGCATAACATAACTCGCTTAAGTTTATTTCATACTATACTAATACATAATTAAGTACAATGATACAAATAAAAACTTATTTAATGTTTATGATTCTTTAATTATATTCTTCACTATGATGTCGGTTTCAAATTTTCATTATATCAAATGTATATATATATAATTTGTTTTTAATTACATATTTATTACCGAGTTCTGTATGCTGTTTTTTAGTATTGTCAATAACTAAATGTAATATTATGAATATGTGTTTATATAAATTTAAACAACACTCCAACTGAGTATCTTTCGCCTTTTCTTCTCAGGCCTGAGGTATTTCTTACCGATAAAGAATTTTTGACAGTCAATAAAAAAAATGAAATTTTTCTATGTTACATAATGATTTTGAGTTTCAATGTCATTTGATTGTAAATGTAATGTTAAGTGGTTACCACCGCCCATAGACATTGGCGATGTAAGCAATATTAAACATTCCTTACATCGTTAATGCACCACCGACCTTGGGAACGAAGATGTTATGTGCCAAGTTAACGTCGAAGCACATGAAATAGATTTTCGGATTTTAATTGACGTTTAATTTTAGTATTTAAAACAATGATATATGAAACACCGTAAGTTATGTACTAATTTGAATCGCATTTTATAATTGCTTTGTTTTTAACTTTTTATACAAACTATATCGAGACCAAAATGTCTAATTAAATTTGAGCGATATGGGACACAATTTAATTGAAAGCCATTTTTCTGTTGGCATATTGCCAACGTTTATTATGATTATAATTATCTTTCGCTTTAAAAATGCACTTTCATATTATGGTAAAACTTCCGTTAAGCCCACTTCCTAAAAAAATGAGAACGGCTCTTATACTTTATATAGTAATGTAAAAAACACTTCGGCAATGTCTTATTATTCTCTTATTAATGATAATAACAGCGCCCTAGCGAGTCAGCTCATCTTAACGACACTGAATTAACTAGGTGTGAGAAGTATGAAGCAGAGCTCAATCATTCTCACTTTTCCAGCGAGTTAGCGGCTGTACATGACATAGAATTAACCAGAAGCGAATATAATTGATACACCGGTTACACCACGCTTCACCATAAATGTGACGGGCAATAATCACTCCGCGTAAAATGCGCTCTTTATGCTAAATAATGATCGCGTTTAGAATTCACAAGGTGATGAATGTTAGCACATTACTTGAAAATAGCTGGCTAGATAAGTTTAGTTATTTGCATTCTGGTAGCTGATCTATAAATAATAAGTGACAGGAATCTGTCCGTGTTTAAAGCTAAGATTTACAATAGTCGTTGTTTTCTTACATGTTGCTGTATGTTTACTACGACAGGTAAGAGGTAAGTTTTGTTATTTGACCAGTCAGAGCTCATAGCTCAGCGGTTTTAAGGTTGGTGATACGAAATTAATATTTTCGATATTCGCGTTAATAAGCACAAGCCTTATAAGTTAACATTTTTTATTTGCTAAGTACGATTTTTTGAATAATATTTATAACGGATAAAAGAAAAAGCCTTAAAGCGATTAATTAAGATAAAATAAAAAAAACGGAGCTCATCCGTTAGCATCATTTTTTTTCGTATTATCATATAAGTATTATACATAACAAGACTACCTACTAACAAAAAATAACCATAAATAATAATACTTAAGGTAAGTAGGTATATGAAAATATAATTGTAAAATGAAGATTGATTAGTGACGAGCACTAAAGTGCTTGCAAGAATAAATAATAATAATACTTGAATAAAGTATGTTTTGATTTAATTTAAACATAAAGTATTATAAATATATTTCATTGAAATTAAATACATAGCTAAGTACATTTAAATGTAGTGTGCAATGTTGATTTAAGCCTTGTTTATAATATTCATTGCTAAGTTTCATACAATTAATCATATTCTAAAAACGTGTAATTATGACACATTCAACGTAACTTATCTACGTAATTACGTCACTTACAATCAATCTCTCAAACGAGACCGATGACAGCTTAGTTATTATTTAAAAGAATTGAAACTAAACGCAAAACGGCCTTCCGAGGCCAAATACCGTAGTGACAGAATTATGGTAGCAATAATTGCTATATGATATTTATGGGTTAACAGGATTACCTACATCAATAAAGCAGCTTTGATATTTCTGCGCACACAGCGAGCTTTTCTCACACAGTCTTACAAAAAATTGTTGTGATAAACTTATACCACAACTTATATGAATTGAGCCAGCTATGACACATTTAATTATTTTTTTTAAATATTTTTACCCGTGGTTTAGTGGTATAGCCGTATTTCAATTATTATTACAGATTATATCGTTGTACACAACGTTTATTTTGTATTTAATATCGGTACTATAATAGTCGTCTTGAACATTCGTTTAGCAAGTTTCTTCTATCAAGACAAAGGTTTTCGATTTCAGGATATTTCGAAGAAAAATAACTCGGTGAAATTACAAAGGTCATCAATTGATACAGTTACGTATTATCGACGATTCGAGATGAAATCGAATCTAAAACACATAGTTATAAGATATTTTTTTAAATTAATATATAAGCCATTAACATTGCCTTCTAAGGTATAAGGGTCAAACCATTTATAAACAAATCAATTGACACTACATTATTATATTAAATCCTATCAAGTTAATACCAGTGTGCCAAATGGACAAACATTCAACGCAATCGCAAAAACATTACCCTCCTTCTGGGATAATCGGATAAAATTTTATTTATTTATTTATTTATTTATTTATTTATTTATTTAGACACACCAACAGCATAACATATACAGCATTCACAATAAAATCTTAAACATCTAAGTCTTAAATACTAATATGTATGCCACTTAGAGGCGTGTACAACATGCAAAAAATCTATGTTGTATACAGATCTATATTAATAATTTAAATCTAGTGTGGATTTTACAGAAAGTTATATAATAGACAATAGGGAAAAACACTTATTTTACACATCTAATTAGGAATCTTTTCTATCAAAAGTGCACGAAACTGGCTGAGTCCAAGGGAGAAAATATCTCTAGGTTCGTTTGTGAGCCATGTATTAAATGCGTTACACATGCGAGGTATCGGTGATCCTTTACCAAATACAGTGGTACGAAAGGGTGGTTGAAACGTAGAAATTGGATGTCGGGGAATCTTATATGGTATCCTAAATTTAAAAAGTTCAAGAAGCTGAGGGCAGTCAATGAGATTGTTGAAAATTTTATACATGAATATAAGGTCCAATAATACTCTACGCTTACTTAAAGAAGACATTTTAAAATGCTTTAATTTTTCGTTGTAAGATAGCTTTTTCTTTCCGATTTTTTCAAAATATGATAAGTGCCATAAAAATAGTTTTTGGACTCTTTCTATTCTTAGTGTGTGAGTAGCATAGTGGGGCCTCCATACAACAGGACAATATTCTAATAGGCTGCGAACTAAAGCGTTATACAACGTTATACGTGTCTGTGATCGTTTAAATATTTTGCTATTTCTGATGATAAAACCCAACATCCTAGATGATCGCTTAACAATATTATCTATATGAGGTAAAAAAGTTAATTTTCTGTCCACTATTATTCCCAGGTCTTTAATTTTGTCTACCTCTTGAAGTGCCTTACCATCGATAAAGTATTCCGACGCAATTGAGCGATTTTTGCGTGTAAATTTTAAAAAGAAGCATTTATCTACATTTAGTTCCATTCCATTAACTTGACACCAATTACATAATCTATCCAAATCGTACTGCATCATGAGGACATCGGCTTCAGTTTTTATAGTTCGTGCAATTTTTAAATCATCGGCGAACAAATAAGGCGTTGATGAAACAAAGTTATTAGGTAAATCATTGATATAAATATTAAAAAGGATTGGCCCCAAATGGGAGCCTTGTGGGATTCCCGAGGTAACATTAAAAAGCTCCGAATCATAGCCCTTTACAACTACGAAGAAAAACCTATCAGTCAGATAAGAGCGAATCCAATTGCTAAAGTTTCCTGTAAAGCCGTATGCAGCTAATTTCTCAATGAGAGGTAAGTGGGGAATCTTGTCAAAGGCCTTGCTGAAATCTGTGTAAATAACGTCTACTTCATCGTGCTTGTCAAGAGCTTCTGCAATGCCTTCAACAAAGGTAACCAGGTTAGTGCATGTGGATTTAGATTTTACAAAACCATGTTGGTGATCACTAGCATATTGTTGAAAGTGTCTTTGAATTAATGGACATACAAGTGATTCAAATACTTTTGCCAATGTTGATAGGATTGAAATAGGCCGATAATTTTTTACAAAACTCTTGTCACCTGATTTATAGACAGGTATGACCTTTGCAATCTTCCAGTCTCTAGGAAAGGTGCCTGTATGTAACGAATAGTTAAAAATATAATGTAGAGGTGCGACCAATGCAATAGCACAGTTTTTGATAAAAATCGGTGGTATTCCATCGGGGCCCGAACCCTTATTAACATCAAGTGACTTTAGTTTTTTTAAAACAGTTTCATAAGATATTTTGGGATCACTTAGACAGAAGCTGTTTCGTGCTATATCGATAAGATTCAGATTGATTACATTTCTTTTATCATTATATAAAATTGGCATTATCAATGTAATTACACATAATTATCCTGAAGTTTATGGATAATTATTAACACAATCCGTATCTGTAAGATATTACTGAAATGCCTTGTACTAACACACGATTAGTCGCAGTCGCAAAAAGATTTTTAAAAGTAACTTTGATATACGTACAATATTGTCAACTTTGCTTTAAAGCCATTTGCAGTTAAATATATTTCAAGTTGTCTCGAGACATAAATAACCTCATTCCTATGTTAAATAATTTAATGTCTTTGAAGTCTTATTTATAAATGAGAGACAAATTAATATAATATAAGTTTTTTTTTTAACAAAGAATTTATATTGACATGTAAGTTACGATCTACAGCCCAAACACCTAAAGTAATTTTAAAGACGTTAGTTAGTTTTTTTATATTCGTAGATCCAAAGTTATATGAAATCACTAAATTAGGAAAACAACTGAGTTATTGCCATTATACATTTAAATTCATAAGTTCGTAATTTCATTTGTAAACTTTTGAAGACATTTTACCCAAACCAAAACTACCTTCATTCGTTATTTTCTTTAAAAAGAAACCATTTATCAATTTTTATGTTATAGTACAAAATCTTTATTATAAAAATCTTGAAACTAAATATTTCACTAATAAAATTATTTTCTTAAGATGATATTTGGTTAAGTTCAATATAGTATGATAAAAAAAAAACATTGTAGACTTCTGACGTTTTCTTAAGTCTTTTGAACAAGACCCAAACAATGTAATGATTAACCATTGTTGGTGCGTGTGAGGTCAATATCCTAACTTCATGGTGAAGGTCGAAACACGATTAGTGATCTTGTGACCCAGTCTCGTCACTTTAATGGCCGTACGTGACACCTTCAACAAGATACTTCCTTGTTCAAATACTATTATAAGCCTTAGAAGAATTAGAACTGGCGCGTTGTAATGTATTTCACGTTAAAAGGTTACTTTAATTAAATATAATTAATAAAAAAAAAACTCCAAAGGCAACTTCAAAAATTAGTCTGAATTATTATTTAAGCTACTTAAATGCTTAACAATAAATATAATCAACAATAATTAGTCAGGTTTGGCTTTAGGTAAAGCAAGGCAAAAAAAAGTTGATGGACACCATTCGCTTTTTTTATTTTAATTAAAATAGGACTACCGTCAATATATAATCTATTTATTAAAAATAGATTTACAATAGACGAAAATACAGAATAATAAACAACTTTTAAGTTGAAATAGAATCATCGACTTATAATCTAATCAAAAGAGAAACAATTAAATCAGTAAGTAATTGTCAAAGTTGTAGAGAGAATTACTGAAAACAGATAACTTTTACACTTTGCAGAGTGGATTTTTTTCAAACTAAATTGTGCTACTCTTGAAGTTTTCGAAGTGTGCCACAATCGGTGTCGCTAACGAAGCCAAAGGCAAAGGCTTCTGAATTTTTGGGCCACTTGTCTGTCTCCCGCTCTTAACGCTATTTCTCAAATATGAGATAGGTCTGACTAATATGTCAGCTTACTCGTATATGAGCCCCTACAATAGTGTCCATCCCGTTTTCTAGGGAGCTCAAAAGGTTTCTTTCCGTCATCGCGACTGAGACAGTTTGATAAGCATATATACGTGAACATGGTGCTCCCTGTAAAGTTGTTTGAATAAGTATCATTTAATTTAAGAATCATTTAAAACTTCTACGTTAAAAGGTTTTGACTATACATACATAACAATAGAATATATAAAGAACACATTATTTAAATACTTTGGAAAAGACGTTCCATGTATAAGATTTACGAATATTTTTTAAATTTAAATATTATTTTATATTTGTAAAGCCAGTATATATTTTTTCCTTATTTAGTAAGAGGTCTTCTAGTATTTTTTAGTCTATGCTACAAAATTGCCATCTCAGTACTGATCATTGCGTCGATAACACCGGACCGCGCCAGATCTATCAGGTTATCACTCGGTATCTAAGGTTGAAGGTGTTTTCTTTTGCCACTTAACTTTTACGATAGATAGAGAGTAGGTAGGGCTCAACGTAGTTTTTCAACTGCCTTAAAATGCACTCCAACTTAAATGTACATATACTGAGAATTTCATATCATAAATATTGGCTGACGATTTGCGGTAACTAACGCGACCATTCGGCATTTCTTTGAAAATACTGCTTCTTTGTCGCTATTATGTTTTTAAATACCTGCATCTATGCCTTATATTAAGATGTTTGTTTTATACATAAATAATTGAATCGATTTTTTATAAAACGAATTAAATAGACGATATTTGAAAAATTGTAAACACAGTTCATTTGTAGTTTCTTTCAGAATTTCCTCTAGGGATCATCACTCGGAGCTGTCAATGACGGTGATGACTTTGATGCCAGGCGAACGGGCAGATGGGCCTTATGATAAGTGATCACCAAAAACACCCTTAAACATTGGCGTCCCATGAAAGTTTCGATGAATTTTTAATATCCGAATTATATCACATACTTTTTCTAGAACGTCAAATATTTTTATACTTTCACCGATGATAAATTTTCCATTCAACTATACAAAATGACGTATAAGCAGAAACCGACTAATTTAAAATACCTCTATAAGCAAGTGCAAATTGAATCTTCCACACTATCATTATGGGCCAGTTTTAAATCTTTAATAAATGGTCCATCAGCAACACAAAGTGGTTACATGAGGCACGACTATAAAAGGCATGAAAGTTATTTGATGTCAGCCAATCGGTCCTGTTATCAACTTTTATTTATGACGTGAGTAAAATTGTTGATGCATCATCTCTTAGAGTTCTCGTCTGGATGTTTGTGATGCAAATTGTCTTCGTTATGTTAAACATTTACATGAACTCGTATAAGCAAATTAAATAACGGTCTTTGGATACTTTTTTAAAATTCAAACATGGAAGGTACGATACAACACTGATAATATAAAGAAGTAAGTTTATTGTAATTACAGGCACATGGGACATAACATCGTAGTTCCCAAGGTTGGCGCATTGGCGATTGGGAAGCGATGGTTAATATTTCTTACAATGCCAATGTCTATGGGCGTTGGTGACCACTTACCATCAGGTGGCCCATATGCTCGTCCGCCTACCTATTCAATAAAAAACTGCCGGCGAGATCAAAACATATATATTTTTTAAATTAAAATATTCAATCTTATGCTACTGTATTTATTACAGGTAATTAAATAAATGTCTTATATTTAAAAAAAATAGTGTAATGAGCGTTCTATGTGCATTTAAAAAAATATATTTTTCTGTTATTTTTATTCATTTAATTTTAGGATTTTTTCTTCATTCTCTAAACACTAACAGAGAATACAACAATACTTATCCTAACCTACTGTTATAAAACATGCATCTGCAATAGGATTATACTCGACCTTATAAGAAAATAAATAAAAAATAAATAATATATATAGCACCACAAAATCTTTTTAGTGAAGTCTTATAATATCTGTATAAAATACCAGCTCGAAATTTAGTTCTGACCTTTCGGACAACATTTCATCTGGATGGCTATTTTTAAAAGCTTTATTATAATAGAACAATGTCAGTACAGTATGAACTTTTGCAATATTAGAATAATGTAAAAATATAAGAATAGTTGCAGCGGTAGTGACCTAAACAGCAAGCTGTTACAAAGCAATTAGACCGTGGTTCGACAGAGCCCGAAATTATGCTGTAAATTTCTAATATTTACAAAATAGGAAACGGCTTACACAATAAACTAGCTGGTATTCGTAGGCATAGATTAAAGTGTCATAATATTTTAGAAAATTCTAGAATTCCAAAGCACTACTATAAACAAAAGTTATAAATATATCAATATAGTAACAGTTTGTAAATTGCATATTACTGAGCAAATGCATTCTATTTTCTAGAGGATACACATGTGGCAATTGTTCATCAACCAACTACAAACATTAAGCTCGTCAAAACTCAGTGGCGCGTTTAAACTGGATCACAATAATATAAAGTATTAATATAGAATAATAATAATAATAATATCCTGGGACATTATTCACACACGGCCATCTGATCCCAAACTAAGCAGAGCTTAGCTTAGCTGAGCTACTATAGAAACCAGACCACTAATATACTACATATACTACTTTTCTTTTGTAAATACATACTTATATAGATAATTACGCCCAGATTCAGGACAATCAGTTCAAGCACACAAATGTCTGAACCCACAACCTTCGGCATGAAAGGCAAGTATCTCCAATCACGCCAACCGGCTAGTCGAATGACTGATGAGAGCATGGTAGCATTGGTGTAGAACAAGTGCGCAAACCATTTCTGTTCGTACAGAGATCTACTACTAGTACTTTCATTATCACCAGATGAATTGCCCAAATTAGTACCACCTGGTAAGAAATATCCAACCATATGCATATTTACCATTTTACCAATTGGTAGTGGGAGCCAAGAATGGTTGATGTCTTGTAACCGCTGTACTTAAAGTTCTTATTGATACCGGTTTCAGGCACGTTTAAAGCGATGCTCGGGATCGATGATTCAACGAACTACACTTAACACCGCATAACAATTACTTTTTATTGGATAATCGTCATTCAGCGACATTTCTTCATGTATGGTAATCGAGCCGCTTATCTTGTTTATTGATAGTAGGAAGACGAGAAGTGATATATTTGACGTGATTACTGTTTGTGGTATCTCTATATGTATTTATACGAATTAAGTTATAATTTATAAAAATGTAATATTTTTTATTAATAATATTAGCACCTAATGTAAATACGGAGCTATGGGCTCCGTATTTACATTAGGTGCATTTCATACAATATAATATATCGTGTTTGGAGTAATTACTCTTTATATCAAGGCACAGCAATACAAGGAATTGCTATTTGGCCGTAGTAGATAACTGAGGCGGTGCTCACGTATATGGGTTTGTAATTAGTCCGACCACCAACCTTGTTTATGCATGAGTGCACTCATGTGTACTGATTTCCAAAAAGGTGCAAATTAGATGAAACCACTTATAGGTTTTTATGGCTTAAAATAACATTGTTAAATAAAACTAATTAATAAAGCTTTTTTTATACTAATATTTTTTTTTCACACGGTCGCCTTATCTGTGCTGAAGGTAATAAAGGCAACCTAATGTCTGTGTTACAGGTAACAACTGACTGATATAACTATTAACGTATATTATAATTTTATTAGTAGCTCAGTTTTCTGGCATGCAAAAATGCAGCCTATTCTATTTGACATAAGTATTTTTTCATGTTGTTAATGCAAAAATGACAGATAATGTCCTTTGAACGTAAGTGTCATGAGACTTGCGCTTCACTAAGATCCGACATTATCAATTAAATTTATTGAATAACGTTAAAAAACTGGAAGGGGCTCTATCCCTACGAAACCGGGATGGTTTGCTCTTCAATTATAATTTAACAAAATAAGGTAGAGATAAGAGCTAATATTGAGTATTATATTACAAAATATGCCTTTTGTTTACATTTAGGCTTGGGGGCTTGTAACTTGTATAACGGACATAACTTGTAGCTTAGTGTTCCACTGCGCTTGCGCATTTACCTGACTATAAAGCTTCCTGTATGACGGGAAAATTGTTTAAGTTATTATTTAAAAATAAGTTATAATATTTCTTATACTTTTTTCTTGTAAAATTTTGTTATATTGCAAATGTTGTGGCGGCGTGGTGAGTAAAAATAATACACACAAAAATAAACGTACCGTACGGTCGTTAACTTTTTTCGTTATTACATTAGAATGAAGGTTGTAAAATTGTTAATAAATAAGATATTTTTTATAAAAAAACTATTTGTGAATAGCCACGGTTTAGTTATAATGTGTATACATATAGAAAACAGTTAATTACATTGATATATGTATATCACGATTTACTATTTATATAATAGTAAATGTTAAAATAATTGCTGTAACGATTCCGGTAAAACATCTTTATTCATCATCTTGAACAAGGAAACGTTGTGAATAATGTTTTTTCGTGTCAACAAGCTCTAAGATAAATAGTACCTTTATATCAGGTAGGTAACATTTATATTATATATACATATTCATTAAAGGTTTTGACTTGATAATTGTTATTAATTTTCATTAATTACCTTTTAAAAAAAATATCTCTAATATACAACAGACCGTCTAGCTGAGTTCTTCCTGTACATAATATTATATGCAATACGAGGGTCTTTACAGCATCTATAATATTCTAGTAATAGGAGGTACTTTGCGCTTTGGTTTTGCGAGGTGGTTTTACGTTTACGAAGTACAGCAGCGCAGGCCAATAGAACCAATTACTATATACAAAAATATTGTTGTAGTATTGTTCAAAAGTCGCTTAGTTCTTTATCTAAAGTCCTATTATCCGTCATTTTTATACATTCATATTCGTTCCACCCCTTATAATTCGTTATTCCTAGTCTTGTGATCCATTGGTAATAAGCCAATGGTAGTTCTGAATGAGGTAGACAATTCTACTAGCCGTTACCAAAACGAATTGTTTCTCGAACAAAATAACCGTGCATTGGATAAGTTTATTCGAAAAATATCGAATCGTTTTCTATTGTTCAGGATATAATATATGTATTAATACTAATCTATTTAGTTTCAGGACGTATATAAGCTATCTAAGCTATAGGACGTACATATATTACGCATATTATTTTTTAAGTGTAGCTTTTATCATGTTATGATAATTATCTTGATAATGTAATTTACCAATCAAAACATTTAAATCATATTAAAATTACCGATTAAAAATACCGATTGGTAATTGTAATTTTTATTCAGTATATATAATTTATGTAATTAATTATGTTGTAAAAATTCGCTGACTTGGATAAAGTATATTTAGATTTATATCTTATTATTATAAAACGTGTTCTGTAACATTGTCTGGTGGTCCAATGTATCAACATTCTATTAAGAGTTCAGAACGGAATAGGCTATTTGACCTTACTGTAGTAAATATACGCGAATGAATCTTCACTGTCCTGCTATTTTATTAAAACTCCTCTATGACATAAGTCGTAAGGACTAAAATGCTGTATTTTTTTCAGTAATAAATAAACTTGTTTTATAGACAATACTCTCTATATTTAAAATCGTAGTGGTTATAACGCTGTGAGCTTCGAATGTGGTCTGCGTGTTGAATAATTCTACTTAAATCTGACATTTATTTTTCAGCTGTGGAAAGTCGGGGAGAGAATTAGGAAGTCTTGATAATAAAATCTGAACAATTATTTTCCGTTCCATTATGCTATACAAGGATAATTGTTATTTAACTTGAAAAACTTTTTGTCTTATAGATTGTATTTATAATTTTATCCAATGTAACGTCCCATCATACCATTTTTTTTTATTTACTCTCCATAAACTAAGTATCCATGCCTTTGTTTAACTTAATTAGACGATATATTTTATTTGGTTGCTCACAACTTTTTTATAATAATACTTGGTGGTAGGGCTTTGTGCAGGCCCGTCAGGGTGGGTACCACCCACTCATCAGATATTATGCCGCTAAGCAGCAATACTTAGTATTTTTGCGTTCCAGTTGGAAGGGTGAGTGAGCCAGTGTAACTACAGGCACAAGAGATACAACATCTCAATCTTAAGGTTGGTGGCGCAATGGAGAGGTAAGGAATTTATATGTTAGTCCAGCAAACACTGTCCGTGAGAAGTCTGGGCGGTTAGCCTAGTTATTTAATAATGGGAAAAATGCATAATTGTCCAGATTATTAACCTCCCTCTAAGAAATAATATTCATATCTCCTTTTTCACTTAGTTATGCATCGGATAAAATTAGTTTGTAGTCCATGGTGATATCATTATAACGTGCGATATTAGCTCGGTTAAGCTGTTTAAACAAGAATATGGTCTTAACTCTGTAGAACACGATCGTGAAATGTCAAAAAGTTATATGCGACATTGACTATTATAATTATAACATTAGAACTATATAAGCATCAAAATAGCGTATCACTTTAATTAGTATAAGTGGTATTTCAACATTTCACGAGTGAGATACGAACTGCGATCGTACAGAGTAGCACAGTGCGCCCAGTGTGAATTCCAATTATTGTCATTAGACTATTTTCATTCCATACAAATCGCATTTAGCGTCAACGTTATTGAATAAGTGTAATAACTGGCACTTAGCACACTGATAGTATGAAGTATTATATTATTAGTTACTTTTAACTCGGATTAAGAAAAATATTCTAATGTTTGTATACTATAAAAAATAAGTAAGACGAGCTCGTATATAAAACTATGTGTGGCTGGATCACGCGAATCTTAATCCTTCGATTGCAGGTTTTAACTCGGGCAAGCACCACTGAAATTTCATGTGGTTCAATTTTAGATTTAATTCATCGAGGTCAGCTGTGAAAGAACAACGTGAGGAATCTTGCGTGTTTCTTATGAAAATATGCCACATGTGTATCCACCAACCATTGAAACAACGTGGTGGAATAAGCTCTAAGCCTTCTTTTGATAAGGAAAGCCTTGTCCAGCACAGCAGTGGAACACTTAAAGCCTAACTGTACAACGAGCTCATTTCTAAATCATGAAATGTCCCACGTAAACACGTTTCAACTGATCTTCACTTAAATAATAAAGCAATAAATATTCAAATATTTAACATGTTGGACAATTAAAAATGTCACACGAAAATATTACATATTAACAATAGATGTACAGTCTTAATATAAAGCGTTTAAAGGAAATTATAATGCATTTATATACGACAACTCACAGTAAAAATGTACAATTAAATACTTGGCGGTGCAGAGCAAATTGGCCAATAACGCCTTAATTGAGACATTCAGTTGAATGCGTTAAGATTCGAATCTCGCTAACATCGCTACACTTGCGCACATTTGACAGCCAGGCGATAATAACATTACATTAAGGTTATTAAGTTTAATTATGGAAACGAATACTTCGTTCTTTAAATAAATTTTTAATGTTTCATTTGTTTCCATTATGTTGTCACATAACATTGGATTTTTAGTAAAAAAACATACTAAAATTTGATTGAGTAAAGTTATTTCGGCAACAATAATTTTTAATATAATATACGCTCCTCGCTCGCTCTATTTCCATCTAAGTTTACAGCTAAGATTCGTCATATACTACGATTAATACAAAAGATTCGTCAGCCATGTTGTTTTTTTAGTTCGGATATAAGTTTTGGAATTATTTGTTTTGCTTATTTGTTACACATTTTTGACAGTTGTTGTTATTTTGACAGTTGTGGTGTGTGGTTGACTACAAAATCTTTTTTATGTAAGCACATAGACCTAATTTCTAATTCACGTCTTACATTAGCAAATGTATAATATTACTTATGTCGTGAGTAAAATAAGGTATATATTGTTAATTTTCACTTTTTCCATTGACAGTACTGTAAGTCTTATATCTCGCCCGGGCGCCACTCCCCGATGGTTATCACGATTACGAGCCGCTATAGAGACGCGATTTAGCCGCTAACGATTTATGCACTTGACGTTACTCGTCGTATTAATATTATATGCAGTTAAGATAGAGGTTTGAAAAGCTCGATCGCGCTATTTTTATTTTATATCATCTTTTATAAATTAAGAATTTTTATATTTGATTATAAATTGATATTCTCAAGCGTCTATTATATAATGTCATAACTTATTCTATTTTGTTTGAAAACTAATAGGTTATTGCTGAAAAATAAGAAGTACAACTTTCAATGTTTAAATTCTACTTTTTATTTAAATACAATTGTGCTAGAAACACCGATTCATTGAAACATTGTTAATATTTATTATTTTAGTTAGGTTTATAAATATTCACAATTTAAAAGTATTCGGAACGTGTAGTCATTTTTTTTCACTTAAGTTCTTTTAAAGTTATATTTTTAAGTGCATATCAGATCTTTGTCCAGTAGAGGAACATTTATATCGTTGCTGTATCTTCTCAATATGACGAAATTTGCTAAGCAATAGGTACCTACAAATATGCAAATATGCTTCATACAAATTACATATGCAATAATTTTCACTACGTATCTTAATTGTTTAAGCGTCTATGTAAAAAATATAAAATAAAATACAGAAACAGTCAAGATAAAAGATAGATAAAAGAACAGTCTACATTTTAAAATAGATAAAATTGAGCAACATAACCTACAACAGTATTCTAGAATGTAAAGCCTAGAAACACTAAACATTTATAACTCAAATTTAATTAGCAGTAAGTCGAGCTTAGGGCAAATTATCGCTATATTTGTGTTGAAATATTAACTTGTCGGCAATGCAATGTCGGGTTACGCTCCAATTCATCTCATTAGCGACGCAGATCTGCCTGGACTAATGGGCCATTACTTGCGCAAGTTGTACCTTTATATACATATTCATTTCTTGTTTAGTCTGATATATGTGATGAAAATGATTTAATGTCATAATAAGATTGTTCGTGTTAGACACGACATGTAATCGGTTTTTCTTAAAAGTTATCAACATTAGGAGTAAAGCAATTGATTTGGATCTTTAAATATATTTATGAAAGTTTCTAATATTAAATATGGATAAATTATTTTTGTTCTTTTAGGATATTTTCTTTTATATCGCTGCAACATTACTGGACGAAAGGTTCATCTCCTCTTTGGGAGAAGAATGAAGCTTAATTAATTTAAATAATATGGATTTTTTGAAGACTAGCATGAGTAACTAGTAATGATGATTATGAATAAATTAAAGTAAATTATATAAAATATTTTATCATTTATGATCAGTATTTTAATAAACTAGTCATTATAACTATAAATGAAAAGGCAATGATGTCAAACCGCCATATTTGCTTACATAGTTTGAATTTTCTACGTTTAGGCAAATCAATAAACAATGACGCAGAAAATTTTCTTCAACGATTATTCAAAATATACTTAACAAGAACATGAAATTTACTCCTATAACTTCAATAGTCTAAATTTAAAGCGGATGAAACTGCGAAACAAAGCTACTTATTCGAGTAATATAACGTGCTTTTTCTTATGTAAGTTTTATGTATATTGGTTTTGAACTTTATTAAATAGGCATTTCAAAAAATCCGTTATCTCCTTTATGGGTATGGTATTGGTATGATATGCAGATATTTTGTTTATTTTAGAAATTTATATCACCTTTATATGCAATTGATTACGAGAATTCTAAATGATAGGTACCATAATAAGAACATTAATAGGCTCGAAAAATGTATGGCTGAGTTTATTTTGTTACGATATTATATTAATTTTAAACCGAATCACGAATGAAGAATTGAAGAAATTATGATGAAGGATTGTTCTGATTAGATAGTTGTATCTTAATTTTTATTCAATAGATGGTCTGTATATCATTTTGTATTTTACCTTTTGGTAAGTGGTCACGCTCATGGACATTGGCGATGTAAGAAATAACAAACATTCATTACATCGCCAATGCGCCATCAACCTTGGGAACTGAGATGTTGTGTCCGTTGTGCCTGTTTCTTTTCTAGTTAATAAGTATCTCTGTAACTCATTGTGTTGCTTGTAAAAAAATATATCTATCTATTTATCTATCTATCTAAACAACTTTTTACAAATCCAATAACATTCACTGTTAGGAAGTGATATTGCAGGTCATAGACCGATTCAACTTTAATAAATTAGAGCGTAACCGAGGCGGACCGCTTGTTATAAATAGAATGACAATATTAAACCATATTTTATTATTTACTAGCTGTTGCTGTGACTTCATTAATGTGATTCGTAGACGGTAGTAATTGGTCACATTTGGCCCTGAACGCTAGCATTGTAAGAAGTACTTAGGCACCATACCTTTTACTATTAATGCTTCAGCACTTTCCACATGAGATGGGGGTTGATCTATGGATTAGTGAGCCAGTGTAACTATAGGCTCAAGGGACATAACATCTTAATTCTTAAAGTTTGTGGTGCATTGACGATGCAATACAGTACCTCCAACTCACTCAAAACTGGTACATAGCAACACTAAGTATTGATTCTTGGCGATAGTATAACTAATCAGTAGGCGGTGGTCAGCTAGGCAGGCAATAAAGCCGTATAATCAGTAAAATTCAATTTGTCTTCAATTTGTGCAAGCTAATCGCGCACTACCTATTGTACCTAAAATGGTTGTACTAATTGACAAACGCCTGCAAAGGGCAGCGTGTACAACAAGTAACCAAATTTTTATCGCTATTTCCGGTAGCGATAAAAATATAAAGGAAACATCTCATCAGGTCTGCTCGTCTGCCTTCTTTAATTAAAATTAAAAAAAAAAACATAACGAGGCTCAATAGCTGTGACGTAACCAAAAAAGGTAGATTATATCATACTGTTGAATATATATCACAAATTAACACTAATTACGAAAGTTTCTCGATTAATTGGATACTTATCTCTTTACTAACAGGTATTTGAAAATGCTTTTAGATCTACTAGTATCGCTCGCACATTTCGAATCATTAAATAATTGAATTAATTCCAAACAAGATGGCGGTACGATCTATTGTTTCATTAGCCTAACCCATATCACGTATGGCATAGATCCGTTATCAGCAGCGAAAATCTCGTTCCCATCTACTTCGACCGACTTCGTGAGTCTGCCTGCCTTTATGAACTTTAAATTCTATTGTGCTAACCTAATTATGTTAATGTAGAGTGCATAACTGACGTTGCAAATAATTGTCTTTGTAGACTAGGAATATAAATGAAGTTAGCAAGCTATTATAATTAAAATAATTCTCTTAGGTAATCTAAGTCGATATGATGATTTGTCGATATTTCACTTTAAAATTGTTATATTGTAAGTTATTACATGTTTAAAATACATTTAGAATCATTGAGCTCAGTCATAGGATGTGTTTTATATTAATTTATTTATAATACGACGACCTAATGGTAAGTGGTCACTACCGGCCATTGGAGCTATAGTATTAACCTAACTCCTTACATCGCCAACGTGCCACCGACCTTGGGAACTTTGAAATTGTATCCCCAGTGTCACAGCATAATAATAGTTAGTAGTGCTGTTTAGGGGTAGAATAAATGATGAGTGTTTGTTACCTACGTAATTGCATAGACTTGCAATGGGTTGCACAAATATCTACCATGAAAACCGTCAGCTTTATTTCCGTTCCTAGTCTCCTCCACCTTTAAACTATCTCGTTACAAATAATTACGTCAATCGGTCGCTCAATTTCTCCTTGAAAGAAAGACAAATAACAACCACTTTACATTTATAATATTAGTAGGTATTAAACATACAAAGAGGTTGGTTGACCTTAAATTGAAATCGTTTCGTCAATATGCAAGATCATTATAACGGAGAAGCTTCGCTTTGTAGATAATTCTGTTTGTAATTATTTCTTCGATCCGCGTAAATATTTTCCCGGTAACAGCCCGTGAATGTCCAACTGTTGGGCTTAAGTCACCTTTCCTTTTCTTTGAGGAGAAGGTTTGGAGCTTATTACACCAAGCTGCTAATATATATGTGGAATTTCAGTGAAATTAGCCACAAGCAGGCTTCCTCACGATATTTTCCTCCACCGTCAAGCACGCGATGAATTATAAACACAAATTAAGCACGTGAAAAAATTAAAACCGTGTGGCATCACGTGCATCACTGGTCCATCTTGGCAATATTTTCACATATAAAAAAAACGTTGTCAATGCTTTCTTTGATAAATTTATATATTTGAATTAAAATCTATATTCAAAATGCCGACTTTAGAAATTGTACTATGCATTTGCGCGTCTCAAAAGCCATTAAAATTTAATAACACAATGACGAAGATTATAGTAATTATTTAGTAAATGCAATGCATAAAATTATATACATGCTAATAAATAATTAGCAATTAAATATATACAAATGTAAATACGTAATAATTAATTTGTATGCTAAACCATTCCTTACAATGGTTGATATTTTACAAGCTTTTAATTAATGTAACCTTAGTATGTGAGGGTTAAATCTTACAAGCAACCGATTGAACAGCACATTTTGTGTACATTTTCAGTTTTGGTTTCACAGAACAATCTGGTTAAGTTTATTCAATAATATTGGCTTTTGAAACTAGAATTTTGTAATAAGTGTTTTTGTTGAAATAATTTACTAACGGTTAGTTTTTTATTGATTTTTTACAAATATAAACTAAATTAACTTACACCAAAATAATAAAACGATCGATATATTTTTTTTAATTCAACACATAATTATAACATCCAGTTTTTAATTTTGAATAAATAGGTTTTGTGCGCAATTTTTATTAAACATTTTCTACTATAATTTTAATACAAATTCTGGTTAAAAACCGTGTACTGTTTTTACAAGAATATCTATTGATAAAATTGTCATCATCGATTTTCCATATAATTACCTCATATAATAAATGAAAAGGAACCGGATAAAAATATACATATATAATAATGAATTAACTTAACATAAAATGGAGATGGCCTAGTGGTTAGAACGCGAGAATCTTAACTATTGATCGTGGGTTCAAACCCGGGCAAGCATGTTCTTAATTTGTGTTTATAATTCATCTCGTGCATGACGGTCAAGGAAAACATCGTGAGGAAACCTGCATGTGTCTAATTTCATTGAAATTCTGCCATATGTGTATTCTACTAACCCGCATTGGAGCAGAGTGGTGGAATAAGCTCGAAACCTTCTTCTCAAAAGGGAGAGGAGGCCTTAGCCCAGCAGTGGGACATTAACAGGTTGTTACTGTAAATTAATAAGTTACTTGTATATTAATAACTATGTATTTATATCAATAAAACATACACAGAAACAAATAATTCTAATAATTTAATTTAAGGTTATACTCATTGTCATATTATCCAGCGAAAGCTATCAATCTCATATCAGAATGCAACGGTGCCAGATCAAAGTGCCATTGTTACGCGTAACCATCTTATAATGCATCTCCTTTCCGTTGACGAACGTACATGCCCATCTGTCAGCGGCTGTCATTAAATCTTCGAGCCCTTTTATGTTGATGACTCTGTGATCTTATTATGCGGAAGTTCCGAGAATTAGTCGAATCTGCGATCGTCGAATTGTATTGGTATATAAGGACTTCTGATTACCTGACCTTTATTCTTGACCTCTTGGGAACTATGTTCATTTAAATGAATCAATTAATTTACTTAAATAATCGAGTTACGTAACTTAAAATTATAAATAAGGTTAACATGATATATTATTTGCAAAATAGTAATGCAGTCTACCCTAATGAGTTTCGTACTTAAACTTAGAGAAAAATAAAAGTAAAGGATCTGCCAGGAGTGGGACATTCACAAGTTGAATCACGGTTTTGTCTTTCGTCGTCGAGATTGAGATGAATTATAATCACAAATAAATATTTAAAAATTGAGTAGTGCTAGCTAATTAGATTCGTGTTCTAAGTACTTGATTACCTCTGCCTATAAATTTTGTTTTATAAATGAAGATTACGCGCAAACGTGCGTCAAAACCATCACGTCGTTACTCTTGCTTCCGATACGTTTCAAAGAACTAGAACTATACTAAAAGCCTGCGTACATTGATATGATGTTTTTTTATATTTTATTTCAGAAAATACCTCAACACGGATGTACATAAAACGTTGAGATGCGAAAGAGCTCTAAATAAAAATGATTTGAATATGACAGTATATTTTATTTATTGCGCACGCGCTGGCCACCGGCATCGATCGATATGAAAACAAAATGTACTTACTCGACTGCTTGCATCACGACCACACGGGCGCGAGTTTAAAAATGGTTAAAAATAAATACCACGGTATAATATTTTTCAAATTTCACACTCGAATTGTGAAGGAAATTATTTTAGGTTCGCTATCACTACACACAGATAATAAGCGCGTTGGTGTCTTCCTGTTTTCCTGTCATATACTGAAAGGCACTTAATTAATTTTGATTTAGTAGATAATAGAATGAGATTTTCTTTACATCTATGTATGTAAACAAAACATAAATAAAAACAAAAGAGAAATAAGTTTAATCCACATATTATTTGAAGCTTTATAATGAAAGTCGCATGCCATTGACAATGAAACAGTGTCAAGCGCCAATTCTATTAAGATGTTTGAATATAAAGAGAAATGCAATGACGCATCTTTACCAATTTACAATGTGACTGATTTTCAGTTATATAAAAATATTATAGACCTTACTGCAATACAATAAGAAGCAAATTTAAAAAGCATCTATTTGGTTAACAGTAATGTTAAAAGGATATTTAGTGAAAGCATGGTACAAAATGAAAATGAATTAAAAACAATCTGCTTCAATCAAAAGGCGTTAGGCGAACTTGACCCGAGATATGCTTGTGAGTATTGAAATAACTTTTAAATGGTACACTATTTCAGCAGCATATTATTATTCAAAGTCCTAACTGTTTTGTTGGTTCAGTGGCCAGCTTATAGCGCTGTAGATTTCAAGGTTTTGGGTTCAAATCTCGGGTCGAGCAAATGAATCGTTATTGAGATTTTTTGACAACGAATTCTCATTAGCAGCCCGGAGTCATTGTTTACAGTCCTGTGCCTCAGAAAGCACGTATAGCCGTTGGCCTTGCGGCTGAACTATATCCGGTCGTGTCGGATTTTTAGTCCCATTGGATTATATGAGAGCGAGGGAATAAAGAGTGCATCTGTGTTTGTGCAAGCGCTTGTGTACTATAATGCCTCCTGCGTAGTCATCATTATACAAAGTTTATGATTAAAAAATAAGCATTCTAATATAATAGTTTTGTAGATTGTATTTAAATGCCTACTAGCAATGTAATTATAATATCTTTAATATTTATATTGTAATAAGGGAAGTTTTGTTTTGTTTTTGTTTATGAGGCTTTTCTTATAAACGTCGCTTAGTTATCTAGTTAATCACTGTTTTAGCTCTTTCTGTCATGATTGATTTGACATTCGAAAGAAGAAGACAACAACAACTATTCACCTGCTCAACAACGTTTATAAGTAACGCCGTTAGTGTTTAAGATAAAACGAATCTAAAACCATTTGACATTTAATTCGGCCTATTCGGCCATCTTTTTGGTATTAATTATTTTGGCGAATACTATAAACCAGTCAGCCTAAAATATAATACCTAAACGTATAAGTAAAATCATGTGTAAAAGTCTACTGTCTGCTATATAAAAATAAAATAAATTGCTGTAACAATAAAGTTGTTTGGTTTCAAAAAAAAAAACAAAAGACAATTGTTTTTAAATTTTTTACGATGTATTCGACATGCGGGTAAGACCATCTGTCCATAATTTTAACTCAACCTGTATATAATCTGTTACGCACGAATATCATACATCTCTTTGACCGAGAGTTCGCTGAATATTTTGAATTCGTAAATCGAACAAACCACTATTCGTGGACACTATAGTATGTACGTTGTACATTTTATATAAAGCATCTACGTATTAAAACAATGTATAGTGTACTGTGTACTGGGGTAAAACCGGATTGGAAAAATGACCGGTTATTTAAAATAACTCCTAAACGTGATAATATTTCAAATCATGATCACAAGGATTTGCGACGCCATTTAAATGAAATCAATTTAAAACAAATTCCTTTATTCGACATATAAGTAAACATATAACTTACTTATTAATTATCAAATTAAAATCTATCCCCGATTCGGAAAAGAAATAGCCTGACCTGAGAAGAATCGAGAGAAAAAGAAAGATTCTGAAAGATATTTTTTTTATCATGTATTGTAATTGCTCACAAATTTTTAGTAAAATAAATTGCCAATAATGGAAGAATCCAGTAAGATTACATATAATGGTTTGTCTGAGACGTATATTTATTTCTTAGTACTACGGTAAGAATAGTTCGGACCTTCCCTTTAAAAAAAAACTAGTTATTACTTCGTACGAATCGTGATAAATACTAACCAGGGTTAATATGGAATTAAAATAAACTTGTAATTAAAACTTGACTTATTATTATCTTGAGTCGCATAAAATCATTCATAACTCAGTACACTGATATAAATCGATTTTCTTTTTATTTTATCTCACGTTAGTCGTCAAGGCAAATAGATATTTATCGTATTCATTTTTTTTATGTTTAAATACTAAGATACCATTGAAAAAAGCCCGCCAATTGGGCCACCTGATGTTATAATATATGGTCACCACCCATAGACTTTGGCACTGTAAGAAATATCAATCATCCCTTACATAGCCAATGTGTCATCGACCTTGGGAACTAATAAAAATAAAATAAAACTGGAATAAAAAATCTGTGGCCTGTGTCTCTATTTCCTGATAAGTACAACGTTTGTGTCCTCAAGGCAAGCGTGTTATATCCTAGACAGTGTCGATGCTATGCTTATATGAGATAAACAAAACTAATATGTTATACATAATACTGGCTCACTCACCCTATTGTATTTTAGCTGTAAAATATTTGATGAGTAGTACATACCAAGAGGGACTAAGACAGTCTTGCCACCCATTTACATAAAAAAGTTTGTAAATAATATAATACATAAATTACAAATAATTTTATATCTTACCGAAAGACAGATATAAAATCGAGTATATAATATTGTTTTTAATGTAATCATATATCAAACTTACCATGACTTAATGTCGCATAATTAAATAACTATAAAATATTGCTCCGCTTAGACAACAAGCTTCCTGAGATAACGAATATCAATCATGCCACGAAGATTTAAAAATCAGGAATCCAACACGGAAAATTATACATCACATTAAGTCTTGGGTGATCTGTTGTCGGCTTCTTTCATGTGATCAAGTATGGAATTGTTATTTACAGCGCGTATGAAATAAAATTTATAATGAGTTCCATCTGTATCGTTAATTTGATTTATTGTTTCATTTAACATATTTAAATCTAAATGAATTACCTCTTAGACTATAGCTAATAAAAAATAAAAAAAAACATTTTTCTTTGTTCATTTGTCACGAAAGAATGAAAAAAGAATCAAACTTCCATGTGATTTTTTTATAACATTAAATAAATGATAAGAGAATATATAATATTCCAGCTAATGTGTTTCATTTACAGATAATATAATTCGTATAAAATGTTAATCTATCGTTATTGATTAAAATAAATTGTTTATATGGCAGAGCAATTAAAAAAATGTAAACGTTAATTTTATTTAAAAAAGGAATATTTCTTTTTTTAACTCATATCCAAACGTCCGTTGTGGGGTCATATAAGGCTGTTTTAAATAGGCAGTTATTATAACACATTAGAAATATTTTCTTTACCTTCAAAGTAATTCTAATTATCGTTTAATTTAAGTGTATAACATAAGCTCACATTTAGTAGAATTCGGATTCAAAATCTTTTAGAAAAAATAGTTAAATATCTCTACTTTATCGTGGGTAATATGTATATTATAATATATCTATGATGTATGAGTTAATAACACAGGCATACAACCATGGCGAAACCATCCATATGCGTCGACATTCATATAAATATTTGGAACCATCGACAGATTTTAAATTATTTTAGAACACTAGTACCAAACTAGAAAATGTATAATAATTATCAAATTTGTTTGAAAAAATATTTTCTGAACCATGCTAAAGTTTGTTTCGCCGCAATATATTCATGTAGGGTCGGTCATTTTTAATATAGATTAAAATAATCATACTAACATAACATTTGTCTAATTTTACTACATACATAACTTTTTGTCTAATTTTAACCAATATAGCAAATATTGCTAACTAGTTTCAAACGGAAATGGTTTTTTGGATCGTGAGTGTTAAAAATTCAAATTATATTCCGTCATTTATATTATAAAGTTTTTTAAGTATTGCTTGAAGTGATTTTAGTCTACATATAATGATATATATTTCTTTGAGACACATTTCAATAATAAAAACAGAACGAAATAGCAATGAGACAGCGAAATTAATGATTACTAAAGTAAGCTGTCAAAGTGACAGCAGCAGTACGACGTCATTCATACTTTAAATTAAGATATAGAGAGAGTTAATGAAAGCGGCATTTAGAGAAACAAAGGATACAAATTGGTACTAAGATGCCGTTTCATTTGTCAGACTAAAGTGGTCGGGTGACATCTCTAGAACGATTAGTGACAGCGCTGGTGGCGAGATTCGTTGGATCCAAGTTGAAAGTTGAGAAATGACCTCACTTTTTACACGGGTAAAGAAATTTAACAAATTTATTTATCATTCGTATTAAAAACTCGCAAAAGAAACGATTAATTAATAGATTAAACTTTTTACTTTGGACAATATTTAATTTATCAAAATTCGAAAAGTGTTGTAGTTTATAATAATTTATAATTTATGAAATAATAATAATAATTAGAATCTAACTGATTTTGCCATACGTATTTTTAGGAAATAATGTAGTTCCATTTTAAACATTATGAATATATTATTTATTCTAGAAAATTTCGACCCACTTAACCATAGTTATGTCATCGCATAAAACGACGTAAGCGCCGTACCTATATCACGTGGTTTGTCTCTTTTATCTAGTAGCTAATTTGATTGCAGATTGTGAGGTCCCGGATTCAAATCAGTCTTATTATGAGTTATGAAGTTGATGGTGGTAAGCTGCAATCCTAACACTGAATGAGCGTGTAACCATTGATTCATTGAGTGCCTGATCTCTCTCTCAGATCAAATCGTGATCCAGTCGAAAAGTAAAGTATGAATATAAAAGGCTGCACTTGTGTGGGCGCACACACTTGTGTATATCTCCTGCGTTATATCTCTTGCGTAGTTAGCTAGTCTCTATTGAATGGCCAACGTGGTCCAAATCACTTGCAACAAAAATCAATACCATCTTAGAACGTTTACGTTCACAGCTGAGCCTTTGTTTATGAGGACAAACACTTCACACTCACAGAAGATTCTAAATCGAGATTTATGACTATTGAAGTATTATTGAGTATTTTCAATGACAGAGGCGATTGATCGTAAAATGTTATTAAATTCTTTATTGATGGCACGTGTAAATACCTTGGTAATTCCACTCGCTTTAATCGTTCAAGACTACCGTTTAGGGTATCTGTAACAAAATAAATTATTTTATCATCATTATTCATTTTTAATTAATTAAATTAAACAAACAATTTAATTATAAAATTACATAGTATTTTTTTAATTTATTGAATACATTTTCATTAGCAGATTATTACAAATACATGGTAGGTGAGAAAGAGAGATCTTGCGGTTGCTTTGGTAAAAATTTAAATCCCGATATACCTTAACGTAATTTATCTTGTAAAGTGACAATTCAAACATACTTGCAAGAGCCTACTTGACTTAAATATATTATGATTTCGATTAATGCGATTTCATAAAGCTCAGATTAAAGTCTATTTCACCTTGTATGACTTTTGATAATAATCTACGTGTCTTTGATAAAATACACATGCAAAAGTAAGCATGCGATAAATCACCGAGGTTAACATTGTATTAATTGTAAGAACGCTTTGTACTATACACGTAACAATTTCGTAAAATCATGATATAATTTAGGTTATGGATTAAATTGGACAAAGTGACATGCCGAATGTAGTTGAAATTTATTACTTCGGTGTCACGAACATAATCTGCCGAGACGTGACCGAAATCCTAGATAAAGTCGCAAATACAAAGCGAGCCGTGTTTGGTGTCAGGTTTATATTTATTTAACACTATTGCTACAGCTTAACCTATGTGCTTTGGTCATCATATGTCTAATTGCAGAAATTAAACCGACTACTATTTAACAACGTTGGTGCTCTTTGCTTAAACTGCTTATTACTAGTTTTTCAAGTTATTCAAGATTATAGTATTATAAGTAGAATAGTAAATAATAATGCCTTAAGATAAATTAGATATAAAATATCTTAAGAGTTACATGCGTGAGATACGACGTTGGCATATTGCTGGGAGGATTGGCAAAGCGGAATCCAATCGGAGGTCTGTATATTACTCCAACTGATAAATTAAAATTACATCACTGACAAGTGTAACAAACAACACAGCGGGGGCACGCACAACATTAATCACTGCACCCTGGAGATCCCTTTTATTAAAACAAACTTTACCTGCATTCACATAAAGATTATTATTGTCGGTTAAAAAATTGACGTCTCCAAGCTTATTTACATTGCCGTTTACAAGCAATTCTAGTGCATATTCTTGAGAAGATAAAGCATTTAATTGCTTTGCATCATAGATATTGGTAGTTGTTGGACCATTGAAGTCCATTTAACAAAATATCACGTCTTGTCCGGACGTGAATAGCAAGTGCAATACAAATACTATGATTTGCGATAATTATATTTAAACTCCAACTTTAAGAGTAATGCATGCGTAAATCGCACGAGAAATTAATGTTAAATCATGATTGTTAGTTTTAAATAACCCATATTATTTGTTTTAAATTGATTGCACTTGAGAATTATGTACTGGTATTATCGCTTACTGAGTCGAATGAGGTATAAAAATATACTCGTCTTGATGTGTGGCATTGCAATTGAATAAATCTAGTTGGAGAAAATTAATGTGTTTCCGAGGGGATAAGATAAAACACGGCATTTAAATATTACGTTTTGAATTTTTTTTACCATCTCATATTATAATTTAGTGTTAAATTACTTGAATAACATACATATAATTTAAGTTGAAGGTAAACGAATGTTCTAGAGAAATGGTAATGAGTTTGACACGGTGAACTCTAACGAAACCGCATACCCAATTGGAGCTTTATCGTTGGCAAGGATCTGGCTACTGGTTCTAATGGTATTTTATGAATTGATTATGGACTCGGTATCAATAGGGTCGTCTGACATATTATTTTGTCTATTAATTATAAATACATACATATTTGTTTTTTACGAAACAGAAATAGCATTTTTCTGACATTCACTTGACCTTCAAATAAATGCTCTTTATCGTGTACAAAATACTAATAGAAATAAAAAAAATGTACCAAATAAAATATACCAAATCTATGAATGAAATATCCAAGTACAAAACGTGTGAAGAAGTTTAACTAGAATTAAAGTATAAGCGATTATACGAAAGGCATTCCAATTAGCATTCTTTTGTAAACTAAAAGCCGGCGTTGAGTCAGAGGGCAGCGAGGATTCGAATAATCAGGCACATATTTGAGACTCAATTTGTTTGGGTTACTGATTACTTACTAGGCGCCCTATAACGTCAAACATAAGTTTTATACCTCGTAACATGAGAAAAATCCATCAGGATACCGTGGGAAAGGGTGTATTAAGCAACGGTCAATATTGGTTCACGCTATTCATTCTTACCGACGAATTTAGGAGCTACTTTTTCTATGGCATCATCAAACAATTCCTCTCAACCGCCCGTACCTTTTACACCTACGTTCCTCGTGTTTGTATTTAGGTTTGTGATTAGTCCGTCTGTCGCCTTGCCGATATATAATAGTAAATAATGTATTTTTGTGGGTCATTTTTATTGCCGGTGGCTTGGAAATCGTCATGGGTGGTTCTTGTGCGTGGCCTTTCTCATTTTTATGACAATGCTCTTTTTTGGATGCCGCGCTTATGTTGAAAATGATAGAGTCTTCACGTGGATTCTTTGTTGCGTTAAACTGTTTGGCTTAGCGGAAGCGGTTACTATTTGATGTTACTTTTTTAAAATATGTCGTACAAAAGGAGTCAAATTGTGTAGCTTAGATTGTTGAGATTGAAGCCAAGTATGTTTACCTTTTTAGATTGGTAAAACATTTTTAGAATATTTAGAGATTTTTTTTTAATCATCGAATATGTCAGACCGCTTAAAATTATTAATAAATTCCAAGGTGCCTTGTTGCATTTTCTTGTTCATTGATCTTTTTGTTGTCTCAAGTCTTTGTTATTCAAAAAAAGTCGTACTATTTTCATAACTTCTCGTTAATCGAACTACAATCGATACAATGTGAACTATCGCCTCGGTCATAATCAAATTAAACCCCTTATGATGTGAAGGATGCTGTAAAATCTTCGCGGCTAATAACCATGTTCACACTCGCTGAGAAATAATTATGTAAGTTCTCATAGAGACAGTTTATGGATGAAAGAGATAGTTGTATATAGAATTTTATACGAATAAACGAAATAGTGACATTATTTTTGATAGTGGTAAGCAGTGTGTGAAGTTTGGTTTTATAAATTGTGAGAAATGATTTATAGTTGGAATAAAACTAAAAATATGTATATGAAGCGTAGGTAGATATTACAGGATAAAATCAAAAACAAATAATGATATTATAATGACATGGTATTATTCAATTTTATTTATTTTTTCATTCTCTCAATTTCATCAGATTATATCTGTGCTATATATTAAAGGTAAAATAAAATGTTTAATAAGATACTCACATGTAAATTATATGACTTTTTATGATTCTTATTTTTAGAATTGAATCAGCAGCTCGATTTTTTAAATCCAAACAAATACTGCTCTGTTCTTGATTCTTATTAACACGCTTATTTTAACACTTTCTTCCGCCTAAAATAAGTGTTTTTGTAACCAACGCATCATAAAATCGAATTTCTTAAAAAACAAACAACTTTGTTTATAGAAGACAAAATCGAACAGCGATTACTGTAACGGTACATCATTTGAAAATACATAAACAACAATCACATATAATACATTACACACAAATATATAACTTATTCATTTAGAAATAAGATCTAGAAAAGCTTGTACATTTTAAAGACACACTAAACGTCTATTAAAAGCAAATGAACAACCAATCTATTTATTTTACGATCATAAATCGTCCAAAAAGATGAAGAGGTGGTGTTTAATCACCAATTATGTGTATGCAATTAGGGGCTTCAACTTTTTATGTTTGCAGGCGGCGCTTATAATAGTTATATTGGTTACAAGCCGACGAATTAGATACGTTTTCGATTAGGAGAAATTTACTGATTTCGAGAAATAGGTCCGTCATCGATAAAATTGTTTTAGTATTTTTTAGATTTAATCAAATCATTTTTATCAGCATATCTCATCGTATCACTAATAGTATCAGATTTCAAGTATAGTAAGGAATCGTTTGAAGGCTTGAGAGCCGGGATAGGAAATAATAGGAATAACGGATATGAACTGAAGATTGCGTGCTACTTCTAAGTTTTTGTGTTTAATTTGTTTTTATAACTTATTGCGTGGTACTATTTGGGGCTTTGTTATCGGAGCCTCAATAAGAAAGGTGACAGAAATGAAGGTATTAAAAAAAATCCAAAAATAAATAAATTTACCTTCTCGAGGTCCATTCTTAATTCTTTCAAAATACTACACCGTTAATTCAAAAAAAATATGAACCCGTATATTAAATAATTCAAAATATATGTGTTAACCAATTCAAAAAAATTAGGCCTTCTCTTTGTCTATACTCAAAGGTTCCAAATATGAAATCCAGCGTAGCTCCTGTGTTTTGCTCTTTAGATACGTTACGCTTAAGTATTTATTAAAATTATTGCGGATATTCGTAACTTCGTTAGGTATTAACGTGATATTTATTTATGATATAAAGGAACAGCTAAAACAAGTCATTAGTTACATTATAATAAACTTTGAATGTATTAACTGACAGAAATCAACTCAATTCATATTAGAACAACCTTAATATTATCTAGAATTTAATTTAAATTTAAACCGAAATGACTTTATACGCTCCAAAATTACTCGTAAAACTATTAAAAGACTTAAACGCGATAAATTCAACGTGGACACAATCCTTATCAATTTAAGAGTTAATCGAGAACAAAATTAATATTCAAAGTTGGACTGTTTAGGATATAAAACGTATAGCGCTGTTGTAATGACCAGATACTAAATATATTTCATTAATAAATGCTAACAGTTTAAATAATAATTAACCGATTTTAGGAGCGGTCCATGAGTTTCAACGTAATTGGCCTACGTTTGATTGGATTGGATGTTTTAGAATGTAGTAATAGGATTACATACATCTAGATGGTATTTCTATACTACTTAGTTATTGAACACAACATATGTTTGAAAATCAATACGATCCGTTAACCATTCCATGTATTAAAGAATATTTTTTTTCTTTAATATGGTATTTTTTCTTTAATATTTTTTTCTTTAATGGTTATGCCATTATCTTATATAAATCGTAATAGATATTTTTTTTTATTGAATATCAGAAACTGTTTTTAAATGAAAGGATATTTGCTTATTACTTCAGTTTACATTTTGTCTATCTTACTGATGTTAACATTAAAGTGTATTACTAAATTAACCCCTATTCTTGGGGAGTACATATCTACTCATAGCACATAACTAGATAACTTATTATTCGCTTAAAAATAGTACTTGTATAGGTAATTAAAGGTCACGTCACGTCATATTCCATATACGGTACGTATATGACGTGTTCAATGCAATGGAACCTACGTCTTTTCAGCTATTAAATAAATAAGTTAACTCTTCCTGTCACTAGGACATCGTCATGTTACAATCAATTCAACTACAAATGAAAAACGAATTTTTTTTTATATAATATTTAACGACAACGTAGGAAGCTAGACTTCCTCAAGACGGGGCTTCATTCGCGTGTGAAGGGGGAGGTGCTAGGTACCCTATTCCTGTATCCAAAATTTCATGATGAAAGGTTGAGTAGACAAAGAAAGCCACTTTTGCACTTATAATATTAGTAAAGGTTTATAGTGTAGCTATAGAAGCGAGTAGTAGCGTAGGCTAAGCAAGCTGTTTAACCCGTATTGTATGTGTTTCTATGCAAGATAATTTATTGGATTCCATTAATGTACCGATGTTATTAAATAGCTGGAGAAGAGTATCTACTGAGCTACTTTCTGAGCTTCGGTTTTTTTCGGTAGAATCTATGTTCCAAATTGGTGGTAGTTTCATTTTGATTACGATTTATGATATAATACAATTAATGATACAAAT
Source organism: Nymphalis urticae (assembly GCA_905147175.2). Taxonomy (NCBI): domain Eukaryota; kingdom Metazoa; phylum Arthropoda; class Insecta; order Lepidoptera; family Nymphalidae; genus Nymphalis; species Nymphalis urticae. The sequence continues at coordinate 9,426,361 of LR989998.1, read as the reverse complement.
AAATTCAAGGAATATCATTATATGGATACGGAACCATAGACAACGACAAAGACACGAAATTGCCTGAATTAATAAATACTTTTTCAATTTGTGTCATATCTTAATAGATAAGATAAGAGATCTTAAGACTTGTAATTATTGCTCTAATTTATGCCGTATACTTGTAACGATACTGTAATTAAATGTAACAATTATCATACAATCAATCTATTTAGCATTGAAACAAGCAGCGTGCTAGCATTGAATATCTTTTGATAGTTTTAACTTAAGATTTTTATTAATTTCTTCTTTTCACTAGCATTTTACACGTCCTCAGTAATATGAGTGCAAATATATTTGTTTAAGTAGTGCGCATGTACGTACATATGTATCAATACATTGTTTTAACTTATTCTAGAAATAACAATGAACAAATGGGTAATATAAATAATAAATAAAAGTAAAAGGTCGTTCGCGACTTTCTGTGAGTTGGTATGTAATCCGACTTGTAGCAACTATTTCGAAGATATATGTATTTTATTTTAAATATAAAACACTAATACTCATATTTCCAAAATTTTAAGTGTTTCTGTTTGAAGTAGAAAAGACTATAGGAAAAGCGGTTGGGATAGAACCTTCGACTTTCTTAATGTTAGATGGTCCTTTATCGTTTTAGATATTGAATAAAAAAAATCGCAGTTTCGTTAATAACTACTAACAACTATATAAGTTCTTGCAATAGTCTCGTTCTTATAAATTATATTTAAAATAATTTATGATACGAATGTATGAAATTAATATTATTATGAATATTTAGATTTTATCTTACTTTAAAATAATAAAAACATTAATTAATCATTAAAAAACCACATGATATATCATCACATCCTCTCTTCAACTCATTCACAAGTTTTCAATGGACGGCCACAAAAACTTAATATTTATTTCATCACGATCTTGTATCTCGATAGCTCTTATGTCTATTTAAATAAAGTCCAAAGTAAAAGAACGAAACTGGTTTTATTTAAAAGATATGATCGCGGAATAAATAACGATTATTCAGTTTTAATGGCTACCGGTGTATTACAAAACGCTTCGGGTCCAATTGACATTTTTCTTGAAAGCGTTCTGGTTCGACGATTTGATGTATTTTTAAGAGGATGGTGTCTCAAATGTAGATAAATTATCAGTAGCATTATTGTCGCTTACTATTGCGTTGTATGAATACATATATGTATATCTTAGAAACTATTATTGAAGAATTGCAGTAGTCATATTACTTCATAAGTGATCCTCGGGGAGTGATAACTGTTGTATTTTCTACTTACTTCATACTAGTTCAATCCAGTGTTGAACCGACCTTCTATACATGAACTAGCACTTGATGTGCGCACGTGTGAGTAGTTATTTTTCGAGATTGTATATATCGCACATAATCATAATAAAATTGTAACAATGGTTGGTTGATAATGTAATCATCGACAATAGTTGTGCCTGGTTGCTATTTTTATAAATATAGCAACCTTATAGACAATCCACACACTACTACAGTGTTACTAATACGTTGTACAAAATTTTTCTGATTTATATCTTAAGGTTACCAAATTTTATTACATGTGTTTTTGTAACTTTTATATTAGATTAGTAACGACATGTTTAAAAACAATCTGGGGAATGGATCCAAAACAAATGTTTAAAAAACAAATAGGGAAATAAATCCAACGACAAACACCGAACGTAATTTTTAATCCAGGTAAAAAGCTACTGATCTCCCTTTAAAAAGAAGTGTCATCCATCACACCGCCTCATTGCAGGTTGGTGGAAACAAATTTGTCAGAATTTCGGTGAAAATAGACTCACGCAGGTTGCCTCACTATGTTTTCCTTCACCAGCGAGCACGAGATGAACTATAAACTAAAATTCACACGTTCTAGCCTCTACGACATCTTTGTACGTCAATTTTTGTACGTCCTTATTATTTAAACTCTATTCGGATTTACAGTTCATTTTTTTTTTAAAAAGTCCAAAAACTGCTTATTCATAATTACATTTCATTTTTATTTTCATATTTGACGTTTTTTTTTAAATTAAATTGTAATATTTCATTCGTTACTGTACGTGCTACGGGCGATGCTACTTCTCGGGTGTGCTGTGCTTTATTTTATACTTATTATCTCCAGACATTATTTCTTTATAAATTATGTATGTTACGTAAATAAAGCGTTAAAATAAATCTTACTAAGCGAAGAAGATTATTAACGATATTAAATATATATATATAGGAATTTGAGTTATTTTAAATATCGAATCAATCAATTGCTAGTCTTGTGACAACCCTACGTATTTCAAGTGATATATAACCCGTTATGTCAGAGTGTTAACAAAAGTGCAATGTTATGTAATGCAAATCATAGCTGAGTAGAAACATCTGTCTGTCCGTTTGTCACTTCGGTTTGATCTCGAATTAGCATTTAAACAGCCGCCGTGGTTCAATGGTCTGTAGAGTATTAGAGATTAGAGATATTTTAATACGTGTAGACTGCTTAAAGGTAAGTTGAACGTTTTGTTTTCGTTCAGGGTTCCGCGGATCAGGAAAAATCATGGATTTTTGGTCATAAGACACATTATTCATATTTTAATTTTTGATAACTTTTAATTAAAGTATTTTTTATTTTTTTATGTCGATAAAAATTTCTTAGAATTATTCTTAAAAATTCTTTTTATACAATTAAAATTAAAAAAAAAATGTTACCGACTTAAAATAAAATAAATAAAAGAACTAAAAAGCAAAAACAACACAATTAATTTTTTTCAAAAAAAGGTTACATATAATGTACTTCACTCAAAGTGTCTTCTTAGCGCTTACCCGAGCTTCACTCAACAATATCAACGTGTCTCTCTTCATTTGAACGCCAAACAAACTTTTAAAGCAATATATTATTTTCTGTATATAAAAAGATAATTTATTATACAAGACAGCACACATAGCATAGCATCATAGTACAATAAGATATCGATTTATATTGGCAATTTCTAATGAAACTTTCACATTTTAATAGATTATTGTTATGGCTTTCGTTATTATGTTTGGGAACATAAGCTTATCGCATCTGGTAATACCATAAATATCATTACAAGATTATTTCGTTTCATAGTTATACCTCTTTATTGATTAAGATCTTAATATAATAATTATTAATGATTTAAAGCATAATTCAATAGTTTTATTAATAGTAATATTATAAATAATATATTATAAATTCGAGGAAACTGGAGCGTCTACGCCGCTTTTTTATATTCATAAAACAGAAGGATGGGCCAATGTTGCCTGATTTTGTAATGGTCCGCTATCGCCCACGTCCACATGTAGTGAGACTAGAATGGGATTTAATATGCCATGTCCCATATACCTCTAATTACGCTGGCTTACTCATCTTTCCAAAAGGAATGCAGTGAGCAATAAATTTTGGCAACAATATATGTAAGTAAATCTTTCTACGTTTGTCATTTTTATCAGTTGGAAACGCGGAAGCCCAGTTGCTTGAAGAGGTGAATCTTAACCGATGAGGCAGAGTTCAAACCCTGGCCATGTGAAGCATCACTGAATTTTTATGTGCTTAATTTGTATTTATAATTAATCTCGTGCTCGGCGGTAAAGGAAAACATCGTGACGAGATCTGTATGTGGAGGACAAATATATCCCGTGACGTCACGTGTAGTCACTAATCTGTTTTGGACCAGTCTAGTGGAATAAGTTCGAAAGTTATATTTTGACATACAAAATTATTTAAAATATTATAATTATAACAAATATAAATTTAACGTTTTTTTTTAAATTATTTACATGTTGTATTACACTAACGTGTTACAAGAGTGAACCTCTTAATGTTATTTAATATATTTAAATATTTAATTGGTAGGTATAAAAATATCTGCGTGATCTCATAATTTATAAAGAAGATGTAATTAATGTATTGGTTATAGCGCCATGTCATAATTCTGTTTTTATTACATCGAGTACAAAGTTAATATACATATAATACCAGCAGATTTACGAGGTAAAATTATTTTCGTTTTGTGAGTTTGTCTGGAGAAAACTTTACTATACTTTAGTGTTATCTTCAGACTCTGAGTAAATGCAATATTTACCTAATTAGAACTAAACTCCTTGGTTAGTTAGCGAATTGACTATCGCCATCCCTGCTCTGTAAATATTTGCTATTGACGTCTGTTAATATGGTAATACGAACTTTAGTTTAACATAATAGAGTTGAGAATTGTTTGAAATGTCTGGTCTCAGTTTGCTTTGTTGATTATTGATGTGACAAACAGTGACAAACTGGTACTGCGTGACCGCGGTCCGGTCCTAACACCAGTGTAAATACTCGTATTGTCTAAATAGTACCGTGGGAAAGCCCTTATACGAAGGTATGAATAATTAAAGGATCTGGTCGAACTCATTAACGAACCTCTTGCTTTATTTACATATCTACCTATGTATGTATATTATACATAATTTGTCATATATATTTGACATAAACAGACTTCGACGGATTATCATAAAAGTTGCCATATATGTTTTTTTTCTATGATTAAGGTTTTTATACATTTGTTGTAACTCGCCGTTAGATGGCGCTGCTCATCAACTTGTACACCGTTCAACTAACTACTAACATAACAATTCATAGTTAGCGCGTTTTGTTAGCTTATATATTTATAAAAATAAATGTTATATCGTTTGTATTATGTGTTTACGCATCGTTCAACCGATTGAGTTGAAACTTAGTAAAGTTGCTGTTGACTTTTGCTTGTAGTTTTCTAGTATATTGTATATTACTAGTAACACACTAAGGCGGCGCCCAAGTTGTGTAAAAAAATATCTGGTATTTAATAAAAATATAAAAAGTAAGTTAAAAAATATTTACCGTTAATTTTAGCAATGGATTGCCCGTTGCGAAAAAGACTTATTTTGTTTCGATAAGGTCATGTAGTTTAGTTCACAAATAATAGAAGAACATTATTAATGGATATATATAATTGTAATATATATATATATATTTCGGTATGTATCTATACTAATATTACAATTAGTATGGTGGTAGAGCTTTGTGCAAGCTCGTCTGGGTAGGTAACACCCACTCATCAGATATTCTACCACAAAACAGCAGTACTTGCTATTGTTGTTTCGGTTTGAAGGGTGAGTGATCCAGTGTAATTACAGGCACAAGGGAAATAAGATCTTAGTTCCCAAGGTTGGTGTGGCGCATTGGCGATGTAAGCGATGGTTAACATTTCTTACAATGCCAGTGTCTAAGTATTTTTTTTTTTTTATATTTGCCGGGTGGACAAATGACTCTACTCCACCTGATGTTAAGTGGTAGTAGAGTCCAAACGCGAGGACGGCCAGTACAGTCGGGAAGAAGATTCTGCACTAGCCGCCCTCGCCTTGCCGGCCCGCAAGATGCCTCTTCACGCCTCGTAAAGAGACGTGAAGCGAGCGACGTATTGCCACGATAGGGATGGGAAAGTGTGGAGGCGTGTTTCCCCAAGTGGTTGCCAAAAGGGAAACTACACTGACCCATTGGTGACCACTTACCATCAAGTGCCCCACATGCTCACCCGCCTTCCTATTCTATAAAAAAAATAAAAATTGCGAAAGTAACTTTGTCAATCTGTTACGCTTTCACGGCTTTAACCACTGAAACGGTTTTGGTGAAATTATACTATACTATAGTTTTTATTAAAGGTATAAGAAAGAAATAGGTATGAAAAGATTATTGTCTAAGTAAATAACTTAGTTAAAAATACAAAATGAAAGATCGTTTATAGTTTTCGCTCTAATAGTAGTATAAAAGTATACACATGCAAAAAAATACTAATAAGCTAACTTAGCGGCTTTCTAATCACACTACTAAATTGATATTAAAAAATATATAAAACAGACTTTAAAAATAACAATAAAATAAATTTAAAAATACAAAATGCAAAATAAAACTGCTTGAACTCGTTGTCAAATACATCTATAGCACACTCAACGCTTTCGCGATGGAGGTGCGCATCTACCTTATCTAAATCTACCTGCTAATGTAGCTAGTTAATAAATAGATTAATTAATTCAAGCATATATCGTTGATCAGTATGGTTTTTTTCAATAAAAAAAAAATTGCAAAAGCGTTTAAAAAAAGGTGATTCTCAACCATGCGAGCAAATCGAAGCTCAATTCAACGTCGCTACATGTCTCGACTTATTTCTTAGTGGATTACGACATCCCTATATAAACTGACTTTCTACGCCATATTTATACCCGACCTCGATACAACGAGCATTCAAACTACTGAAACATACAAAATGAATTTAATATTGTACAATTACTGTAATTTGTTGTTACCGATTTATTATACCGTTGAATTGTATGGAATTAATCTCTAAATAAGAACGTGTCATTCTATACTCTATTCAAATGATTTATAATCTGTTTCAATAGATTTTGCTCTAAAGGAATTCCGAACTAACCTCTTTTCAATTCGGTCAAAAATAAGTTAATGCGCTTACTACACGAGATCACAAAAAACATAGTATAAGTGTGTTTCAGTTATGAAGTGCTACTCGTTCACAAATGGTTAGCATTAAATAAATAGTGTAAAAATGATGATCACCTCTAAACATTCGAATGTCTATGGGTAAATTATAAGCAATTACCATAACACCGTTCATTAGCTATACTGCATTCTTTTTTAATATATGGTATCTTAAATAATAGAACAAATGACGTAAATGGGACAAATCTTTACAAATAAATACAAGTGAAATTATATTCAACTGACGTTATTAACTATTTGTTAATGGCGGTTAAGATAATGTCATTTTGTGTTTTTTATACATTATTTTATATAAATATGTCCTAAGCGAGGAACAAACCGCGATTTCACAGGACAGTTATTATACTGTGCAAATAGCACAATTTTCGTTTTAACATTCGTACAAATTCTATTGAAATGGAATATATCTGCTAAGGTGATATAAGTTATGGAGATAGAATGAGGCAGGTTGAAACCAGTCCAGGAACAGTTAAGGCTTGTTCAATGATAAGCTAATCTGTCTTAGGCTTTGGCTTAATGACTGCTGTATTTTATGTTATATCTTTTGTATTACAGCTGGTATGTGGGTTGAAACGCAAGAATAGTGTTAAAATGATAATAAAATATAATGGCACTTAATGATATCTACGTAGTTTCCAGTATACGTTTATATAATATATATATATTTAAGTATTTTAATTATTATTAAATGATTCTATGTCACTATGTTATTCTTCGAGGAATGCTTGTCGTGTTTTGGGCTATGGTTCCCACCACCGTGGAGCGGATGCGTCGAAATCACATCGCCGACATTAGTAGAAAATATTTTAATTGATGCCACTGTTTTGACCTCAAGCTATTTTAGACCAATCGTGTGCTTGTATTTTTACCGTGCATGGTAACCTTAATTAAATTCAATATAACTTATGAAAAATAACTCTTTTGATTTCGATATTGACTTGAATTAATTGAAAATTATGATGTTAAATATAACATTTTGTATAATAAAATACTATATTTGGATTGGTGTTTAAGTATTCCATATATAAAGCAATTAACATAGCTGCAGGCTTCAATAAATTATTGTTTCCGATAAATATTAGCATAGAATTACAAAATTAGTTTAAGTATATTTAAAATAAAATATAAAGTTTGTTTTAAAGAATAATCTGATATATGTCCGCGATATATTATTTACATAATCAAGCTAATTTTTTCTGTCCGTTTGAAATTCGAAGGTTCGATCAGATAAGCTAATTGTGGAGTATCGGATGCATAACATAAACATTATTTTATTTATAACGGCAACATGAGATATTTCTTGGAAGCGAGACGCATTTTGGCTAATGGTCGTCTGGTATGCAAAGGTTCCTTTGTGGGACAAGGTCATGGGGTCTTATTTAGATGTGCTCCATATACTATGAGCTAAAAAGGTTTATTTAAAAAAGCGTGTAACTTTAGCTACCTTACCTGGATAGCTTACGAAGCTGCAGATCCCGAGGTCGTGGATTTCTCCTCGTGTTAATAATAAAGGTATTGGGTTTTTCTGTTAAGGAATTTTCAGTAACAAGTCACGGACCGGAAGTTGGTACCTTGTGTTTCGTATAGCTCATAAAGCCTTTGGTCCTGCCATTCCATCGGGCTTTAAGAGTTGACAATGAACATACGCTTGACCTGACATGGGCTTCATTTCCACGAATTTTCTTAGTTTCATTAGAGAACGACCATTATAGCCGAAATTGGCCAGAAGAACATAATCAAACTTACCTATTAACAATAGGTTCAGAGGCTTTGAATTTTTGCCTTATTTTCCATAATAAATTCGAACAATTAATCTGATATCTCGGCGAAGCTAACCCACATATCAGCATCATGAATGGATCAGATGGAGCCAGAAACATCTTAAATATATTGTTATATAAATATTAAAGGTCATTTCGTAAAAGAAGAAGTTATTAAAACTTAACAAACGGGCAATTAGTGGCTATAACAGCTTAAAGAACGATAACAACATAATTAACTGTGTACTGTTTTTATATAAAATCAGATCTAAATATAATAATTCGCAGCAATATTTAATAGTAATAGAGCAATGTATAACTAAGGTTTTAAGTTTGTAAATTTCATTAATAACTTTTGAATTGATTAAGTTACGCGCCATACTTATCGCTGTCATAAGGAGTTGTTTGCAAATTTAACTATAAATACCGATAACACAATCAAGTTGAATTGATTTCTAATATCTTAATAGATTCAAGCGAAAGAAACAGGAAACATCTGACACGGTCAGCTTTCTCAGAATATTGTAATGGTATAATTTATTTCCTACATTGTCTACATTGTATTCGTATCGTTTTTAATCCTTCCTCTTAGTATAGCAGCATGCACGACATTGTCAGCAATACATTTTTCTTAAAATAAAAATACTAGTCGTCGTTAGTTGTTGTTTTTTTTTATTATCTTTATCGATCACATTTCGTTCTGTAGTAAAATTGCTAAACGCATGTTTAATTTTATCAGTTTACTTTAATTTTTTATGAGAAATTTGGTATTAGATTGTTAAAATTAACTATTAAATCGATAATTACAATAAATTTGGTTTGATAAAGCAAATGTTTCGCTAAAATCTATATAAATACATATATAAAGCTGCAGACTTTATTGTTTGTTTGTACGCGCTTGTTTCTGAACCTACAAATGTACATGAAAAAATATTTTAAGCAGAAGATGATTGATCACCGCACTTAGCGTTCGTAAATTACTTTTATTCTTGTTACAATTAATTTAATTTGCTAATGTATTATTTTCTTAAATAGGTTCATGCTAATCGCGGAATATAGGCCAAAATGTCTTTCATCTTATATGACTTTTGCGCAACACCCGGAATAATATGATTATCCCGTCTTATATCATTTTCCAGTTTCACTAGACGATTGCTATCTTATCTGTGCTCAGCTCAATTAATTAGAAACATAGGGAAGTCAATTAATCATAAGTATCATCAGATTAATCCATTGAGACGCAGTGACAGCATACCGCCTTCTACGTTCTTGATCGTAGCAGAGAAATAATAATAATTAATCATTAAAAAAATATGACAATTCATATGATTTTCCGAACAATATGCAATTTTACATCGGTCACTAATATATACCTCAAGGAAGAGAACATGCACAAAACATTCTGAGACAATGAAAAAATTGTCGTCGTAGAGTCCAATTAAAATTTGTTTAGTTAACAATAATCCTTGGAAATAACAATAATAGCTGGAAATGTAAACGTAGTGATCGAGAAGTAAACACATAAAATAAAGTAAAACCAAATAATAGTAAAGATACAAATTCATTTTTATATAAATTTATTATTACCTACATAGGTAACTTTATCTAAATAGTTCTATATTCACTTTACGCTATACAACTGATAACGTGTTTATAGATTTTGAGATCTTATATGTGATTTACTTAAGTGAAATAATCGCAACTAATAAAATGTAAAATGTGCTGATCGAAGGCTCAATGGCTAACAATTTAATTAGGTTAGCATTAAGCACCAAATATATAAAAAAGAAATGAGTAATGGGTCAAATTAAATAATAATAAAATAATATACCCAATAATAATTCAGCCATTACCTTTGTTTTATCAAACAATAAATATTTAAGTTTAATATATTATTGGACGTCATCAAGAATTGCCCACAAGAATTGGATTTAATCTGTCAAATCTGATGACACAGCAACCTTTAAAGGAAATTCTAATAATATAAAGATATTCACGGTAACAATTGACCGTGACTTTTGTCCCTGTATAGCGATAGGTAATGTTAACAGGGTAATAAACAAAATGTTATTCATCAACGTATCTCAATAGTATTTTACAAGACCTTTAAGCGATCTAATCATTGGCTTCTATCGTCGATAAATCTAAATGAAGTAATTTGCGATTAGTCACTTCAATTACAATAAAGTACCGTTTAATTCTAATGCATGTATGTGTCGATTTGATGATGCGGATTTTACTTAAATAAACTTTGTAGTACTGTTTTTTTTATAACAAAGTCACTCTTAAAATTAGTCGAGATTCTGATTAAGATTCTGATTAAAAATATAGGCAAGTTTCAGGTTTTTGTAAAGTACCCTGAGAATTTTATATTTCTGATAATGTCTAAGGGACTACGAAAAAATAAATTGGAAATATCTTCGAAAGTATTATCATAAATAAAATTTCTTCACCAAATAGCAGAGATCAATTCAAAAGCTCCCATGCACTATAGACCTCAGATCCCGATAAATATAATTAACCTCACCAAAGAGCCTTCCTACTTCCCTATACAGGAGTGAACAGCCATAATTCTAGAAAATACACGTCTAAATTACTGATAAGGTGCTGATAGTCCGCCGGTTGCGAACGAACGCCTATCTCCCAGACGATCTGTAACATTGCATGACCTGAGGTGAAAGTAAGTTGAACTTGTTTATAATGTGTAATTGGATGTGTATTCTTAATTTTTCACGTTTATATTATGTAGATTATGTTTTAATTCATCTATATATATTATAATATTTCCAATAAACTAACTCGCGCCTAGTTCAAATAAGTTTATAAAAAATAAAACTAATTAGGCTAACTTTCGAGGAAAACCTTTTTCGTGTAAGTGTTAATTTTCTATCTCAACGAAATCCCGGTATCAAAGTAATAATGTAAATTCGTATGAACGTATATCAATGTTGTAACTAGTAAGAATGTATATAACTACAAGATGCAACATTCTTCGAAACATAATGAGATTATTTAATCATCTATACTAATCTGTCTGTTACACTTCTACGGCTCAACCACTTAACTAAAGGTGAAATTTGATACGAAGGACGCATGAACCCTAAGGAAGGACATGGGCTACTTTTTTTTAAAACGAACACCTACTAAAACGCAACCGTAGCCGCAGGGAATAACTAGTACACAATATATTAAATATGATAAAATATTGTAATTATTAAATGTATAATTTCTTTCTTACATCATTCATCGGATTTTTTATAATCGTTTTAGAAATATTATCTAACTTTTATTAAATCTAATCAATGGGATAATACCATCAAGATTACCGGCATTTGCGTAGGCGTTCCACGTATCTCGATTCCTTTAACTTTTCGCGTCATTGAGTGTTTGTACTTCGTCAAACACACGATAAATGGTTACTCAATATAAAAGCTGGACGTCTCTTATGGGAAAAAATTATCGGTATGTTTGTTGATGCTTTCTATCGATACACAAATGCGACTTTTAAATTCAAGTGCTTACAAGTTATATTAAACACTAAGTTCTTTTGTGTAAGGTTTATTTTCCTTTGATTGCTTTCTTTTATCTCAACCGTGTCGCTGTGTGTTTGTTTGATACTATTGTACTGCATTGTAAAGACGGATTTCTTTTGAATTGTTCTGTTAAACACCGTTTTTATGGAAGTGGTTATATCTCGTATTTCTTTTATAAATCGTCTTGAAAGAAATTATTTTTTCTCCGAGAAGTACACTCGAATTTACAAGATACGTGCTAGTAATAGTACAAATAACTAAAGAAATATTAAGCTATACATGTTACTTATAGAGCCGAGATGAGCCAGTGGTTAAAACACTTGCATCTTAATCGAAGGCTGCGGTTTCAGGGCGTAGCAAGCCCCACTGATTTTTTATAATTTAACGTGGTTTTAAAATTTATATTATAGAATAAGGGAATAATATAAAATATAGGAAACCTGCATGTGTTGTATTAAAATCGGCCATATATCACCAATACGCATTGGAGCAGAGTGGTGGTATAAGCTCCTAGCCCTCTCAAGGAGGGTTTAGCTCAGCAGTGGGACATATATAATTTTAATTTATTTTAATTGACATTTTATTTAACTTCATAAGCTAAACTTTAGTTAATAGTTGTGCAGATTTAATAATATTCAAAGAGTTACACATTAAATTAAATATACTTAATACTAAAACATCTCGCTAGCTTAAAATACTATTAAAAATACGTCTTAAGCAAGTTGAAATAAATTAAGAATGAATTGAGGATACGCTCATCTCAGCATATTTTTAACAATATGAAATTATCATAATTTAGAAGTAATAATTTTAATCTCTATTTAAAAGGAAGTAAAAGTAAATTGACGTGTACAGTCCGTTCGTAAGAACAAAATATATAGGTTTCTTCGGTATTCTCCTTTCATTAAAATCATTTCCATTTTTTTAGAACACTGTAAGTATAGTAATAAAAAATTGGTCATCAAAACATTGCCTATATCAATAACATTTTATTTTAAAGCTCGTCTTTTCAGTCTCGTCTCAAGTATTATTAAGAAATGCCACCAACTCAAGTATTCTTGTAGGCGCCATCTTGGAATTTGAAATTGCTAGCGAAAAAACTTCAACAATTTTTCATTCATCATCATATTGCTTAACCTTTATTGTTTTTAACTTAAAGTTCTATTTTGTGTGTCTATTATATTTTGCAATCACATTTTTAAGGTTGTTACGGAAAATAAAAAATAAATAAAAATTAAGATTTGTTACAGAGCAATAAAGTTCATATTTCAACGAACAATGTCGTAAATGGTTATTAAAATCTGCATTGTTGGTCGTAACACTGCTTTTGTTGTCGAAGAAAGGTTTTTAAGTACAGGTTTTATTGTTGACGTAACTTCGTTGGTATAATTCTATTTCAAAAATGGCCGTTTAGGTAGATTTATATTTCAAATAACTAAAATAACTTTTACCTATTTTAATGAATACTAGTGTGTGTCACACGGCTTTGTAACTATAAGAGTACGATAGAGACTATTCATAACAAAATATTATTATTACTGAACAAAAATATAATTTATGTTACTTCTGGATAATGTAACTTTCGCAGTAGGTGAAAGAATTATTAAAATCTTTTTAGTAATACGACTTTATCGATTACAAACAAACAAATACTTTGTTTTCATAATATTAGTATAGATCTAATCGAAATGTAATGCGTGCTTGTTTTTTTGCGTTAGGAACGGTAAATGCTTAAATAAATTTAAGTATTTAAAAACATCATACACTCTAATTCGACTTTCATTTGGTTTGCCCATTTAACTTTTAATCAATTTGAAAATTATAATAAGTGTTACGACCTAAGGTCATTTAAACAGTCCTTCAATGACAAAATTATCTATCAACTTGGCTAGTAATTAGAATACGTTAAATTCAGGGACTTGAAAATTAAAAACTAAAAAGTAACTAACTGTAAATGTTCTCTCTTCTTGATAAGTTATATCATTGTACATATTAGATGTATACCTCCGAACACGGGATAAATAAAGACAGGTGTTTATAACCATTTAATTGATCTTAGACACTAAGATTCACGTGATCTAACTACTAGGTCATCTGTATTCGTAACTTATTGTGTGATTACTCTTGTCTTCTTCTATCTTGTGTTGATGTCTTCGCGGGTTGTAAATAAACTTTATGGAAGACATTTTAATCAAAAAAATTACTTTGTACCATTTCAATTGAAAGAAAACTTACCTTAAGTAATGATAGAAAACTCAAGCGCTGCGTAACAGAATAGAAGCGTTCAGAATGTCTTGCCGCCTCTATTTTCAATATAAAATCTTTAACAGTTATTTACAATAAAAATTAAAAACAAAACCTTATCAGATTTAATTGTTTAAAATTATTTTAATTTTAGTGCTACATCTATAGATTTGATAATAATGAAGTGGCGAAAGGTGTCATCAAAGAAAATTGTTTCTAAAAAAATATATTGACATTTATAAACATAGAACTTTTAACATTGTATATGCAGACAGTACTCGAAATTCCATTGTATAAATTAATGCTAATTGTTTATTTGTAAACACATTTATCTCTCGCGACATTTTAAGTGTTTTTCTCGACTAAGAATCACAATATTTGCCACTTGAACATTCCGTTGCGGCCTCGATGTATCAAAAACTACATGTACAGTACAACACAAGTCTAACATTTACCAACTATACATTGTATTTCAAACATTAAATCAACATCTTACAGACGATAATCGCATGCTTCTGTAAGAAATTGATTGTTTTGCTTTATACGTACATCTTATTTTATACCAAATTAGTTTTGCCAGAAATTAAAGGAGATTCTTTAATTATTTTAAAAGCCATATGGTTTGAATCGGCTTGGCGTGATGACGTACAACTTTGTCACTCAGAATTAATTGGTTATCGTTTGACATATTGAGTAATCGTATCGAGTGTGAAAAATATTCTGTGTGACTAAGCCTCTATCAAAGACCTCTTAAAAAGAGCGACAATTTATGCATTAAGGGCACTATATCATCAAAATAGTAAGTGGCTCATCTTATTCATAGAACTGTGACAGCTTAAGGACCAGAGAGAATTTTGTTTCAGCCATTACACAGCTAACTATAATTATATTCACATTCAGATATGTCATAAGCCATTTTAAATTTTTGCTAAAGCTAGTTTATTGTTTGAAATTTTCAATATAAATATAACGACTACTATAATTTTAGTGTCAATATCATTTTAGGAACATTTTATTGTTTATGTCGTTTCAATGTTAGTTTTATGGATTATTGCGTCTTATATCTAAGCTGTATTGAGATTTATAGAAGTCGTAATTTCATTGATTATTTAAAATAGCGCAATGATATTTTAAAGAAAAATATCTCTACACTCGTGATCTACTAAGTAACAATCTAAAACAACTCCATATTTCAAAGTATCGACAAACGCTTAAATAAAACCGGCAATAATGTAACAACAGAGCCTACATCAATTTACGCTACATTTGGTCTAGACATTAGCATAATCAATGCAAAATAAGTCTCAGTGACAGATTGAAGACTGTACGTGACCTAAATTTCAGTTATGGTAATTTTGTAACATTTATTTAAACCTACGATATGTTCAATGATATTATATTAACCGAGAACGCTAGTAGCTACTTCGTTTACGTAAAACATAAATCCTCTAATAAAATGTCATACTTATTTACTGGCTATACAAAAGTCATTAGTGACATTAGAAATACTTATAAGGTTGATTGGTTTGTACATCTTTTGAAAATGAAGTATATTAACTAAGTTAAAAAGGAGGATTTTTTTGATTATTTTTGGGTTGAGTTCAGAGATGGCCCAGTGGTTAGAAGACGAAAATTTTAATCGATGATTCAGAGTTCAAATCAAGGTAAGGACTTTAGAATTTTTATTTACTTAATTTGTATTTATAATTAATCTCGTGCCCAGTGGTAAAGGCAAATATCGTGAGGAAAACTGCATGAAAATCTGCTATATGTATCCACCAATCCGCATTAGAGCAGCGTGGTACTCCAAACCTTCTCCTCAAAAAGGAGAGTAGGCCCAGAAGTGGGACATTCATGTTTAATTTCAGTAAAATAGTAGTATGTAGTAACAGCCTGTATGTATGTGATTTCATTGGTATTTAAGTTTTTATTTATTTGTCTCTCTGACAAATTTTTGAAGATAGTATCGATTCCTTTTTGGAGAAAATATTTTATAAAACCAATTCATAACATAAATTGTTTTAAATATAATTGACTTTGAAATGTGTTTTGACTTTGTTTATCCTTCAATGTTAAATCTTTAAAAATATACCAAAAAAAATCTGTAACGAAAAAACAACAAAAAATATTTTTATGAAAAAATAACTGACAAGACTTGACATCGTAAATTAGCAACGGCTGGAAAAAGTCTTATTTAAATATGGTGCAAATTTTTTTCAACAGAAAAGTGACAAAAGTGCTTGGCAGCGCGCTCTTGACAACTTTTTTGTCCGCTTGTTTACACAGGGCTTATCAAAGGAGTGTCGTGTTACTGTCAAATGGGAGAGAACAACATACTTTGACATTGACCAGACATGTATACGTTGACCTCACGTCTGTTCTTCTTACAGCAATTCAAACGACATCCTTGTTTATTTTAAGCGCCTTATGAGTTAATTTAGCATAACGTTTATTTTGACCAGTTACCCATTTCTTGTGTGCTTGTTGTGGGTCATTGAAGTTGGTCAGTATGATGGAATTTCCAGTAAGGCGCAACATTTGTTTACACTTTTAAAGGTATCTTCACAATAGGTCTTGGGTGGCGCCAATGATTTCCAGGTATTGAAAAACGGTTATGCTTCAAATGACTTTGTGTTGCCTTTTGTCCTACATAGTTTTGAAAGAACAATAATCAATAGCTTTGCATCATAATATAATGCAATTATGAATAATTATTATTAGTCAAAACGTAAGCAAGTACGAAGTTACGGTAAGTAAAACAAAGGCATTACAAATTGTTTACATTCAAATAGATAACGCACATACTTGTAACCTTGAAAAAATTAACTGTATTTTATTTAAGTTACTCGATAAAATTATTATTATAAAACATTATTAACTTGCATTTATATAATGAATCCATGAT
This sequence comes from Nymphalis urticae, assembly GCA_905147175.2. NCBI lineage: Eukaryota > Metazoa > Arthropoda > Insecta > Lepidoptera > Nymphalidae > Nymphalis > Nymphalis urticae. The sequence continues at coordinate 9,409,341 of LR989998.1, read as the reverse complement.
AGATAAATAATATTATAGATTTAACGAACATGAATGACGTATTTCAATTCAAATTCTACACATCAGTATCAGGTATTAAAATAAATTTAAAATAAATCAACTAACTTATACATAATAATATCAGTATAAACACATATAACAAAGTAATAATATAAAGTGAAATTAGCTGTTTAGTTTTAAGCAGATCCCATTTGTAGTTTAAATAATAGGTTATTGTTCCCACAGTGTGACTCATTTACTTGTGAATCTTACTCGACGGATTCGATTTACTCTCTAATTTCTAGAACGGGTGACATTTATTAGACTACTTTTCATAATAATAGTTTGGAAACTTATATCGAGTAAGATGGTGATTTTTTAATGATGTTTATGTAAAGTGGGCCGAGATGGCTAGTTGATGGTCTAGCTCCACCAATTTTTCCCGTATTGGATGTTGAAGTCTTCCATCATGAAGATGTTCGATCGTGATGATATGGCGAATGAAAAACCTCCACCAAGACGGATTGAAGCAGCGTGGTGCATAAATGTATGTTACATTCCGTTACCCGTGTGAGTCCGACAGAATATAATAGTCACTCCATCTCAAGCTATGGGTCCTAAGCCATGGTCCTAAGGGACCTATGCAACTTATCCACTAGCAAAACATTTCAAAGGCATCACGTAGTCACGCAGGTAAAAGTTCACTTGATCCCAAATAAGTGAAAATTGCAGACGAATGATAATATTAGAATTAATTAAGATGTTATTTTTTAAATCAGTACTTAGTTTTTTCAAAAAATGTTTCAGACACAGTTGTTATATTTATTCTTTTGCGTGCTTGTTTTAAATTGAAGGAAAATATTATGCTTTTATCATTCTGTTTTCGTATTTCGACAAAGTTTCCGATTCTTGCAGAAAATTAGAAGCTGATAGGATCAGCCAAGCAGTGTATAAATTTTACCGTAATTAGTCACCTGACTGAGGATTGTCTAAATGTGATTGTGTTAGTCTGTGACATCGCTAAGTGTAAATCTGTCAAAATGTCAAATAACTTAAAGCCGGCATTACGATGTAACCTGCTTGAACTTTGATACATGTATAAATGTAAATTGCAAAATTTTACATGTTTTGACTATTAGGTAGACAATGTAATTTGATGGAGAAAGAGATAAATTATTGGTATTTGTATTTAATAATACGGAATTCCCAAAAAATGCGTCTAGCGATAATTTAAAGCATACGCATTGTTGATCCTGTAATACCATGGTACAATATGCCTTTATATTAATTAAAGCTTATTACAAACAAGGATATTATTCATACCTTTAAAAGAAGTACTCTCAATTAAATAGAAGGTAAACAAAAAAATGAGAGAAAATACCTAATATTCTTCTGTAGAAATTAATTTACCGTAATTTACAAATCCATTGATATATATCCAATGATATAGTGCTCGTATATATACCGAATACTGATTTATAACCTGACTGAATAACGGAAGGCGTGGAACCAGCCTTGTTGACCTTCTCAGCCTACAAGTATGTCCAGAATTTTATCTGGTAAATACAGATAATTATCTAATTATGATGTTCAATGATCATACACTTTACCCCAGTTTCAATTTTGGTATATTTATTAAATTGGTATTATTATTTATCAAAGATAAGCTAACAATTAAGAGTTTTGGCATTTGCAATCCAGTCATTATTTTAACTAGTTCGATAAATCCAATGAATTATCAATGTCTGCGCCCGCGGCGAGAGCTCTATCGACAATTTATTAGCTATTACTTGTGGTTGGACATAAGTTTCCATTGCATTGTGTAAATTGGGCATAATTTATCTATTAAGTTAGACAATTTCGAAGTTGACTTAACACGGCTCTGTCATTGGATTAGATTTAACGATGTTTTTTTGTTTATTTAGCTACGAAGTTATTTGTCTTTATAATTAGCAAGCCCGGTGGTAGTGTAATGTATGTCTTTCTTATAGTCAATCAGAATTAGTACCACCCGCAAGTAAGTATCGCTAAGCATCGATACTCTGTATTGATGTGTCGTCGTCGTCAGTTTGAAAGGTGAGTAGCGAGTGTCCGCCTAAGATAATATAAGGTTAATACTTTTAATAGTGCAAATGTCTACCGGTATATATGAAAAAATAATAGGTAGGTCATCTTCCTTTTTAATAATAATTGAAAAAAGCAAAATATCTTAAAATAATTATTATTAAATCCTAGATTCTTCAAGATTATTTTATAAGCGCTTCTCTTAACACGGATAACAACAATAAGTCCGAGAATATTGAAAGGAGAATATTATATACGTAAATAGATAATAGTAATTACCTATGTTACAACTTAATCATTTCTTCGTAGAATTCTGCAGGAATCAGATACTCGACAGATTTATGTTTTATGTGTGGGTATTTTCAGCAGTAAATGTAGACATCGAGTAGAAACAAATGAAACTTAACTTACTACGATACTACATTGCACATCAAAATATAATTATATGTCCTAGATGTTCCTCGGACGAGAGTTAACATGTCTTTACACTTTATCTGATTTAAGAATAATTTTAAAAAAAAAACTAAAAAGTCTTAATAAACTCATATGAATAAAAAATGTCAGTCAAAATCTATTTTTTTTATCAAGGTTGTTAGTAGAAACAAAAAAACAAAAAGATACATGTAGTAGTAACATGGTAAAAATTATGGAAATTTAAAGTGATATAACCAAATTATTTTTAGAAAATTTGTTATGTATATTATTTTAATTTAATCTGAATAAAGTGTGTAAATTTTTTATAGTGTTTTTTTTTTAGAATGTTGCAATCTTTCATCTCGTTCGTTGGAGAAATATGTGCTTTATGATGCGGTTTCCATTCCAATGTTTATTGTTTTCGTCAGAGCCTATTGTTACCCCTATTTCTTGGAACTGGAGACCCGAAATATTGAAAAACATCGCTTATAGGGGATATTAAAAAAAATGGTTCAGTAAAAAATATAAAGATATTCATATTAAAAATACGACTAAATTAATTTGTCGACAATAGTAAAATAAAATAACTATATTAGGTTTAAAACTATATTCTTGTATTACAGTTAATAATATTTAATTACACTATCGTACTTTATATATCGTGTTTGATAAGTATTAAATGGTATCGCAAATATCTCAACAGCACACTATTTTTCAATGAGTTAAAAATATTATATAAATTGAATTTAGTTCGGTTTAAAAATATTCCCAAATGACTTGAATGTAATTCGAAAGCATTTTAGAGTGTTGAACATTAATAATGTGAAAAGTAATTTGAACAAATGGAGGGACACTCGTGTAGATATGAAATCTGTAACATGTGTAAGTCATAACATTAGGGACTTAACTCGTTGAGATAATAATGGTAAAAATCTGTGAATCCATTTATAAAATAATAAACTGCCTGCGACTTCGGGCTCGTTGACGTTCTAAATTCAAATACAATACAAACATATTATTTACTATCCAATAATAAGTAATGTGACTCTTTTATTTCCTGTTATAAAAATTATACTATATATTTTATCTAGTTAACATTAAGCCCACTTTCACAGCAGGGAGCAGGGAAGTGGGCAGCGTGAGCCACAATCCTATAGCCTATGTAACGAAGATATTTTAACTAGTTAAACGGTCTGGAATATTTTGGCTAGCGTACACGAATTAGCGATTTAAAATGAGATCCATCGAGTTGTTGCCGCGTTATGCATATACAGACAGTATGATTTTATGTCAAATATAAATATATCATTTTATATACTTACTTTGTTTCGAATAGTAGAGTAGTAAGAGAATTTAAAAATTTAATCAAAACGTATTTTATTTTTATTTTAAATATTTAATTTCGTTTTTAATCTATTATTATTATTACTTATTCAAATGAAATTCTTATTGTCTTTAATATAAATTTAATTTTCTATCCGTTTTGATATTTTATTAATAAATGCCTATGTAATATATTTCTGTGGAAACTTTATTGGTTTGAATAAGCCGTTTATGTGGCGAAAATTAAAGTATTAATAAGAAAATGTGTAACTGTATTTTCCTAATAAATATATTAACTTCAACATGATCCTGCCTGTTTAACAGTATTTGTATTTTAAAAATTATGTAATAATAATGTAAATTTTAATAAAACATATTTCTCATACAATTTTCATATAAAATATAATTATGTAACCGGTTAACACCATCTTCAACCCGAGGTCGAACGAAAGACCAACACAAATTACCAACTAATTCGTACTTGTATAGATGAAATATGTGCTATAAATTTCAAACAGTTTGTATTTGCACAATTGATATATTTTATATAATTATTCATCTATCTGGCAACATTCCCGAATTATTTCTGTTCTTATCGATTGTTGAATGGCCAAAAGTTTAAGCTACATGCCACGCAATAAAATTTATAATAGCGATTTAAAAGATAGTTATCATATCTTCTCTTCAAAGAAACAATGGTTGCGAAAATTTGTACCCTTGAAAAATAGCTCGGTAAAATGTTTGCCTAAATGGTATCAGATTGTATTGTTGAAATTTAGTAGAGTTCCTCTCAATCACTGACAGTAAATTATGGATATCTGGCTTTTCAGCATCCTCGAGTTCCGAGAAGAGTTACAATTCAGCTTATTATATATTTATATTATTACATATTTATATACTTATATAGCTATATTGCAGCAATACCAATAATAAAGTGCTTATGACCTAAAGTTGAATATTCAGTCAAAAAGAGTACATTCACAATAATATTTAATATATTTCCATTACAAGTAACTATTAATACTTATATTTATTCTTTATTGGACTAAATTAACATATATTCAACATATATATATATATATCATAGGTACGTCAAATTATTATTTATATATTTACATAGATGCATTAGATAAATAACTTTATCACTATTTCAACATCCTCTTTAAAATATACCGACTGACTAATTAAAAAATGTGAGTAATGTCCCAGTAGGAATATAATAAATACATTATGTATTTACCTATGTATAAATAATAAATAAGTATTCCATTAACACTTTATAAATTACATATTCATCGATGTACGTATGTTATTTTATGCCTTATTTATAATATAATATGATTATATTACTTTTGTTGTAATTAAAAACAAATAATTGTGAAATGTGACAGTTTCTTTATTGAAGTAAAACTGTTGGCATTTTATTATTAAAACTAAACGCATTCTCGAATACACCAAGTATTTCGTATAATTATATATTTAGTCATATGCATTCTAACATATTTGTCGATAAAAGCAAGTCCATTCCTGTAAAATGTTTCAAGACATTCTCGTTCGTTTTACAAGTAAATAAGATCGTTTTTCGCGTGCTTATTATATAGAAGTTGATATGTGTACGTCTAAATCCATGCAAATATGGACCCCACGGGCTGTTACTAAGTAAACAATGAACAAAAAGAAGTTATTTATTGTTCCGGATACAGGTTGCTGGCTATTCCTGTTGGCTGTTGCTGGGTTACTCATGTATGTTCGTATAGGAGTTTTATTTTTGTATTTTTTTCGGTATTAAACGTTATTTTAAGACTTTTCTGTTAATACAAAAGTACTAATGACATGAAAATTATAATTTGGAATAAGTCTACGTTTAGCAAACAGAAAAGCAATAGATACTGGAAATTTATACAAATACTTGACAGGTTAATACGTCACCCTGTTCAATGGGAAGAGGCAAACAGCCATCAGATTGAAGTGATCATCATTTAAGCCAACCTTTGAATTTAAGATGTTGTACCTCTTGTGCTGTAATTATTGGCTTTTAACCATAATCATAGGAACTAAGATCCATCGTTCATTGGGTCTGTAATTACACTGGTTTGACTGCCTCGTTGGTCTAGTGGCTAGATGTAGGCCGCAGACCCGGAGGTCCTAGGTTCGAATCCCCGGTCGGACCCGTAAAAAGTTACTGAGTTTTTCTGTCGAAAATCTCAATAGCAGCCCGGAGCCTGGAAGTTGAAAGTTGGCTAATCTCTCTTGAGATTGGTCGCCGTTGTGGAAATCGGTCTGAAGGACTATTACACTGGTTCATTTGCCAATCGTCAATGCTATCTACTCAGATAAGCTAGACATTGGTCTACTACCAGTAAAAGTTTTTTATATTACATAAATATATGTTATGCAAATATCTTAATTATAAAACACCGGATGTGGTTGCCATAGAATTTGAAGAAATACCATTACATTATCATTTGTAATTGATGTTAAAATTTATCTTATCTTTACAAAATAGATAAAATAAACGTAGAGATAATTGTAATTTAAAAGCGCCAGTTCCTACACAATCATATCTAGTATGATAAAAAATTTCTTAACTACTACGATAGAACCTGATTTTGTTCGTAAATATCGTTAGTACAACATCGATTAAGACCACATGCAGTGAATATATTGTAATAAGAACTTTAAAAAAATTGTTATTGGGATTCCTTAAGTCGCAGAAGAAATGTATGATAATTTCATTGTTTATCTTTCTATTGTAATATATTCATTTTTTTTTCTAGAATATATTGACTAACACGGTCGTCCTTTAGCCTAATAAACTCGCTAATTACAAGAACCGTTAACTCTTCAAAGTGTTACAAGCTTTGTGTGGGGTTGTATTCATCACGTATATTTTAGTATTGATTTAAATCATTTTAATCATTTACTTCTTTGGTCTTGTGGCTTCAGATCCAAAATAAAATATAAAATTCATTCATATCTTAAATCCGGGTGCGTCCAATTATTAATGTTATTGGATTTCTAGTTATGAAATTCTTAGTAGCAGCTTAAAACCTATATCTATAAGGCTAAGAATTCTATGCCTCTGAGATCACGTAAAATGTCAGATTGCCGTCCCATCGAACTATGAGAGGAAGAGAAAAAGAACCTGTGAACCATGCACTTGTACGTTGTTATATAAAATTTGGTCAATAACAACAATAATTCGGATATCTGATTTTTTTGAAGTTTTTATGAAAACATATTCCATTATAAAATGTTCATTTATAGATATTTTTTTATTTTATTTGAATAATTTTCTCACAGAACCCTTAGTTAGCAAATTCCATATACAGATTAATATATTATTATTTCATTAAAAATATAAATTACTTATAATATATATTTTTTCATTTAACAATTTTTACGTATTGTATCAAAAGTATAACAATATACTATAATATACTTTTTATAAAAATAAATCTAAATAAATTAATTATAAAACTCGTTCTTATAAAATATAAACATACAAATACCTTATCAAACAACAGATAAACAAAATTTTATTCGAAGTCAAATTAATCTCAATTTCAACCGTTTTTATATCTATATTAAAATGCACAGGTCAATGCATATTTATTACCTATAAACTTACTAAAGTGTTATCTTCATAAAAATAAACGCAGGTGTCTGAATTCTTAATTTAATCTTTGAATTTAAATAATGAGCATTATTTGTTTTTTTTGTTTCTATTTGAAATTTATTAGAAATTTGTTATTTAATTTTATAATAACAGTCACTTTTATACGTGACAAGCAAATGAACTATGACGTAAAAAAAAATAGTTATGTTTCAATATAAGTCATAAAAAATAAATTTCAGGAATCTCATATATTTAATTGGGAATGTATTACAAAAAATGTTATTATTATATTCCAATGTGATTTGTGAAAAAAATAACTATCAGGTTGTATATATTATTTTACTTTAATCATAATTCGCTATTAGTTGGGGTTGTCGCAATTTGTATGCAACATGGTAAAGGATTTGACTGTCTTAAGTTAGCAGTCTGACGCCTCCCCTCTAGGGAAAGCTTTACTGATGGTAACTTTTCTGCCTCCGGGCTCGCAAAATCGATGTGTTGCTCCAGCAGTGGCGCTCCTCCGCAATTGAATTCGCGACCTTTTCGTTTCCATCTTAATAATATTATAAAATAATTAAATATCCATCTTAGTTCATTGTAGCAATTAAAATAAAAACGAATATGGAACACAATCCCAATTAAAATATATGAAGTTCCATGTCGGTAAGTGGTCTGGTAATAATCGTAAAGCCCTATATTTATGTGTTAGAAAATAAACTATTGACTAGCAACAATAAATACATATTCTTACTTACATATACACCTCCCCCTTTTGGGCTGACGTCACCTCCCCTTTAGAGGAAATAATTAATGGAACTTATTCCACTTCATTGCTAGATTGCTTATTGTTTTTTTTTCACTGAGATGAATTATAAACAAAATTTAAGAGCACATGAAAATCAGTGGTACTTGAGGTTAACCTGCAATCACGCAATCAATTAAGACGTTCTGATTCTAACTTGCTAACTCGACCTTCAAACCGAAACATCAATACAAATTATTGCCGTCAGAAGAATAGTTAAAAGAGCGGCTGATACCAATACAGATACAGACAAGCTAGCAAAAAGCCCTATCTTTAATTAACAGATTTACTGCTGTAGAACGATGATTGGTCGGTACTGCACCACGGTCGGTAATCCAAACATATTGCTCCACCAAAGTATATATTTTTGGAACATAAAATATTCCCGCGAAAGTTTATGCCTTGTGTCGCCGCAACGTTAGGAGGGTAAGTCATCAACATTTCAGCGTGCGGCTGCTGGAAGTCGACTCCGGTTGATTTATAAGTATTTTGATCTTGAAATTGTCTAGTCGTAGCTTATTTAAAATGTTCACGCTGATCGATGTATTTCTCTAGTTCCCTCATTTATGTGAGGTAATTCTTTACTCATCTATTCACGTAATAAAAACGTTAGATGTGTGTGTAAATTAAATATATTTTTAAAATATTGCTCATGGGAGACGTTACGTGTACAGATGTTAAAAAACAATATTATATGCTATTTCTACCAATAAACCGAGCTGGCCCTGTGGATATAATTCGTGGATCATCAGCAGAGGTTTTAATCTAGGCAAGTAGTACTAGCGCTGAGTATTTTAACCGACATTATAAAAAGATAAATCTCTAAATGTTTAGAGACTTTCGAAGATTTTTTTTTAAATTCACCTATTACCCGATAACGGCTCAACTTATTTGGATAGTTTAAGCTTTATTTTGTTAAAGTAGACCCCAGGTAGTCGCATATATTTTACGTCACCTATAATCGCTTTATAGTAATTCGGGCAAAACGATGTTTATTAGAATGTGTTGAATGTATGATTATCGTAAAACGGGACGAACGAGATTCGATCATTTGCAGTATAAAAGTCTAAGTATTTAAGCTGCGTTATAATTATAGAGATTTAGACTTACGATAAGCCACGTATTTTTATTTATATAATCACTGTAGTTGCTATGTTATCTAGTTTATAGCTTATATTACGTTTGCGTACTAATAAATTTGTTTAATATATATATAAATTATCTATGTTATTAAACTGAGTGAAGTGGTGAAACAGTTACCCTTGGAAGTTAAGAGGTATTACCGTACACTAGGACGCAAATTCTCACTCCCTTCTCTCACTCTCATCGTCTAACTTGACACGATCAAGAGCCCTTGCGCTTTGTATGCTTTTTTAAGACATAGGAATGTAACACCACTGATTTACTAATTGTGGGCTGCTACTGAGAATTTCTTAACAGCAAAAAATAATAACTTACGGGTTCGATCTGGGATTTAAACCCAAGACTTCAAGAGGATGTAAACAAGTGAATTGTAGAAAAACTTATCCTCTACATGTAAATAAAATTACAGGCAACCTTACTTTACCTGATATGTGAATGTCCCACTGCTGGGCCCTCTCTCCCTTTTTGAGGAGATGGTTTGGAGCTTATTCCACCACGCTGCTCCAATGCGGGTTGGTTGGTGGAATACACATGTGGCCTGAATTTCAGTGAAATTTGACACATACAGGTTTCCTCGCGACGTTTTTCTTCACCGTAACGTACGAGATGAATTATAATCACAATTAAGCATATGAAAATTCACTGGGGCCTTGCCGGGTTTTAATACATGATCATCGGTTAAGATTCACGCGTTTTTACCACTGGGCCATCTCGGCTGTTTACCTATTTGACAAGAATTAAGATTTTACCTCGTATAGTAGCTTACAGAAGATTAAATATTTATTTGATATCTTAAATCATCCCTATTTAATATTTACATAGTCGTAGCCAGAGAACCATTTGGCGCTACGCCCACTGAGACGTATGTGTCAAAGAACGATGTTCGTTTATTGCCTGTAATCAATACCTGTGTCTAAGCAATAATTGTATAATATATACCACAATTAATATTACTAAAATTAAAGTGACGTATTTTTATTTTAACAATATATTGCAATTTAAGTATTTATTTTATACTATATTATTTATATTTCAGATATAATAGTGACGATTAACATTAACGAAATTCTAAATTTGTAAATGGAATATTTAGTATTGGTACTAAAAGTAAGTAGGGACAAGAAAGAGTTTTTTGGTATTTATATAAATTTAATAAAATATTATTTATGGGATGAAATGCTTATCGTACCCGTGCGTCGTTGAAGAGATAATCTAGTAAACAGCTAAAAAAATTCGAATAAAATTTCACGTACCACCTAATACATAATTTTTCATATTCTCAATATCAATAAAAGACTAAAATGGTAATCCAGTCAACATGCCTAACAAACTACGAATAGGCAGCTACTTTATCAAATAAAATATTTAGATCAGTGTCTCGGTCACTGGAATAATTTGTATTTTTTAAAACATTTCAATTTGATTAATTATTTTTTAATAATGCGATCCAATTTGCCTAATTGGATAGTCATCTAGGTTAATTATATGCTTCCGTTTTGATTAATTTAATCGGTTTTATTTAAAACCCATTACAAAATAAATTTCTTAGACGACCAAAATGTTGAAGAAGTTATTCGAAGATAATCTTAATTCTAATGCTCGTGGCTTATTTTAAAAATATTTATAGATAGTGAAACACAGTTATAAACTAACTGATTAAATATTTTTTTATTTTACTTAATTTTTAATAAATAATGCTTCAATCAATACATGCTAAGAGCTTTATAACATATTAAATTAAATTTAGTTATAAAAGTTTTTTACAACTTTTTCATAATATAATATTTATTTAAACATGTTACGTAATAAGTTAAACGTCGTAACAAGTAATTGATTTGAAGAAAACCTTAGTTAATTTAGAAAAGTAATTAATCTATGTTACCTGTAACAAAATTAAGCGAAGCGCTCATACCGCTGAAAAACACGAAACAAATTCACAACACAGCACATTCGAAAATCAATTTTCATCACTAACTATCACCAAGCAACCGTGCCCCTTTAGGCAACCGACGTACAAATTAAAAGTTATCGAAAATGTCAATTTGCGCGTTCGATTTTCAAATCGCTGTCAAGTCGCGCGTGTTGGCTGTCTGCGCGTGCGTCGGGCACTGCGTCCGCGCTGCATGGTTTGCGCACACGCTGCTATTGAACTTAGCTGAAGAGCTTTCGCAATTGTTTCACGATTTACGGCTGCACCGATAAAATGCTAATAGTGGTACCGTTACGATTATTGATATCATAATATGCATAATATTGAGTCTTCATATTGTAAGACTTTAATGAGTTTTGCAAATTAAATGTGTATACATTAAATAAATATTTTTTATAATTCGTTCAGAATTAAAATAATAAGTAAAAACAATTAAATATGTATAGATTTTGTTCATATTATTAATTAAATAATTTGATTCATTTTATAAATATTATTTATCTATTTAATTATTTTAGGAAATGTTAATAGAATGAGAATGAAATAGGTGTGTGGCATCCAAGTTATATTGATACTGACTTCCTTGCTGGTTGTTCATGACTGAATCTACATTCTGATTCATTCGTAGTTTTAAAGTTAAATAATGAATTAAACATCTTTATTTTGTTTTTGAACGTATATTTTATAATTGCATTTATATTTAAATCCCTGTTCCCGTAGGAGCCACACCAAACAATCAATCAATATGTACGCGAACAGTTACACAATACTCAATGAGATTCGTGATTTTACTTCACATTCTGTAAATGTCGCTCGACAAGTTTAACGCAGGATTATTCGAAGACCAATATTAATTTGCAAGTAAAACGCACAAATTGTACCCTTTTTAAATACCCATTGTTTAAATACGGCCCAAAGCAGACCTGGGGGTATTATACTTGATCACATTGTCTAACTTATTATTTTAGTATCTAGTGATTTGAAACTTTATTACATCGGTATAAGGTTTATTTTTATATGCGCATCAGTTTTGTTTGCTTTGAATATTTGCACTTGGCTTGTAAGTTTTGTAATTGTTTCGAGCCACCGCTTTTATAAATTGAATGTGTAAGTTTTAAACAAATAGACGTGTGAGCTGTCTGTACACCAGTATGCAAATACATATTACAGCGGGAACAGGGCTGCTAGGCGCAGTTGCAGCAATTCTGTATATTCCATTCCATATTTTTTTCCAGACTGGATTATATTAGTTTCTCGAACTATTTGAGGTGTCTTCAATAAAAACATTCGGTAATTATTTATACCTAGCATTGGTTTACCAGTTATAAAATCTTTGTTGTGGTTTGTTTTTTTTATATAGAATAGGAAAGCGGACGAGATTATGGGCCACCTGATGGTAAGTTGTCACCATTGCCCTTGTAAGAAAAGTTAACCATCGTTTACATAGCCAATGTTCAAAAATAATTATTTCAAATTTTTCTAGACGGCCACACAACATTATATAACGTGAACCGAATATTACTGGTGGCTGAAGATTTTCATGTCGGATGAAAATCTTCCACATGTGCATCCACTAACCCACAGTGGAGCAGCGTGGTGGAATTAGTTCCTAACCACAAACGTGGGACACTTACATGCTGTTACTTTACTTTAAGTATGTATCAAAATCAATTAATAATATTTTTTTGTGTATGTTTTTTTTTATAAATCACTTTTCTTTTGTTCATAGTAGCAGTGAATGCTTTTAACATTATGCTTGCCAATGTCTATACTAATAATATAAATGCGAAATTAATTCTGTCAGTCTGTCTGTTATGCTTTCACGCTTAAAGTGCTGAACCGCATTTTATAAAATCTCGTGTAAGGCAAGTGTATAATGGCATGTGTTACTACTCGGTAGCGATAGATGGCGGTAATAAAATCTGTCGCTGATTCGCTACTGAATATACATAATGTAAAGGTGATTTTGTTAAATTGATCAGACAAAAATAAATCATAGTATGAACAGTGGAAAGCTCTTCCCTAGTTTCATTTACCGTTTGATCCCCCGATGTTAGTTCGGCGAAAACAGCAAGCTTGAACCTTAAGGAAGGGCCTAGGTGGGCGAAGTCACACGCGAAAACTAATATATATACTTATATTATACTCCAAATGATTTTTTTTTTACCAAAAACGTCATAAAATATTGATTTAAGTATGAATATTTACTCTGTGATAACTAATTTATTATTATGATCAGTTATTTATGTTCTCATGAATTATTTGTTCTCACGAACCCTAAATTACTTATCTAATCGTATTACACTAATATGGTTCGGCGGCACTTTGTAATCGTTATCGTAATCGGTCATACACCAGATATTACAGAGTATTACGAAAATCCATGCTGAATGTGTAATTTACTAATTTAATCTGTCATGTAACATGTTTACATACAGACAGATTTCCCTAGCAAAATCATAGTTAGCAAAAGGACCCAGTTTCGTTTGCATGTTGTAATAACCGTTATGGTGTGTGGTACAATTTTTATTTCAATAATATTATTTCCAACAATGTACAGTTCTATGTAAGAAAAAAACCTTTTGAATCAGAGTAAAGCGCCGTAAGTACAAGTCATCTACAATTCCTATTGTTATTATATCTCAAGGTTGTTAGCGCATTGGTGATTTAAGGAATAGTTAACATTTCTGACTGCACCAATATCTATTGGTAACACTAGTAGATGGTGCATTTGCTAGTCCAACTGCTATTATAAATAAATGAAAAAAGCAACATTTTAATTACGTACGTTTAAAATTAATCGCTATTCGCTTGTAAAATTTATCGTTATTTGACAATATCGGTATTGATACCAACTTGTTGAATTTGACACACTCACTCGCCTCAGAGCGATTCAGTGTGTAATATGAATTATTCATTTTCGTATGAAGGATCGCCATCTAATGGCCGATGTATGAAATTCTTTGATGCTATCTCGAGATTTGTTATACTTAAGTGGTATTTATATGCTGTATTCGAAACTAATGAAGCCGGGAATACAATATTTAAACGAGTTCTTCACAACGCATGCTACTTATTGTACTGTTAAGCTTTTGCAATTACGATTATGTATATTTATTTTAAACAGTATTTCATGCAATCGCTCCTCTAAGGATTTTGTTTGTTTACTGTCAATTCTTAGTTATTATAGTTCATAAGTTCTTAGAGCCAAGTTGCACTTTCATAGTCAGATGAATCATTCGATTACTGGTGAGAGACGAGATTTAGGCCTTGCAGTGGCCTTTGCGTGTATCTGCAAGCACGATCAAAGGCACTTCAAATCTATATCAATGATGTTTAATATCCTCCTGACCGATTTCGGCAACGATAACCAATTTCAAGAGAGATTAGCCAACTGCGCAGGACATATTATAGTGTACAAGTGTGTTCCAATTCAACCTTGCATCTGCTAAATTTTTTTTAGTTGTATTACTGAATATTGTCTCCACATCAAAATTAATTAAATTCAAATATAATAGAAACTCATTTTTTATTATATACTAGATTGTTACACATTATTTAGTAAAGACTTACAACAAAGTACAAGAAAAACTAGTCTATGAATGATGATGATGATGATGGTGAATGAAAATGAATCTATGAAATCGAATCGATGTCTTTTAATCTCAACATACCAACATACATTTTTATATTATATAAGATTTTTATGTAAGATGTTCTAGATGAGGACAAAACTCGTCTTTTGATTACATGTAGTTATGTGTATGTAATATTATGCGCTTACATCATACAAAGGATACTAGCCTAGCATGTTCTGTTCATATTGTGCTGACAGCAATGTATCGGTGGCAGTGTTCACGTCGGCTAATAGCAGTCAGTAGACATGACATGGTAGGTAGCCTTTTGCAAGGTAACGTTTTGTAATCGTTTGCTTATTATCGATTGCTAATCAATACGGAAATTCAGGGTTTAACCCTTTATCCCTCTGGCCGCGTCCCAAATTGTATGCCAAATAAATATTTTGTTCGATTTTTAAAAATATATTTTTTTTTTAATTTATTTACTTATTCTTGATTCTAAATATAGTGTAAAAATATGCAGTGATATAAAAAAATCAATTAAGAGTAGCAGAAATCAAATATATAGACGTAAGTATTACATATTGAATAAATGTGCGCAAAAGCGGTTTCATCGCTTTATTATCAAATTGATAATAATAAAAATCATTTTACAAGGTTTAAGATCGGGTAAGTGCAGTCAAATTAAAAAAACAACTATTATTGATTTACTCTCTCTTATATATTTCGAATATAAATTTGTCTGTCCGTTTTAATACATCGGTAGTTTTAAAGTTACATAGACACAATCAAACTTCATTACAGTTTCAGTATATTCATTGACAAGTAAATCAATTAATAAGTATCGAATTATATCCTTTCAGTTTAAGTATATACAGTGGTTCGAAACCGTTGGTTTTCTCTATAATTATCAACTACCGCCAAGTTCATCGTTAGAAAAAACAAACACGTTTGTTATTATAACGCTTCAACAAACATTTGTGGTTTTGAACTTATTTCTGTTTTAGCAATTATTATACAAACTCATTGAGTGCAGGGGTTATAAACGATTCAATATATATTTTTAATATTTTCAATATTATTTTTCATTGATAATTGTAGACATATTGGTAAAATTTTTAAACGTAGATATTATATAGTCAAATTCTTAGTAAATATTAACGAGACGCTTAAATTATATGTCTGCTTAATGCGAAGATATTTAAATGTATATAACTCACTCAACAAAATAACATTTAATACAATCACTATATAACATAGTCTCATCAGTATCAGCTCAATATCATATAATCAGCTCCCGTCTGGATCCGTCATAATTATAATTATATTCTACCGACAAGCAACAACACAATGCACAGTTTGTTGTTGCTTAGTATTGTTGTATTCCGACTTGAAGAGTCAGTAAGAAAATGTAACTACAGACACAAGGAATATAAATATTATTTAATCGTTTCCTTGTTTATAATTATAGATTTTCTCCGTAAAACGAAAGATTTCCCAGGAATGGACATTTTTTCTATTATCAAAGCGATCAGTCTTAGAAGATCTTCAAAGCATGAAACGTTTTGAACAATTAACAATTTTCTGCATTGTTATCGGGTCAAATAATGGAACGTAATTGATATTTAACGAGCAAAGTCGAGCACAATGGCTAGGCAATCTCAACCTTACCTCCTAATAAGCTCCCTCATTAACTTAAACCGTGACTTAACTTTTATCAAACCCGTTAAGTGCTTTAATAGAATTATGTTAAAAATTATTTATGTTACTTTTTTCAATAAATCTCGACGAATCGGTTTAAATTTTTATCGTGACTTGTGCACGATAAATTATTTTCTTAAATTCATTTTCAATTTAAATTTAAACGATAGATCTGTCTTAGCTAACACAATTTCGTCAGATTTCTATTACATATATATGTAAAGGATAGCTTTAAATCTCGTTTGAACTGTGAGGAACCATTTTCTGTTGCAAGTCGAAATCACACACTACAGAATAGCTACAGGATAGGCTACGAGTTACACCTCAGTTTGTTTATTGTGATAGTGCTTGTAACAGCCTATGAAAGTCCCATTGCTGGGCTATAGGCCTCCTCTCCTCTTTTTGAGGAGAAGGTTTGGAGCTTATTCCACCACGCTGCTCCAATGCGGGTTGGTGGAATTCACATGTGGCAGAATTTCAGTTAGACACATTCAGGTTTCCTCACGATGTTTTCCTTCACCGTAAAGCACGAGATTTAAGAATTATAATCACAAATTAAGCACATGAAAATTCAGTGGTGCTTGCCCGGGTTTGAACCCACGATCGTCGGTTAAGATTCACGCGTTCTTACCACTGGGCCATCTCGGCCCAGTGGTAAGAACGCGTGGCCCTCGGTGATAGTGCTTACGCGAAAGTAATGCGTGAAGGTTTTATCAACATACACATGAATTATTATTAATAAAATTAAAACACATATAAGTTCAGTGATTCTTCCTTGGGATTGAACGTGCGTTCTTTGTTTTAGATCTATTTATTCTGTCAACTAGACAAACTATCAACTATATTACTTAACAGGACTAAAATTTAAAAATGTACAACTTGCATAAAATGTTCACAACATCAGAATATCTTTATTTAATAATAATATATTTAACTCGCGGCAAAGTCAATGAACTATAATTCTAGTGTTATGGTAACGTTTACAGTTATTTACATAACCTTAAATCAAACAATATAAATACGCTCGTAATTGTTAGAAAGTGTATTACAGTAGCTTGAATATAAAATAGTGTGAACTCAGTATTATTTTTTATATATCTATCTTTCTTTACTGATAAATAAAGAGACTTTTCTTGTAATACCTAAGTGAAATAACTAATAAACCAAAATACATTCAACTTCTTTATATTTAGACGTGAAAAGTGTGAATTTCATATTCTTGTAAGTTGAAATATATTAAATTCACAAGAATATTAAATTAAAACTAAAAAGATTAAATTTTAAACGTGAATGACGTTTACATATTGTATGAAGTCTACGTATTGCGAAACTAAGGAGGTTAATAATGCATTTAATTATAAAAACTGTAGGATAAAATTATATGTCAAAATACTATTTTCATGTTGTGTTTCGTTTTACTGCGACAGTAACAGTGCATTTGTTTATTTAAATCGTCACATTTCATTTGTATTTTATCTGTGTGCGTGAGCAAAATATGTATACTAATAACTAATATTTCTAGTTTTAAATTAGCTCAAGCCAAGATCGATAATTAGGTATTCGTCTTTCTCATCTCTAGGTTTAATACCGCTAAGCTATCGAGGCTAAGATATGGGAGCAAACATTTTAAAGCTACCGAGACGTACGCCTTAATACAATAGACTTGTTCTAAGCATTAGTTAATGACATAGTAATCTAAATGTAGGAAGTGAATTAGCAAGTAATTATCCTGGCTGACTACAAAATTGCAATTAAAAAGGATTTAAGATGAGAGAAGAAACAGCTGAAATAACTGTAAATATAATGTTATAAATGGCTGCATTTCGGGTCTATTTTTAAAACTAGCATTCTGCAAAAGTGTGTGCTCACAAACTACAGCACTGGCAATTCGCTATTAAAAATTAGTTTATAAGAAAAACTAGCTTTTTATTAGTTTGATACATGTGAGACTTGAACCAAGGACTTTCGGATGGGATTAGGAAAATACTTGCAAAGGGAGCTATGATAATGACTAAATAAAAAAAAATACGGAAAACTTCATCTACTTCATTACATTTTATAGGTTCCGATGACATAATAACATATATAAATGTATGTACATAATTTATTTTTATGATGGATATCCTTACATAAAACAAAATTATTTTATTTTATATAAATATGAAAAAAAAACGCATGATTTTTTCGCTTGAATATTACAACATAACCCCGGTAAAGCGCAATTCTGATTCTCTGGGCGAATATTGAACCAGCTAAGTAGTCGAAGCCATACCACATTTTACTTAATATATCTTCATCGATTGAGAAACTACTAGAATACTATATAATCACACACACACAACACATAAACTACTCGTATGTACAATGTATAAATTCAATAACAAAATTGTTTGTTCATTTTAACAGTAAAATACAAATGAAATATTTGCAATTTTCTATAAGTAGTTTATTGTACAACCAAATAAAACATACAATGGCGGACAGCCGAAAATTTAAACACAGAGACAACATCGATCAACATTCAGCTATTTGTCACTGAACCGAGATTTACGTGCCCACCGCCAAGATCAAAGGTAGCGCTCGCTCCTATAACAAAATCAAAGCATTTAGTTTTAAATGCCGCACACGTAAAAATAAATAAGGCTGTCTACAAACTATACCGCTGAACTGCGACGAAACTAACGAAATAATGGCGTCACCGGTTATAACTCTGCGGGTGTCTGTTGATGTTATTTTTTTATTACTTTTGTATAAGATCGGAAGACAAATCTTTAGTTTTGTAATAAACAATTGTTTGCTTTACTTTTGAGTATTGGATATACAAAGAACATGAATAAACATTAATATATCTTTGTAATAAGTTATTGTGGATTTTTTAAGATATTTGAATCTGTGGCTTTTACGAGAAGATATAGTTAGGAACCTAATTAAGTTGTTAAGATTTGGGAATTATATTTTTATTTACTTTTAACGAATATAATATATTAGCTTGTTACATAGTATTGTAGGGTAATATTATATTAATGTTGGTCCATAGGTGAAAATGTTTTCTAACTAGAAACCGATAACATTAATTAAAAATATGATTGATAAGTAAACCGCCCCTCGCGCTTTGCTCCTTATAATTAAATACTTATTATGAGTTTTGTCAATGTTCTAACCTGGTGTACACATACAACATCACTCATGGGTGTATTCGGCGGTGAAGGAATCATAAGGAATTAGGAATGTGTTGGGTAAAATTTTACCAACTTTGGTTACATCAGAGAGGCACTGACGTTTGACGAATGGAATATTTACACTTTACTGTTACGAACTTGTTATAGTAGTACAAAAAATATTTTTTTATTGTAATATTAATCGCGTAGTTTAGAAGCCGCCTTATTCACTTCTACAACACTGGACGTGACGTGATTGTAAGCGGTCGCATTTTTATTTATTATGGATTAGTTAGTAATGTTTTGATTTTATTTTAGACGCCGTTTTCTTCTCCCTGGTAAGATTAAGCTGGAATTTTTAAGAAACCAGTTAAAGCCGAATAATTTTGACTATTCGGAATACGATACACGTGTTATTATTGCGCGTAGTAACAGATATCGAAGGAATTTCAATGATTTATACATCAAATTATATTTTATCTATACATATGCAAACAATATTTGTTTTATATTAAAGTAAATGATGGTTATCTTATAAGCAATCAATTTACGAGATGTTAAAAAAAATTAAAATAATAACATTTGGACTATCCATATTTGATCATACGATCATGACAATAAAAAAAGATGTAACTAATATTGGCAAACATTTATTTTTAATTACAGTAGCCTTCCTCGAAGTAAACCTGACCACTTCGTACATTGTTTTGTTTATGATAAGGTGAGGCTATTTTAAGGTTTTTTTAAACATTATATAAAGTGAAATAACAGCCAGCTTAGGCGTCCTCTCATTTAGAGGTTTTGAGCTTATTCCACCACGTTGCTGCAAGGCGGGTGGAAACACATGTTGTTTTCATATGATACGGGCAACAAAAAAAAAGACAACTTATTTCAAAAGTTAGTTTTTCTTTAAGTTTCCATGTTAACAAATCGGTGTCAGTAAACATCATTGCTTTCGCGAACGAAAGTATTAAAGAAAATTTAATTTATAAAAAAATTATCCTTATCAAAGTTCATTCACCCCAACCCGAATCTACCCATTCCTCCACAAAAAGTGAAAGGCGATATATTTAACAACTATAATTTGCCCTCAACCGACGTTGCCAATTGGCGTATTAAGTTACACACGCGATCTGCCGACAAAGACCGAGAAAAAACATATGACATAATAGATTACATAGATATTAAGACCTAGATGTGACTTTATGTATCATATAAACAGAATTTGATTATTAAAATTTGTACACAGTTATGTTAAAAGTGTAGTTTCAAATTACATGATGATGAATTGTGCTGATATTATTAGATTTTGCGATTACTACAGACAACGAACCGGTTGGCATGGTTGGCAAGTAGGCAAGTATCTATACTTGCCTTTCACGCCGAAGGTTGTGGGTTCGATTCCCACCCAGAACAAACATTTGTGTGCATGAACATGTCTTTTTGTCCTGAGTCTGGGTATAATTTTCTATATAATTATGTATTTACAAAAAAATAGTAGTATATGTAGTATATCAGTTGTCTGGTTTCCATAGCACAAGCTCTGCTTAATTTGGTGTTGGTAAAATGATGGCCGTGTGTGAATAATGTCCCAAGATATTATTATTATTATATTTAATTTTAGCCTATTTTATTGAGTTTTCTATCAAAATATATGTCCAAGGTTTAACCCTTTACACTATTATTTTACTCATAAGACAAGCTTAAATTTTAGTTGAAGAGGAAAATAATACGAATAAGGCCAACGACTTCTTGTAGTCTAAAATAATGTATATTGATGATTGGTTGGTCTACATTATGTAGCAACTGAGTGAACTGCTTTAAAACACAAAAATACATGTGACTTATCTACAAAAGATATAAATTTGATGATCTACAAAACTACCAAAGCTTTTTAAACCTGCTATAGTTTTAATGGTTGGAATATTTTAAAGTATCAATTTTCGATACGACTAGGTTATAATAATGAGCCACATATAAAAATATAATATAACATATGATATAAACATAACATATTATAGCTATGAAGTTTCAAAATATAACTTATCATATTCAGGTAAAAACAAACAAGTTTATGATTTCGACGAAGCAAAGTTAAATATTTTTTTAGAAAACTAGAAGCTAATGACTTACTTAGTCTCATTAAAATCTATTTTTTGTTTATATTTTTATTTCTGAGATGTTTATGTGTCACATCAAAATATACAATATTTTATATATATTATAATAGACAATATTTTAAAAATAACCACACTAATAGCGTTAATAATAATGTTAGCAAAATATTATTATCTAAGAAATATATTTGCTAACTGAATATCACTTCCAGACTCTTTATATATCTGTAAATATATATATAAAAACGTTCCTGTTAACTGACGGTAAACTTCCATTCAATTCATTCAATTCTGAAATAGCAAATCCCGATACGACGCAAGTTCTGACCGTGGCAGACATCCAATCACCTAAACCCGTTTGGTCCGTAACGAAATTATTTCCACATCAAATAAATACTCTCGATCAACATTTAAATAATAATATTAAATGAGATTCCTTGAAGTTACTACCAATAAATTTAAAGGATTTATTTAGACCCAAAATGGCTGAACTACTTATATATTAATAGCTATCGTTGTTGAATAGAAAATAATTCAATAGATTTATGATACAAGACTTTTCAATATATATAAATGGAAAAAAATAAAATATTATTATTTAATTATTATATTTAATTATAGAAAATCGATTATTAAATATAAATATTCCAACAGTTTGGAATTCCACCAAGAAAACGCTCGGTGACAGAGCTTTGTAAGCTTTGCAAGCCTTCACTTATTCTACCGCTAAACTACTAAGTATTGTTGTGTTCCAGTTTGAAAGGTGAGTGAGCCAGTGTAATTACAGGCATAAGAAAAATACGTTTTTTCTTCCCAAGTTTGGTCGAAGCATTTGTTATGTAAGGAATGTTTGATATTTCGTACAGCGCCAATGTCTCTGTGCAGTGCTGATCACCATGCCCATATATAACTATAGTGAGATTTGATTATCAATTAATTATTTCTTTTACACGAGCTAGCATGTTTTATAATAATAAAACATAGATTCCGAATAATTGAGCTTATATTATTCATTCATTTAACATGTATAAGATTAAAGGTACAGCTTGAGCTTTGAGCTTCTTCAGTGACGCCGCTCAGTATTGTACCAAATTTTATTATTTCGTTTCGCATTCCAGCAAATTTAGTAATTGGTCTATTTTGTATCAATTTATTTGCAAGCTTGTGTCTCCTACATACACGGTTTGTGCACTTACATATTGCTTTGATATATCTGATAAAACTAACAATCTTCTTCTCAATCTGACAATCGTCTTACTAAATTTGTTGCGATGATATGTATCAAAAATGTCTTAAAATACCACTGACGTCGAACAAAGCTGTACAAAACATCAGCCATTGATTCCGAAAAATAGTTTTTGTATTAGTCTAAATCAAAAATATAGTCCCTTCTAAGCACTTCTAAATGTAAATCTCCTACTGGTTTGGAATATACATTCTACCGAGAAACAGCAAGGAACTGAATAGTTGCTTTATTTTAATAATACATTCGCATTGGCAACCAATACATAACCATTTATCAAATGGAATCAAAACATTATTCAAAGCTTTCTGACCTTCAAAGAGGTTTCAAATAGATACGTTATTTTTTAAATGTTATAAATACACCGACGCTGTTGTTTGTACATAGTCCTGCGGTGGGTGAAGGATATATTTATTTGATTTTCAAATTTATGTATAATTTAAATGAAATTAAAAAATACAAACTTTAAACAGCATAACTAGTTAAAATGTTGTTTTGGTTGTTTTATAAGCTGCGTCGTCGAAACATATAGATTCAATACTTCTGTAAACTATTTCTAATAAAATAACAGTTATCGATATTTTCTTTTGTGGCTCGGCAGGCTTAAGAATTACAACCATATTCTTAACAACATGCTTAGTATATATTATCTGTGTCAAATACATTTAAATGTAGGCGTTTAATTATATGCTTTTCAGGATTAGACGTAGCCGTATTTTCTCCTATAATAGTTAATACAGCGTGTATTAGTCGTTGAAATATATCGTACAATTCGATTGCAAATCAAACACCCTACATACTTTCAAGAATGTGGCTGTTATACGTTTATCGTCCTTGGCTAATTTAGCAATGCTAGGCCGCCTAGAGAAACGAACCGTTGTAAATCTTGCGAATATTCGATTGGTACAAGTGATCTTAATGCAACATTTATTTTATTCATATTTATATATTAAATTAGAAATAAAATTAATAATAAAAAAACTTTAGTAAAATGTGTTACGGAATATATTCATTTGAAACAACCCCTAATGTATCTATTTCCCAGCGCAAAACATCATTGAAATCAGCTGATTTCATAAAAAAATATTCACTCATATATTGTGCTCTTGTAAAAAAAGTTTAGCGATACTTTTATCTTCATAACCATTGAAGAAGATCTTTAAAGAAGAAGGTATTCAAAATATTTAAAAAGGTAACATTGAAAACGGAAAATGTGGTATAAATTATATAAACTAATTGAGAAGCTTCTCCATTTTTTGAAGTCGGTTAATCATTTAGTATATATATGGAACAAAATTTGATTTATATTTTGTATATTCAATATAACGTACTCCTGACCTATTTAGACTATGGCCATATTAGTGATAGTAGACAAAGTGCTGTGGTTGAAGACATCATTCATTGCAATTTCCATTTGCATCCAAACTATGAAACCTTTAGCCGTATAAGCTATGCACTAGCCCTGATCGGACAGCGCCAGACCTCTCTTTGGTCCTCTTGTAGTACTGCCATTCCATTGGATTAACAAATACACAATCACGATACCTATGATATCACGACACCTCCTCTTTGGGTAGATTTATAAAAACTTATATCACTTTTGACCATCAGTGAATTAATCAAAGCGAAGATTAATATAATTAGAATTGTATGTATATCAGTAAAATGTCCCTCTAGAATGACAATAAATGATATTTCCATACGCAGCACTTTGTATACTATCACTATTATATAAGCTTCTTATCAAAGTGAAAACTACAAACATAACATAAGAAGTTCGGAACGTGGTTACTTCACACTTCGAATTTACAAATCGTTGGTGTCCGTTCAAGATAAAATGCAAATGGTCAGAAAATACGTAAATTTAGCGCGACTATCAGTCTAGACTATTTACACTGAATTATGTTGGACCAAGACACAGGTATTTAGTATAAACAATGCCTGTCGTTGCAGTACAGATAACGACGAAAGTATTTACGAGTGAATACATTTTGCAAGAATGAATGCAAGAATTCTTGCTTACGAATTTCGTTGGATAAATTTTATGATATGTATTGCAAGTAAGACAACAGTATTTCGATTGTTAATATTACAATTGATAGATACTGTTTCATTATCACCAGTTATCTAGCAATGACATTAGTCAATTTAGTATATAGACCTTCCAGATATAGAAGTAACAGTAATTGTTATGTATTATAAAAATCGATAAGTGATTCGAAATTTTATAGTGAGTTATTGATCTGAGTGTTACGAGCCCTAATGGTTTAGACGTGAATCTTAAATGATGATTGAGAGTTCCAATCCGGACAATTAATCTCGTGCTTGACTTCGAGGAAAACATCCTAAGGAAACTTGCGGACGAAAATCTGCCACGTGTATCTCCCAACCCGCATTGGAGCATCATGGCGGAGTAAGCTCTTCTCCTCATAAGGCAGAGAAAACCTTATCCCAGCAGTGGGACATTTAGAGCTGTTACTTATTATTAATCTAAATAGTTATGAGAAATATAACTAGTCACTAATATTATATATAAGCACTATTCACTATTTTAGATGACTTTGATACGGATATTAAAAATATTTGATGCAAAGTACTTATTTCAAACTTTGAAAGCCAAGAATTTATCTTCATCATCATCATTTTGAGTTTTCAAGTTCTTGATTTGTTATTACAGATCATTGTATGTTTGGTATTAAAGGAAAACATTTGAATCGCCATAACTTGCATTTGAGGGAGAAAGGAGACGTTTGCCCAGTGGAGGGACATTTATGGTATTAACATACCAACCAACATACAATATTTATTGTTTTTAAATTTGAAAACTGTTAAATTAATTTGATTTTAAGTATTTAAAAACTAACAATTATATATAATGTTAATGTTAAAACACAAAATGCCTGATTCATGGTCTGATTGTACATTTAACATTTGACAATGATAAGGAGATAACTTTATGAGAGGGCGTGAACCAACTTCACTAATTAATTGTTGTTTAAATAATTTGATCTGGTTTCAACGGACCTTTAAGGAGATAACACATCGCCACAGCTTGTAACCAATTAACCGAAACAATATTTGACCTAATTAACACCTAAAATATGTTGAACATAACTAAAGTATTGGTTGATAATATAACAGATAGATATAAATCTATTTGAGTTTCTTTGTAAATTTACTCAGCTGAGACATAATTCATGCTCTCAATATTTTATATACTTAACGTTCCAAAATAAATATGGCAATATCATTAATATAGGCAAGATGAATATAATTTACATTAACGATAACTACTTCTTCATAAAAATTACCGAAGAAGTAGTAGAAAATTTACAACTATAACACAAATATATATGATACACACGTGGCAGATTTTCATGCCACAAATGCAAGGTTTTTCATGATATGTTCCTTCACCACCGATCACAAATTAAGCACATAGAATCTCTGTGGAACTTGTCCAGGCTTGTAAGAGAAATTTTCGGTTAAGATTATATAATACCCTATCTTCGCTTATCTTAAAAATAAGTATGAGCATAATAGTAGGCAAATTTAAATGTAACCCAAAATTTAATGTCAGAAAAGTTATATTTATCTTGCCATAAAATTTCTACTACTCCAGATAAGTACTTTAGAAAAACTATTCTAGGATATTGCATAAAATTCTCCCTACGATTTATTTAAGATAAGCAGCTTAGCAAACCGTTACGAAGTTGATAGGTGTGAAAATGACCGCTCTTAAATTAGCTAAGTGGCTTTATCGACTCGTTCTAAGCTGCGACAAATGGCGCCATAATATTATACATACGAACACTGCCATTGGACAACTAACGATCTTTTATACCAATATTGGCCAAACATGATACTTAGTGTGTGCAATATGCAACACGAAAGTAAAGGTACCATAATAAAATGTATTAAGCTCTGGAAGATCTATAACAAAAAAAAGAAGTCAAGTACCGATTTACACCGACTAAACCACTACATATTATAAAACAAAGTGCCCCGTAGCATCTGTCTGTCAGAACGCGATAAAATTTTTTTTTGGTTTTCACCAATAAACGGAGTGATTCATAAGGTTAAGCGTATAGCTAATCAATGTTTGTGTAAATTGGCTAATATATGACGATGATTATTGAAGATGTCGAACAAACCATGGGGCCTGAAAAATTTACTGGCGTGTGCCACGAAAATCAGTAGTTATAAGTGTAATATCACTATATAATCGTTTTAAGTATGCCATTATTATTTATATATTTTAATATGATTTCGATATAATAAAGATATCAAAATTTTGCCAAGTTCCACGTTCGAAATTATAATACGACTACATGAAGTGATTTAATATATTAGATATGCACTTTAATCCATTCTGCAGTCTGGTTCAAACATGCAGCTTTCACTAAATTCTCTATTCTGAGTTAAAGATCTTGTGACACAGTCCATTAATGTTCTCGAAATTTCTGGTTTATCGTATTATATTGTATAGGGAATATAATTTAAAGAACATTTTAATTACAAATTCTTGCATTGATAAATTCTTGGTGACCTCTAATATGTTTAAATCACTATCACTAAGTTAAATTAATTGTAATTCATGCTACAGTTATAGCTTGCTAATGAGAATTACGTTCAAGTCACACATATGTCTAATTTCATATGAAAATTATTCTCTATAATTGTGTTAACGCGTGCTTTAAATATCAATATTTAAAACATAAGCCTCTCTGACCATTGTCCTTCCTCAAATGAGTTTCCCTATTTCGAACCATTTTTACTTCTCACCATCTCTTGACAAATATTTGTATACTTTGTTTTATTTACATTACTACAATATCATAGTATTATTGCTTCATCGGGAGTATTTTTTGTTAGAGAGAATACAATAAGATTCTCACAATATTTCTAATTATTTTGAAATTAGCATTTAAATTATATTATATTTTCAAATTAAGCTGAAATTGACGCATAGTTATTATCTATTTTGAGTTTTAAATGGTCTGGGACTTTTAAAACGACTTTAAATAAAACGCAATCGTCCATGTACAAGGTTGGGCCAGTGTTCGACCGGCGTTGGGCCAATATTTGGCCGGCTTTGGGCCAGCGCATTGCTTTACAATAAGATCACATTTACACGTGGCGTTTATTCGGCATTGGATATTTGATAAGGATGGGTGTAAAAATGTACACCAAAATAGAGCGACTAAATTAAAATATATAAAATGTGATCCGATTGCAAAATAAATAGGCCCAGCACATTGATCGTGTGCTGGGCGAGCGTTGCTTGAGACGAGCAAATTTCAACAAAAAATCACTAATCTGTATACAATAATCAATACGGCAAATATATAAGAAATTGAATTACGACGATATTAATGCTTCAAGTGTCATGGTGTTATTATTTATAATGATTAACTTAACTACGTCGTCGGTCTGGTGGCTAGGTAATAAGCTGCAGGTTATGAAGTCCCGGTTTGTAAAACCTTGTCAAGCCAATGTAATTTATTGGATTTTCTGTTAAGGAGTTCTCAATGCCAGCTAACAGTTAGGAAGTATTTTTTCAGTAAGTAGGTCGTGTACCAAATGGGCCACATAATTTAATGTGGTCACTACCACATACCACTGACCACGGACACTGGTGATTTAAGAAATATTAATCATACCATATATTAACAATGCGCCATAAATTTTGGGAACTAAGATGCTATGACCCTTGTTCCTGTAACATTAAATTGGCTCACTTACCTTTCAAACCGGAGCAGAACAATACTGAATATCGCTGTTCGTAAGGTAGAATATCTGATGAGTGGGTGGTACAACCCAGGCGGGCTTGTACAAAGTACCACCAAGTAAATGGTCTTGCGCCTGATCTCTCTCCTGTCACATCCTGACAATGAGAGTTGGGAAATAAAGAATACACGTCAAATTGTGATATGGTATGATATTCGATCAGAATTATTTTTGCTGCCCAAAAAAAAGAAGTGTAATTTTTCAGAGTTAATATATATGAGTTTCTTTGTTCCACCATAACTTTTTAATATCTGTAGAGATTTGGGAGGAAGGGTTGATAGAATCAGAACAAATTTATATAATCGTAGAATGCAAATTCATTCATTTATCTTTCATTCAGAGATTTGCTGTAGCTACTTATGTAAGCCTCGATTATAATATTTAGGTAATATTTTAAAAGGCTTAAATCTACTTATCGTAATCCTATACAATATTGAACGTTTATTTTAATCTGAATGTGCCGTGACGTTTAATGTTGCAAAATTAACGGAACTGAAAGGCTTGTTAGGATTTTCATGACTTCGATATTTATAATGGCAAATATTCATCAGAACTACTCACAATTTTCTTAAAAATGTTGTTTGTATAGATTGTTGATACACTTAAGAACTATAAAATGAAAATAAATCTAAATCTTATAAATAAATAAGATTTAAAAGCTTTATGCATATTTTTATATATTACATATATTTTACGTAAAATGTAACATATATTGTGGCCTGAATAATAAATTTCTAATGGTTTCCTTAGACCTAGTACCTAAATTGTATTTCAGTCGCACCATATTTCAAAAATCGGTCAATATCGTAATATATGGCTAAGATGTAATATTTATTCGCTGTGCATTACATTGTTGCAGTTTTAGCGAACTTTCTATATCCTATGACTGATGAAAAGCCATATAAATATGTTCGGTTAAATTTATATCTTTTTTATAATATATGAGCCACCTGATGGTAAGTGGATACCATCGCCATAAGAATATTTCTTACATCACCAATGAACCACCAACATTTTGAACTAAGATCATATGTCCTTTGTGTTTGTTTAGAAATGCTCCAAACTTACAAATTCCTATAATGTTTTCCTTAAATCTTCGATTGTATTATTAAAATTCTTTAAAATATTGGTTATTATATATTTTAACTATTCATGTACATCAATATTGTATGATTTAATGCAAAACAGTGAGTAAGGAAACCCTATCCCTGGTAGTATTGTGGCCAATAGTCTATGCCAATAAACTTAGACACAAACTGTCGTGACGAAGTTTTAATGATAATTGATATTTTTATTCCTTTCAAAATAATGCGACCTTTGCGAATTTTAAAACTAACTCTTTCTCTTTCTGATCACCCGCAAAGAGATTTGAAATTAGAATTGACGTAACATAAGTAAAGTATTTATTGTGAATATTTATTTATCAATTATGCAATATTGGTTTAGACGTTTTCAATAAATACTACTAACACTTTCCTGAACCACTTGAATAATCAATCTAACAACGACGACAGCTGTTTCGCGAAAGCTTCTGCGAATAATCGATATTTACTACATCCATCAACATCTCGAGTAAATATCGAATCGATTTGAGTGTCAATCGATTTGATCATACGTCGACATTCTAAACAGAAATACTTATATTCAGCATCATATATAATATAATATTACATCTCTTATATTATATAACGGCATTGCTAACTCTATGGCTCAATTAAACTGTTTTAATAGAACAACGTATTATTATTGTGAGCTTAGGATCAGGTTATTAGTGAACGATAGCCGTTGTGTCACAGATAACTTTGATATGACTGTTATCTATCTATCTATTGCTATTATCTGTGTATACAATAGATAATCAGGTTAAAATGTCATATAAATTTTCATTATTCTTCATTCTAAAATGCTATTAGTTACAGGGTTTGCTATTATTTAGTAAAATAGCTTATAATAATAACATACGCTCTGGCGCTAGCGTTTATTTTAAACAGTTAATAAGATGACGTGTATCCTTTAGTTATAACGACACGAATACGTCACGATTTAGAAACGTTTAACTAGTGTTCGCCCTGTGGTCGAGATTCGATTGAAGAAAATATTGCATAAATTTGCAAGTTTGGGACATTTTTTTATTACTATTTTTTTTAAAACCCGTTAAGCCAAGATGACCGAGTCGTTAGAACACGTAAATCTTAACCGATGATAGCGGGTTTGATACCCAGGCAAGCACCATTGAATTTTCATGCTTAATTTTTGTATATAATTCATCATTTATAATGGTTCGACTTTGAAGGAAAACATCGTGAGAAAACCTGTGTTTGTTTCACGGATATTCTCATTGGAACAGCTTGGTGGAATGAGCTCCAAACCTTCTCCTCAAAGGAAGAGGAGGCATTAGCCCAGCAGTGAGACGTTCACAGTCACTGTTACTTTAATTTTTTAAACCTCGTAAATAACTACCAAACAAGAAAAAAAATCGGTTAACAAACAGAAGACAAGAAGGCAGTAAGCTGTTTTTTTTTTGCTTATTATTTATATATAGATATTTTATATATTTACAAATTTATATATTTACGAATACTTGATCTCCTGTTTCATTTTTCATTCTTTTATACGAATATCCTCGTACTTAATTGCAATTATATTGATATCCTTAGATTGTTAATAAAAAGATTTTGACTGTTTTTTTAAATAGCAATATATTATAAATTTAAAAAGCAAATGTATTCAAAAGCCTCTTAAACAATAAATATTTTTGTAGAAAATAAAATTATTAAGAAACTGGCGAAAGTAAACTGTATCAAGAGTTTCGTTATAATAAGTCTGGCTTCCATAGCACCGCTATACAGCAACTAATATGTTTTGATAATTAATGCTATATGTTCAAGTGTCATGACAAGCCAGTGTATCTATTCAGTCTTCGCGACCGGGCGTCATCTTTTAAGACAAATCGTAAATAATTTTCGTTATTAGTCGTCGCTTGTATATTTATAATTAATACCTCAGTAACCGCTTATAATAAATGGCACAAATCAGCAGACAAGCACGGCTCGTTGGGTTCAGAAATAATCTGGACAGAAATAGACCAAGTCGAGTTAGCTCCTTGCACTTGCACACTGAATTAATTTCTTTTGTCGTAATCAATATTATGTCTTACTTAGAAAAATATATAGCAATTGTCATACGTGTATATATTGTACTATCTGTGACGAGTCTACTACAATAGCTAACATATGTTTTGTGATCCCTTACGGAGTGTTTGAAAGTGCATTGCACAAGCTAAAAGAAGATGTACGCACACAATTGTACTATTTAATTTTTACTTCAAAGGTTTCAAGTACTTTAAGGTAACAAAAAAATGCGCTTCCGATAAGGTATTCCGATAAAATTAATGTATCATACTGTGTTCTTTAACGAAGTTCTCCAAGCAATGGTTTGAGCTTGTTGATTGAGAGAAAAGCTGGTTTAATAAAAGCTAAAATATATATTGTTACAGGGTTTATTATAGCAACAATTACTTATAAATTTTAACTACGCATTAGATATTTTTATAATAATAATAATATTTTTATGAATAATTATAAAAGATACTCAGTTAATTAAATTGCTTCTAATTTTCCAATTTATGAATCTTAATATTTGTATCTGTAATGTATTTGTACTAAATAAACATTATGAAAAAGATATTCTTAAGCAACAAAATAACCCACTCAACTGAATCACCACACGAATTTTCTTTTATAAGATTAGTTCGATTCATGCGTTAACTTTCAAACATGACGCAACTATTGTCAACCGATTTAAATCTTAAACAAAACGGCTAATCAAAGTCTTTAAGCATCACCCGTGGGTGTATACAAGGCAATAAAGCTCTAACATTGGTATAATGAAATGGAGACTGGTATAATTAAATTGATTAATAAGGATTAAGTGTTAAGGGCATGTAATTAGCATTAAAATAAATGAGAATTGAAATGACTCGAAAAATGCCTACATTCAAGTAGATGGAACTTTATTTGTATAATCAAATATAAATCACCTAGAGATAAAGGTGCTTTTATAGATAGAGATCTTATAATAAATCTTCTTACACGTCACGAAATAAATAGAAACTACCAAAAATAAAAATAAAAACGTATTTTTCAACATTAAATTCAATAATATTTAAGACAATGTAATATATTTTCTCATAAGACTTCTAAGCGATCGATAATAAAAATATATTTATTTAAATATCAGTCGATATATACATTTTTAATATAAATATATATGTGTTTGTAAACGTTAAACAATAAGACTATTTGTTTAAATAAACGAGAGAACAACTAAAACTATTTTGATTTATTTATACTCTTCCGCAGCTAGAGGATCACTCAGCTATTTACGAATAGAAGTAAGATATCTGTTTTATGACGCCATATTCTAACACTGCTCTTGAATAATTTATGCATCCTTTTAACGGAGACATTATTAAAGAAATGTATATAGTTAAGAATTTTAAATTGTAAGCGAACTATTGTTCGTTAAATTCGCAACCATCCGGATAGATTGCCTTATAGGTTAATATCAAGTAAATTATAGTTAATACGTATTGAGTCCAATCTATACAACATGAAATGGCACTATAAAATATCAAATGATTCACATAAAACCTAATGGTCCCTTGTTTGCAACGCATCGTGAATTATATTTAGTCTGTTTAAATGAAGGTAAGTGATGTCACTCTATTTTAAAGTACTTTTACGAACGATTCTAAAAATAGTTTTATAGCGAGCATTTGATAGACGTACTCGCACAAGCGAGGATAGGAATACACAAATGTGACGATATATGTATGTGAAGTTATTGTACATTATTATACGTACGTTTGATTCGATTGTTGTTCTAAAGAGTTTCATTATAGTTTAGTGAGTCACAAAGTGCGCCGCTACTAGCCGGGCGTGCCTCAAGGCAGCTATCCGGCCCACGCGCGTACGCTTCGTATACAAACGTTCTAAGCCAATAGATCTTTGCGCGGGAGGACGTAAGCCATCTGCGTGTGGTCTAGGACCATGTTAAATTGAATCATTAAGTTATCTACAATTTGACACGTTGTATAATTGGATAGGTTTATTTATGCGAGATTAATTTTATGCTACGTAGCATAATGGGCGTAAACACTTAATTTGATTTTACGTATCTGTCTATCTTGCATTAAAATTATATCTTAAAAAGAAAATATAACATTTTTAATAATAATAAAATGTACATCGTATATTATAATAAGGTATAATTATAATATTTCTCTTAATATGTTTAGACATGCTTTAGAAAATCTAGACATGGCAAAACTGAGCTTCACTATAGAAATGATATAAGCTGCTGTCGTATAATACACGTGAATTATAATTCTATGGACGCTAGTGTCAGTGAAGCAAATGCTTCTCGTAACTTTAGTGTTGGAACATGGCACAAAGCTTTTTCTTTATCTACTAAAGCCAGTTTTACTATGGTAAGTCTTAATCGTAAATCCGATAATACTCCATTTAACTTGAGCCTTATTCGCGCCAATATCGCGTTTACTCGTGTCACTGTCAATGTTTTTCTACCGTGTTTATTGTAATAAAATTTATGCTGATTAAGGTAGATTTTCATTTTATAGATTTCCTGTGGTTCTTATTAATTATTATTTTATGTACCAAAAATATGTTCATACATAAAATGTAAACGGGTCTTAATTTTTTTTTAGAAAAACTGATTAAAATTTCATTTTTTTTGCAGTACTTACAAAAACAAATAGCAAGTAGGTGTCTGTTTTTAATTTGATAAACATTAATATGTACATATCATTACACGTTTAAATTTTTTCATTAA
This sequence comes from Nymphalis urticae, assembly GCA_905147175.2. NCBI lineage: Eukaryota > Metazoa > Arthropoda > Insecta > Lepidoptera > Nymphalidae > Nymphalis > Nymphalis urticae. The sequence goes on along the minus strand of LR989998.1, from coordinate 9,374,627 downwards.
CTTTAAACACAAGGTAAGAGCGAATAATTTTTTTTAGACTTAAAACGTACATATTTGAGATAAACAATATGAGCAATACTTACAAATCCTCTACAAATAAATATTTATAGAGAAAACAGCGAGTCTGTAACTAAGTTTAATTCTCACCCAAGTAGCCATTTCAGAATTTATATCGTCCCAGATAATTTGGTATGAAGGACAGACAGCCGTATCAAGCAGCCATACAATTAAGTCTAAACATGTTTCTATGGACTCTGGAAATGCCATTTCCATTTTGTAATGAATATCCGGAAACATTTATAGGTAATAAAACAAAAGGCTTCGTTGTTGTGATTCTAACCAGTTATGAACGGTTCCTATGGAAATTTGATCGATAATTGATCTTCTGTCTTTGTCTCATGTATAGGTTTTTAAAATAAAAGAATAAGATAAAAATTAAATTTTCAAATTTAAGTATATCTTGTATGTTTCTGTTGTATCGCATAGGTCATATGAGTGCCTTGACCGAGGCATTGTTTGAAGTATAGATGAATTATAGTACTGGCGTTTCAGTAAAATTTATTGCTAGAATTTAAATTATTGAACTTGAAACGAAACGACGGTCAGACCTTGAATCATGTGCTTCTATAATAATGATGATAAATTGTAATTATTTAATGAATTATTTACAATTATTTTTAGCACAAAAAAATACATTAACATTTCTAAAGTAGAATAAACGAAATAGACAAAATTGTAAAAAATATTGACTCCGCTCATAATAAAAGACATTAAGACACAACTCAAGAGAAACGAAGAACCAAAACAAAGAAAGTTTTTAGGATATATTTGTTTTTGTTACGATCTTTTTTTAAATCATTAAAGTATTTAGTTTATGCACATTAGAACTATATAAATGTTTATGTGTGTCTTTTATATCCCATTTCTAATAAAATTCGTAATTACGACTAAAACGTAGTAATTTGCGATACATGCTAATTCCGCAACGTGAATAATGCAGGTCAAAAGAAGGTAAAAACCAAATATGTAATCCTTTATAATAAATTTTCGACAAAATGTTCTTTACACCTTTTGTGATCTGAAGTATTGCTAGTAAAGAGGTATGTGTTTATCCTAAATTTCAACCAACGCTTATACCGTTTTGGTATAAGTCTCAGCCGGATGAATTGATTTCATCGTTAATTCGCTTGATCGGCTTTAAATGAGCTCAAAACTGAAATCACTGTAATTTCGAGTTCATTATCATACATTTAAAGATGTTTGCTGAATAAAGCAAACAAAACATAAATATAAATAGAACATTATAGGATATGAGGGCAAATCTTTAAATCATCATTTTAGATACATTATTTAATGTATATTTAACCTAATATTATATTATCAATTTGATATGCATATTTTGTACATGATTATAACGGAAAATAGCTAGCTGAACTAATTATAATCATTAACTTTTTAATTAGGTATCGTTACCACAAACGAACATTCCATAGAAGCACATACGCGTAGCATATCTTAAGATAATTATTATCAGGTTATAAAAAAGCCAATATGTTTTCTTGTTCTTATGAAATTAATAAACAATCTTGTGTAATATATATTAACCCATACAAATTATATCATTTAAAAAACTGAATAGTAAGGAAAGCTTCTTCGTGCAATTCATTTACCTAAACGACATAATTATACATGATATCTCTGCACATATGATATTTCTGCACTTACAGTTAACTGAGAGCGAGCCTAATGAACAAGAGGACACTTCGTGATTTTTTTCTATCGAGACAATTATTTTATTCATTTATATTTCTGATCTGACACTGCTCTTAACAATAAAATACTGTACCAGCCTATGAAAGTCCCACGGCTGGACTAAGGCCTCCTCTCCTTTTTAGAGGAGAAGGTTTGGAGTTTATTCCATCACGCTGCAATACGGGTTAGTGGAACATGTGGCAATATGTCTGTGAAATTAGAAACAGGCTAAAAATAAAATATAGGTAAATCCAGATTTACCCATGCAGAATCAAATAAAAGATTACCAATTTTGTTTTATACTCCTCTTAACCCCAACTTTTGTACAATATATATTTTGTTTTGTACAATGAACAAATTGTATAAGAACGAAAATTTAATAGAATATTTCCAACAGTAATTGACGTTAACACTTCACACGTATGACACAATACTTGAGATATCTAAATTACATTTGACAAGCTACACGACAAGATTTCGCAACCACCTTTATCTGAAAGCTATACATCATAATTTCCATTGAGTCATAGATCGCTATGACTCAAGGGAGAGAAACTTTGATTAGTATTGATTTAGTATTGCCACTAATAATAAAATTACTCTCGCGAAAGATTTTATCCAGTTACCCTACTTCTGAGTGCTATCGGTGTGAATTTAAAAATGGAATGCTGATGTTACATAATGTTTAAAACTATGGAATATAAAATAATTGTGTTATTGTTTACAGTTTAAGACATTTATTTCTCAAAAAGGAGTACAATTCACTTAATATGAGAAACACACGTTAATCATATAAGTAAATACAAAAATTATGGAACAAGTGGGTATTAGTAAATTCTTAAACTAGTTTGTTATAATTTAACATCGTTGTAGGTGGGTAAAAGGAAAAAAAAACATAACTTATCCCTGAAATCTATTTAGGATTTCGAACATTGTACTGTTACTCCCTGTGGTCCCTTATATTATAATTTCACGGCTCATTCAAAATATTATTACATGCAAATACAATACGTTGTGTAGTTTGTCTTCTCAATGTGCTTGAAGAAACTAGCCTAGTGCATTTTGGTTGTTCTAACTTAGCAAAAAGATTTAAAGAAGAAATACAATGATAGATTTATATTCATTAATTTTTAAGTAATTAAAAAAAACTTTATCCAAGTGGGCTCTTGCGAGAACTTTTGATTCACCATTTTACAAGATTCAATCAAATTAAAAGTTGAATAGAAGTATAATATGAGAAGAATCGACATGAAACTAAGTATTCAACTTTTTCCGACAATTACAAGAAACTTACACAGGTAATGAAATACAACTGAATTATCATAATTTATCCTGCAAAAAAATCAACAAATGTTAACTTAACGCTTTTTATTTTAGTTATTCTAAGAAATAATGTCAAGAAAATTTTGTAGTGCACATAATTTACGATGTGATTGTATTTAATTGTCGTCAAAACAGAATCTAGGAAACGAGATTTTGTATGTTGTTTAAATATAGTTGCTATGTTGACATAATGAAAAACGGTACGTGGCTCCTCCTCTTGTTTCATCTATCACCGAGATCTTGGTGATTTCTTCGCTCGTAAACGTCATAATTAGCTCAGTTAGTTCAGCGGCTTTATGTTGCAAAATCGCAGCAGTTATTCATTTTTAATATTTAAACATAACATATGATGTAAGATTCTTAAAATCTTACCGAGAGCGTTCTTTCTTCTCTTTTCTACATCTACAAGTATCAAATACCCTGCACGTGATATTTGCAGTGCGGGTTAAAAATGGTTAGCGTTCAATCATTTTTGTACGATTTTTATTGTGCATGAAAGTATTAAATACATCATGGGAACTAGGTAAGAAATAAATTCTACGAAAACAATACGAGAGCCCTGCAAAATAGAACTTTTAAATAACCTATGCATCACACGTTTGGTTCAGTGAATTCTCGGTTGTAAGGAGTTTACGACTTGGATCGGAATAATACATTTTGTCAAAACGGAACTACTATTTTTACAATTACATGTAATCCATACCTATGTTAAAAAAAATACATTCTGTGTCTATTCATTGATATTTTTCATAAAATAAAATCAATTGGTCTGTTGTAAGTAAAAATCGAAAAGAATTATTTGAAAAAAAAGCGTTGTGAGGGTTCATCATCTCAAACACACGATTATGATAATGAACTGCAACCGATATCCGCATTGACATCCACACTCGAAATTTAATTCCGGCTTATTAAAATTAATCTTGATTTTGAATAATCTTTACATTAAGTCGCAAAAACCGTCTGGTCTATTAATATCCATTTAAGTACAGAGGCCCCATCTAGTTTTAAATAAAAGACATAATACCTTGAACCTTATTTATTAATAAAACGGTACCTAACATAAGCTACCTATATAATTTGGTCTCCCATTTTACGCTAGTAAAAAGCGTATTTTATTACTTAATCTGTCGACATGTTTACACCGCATCTCATTCAGTCGTAAAATCCTTTTTATTTCTTTTATGCGTTTATTTATCAAAACTTATCAGGCAATGCGGTTTTATGGTTGAAATGTGACGACATTTTTTCGATATTAATGAATGTCTATATTGGAATAAAACTAATAGGGCTTGACATATGGAATTTATTTATTTAAATATTATTCGATCTGGATAAAAGAGAAAATGCTGAATTAAATTATATTTGGAATATTTTCGAATAATATTGATACCTAAGTCTTCTGAAGGGAAGCCGACCAGCGTTGAAGACTTACTCCCGCTCCCTGGTCTCAATCAGCGACATAGTCACCATCAAGACGCGAATATATAATAGCCCCGGGTAGCAATATGGAAAACTTTTATTAAATTAGGTTACAACAAAAGTTTTAATACAAAAATGGAAGTGGCATTTAAGTAAATTGGGCGAATAACATCGTCTTTGATAAAAATATAATCACTTCACACAAAACAAGAAATCTCATAATGAATAAAAAAAAATCAAACATACCAATTCATTCACATTAGCATTAATTTACGCGCACTTCTTTTAAAATTATGCATTATTACAAATGTGTAACTTTACGAACAGTTGACAGATTTGTAACATATAAAATGTTGCTATTTTTTTATAGAGAAGGCTGAAAAGCAAATAAGCCACATCATGGTAAGTGGTCACCAACGCCCAAATCGCCAATGCGCCACCAACCTTGGGAGCTAAGATGTTATGTACCTGTAATGACATTGGTCCACTCACCCTTCAAACCAGAACACTAGAATACAAGTACTACTATTTTGCGGTAGAATATTTGATTAGTGGGTGGTACCTACCCAGTCGAGCTTGCACAAAGCCCTACCACCAGTAAAATTATTATTAGGGTTCCATGTGTGAAAGAAAAACCTAAAGAACATAACGTAACTGATGTCATTGAATACTGACGTATCAGTTACATTTATACCTATCAGTTGTATAGAAAATAAATTTTAATATCAAAATACAATTAAATGAAAGCAGTCAATAAGAATTAACTTAATAATTGGTTTGAATAGTAGAATATTTTGCAGACTCGGTATGAATTCATCAATCATTCGACAACCACGCAGAAATACGTCGCCTCCGATTTGTAGGGTGAATGTCATTACACTAGGGGCAAAACGTCTTAGATCCCATGATTAAAAAAGCTACACTTGTTAGAATAATAAAAATATAAATGTTTTATTAAGAGCATGGAACCATATAATGTTTGTCGTACCATTAACCCAATTAAATTTATTATTTCGTTGTTAAACAAGTATTTAAATTTCAGAAGTGTGGATGCCACAAAAACAGTTGAAATATGTCTTAAGTTTGACTAAATTGTATGTTACACTGGCGACATTGTCACGCTGCATATTCAGTACGGTCGAGTCCAGTGCCTAAGAGGTGGAAGATTATTTAGCAAACCTGTGTCTCGTCGAAACAAATTAGCATAGCTAAGCTAACATTCATTTTTTTTTTAACTTTTTATATTTTTTTATTATATTTCCTCTACCCAAATCCTTGTTTCTTATTCTTATAAGACGAGAGAAAACATTTAAAAACTGTATTTCAACAAAAGATTTTGAAATCGACAAAGCAGAAGTAGTAGACATATAGTCAAGACGCAACAGAGCTCAGTGGATGGTATACGTGGGGCTTACCAAAGGATGTAGGCACAAGTCCGGGCAAGGGGCCTGAGTTTTAACGTGCTTATTTGTTTTTATAAATCGGCTCGTACTGAGGTGTTAAAATATAGTATGATATAGTTAACTTCTAATAATTACAGAATGTCATGTGGGTAATCCTAAATAAATACTTTAATTAAAAAAGTTCTAAATATTTTGCAAAAAATTTTATTTTGCAAAGTAGATGAGTAACTGCTATAAAAACATAATATCAAATCTCCAATTAAAATGACTTTTTTCGAAAACCTACCATAACTCATAGCGTCTTAATCCTACTTTACGTTTCCTTAGTGACGCGTTACACGTGGGAAGCACAACAATGTCCTTTTGGTTATAATTATTTAATGTCAAACATTCCACAGATAAATAATTAGAATTCTTCAAATGTAAACATTGAATGAGACGTTTTAAATGTATCAAATTTTACGGTTAAGTTTTATTATGGGTTACTTTACGACCTCTAAATCGCCGTTCAATACATTAATTGCGTTTTAAACTTTATTACTGTAATTTTGTATCGACGGTGATTTATTTAAAGACTTGTTAATGAACTACTTTTACAAAATTACTACAAAGTTTATTTTAATGCTTTTTTATATTTATTTAATAAAAGGTCCGCTTCCACTGATTCTAATAAGCGATATTGATTAAGCTATAAACAGAAATTTAAGTTAGATTTATATAGTTGCTAATTATTAACTAATAAGCTTAATTGATTATTTATTATAATATTTTTTTAAGCTATAATTTAATTCCTAAACGCTTTGGCGAGTTGTTATAATATTTGAATTTTATAGTGACGTATAGAAACACAAATTGCAAATTCCATATGTAAAGTTAAAGCTAGTTATTCGCATATATAAAGATAAAAGAAGTCTGTCAGTACGTGAAATATCTTGACTATGAAAAATTTTAAGAGATGTAGAAATTTAACACTAGCGATAGCAAGTTCAATTGAGTAGATACCACCTGGTTTGAATAATGAGTAAATCAGTATAATTACAAGTATAAATTATATAAGATCTCCGGTACATTGATAGTGTTAGGAATATATTTTATAGTTCCGATAATGTTGGCAACATTACTAGATAAAGTTTATTTTTCAACATATAGTTTATTGTGTAAATTAACGAATCTCTCATAAAGCCTTATTTCGATATTCATAACGTACGAATCTGTAGCATTAACGACCTAAAATAGTTCGAAACGCCACATGGAGATTAACAAAACAGTTTTCACCATAATATCATTTTCACATAAAACAGGAATATGGCACGTGCATCTTCTAGTGTCGTATTTTACGACATTTTTACGATTGTGATAAAACCATACGTTTTCAAACTACGATATTGGAAATGTCAATGAACTGACACATATAATTTAATATAATTGAATATATTTAACGACTCGTCATTTAGATATCGAGCTTAGTGTATAATGTCAGAATACCTTCATTAATTTTTTTTATTCAATTTGCTATCTTGCTTTATATGTTTAGGTCAAGTATTTCAAGCAATGAGATTCCATCTTTTCTTGAGAACATTATGTGCGGGTTAGTTTCGATGACAATGCATTTTTATGATAAGCCTGACTCTATACTTGGGATCGACTCTAGGTGTGGGAACTCCTTAAAGGTCTACCGTTCAGTATATTCTACTTTTAAGCCTTTTTTAGCGTTTGTTATTTTATCGAAATGATTGAGCAAAAGTGACTTTATTAACAACATAACTCTTTGATTTTGGTCAGATATTGAATTATATTTAATTATTTAGAATTTTAGCCATAAATTTGATAAATATAACAAAAAATTCACAACGGAAACATGGAAAAGAAAATTTCACAGCTCTGACACTTTCGACCTGTCTCATATAAATCATTTAAATTAAATATTCCAGATTTCAACTTCAAAAGAAAGTAAGCGAGTTACGAAGAAATCGCAAAAGAGCAAAAATATATTGGCAACCACTTTGAAGGTTCATTCACACGCCTTAGGGCTACGCGAGCTAACTATTGGACCTCGATTTATGATTACCGTGTACCTTAGCGATCACGACGTGTGAGACCGCCTTAAGACTTCTCGGACCAAATTTCAATGGTGAAGTTTCATTTGGAATTTGAAACTTAACAAAATGATATTGAGCTTAAAATCAATCGATGAAGATGCTCGTGCATCGGCGTGAGATAAAGAAGACGAAGTTGACCAAGTTACATAAGTTAATATAGTCAGTTATTACCGAAGATATAGAGTTCAATTTTGTAAAAATATTTTATGTCCAAAATTCTGATATCTCAATTGGTACCGATTAAGTTGAATTTATGGGTGTGTTAAGATTCGATGTTTGTTAATTCAAACTGCTTTGCTTAGTTACTTTTGATCGCCTAAAGCATTTGTACACGTCTTCGGTGGGAGTACGAACAAAACGATTTTTTATCGATTATCAAAAAATTTGCAGCAATTTGTTGGTCGGTAAGATAAATAACAAAATTTCAACCTTCACTTTTATAAAATCAAATTAAAAAAAACGTTTCAAAGATATACGATAAGAGACTCGACTTAAAAAACGGTAAAGCTGAATTGATACAATAACGAACAAACGAGAATAACAACAATTACACATAATTATACATACTACATAAAATTTCATCCAATTTAAACTTTTTCTTCTGTTTATTTTTAACACAGTTACGGTCTAAGTAGCAAAAAGGATTTAGGCAATAAGAAGTTTTTTGGCATTGTCATTTAGGCCATTGCCATGCGTTCGGATTGTGAAAGTGAGAAAATAGAGAGTGCACTTGTGTTGTATACACACTTGTGTACTATAAAATATCCCGCGCAGTTGGGTAGTCTTTAGTAATAATGATCTTCGTGTTCATCAAACAGGAGGACTTTGACTTTTATTCTAGTCTGTACGGCTAGGCCATCTGTCTACGATACATTATATTAAATCAATAGGAAATACCATCCACTAGTCAATTATTTTACTTTCAAACGCTGATACCTTGTTTCGCTATGTTTCAGCTTAAAGGGTGAGTGAGCCAGTGTAACTTGTAACAGCACAAGCACAAGGGACATATTTTCCAAAATCCAGTTGTTGGCGAAATATTAAGGTTTGATTCAATACTCAATAGATAATTTTTTGACATTGCACTCACGAACACAAAGAAAAATAAAACGTATCAAGCTATAATTCGTAAGGCTACTGCCAGATAATTGGGTCGACACTATGGCAAAAGAGATTACATAGTAAATGAAACATTGCATCAAACATAGTAACAAAAATAGCAGACAAACAAAGCAACTTGACTAAACCTCCTTTGCATTATTGTATATAAATGAAACCGTATATTCATTTGTAGTTATCATAATCTTAAAGGCCCTTTAATATATTTATATTTAAAAACCTCGTTTATAAATAATGTAAACGACATTAAAGTCTGTCCAAGACATGTTGGAACAGGTCGTAACTTAAACGATTTGATTTTATCTGAACTTAGATTATGGGACCAGTTGTCATTCGCCAATAACAGCCACCTACCACGGGTCTTATTAAATTGACATAAATATATATATTTTTGCTTCTAAGCTTAATTTTGATGTAATATATGGGTTTTTAATATGTAATCTATTTAAATTCACTGGTTTATTGTTTTATGATTAAAACAAATATATTTCTAAAGTCATACTCGGATAATGTTTAAGATTTTAACGGTTAATCGTGTAAGCGGTGTGTCTATGGGCGTTGGTGACCACTTACCATCAGGTCGTCCTCTAACCTATACTATAAAAAAGGTTTTCAATTTCGCTTTTAAGATATTACAAGTTACGAGCATTTGGAAATCTCTTTCTTTAAATTTTATTCGTCACATACAGTTTCGCTCCACATGTTTTGTTAATGGTCAATTCAACATCCAATTCCGAAGATTACTAGTAAAACGAAATTTGATGATTTCTTTTATATATTTTATTACACTAATATATTTTTTATGATTAAAAAAACATGATTAAATATGAACCACGAACAATTATTTTTAGTATTTTATTATTTCGACAAATAAATGTATCAATATACATAAGAATATATCAAATTAAAAATGATAATCTATAAATATACTAAAACCTTAGATAACGAAGTACCTCGGCGCCAAGCGTTATGAATGAATAAATAAATTTATTCATCAAACAAGATCCTGCATTATAAATACGAATATGTAGGAGTTTAATAATTATATTAAAATGTTAATGTTTTTTATATCCATTACAAGATAATATTATTGGATCGCTTTATACAATCGTATGCTTTTACTTGTCAGCTTTGTTTAACTAATAGTATACCATGTTTACACAACCCTGAGGCCCTTTAAAAAGCTACTAATCATGTTCATTTAAGCCATACAAAGTCGTAATCTTTGGCACAGGAATATCTGAGGACTGGGGCAGTGTCTAGATACCACAATGCACACTGCCTGCACGAAGCACAAACTGTAACAGCCTTGAATGTCCCACTGCTAGGCTAAAGGCCTCCTCTCCCTTTTTGAGGAGAAGGTTTGGAGCTTATTCCACCACGCTGCTCCCTTGTGGATTGGTGGAATACACATGTGGCAGAATTTTATTGAAATTAGACACATGCAGGTTTCCTCACGATGTTTTCCTTCACCGTAAAGCACGAGATGAATTATTATCCTAAATTAAGCACATAAAAATTCAGTGGTGTTTGCCCGGGTTTGAACCCACGATCATCGGTTAATATTCACGCGTGTAAGGCTTCTTCTTCGGAAGCACAAACATCACTATACAATCAAAGCTATTGCTTATTCAATTAGATTTTTATAAAGCTACCAACTGGATACACAATGAGAAGAACTGGCAAGAAAGCCTCTATTACACCACTCACATATTTATATTAATTAAATGCAATTAAAGTATTTGTCCTGCACGAAATCAATTAATGGATAACTACACCAACTCTACGCTTATTTATCAACTATTTAGTCTTATATCCAGTAATAAGCCTTAATAATCAATGTTTTTAAACATGAGATTTATATTCTTTGTTAGGCAATTACTTTCAATCATTTTATATAAGAGATAAAAAATATTTTTTTGTCTACATCAGCGCTAAGTTCGTACAAAATATAAACCAAAAACCCATCGATATATCTATAACCTATATTTTAAAGTACGAAAGTCAATTAAAACTCCGGTGACCATAAATTTTGTTGATTTACACACGCGCAGCTGTTACTATGAAAGAACATCTACCAAAAACTTAATTAAAACCAAATAAACAAAGGCATCCAAAGTGAAAGTCGACATAAGAACAACTAGTACTAAAATACCACCGTCTTGTCATTTACATCGACACCATCAAGACAGAAATACACCAAACAACACTCATACAATGGTGATCTTTTGACACAATTCCATTGCCACGATACAAACTTTACAATTCTCTTATAGAAATTTCAATCAGTCAAACTTGAACTTTATTTCGTTAAGAATAAAAACTTTTAAAAGTTTACTATTGATAATTACTTGACAATGTCTAAAGTGGTAGAATTTCAGTAATGCGTTTTCAGACAGGCCTCAGAATTCTCGTAAACTTAACGAATCCCTTAGGAATGCTTTTGGAGTTAGGGTGACTAGTTCTTGATATATTTATGGAACAGGATTGCTGTTATATTGATATAACAACACTGTTATATCAACAATGCATAAATAGGATTTTAAAAACGCAGATTTAATGTGTAAAAAACTGGACAGTTAGCAAGTAGATATGATCAGACGCAGCTTCTGGTTTTATTCTGTTCTCCACTATCTTCTAGTAGCTGGCATTGTTGCGACTAATAACATTTTTGACAATGTTTCCTTATTGAAATATGCAGAAAGTATATAATACCAATATAATATATAATAAAATTAAATTTAAATAATTTTAATAATAAACATATATACTGATAAATCAATGTTGTCACCCTATCGAACTAATAGCGATATTGGAATATCAAACAAATCAAATTATTATTGATCAACTATTTTTCTACTAATAGGATTGTATATTTAAAATAGTAGGACATTATTTAGAATTAAAACTGTTAATAGGTTAAGTATATAAATAGAAACGTGCATAGCGTTATTTAACAGAGGGCCAGTTCTACTCACAAATTGTCAAATTATCACAATCGAGTCGATGCGTGATCGTTGCAGTTTATCCGATTTCTTATTCTTTAATTTTATTATCAACTATTGGCAAAAACTTTGACAATCAAGTTTGGTTTTGACATAACGGTATATATTAACATCATATCGATTCAGTTCCGATTAGAATAAATATAAAATAGACAAAGTTGGATCAGAATTAAATCGGGAACGTTATAATAAAAAAGACAATAAAATAAAAATATGTAAAAAAGACAATACCTTTTATCACACTTTCATAGACTAGGATAAATATTCTAGAGTAAGTACTAACATTATGGTAGGGTATTTTGTTTATACTACTACTACTACTATTTTCGAATGTGACTCAAAAAGTGGAGTTAAGCTATAACGCTTCTTTCTATAGGAGTTAACTGTGTAAAATAAAATAATATTGATTGATATATAAAGTCCATATTAAAAAAAAAACAACTAAATAAAAAGATATTACTTAACAAAGTCAATTCGTTATTTGTTTCGGACTTCATTGTGTGAATATGTACCATTTAAAAAGATTTAAGTAAAAACTTATAAAGCTATATATAAACGTTGATACACTTAGCCTAGATATTAAAATAGAATGTAATGTATTATTTCATTATTAAATCATAAACAAGAGTCAGAGTATTTCTTTTGTTCTTAGCACATTCAATTTAATTATAAGTTATAAGCATAAACTAGATCATCATCAGTCCTATTTTCTTTGACAAAACTTTATTTAATTCGAATAATTTATCGTCAATTTGTAAACCGAAGCAATCTCATTAGGTAGGCTCAGCAATTTACGGCTGTAGTGTACAATATCGTCAAGCAAAAATAGGTCTTATTTGAACGACATAAAAGTTTTGAAACTCAGCATGTACGATCAAAGAAACCCATTTGTTATGATTAGTTAAAACAAATTTTATGTACTGTTGAAAAAATATAGCTTGACTTTTTTCAAACAGATATATTTATTTTGGAAATTTTGATGACGTATTTACGCATAATTTAATTATAATATATCTCTGTAGTGAAGGTGTGATATTTCTATCATTAAGCAAACCTTTGGTCTTCTTTGCAAGGTTGAATATATTATTAGCTTATATTTCCTACCAGTACATAAGTCTTCTGAGCTTTGCGTCATATTTATTTTTCAATATGGAAGGTAATTGTAGTGTAAGTAATTCATCATATCAATCTCAACCCAATACAATTTTCATATCAAAAAATAAGAAACTTTATTTGTTACAAAATTATGAACATCGTAATAAATAATTTAGCGTACTTTCTGACCCCTTTAAGACAACTAATAATAATATTTTCAGAATTAATAAAAAAATATTTATATACTCACATAATATCCTCTCCTTCATTTCAGCTTATAACCTGTAAAAAAACATTAATAGTTTTAAAAGGGTATAGAAAATATATATATTTTTAGTCTTTATAAATTTTAAGATAGCCAGATTGTAAAGCTTAATCGATTAAAAGGAATCGATATTCCGATCACTCGGGTTATAAATATAAAAATCTAATGACATAGGTATTTGTTAGTGAGGAATTCGTAGTGCGTTTGGAATAAACATAAAATAAATTGGCGTCGTGAGTCTAGACGGGCGCCGCCTGTAGTCGGCGTGTGTATGCAAGTATTGGACCACCGTGCATTGATTCACATTTGCAAACAATTTGCAAAGTTGTTTGCATAACCGGTCAGTTGCTTGATAGTTTGATAATAGCAAATTTAGACCAGTCTTCACTCGGTATGGTGTTTTTATTTTTATTGTTGTATTGAAATAAAAAATTATCTGTTAATTACTGAGTAAGATATTCCGTAATGAAGCAAAAATATATTACGAACAAAATTGTTGAATTGAATTAATATCTTTTGATATTAAATGAGCAACTGTATATATAATTAATTATTACGTGTATATTTGGGAAACGGCTTGACTCAAATTTTGTATTTAACATAGATTAAAAAAAAAAACATTTTTATACACAAAAATGTTTTTTATTTTATTTTAAATATAATAATTATTTGTACTAGTTTAACTAATACTGCGAATCGAAGGATGCTCGGTCGCTTAGGTAGTATGAGTAATAATTAATTTCTCAAGAAATAATTTTTCAATTAAATAATCGACACAATAAAAATATTTTATCAAATATATATATAATGAATATTTTAATTTCTATGCTCTTAACGATATACTCTGTAAGAAGTATTTTTGTTTGACATATCCAAGCTTATGGAATGTCTGTACATGTCACGCAATGTCATACTGGATAGTGGCGCCACCTTCTGTTATACAAACCTATCAATGAATATTGAAGTACATATTTCGGGTTTTGTGTGACTTGTTACTTTGTATTAAGGCTTAAAATTGGTTGTAGACAACTTGAAGAGTGGAAAGTATAATATTTGTTTTGGCATACGCGAGCGGACTCTGTCTTTAACTTGTCACAATATTGGCTCATTTCAACGGTGGTATTCATACAAATTGCACATTAAATGGTATGAACGGTGCCTTTCCTTTTTCCATTTGTCATTCCGTCCTGTTTAACAACGGGATGGGGCGAATTAAATGTCTCTTGCAAATCGTTTATACGTGCGTTGATAGACAAATATCGATTTGTAATCGATAAGTATCGAGTCCGCGTGCGAGATCCATTGAGCTCGTTTACGATGCAAATCGAAGCTGCGTAGACCGATTTATTTCGCATTTATGGTGATTATTCTCAATATTAAATACAATTTACCGAACTTTCTAAATTTTAAATGTCTATTAGTGATTACTTTCACAGTGATTTTAATGTGTTGTCAAACCACCATTTACTTAATAAAGCAAATAAACTATTAGTTAATATTAGCGAGCTACAATTCTTAATTTACAGTCACTTAAAATTTAATCTACCAGAGAACTAAATACTAAATTTTATTGTCGATATTTTATGAGATTATCGCTAGAACGCAGCGTTACAACAAAGTTACATATTCATATTAAATACGAATATACGTTCTAATGCTATATAAATAGATATGAAAATTGTGATACAAATCAAAATTTGTCCATGCTTCTTTAAAATTTTACCTTTTGTGAAAAAGAAATGGCAGTTTATATGATTACGCCCACATTCCACAAAGTATGGATAAAAAATTCTTAACGCAATTTAGTGTCTTTCGATAAGCGATTTAATACTTAACATTATAAAACAATAATAAAATCTTTTAACCGGACAGACTTACTCATTGAAATATACCATACAATTTATGTACGTTATCACAAGCTCTAAGCTTATAAATATAAGCAAAGAAAAATCGATGATCATTTTAATTGATTAAACAACTTAAAGCATCATTTATATCACTGATTTTATACAAATAAAATTGAATAGTAGCAGTGGTTCAGAATTTACAATAACAATTCAACGTCCCCATAAATTTGATATATTGCGTAATATCTCACGACACTAGGCTCCAAGCAATGTTGGTTTTGACCCTCAAATAATCAAACTATTTCAAATTACTCACAATCAATAAACGAATTATTGCTTTTGCTCTCGCTAACTTTGTTGTTTGTCAAACAATTATCGTTAATCTTTAATACCACGTGGCAATGTATTTAGTTATAATATATTATTATAGGGTAATCTACCCTATAACAACATATTATATTCATAATAATTCTGGCAAATAGTAAAGCATTGAAACTAAATTTAATAACTTAGCTATAATATACTATAAATTATCATTAAATTTGCTAGACTAAAGTAGCAGCTGAAGTAGCTCTACGGG
Source organism: Nymphalis urticae (assembly GCA_905147175.2). Taxonomy (NCBI): domain Eukaryota; kingdom Metazoa; phylum Arthropoda; class Insecta; order Lepidoptera; family Nymphalidae; genus Nymphalis; species Nymphalis urticae. The sequence goes on along the minus strand of LR989998.1, from coordinate 9,358,720 downwards.
AAATAAATAAAGCAAATAATCTATTTACAAGATTTATTTAATGTTCTTTATTTATACATTACATATCACTGATCAATACTCCAGTATCCAGTACGATAGAGATGGACAATATACATGGAATTGAACTGAAGGTCGGCGGTTCAAATCAAAACGTCTACTAAGTAGGTCTTTTACAGACAAATTACTTCTTTAAAAAAAAAAACACTTTTCAAAAATGTTCTTACATTTGTGATAACAGATAATCTATACAAATATTTCTGATATTTTACTACATTGGAATATGCAAGACACAAAACCTTCATCAAATTTATCTTGAAATGTGCTAAAAGTCAAACTATACTAATTATATCTCTGTTTCTGTTAATATTAAAGAGCAGCTAGGAGAAATCTTACAACTGTTGTAATTAAGCAGTCAAAAAGCAATTACAATTTGTAAGACACTAAATAATTGATACCTTGTCTAAGTACCGCTACTCGTTTTGGTCAACGTAAACATTATGGTTGCCCAATAATACTTCATCCTTTATAACAATTTCACCACCTACAGCTTCATCCATAACTCCAGCACCTAATGCAACGCCATAAGGTTTTAATTTAGCTTAATTTACTGCTATAATACTGAAAACTACATCATCTCTCGTTTTCACCTTTATTACAAAGAGTTAAGGTTGAAAATTTACTTTACTAATGTCAACAGTGAAGTCATAAGAACTTTATGGATATTGACTTTTAGCTCTTAATCAATTCGAGCTCAAATCTCCCATGCGTCTTTGTTTGAGAATCTATTTACGTATACGTAGTGTCGTAATAAACTCTAAAAATAGGATTGTATCAAATATTAACACAACGAATAGAAAAAATGTTTTTAGTATTTGACTATAAATTATGCCACGAACTTATTGAGTATGAAAAGAATAAGAACTTTATTATTAGTTTTTATACATCACATTTGTCTGTCGGTTACTTGATGTCAGATGTGATGTCATTCTCACGATAGATTATTAGATCCTATTATCCTATTATTTTCCAATTACGTTAGAATGATACATATTGATTGTATAATGTTTCTCATAGAAAAAACTTCTAAGTGCTCTCAATGAGAAGGCAATTGGACCTTCTGTTGATGGATGATGGACACAATAACTTGTCTTAAATTTACGCTTATTTTTTAATTCTCAAAGAAAATCTTTACAAAAAAGTAATTTCAGAATTGTAAACTAGGGCAAATATCTACTGCAAAGACTTTTGCTGAATCAGTTGTTTGATGTATAAACTATGAGATTAAATAAAAATAGTGAACGAGCTGAGGTGACCTAGTGGCTAAAAAACATAAACCTTAACCGAAGATTACGAATCAAACAAAAGCAATTTATTTAATTTTCGTTGATAATTTTTTTCGTGGTGAAGGAAGACATTATGAAGAAAACTGTGTGCTTTAATTTAAATGCTCCATATGTGTCCACCAACCCACATTTGAACAGCGTAATGGAATAGGCTCCAAACCTTTCCTTAAAAGAATAAGCGTTTGTCCAGCAGTGGGACTCACACTTACGTTACTTTCCTATGAGTAATGCTAAAGATCTTACTATTTAACGTAATTTTTAAACACATAAATCCTAAAATATATGAAAAAAATCGTGGTATATTACAACGAATTTGTTTTAACCAAACAGAAAACTTACTTAATAATTCTCTGAACGGACGACCAACCACGGGTACGTTGCGACAGATCATAAACAAAAGCGTCAGTTACAAACACAAACAGACATACGCCGAAGTATCTTCTCTATATGTAGTCTTCTTTTGATCTGCAGACATTTCTGACACAACTGTACACAAAGGTTACGAAGTGTTGAATTTTCGCAGCGCTTACGCAACAGAGAAAGTAAATACCCCAGGATAAGTTTAGAATTTGACGTTTAGTGCTTGAGGAAGCTTTGAGATTGCAAATATAAATATTTTAAACAAATAAACTTTACACGAGAGAGAACTGCAAAGGGATTCTGGTTATCCGTGATGCAACTCAATCTATCACACCCTATTCAAACTTTTAAGATATTTAAGTAATTTAAAAGATCTAACTCTTTCATGTTCATCTTTAAATTGTTTATAGCAAGCATCTAACTAAACTCTTTGATAATTTCGTTGTTTCAGTTACACCATACCTGAGAGATATAAAGATCTTTAAAATTATTATTGCTAATGATATGAGTTTTCAGGCTCCCTCTTTCACATTTTAAGGTCGTAAATATATAGGACATAGAAAACATTTTTTTTTTATTATAGAATAGGAAGGCGGATGAGCATATGGGCCACCTGATGGTAAGTGGTCACCAAACGCTCTTAGACATTGGCTCTACAAAAAATGTTACCCATCGCTTACATCGCCAATGCGCCACCAACCTTGGGAACTAAGATGTTATGTCCCTTGTGCCTGTAATTACACTGGTTCACTCACCCTTCAAACCGGAACACAACAATATCAAGTACTGCTATTTTGCGGTAGAATATCTGATGAGTGGGTGGTACCTACCCAGACAAGCTTGCACAAAGCTCTACCACCAGTAAATTCTTTATAATAATTTAATAGTTTTTTCTATGTCCTATGACTACTTATTTTAAAACATTGATGGCTGATGATATGAAAGTATAAGAAAAAAAATAAAGTAATCCTCTTCATAGCCTTGATTTCCTTTCGAATGGTACAAATAGTAAAGACAATACGGAAATTTAAGATATTAAAAACCACTGGCCAATTGAAAACGAACTCCAGTCTATTGTATTTTAAGACCAATATGCCATGAATCAAATAACATATTTATATAAGTATTGGCAGATACACAGCCAAAGCTGCTAAACCGTACAAAAACATGATACCAACCGGTACCAAACATTAACCATCAACAAAAACAGCCCAAATACGTTCACGGATTTACTCAATCGAAAATAGACACGGGTTAAAATACGTGAAGTTGTAAATAAATGTCGGCGGATCGCTTGTGATTGATATATGGAGGGATCCAGCATGTCTGCGGGTATTTGATCATAGATTATAAAAGCGTAGATGGGTCAGATTGTTTTAGGTCTTGTACATATTTTAATCTACATGAAGCGACATTTGAAATATATATTTGTATAAAATGTATTTCAGGTTCGATTTTGACTTTGCAATTTGCTCGAAATATGTGTCTCAAAATTTCTTCTATAATATATCCTTTCTTGATCGTAAAAATCAAATTATTCTATCACATAAATGAAATTATAGTGAAACATAAAATAAATTGCTTAATTTATTAATTCTCCATTGAAAAAAAGATTAAGATGTACTTTCGTTTTGTTCTATTTTTTCTAGATAAATTTAATTTTCATTTAAAATAAAGCAAACATTTCTTGCACGCTAGTAAATAAGGAACATAAAAGTTAATTTTTTGAGAAATAGTTCAATATCTACATAAAATAATATTTCTAATCTATACTGAGTTCAAAGAAAGCCTGAAAGATACGATGCCACTGTTTTACTTAATTCATTTAGAGTAGAAATATACTATTCATTGTTAAAGTTCTTCGTACTAGTGCAACTAGAATTGCAGGACAACAATTATCAATAACATAGTGTGGCGTTGGTTCCAACAAGGGGGAGACGTATTTTTACTTAAAAAATTGCACCTGATGGCCAATAAATGTGGTCACCATCGCCAATAGACTTTGGCGCTGTAACAAATATTATGTCTTATATGCCAGTATTTACACTGACTCACTAATCGCTTAAACTGGAACACAAAAATACTAACGCTGTTTAGCGTTGTTTTAGAATTAGTGGGAAGTAGGTACCTTTTCAGATGAGTTTGCTAAAAGCCACTACCAATATGTCATTGCCTATCAATTTTATCATCATGTATGTAAGTTTAAGAATTAGAGTCTTGTTAAACCAAAATAAGCAAAATTGGAAATATATAGTAAAAAATAATAATAGAGTTCGATTCTAGTCGAAACGATTTATATCTTTTTTCCCACGTATATCTTTGTATTTACTTCGTTTCATTTTATAAGATGAAAAAATCATATGAAATAGCAAGATCGACTTTTTTTTCTCTAAGAATTTTATTGCTAGTACAGTACAGATATTCTACCATAGCCTGACTATGAAGATATTGTCTCCCTAAATTTTATGAAAAAAAAAAATCTTACGTACTTAAAAATTAAGATAAAAATAAAATCATTTATTTATTGCCTTTAATCTTTAAATTGATTTAATATTTCTACTTTGACCTTTTATTTGTTCTCGATTTTATAATACGTATTACCGTAACAGCCTGTGAATGTCCCACTGCTGGGGTAAAGGCCCCCTCTCCTCTTTTTGAGGAGAAGGTTTGGACCTTATTCCACCACGCTGCTCCAATGCGGGTTGGTGGAATACACATAATGTAGGTGTGTAGCAAAATAAATGGTTTAAATGGTTTAAATGTGGCAGAATTTCAGTGAAATTAGACACATGCAGGTTTCCTCACGATGTTTTCCTTCACCGTAAAGCACGAGATGAATTATAATCACAAATAAAGCACATGAAAATTCAGTGGTGCTTGTCCGGGTTTGAACCCACGATCATCGGTTAAGATTCACGCGTTCTTACCACTGGGCCATCTCGGCTACAAAAAGTATTTAGTATTCTCGATTTCTGTACTCGATTTTAAGTATAAATTCAGTTACGTTATCTTGATTTTTAAAGTAAATTTAATAAAATTACGTTAAGGCGAAAACTGCTTACTTTCAAGCAAGCAAGCAATAAAGAACAATAATGACTAGCGAGTAACAAGTCCTGTTAATATATTACGTTTACTATTCAATCAAGCTCTAACTTATTAATATAAAACTAGATTATAAAGTGGAATAAGAAAACTAAATTATTGTTTATATACTTTAATTAAATAAAGGATATTTTATGCCCTTAGCGAGGTTAAAGCGATTATTAAAATAACAAACCGATATTGATTCTGTACAGCCTATCTCTAGTAAGAAAACCTTCAAACTATATTATACTTTATTTATTTTATATAGAGTACTATTTTGTTTAAGCCTATTCTAAATCTATCACCCTAAGTTGACTGTTGTAATGCTATATAATGAGAGAAAGTTTATGAGTATTAAAACTTTGATTCTCTTTAGTTATTATCACGTCTTGTTATTATAGTTGATCGTAAATATCATATGAAGTTTATTTATAGTTAATATAATAAATGATTTGCAAGGCTTTTAGAGTTAAGATTGTATAATGGTATACATTTTATGCATATAGTATATTTTTTGTATTATATACTTTGTATTGCTATAGAGTAGACAGGATTTTTTCCTGAGCACATTATCTTCGTAGTCGTAATAACTGATTGACGCTCATAAAATTAGTTGTAGTATGAGTTAAGTATATTTTATGATCATTTATAAGGAAATTTATACAATAAAATATGTTACTTCATTTACAAACATTTTTTTTGGACAAGCATGATATTTTTTTTAGGTATAGGTAAATTATATTATTATTTTAAAGTACGCCTCATATATGCAATACGAGACCTGTGGATAAAACACTGGGTTATTAGCCGAATCGAAAGCGATGTAGCGCTTTATTCCGATGTAAAGGGTGATGATATCAATCATGATCTCATGTAACATCAAATTTTATTCACATCAAACTTGATTCATAATATTCTGCAAACTGTATTATTATTTTATAAATAACAGCGCACTCAATTTGTTTATTGTATAGTGCAATTAATCACATTTACAAACTTAATCATTCATATTTTGTTCAAATTATGAATAAATTTAATCTTTATGGTGATACAAGTTACGATATTATGTTATTTACATAAAACGACACGCTCGTGGATTATATATGTGTAAATTAACTCGATCAATAATTAACTAGTTATTTACAATTATTTAAGCTAGCTGGTACCTTTGTCTGCGTAGCAAACTAACCGCATTTATTATAATTATAATATTATATTTACATATCTCAATTAGTATTATATAAATAATAAATACGAAATTTATAAAAATCAAACAACATTTATTCACCCCCTGAAAATTGTTTTTGACCCTTAACCACGGAGCGACACGTTTGGTTAAACGGTCTACCGATTTAAAATACATTAGAAAAAATTTTACGCTCATTGAAGTAAGAAAATAACACATGTTTTAAATAACTTAAAATAAAATAACCATAAATATATTTAACGTAGCTTTTAAGTAATAAAATGAATTCAGGCGAAACAGAAACGGTAGTACCGACTAAATAAATATTACAGGCTATGTACACTACTTCAATGTATGTTTACATCATTCTTATTTATTCCTGACATTGAATAATATCCAACACACTTTATTACAATTAGCCAGCAAAATCAGCGTCAAAGAAGCTAAAACGATTTATGGCGTTATATTTCTTTTCAAGCGCCAATCGCGCCGAAAAATTCTTAAATAAACTGTCTGCCGTGAAACGAAATATGTTTAGGTACTTATTTTATATTTTTCACGAATCATATTTCATATTCGCTAGAACTCTTAGTTAAATTTCTCTTGATCGTTATTCGTCATATTGCAGGCATGGCGATTAATGATATGATATTTCAGATTGTAATTTGAATGGAAAATGTTTAGAAAAATACGAATGAACTTAAATATAATCAAATCAAAGTTATATTAAGAGATTGATATTGAATATAATTCACATTTGCGAAAATTTATTGTACAATAATTAAGTGATTCACAAACGATGATTAATTAAGTAACAAGCACCATCTATTAGATGATTTTTTTAATTACAAACAAAACAACCACACTAATTATAAAATTTCAATTTTATTCATTCAAAAATGACATATACGTGTTTTTTTCTCTTGAAAAGAATCATATTTAATTCTAATCAAAACCAATAAATAATATTCTAAATATACATATTGAACATATATAACGAATTCAGCATAGTTATTCTAAAACGAAATCGGATAATACGAGACTATTTGACTTAAGAAAATCTGCCACCACTGGTCTCGTTGAACATTTCAGCTTAGACATAAGGAACTTAAAATTAGAAACAATCGTCAACTCCTCAAATTAAATAATATAAAGCTTACTAATTAAAGCAGGATTGCTGCCTAAATTTTCATACATAAAATCTAATAAAAATAAACACGTAAGTAATCAGTGATATATCTAACATTTCTGTTGCATTAAAATTTGGTCTATATATATTGCAGACAATTTCATATAGGTTGTGTGCAAAATTTTCTAAGCAAATGTAACAGGAAAAAGATTAAGTATTCAATCGCTTAATTATATACCAGACTGATATATTATATTAAATATATTTGCCAACGCAAGCGGATGATTCGGTGAATTAGACTGTACAAATCGCGTGTAGTTGACAGATAGCGCTACGTGTAATGAAACATTAGAGTGAAAGTGAAAAGATAACCAAGCTGCATTGATTTTTGAAATTCGAAGGGTATTATTTTTTATAGACTGTTATTTGATGAAAGTTTGTTTTTTAGTAAAGTGAATAATTTAAGAGATTTTATTTTAAAATAATTTCGTGCTGTGATTTGTGTGTACTTGAAAAACTTCATTTCAACGGATCGCTGTGCCTACTCGTATAAATCTAAAATAATGAAAGTTGTCTGGCTATCAGTTCATATATTAAATACCTTGGCAAGACTACCACTCGAAAAAATGTGAATTCTATATCAAAATTAAGAATCATTAAAATAAAAACAAACGCTAACGCGGCACGTTTTTTTTAATATACTCTTAAGACAAACGTCCGAATTTTGAAAACGCACAATAAATTATCCGAGTATCCGAGTTTATTATGATGTTTTCCGTTTTTACAGGCTAGTTTCACATGTTTATTGCGTAAATAAGTTACTATCCATACAAATGTCATTAAATGTGATGAAGTCATCAGAAATACAATATAAGATAATAAAATATGAAATTTATCATCGGAAAGTCCTCTGTGCGTTCTAGTCTAGACTGCAGAGGCGTGTGAGTGAAATATCGCGGCAGTTTTCTTGGTGATCTGTTGACAGTTTTATATTTGCCACCATTCGAATTTACCACACAATAAACTTTAAACATGATAAAAAAAATTCTGGGTCACAGCCAGATTTTAACGAGATCATAGTAGTTGTTTTTAATAATATCGTTGTATTATATTGTCTTCCACCTGGTTGATCTTTAATGTAACGATGTTTTGTTGTTTCTATCGGTGGTAGAATATTGCGCAGGCCTGCCTGGATGGGTAGCATGTTATCAATTATTCTAATGTCAAACAAGCCAGTGTTATGTTGGCAGTATATGGAATTCTTAATATTTATTACAGTGCCGATGTCTATGGGTGGTAGAGACCACTAATCGGTAATATAAGTTTTAAGCAATTTTAAATACAAGTGAATAAAGTTTTCAATCCAATATTTAACAATATAAATCCTAAAATAATTTTATCTAGAAATATTGATGTAATTTGTTATTAAGTTAATTTTTCAAACCATTTAACATAGTCTACTAAAAGGAAACTACAATTTCGTTCAACAAATGTTCGTCCTAATTATATTGTACTATATCTAAGTGGTAACTACATGCACGAGTTTAAAATAAAACAGTCGTCCAGGTGACACGGCATGCAACTCCCGTGTGGTCCGACGCGAGTCGCGACACTTTATTGCATCATTATTTAGTCTACAGACGCGTCATCGTACGACGATGTCGCGCGGCACGGCCGTAGTAAGTCATTAGGGCTGCCAAATCGTGAAAACGTATACAGAATGTGTATAATTTATTCATATCTTTCATAAATTCTGTATTACACAAGATTATTGTATAATCTTGTAAACAATTTAAAAGTTAGATTTTTGTTGATATGATATTGTATTTTTTTAAATTCCCTTCTATTCGCTATGTTATAAGTATGCAAATCTCGAGGTGTCGGGTTAATTTATTTATTAAGTAATCTAATAGGTTGTATATAAAATTATTACATTACATATTAATAGTCCTCCAGACCGATTTTGGCCTAGGCGGCCAATCACAAGAAAGATTAGCGAGTGTGTGCGCAAACACAGGTGCACTCTCTATTCCCTAACTCTCATAATCCGATGGGACGGTAATTTAACACGACCGGAAAGAGTTCAGGCGCAGGACCAATGGCTTTACGTGTTTTCCGAGGCACGGGAGTGTACACACTTCCAACTTTCAGACTCCGGGCTGCTATTGACAATTTTCTACAGAAAAACTTAATAACTTTTTATTTTTAACTGGGATTTGAACCCAGGACCACCAATTCTGCGGCCTTACATCTAATCAGTCAAACATTACTGTTATTATTATTATAGTCGTAAATAAAGTCAAAATAGAAATACACAATAAGAATATTACTTAAAATTTATACTATACTAAAAATGTCATAGAAAGATAGACTCCTCTTTGTAAGTATCGATTGTTTAAGAAAAGATACATCATGGCACATTATTATTTGTTATTGTGTTTAAGTATAAAACAGCTAATCCGTTGTTAACAGGTTAAGCCTTACAGCTCATTTATAAGCAAAGACCTAAAGATGGTATACTGTCTAACGTTTCGTTTCTTATTTCTCGTTTTATAATATTTTATAATTCAATTTTAGTAAAAATATATTTATTAGTAGCTATTCTTAGGCTAAAAATACATTTTTTTATAAAATAAATATTCTTTTTAAGTTATTTATTACATATTATCGTTTCAAATGTTGATTTCATATGTAAAATTAAAACTAACGAAGTGACAACTTTGTGAAAAATTGTGTCAATATTTTTCCGTCGTTCGTTGGTCACAGCTCGTTGGGAACGAGTCGTCTGCGAAAACGATGTCTACATTTCTTAATAGACTTATTTATAACTAACGAGATATTTCGAGTACTTTTGTCTGTTGTTACATTTAATTAGGCGTGAACAGACTTGTGGAAAATTAGCGGGTAAACCTAGAGCGAGTGGCTTTTTTACGATGTTTTTTTGGCTGCAATGTGGTTTGAAATGTGTTTACATGATTTTAATGATTTAACGAGATAACAAGAGAATAATTTTATTTTAGTATTTATTTCTTTGACCGAACCTGAATATTCTATTAGAAATATAAAAATATATTGTAATATTTTTATATTTCTAAGATTCTTCTATATTTCTTTTATATTTCTAAAATTCTTCTATAAGATGTTTGCATAATATTATATTTATATTACAGAATAAACATCGGTTTTTTTAAGAATGTTTTATTGAAATCGTAGTGCAATTAGTTAGTAACAAATTGAATATAAATCACTTACAATTACAAATAGCAGCAGCTTTAGTATGATATGTTTCTTCTTTATTTTAAATTACAATATAATCTAAAGATTTGCGATCGATCGTATTCTCAGGCGATCGGCAATTAAATATAAAGTTAAAACAAAAATCTAAGTACACTCTATTCAAGTATACTTTGTCCATCCATCCAACCAATACCTTTGAATAATTTACTTCAAGTCTATTATGTTAATTTAAGGCGAAGGCTTAGTAAAGTAGGTTCTACGAGACGTAACGGCAAATAACTGTAAAGGTAGAATATTGTTGTTTAACACAAATTAATATGTAAAAATATAGTGACAGGTGACAGTACCATTACTTTTATGGCCATTATATGGTAAAGATATAAGGCAAAATATATTAATAGTAAAAAAACATTTACAAAAACAAACTTTTATAATATAAATACATCTATGCTGATCGTTAAGAGTTCCTAAGCACTGTGTTTATTAAATACGTTACTGGTGGTAGAGCTTTGTGCAAGCTCGTCTGGGTAGGTACCACCCACTCATCAGACATTCTGCCGCAAAACAGCATTGGTATTGTTGTGTTCCGGTTTGAAGGGTGAGTGAGCCAGTGTAATTACAGGCACATAAGATCGTAGTTCCCAAGGTTGGTGGTGCATCGGCGATTTAAGCGATGGGCAACATTTCTTACAATGCCAATGTCTAAGGGCGTTGGTGACTTACTATCAGGTGGCCCATATGCTCGACCACCTTCCTTTTCAATAAAAAAAAACCATTATATTAGTCGTTTGTTATTAGTAACTTAAATGTGTTTCCAAATGATTTACTGTTTTTTTGCAGTACCTATAATCCCCATGAACGTCGATAATTTGCGCTTAAAGTTATAAACAACGCCTAAGTTAATGCAAAAGTTTAAAAATATATATATTGTCACTTACTCATAACTTTACGACTTTAACTGGAATTACCTACTTTGGAATTTACAGCGCATTTTCTGCGCCTGCGTCAACCTTTGCGTTTCTCATTAGATGATGTACGATGACTTAAAAGTTTATTTTTTATTTTATAACAAAAAATAAAAAAGGTACAAGAGATGCCGAATATAATAACAATATCGATAAACTTACGAGATTATAAAAAGAATAACTTTTTAATAAAAATATATTTTCAGTACATTTGTAATTATAATTGTTAAGTAAGTTTTTCTTAAAAGTAACCAATAATCGATATTAATTCAATAGAGCACTTTTAATGATATAACTGAAAGCACTTTTAAAAGTTGAACCATTGAACCAGTTATGTTATCGTAATCATGTTTTCAAATTATCGTGCAATATTATGATATATTAATCATAATATTGCACGTTTGGATAGATAAATCCAGAACACGTTTGAATATTTTAAAACAAGATACTTAATGATAAGCCTAAGCTGAAGGTGTCGATATATTGACATTCACATCACTGGAAATATCGAAGGTTATAATTAAAAAACGAAAGAAACCAACGGCAAATTGGCTCAATGTAAATAGTAAGTCAGATTTCAACCGTTTTATTGCGCTGCTACCACTCATTGTTTTGATCGAATTACGGTTCAACTTACGAGGTTTTTGCAATTTGAACCTTATTATTAAAGTCATACGATTTAAACATAATTATTTAGCGAATAGGACAAGAAATACCTGCCCTATTGTTTTAAAGAAACTGACCTGAACGCAAAACCTAAGCTAATTAAGGTATACAATGTTGGTCACATGGAAAACAGTAAAAATATATCTTACCTCCTCAGGAATTGTATAAAAACTGTTCGTAATGAACTTATACGCGTATTCATGTAAAAAGAACAAGCATTTACTTACTATATATAATAAATAAATTAATATATAACAGCTCATAAGATACGAGTCCATCACATATGGTATTAAGTTAAAATTAATATGTTTACGTATCCAACATTGATTAAATCTTGACAATTCAAGAAAATCAAGCGACAAACTTGGTGAACAAAGACGATGATCATCATCAACCGCAGTGTCACTTAATCTCTTGTCGATTGCAGGCGTATTTTACTTTTGTATTACTCAACAGTCACCACAGATGTCTTGGACACCAATGGAAGTGCTGGACGGCTGTTGCAATTTATGTTTTTTAGCTTTAAAATTGATCGTTCCTTTAAAAACACTAGGTACTTATATCGATTACAACAATAAGAGACCTCTCGTTATAAATTAATTTCACCCAATCATCATTAATAATAAGTATTTCTATCTGACAAATGTATTTAAAAATAACTTAATACTGTCTCATCATATTATATATATTCCATATATTCTAAAATTCCCATAATTATTTAATCGCTATCAATAATCTTAAGATACTCATTAATTTCATAATCCATTTACTACGGCATTCCAAATAATGAATAAACACTTCAACTGTATTGGTAATAAAAATGTATTTACTCCGTAATTAACGTATAATTATTAATTATATATAGGATTTTTCTTCCGAATTACGACAGAAATCATAAATTAAAGGTTTTTAATACCGATAATGGTATAACATTATAATTAATTAAAAATACCACTGATAAGGAGTTGTATTAAGTTTTAAAAATAAACTTTAGAATCAAATAGTCAAGGCGTATTTTTTTACAAGGTTTCAATATATTATGAATATAATATAACAATTCTAAATGCCTTAACCTAGTCATTACCAATTAGTCTTTCCACTTCAAGAATAGCCCTCTATAGCAGAAATGAGCTCTCGCGATAAGTCATTCAGTCAGTATTTCGCTTATATATATACCTATATATTTATACATTACACTTGCGTTTTAGATATAGGTAAAATCTGAATTATAAACTATTCCAATATGTGACTTCGATTGGAAAAAATAACACAATTACCGTATTCTCTTCCGTGACAAAGCTCAATAAGACCTTATCCATGAGATTTAAATTTTCCATACATCAACTTTCTCTTACTAATGTTTATTTATGCAAATATATTCTCGACCTACAACATTAATTCAATAAAGCTTACAATAAATCTACTAGTTCCTGAAACGCATTGATAAATCAAGTATTCACGCAATGGCCCTTTTAGGGCTACATTAAGTTATGTTTCAATGTCTTAAAGAAGCCTACAAATAAACAATGACATCTTACATATGTTTAATATTATTGATTTTAACTCCCCAGAATAAGTTGATGTAATGAGGCTGATTTTGTGAATCCCAAATTTTTTCATATATCCACGTTTCAAGGTCACTCGAATCCAAATGTGTATGTACGTATGTTCGTATGTACGTCCGGAATAATAATTTGCTTCGATTATCTCGCGAACCAAAACTGATATTGACATAGGACTGGGCTCATTCGACGCGTAATTACATAATTAAGAACTGAAAAAGTTTTCAGAAAAATCAGTCCAGCTGTTTTTTAGTAAAAATAAAAAAGTAAAAAATTTAATGTAATTTAATTATAAAAATAATAAATTAATTTGAAATCAATTTGAAAATGTAATTAATAGTTTCTATTCCTCACCTCGGGGAAGTTAGTCGTGTGAACCTCACGGGTCACACCCAGTTTTTAATTATGTAATATATTATGTATTAAGCAAGCCTGGGTGTTATTTTTACCAGTCTCAGTTACTATTTTTGTTACCTTAAATATAAATAATTGTATAATTATTGTTAAATAAGTAACATATTGAGTTTTTATTTCTTGACGTGTACTGCAATAGAAAGTTACTACATCAAATATACTAATAATAGTGGCTAATGGGATCAATATAATTACAGACACACAACACAAACTACCAATTATTATATCGAATTCTATTTTATTTAATGTAGTCTCTTATAAAGTAACAGTATTCATGTTCACATTGAATAATCTAGTACATCGTATTTTTAAAAGATAATTCATTACTTTATAGCTTTTATTGGTTTACGTCGAAACTATCTTAAAGATCAATGTAAGGTGATGCCAAAAATAGCGTTGCAAAACACGATTTCGTCCTTAAGACACCTACAACGACAGTTTAACTGAAACAACTTCGTATTATATAATTGCTTCACACGTACATACCCAGCTGTCAATCCGATTAAGTAAACAGCTGTGACCAACCAATCAGCTTCGAGCTATGCGCTGACATCGAATCGTATACCATTGGTTCCTAACAAACAAGTCGAACCACTGCTTCATTAACGCTGCGTTTACACTGCTAAAAAAAACAATAACAACTTAAACGACATTAAAATATTTCACAAAACGTATATAAAATATGGTAGTAATAAATATAAAATATTTATCTCCACAAAAAGTATGCTTCCATAGATCTTATACGTAGATTATTAATGGATGGAAAAATAGAGGAGGAGATTTGGAGAAAATGAGTGTAAGTATGGAGATGCCGGCTGACCAGGATACACTAATCCAATCCCGGGTAAGCTAAGTAAGGTTAAGTATGAAAAGTTGAACTTTATTAAAGCTGCCAACAAAAATACGATCTCCAAAATTATAAGTTTTGTATTCGTAAGGAATGGATTTCACAAGATAAAAAGTAGCCGTATTAATAATTCTAAAATAGAGAGTAAATTAAATAACAATTATAACTACGTTTAGAATTATTGTCACATTCATAAATATTCAGGCTCTCAATGCATCTTCCAATGAAGACTCATGTCAATCTGATTAGGCAAATAGCAAACCAATCAATTAGCTTCAAGCTATGCGCTAACACCAAATCGTATACCATTGGCTGCTAAAAAACAAGTCCAACAACTCCTTATTAAGACCGCGTTCTGATTACGACACTGTGATACAAGTTAGCGGATTTTTTTTCTTGTCTAAATGAGCAATTATTGGATTCCAGATAAAATCATGGAAATAAAGACGTGGACTGCGTAATAAACGTGTATCAAACTTGTTGTATAAAGAGAGGAATAGAAAATGTACACACACCAATATTTTAACTTTAACTGCGGGCTTTATTAAGTGTGACCCACCCGTTAAATATCAATAATTATATTTGCCTCATTTCATTAATAATTAATAGGAAAAGTAACTAATTACTTAAAGTATTGAAGTATATTTTAAGTGTAATATGAATTGAATTGAATTAATTGAATATCACGATATAATAAATCCTTGATAGGATAATTTTATAAATAATGATAAATAATTATCCAATGAATTGACGGTAAACATTTTCTTATTATGTCTTGAAATGTGTGAAGCAAACAAAACAAATAAAAACTAATAATGTTACAATAATATTAAATTAAATATAAATCTTGTAAACAAGTGTAACCAGACCCTAACTGTATCCATAGCTTAATGGCGCGGATGCCATGCATTTTACAGATCGCCGGCAGGCACGTTTCCTTTAGACGTCGTATTTTTTCTCAAGATTTCATAAATTTTAATTGACAATATTTACTGCTCGGAAGTTTGTATAACGTTAGAATGAAATAAAAAGCGCTAATAGGGTAGTAATAATTCACTTCAAGGTTTTGAAGGCCTAATAGTGGAGCAATCGCTTCGTACGGTTAAATGTTAACTCGTGCAGAGACTTTTTTTAGCAGTAACAAAATATGTATGTATGTAAGCTATGTCATTAGGGTAATTTTATCTACGTAATGAATAAAACATTAAGAATTGTTCAAAAAAGAATGCTTATTACTTAACGGTATTATTTTATCTTTTGACATATGTACACGAATGAAAAAAGGTTTTATAATAAATATTATAATGTAATAAAATATACTAGTATCGCGTTAGGTCGAAATTCAAAAATTTTGTTATATGAACTTTAGCTTCTATATGTTCATAATAATTACTAAAAATATTCGACATATTATATAGCTACGTTTTAATATGTAGATGCATTAATAACATATACTACCAATCTACAAATCCTAAGAAACACGGTGTTTTATATAATAGACACAAACGAAACATAACAAAAACCATACTTTTTACCTATTATAGCAAACATACTAATTTGTACATATATATACATATAAATCAATATAGATGATATTCATTTAAACAATAAACAAATCGAATTAATATTACAAAATGGCAACTAGCTCTCGCCATGTTGAGCAGATTACTTGTTTAATGGTTTTGAATTAAGTATTAACGGCGCCTTCGTTGCAAACATAATTTATTGCTATTAAATATGAAATATTCAGACAGGAATTTGCAATTACGAACAGTTCCCTGAAAACTAATGGAAATCATTCACGCGTACACTTTCAGATACGTAATCAACCAATTACTCTAAGTAATATTATGACAAAGCTTTAAACCCGCATCTGTCCAGTTATCGAGACAAGGATATTGAATTATGAAAATATTAACTCCGTATCTTATCTAATTTACGTAATCAATAATATTTGTCTATAGAAATACGCAAAACAATCGATTTATGTTGGTTATTATGTGCATTCTCATTTGACTAGATACAACTCGTTTGGAACTTTTCCTTCAAAGAACAATAAAATTGACATCTTAGATCAAAAAGTTAGCTCGTTGACATTGCATATGACGTATGTTTTATAAATAAAAAACATTAATGTGAGAGGCGACAATTAAACGTCACATAACAAAAAAAATATTCCATGTAAATGTGTTCACTCTGTCTTCGACATCACCCATTGGAGTATCGATGTTTCTAACCATAATTATAAATCAAGCCACAACCAGGTTTCAATCAAACGTATTATGAAACACCAATTCAATTAAAATTCTTAGTAGATATTTCCATTAATTTATAAAATACATATATTATTAGATAGGAGTGTAAATATGACGTTACGACTATAAAGTATAGGAATTGCATGTTCAGTCTACATTTGTGACTGTAACGTCGTGTTTTGCATCGCTTATGGAACAGAAGTTAATGTGTTTAATTATATTATTTAGTGGATAATAACTGTCTTGTACCACCTACTCACCAGTTATAATACAATTTCAATGCAATGCTTTGCTGTGTGCCAGTATGAAGGTAGTTGATTCAGTGTGGTGTTAACTGTCATGGTTGATATCTCAACGGTGATGTTTAATATTAATGGCTCTTAAACACTAATGATTGTGGGAAGAGAGGACCATCTAGTAATATTTATACGTTCTTACGATTAGTTATAGGTGTAACATTGTAATTTGGTCTGCCCTCATTTATATGCTTGGATTTTATACACCTATATATAAAATTTAAAAATTTAAATTTCGGCGAGATCTTTTCTGAATTCACGCATATTAAATACATACACACACGCACACACACGCTTGAGTGAACATAGAAAACAAAAATATTGACAGAAAAACCCTTCAAAACACCATAATGATGAACATTATGTCTGTCTCTAATTCTGGAGTATTGTCCAAATTTTTATGTCTATTCAGAAATATGATACATTTAATAAGAATGTACCTATGTACTTTCTTGAAATTTCTTCTTCAATGAAAAGTTAGCAAAGCACGGGGACATACAAAGCGAAACAAACACCTCCCCAAGTAAAAAATTTACAATATTGACAGGACAAAAACAAGAAGACTGCAGTATAAGGCGACAAGAGTTACTTAATATCATAAAATAAACGAACATTTTTCATTAATAAAGCACAGTGTCGTGTCCACTCCGGCAGCTGACTCGCAAGATCACAATCACGATATAAATCAGATTAGTTGAGACTAACAAGTTATAGGTAAGTGTTCGGCGTTATCTATAAACGACAGCA
Source organism: Nymphalis urticae (assembly GCA_905147175.2). NCBI lineage: Eukaryota > Metazoa > Arthropoda > Insecta > Lepidoptera > Nymphalidae > Nymphalis > Nymphalis urticae. The sequence goes on along the minus strand of LR989998.1, from coordinate 9,340,629 downwards.
CGGAATTATACTAAGCATACGATATTATGTTTTAATATAGTTACTTATTTAACATTTACATTTCAATATAATTAATATGGATTATGTTTTCAATTTACTTATAAAGGCAGTTTATGCAAATTAAAATTTAAATCCGTGACGTCTTAAGCTTGAGTTATGGAAACGATGAGAGACCCTTAGCCTTGATTATGAATGACTTCTATCTACAAATTTATAAAGTCGTAGCGTGCAATTAGATACATGTGCATACATATGCTCTATTCCGGCTAAGCTTACAACCTCATTTTTTATATTCTAGTCTATTCCGTTGTACGCGACAACAAATATATTTTTCCCTTATAAATGTTGAGTTGAGCTTAAGATTTATCGTTTGTAATTGCGTATCCTATTGTAACACTTGTAACTGTATTTTGAATCAGCGTCATTTGTCTTAATTAACAAAAGAACAATACTATTTAATTAGGTAGGATTATAATACAGACGTTATTTAAAAAAAAAAGCAAATGTGATACACAGACAAAAACTTGGTAGATTTATTATATAAATAAATTGAGAGGTATATTAATGATTCTCAGTATTGCTATCACCAAGTGGCTAAACACGATTACCAAATACAGATCTGGTTTGTGCTATTGTAACTATCGATAACGAAATCGTCTGGTTAGCGATATGATCTTTGACGTCACGTCGTGATTTAAGGTTTAATGCTTATGTTGTGGTCAAGGAAGTGTATAACGGTCAGTATTCCGATATATATTTTTCTGGTCTGTTATATTTTTTTAATAATTATGAATTTATAAAATAAAAAAAGAATTGTGTTTTCATTTCTGGAATACTTCCAAATGTTAAATGCTTAATTGTATACCTGTTGGCACGAAGGAGGTTTTATTGAGTACAAACCGTCATTTGATATAGCAAGTTATATTTCAAAGATTATCTTACTACTTTTCTTGTCGAATATGACTTTTAACCATACCTCCGAAGATAATCATTACAAGCTGCATATGGGGAATTAGACAATGTAAGCACTGGAAAGAAGACAGGAAATCGTAACTAATAAAAGTTTGTTTGTTTGTACTTAACCAATCATCATATTTTGCAAACACCTTGTCAGGGGTGCAGAGAAGGACATGGGACACCTTATATCTGTCTCCCTCTCACGCGAGCGGAGCAGTGAGCGGAAACTAAAATATAAGATGAAAAAGGTTAATGAAAACATTTTTTCAAGTTACATTTTCATTAAACATCGATGCTGTAAAACAATGCCTTGTTTAATCAACATTTGAGACAATCGAATCGTAATGTTCTCAAAACAATCACAGACGGACTTGACTTGTTTCAAAACGGTGTTAACAACAATTAAGAATTTACGTAACATTGGATATCAAGTTTTCGCGCTTTCATATAACATTCTTATTATTATGCAAATATAAAGGAACTAGTAAGTATTTATAAAGTGTCTTTGAAAATTATAATGGCTAGGACTTCGAAACATCAATAACTCAACGGCATACGGACTACCTGGTGGTGTGAAAATCGGAGATACGATCCTAACCCTTTTACGCATAAATATAAGGAAAAAATATATTAAAAAAAAGCTAATATTGTCTACGAAAGAAAAAAAATATTATTGTACTTTATTTGCTTGTATAGCGCGCATATTACATTATGGATTTAAATGTAAGTAAAAATGGTAGTTATTTACACTATGGATCAGCTAAATTGATACTTGTAGAAATAATAAAAAAACACCAAAAGGAAAAAATCGGTTCCTAATCTCGCAGCAATATAAAAAGTATAAAAGTTCATTCACCTCAGATCATATCCATTCAAAAATGTCTATCTCCAGGGTCACAAGAATAACATATATCAGTGCGAGATAGATATTATCTTACTTTCACCGTACCTAATTACGTCTACCGAAACTAATAAAATACGTACTTTATCGATACGTGACGTGAACACCACTAAACATGTCCGAGAATATTCTTGCCGCACGCTACGTACATCCATGCCACTCGGGACACCGTGTTTGTTAATATTTTTACCTATGTTTTTAATTACCCAGAATATACACAGCTTAATCGATTTTAACAAAACACGTCTCATGTTAAAAACATCCCCCAAAAGTGACGGATGGTTGCTCCCGTATTATTGGATGAGCAGGTTCTGAATATCTATAGAAATCTGTAAGTTTTTAATTATAATATCATAATGGTACTATTCCTTTTGTGGATTTTGTAGATTTAGTCTATACCAATTTAATCGCTAGTTTTATTATAATATTTTCAGGGTCTACGTATATTTGTATTCACTTAAAGCGCGATAATCGCTTGATTGCCATTTGATTTTAATGCTTTTAACCAAAAAATATATAAAACAAAAAAAAATACCATGACTAATTTTTTAGAATCAAACACTTGTTTCTTGCTTATGTTTTCCATATTATTTCGGTATAAGATACTTCAAACGCTATCCGGCCCATATAACACTGAACTAATTGAATAACTACTGTTATTCTATTATCTGTTATCTATATTCAGCCTGTGAATGTCCCACTGCTGGGCTAAGGCCTCCTCTCCCTTTTTGAGGAGAAGGTATAGAGCTTATTCCACCACGCTGCTCCATTGCTAGTTGGTGGAATACACATCTGGCAGAATTTCAGTGAAATTAGACACATGCAGGTTTCCTCACGATGTTTTCCATCACCGTACTGCACGAGATGAATTATAATCACAAATTAAGCACATGAGAATTCAGTGGTGCTTGCCCGGGTTTGAACCCACGATCATCGGTTAAGATTCACGCGTTCTTACCACTGGGCCATCCCGGCTAATTGAATGGGAGTTAATAAATTTTATGCCGTTGTCCACGGACAGTGTCACGACATTTGACAATACATTAATATTTTAACTGAAAATGCTATTAGTGCGAAAACTACTACTTTAAACTACTCACTTTTGAGAAATACAGAATCTAGTTCGTACTGTACTGTCGTTCTTCTGAATTGATTATGAACTGTAATTTTTATACAATAACATTTTTCCACCAGTATCACGCTATATATAATTAAAAGCTAATAGCTTAAACAGCTACTATCTTCACCGATAAAACCTTAGATACGATGCGTCTATTCAGTATTTAGCTATATTCTGTATATTGAGTATAACATAAATATATCTTAGGAGTAATTGTATTTTATTAATATATTATTATAATACCTAAATATAAAAGGTCAATGGTCTAAGCTGTATTTTTTTAAATAAATCTAAAATTTGAATCTTTGTTGTTAATTTTAAAGCTAAAACATAAAATGTAGTATATTATCTATATAAGTACCTCAAAGCGGATATACTAACCAGATAATTCCACGTAGGCGTGGACGCGGGCGGCAACTAGTTGCACATAATTGTTATTTCGTTGCAAGACAAATATGCAGGTAATCTGCCTAACAGTAAGTGATCATTTCTGTCGATAGATACGACGATACCGGTAGTTAAATAAATCATTTCAACACCTGTGTACAATCTCATTCAAACAATCTTGTGCATTTGAAGTTTATTCCGGAATAAATTATTAATATGAACCACCTATACTGTCATAAAAATGTATGTATGTCTGTTTGCTTTGATACAAGCCGTTTTGTACCATTTCGGGTGATTACAACATCATCATCTAGAACAGTTATAATAGCGAAAACGTAAAAAACAGCAAATTCCTGTTTCAAACATAATTAAAATATTTCCATAATATTAACTCAAATGTAGACAAATAGCTCATTTATTAATATCGTTTATATTATATCCGGTAAAAAAATCTGTTAATTAAATTTGGTTTGCTAATTATGACAAATGTTAGCTATTATCTTCTAAATAATGGCTAAATTTATCATATAATTAATGTAAAACTGGCAAATAACTTTAGAGAAAAAATTAATGTGTTTATTTACATTTTAGCATACAGAGCGTTTTTAATGATGGCTATGCACGCAATGGTATATCTGACAGGTTTTTCTGCTCAGGTAAACCAGGGCGTGTGTGTGACCCAACCGTAAAGTTTCCGTATACCCATACCTTGGCTGAAACCTTTCACATTTAACCAAACTTTATAATAAATATAATTAGTTATAGATTAACATGACATGACTGTCGAGTACATAGATGATGATGGGAATGATCTTGGGAATAAAACAATCGCCTCCGAGCCATTAAACAAAAGTATCATATTATTAACCGGAGAACCTAAAATATTTAGCGTGAATAATCCCACTGTGTTTCATTCGCCGCTTCTTCTCCTGTCTGAAGTACCTATTTCTTTCCGAACCTGTGGTAAGCTTTTCACAATCAATAAGCAAGTGTAACACGTCTTTATATAGGTAAAAGTATGTATAACACATAATTCATTAATATCATGTGATAAAATATATATTATTAGATTAGATTTGCATACAAGACCGCCAGTTAAGAACCTGTTCCAATAACTGACACACCAGGACTTGGCATTCCATTAGAAAATGTTATTTTTTATACCTCATTAAACCAATCATTCAACACGAAGAACAATTTTCAGAGCGTATATTACAAATTAAAATGTGTCTTATTATATATACATATTGACAACAGTTTTATAAATAAGTAAAACTATTTACAAACAAATAAATAAATAAATAAAATATATATTTAATGAGCAGACTTTCTTTCGTCTTATGTAGTTCCTGTGTATTCTCCTGATGTAGGAGTCTAATTACCGGATTTACTTCACCTTGATTTACCTTGACATGTCCTTTTCTTGACTGAGATCAAAATTCTAAAGACCTCAGTTTAATTTATTGTTAGTTCGGTGATAACTTGTGTAATCGCGTTTGGTGAAAACTTGCGTGACGTTCACAAGTAAAATATTTTTTGAACTTCTGTACCCAAAGTACGCCGTTTGCTCGCAAACCAATCATGCCTGTTCCGACTACAGATATTACCCATGTGAAAAAGACATGATATATATTCAAGTAGAAAGATCAAGTATTTACTCTTTTTTTTTCAATTTAACGAAAAGTTTTGTGGTTCCAACTGATCCGAGAAAGCAAAAAACGGTAGCTCAGTTTTCTTCATTATCCAATTGGGATCCTGATAACTTTCGACATTATAATCTACATAGTGTGTCTTTTATGCTATAAAATGTTTCATTCAATATAGAAATAACTTGTTTTATATCACGTATTCTTCGATTCAACAAAGATTAGGTGTTTAGTGTAAAAATAAATAATTTTATCACATATTGATGTCTCAATACGCTACGTATGTTAGTTAACATAAAGTACGTTTAAGTATATTCAAATCATTTAACTTAATAGGACATTCTCGTCAAATGTTTGGTATATGATATTTTTGCCAATAGACAACACCGTTGAAATCTGTATTTATTACTTAATCTTACCAATAAATAAGATTGTCAGTAAATTGCTACTTAACCTTACGAAGTTGATAACATGAGCCTAAAATATGGACAGAAATCTCTATAAATTTTATTTTTATACTATCTAATCTATTCTCGTAATTAAACGGCAATAGAATTGTGTATTTATATACTTTTCCTTTTTTGATCAAATGATATGAATATTATTGTCAATATTGACCGTATTTGGAATATTTTCAGTCCGATCAAATTTACATCTCACAAGTACTTCAATCAGTTAGATAGTCAATCAATGATCAGTGTAAAAAAGTGCCTTTTGTGAATTTTTGAAATTTAAATTCAGTGCTTTGATTTAATTTGCTTGACTTGGAAATTGCTTTATTAATTTAATGCTTTTTATTTCATTACATTTGCATTTCCACATCCAGACTCCACCCGGGCGATGTCAAGGGTATATGTTTGCTTAGTATTAACAAGTTTGATTAAATAACATTGCATTATGTGAATTTGTATCTAGGTGTAAACACCGGTGTACCTATAAAATTGAATATGTCTACTGCGGATCCAGGCTTAGATATTAATTAACCAATCTCAATACATGTGAATCGTTACAGAATTAAATTAGGTCAAGAACAATTCCCGCTCCACCGAGCCACCAGGGAGAAGAAAGAGGCGCAATGGACACTTTCTCCCGCCTCAATAGGCGCCGCTGGGTCTAAGAGGGTTCTCAGTACCCTGGAAATCCCCCCTTGAGAATGGAGGCTCGCTTAGCAGGCCGTCCCGGCAGTATCAACGTCAAGGTAGAATGCGTGAACGATACCTTTTTTTTTTAAATGTATAGGCTAGCGCTAGACTATTATCACACCTGATGGAAAGTGAGATACAGTCTAAGATGGACCGCGCTTGCCAAGAAGGTGCCTATTCACTCTAGACTTAAACTCCATCCACCACCTACAATGTGGGTACCCCACATTGTAGGTGGTGGAGAAAACGGAGGTCGGGAGGATATCCAGACCTTGGCGGTGCGTATCAGAAACGAAACCTAGGTAAAACGGAAAGGGTACTGCTGTTTTTTTAGTGGGTACTCCAATGTTTGGGGCGCACTTTGCGCCTTAGACACTGGCGAGTCCCATATACCCCTCACTGTCCCGTGGTGGAAACGCGTAAGGTGTTTTACCAGCGATAAAAAAGTTCAAGAACTATTTATACTGCTCTAAATTCATTTGTGTGTACACGCATAATAAAAACCAAAGGATTACTAAGCTGAAGTGACAGTAGGCTGGTCACATATGTCGCAGAACCGACAACCATTAGAGTAGACGTGCTCTGAAGTGAAGACCACGCATTTCAGCTAGTTGCAGTGACGATATATGTACAAAAGTGGCTGATAGCTGATGGACCTCGCTGGCGCTGAAGGCACCGGAATACGCACTAAAAACAGCGGTACCCACCTTTTCGGGTGACGTCACGGGATCACTTGCGTATTCTACCGTGATCAGTTCTTACACTTATGACAATGACATACATTATAGGGAAATGCACTAGACTTTCTTTGAAAATTACCGTTACAAACGAAATCGGTCACAAGGACATTCTTATGTTTATAATACAAGTTAGATTTACATACAAGCTATAACTGATCAATTTAATCGAAGTATTTCAAATATCGAATTAGTAAAGATCTTTGCACACTTGACGTACCATAAAGCATAAAAGAAATCAAACACCGACCGACTACGTAGCGTAGATAACTAGCTGTGTCATCGGCGTCTTGTATTTGTCTTTTAGACAACCGTTAATGCAGTACATGTCATGTACCTACTGTATTAACAGGTACATGACATACACACACTTAGAACCTTCTCCTTTTAAGTTAAAAATTGGCATTAGTTTGATATTTGATGATTACTTTCTAAAAATAATTTAGTAATCGTTTTAAAAACCAATTTAATAATTTGAAGTGTATCCAAACTCTTTATAAGGCATATCTTCTAATCCAATATTATCTAAATTTCCTCATCTCAACAATCTGGCTTCGATCCAAATGACATGGAAACGTAATGAAAAAACTCACAATTTATTCCGCAAATAAACCGAATCGCCGTCAATAGCATCGTAGATACGATTTCTGGGAAACACTATTGTCTTATAAATAGTGGGGCGACGATCATGATATTTTTACGTGGCATAGTTGTAGAGGAATTTATAGTCGATAGACATAATTTTGTTTTGTCATAATTAAGGAGACCCGTTATCAAACATTTTATTCTCAATCTACTCACAATGAAGGTGAAGAAAAAATATACATATCTGAGCGTTTTAAAACGCTTATGAGAACATTGATAATAATCTGCAATTTTAGTAAGAAAACTAAGTTGAAATGTAGTTAGTAATATAATCTTTTTCATATCTATCAATATATAATATTTAGCGCAAAAATAGTTCTGGTTTCTTTCTGAGGATTATAATTTACGGTAGATAATATAATGCACAAGTGAGAACGCAAACATAACTGCACTATCATAATCCCATGGGCATCAATCGTAGGACCGTGAAGGCGTGCTTTTCGAGCACAAACTACTACTGGTGGTAGAGCTTTGTGCAAGATCGTCTGGGTAGGTACCACCCACTCATCAGATATTTTACCGCAAAACAGCAGTACTTGGTATTGTTGTGTTCCGGTTTGAAGGATGAGTGAGCCAGTGTAATTACAGGCACAAGGGACATAAAATCTTAGGTCCCAAGGTTGGTGGCGCATTGGCGATGTAAGCGATGGTTAACATTTCTTAAAGTGCCAATGCCTAAGGGCGTTTGGTGACCACTTACCATCAGGTGGTCCATATGCTCGTCCGCCTTCCTGTTCTATAAAAAAAAAAGCATTTTCAACTTTCAGCTCCTGGTTGTTACTGAGCATCTTGGAAGAAAAACATAATTACTTTTTACTGACTCCATCCAATGTTTGAACCCACTACCTCGAGATCTGTAGCCTTATGACCTAGCCACTATGAGACTAACTTATATATTTTGACAGTCAATAATCCGTAATGTAATAAATACTTTTCGTTAAAATAACTGCGAAACCTTTTGAAATATAATTAAAACTGGTTTTAAAACACGCATGTTACAAGTCTGGCAAATGTCTGGACTATAAAAAGAAATACGTGTTGATATTAAAAATATTTTATCATTTTAAAGATGGAAAGATAAAGATTGGTTAATTAAAAATTATCGTGTATGTACTTGAATCACGGAACAGTTTTGTACTTTACGACAATATCGTATATGTCAAAACTGGATGAAGCGTTATAAAAGTAAACTCTCTTTTCTGTAGTCCCTTAAATATTGTGGCCACTACGTTTAACTGCTGATTTATTGCAACTCGTAAGATCGATAATCACTTCCCGAATTCCACATCGGTGATCTCCAATTTGACTAAATATAGAATGAATTCAACTAAACAAAATCAACGTGTCTGTACCCAGTTAAACGACATTTAGATCCGACTAGTTACATCGTTACAAATGTCACTGCGCACGCGCACGTTCACTCATACGTACACTTGCTAACACAATATGTTCACATTCAAACTTAGATTTGAGGGATTGTTAGAAATAGCGTTAAATTCATATAAATACAGAGTCACAATAATTTGAACTATGAAATATAATTTGACAACATCTATTATGTATTTCAAATGTGGTCTAATCCACATATGTGATGTGATTGAACTAAGATAGATTGATACGTTTATGGATATAAATATTTTGTTATTTTTAAATAATAAAATTATTTCAATAGTTTTAAGAGGGCAACTTTCTATATTAAATATTATTGATATTATAAATCATTATTACTACAGCGGCAGTCATAATGGCACACAAAACTTTCTTGACTTTCTGGTTATGATCAAAATAAACATCGAAATTTAATTCTTACTATTAAAATGACCAGCGCAAGTCTGTTCATATTATTTGACACCTTTAAATCAAGTTCTTAATATTGAATACAATTTTACCATGTACCGTATTAAAGTATAAAAATAAAACCAAAAAATGTAAAATAATACCTAATTTAACATTAACTATTTATTGTAATAGTACAAATAAGTATATTCGATACATGCCATTTCCATTTACCAAGTTATCGTATATTAAACAAACTGTCGGGCGCCTTCAATTCGGCGCAGGCGCTATACTGCAATTACGCACGATAATATCAAACGCGTTTAATATCGTCACTTGTAGGGTTGCCAATATTCACCTGTCTGAAAAGAGAATTATTGTGACATTTATAATTAAATATTATGACTTTTATTAAGAGTGTAAAATATCAATAATAATTATGCTCGGATCTGAAGCATCTATTTCTTTGCTCTAGTGCCTAGTTTATAAGCTTAGAGGTTACGACGGGTATAAAAATAATATCGTAACGGGCAAATGGGCCACCTGATAATAAGTGCTCACCATCGACCATAGACATTGGCACTGTAAGAAATATGAACCAATCCTTTAATTGCTGATGCGACACTAACCTTGGGAACTAAGATGTTATGTTACTTGTGCCAGCTGTTACATTGGCTCACTCACCCTTCAAACTAGTACAAAACAATACTAAGTAAGTAAACTTGGCGGAAAAAAATGTGATGAGTGGGTGGTAACTACAGAGGGCTTGAGGGCTTACATAAAACACTCCCAAGTAAAAAAGTGTGAGATGGATATAAAAAGTTATCAAGTTTTGTTTGGAAGGTGATAGTTTTTACATTCCTGTGCCTCACAAAACACGTAATTCGAACGACTTCTTATGCCTTAACTATTTCCGTCGAGAAGGATTTTCAGAGTAACAGAATTGTAAGTATTTGCACCCTTGATCACTATGATATTTTCTAGTCTCTGTTAAAAATGACTGTTGTGGTCGTTATTGGTTCAGAGACAAGTTCGGACAAGTTTAAAGAGACAATACTTGTATAAGCCACCAAACGCAAACTTATTTATCTTCTGCAAAATACATTTTATTCGAAAATAAACAAGAACAAATGCAGTAATCATTTTAAATTTACTGATACTCGTATTTATGCATCGTTGTTTGAATTATATCCATCATAAACTAATTCTGTGTTCTCTTAAAATAAACGGCATTATGTACGTAGATACATATTACTTATATGAGCTACATGTCATTAATACTAAAATTTGCTATTATTTAATACAAGCAATAGCACGGCTCATGAACATAGGTTTTTACGATTTTATATCTCAATAAAGATTTTTTTATTGCATTATGTACATATTATAACGTGGTAAATATACACTAATAAAAACTGGAACGAATATTGCTACTATTTTTATTGATAGAAATTGGCTGCAGAATATATGTAGATTTATTAAAGAAAGTAGTAAAAAAAATAGGCATGTTTTAATAATTTTATCTTTGACTTTATGTATAAATATTTTGAATAGAACTAGTTGAACGGAAAATTCATAACTTAATTCTTATATTAAGACCATTGTCAGCACAGCTTTAATCAATAAATATAACTAGTATGAAATTATCTGCTTAGCATTAAACTATATAAGCGTGACAACAACCTAAGCAGTGCCAAGAACAGCGGCAAGCTTAATGCAGAACATGCAATATTTTTATAATAATAGATTTATGATTCAGACTAAACACAGCCTGACTCATTAAACTCTGATAAGATAAGCTCTAACACACTTTCTATATCACGAAGCTTGATTGGCCAACGTTATAAATAAACAAGGTATATTTTAGCACGCGACAAGCCCCGCATATCTCGAATAGTGTAGGAGCTAGTATACATTTCGATTCATGTCAACGACGCCTAAATACTTATGCTTATAATCACTCAAACGACACGGTACATTCAATTTTATGTTGACGGTGACGTGATTAATATCGCTTCCATCGTGACAGTTGCAATGTTTATGCACACGTATTTACTACTTGGGATTTTACGAGCAAGTGTTTTGGTTTTTTTGTGTTTTTATTTTATTTTGTGTTACAGTTAATTAAGGCGAGTAGCAAAAAGAAGAAGAAAACTATGTGTTGACATCCGTAAAGAAGTAACTGATATGACTAGAAATCACAACACAACGCCCTCAAATAAATGGGATAAGAGCAACCGAATAATGATGATAGTTGTATAGGCTTAGGTATTTTTTTATGTTATCTATTTAACTAAAATGGTTCAGTGGTAAACAAGTCTTGAGCAAAGATCACTGCATATTCAGCCAAACATTATTAAGTTTCATTTGTACTAAATTTTTGTTCATAAGAATAATTCATTTCTTAAAATAAGAATCGGTCACGTACAAATATTTTAGTAAATGAAATGTCAAAGTACTATTCTTATATAAAATTTCAATTACATAAATATGTTTTATAATTTGTGCCTATTAATCGATGAATGTATAAAGTAGTTCTACCGCCATTTTAAATATTCAACACCTATATTAATTTTTATATTTTTTAATATTAAAAATTAAAAGCAGCGGGCGTATCAATATTGACTGTTATATAGGACAAGCAACTAGTTTTTTTATCTTCATTATAACATAATAATTAAAAACATGAGGCTTTTATGACACAATACTTTTCGTTTCTTTTAAATAGTACTATGAGTTCCAGCTGTTATTGTTTCAACATATGTTTGTGCTGAAGATTATAAATTACTTCACATGGATAAGGGAATGCACATCTAAATTAAGAAAAAAATAGATTTTGACAATATGACATATAAACTAAATCGTTTATTGCAAAAATATATTATTTTATTCATTTAGTATCGTTATTATCAGTTTAAAGTTTTTTGTATTAACTTTCCCATCTATATATATCGTTACGGCTAGTGCAAAACTGCCATTAAAAATGTGTGAAGTTTTTTATATTCTTGTGCTTTTTATTTAAAACTAAGCTTTATTTGTTAAAAATGTTAACAATTTTAATCTGTAACTTAAAAGAACAATTAAAAAAGACATTTGTCATGGACATGGATTAGTAAATACGTGTATTTCAGACATCAGAGCTTTTCCCTAGAAATCTTACTTGCATTTAAGCTGACAAGTTTCTTTCTTTCAACTAAACTATGTTATTTATACTATTTTGACAACAAGTAAAATAAATATGTATATGTCTATGTTTGCCTGTACAAATGAAAACTTATACAACATAACTTTTTGCGTATTATATAAATATACATTGCGTATTAAATTAAGTAACATATGATTTTTGTTATAGTCTGTCGTGTGATTAATTGTCTTAATACGTACGACCTTATGCATAAAACCAGCGATATTTAAGTTCTTTTTCAAGTAATATTTTGACAACCATTTAATTTAATGTAAATCTTTTTCTTATATTAAATGTAAAAAAAATAAAAATAAACTAAAATATATATGATTTTTCCGTTACTTTATGCATTTATGGGTTATCTTTGACAAGGAAAAAGCAGTCATAATTGAATAACAGGCAGCCCTGATCGATTAAGAATCTGCAGCGACGCGTGATTACGTACATCCTTCCCCGGGCGCCTCATGCATATTCCATGAGCACTTGTTAAAACTCCGTCAATCTCCCATTCTGTTGGTTTATCGACACTGCAAATGATAGTGTTGATACTCGTTCTGCGGGAAACGTGGATACAGTTACGTTTTTTAAAAGTAAATATTTGTAGGAATATCGAAAGTGTGTCGTATTCATTAAGAAATATTTTTTTTATGTAAAGATTCGCGCGCGGCTTCATCCGCATGTGTGGGTGAGTCAGGTGTTAAGTATCCTTTTTTCTATATCCCTGACAACGCGTATGCAACAGTAACAGTAACAGCCTGTGAATGTCCCACTGCTGGGCTAAGGCCTCCTCTCCTTTTTTGAGGAGAAGGTATGGAGCTTATTCCACCACGCTGCTCCAATGCGGGTGGAATACACGTGTGCTAGAATTTCAGTGAAATTAGACACATGCAGGTTTTCTCACGATGTTTTCCTTCACCGTATAGCATGAGATGAATTATAATCACAAATTAAGAACATGAAAATTCAGTGGTGCTTGCCCAGGTTTGAACCCACGATCATCGGTTAAGATTCACGCGTTCTTACCACTGGGCCATCTCCGTCAAACGATAATGCAAATCATGATAATTGGTTGAGTAGTTAAGACGTGAAAACAAACAAATGAACAAACAAACACTATCACATTTATAATATAAGTAAGTATTACCTTTATCACGTTTGCTAGGAACTTCGGTTAGCGGTTCCATTGATTTTTTTTTTTTGAAACATAATTTGTTTATGTATTTTAGTATTACTTAGTACTAAGCGATAGTGCTATTCTTTTTTATTCATAACTAGCTAATGATTACACGCATTGAAAGTAACTTTTATTATTTTTCACAAATAATTATACCACGAGACTTGGGCGTGATGAAACTACGACGGAAACCTATATACAAATGCCAAGAGCAACTGTTTATGAGTTTTAATTCAAACGGAAAAATCAAAACAGTCAATTATATGAATCCTTACTAATATTATAAATGCGAAAATTTATTTGATCGTCTCAATTACAAAACCAATATCATGAAATTTTGCTTACACGTTATGAGGAGTCTCTTAATCCCTCAAAAGAAGGCAAAGCTGCGGGCAGAAACTTCCAGTTTTTCATATATATAAAATTGTAGTTGTTAACTACGTTATAGAATCAATCGTCTTTTCATTCCTACATTCGCTATAAGGACTACGCACTCTCACTAAGAACGCATCATTCAGAATTTTCAATAGAAAAAGTGAAAAACTTTTTATTGAAATTAAATACAATATGGTATTAACAACTTACCTACCTATGATTTTTAAGCATGACATTAGTAAGTTTCGATATACACACTCCGTACTAAATTTCGATATTCTCTGAAAACTATCATCAATCTCTGCTATCTTAATTATGATCAAATGAAGATAATCTAATCTATCTATGTAAATTATCTTAATTACATCGAAACTCACATTAAAACCATAACTTACTCGATGTGTTTTTACAATTTACACAAGATTTATTTTATTGATTTATCGATCGCTTTTTATTTCCTATGTTCGCTATAAAAAGTAATCGAAATGATTATACAAGACACATACAAGACACATATATTTAATCACGCACGGCCATCTGATCTCAAACTAAGCAGAGCTCGTACTCTGGAAACCAGACAACTGATATACTACATATACTACTTTTTTTTTGTAAATACATACTTATATAGATAATTACACCCAGACTCAGGACAGACAGACATGTTCATGCACACAAATGTCTGTCCTGGGTGGTAATCGAACCCCAACCTTCGGCGTGAAAGACAAGTATCTACCACCACGCCAACCGCCAACCAAATATATTTCAATTCTATTAATTTCAAACGCGGTTATTGTATTATAATTAAACCTTATGTTAATAAGATATTAATATATAAGGCTTATTCGTAATACAAGAATTTAGATGATAAAAATGCGAATTCGTTTTCCTTAATTTCACACAGGATATATATATTTGAAATGGTCAAGCCGAATATATATTTTATTGTATGCGATTGACTATGTATTTAAAAAAGATTAATTAATAAGTTTCTTGCTGATTTTTCTCGATAGACTCTAAATTCTGAACAGGTGTTAGCATTACATTTAATTGAATTTTGTGACATGATTACTCAAAAGTCGTTACTTAGCCTTATTTGACTTATTTGTTCAAACGTATATTTATATTAAATTTAAATTAATTATTATTAGAAAAGATTTTATCTTTAACTCGTTTTATATGTAGCGGTGTGTTGTAAAATGGAATATTTTGCAAACAATATTAAAAACATAAAATTAAATGAACCATATTCTCTATCTGAAATTAGTGTTTAATATCGAACGGATATTATTAATGGCATCCGAACCAACTAGTCAGATAAATAACGTTACCTTTTAAGCTGCTTTTAATTTAAATTCACTATAAATTAATATGCAATGAGATTACGAGCTACGAGTTAAGTCGGTTGTGAACGGGTTCCGAGTGACAAAGATGTTGAGTGAAGATGAAAGTTTACTGCAGAATATATATACTACAGTCAGTAAAAAAACTATTAAGACAGGTCAAGCTTTTTAATATGGTAGTGTTATTCAAACATATTTCGAAATCACGTCCTAATGTATGCATATTTTATAATCATTATTAATATCATGAATGCTAACACTGTAAGCCCCAGCGGTGATTATATTATGTATATAAGTAGCGTAAAATACAAAAGTTGATTTAGTTAGATACATATATAGTTAGATACATTCTTGGGTGATACGACTTTGCGCAAGACCGTCTGGGTAGGTACCATCCGAAACTCTTCAAAAATTCTACCGCTTATATCAATTCTCGGTATTGTCGTGTTCCAGTTAGAAGGATCAATGAGCCAGTGTAGCTACAGGTACAAGATATAACATCTTAGTTCCCAAGATTGGTGACGCATTGGCGATGTAACGAAATGGTTAATATTTTACAACTTGCCATCAGGTGATCCATTCGCCTGTCCACCTATAACTTAAAAAAGTAATATAGTGTGAAATAAATAATAATCAAACATAGAAAATTAATTCCCCTATGTAAATGTTTTTATTATCAGTTTTAACAAGAAGACTACTTTGTTCCAACTAACGCGCTTATTTTTGCTTTAGATATTGTAAGGTTTCGTAGTAATAAATATAATTAAAATAATATTGGTAAATTCGGATTGTTTTACATGATTTCAATCATAGTAGTGATAGCGAGTGGGTTTGGATCGTAGGCTGTACAATTGGTCGATTGGTCCTTCAAGCCGGATACGGCAATACCCTACAAGATACTAATAAACTAAACCTACATATAATGTTGTAGAACTACAGGTATAAATATAACCAATTGATATAATGCAAACAGATTCGCATATTCAAAATGATGATGCCACAAGTGATCCCACAATTAAATGTACCTAGTGCTTAAGAAAATAATTTTCTAATTCCGACTAAATTCTCATCACTGCAAGATAAATAAGATATACATTTAAACAAACACGCTGGTTCACATGTTTCTGTTAATATCGCGATATGAGCCGTTACATCCAATACGGTGTCGTCACCACAGAACATATCCCACTTATTACATCTCGATTTATAATTTACCTATTCTATAAACATTCTTAAACTATTATAAAGTGAACTATGGACTAAAATACAAAATCATGCTAACCAATAACTTAGGTTGTGGTAACTATATCCTGTTGTCTAATAAACCTTAACGAAATATAACGAAAATTACCTTAATATGATATATCATTGATAAAACTGATTTTATAAAATGTAATATATGTATTTCTTTAATCCCTGATTTTCTAATGAATGATTGGTCTGCTTAGTTTTAATTACATTCTTAAATTAATAAGCATTTGTACACAAATTCGCATAATAATTCTATTACATTTATGGTCTCTTCTAATCACAATCAAATTAGAAGAGTTCCGCGATGAAGCCAACGATTGGCATAGTTTCAATATCCGTGGCCGAAGCACTGACCACTTAATCTCGCATATGTGGTAGTATTTTATTGTAGACGAGATTAAAAATACACGAATTACGTGTCGCTCTAGTAGTGTCACTGTTTTAACATTTTTTTTTACCTCGCGAAATACAAAATGATGTACACTTATCGAAACGAGTGTATTATTTTCTTATAGTAATACGATACGTAATTGTTTATTTGATTGTTTTATGTCAATAAGTAAATAACATTGACTTTAGTAAAGTACAATTATCATACAATTATCTTTAAATTATCGAGAGTTCTTTGTTGAAATTTCTTACTCTTACTAAAGTATTTATATACACCAAAAGTTAGATTTCAAAGTTTGTTTTTTTTTTATAATTCGATCGTCAGCTACAATAACTCTTTCTACTTTCATCTCAACATGAAAAAAAAACAAATGAAAACAACACAATTTAATTTGAATAAATTAAATATAAGTCGTGAGTTACACCATTGGTTGTCATAGATGCAGATAAAGTAGATACCAGCAATTAAGCTATTTCTATATGATGCTGAATCAAACGTTTATTTTATTACTTCGGTAATCTGTTAATTCAGATAAGTAGCAGTTAATCACGAATCGTAAACTACTTTTACAAAGGTCTTGGTTACATACATATATGTATAATAATACAATATAAAATCAATTTAAAAGATACATAATTTTTCATTTAAAGATTAAGGTATGAAACATTGGTATGAATTAAGTATAATAATAATATTCGTAATTAAACCCGATTATTTATTTCTTTTTCAAGTAGCCTTCGGGTCCTACTATATTATAATTACGCATATACTAAAGACACGAATATTCACGGACGTAAATGTATCGTACCGTAAACGTAGGAGTATATTATTCATATACACAATACTTAGTTATAAACATATCAGTATACACCATAACTTGCTATATATCAGGATATTGGAATTAATAACAGTAAAATATCTAGTGCGCGAAATTCACATACATTTGTCAGATATTCAAACAGTAAAGTGGTATTCAAATTATGTATAGCTATGATTGGGTATTACTTATTAACAAATCATATGAGCGCATCGCACGCAGCTCTGGGAGAATTAGCAATATAGTAAACTAAAATTTGTGGTCGTGAAGAATTTCCAACAGAGTTTATGAGATTACATCCTGATGGCAATGTTTCCATGCTTATATTCCGTTACAACTATTACTAGATATATATATATATCAAGGTAGTATGTATTAATATTAATATTCAAGCTTAGCTTTGAGGTATGTATTCCTCCAGAAACCGAAACCATCAGCACAAAACTGTACCCTTTGAACTTTAGAAGTAGTAACTGTATTTAAATCGAGTAATTGCATCTTATGGCATTATTAAATATTTATGTTGCCACATCCTCCGTGTCTCGTTAAGTATTTTAACTCGTTGGACCTGTTTATCGTCGTTGTCTGATGGAAATCTTCAACACCTATAGTGTTAAGTGGTTAATTGGCCGAGACACCAATAAAAATAACGTATGATCCACTATTTTTGATAAGTAAAAACTTGCTTTTTGTTCATATACTCGTTTATAAAAACGATAAATGACATTTCTTTAACATTATATCAACTATATAACGAACAACGACGCTAGATCTTGCTTTTCTTAATATATTACATCCATAGTTAAATGGATATGTTATATAACTACATCTACAGAATTAGTTACAGGCATTGCATAACAAAGATTTTAAATTAAAATTATCTGCGGAAGACATGATCACTTTTATATACTCGTAATAGATAAGCTTCGCAATGATTTCATTGGCAAGTTACGGTTTATCTCATGTTTGTTATATATTTGCCAACAGTTGTGAAAAGGAAAAGACTAGAAATTTTAATCCCACAAGCTTGTATATAATATTATATTAATATTAATACGATGCGTACCTTCAAGATGTTTGTCTTGGAAAAATATTGCAGTACTTAAATTTCTTTCTTATTAGTTTCTTGAATTTTATTTTTAATGGAAATTTATTTTATATTTTATTTGATTTGCAAAATATATTTATCTCACTTTTTTTTTATATTTGCCGGGAGGGCGAATGACTCTACTCTACCTGATGTTAAGTGGTAGTAGAGTCCAAACGCGAGGACGGCCAGTACAGTCGGGAAGAAGATTCTGCACTAGCCGCCCTCGCCTTGCCGGCCCGCAAGATGCCTCTTCACGCCTCGTTTGAAGGAACCCGGGTCGTAAGAGGAGGGGAATACGTGAGCTGGTAAGGAATTCCATTTTTTGAGGTGCGACAAAGAAAGGAGTTGCCAAATTTCTTTGTGCGCGATGGAATTGATGTCACAGTTAGTCGGTGACATCGAGAGCCAGCACGCGTAGACTTGTGAAGGAAGGGGGAAGTAGGAATTAGGGAGAAGATCACTACATTTTAATGCCTTTAATGTGAACACTTGAGCATGTTTTATACAAGTTATGACTATAAATAAATTTAAGTAAATTAATAAACTTTGAGAAGAAGGTTTGCAGCTTATTCCACCAAGATGCTTCAATGCAAGTTGGTGGAACACATTTGTGGCAGAATTTCAGTGAAATTAGACACACGCAGGTTTCTCCACGATGTTTTCCTTCACCGTCAAGTACGAGATGAATCATAAATATAAATTAGCACACGAGAAATTGAGTGGTGCTTGCCCGGGTTTGAACCCACGTTCATCAGCCATCTCGGCTCACCTTCACCTCAAAAAGGAGAGAAGGCCTTAGCTAGGGAGTGGGCATTGGACATTCACAGGCTATTACTGTACTGTACTTGTAATAAACTTTAGAATTTCATTCAATATATATATAATACATATATTTTTTTCAATCCATAATTTCTCATACTTAGAATATTTTAAAGAACCCTTAGTTTATTTTATCATCCAAATGTAATTAATGATTATTTCATTCTTAGGTCATTATACTCAATTTATTGTTCTCAAATCAAATTCTCAGCTGTGAAGGTTTACGAAGTCGAGACGCTGAAGATCAAAGAAGCCGCGGAACTTTGGCACAAAGACAAGATAACTTTAATTATTTGAAATCCAAAAACTATAGAGGTTATGTCATAGACATTTTATTTAATACAACCATCATTTTAATTATAAATTGGTATGATAAATAATTGTGATATTCTTTATGTATGTAATGTATGTATTCTTTAGACTGCGTAGAATTATAGCAAGAATGCTAGAACCGTTATTCCGGTCCTCTAGGCGAAAAATGAAATAACCCTCCTGTTACGAGTAGGGGCAATAAGACGAATATTATAAATTTTAAAAACGTTCTTCGCACTATTACTCCAAAAAGAAAAAAGACCAATTGTTTCAACTGTTTATTTTTAAAATAATTAGTTTTGCACCATTATTTTAATCATTTAGTCACTTGTTTATTTATAGTTTTTAAAAAAATAATTATTTACAATATTTGCGGGACTCATGATATTCGGAACGACGGGTAAGGAGGTAATTTTACGACTATATCTACTAAATACAGTGTTCAATATAAATTTAACAACGGATAAATAGTTTTAATGTCTTCAATCGATCGATCAATAAAGATATAAGAATATGAATATTTTTCAAAATGTTTAAGTGAATACACTTTTAATACTACAGATTACTACTATAGATACTACTATAGATTATTATATTATTTACTAATATTTTAACTGAACGCGTTAGTAAATAATTTTTCTGTCGTCTTAAATTTTGCGTATCTGATAATTTGTTACTGACAATTTTACTTAAGTACACATACATTACCTAGAAAATACAATTAGCATAATTATACAAGTTGCATGTAAGACGATCTCTTCCCTATAATCATTTTTAACACAAATAAAACGATCATCGTTTCGATCAAGTTAGCACGTCGAGGATAAAGTTATAATTTTATGTTCTCAACTTAGCTATACGACTTTACTCTACTCTTACTCTTAGTACTTTAGTTGTCTCACAAAATATTAACATAAACACGTGCAAAAATCTTTGCATGGAACTGGATAACATTGATTTACTCGTAAAATATGATCCGACGGGCCCAGTCTAAATTGGTACAACTTACAAAATTGTATTTTATTATCTAATAGTCATTTATTGTAAGATAATGATGGCTTGTTCGACAGCAAATTAGCAATATGCCTCTTACTAGTTTCCTAGTAAGTTCTTGTGACTGCACTTGCAGGTTGGAGGGATTTATATCAGGCTTAGGTAGGTATAAAATCCATTCCTATGGATTGAAGCTTGCTTTTTATCAAATTTCATAATCGAATAAAAATAAATTTAAAAATCGGTTCAGTGGTGTAGGCGTAAAAGCGTAACAGAAAGAAATACAGTTATTTTACCATACGTTAACAGCCCGTGAATGTCCCACTGCTGGGCTAAAGGCCTCCCTCTCCCTTTTTGAGGAGAATGTTCACAGTTATTATAGTATTTATAATATTAATATAGATGATTCACACCATCTTTTTATATGCCTGCTTACTATCATGTAAGTTATCGTATTGTGAGAAAAATTGTAATATACGATACTGTGAACGAAACAATTCGGTGCAGATTTCAACATCCCTAGTCAGTATTTTTTGTTTTACAATGTAAGACCATAACAAATCACATGTTTACTAAGGATACTAGGACATTACTAGTTATTTGTAGCATGTCTAACATAAGGAGACTATTTCATATTAATAAAAACTTAATCCCTAAGGATACGCTTTCATTGTGGGAGTCTAGTCTGTAGGCGAGCTGTGCAGTTGTTTGGAGCATTATGCCGTTCTAATAAGGCTTAATTTTGAGTGTTTAGAAATAATATGTACTGCTGATGTTTATGATGAGGTCATTGACACGTGATTGGTAGACAGGATATATATATTTTAACACTGATGAATTTTATGTACCCTTATATTAAGTCTAGACAAGTGCTGTATCTGTCTATACAAATACGAATTTCGATGTACGAATAT
This sequence comes from Nymphalis urticae, assembly GCA_905147175.2. Lineage (NCBI taxonomy): Eukaryota > Metazoa > Arthropoda > Insecta > Lepidoptera > Nymphalidae > Nymphalis > Nymphalis urticae. Next base: position 9,318,655 of record LR989998.1, on the reverse strand, counting down.
CTTATTTTTCTAGTAGTTACCATAGAAGTTAGCGTATATCAGGTTGTCGGTTCAAATTCTGTGTCTCTCCAATAAAAAATGCATTAGGTTTTCCTGTCAATAAATCCTCAGTAGCATTTCGGAGCTTAGAAGTTGACAGTGTTTGTATTTCTATGCCTCGGAAAACATATAAAGCCGTTTTTCATATGCCTTAACTCTCTCAGTATGAAGGAATAGAGAAGGCATCTTGGTTTCACACACACTATTACACAGGATTATAATCCTGCGCATTGAACAAAAGTCCGCTGAGAATAGCCCGAATCGGTTATATTTATGTTGTACGTTTTAAAGTCAATTATTATATTATGGTCAGGTATTTTCAAATTTTAAAGTATCATATCCCATAAGTCCGAGTTTCTGAAAAATATTTTATTAGATGAAAAATAAAGCTTAGGTGGTATTTTTTTTGGAAATGTAATGAAACGCGTTTAGCAGAGTTCGAAAGAGCATTGATAAAAGACTGAGTATTAATAAGTATTTTCGTGAAAAGGTTGATGCGATGATAAGTTTTGGAAAAGTCCTAATTAGAAACGGAAGAAAGTGCCTTACTTTAGAGTCAATAAATGTCTGGTAATTTAAGAAGTACATTCAATGTCATGTAAATAATTCATCAGTCAAGACCTGCATTTTAAATAAAATATAAATTATAGTTTTCTATTATGTACTATTGCAATATTTTAATTTTGCCAGAACTTAAATATATAGCTAATATGACGCGTGAATCTTAACCAATGATCGTGGGTTCAAATCGGGCAAGCACCACCAAATTTTCAAGTGCTTTATTTGTATTTATAATTCATCTCGTGCTTGGCGGCGAAGGAAAACATGAGGAAACCTGCATGTGTCTGATTTCACTGAAATTCTGCTACGTGTGTTTTCTACCTGCTGCTCCAATGCAACCAGCATTGGATCAGCGTGGAGGATTAAGCTCCAACCTTCTCATCAAAAAAGGGGAGGAGGCCTTAGCCCAGCGGGACATTCACAGGCTGTTAGTTAGAACTAAATATGTCATTTTATACAATAACAATGATTATAAAACCGTATCAAAATATAGCAGTGTTTACATATAGCCGCAGAAGTTAACAAATCGGTTTTTGATTTATGAACACTAAGGTAGAAATATTTCACTTCTACCGCCCAAACCCTGTTTGTATCAACTACTTTATTATTAGTTTACATTATTTTCTAGTCTTATTTAGGTGCTATCGCAGGTATAAATTAGTCACAGCATTATAGACCTAGTTCACTATTTCATAAACCCCAAATTCGCGTGTAGGTTTATCTCCTATTGCAACGATCGGCAAACCTTATTGTTTATGTTAACTATGGCCCTTATGTGAATAGCACTAAGGTTTATAATTATAACTGTACCTAAATGTATATCTAATTGCATTGGACAATTAATTGATGTGTGCACGACATTCATTGCCACTGTCGACTGTCAGATTTCTACCAATTTTACTTAATCTGAGATCAAATTTATTGCTCAGGAACTGAGCGTAAATGAGTTTAACTAAATTTAGATACAATCTTGATACTTACAATTTAAATAGATAGTATTGTCATATAATTCGAAATGAGAAGCGAATTTTTCGTCTTCAAATTGAAAACGATAAATTTATTTTATTATTATTTTTCTAATTAAATATAACACCAAGTAATAAAATACTTTTGTATATAAATCATTATCCGCGTCTTAACCCTCGCATGATGAAAGGATGTGAACAGGAGTTGAGTGTCTATATCCTTTTCTATAAACTACAACTTCATACAAAATTTCATGATGATCGATTGATTAATTAATATATAAACGCTCATGGAACAAATAAATAAACGCATTTCACATTTATAATCTTAGTTAGAATTACTATATGTTTGACTATATTATGAGTTAAATATAAAAAGTTAAAGATAATTGATACTATTATACTTTAGTACCATCACTATTATATATATCTCGTGATGTGCTGCTTAAATCGTTAAATATGTTTAAATGTTGTTGAGGGTAGTAATTAGTTCAACAATGCGGTGTCTTCTTCTTACTAAAGTCAAGTCAATGAGGACAGAAAGAGAGGAAAAACAACGTAAGGTCAAATAAATACATGAGTTTTTAAATAACACTTACCTAATATTTAAAAAAAAAGTTGATGAATTATATACAATTAACCATTATTGATTCCAAGTTCAGTGGCATCTATCAGTCTCAAACAAGATACCAGACGACTAAGTGTAAACTTTTCTCCTTCTCCAATCTGACGAAGTTTGGAGTAAACAATGTACAGTTATGACGAAAATACTTAGAAGTATAAAACACTTTTTTTTAATATTGTAGGATAAGAGAAACATTAATAATAAATAAGTAATAATGTATCATTATCATCATCATCATCCTTTTGTCGCCCACTGCTGGACATAAGCCTCTCCAATGGCGGCGTGTCATTGGAGAGAATGAGCTCAATCTCCAGCTCTCAATCTCCATCCGCTGCCAGCCACCTTGCGTATATCGTCACTCCACCTAGCTGGGTTAATTTATCGTTGAAGCTAATTATATCTCAATTATTTGTCTTGGAATTATATCATAAGTAGTTTAACGTGATTTCGCCTACGTGAGGGTTAGTGGGAAGTGTCAGTTTTTAGATACCCTATATCATTTTTTGTACGCCTGAAAGCATGTATGCAAAATTCTCTGATGATCAATTAAATAGTTAAGACGCGCTAGCATAACAAACAAATAAAAAGACTCGCTTTCTCATTTATATTATTACTAGTATAAATACAGATAAGGAAATTTCAATAAGTACTCAAAGGAAACACAATGTTGTGGTGCTCAATTTATAGCTCAAAACTTTACTTATGATGCATATAACGCTTACACTAACATAGGAAATGAATTAACTATATTTTGTTTAAATTCTAATTCATACTATTTTAATAATTACAGAATTAGATACATTAAAGCTAAATACAAATAAAAATTTAAAATAGTTACTATACAAATCGTGACAGCGTATAGTGGCAAGAATGCTAGAAGCATTGAATCGCAATACCTATTCCCTAGGCGAAAAATGAACCAGCCGTCCTGTCACTAATAGAGGCAATAAGATGAGGATTATAAATAAAACTCATTACATTAATTAATTAATAGATATTCTAATTAATCATCATGTGTGGTTCCCGCAAAGTACAAAGGATTCATCCCGACCAGTGGTTTTTGTGTAAGCCAGTAATACAGCATCCATTTTATATCGCCTATATTATAAAGTATATCATTTTTTTTAATTTGCACTGTCTCCATAAATAGTATAAGGACAAGCCAACGAGAATCCTTTAATCAATTATTAAATTTTAAAAAGGCATTCATTCCACATTACAACTAATGCATAAAATAAAAAAAAAGCAACTATGATTTAAATATTCAATATTATCGTATATAAAGATTTATCTGAATCCATCCATTTAAAACTTTCAGTATGAACAATATCTCATTTACTAGTATAGTAGTTATATGAAGTACTATTGAAAGGAGTGTACGCTTATCAAGATAAACGAGGTACCAAGGTACCACCCACGTAGTTATTCTATAATCAAAGAACAATATATATATTGCTCTTTTCCGGTTTGAAGAATAAATAATAAGGAACACATTTTTTTATTAAGTCATAGATACCTAAGTGAGTTATCGTAAAAAGAGTTTATTGGAGTAAACGTATTCATGTAATTTTCTTTAACTTTACTCTTCTTTAACTTAACTTACTTGCTAGTAGAGCTTTCCAATTCTTCTTTCCTGTCCTTAGTAACAGTTTTCCGGTTTCTTTTTTTTTATAGAATAGGAAGGTGGACGAGCATATGGGCCAACTGATGGTAAGTGGTCACCAAACGCTCTTAGACATTGGCACTGTAAGAAATGTTAACCATCGCTTACATTGCCAATGAGCTACCAACCTTGGGACCTAAGATTTTATGTCCCTTGTGCCTGTAATTAAACTGGCTCACTCACCCTTAAAACCGGAACACAACAATACCAAGTACTGCTGTTTTGCGGTAGAATATCTGACGAGTGGGTGGTACCTACCCAGACGAGCTTGCACAAAGGCCGATCAGTAAAATCCATGGAATCAATTCAAGAGGAGGAAGGTTTCAAGCGTGAATGAGCCAGTGCAACTACAGGCACGACACACATGACATCTTATTTGCAAAGGATCTGTAATGTATGGTGATAGTTACAATGTCACTTCTACAATGCCAATGTCTACGGTCAATGCAGACCACTTACCATCGAGTAAAAGTACATCTTCAAGTTCATTAAAGTTTTTCACTCGCCTGTACCTTCAAGAAAGTTTCGAAGCTTGTTTACATGGTAAACACTGTTAATGATTGTACACGGTAGCCTCGCATTGTTTACGCTTATTAAGTGGGGCTATTTTGACACGGACATTTAATATTCAACAACACTTGCCTACTTCCAAATGAAGGTATGTACTTTGATTAACATAACTGGACGTTACAACGAATAAAAATATTATTATTTGCATACTTAATTAATAACGTTATCAACATGAACCTTTATTTTTCTTTTTGAAATTAGTATCGAAACAACTCAACATCTATGTTTTCCTTCAAACGTTAATTGAAATCTCATGGCTAGAACATTATAGTACCAGTATATAGTATTTTTTCGTTTTCGTACAATCACGTAATGACCAGTCTTGTTTAAAATATAACAAATCTTAATATATAATATAATATAATACAATGTTTTAAAAAAAAGTCGTTCCAAATTGTAAGACTATTTCACTACAACAGATTTTAAATAAACAACAGTTATAAGCGACTAAAATATATATTATAAAGAGATTATATAGGCCTTCTTGGTACGTCTTCAGCAATTAAGAAGTCAACATCAATCGGAAATAACACGATCTACCGGGTCAAAACACACGGGCGCAGACGACAACTTACTTTGAAAATCGAATACAAAAAGGCGTACAACGGTCTAGGGAAGCCGAATAAACATTCTAGTTGTACTTCTAGTGCATACGCACGTGACGCTACTAATTTTGTACGCATTCAACTATCCTAAGCATTTAGAACATTTCGTTCGTGATTGTTCGACCGTATTCGGAAGAGCCGAAGTCGATAGAAAATTATGAACTAAAATTGACCTCTGTTTTTTTCAGGTTGTTTATTATTTATTAAACCTAAATATCTTAATGTAAATCATTTAATTATATTCAAGAACCATGATACTATATTAAACTTGTCATTTTATTTAATGCCCGTTATAACCTACTAGCTTTGCAGAGTTCAGGTTTGAATATTTACATTTAAATGTACAAAAATCACTGGTTTTAAAATATTTAATTGTTACTTTTTATATAAAGATTAAAATAGCATCAGATCGATGCCAAATTTGATCATTGGATATGTTACACAAAATAAGATTCTACGACAATAATCCATATATATTGTCGTTTATACGCTAGTATAAGTATAGGATTTGGGCATAATCAATTAAATTTCCCTTGACTGTAATTACACTCACTTAGTCGATCTTATGAAAATAAAACTAATTAAAGTATAGCTTGAACTAACCCTTCCAGTGCAAGTGGTAAGTGGTTCAAACCGGGACTTACCATCTGCTAGTGTTCCTTTTTTTGTTGAATACATTATTCACACGAATAAAATTAATCAAAATTAAATGTAATAATCATAAATCTATAATAATTTAATGCAGTATATATTAATAAACTTCATCGATTGTCAAAATATATACTCAAGCAGCCAATTAGGTGTATTTCTCATTTATTTTGTCATATTCGAACGTCGAAATTTTACATAATTAATGCTGGTGTGAAAATCTATGTTCGAGACGAAATTTATTATAAGAGCTCGTGCATTGTATGAATCCTAAATTGATAAAAGAAAATTATTTAAATTAGACGAATCTCCACAGACGTATTGGCCGCGTCTTTGGTGTATCTTTCTATAATTTTAATTCTGTTTATTAATTTGATGTTTTTATTTCCAGGCATCAAAAACTTCAGGACTATAATTTTGATTGCATTCAGCGTTTTTTTTATTGTTATCGACTTCTTTATAGTTGTGTGCCAATTGTCTTTACAGAAGAACACATATATTAAAAACGCGTCACATTTTTTGTAATTTTTGCCAGAAATAATAGATTAAATAAATAATATATAAAACTACTTTCCAAATATTTCCAAAGACGTAAAAAATCAATACCCGTTTTGATTGCTTTTTTACTTTGTTCTCATTCATAAAAGTCAAAGAAATTCTTGAATATAGAATTTTTAATAATGAAATTAAATCAATAAATTTAACTGTATTTTTATCTTTTATATATTTATTTCCTCATGACATCAATTTGAAATGACTGGTATTAATATTTGTTATATTTGCGTAGAAAATAGATATTTACATAGTAAGATAAATCCTTTTAATCTATGAAAACAATTATGTATAAGCGCGGTACTGTTGAGAAAACAAGAGATAATACTGTTACTATTTATCTTTAGATAACCTGTTTAATTTATTTTCCTCGTTTGAATGTTAAGTTTAAGTATTTTTAACTTAAAATTACTTACAACAATGCTACTTACATTGCGGTAATTTCAAGACAATTTTTTAAACGTTTTTATCATGTATTTTATTCGCGAAAGAAAAATTCAATTTATTATTTCTATTAATTAAGCTGTATGTTAAGCAGTTTGTCTTAAAATAATTTTCATTTTATTTAAATATAATGAGTTATTAGCTTCCTGAACATAAATCATTTTTGTTTTTGATTAAATTTTCAATATTAAAATATGAATAACAGATCGAGTAAAAGAAATTGACAAATATAATAATTAATTATATTTTATCTTCACTTACCCGATATAAATGAAGTTTCGCAGCTTTAATTTTCATATTAAACTAAAGACGCACATAAAATATCAAATGAAACGGAATAGTCACACAATCACACACACCACTTTAAAGAGTTAATCACAAGCACACTACACTAAAAATTTAAAATAAAAACAATTAAAAAAAAATAATTTCGAATTACGTTTCTAGGCGGGAAATGTCATTATAAGAACGCGCGCGCGCGCTGCGTTCGAACCTCGAACTGAGCTACCGATGCGAGACAGCAATAAACTGAATACTTTTTTCATTTATTTTGAAACTAACTAAAAATCGGCGAAGTGAGATTGACGCCTCGCCCGGTTCCCTTTGAAGCTCACCCGACCACCGTGCTCTTAATTTGCGCGCGTCAAATTTGACAGGATAATCCTTAGTTCGGAAATTTGGCGCGGCGAATTTTTCATCCGATTTTGACCGCGGGCGCATGTTCACTTTTGACACGAATGCGCCTCTCTATTTATGATCGGCTTGTGACTTTGTAGGAATTTCATAAATGTTTAATTTTGGTTTTAAATTCGTCATTTTAAACTAAACATTATCCAGATAAGAAACAAGTTCACCTATTTGTCGCCATCGTGAATGTACAAGCAGTTTAAATAGTAAAACATCGTAAGACTTTATAATCTTTTATTGTTATAAATATTAGAATAGAATTATTTTGTTAATTAGTTAAAAATTTACGAAAAAACCTGTTGTATAAAACCTTCGGTCGCAATGATTATTTTATACTTTAAACATATATTTTAATATTTTTAAATTAAATCACCTTTTTGTTAGAAACGTACTTTTCTTATACGGAAGAGCACATTTTTTTAAATCAAATCAAACATTTTGTCATTTCAGTTTGACATTTACAATACAATACGTATTCGATTTCGATTAACGGTGACGCCACTATTTCAAAAACTAACCACACAATATAATAAAAAACATATATATTAACATTATCCTTTAAGAAACCGTTTAACAAAATGGACAAGTAAACAAAACAGCAACACAGTTTTTTTCACAATTATCTTCTACCCTACCCTCAAATATCAATATAATGTACGAACAATAATAACATTTATTGTGTTCTCAGAAGGTTTAATATATCATGCACATTGTTTTTCTTGAATAGTATTTTTGCGTTCCAATGTATAGTCAGTTATCACCCTGAGGGGAAAAATTAATGTACTGGAAATTACTCTTCAAATAAAACATTGAATAACAAACACTATTCCCAATACATAAGGTCTATAATGTATTTAGTATATATGATATTCGATATTATGATTAATATGCAAAAATTGTTTGCGTTGTGGATTTTTTATTCAATTTTGATCTACTGAGTCGTAATCGGATTGTCAACTTATTTAGAATATCTGGTTGAACCAACGACGTTTTTTTATCATCCTGGTGGTAGGACTTTGTGCATGCCCGTCTCGATATCGAACCGCCAATCAGGGTAGTATTGTTGTGTTCCGTTTAAAGGATCAGTGAAACAGTTCCACAGGCACTGGGGACATAAGATCTTAGCTCCCAAGGATGGTGGAGCATTGATGCGTTAAGTTAATTCTAACCAAGGTATAGTTAATATTTCTTTCAGTACCAATGACTAAAGTGGAGGTTGACTACTTACCATCAGGTGGTCCATTTGCCCAAAATATTATCCTAATTTGATCGCCCTAGAAACAGATTTTATTTGAAAGCAACTTTATTTGATATAGAAACTATAATACTTATATTATGATGAAGAAAATGTCAATAACATTATTTTTAATTTTTTAACGTGCCTGCATATTTTTGAATGCAAATAACAAAAAAAACTGTTGTATAAAATATTGATTGATTATGATTATTTCCTTTTTGTTTCGATTAAAAAAATGCTTAGGTAATTTGTATTGTATGAAAATACTTCAGCTTCGCGTATATATATACACTGATTAATGAAAATAGAGTGTTATTTACAATAAAAATTCTACTCAATAATTATGCTTAGAGTAATATTACCAATCATTTGAATTATTTACGTAAATTGTGTTTTACTTGTGTTTGTAGTTCATTACAAGCTCAATGGAGAAGCCAAATACGAGAAAACCTGACATGTGTACACACCAACTCAAAGTAGAGAAGCGAGGTAGAATTAGCTCCAACACTTCTCCCTAACGGATGAACTATTTGCCCACAAGTGGCACATTTACGAACTGTTCCTCTAAGTACTGATACTGATAAAGCTTTATTATTTATACTTCGTACTCATTTGTGTCGTTGTGTTGTGTAAAATAAATATTCCGAACTGATGGTAGCTTTACCAGTAATATAATTTTCAAAAATGAAAAAAATATGCTTGTTATAGATATAGAACCTTCTTGAAAAAAAAAAACAAATATTTCGTCCTATTATCATCGGAGTTTCTTTCGAACGTTTTTGTCAGGCCTGAGGTGTCTATTTCCGAACCGGTGGTAGATTTTTGTCAATCAATAAGTAAGTGTAACGCTTCTATATTGAATAAAGATCTTTGACTTTAACACGTACTTAATAGAGAACAAACATTTCAAAGCCGAGATGGCTCAGTGGTAAGAACGCGTGACTCTTAACCGATGATCGTGGGTTCAAACCCGGGCAATCACCACTGAATTTTCATGTGCTTAATTTGTGATTATAATTCATCTCGTGCTTTACGGTGAAGGAAAACATCGTGAGGAAACATGCATATGTCTAATTTCACTGAAATTGATACACCAACCCGCATTGGAGCAGCGTGGTGGAATAAGCTCCAAACCGTCTCCTCAAAAGGGAGAGGGAAGCCTTTAGCCCAGCAGTGGGACATTCATAGGCTCTTACGGAAACATTTCATTATTAATATTCTATATATCTGGGAGGTTTTCAACGAAAATATGCTCTGGCAACGTTTTATTCCTTACAAGAGTCACTATGAACATATTTTTATCCATCTAGCTATATAATAACGATTAATGAGGAAGTTTAATTTAAAGTTCAAACGAAGTATATTTAGGATAATGAATAAGTCAACCGATAATCCGTCCGACTACAACCTATTTAAATTTTATATCCTTGAATTATATTACAAGCAACAGTCAAGTGTTTCGGGTACTCTGATTAGGCTGCATATACAAATAAGACGCGACAAAATTGTCTTCGATCGTCACGTTGCTTTTTCAACATTGACAATTGTAAGCTATTATTTTGTAAAGATTCAATCATTTGTATTATTTTGAAGTAATCTACTCCAGCTTAGTGAAATATAAGTGTAGCAGAAAAAATAAAACTTTTTGTGAAATACTGACGCAAAATGGTTTAAATGCCTTACTTTTGTACATAGTATTCATTTATTTATTTTATCACCTCGTAATCTAATTAAAAACTTGTAACACTCTAACAAAATAAAATTATTACAAAGGATTAGACTTCCGTTTTTTCTTTATACCATAAGAAACATTACAACAATATCATATTCAAAAAGATTGTAATGTTTTTTAACATTAAAAATCGTGTGTCGCATCAGTGTCGCCACACGTGATCGCATCTTATCAAAAACACCATTCATTTAATTCTCGATTACGTTCAAACTGTGCTTTTACGAGTGTTATATCGATCGTAAATTATTCGTAATGTCGATGTCAAGGTCGAATAATAAAGTATTCGATACATCGAAATTAACCTAGAGAAAGCAGGTAAGGAATATCAGATATATAAATAACGTTCATAGAACTTAATACATTTGCTTAAAAACTCTTTAGAATGGTATCGTTCCTAAAAAAAGTAATCTATATATGGGAACTAGAATATTAACAAACTGAATTCTGATAAGTAAAATATACCTACTGATTATTTTCTTGTGATGTAATCAAAAGAATCAGACGATCAGACAATCTCGTAATATATGAAGGCTTCTCGTTGATATAAAGATATCTGTCCTTTGAAAAACTTTCTACTGCATACGTTATTCGTTATAACGACAAGTTACGGTGTTATACATGAATAGAAAGACTGAGAGACGATAGTATCACTTACCATCGGGCACATTTGCTTGTCTAAATGAAGAGTCAAGAAAAAAAAAGAAAACTATTAAACTAAAACATGATACCCTAAGTTTCTTATTTTATTAAAATTATGAACATTTGTTGGCAGGCAGAAATAAGTGTAAATTGAACGTCACTCTTGCTATCGCGTATTTGTTCTTGTACTAATAATACAATAATTGTAGGTTTTTGTATTACCTAACTGAAAAAATTACGAAACGATGATTTGAAGATTTTAGTCAGGGTTGACGGTTTTGTTTGTTAATAATAACATGTTTATTTTCATTCATATTTTGATTAATTACATTTTTATTACTATTCCTTTCTTATTCTTACATTTAATACACTCTAACATAGTTTATTCATTTCAGATTGTGCCTGTTATTTTATGCATAATATATAGCGAAAGGAACTTCGTTTAAACCGGGTGTCCTACGACACTTCTTGTTTTTGTTATTTAATCAATTTGGTAAGGTTTAGTTTAGTTTAGTCATAACGTAAGTAACGTTGTGGTAAGGCTTTGTGCAAACTCGTCTAAATAGGTACCACCCACTCATCAGATATTCTAACGCTAAACAGCAGTACTTAGTATTGTTGTGTTTCAGTGTGAATAGTGAGTGAGCCAGTGTAACTACAGGCACGAGGGACGTAACATCTTAGTTCCCAAGATTGGTGGGTGGCGCATTGGCGATGTAAGGAATGGTTAATATTTCTAACAATGATAATGTCTATGGGCGATGGTGACTTACTATCAGGTGGATCGTTTGTTCGTCGACCTAACCTATTCTATTGAAAAAAAAAAATAGATGTATTATACGAACAGCTGACGTATGTACCCGAGTGTGTAATGGTATTAACTTTATAGATTTATACAGCATGTTGTAAAACGCTCTGATAATAAACGGCTAACTGTAACATAATTAATATGTGCACATTATTTGAAATGTTGCCAAGCACATGTTTGATCTTCAAATAATAAACAAGTCAGTTTATATCATAATGGCTTGTTAATCGCTAATGTAGCGGACTCATTACGTCAATTCATTTGTAATATTACCTAATAGTTAAAAAAGCAATTGTATAATTATTTTAATCTTCCTTTAGTTCGGTATTCTGTGGTAGAAAGCCAATTTGCAAATCAATTTGAAGGTTATATTCCTAACGGTAAACAGCACTTCGTTGTTGTTTTAAATGTTTCCATAAATCTTAACAGTGATAATAATATATCTTCATTTTATTTAGAAACGTTAAGTACTGTTTCTTCATTTTCATTTGAACTTAAAGCATAATTCATAGAAACTCATACTCTTATATATCTCATATGTATGTATTTTCTATAACCACTTTAGAAGCCACCATAGACTAACATAGACAACTGATATTTGGAATAGTTTTTCTTTTATACTGATGAATTTATATTAATATTAATCTAAGCATATATGATTTAAGCACCGACATATTGCAGTAAAACATTAGAAATCAGATCAAAACCTAGTGTTAAGCAAATCTAGTTAGGCGGTAAACTAGATCACATTAAAGCTTAGAAACAGACAGAGCCGACTTAATGTAGAAAGTTAAGGAGATAGCTCTTAGTACTTCCGAGGCACTTAATGACGCGTGGACAATCATTGATTATGCGTTCACGAATACTCTTATGAGATACAATTTACCCGTCACGTAACGGTTTCGGTAAAATATCGTGTCTTTATCGAAATATATCCTGTTTGAAATATCCTGGTATAAAATAATTATGACGATTTCAATTTTGAGTTGAGTAGTTGTTGTTGAGTTGTGTAGTATACAAATATGACACGACAAGAGAGAATTAAAATATATATGTACATACGACTTATAAATTATTTTTTAAATGTAATAAAAACTTCTTGTACATTTTATAACATAAAAATAACAAAGAGATTGCTTTATTGTAGGTAATACTTTTTAACAAAACAAATTTTTTTCAAAAAATTTTTAATTTAACAAAACATATACTTTTTATTGTATCTGTAATTTCTTTAAAAAAGTTAAAGCGCGTGCAATTCTATACAATTTCAAATTTTAGTCCTATCGTGGCTGTAAAAGTTTATCATCAAAAACGATTTGAATACTTATGAAATACTTGAATACTTTTTTTATAATTGTTTCTCTCTTTATTATTAATTTGTTAATTACATGAGTTTTATCTCTGTAAAGATCAATTCTAACATTTTTATATTATATAAACAGTTTATAGTAATTATACCGCGTACCTATTGACATATCGTTCTTACTTTTAAGGTTAAGGTTAACTTTTTTTTTCGGTATATTGTATTGATGGTGGATATTTGACAATATCAACGATTGTGAGCCCGAGTACTCAATCGAGAAAGGACTCAACGTGAGTACTCAGTGTTGGTCAGGATGATGGAGGCCTTATGTGAAGGGTGCGATCGCCACAACTATCGACGAGACGTCCGAAGCCGAGGCTCTGGCGGCGGAGACGATGTAAGTGTGCTTTCTAGGTATCGGTCTCGTCCAGCTAAGGAAGCTTGGGCTATTGTGATTCTATAGATTTAGTCAACGGTGCAGAAATGAGCATTTGTAGTATACAAGTGTGTGCGCCAACATCGGTAAATATATCTATTCCCTCCCTCTTATAATCCGTTATGTGACATGACACAACCAGAGCGATATCAGACGCCGGTCCAAATAAGCTACGAGCTTTCCAAGACGCAGAAGTGTGGTCTGCCAAAATTACTGCCCAATAACTAACTCCAAATTATTAGCCTAACTCGGTATTTAAACCTCATACCTCGGGTTTTAAGCCTAATAAGCTATTGACGACACGAGGTAGCTATTATCACAGATACAAAGAGTATAACGTCTCGTAAGATGTAAAAAACAATAACGCTAGTTAAAACGGTGCGTTCAAATCCACTAACGCTACTGACCCTAAGAGCATAGAATCATTGTTACTGACACAGAAGAAAGATAAAGAGAAATGGTTAGTGGCAAATAAAAAAATATATAACATGAACTATTGATATTATAGCCGAGATGGCCTAGTGATTAGAACGGATGAATCTTAACCGATGATCGTGGGTTTAAGCCCGGGCATACACTATTGAATTTTCATATGCTTAATTTAGCTTGCCGTGCTTGACGGTGAAGGAAAACATCGTGAGGAAACCTGCATGTGTCTAATTTCATTGAAATTATGTCACATGTGTATGCTACCAACCCGCATTGGAGCAGCGTGGTGGAATAATCTCCAAAACTTCTCCTCAAAAGGAGAGGCAGCCTAAGCCCAGCAGTAGGACATTAACAGGCTATTACTGTACTGTACTGTATTAATATTTTAACATGAACTAATATTTTTAGGCGAAAAAAGTGTAAATGTACGTACGTCAGATACCATAAACATTTATTAAGTTAAAAACTAAACAAACGTGTACGTAATTTATTACGATTAAATTGAGAAAAGGTTAATATTAAAAAAAAAGTTCTGTTTAATACATTTAAAAAAAAGGAAATCAAAAATTAATAATTATCATTCAATTAAAAACGTGACGGGCATGTGAAAGATAGAAATATTAAACTTTAAAATATTAAAATATTTTTTGCTTGATACCAGACACTCACAAATTATTCTTAATTCCCAGTGTTGATGGCGTATTGACAATTTAATCGATGGTTAATATTTCTCACAGTGCCAATCTGTGTGGGTGATGGCCACTCAACATCAGGTGGTCTACTCACTGATCTTAAATATATATATATATATATATATATATATATATATATATATATATATATATATATATATAATTTTAAATAAATCACATCAGAGATCTAATTTAGATAAAAGGCATTTAAAAGCGAGAAATACAGTCCCAAAGTTTTACTATTCGGCTAAATTATATTGTATGATACGCATGATAATGCACGTATATATACCGCAAATAAATGCGTTATAATCTCATCTCTCCATTTAAATCAGCAGTGATATTTTGTAAGAACTCATTTCATCACTCATCTGTAAAATATTGACAACCAGCATGACACACTATTCTGTTGCGTGTTTTCTTGAAATTTTATAATTATAATAATCAATTTCGCATATCAACTTTCTGACATTTCACGTCCGATTTTTGCGGTGAATTTCGAGTTTGCTGTTACAAAATAGCCCTACAGATCCATTGAAGATGAACGACTTATCTTTCCAAACATTTGCATATGAATGAAAAACTTTTTTTATACCTTTTCAGAATATGAAGTAAACATTGAGACAATTGAAGACCTCATATTACCCAGATGCAGAGCTATGGTAGTTTCGCTAATATTATAAGATTATCCTTGTTTCTTATACTTTATATATTATGTACTTTATTCGAGTATTTTGTTGAACGTTCTATAACTTTTATTGATATTATTTGAAGATAAATCATAACCCACCCCGTGTTCGAAACATCTATTATAATATTAATTGACGTCATTGTAATGCTTCTTTGAACATTTATCTATGATCAGTATAGACGTTAATAATTGAAATACGGCAAGATGCGACATTATTCGAGGCAAGAAAATATTCAGTGACCTTTTAGTACTTAAAGTTAGGACTCGACAGACGTGCAATCTTCTTCTGGCCTTTTACATCTCGGTTGGATTTATGTTCCTTCCAAATTATAAAACAAGATAATTATTTATGTTTGCTTAAAGTAAACAGTTTGTAAATGTTCCACTGATAGGCATAGGCTTACCACACGCTTAGGCTTACAGCTTATTCCACCACGCTGCTACAATCCGAATTGGTTGACATACATAGGGCAGATTTTCATCCAACATACAGGTTTCTTGACGATGCTTTCATTACCCGCCAAGCACGAGATGAATTACAAACAATCAAATCAAGAGCTCTAACCACTGATCCATTTTAGCTAATTGACGCTTCTTAACGCCAAATAGTCATGCTATAAAAATATTATTTATAATTCATGATGTCGACTTGAAGATCAAACATTTAGTAATTTATATAAATTTAACGCTTATAAAAATGCAACGATTAATTTTATCGCCGAATAAAATAGAATTAAATCTGAAATTTTAAATTTGATTAAAATTCAAACCGTTACGGGCATAAATAGCACTTGATAAATGAGTCTCGTTAAAAGTTGATGAATTAATATGAAATCTGACGCTGACAGTTTAAGGGCAGCGCTGTCAGTGGGACAGGGGTATTGAAGTACTGCGTCTAGACAGTTCGTGCGTGACAAGCGTGACATTAACGCCGCAAACTTAGGCCGGTTTTGGAGTACCATGTTCATATAAAAAAACTCCTACTTCGTATTCCGTACTGAGAAAGTTTTTATATCAGTTCTTCCTAGTTCTAAGTTAAGTTTTCTAACCTTTTTTATGTCTAGTGATACATCACTGGTGGTAGAGCTTTGTGCAAGCTCGTCTGGGTAGGTACCACCCACTCATCAGATATTCTACCGCAAAATAGCAGTACTTGATATTGTTGTGATCCGGTTTGAAGGGTGAGTGAGCCAGTGTTATTACAGGCACAAGGGACATAACAACTTAGTTCCCAAGGTTGGTGGCGCATTGGCGATGTAAGCGATGGATAACATTTCTTGCAGAGCCAATGTCTAAGAGCGTTTGGTGACCACTTACCATCAGGTGGCCCATATGCTCGTCCGCCTTCCAGATCTATAAAAAAAATGAATGTACATAACAAATTTCATAAAAAGTAACAAATTTCATAAGTAGGCTAGCACTAAGGAATATTTTTGAAAATTTAGACCCTAAGACAGTTATAAAAAGACTACTAAATTATAAATATCCACGTAACGTTGTACAGAACCCTACCGGAATATAATTCGAAAGACTTCCATACAATTAAATAAATTCAAACTTTCTTTAATACGGAACCGATCCAATGTAAGCCCGATTCTAAGCTGACCTATTATTTCTATTGAGCCGACATTACTGGAATTATTGTTATGCATAAGGAAGTACTGCTAATAATATCGTTTTCACTCTTACTTCCATATCCTAAGCTTATACAAATATTCTTCGTCCGTTTTCTATACGAAAAACTATTTTTTTATTACATTTATTACAATATAAAAAAATAATAATCAATTCAAAATAATCTGTTCGTTTTTATGAAGTAAATCACTTTAATTTATTAATATTTAACAGTAACATTTTATTTTTTAATTTTATACAATGCTTACAAAAAGTTTGAGTCGATATATTTGCGACATTGTCCAACGATGACAGTAAGGCCGTTTCTTTTCCCCCCAGAAAGTTTTATGATTCAACGTTGGTATTAGTATTTATTTATTTCTAGTATCCACCAAGGACTCTGCAAACGTTTGAGAGCCCCTGCTCTCAAACGTTTGTTATCTTATTTTTGTTTATATTGATGATGATGGAGAAGGTTAATAAGGAATAAGCTCCAAAACCTTCTCCACAAAAGGGAAAGGAAGCCTTAGCCCAGCAGTGGGACATTAACAGGCTACTGTGAATTATACCGGCAGAATAAAATACTCATCATCAAGTTATAGCTTAAATGATTTTGGCACAATTATTGAAAAAGAAGCACACTTGGACGATCGAGGTGATTTCGTGGGAGCTTTAAGATGGACTTCATTTAAAAGAAACAGAGAGAGACAGTCGAGGCTTCCGTTAACTAATTTGTAGAAAATCCTAAGTAAAGGCAGTAAGTTTGTATTTTATCGAATTATTATATTTTCATTATAAAGATATTATTATAAAACAATGTAAATTATTCCTTCACTTAATACTTAATAAAATTCCATATTAATTACTACCATATTATTTATTTATCTTGCGTACTGAATTCGATATTTTTTGAAACTTCTTTTATTTTAGGTGATAACTGCAAGTATTTTCTAGAGTCCCTAACAAAAAAAAGTAATATAGAGATTAGAAGGCTCTCATCGTGCTATGGATGATACGCTTGGATTACTCGATAATAATTGTATTACAATTATTATTTAAAAAACAAATTATAAAAACAAAAATACAATACAAGTCTTTTATAACGTTTATAAGTATGCATAACGAAAAACGTCTGGATAATATGTAATGAAACAATGATGGCTGGTTTCCTGGTGCAACATAATATATTTATTTACTTACCTTGGAATTGTATTTGACATAGTAGCTTACGCAATAAAATAAATATTATAGTAATACTACATATATTATTTAAAAGCATTTTTTTATTAATAATTTGATTTAATGTTGTCTGTCGTTGTACTTTTTATTTTATTTTTATTTTATTTTATTTATTAGGTTTACTTACGATCACTCACACTAATACATTTAAAGAAACAATAAATACAAACTTATTATCTTAGTGTAGAGATTAATTAAAAATAAACATAACATACGAATGAAAATGGAAACCAGTTCATAAATACTTTGGATTTGAAAAATTTTGAAAATGGAAGCAAGCGAGGCAAGTTTCGAAATATTTTATGTCCTGCCTCGATATATAACTTTGACTCCCGTTGAATAATACAACCATTTCTTTGATAATATGTGTTATGTTTACAAAACAAGACAAGTTGATTTATGTACGTATCCACCGTTCTAACTATTAGTGACCAGCGACTTTTATCACATAATAACGAAAAGCTATTGATGGTAAGCATTCACACATAAGTTAATAGTTACAACAAGGATTACTTTTTCACACTTTTACAAAACAATAGATTATCTATTATATATAAGTAATTTACATTTATAATTTCCATACTATACGTTTATGCCTATAATGCCTACGCGGCATTCATCGCGATTATTCGTGGCATCACCATGTATGAAGCCAAATTGAAGCCGAAGATACTTCGCTCCGCTGTCGGTAAACTCTCACGTATGAAAGGATTTTATTGCGATAAGCTTTGTTTGCGCGGCCACACTTCGATTGGACTTCGAGCGCAATAAATACGACGTATGTATATTCTTAATATGGACAATTAAGTATAACAATATTATTTGAGATATTATTAGCAAGTATCCTCGCGACTTCGGGCTAAACTATACGATACAATGTGGCCATGCATAATCGCCGCAGGCAGAATGCGAAGTTTTCTCGTACGAATATTATCGCGATGAGTGAGGCCTAGGCATAAGAAAGTAGACACGCAAACGCGCACGCCGCCAAAGGTAAAAAGGAAGATGATAAAAATAAATAATACTTTATAATGTGAATATATTTCGATAATTAATTTATACACCCGACCGATTTACTAGACATGTTGAAATGTTAAAATATATATTTTTTTAATAAAAAAATTATAACTAGTCTATTACACAACAGACACAACAGTTTCTACATTTCAACATTACATAAAAGCAATGGACGACGATTAATTGAAATAATAATAATAATAAATTAAGAAAAAAAATTCGTGTTTTAACCGCGAACATTTTGGCTAAAGAGCATTCAGCCATCTCAAGATCTACACAGACGCAATTTTTTTTTTCTCGAAACGTCAGGCCAATGACATGAATTCAAAAGTCTTAAAATTTACTCTTTCGTAACAATGTAATTGTAACAATGGTTTACGTTTTTATCATAGCTATAACCAGTAAAAAAGAAGATTGTTAAAACCAATGCAGTTGTTGTACTAAAAAAACTTTTATCATCGATTCCACTGACTAACAGACCTTCATTGTTATGGTGTTATAGATAAGAACAATATCCATCCAATATTCATGGAAGCAAAGATAATCCGTTATTTGGCTTGAGCTGATATTTAAGATGGCGCCTGGATCAGACCCGAATGCATCTCACATCAAATTCTTCATAGTACATTCTATAACTAAGTGACCGATGTATATAATATCTAACACAAACTAATTTCGCCTTTTTATTAAGCGTCCTAAAGACACTTATCCCATGAAAATATTTCCTTAACGATACTCAATATGAACACTACAGATTATAATGCAACTCTCGTAATTTTCCATGTCACCTCGTTTGTCACCACTGACAGCACAACGTGTATTTTTTTACATACATAATGCCAAAGTTTTGCGAAAAAAAAAATCTCTCATCGTTTTTTATTTGCATAAATCGCACGCTGAATCGCAAATTAATATAACTGCATGAGAAATGTAATATTGCATTCGATTTCGTTCACAAGAAATCGATGTTTTATCATTCATTCATTCAAACGAATCGAATATTTTCTTAGTCTAATGTACAGGACATTGTACTCTTGAACTTAGTTCTGAAGTATCCATTTTAAGGGTTCTATTTCTATATAACCTCAAATGGCTTCGTTTGCTACATAACAATGAATTTTTTTAATTTGGTAATCACTTTGTTAATAATACAATATAGCAATAAAAACTACGTAACTACGATTGCTAAAAAATCACAAACGTACGATGAAATGAAAGAAACACCTGTATTCAATTAATAGGTACTTTACACGCACACCTATTAAAATTTTATTTTATTCCATAGGATATGTAACTTGCATATTTTTAAAAGGCTTTTAATTCGTGTGTACTCTCAATATTTTTTACCGCCCGACCCGCTCCGCGAACAAATTCTTTAGCACACTGGGGTCCGAAAGTGGAGCTTGTGTCGCTTGCGCAAACGGATAAACTTACTTGCGATTTCTATTGGATACATGGGATGTAAAATTATAACAAATTAATCAATTATCTATAAACATTAAATGACATAAAAACAACATATTATTATTAATAATGTAACGTCAAAATCTCGAGACAGTTAAGAATAAGTAGGTATAGCGATTGTCCATTTTGGTAATTAAAGACAAATTAAATATATTTTCAATAACAATAAAAAACAGTTATTTTTTTTTTAATTTTCACAAATGAAAATCGGTATAAAGGTTGCTTCGTTTAAATTTCGGCTAAGAATTGTTATAGAAGACTTACCAGACGGTCCCAAAAACTCACCTGAAACAAACGAATACATTCAAAAATGTTCATGAGATAAGACTAACAAGATATTTTATGGTACCTACCGCTAATGACTTTCATAATTAATAAGCAATTTTGAAGGAACTAAAAACACTAAACTTCTTGCACTTGTTGAAATACATCGAATATTTATACAATAATCTATACATACATATAATAAATCTGTAACTGATTGCTGTCTGAACATGGAATATGTATGAGTAAAACTATTACCGAGGGCCTTTATCAATGCAACAGAACCCAAAACAATGATTGTTAGAATTTTTATCTGTTTGTCTGTGCTTCTGTCTGTCTTGTGCTTTTTGTGCACGCTAATTTTGGAAAATACTAAACGGATTTGAGTGTGGTTTTCTCTAATGTATTGTGGATAATTCACTTAAAATTGAATGTTTGATTTATTTCTATCGGCTTATAAATAATGAAGTTATGTCAATTTAAAGAACCACGTCGAACATTTATTCGATACAATTTCTATAAAATGACTGTTCTGCCAATGTAAGTTGAAATAGGGTTTAGCTTATGCTTATGTAGGTATGTCTTAATATGTCTATATTTTAAGAGTGACTATAACCTTTTGTATTATTATTATATTTTATTTTTTCATGGTTTTGTTAAATTTATACTTAGTAGGTTAGTTTGACAAGTGAAGTGAAAGTTTTAAATATATACAAATAAAAATCAAAAATAGTACAAATCGTGAGCGCGTGGAATGGTGGACTGCAAGAATGCTAGCAGCATTTATTCTTTGAATCGCAATTCCAATTCTCTGGGCGAAAAATGAACCAGTTAGTCGGTTAGTTGATAATATGTACTTATTTTTTAATACACAGTTTTACCTTTCAGTTTTAAAAGGACATAATTTTCTGTGAAGGAAAGACGTTCAAGTATGTCGGAATAGATTTAAGGGAATGGAATGTTTTTCTCAAGTATGATTCCAATTGTATGTTGCGCTATCTAGATCCGGGTGCGGCAAAAACCGAATAAATACTAATATCCCACGAAAATAATACTAAATATGTTGTTTATACTGAAATATTAGAAGTCTGCTCTTAGTGATTTTTTTAAATTATACGCGGGTGAAACCGCAGGCACGACTAGTATGACATAAATATCTAATTCTGTGAAGATGAAACCGAGACTCACAACTAGTAGTTCAAATCAACCGTTAAAAAACTTCTATATGTTCATAATAGCCGGAAACATTAATGAGATCTTTAAGCAAAAGTAATAGCTATCGAATATGACATCCTTTATATTTTGACATAAATTTCACTCAAAAATCGATCAGTAAAAACAATCTTAACATTTGCCATCTGAATAGCAATAAAGTGACCCAAGATCCAAAAGACCGCTCTCATACGAATTCAATAAATTAACACGCAGCTCGCAGTTCTCAGGAAAACATTCGACTAACAATTTTCACTTCCTTCATTATGTTAGTGGTATTCATCGAGACCGACTGACAAATAAAGGTTTCATAAATTAAACAACAAAGGTTATAGACTCTCTCTCTGTTTAATAATACCAAATTTAGGAGTAACATTAGTCCGCATTACATAATTATCTTTATAAGGTGAAAAATACATTCGTAACGGTCTGTTTAAAGCATACAAAATATAGTGTGCTTAGTTGCTTCGAGTAATTAGACACTTAACATCCAACGGTCGAAGTAAACATGCCGGTATTTTAGGAAAGCTATAAATCGGGCAGTCAACTGAAAAGTTAAATTACCTATCAGCTTTGTGGTATTCCGGCTAACCAACTCGTTTTACCACTAACTTATTGGTAGCTAAGTGCTAACAAAATTAAGTCTCATAATAATTAATGACTTTTGCTACACCTAGTATGTAATAGCCAAATTACTTAAAATAAATATTACGCATACAACCGCTAGATGGAGCTGCAAACAAAACGATGTTTTTTTTTACCGATAAATATTTTAAGATTAAAAAATAAATAAATGTGATCATTTACTATTTTTATACAATTTTATACTTAGTATTTTAAACGAAATTATTAATGGTATTAAAATTAGTTATTATTTTAAAAGAAACTTGATTGATTGATTTGATTGCAACTATATCTACAAAAGCTAGCAACACCACAAATATTTTTTTCTACCATCTTTCTTTTTTGACGTGCTGTCAAACGTTCATAACAGCACGTGTATATAATGCGTATAGAAACTTGTTATTTCTGCTCTTCCAGGATATATCCTGGCCATGGCATACAATTCGTGAGAAATGACTGCAAGGTAAATTACATTAAGGCAATATATCTTACCAAAATGAGTACTTTTAACATTGCATCAAGTGTACATAATCTTTATTTTGAATTAGATTTTCAGATTCTGCCGTTCAAAATGCCACGCAGCATTCAAAAAGAAGAAGAACCCACGTAAAACTAAATGGACGAAAGCTTATCGTAAAACTGCTGGCAAAGAATTGGCTATCGACCCGTCATTCGAGTTCGAAAAACGCCGTCATGTCCCCGTCAAATATAACAGAGAACTCTGGACAAAGACCATTGAGGCCATGAAAAAAGTCGAAGAAATCCGGCAGAGACGTTCAAATAACTATATTATGCAGAGATTAAGGAAAGGACGTGAAGTGGAATGGCAGAGAGATGTCAGAGAAGTTCAACGGGATATATCTCTTATCAGGTTCTTAATTACTTATCAATTAATATTAAAGACATTACAATTACTTTTTAAGTGTATGAAATACAAAAATCTGAATTTATATTGTCACAATATAAAAACAAATCTTCAGTAATTATTTAATTGTTAAGAAAATGAGTTGATTTAATATAAACTCTGTTCAGGATGTCAAACTGTGCAGTACTTAAAGTTTCAATATGTAAATGGTCGTACATTTATTTGTCCTCGATGAACATGAGTTTTGGTAAACAAGTAGATCTATATTGGTGTATATATTGCTTACTTGTATTTTATGTCAATAACTGTGTTTTGTTAATTAAATAAATAATAATATATATTTATATTAACCTGGATATACCTTCTAGATCGCCTGCTGCTGGACTTAAACAAAAACAAGCAGAAGACACAGAAATGGAAGTTGAACCAGAAACAATACAAGTCATTGATGCTAAAGGGCGCAAGCAAGTTATTGAAGCTCCTGTCATGGTTCCAGCTACTGGTGAAATGATTGAAGATGGGGGAGATATTGTATTATAACAAATGTAATTTTGTTATAAGTTTTGACTGAATTTTACAATAATGCAAACAAGAAAAAAAACATAGCATACATAAGTATATGGGTTATAATTTTCTTAGTGACATTTCAAATTTAAAAGTAATAAAACCATTCTGTTAAAAGTTTATTTTGAAATTAAAGATGTATGTATTAATAAATGTTTATTGTTTTTATTCCCAAAATTGTTTTCAATAATATAGTATTTAAAAATTCATAGTGCACATGAAATGGATCTATATGTGAGATATGCAACTAGTAACCTCGTTAATAATTTGAAAAACAAATCTAAATTAATAAGTCTTGCCTGTTAAAATGTTTGGGTTTGTGTGTTATATGTTGTCAGGGTTTTGTGCAAGCATGTATGGGTAGGTAGACCTACTCATCAGATATTCTAGTGCAAAACAGCAGTATTTATTATTGTTTTATTTAGGTTTGAATGGTAAGTAAAGCCAGTATAACTACAGGCGCTAGGGACATAATATCTTTGTTTCAAAGGTTGGTGGTTGTGTAAGGGATGGTCGGCCGTCAGAGCGTTACGTTAGCATGCGCAAGTGACCCTGTGGCGCCTCTTAAGACGGAAAGGGTACCGCTGGTTTTTTAGTGGGTACTCATATATAGAAATAGATAAGTATATATATAGAAACATCATCATATATAGAAACGCGTTTTTCCAGCGTAAAAAAAATTGTGTAAAGGTTTGTACTGTGTTTTCCTTACAGTGCCAATGTATGTGGGCGGTGGTGACCATAGCACATTAGTCTGCCAGCCTACCTTTTCACAGAAGAAAATTAACAGTACACAAAATAACAACAAACAAAAATTAACACAGCTTTCTTTGCCATATATCCAATAATGTTATATTGTAGATAAATTAATAATCTTAATCTCTTATATATTTTTTTATGACAATTACCTCACTATTAACAGATATAAAACAAGTAGGTTTCACTTACATAGTACCTTTACAAAAATACAAAGAACGCGATTACAGATCTATGATTAATTTTACGGAATTTTATTATGATAAATATCATTCTGACTGCGTCTATTGTAATTTTAAATATCTACAAATAGAATAACATAAGACTACATTAATGATTATATATTTGTTTATTTGCTAAAATTATGTCTGATTGTACTGACAAATATAAATTAATACAGCCGTAAAGATGGTAAACAACAAAGTAAAGAATTGCATCATATAAATAAAGTATTGATTTCTTTCGCCATCAAATAGCTTAATCCCCTTAGGTTTTCTTTCAGGGTGGGCAAACCTTTTACGTAAGAATAAGTTTTAAATTGTTAAATGGTGACTCTCATAAGAAACACAATTAGAGATGTATTGCGGTAAAACTGAATGTATGTCATAATGTATAACGAATGAAATTAATAAAAAGCAAATCATATTACCAGCATCATGAATTATTGTGTTAGGATAGGAACATATTTTTTTATAAAATGAACAAAAAGGTTTAGCTGCTCTGTCTAATTCAATTAGTATCGGTAGCAATGTCTGGATTAAGTAACAGTTAGACTAGTAATTTTTTACGCGCGGCAGTTAGTCTGCTGTGATATGAAACAAAATGACGATATTTTCGTACACAATAAGTATATTAGTAGCATTGGTTTCTTACATAGTGTATCAAAAATATGCAAACGTTTATACGAGTTTTATAACGAAACCAGTGAAGAGATATGATTACATAATCGGTAAGAATCATTAAACTGCGACGGCCTACTTATATTCAATCCTGTAAATATATTTAAGAAATAATTTATAAATACATGTTTTTGCTATTGTAAACGTGACAGGCGTTTATTTATATAGCGTATATTTCAAGCTTATGTTTACTCAATTCTCTCTATTACTCAAGCAATCAACTTTTCAGCGATATTGCAAAAGACACTTTACAAATCATTTTTTATATATTTTATATATATTTATAAAATTAAAAATAATGCATTAAAAATATTTTTTAAACTAAAGTGCTAATACTGTATTGTATCAAAACTAATTTAAAATCACAGTGGGCGCCGGTACAGCGGGTTGTGTGCTAGCCTCTCGTCTCTCAGAGAATCCTCAAGTTAAGGTACTACTCGTGGAAGCTGGAGATCACATGGGCTATTTCTCCAAGGTACCTTTAACTTCCACTGCCTCCCAGCAAGGGTCAAATGATTGGTCCATACGGGCAACACCTCAGAAATACTCTTCTTTTGGGCTCTGGAATCAGGTAAAAACAATAAAAACGATAAGTAATTTTTATTAACCTTAAACATTTTAACTTTTAGTATTAACATGGCTACTTTAATTCCTATACCTACTGATAGTTATTAAAATATTTATTTCGCTTAAAAATCGTATTTTATCACCATTCCTGTTTATATAAAATATAAAGGAAGCTATATAGGTATAGCTATACCTGTTACCTACAGGATCAGAATCAGTAGGACTACTATATATAGATATAATTTGTTTTTAAATAACTTAAATTAATTTAAAATAACTCAAGTATACAAAAGAAGAATATATCTAATAAATATATGTGCCTTTATATTAACTAAGTATTACTCCTAAGAAATGTTTTTATTTTTAAGACTCCGATAATTCCACGTGGCAAGGGGCCTGGTGGATCTGGGCAGATCAATTTCCTTCTTCATGGTTTCGGCCTTCCTGAGGATTACAAAAGATGGTCACGACTCGGCTTTAAGGGTTGGACTATGGATGATCTGAAACCATATTTCTTAAAAGCTTTTGGAACTGTTAAGAGCGAATTCGACTCCGATAGCTGCCCGGCAAAAGGAATTTGTGCAAAGGTTAGAAACAAGTAAATGATTGATTTAAATTTAAAAAAAAAACAAAGAAAATCAAATTAATCACTTTACATAAGCATAAATTTAGAAAACGACAAAGTTTGTATGTAAATTATACTAAATAGAATTAAGGCAAGAAAATTACTAATTAGTTGTTCTTTAATTAAATTATTACCCAACTCATTCTACGAAGATTACCATCTCATTGGATTATAAGCGTGTATAACTAAAACATTTTAGGCCCCCATGAAGCTGAAACTAATAGATGAAGATAATGAACTCATGTCAATATTTAAGCAAGCCTCTTCAGCTCTCGCTGTTAAAAACACATTATTTAGAAAAGCAACCGCAAATGTAAAGGACGGCGGCAGATATCAATCATACGACGCTTATCTAAAACCAGCACTCAAGAGAAAAAACCTGCATGTCTTATTAAAAACTCAAGCTGTATCAGTAAGTTTTACTTGTACTTATAATATAATATATAAGCAATTCTTGTATATTAATTTAATTCACTTATCTCGCAAACAGCCCTAACGATTTGGCTCAAATCATGTATTAGGTTTGGTATGTATAGCTTTGGCTTTTTAAGCATTAATAATTAAAAAATGCCGTGTGAAGTTCAGTCGCCCAGGTACTTAATACGGATATAATTGATTCTGTTCTATCTTCTATGATTTTAATATTAAAGATTTGGCTATTGTTTTTTGCATACGCCTTTTTCGTTGTATTTATATACGTTAGTGATATAAAGATTCGACATATGTACGTTTATAAGTAAAGAAAACACTACATATCACTTTAATTTAATATTTATTTCTAGCTAGCTATTGCCTGTGTCAGTATTGTAAGCATTATGTCCAACCCGTGCGCCGCCTATTGTACGTTAATGACTATAATGATATACTAAGCCAGAAACCTTCAACCAAGTACCAGCAATTACTGTACAATGTTGTAACTAAGTCAGATAAATTACGTGTATGTATAGAACATGAAAATAAGCAAGCATTTATGTTGATAAACATATAAAATTTTCTTTTACGTAGATACGGTTTGAAGAGAAAAAGGCTACATCTCTTTATATTCTACAAGACCACAGGAATCTGGACAACATATTTGTTAATAGAGAAATAATTTTAAGCGCTGGATCAGTTAAGACACCTCAAATCATGATATTATCGGGTATCGGCCCGAAAAATTTAATTAAAAGGTAAGCCTCCAATTTAGCCAAGATTAATATTTAAGACTATCTTTTGTGAACTCACCCACGTATGAGAAATATTTGTAATAAGGCGGCACACCATAGGTAACTGTGATAAATAAATAAATTCATTTGTTCATTATTTCTTGGAATATTTGGCAACTGTTAGTAAATTAATTATTTTATTAGTGTTACCTTAATGAATTTCGAGCTTCCCTTTAACACAAAGGTAGGTTTTTCGGACAAAGGACTGCAGTTTTAAACATATTTTTAACATCATTATTTATTTAGACGATGGATAGATGGTTATATCAAAATATCATCACCTAATATTACTGTTAATGTTAAGGTTACAAATAAACCTGATAGCCGATAACGAATCGGTCGGTCGCAATCTTCACGATCACATGAACCTTCCCATCTACGTGAGCATCAAGAAACCAATCAGCGTGACCTTGGCTAAAGTGTTCAGCGCGAGCACGTTGGTGGATTATTTTTGGAATAATAGCGGTAATATATGCATTATTTACATAATTGGTAACAGTTTATAGTATAATGTAATAAATGTTCAAATCCTATCCTAGAATCAAAAACGAGAATTCGCAAGGACACGCATACAACTTTGACACTTGTTTATAAAATGTTCTTATTCAACATTTAACTTAATCTAAATAACAATACTAGAAATTTTCATTTCTTTAACTAGGTAACAAACAGCTACAATACTTATCGGATAGAAGCTGAGCCTTTCGCATCACTTCAAGTGGTTTTCTACCGAAGACCCACGAGATTACTAATTTTGATGTTAAAGATATCCAACTAATCATTTATTCATGATAGACGCAAATTTTAATAATCAATATTAATTATTACATAAAGTAATCGCAGATTTTTTTTTTCTAATTGCAAATAAAAAAGGAAAAGGCTATGTTTATTATAAAAGTCCACTGCAAACGACGTCACTGCAACAGTGACGTCGTTTGCAGTGGCTTCTTCAGCTCTCTTCTATCAGCTTAATCAGCTTCTTTTTATTTAACAATATTTCACCCCCTTATGTTGAATCTGTTTCATATCTATATATCATTTGTCACTTTCATTCGAATAACTCTATCATATTTGGGTCGACGCAGTATGTATTATGTCAGCGAAAGATCCTGCCTGTCTGAGAATAATCCTTGGATATATATATACCGTTAATAGGCCAGCGTTTGACCGTTGACTTGCCTGATGTTAAGCAACGACACGGTCTTGTATGTAACACGCTTGCCTAGAAGAAACATGTTTACTTTGGATTTGAATGGGAATGCCTTTGCCGGGATACGCTGAATACAAACATTTCCCTTAGTCAGCTCTCCCGATATCTTCTCTGACAGAAACCACAATGCAATATAAATCACATACCTATAGCTAGTAATTTATGTCCTTACCAGGTTACTTAGCATTCCCGCCAGTAGCCGGCGTGGAATACCAAAACGCATCCGCTCTGATGCTCTTCTCAATGGGATCATCAAGTGAGAGGCTGTTAAGAGATTTGTCAAACTATAGACCAAAGGTAAATTATATATTCCTCATATTTACTATTAAAGTCACAATTTACTGATTAAGATAGTTTTTAAGGAAGTAATAATGAGCTCCAACTGCATTGCTATTCAGTATAAACTTACTTTGTTTCACACTCAAGTACTTTTGAAAATCGAATTAATGTGATACGCCAATACTATTTTGATGAGTGTATCCTTTAAATGTTATAATTATTAAAGTCAATATCTCTTTTTTTTTGACGTTTCACAAATGTGTTCTGCGGTGAGTTTAAAATTAGTTCCTACTAAAACTCAAATAAAAAAGACAAAATATGTCAATGTGTAAGTGTAGTCAGTAGTAGTAGTGACAGTCGATAAATTTCCCACAGCTGCGCTAAGGCCTACTTTTTTTGAGAAGGTTCTAGAGCTTATTCCATCATGTTGCTCAAGATGATTTTAACCCGCAATCGGCTAAAATTGACGTGTTCTAACCACTGAACCATCTCGGCTCTAGTCTCTATTATCGATAACTTTACTAACAAAATAATAATATCGTGATTGTATTCATAATTGGACGAAAAATGTTTTTTTCATTGGGTAATTTTAGATTGCCTTCAAATTGACTTTTACTTGATTTATTTATGCTATTTAAATATCAGATGAACGGATCGAGCATCTATGCACAGATATATGATTTTCTTGGAAAATTTTATATATTTCGTGAATCGTTTAAGTTGGCAACCTAAGTAAGAAATCTTTTATTAAAACTTAAATATGTGCATAAAAATGAAAACTCGTTTGCAAATAAATCAACAATTGATGTAAACCGCACTTTTTTAAAAGAGATTATAATATTAGGATTACATCTATTCAGATTTTTCGTGACACATTTCCATTCCACAACGATACAAGTAAGGAAGGGTTCATGTTTCTTGCTACTTGTATCCAGCCAAAAAGTAGAGGCACTATCACACTTAAGGACTCCAGCACCACTGTGCCGATTGTTGTGGACCCGAATTACTTGAACCGAGATTATGATGTGAAATGCATGATAAAAGGTAAATTATACTCATTTTTTTTATTGTTTACAATAAGTTTTACTGAGCCAATCGTCGATTCCCATTTTGTTCACATAATATTTATGATTAATTTAATTTTTATTTATTTTTATGTTTTTCATTTTAGCTATTAGGTCCAAATTTTTTATGGAGTTGTTCGGAAAACTGTTGCACGAAAATCATTTATATAAAAAAAATTAAGTTGGTTGCTACTCTTTCTTTTAAGTATTTTATTCTCGTGTCTTTTAGCTATAAGGCGTGCAGAGAGATTGCTTACGACAAAACCATTCGAAGACATAGGAGCTAGAATTCACTGGCCGAGGCCTGAACGATGCCTCACATTTTGGAATTACACCAAATTGGACCAGAAAGGATTGGTTAGAAGGAGGAAAAAGTATGTATTAATATTTCCTACTAGGACTTTAAAGCCCTTTTTAACATTAAATCACGTTGGTTGAAATGCTTAACAGTTAATTAAATGTGTGAATTCTACGCGCTTTCAATCGTGCAATTATTCATAGCATTTATATATATTTTATAAGGTTACGGTACAAATGTAGAATGTATCCATCTTGCTAATATTATAAACGTGAAAGTGAGATTTTTTGGTGGTACATTTGTTACGCTTTCGCGTTTAACGTACTAGAAAAGGTCATAGGGTCACCTAACTCACCCCCCCTCAATCGCGGGCGAAGCCGTGGGTAGATACTATTCTCTAATAGCAGTGCATATTATCGGTATAAAATGTTTTTGTCAAAGAGTGTTTGTTCAGTAAAACTTACTTGACATTAAATCGGAAACAAAGCAAATAATATATTGATATATAAATGTTTAGAATAAAGCTACAAGGAGCACCAGGCGTTCAGGGTCAGAAAGAGGTAACCAAACCAACCAAACCAAAGATACAAAGTCCCCCTAATGAATATTTGGAGTGTTTAATTCGAGAAGTCGCTGTTACTGGACACCATATTGCTGGAACTTGCGCTGGGGGAAAAGTCGTTGACAGCCAATTGAGGTTTGTGTATAATCATTCAAAAGCTTATAAGCAGTCTTTACAGAAAGATAAACGCAATATTTGTAGTATATAGCTTACGTTCTTTTATAGTAGTACGAACAAAGCTGGTATAATTAAAACATAAAATATTTTCCTCATAGAAAATTTAAGCTCTAAAACATACATCTTGTAGTACACAAGTATAAATCTTAAAAGTGCGAAAAATAATGTAGTTTAAAAGATTGAACCCGTCAACTGTCTAAATCGCCAGAATACAATCCACTGGCAAGATCTTCCCTATTTCATCAGAAATTGGGATGGATACATTTTCACGTTATTTAATTTGAACATAATAAGATCATATAAATATTTTATATTGAAATATTATTTTCCAGGGTAAAGAATGTCAGCGGTCTACGTATAATGGACGCAAGTGTATTCCCCGCTCCCATATCTCTATACCCAAACTCTGTTATCGTAGGGATGGCGGAAAAGGCAGCTGAATTAATAAAGAATACTCCTAAACTGTGAAAATAACTTTGTGTGCGAATAATAAATATTATATTGATTTATATGACGCCAGTTCATTTTATTATTATGTATAAGTAAACGTTTCAGAATTTTATCTTCAAACTGTACATGGTTTTAGCTTTAAAAATTATTTGCATATTATTTGCATTAAAAAAATCGTATTAAGTCCATTCAAGTTGGTATTTGATATATAAAAAACAAGTTTAAATAAGAAATATTTCTTAAGAATAAATCAAAATGGTTGTTTGTTCGTATAAAAAGGGATAACACACGTAATATTTGGTGTCATGCAACCACATTTTATGACTGAGGGCAAAGATGCGCTCGCTATCTTAGATATAACTTTTTATGTAACAGCTTCGTTCGTCTAGTGGCTTGATGTAAGGCCGTAGACCCGAAGACAGGTAGAACCCAGGACGGGTTCAATTCCCAGGTCGGGCCAATAAAATGTTATTAGGTTTTTCTGTCATAAAATTCTCAGTAGTAGCCCGGAGTACTCTTTCCGGTCTTGACGGATTGACGTCCCATCGGATTATGAGAGTTAGGGAATAGAGAGTTCACCTGTGTTTATTGTTGATTGGCCGCCGTGGCCGAAATCGGTCTGGAGGACATTATAATTTTTATACTGCAAACTAATAAATAAGTAATATATAAGTATTATATATAAGATTCTAGCAACATGCTTACAAACTTCATCAACAAATTCAAGTACGACGTGAATGTAGTCGCGACTCGCGGGTAAATCAAACCAAACATTTTTATTATACAAGTTCATAAAATATGTAATAAAACGATTTTTTAAAAGGATAAAGAAAGCAGATATCACTTTTTGCGCTTTGTATAACAGCAGGAAATCTGATCTGTGCTTAATCTGAATTTTCTGATATTTCTCTCAAAGAAAAATGTATTTTAATTTATTTTATGGAATCTACTAAAAGTTTTTTTTTAATCTGCGCAAATAAAATATTTTCTTTGTATTCCTGTCTTGGTAGTCGTCAACCACTCTTCAATTATTCTCCCTTCAAAAATACGTAATGGCTTATGTTTCCTTCCTATGGCTTTTATTCCTTATGTTCAAGGACGGAGGTTATGAATTGCAATAAGGTGGTACATTTGATCGCAGCCTTCCTGTTTCGAATATTAACAATAAGATTAATGACACTCCTTAAACAAAAACAAGTAGAACACAACATTCTGAGTCAACGAAGAAGCCCTCGTAGTATAGTCCATACTTATTTAGTAATTAATAATGATAAAATTTAGATTTTTCCACCAGGATATATACATATACAAGGGCCTATTAAAATAATTACGTAAATCCAAAAAGAAAAAGATACAACAATTGAAGCACGGACAAAAGGCTTGTAACTTGTAAAAACTAGGAATAGTAAAAAAAGCTATATGTCTTATGAATTTTAAGTTACATTTTTTTAATCATATACATACATTCCAGATATATACCTATATATAATTGACTATACGTTGACACAATTTATATAAATAAATTAAGATCACTAATAGAATACAAATTTTATTGATATTAACATAATACAGCTTACATCTAACATAACCTACGCAATCCTGGCTTCTAAGATAGTTACATGGGATTGACTGACATGTATGCATGTAAAATAGTTACATGATTGACTGATTACATGACAAGAGTTAACAAAACCATTGGGTGTTATTGAGGGAAATTCAAATCTTAGTTAACAGGAAATAGTAAGCTACTCCAATTTATAATTCTATATTTGTCATGTCCAAAGTAATAGTTTGTTTTTTTGTTAAAGTTTATTAGTAAACGTACATTAACACTAATAGAAAGTCTAAGTCAAGTAAGAACATTGAAAATTAAATTTCAAGAGAAATAATTATGTGTTAATTAATGCAAGTATCATATTTGAATTAAAATATTAGGTATCGGTTACAAGGACACCAACAATCAACTTAATCATACTATAGTACCAGAAGAAAGAAATTCTTTGTCTATGAGTTTCGAATTCATGCGTGCCTCTTATCGATTAACTTTTATATACCTATAATTATAATATTAGTTTCTTAACTACAATAGACTAGTGTGGTTTGTATAGTCTGTTTTAATTCGATAATTAATTTAGTTTAATTATGAAATCGCAATTCATTGGTGTTGCGCTATTAACTCTTTAAAAGTCGTAGAGAAGCTATTTATAATCTTTAATATATATATGATTATTTTCTTGTTATTGTGTTTTCTAGCTATCTATATTACAAACATAAGGAATAAAACTTAAATAATGTACAATAATTCAGTTGAAAAATTAACGAATATAACTAATAAGTATATAGTAGGCAATCTAGTAGGCAAGGTAGTTTAAGTGTAAGGAAAAAAAACCATCAAATAATATTAAAACGCGTACACGTACAAAATCGGTGACGGTCGCTAAATCATACGCTGATTTCCTATATTACTAATGTATAAACAATCACTTAATATTAGAATATCAGATTAAAGCGTGACCGAGAAATAAGTTAAGCAACGTCAGGTATAGTTGCAATTCATTTCATAATTTTTTTTTTATACTTAACTGATTTTCCAAGGTGAAATATTTATTTACGAAAATATAAGGCAACTATCAAATTAATCAATATAGCCAATGAACGAGAACATAGTGAGTAAACAATGGTAACGATTGCAAGATATTTAAATACTTTTATAAATAATAATTACAAATAACATTGCAGTTCACGTTTATGGCTACTGCTTCCTGTTAACTTGTAGTCAGTCAAACGACATCGACTTGATAAGGACCTGTTATTGTTTTATCAAATGTAACAATGTGTGAAACAAATACACGTCTGGATGGCAAGGTTGCCATCATAACTGGAGGAAGCACTGGTATGGGATACGAAGCAGCTAAGGCTCTCGCTAACAAAGGAGCAAAAGTTATTATTGCAAGCCGCAATGAAACAAAACTAATCAGAGCAAGAGATAGAATACAACAAATTACAGGTAACAAAAACATTACATACAAACTCCTGGATCTAGCATCTTTGAATTCCGTTAGAAATTTTGCCAATGATACGTTGAATATAGAAGAACGAGTGGATATATTAATCAACAATGCGGGAGCTGTAGGACTACCTGACAAATTAACAGCAGACGGACTCAATCTTACGATGCAAGTGAATTATTTTGGTGCTTTTCTACTTACGTATTTATTGCTACCTATGTTGAAGAGTTCAGCACCAAGTAGAATAATCAACAGTTCGGCCGCATCAATGTACATCGGACACATAGATTTCGATCATTGGAATGACATCGGGCTATACACTTCAGTCGAGGTTTTAGCGAACTCAAAACTAGCTGTAGCGTTATTTACAGCCGAATTGGATCGAAGACTTAAAGGAACAGGTGTCACGGCAAATACAATTGACCCGTTTGTAGTCCGTGATACAGATATTTTAAATAATCTTCCGAGTTTGACGAAAAACATATCGCAATTATTTGTGGATGTAATCGGTCAGCCGAAAGAGGATGTTGGCAAGCAAATCGCTGTCCTAGCCGCTGAACCTGAGCTAGAAAAAGTTAGTGGGGAACATTACAAATTTTGCAAGAAGTGGATAAACCACTGGTTGATTAGTGATCATCAATTGACTAAGGAATTATGGGAAACATCGAAAAATGTTGTAAATTTGTCACATGATGAAGACTGGGAGAACAATGATATTTAATTGTTTGTGCTTTCTTGTCTATTTTATCAATAAAATATAGACGCTGGATGTAACGAATTAAATAGATAAAAACTTGTAGTTTTACTCATTAAAATTACTATTAGTGTTATGATTATACGTTACTACTTAATCATTATCCGCAATCAATTTTGTTTGTGTTTTTGTTAGAGATATAAACAGTAAGTATATAAAATTTAAAGATGAATAAAACAGATGTACCTCTTTATAATATAAAAGTCATACGAATATTAAAAATGCGAGTCTGTCTGCATGAAATATAAACTAATCAAAATACAATAAGAGCCACTTGCGTTTGTTATTTGTTTTCACATGTATATAGAAAAATAATATTTATTTTCATGGATTAATTTCAATGAAATTAATAATAAAAAAAATCGAAATAAATGTTATATAAGATATAATTATCATCATCCTTTTCTCGTCCACTGCTGGACATAGGTCTCTCCAATGGCACGCCACTAAGCTCGATCTTTAGCTCCCAATCTTCAACCGCTGCCAGCCACCTTGCGTATATTTGTTATATAATTATTGTGGATGGCTTATTTTTTAATTTGAAGATGACATTTCCATAACACAAGGGCAAATAAAATATAATAGAAATTAAGTATCAAAGTTTCCTATTAATAGATCCCAAAACCTACAATTTATAAGGAATCAGGTAAACTGGACAAGTTAACTGTGCCAATGAAATAATTTGGATTTATATCACATTTGCAACGTAGTCATTATAATTTAGAAGATTTTTTAATAATTTTAATATCAATAATGAATTAAGAAATAAGGATTGATTTGTATTGGACACATTACTTTATATATAATTGTGTTTAATTTACAAGATATTTTTAGCTTATATATTAAAATGTATTGTCGATTTAATTAGATATTTAATGTTATTAATTCATTCTCAATTGAATCAATGCATATGCAATCAATGCAAAAATAATTATTCTACTTGTAACATTGTTTTAATTGCTTGTAGCCTTCTATAGGTAATAATTATATTGTTTGATTAAGAAAAGCAACACGCTCTCGCTAAATGTGATGACATTGAAACGTTTCACGAGATGTGACTTAACATTAAGAGTCAATGTTAAAAGCAAAATTAAATCTTTTATTTAATTTTGTATGATTATATAAAAATATGGATCATTGAAATCGGCTTACAAATGACCAAGATATCTAATAACAGACCAATAACAACTTTTTCAAATTTTCAGGTTGAATTTTTTTTTCAAATAATATTTTACTAACTTCGATACATTATCGTCTGAATTAGAAAAGTGCTATCAAAATCGGTTTACAATCGAAGCTATCGATACACACAAAAACCCCTCTTTCGTATTGAAGTTGGTTTAAAAGTTATTAATACATTATAAAATTGGTATCTCAATTTTAAACGACATTTAGAGATTATATTATAATTGAATGAATAAAATCAGTAAAAAAAAAGTAAAATATAACTAGCCAGGCATGCGTAATAATGCTTCTCGTGCTTAGACTGTAATATATTTTGGTACCATGCTGCAAAAGAACTACAAAAAAATAACAACAAAAACGTGCATTAATTAAAGCTCCGTACATCGAACGCAAAAACGTTATCGTTGTTTAGCTAATAGAAGAAGAAATATAAATTAACAATTACTAAATTAACTTTAATTTTTTTTTTAACTTTCAATTTATATACAATAAATACATACCCGTTCGAATACAATAGTCATACTGAAAACTATCCAAAGTACATATGTATATACTAATATTATAAACTGTCCAAGCAACTGCACAGATAAATGTGTAGCCGCAATTAATCACCATATTATTTAATTGTTAAATGAAATATATATTGACGTACTAAAATATCCCCATTTATAACATAATTTAACAAGATCTTTTTTCTTAATCTTTATTTAATTATATATTTGTATCTTAAATAGCTAGGCGGACATGCAAATAGGCCAACTGATGGTAAATACCAATGCACCGACAACTTTGGGAATTAAGAAGTTATACCCCGTATCGTATGCCTGTAGTTATACTGGCTCACTCACCTTCTACTCTTCACTCATCTTCAAGCTGGAACAAAATAATACTAAGCATTGCTGCTTAGCGATGGTTGTAGAATATGTTACCCACCTACTGTTACCCATACGGGCTTGAACAATGCCCTACCACCAAGTAAATATGATGAATGGTAAAT
The DNA here is from genome assembly GCA_905147175.2 of Nymphalis urticae. Classification (NCBI taxonomy): domain Eukaryota; kingdom Metazoa; phylum Arthropoda; class Insecta; order Lepidoptera; family Nymphalidae; genus Nymphalis; species Nymphalis urticae. Next base: position 9,280,430 of record LR989998.1, on the reverse strand, counting down.
AACCAAGTAAAGTATATAATGTGGTATTCTGTTATCGTAGGTAACTATATTTTTTTATTTTATTGGCTTTTTTATCGTCATAGCGGAACTGGTCCTCGAAGCCGATTCACCCTTCACGACTTTTTTGTACAGATATAAGATAATCACTGTCATTAAGGCGAATACAATAATCATACTGAAAAGTATCCAAAGTACATTAGTTTTGCATTTATAATATACTAATATTATAAATGCAAAACTAACTCTGTCTGTCTGTTACGCTTTCAATGCTAAAGCACTGAACCGAATTTGATAAAATTTCGTATTAAGAAAGTTACAAAACTAAAGAAGCGGACGATGCTAATAACAGACAAATAACAAATGAAAAATAATCTGGTTTTTTATTATTTTTTCCAATTTTTGGGTTGAATTTTTTGTTTTCAAATAATATTGGACTAACTTCGATACATCTTCGTCTGCTGTTTTTTTTTGTTATTCTTTCACGTCTAACCACTTAACTGTTCATCTTGAAATTTTAGCATTCACGTTACCAGGATTACAGTAAATGACATAAGTTATCTAATGTACACTGTGCGTACAATAATACAAAACTTAATATACAATGTGCGTACAATAATACAAAACTTAATATACAATGTGCTTAATTATCAGGAGAACTATAAGAACATTACCAAAAAAAGTCAACATTCGTTCATTGTTTTGCCTATTATGATGTTTTAGGCAGTAAATTACACCAGAATTATTTATCCATTAGGCTAATGGTATAGAATTTTACGATTAAATTTTTTTATGTGAATTTATAAAATAATGATATAGCAACGAAGTATACGGTATACGTACTACGCACACAAAAATGACAAATGGCAAGAAGCATTATAGTATGCGAGCGTATCATGCCGTTTGACGTCTCAGCATACGTACCGGTTTTAGCCCCAAGGCGCGCCATTATATATATATGTATGTTTTACATTAACAAACAAATAAACAAAACTTAAAAAAAAAGGTAAGATGGCCTAGTGGTTAGAACGCTTGAATCTTAACCGATGATCGTGGGTTCAAACCCAGCCAAGAACCACTGAATGTGCATATGCTTAATTTGTGTCTATAATTCATCTCATGCTTAACGGTGAAGGAAACATCGCGAGAAAATCTGCATGTGTCTAATTTCATTGAAATTCTGCCACATGTGCATTCTACCAACTCGCCAATGCGAGTGCTCCAATGAGCAGCGTGGTGGAATAAGCTCCAATTTTCTCCTCAAAGGGGAGAGGATGCCTTAGCCCAGCAGTGGGACTTTAACAGACTGCTACTGTAAATAAAACTTACGTCTTTATAACATTAGTATGAAGTATATAGATTGAAATTTAATTTCAAAACACTATGTTTTTTACTGATCGATGTCAACTTTAAATGTAAAATTTTATTAGATTCTAGATTATTAAGGCTAACAGGTAATAAATATTAAATCTTATTAAGAAATGTCGTAGCTTGAAGAATATACTGAAAATAATCAATCCATCCATTCAATCTACCTTAAAAGTTTTTGGCGGTAAAAATATCCTGATACATCGTCTGGCTTCTGACGAAAAATATGTGATATTTGCAGTAATGGCATCTTTTGTAATGGATTAACAGATTTATAATACTTATATTACGTTTCTGTATTATTAAACGTAAAAAATAAGTTATTTATATATTTTAGGTAAATTAGACATAGAAGGCATGTTGCGATAGTCTACGGGTGTTTTAAAAAAGAGCCAACTATTTCGAACATTAGTTAAAAAAACTGTAACTTTGAGGCTATGCAAAGAGTGTTGGTGTCGCAATGTTGGATTGTTCTCTGTCCAAAATCGGCAATTTTGGTGGTGGCCTTGTCTTTGAAGAAAATGTTGTCAAAATTATCTAATCTCATCTAACAATATGTTCACAAAATGTAATCATAAAACATAATCATTTTTGTTCAACTTCTGCGCAATCTAAATTTAGGCCTTAAAATGCAAATCAGATTTCATTATGCGGTGAATTGTCGCTCTAGATAGCACCAATCGCGATTCAGGCTTCTGAAGATAATTTTGCGTTGAGTTCACTAGTAGCAAGGTAGTCCCATCTTAATTTAATTATTATTGGATATTGTAGCGATTTAAATTTAGAAAAAATAATTCTATTCAATAACATTATATTATATTCTCATAATTGTCATTATGAGAAAAGTATTTAAGTAAGTTATCTGTCGCCATCAATTTAGTTAAACCAAAGCTTAATATAATATTCATATTTACTTTAATGTCTTGTCTCTTACATGTTATCTTCTAACAGTTGCGTCGTTTATTAAAAAAAAAAAAAAAACATTAAAGTGATTAGATTGACCTTCTAAGGTTCTAACCTCGGGCAAGCATATTTAAGGCAGAGCTCAGTCTAAGAGTAACGCTCTGTTTAAACGGTCTCATATTGTTATAAAACATGCGTATATCAGATGATTTTACTAACTGCGAGAATGGTGTGCGACTGGACGGTAAAGTGGCCATCGTCACTGGAGCTACATCAGGTACCGGTCTAGAAACAGCTAAGAATCTAGCAAAACGAGGAGCTAAAGTCATAATCGCTAGTCGCAGTCCAGCAAAGTTATCAGATGCGAAAAGAAATATCATCAGAAGTTCTGGGAACAAAAATGTTATTGCTCGAACAATGGACTTCGAGTCTCTCAAATCAGTGCGTAATTTTGCTCAAGAAATGTATCTTTCCGAGCCGAGATTAGATATTTTAATCAACAATATTGGCGCCATCGCCTTAGAAGATCGATTGACGAGTGACAGTTTACATTTGATGATGCAAGTAAACTATTTCGGAGTATTTTTATTAACTTTTCTCTTGTACCCATTGATGAGATCTTCGGCCCCGAGTAGAATAGTAAATGTATCTTCTATAGCCCTTCTTTTTGGACACATAGACTTGAAACATATGAATGACGTTGGCAAATCAACCTTTGAATATTATGCAAATGCGAAACTAGCTGACATTTTATTTACAGTGGAAATGCATAAGAGAATCGAAGGTAATGGTGTAAACGTATATAGCATGGATCCGGGTTTGGGTAAAACAGAGTTTTTTCGGAATTCCAACGAAACATTTTGGAAGACTGTGCTAAACGCGGGCCTTTTAATTGTCGGTAGACCACTTGACAGAGTAGCAACGATGCCTGTATTTTTGGCAGTTGATCCACGAGTGGAAAACGCTAGTGGAAAACACTTTCGTGATTGTGCGGAATTTTACAGTTCTTGGTTTAGTAACGACACAGTGTTGACAAAAAGACTATGGGAAGAGTCTAAGAGATTGGTTCGAATAACAACCGAAGAAGACTGGGAGCAATTATAACTAAGTTAAAATGTGTGGCCTTAAAAATTTCATCACGTTTGTCATTATTGGTCAAGGTAACCAACACTATGTAATAAAATAAATAACAGTAACTTATAATAACACTACGCTAACTTCTACAGTTAATACACTAACAATATAATTTTAGTAAGCTGTATTTGTATTTATGTCTTGTATAGTGAAATGCTATATGTATTAATTACTAATCAAACAAATAAAACATGAACTACCGATAATTTTAATTTAATTTTAATGTATTTCTAACTTAAGTTTAAACATTCTCAAATACACAAAAAATCAAGGTAACTATCTAATGATACTATCAAGGTCTAGCTAATTAAAAAATATCATTATTTTATGCAAATATAATAAAAAAGTTGAGTTACTTACATATATATAATAATAATATTCTTACAAATTATAAAAAAAAAAATTAAATTATTTCAATAAAAAAGCAAAGCCGAGATGGCCCAGTGGTAAGAACGCGTGAATCTTAACCGATGATCGTGGGTTCAAACCTGGCCAAGCACCACTGAAGTTTTTCATGTGCTTAATTTGTGATTATAATTCATCGTGCTTTTCGGTGAAGGAAAACATCGTGAGGAAACCTGCATGTGTCTAATTTCACTGAAATTCTGCCACATGTGTATTCCACCAATCCGCATTGGAGCAGCGTGGTGGAATAAGCTCCAAAGCTCCTCAAAAAGGGAGAAGAGGCCTTAGCCCAGCAGTGGGACATTTACAGGCTGTTACCGTGAATAAAAAAGCATGTCCAATATCCTACGTAACGTATCCGTAATGTCACTAAGATACCATATATGCTAAAACAAACAAAGCATTTATTTATTACTTGATAATAACTATTGTTATTTTTCTGTTTATAGATTAAAATTTATAATAAAAGTTAATCACAATATACGCGCATAAATAATATTTTTTGATAACATTTAAATACAACCTCTTTATCTAGACAAACTATTATTTATTTTTTTGTTTTTTTGATTAACCGTGAGAATTGAAAAAAGTACTTGTCTTTTGAACATGGTGGTAGCATTACAAAATGTTTGGTGTTGCACCTGTTTCTATTAAGTTCTCTATAGTATTAACAAAACATATAATAATAGTATTATTTTTATATGTTTATAAATAACAGCAGAACAACAACAGAAAAAACCAAACAAGCCTAAAAAAATTGCTCAATCATTTTCGCTTCTATAAGAAGGCGGTTATAATATACAAATCACAAGTCAATTTACTTCTCTTACTCCCATTAATAATAAAAATTACTCACACAGATACACCGTTGCTATTTATAAAATCAATTAATCTGAAGGTATTCGATGCCTTCGAAATCTGAATTTAACGTCCGGATCTATCGCATAAAAACAAATTTAATTTATTTATTTATTTGTTTACACAGAACGGTTTTCTAGAAGGAGCATTTAGTGTTAAGGTCGTTAATTAATTAAAATATGTTTGTTTAGGTTAATAAGTAAATACGTTAAATCATGTTAATTTTGTTCTATTAATTTTTATAGTTCAATACTTTTAAAAGGCTTGATCGATTTAGCTTATGTACAAAGACAGGAAAATAGAAATAATTATATATAATAATATAATATAAAAATAATTTGTACCGATTAATATACTTGTTTAATTAATAACCCTTCCATGTTCCTAATGCATGTTTAACATTAGTTTTATGATGGATATAAAATAAGGATTATCACATTTATTAATTAAAAATTGTAGAATTTGACGAATAACATTGTCGATAAAGCCAATATTATGTATATTTTTGTTTTAAATGCATTAGTATATTCTCATATATAATAACAACTACGCCGTACGTACGTGCGTACTAAAAATACGTTCATGGATTTCAAATATTTTTGTTAAATATTCAAAATGTTCATCAGAATTAATAGAAACACCAAATATTTTGTAATTTGTTGGAGCTTTTAGTAAAAGATATAAACTTTCATCTACATTCAGTTTCATATAATTATCGTTGCACCAGTTATAGCATAAATAATATACTATGTATATTATTACAAGATAGCGACATTAGTGTTTTGAATTGTTTTAACAAGCTTTAGGTATACGATAAGCAATATTTATATAAAATTAAATGCCGTTTATGAATATATTAAATAATACAGGACCTAAATTTACAACCACTCCAGATTTTGCATTCCATTTAATAAATTCATAGCCATTTGCTACGACAAAAAATATCTGCCAAATAGATATAATCCTGTGCAATTTATTTCAGAATGATTATACCAAGCTATACCAAGTCAAAGAGATTCAAAGTTGCTGAAAAGTTTACCTAATTCGTGCACGTAGATCTTTCAGCAACAAAGTAATGTTAGTGATTTTGTTACTACACTAAGGGTACAGTCGCCAAATAACTTCCCCTTTTTATAAAAAATAAAATACTAAGTGAAATGATAAATAAAACATCAGAGTTAAGATGAAACATTTCTTTATTATTGTGAACAGTCAAAAACTTCATACCTTATTTCAGTTACATTTTCTACAAAAATAACTTTAACAAAAAACTAGAAATTCTGAGAATATTTTTTTAGACGCCTAATAACGTCCCCGGTACGATATTGAGATCACAATAATCAGTACGCAAACTTAATTTTTTCTTTAAAAGCAATTATTAATTAGTATATGTAATCAGTCTTTTATTAATATTTGGTATAATTTAAGTAATTTTAATTCTTTAAACAGATTGCACAAGTAAAATTAATTCCTGAATTTTCAACAGGAACATTTTGTGCATCTTATCCATTTCTCATCCTTTGTATCTTGAGAAAACCTTTTGTAACATATTGGGCATTCAGCGTCATTGTTGTCACTATCTTCTTCGACAGTAGAAACTGAAATCTTCTTCGGACGTGTCTTTGCCAGAAGATTGATTCTGTGTTGGTGTGTGTTGGTGATCTTTTAAAGTAGCTCTTGGCACAATAAATAACGTAACTGTCTTTTCATACCCCATTTCTTTAATTCGGACAGGATACCATAGCTTTTTCTTCGGCATCTAAATTTTATTAAATTAAAAAACAAATAAGTAAGCCTAACGACAGATGAAGTGACCTAAATACCGTCCCGGGGGCGACATTGGGCTCATGTAAGGGGACGATATTAAGAATTTGTCAAGTGTGTGGATATCATCCATCAAACAAAAAGCACTTGTCATAACCTAAATATGTTGATGCTTAAATAATTTATTTCTCCTAAAGAATTACAGAAATTCACTTACATGAGAAAGTTACAAACTAACATAAAAATCTAAGCATAAAGTGTTACAAAAATTCATAATAAAAAAGGTATTGAATATATTATATTTTAGGATTGATTTGATTATAGGTGTTTAAGCTATTGGTAGAATTTTTTTCTTCTCGATCGACGATCGACGAGCTTGTTAAACATATCGCCCGCCGTGTCACTTCAGGAATGCAAAAGTATGGATGCGGCATATTAAATTAAATCTGTTCATCATTTTATATTTATTTTATTATTATCTTTTATATGTATTTTCCTTTTTTCCATTTTCTTTTTTTTTAGACAGCTTTTATTTTTTTTTAAATTATTGTTTTATCATTTATACATATTTATTGTACTATGTTGTTTGTTATATAAAATCTTAGACGTCTTTTGAAACTTGCCAGAGATGTGGGCTCTTTAATGTCTGTCGGTAACCCGTTGTACAGCTTAGCTCCCTCGAAAGTAATACTTTTTTTCCCGTAATTATTTCTAGGGGTGCGCAAGATAATATGATCAGCGTTACGCAATTGAGTTCTTGTATAGCTGATTTTGTTTTAAAATTTAAATATGTGTGAATTTCTTTATTAAATATTTTTTGTACTAATATGCACGTTTTATAGGCATATGTTTGAGCGATATTTAATTAATTTATTTTTAGTATTTTTATATTTTTTTTCAGATGATGTTAGGAAGTTGTAGTTAAATAACAATTTAATAAATTTATTTTGAGCGGTTTGTATTTTCTTAAGGTGTACTTTCGCCGCAGTCCCCCAGATCTCAATGAAGTTATCGTTATGTGGTTTCACCAATGAGTTATATATCAGATATTTTACTTTTCGCGGTAAACATCGCGCTACACCACGAAGAGCTCCGGTCAAGGATGATAATTTTGATATGATTTTTGGATGTCAGCTTATTGTCAAGTATCAAACAAAGATATTTTTCCGACGTCTTTTTAATTATCTGTTCGGAATTAATAGTAGGTTCAGTGTAGGCTTTTATCTTTTTGTTTTTTGCAGTAAATATTACATAATTAGTTTTTTCAATATTAATAGTCAGCAAATTACGTTTAAACCATAAGTCAAGAAGCTGTAGGTCGTTCTGAACGTCGATAATGTCAGAAATAGAGGAACCATAATAGTAAAGACTAGAGTTGTCGGTGTAAAGAGCCTCTCATTTTAACCCAATATCTTGTATATCGTTGATATATATTAGGAATAGTAGAGGTCCCAAAATGGAACCTTGAGGTACGCCGTACAAAATGGGTCTCGGCCTACTTTGTTTGTCATTTATTTTCACAATTTGGTGACGATTATTTAAGTAAGATTTTAACACCTCATGGGCCCTGTTATCCTGTTACGCCTATATTAGATAATTTCTGCAGTAGTATATCATGGCTCACTGTATCGAATGCTTTTCTGAGATCAATAAAAACACCTAATACTATCTTTTTTTGGTCAATATTGATTTTAATTCGGGTGATGAGGTCAATTGTAGCTGAAAGAGTGTTTGAGTGTTCGTCGAAAACCATATTGTTTTTGAGATAAAATCTTATTACGGGTTAGAAACGTGTACAAACTATTATAGATTGACTTTTCATAGACTTTTGAAAGAACAGGTAGAACAGTAATGGGTCGGTAGTTACCTGGATCTAATTTACTTCCTGATTTATATATAGGTGTCACTTTCGCTGTCTTTAAATTATCTGGGAAAATGGCATTTTCAAAACATTTATTTATGCAGCAACTTAGTTCATCGGTAAATACAATTTAAATCAATTTAAATCTAAGAAATAACAATATATTTTGTCAAACATTCAATAACTCAAATACATCATATTTAAACAGTAGTCATAGTATTTTGATTAAAAACTCACCTTGGAAAGTTTTTTCTTTTTTCAAATATCTTGCGCCAGGAGCTACGTTTCACCGTCAAACTTTTAAAAAGGCCGACTGACGTAACACTTTAGATTTGACGTATTAAAATTAGATGGCGTTATTTAGAAAAAGATATAGATATATATTTATGTGCTTAATTTGGGATAATAATTCATCTCATGCTACTCGGTGAAGGAAAACATCGTGAGGAAACCTGCATGTGCCTAATTTCACTGAAATTCTGCCACATATGTATTCCACCAACCCGCACTGGAGCAGCGTGGTGGAATAAGCTCCAAACCTTCCCCTCAAAAAGGGAGAGGAGGCCTTTAGCCCAGCAGTGGGACATTCACAGGCTGTTACGGTTATTTAGAAAAAGATATACCGGCGGGGGATGAAATTAAGCTCGAGGACGGAATTTAGCGACTGTACCTTATTACTGTACTCCATTATCAAGAATGTCTTAAAATTAGAATAATTTTAACAGAAATGTTAACGATATGTTAATTTTATTGCAGTTAAAGTAATAGTACCACAAATCGACATGTGGCTATATTTTTTTATTTAATGATGAATAGTGTATTTAGAGTATTTGTACTTTCTTCAATAATATTTACGAGTACATACAATTTACATATCAATAATACATACATACATATATTGAAATAGGTTAGCCAGAATAGGCGCTGATTTTTATTTTCATCCATTGTTTTATAGTCCTTTTTATACACAGTGCAAACTTTCAAAAAGATACCCGACCTCTTGGGGAACCGGGTTTTATGGGATTCTTACCACTAAAACCACTACGATGGCCGTCTTCGGCATGGACCGGAGAGACTGCGTGGATCGTATCAATATAACACATCCGCGGTCACTCTCGTGTTGTGTTGCGCTCGTGGCATGGTGAAGTAAAACTCACAATTCTAGATCGAACATACATGATCAAAAGTGCTTTTTGTAAAGCAAATAAAGGATCTATACGTGTTAATGAATTTTAATTATAATATATATACAAAAATCAAATGCCTTGCAAAAGTTAACCATAAAATTTTGAAAACTGATAAATTACTTAAAAACTTCAAAACACGCTTCAAGATCCAATGCCATTGATTTATTTCAGACTTTCAGTGGTTGCATACATATTTACACAAATACATGCTAAATAAATGTGTCTTTACCTCACACTCTCCTTGACCTAATCAAAAGAAATAAATCTGTTACTACAAAGGAAAGCCTATAAACAGCTTCACAAACGTGTGGCCTCAAATCAAAACCGTTAATTAATTTATAAAATTCTTTAAAGCTATTCAATAGAAAGGTTATAAGAATATGCTCCTCTCTGTTTGTTAGTAATGCGCAAATCATTATGTCAGTCACACTCATCTCGCTTCCGTGTGAATTACGCAAATATTGTTTGGTACAAGTTGTAAAATATTTAGAAAATTTATAACATATTATGTTAAGATATTTAATAATAAAAATAATTAAGAGTACCGTAAGTAAGTAAGAACGTATTAGAACTGAATTAGTTCGGTGATTTGATAGACCTCGAAAGTCCATAATAGTTGTCGACATCGACCGTTTTTTATTTGAAACAAAAGGTAATTAATAGTTATCTAGGAAGAATATCTTAATATTTTCAATTCTAAAATTATTTATCCTCGGCTGCGTGCTATGGTTTTTCCACATTAATAACGTACCATTTAACTTATGACAGTGTTCAACTTATTGCAGTATTATAATCAAAACTACTAATGCGATTTAAAACTTATTACGTTAATTTAACATTTATTATTGCTCGTCGAATGCAATTGAAAGTTGTTCTAACAACCCTCATTGGAGCAGCGTGAAATAAGCTCCAAACCTTCTCCTCAAAAAGGGAGAGGAGGCCTTGGCCCAGCAGTGGAACATTCACAGGCTCTTACTAAATGCAATTGGTATCGTTCAGCGAGAGGAAAAAACGAACGTTCTCCATAGAGAACGAGAACGAATCCGATGAGATGAAATCACCCTTACTTAAAAATAGGAGGTTTACAATTTTATGTAGATGATTGTAATATTCGCTAACGCTTATGCCTCGGCATCAAACAACAAGAACGCTAAAAGGATTCTGCGGTGAAACTGGAAAGTTGTTTTCCACTGTCCACTATGCATCGTGCATCACAAATATTCTAATACGCGTAATATAGTTTTATTTGTAAAACAAACGTGTCATCACTTTGTGACTAACACGAGAAATTAGCGTTTTAAAATAACATATGATACCTACATTATCTATAGATTTCGATAGAGATTCGCCATAGATGTAACAACATTTTAATTAGATTGTATCTCAGACCCAGGCTACTTACAATACTCGACGATTTTAGGAAAATGGCGGGTGCTCAATGGATGCGATTAGCACAGGAGCGGGAGAATTGGCGCGCCTGTGAGGAGGCCTATGTCCAGCAGTGAATTAATGTGGGCTGAATATAATGATGATGTTGATGATATATCTCAGTATAAAAAATATTTTTATAAATTTCATCTTATTATGTATGTTAAATGTTCACAACTAAACTACCCAGTTGGTGTAGTGGCTAGTTTAAATGGGTGCCGACCACACGATCCCTGCTAGTGAGATGCAAATTCGGGGTTGGTTTAATATACATAAGGTACTGGACGTTATTTTTACCAGGTGGTAGGGCTTTGTTCAAGCCCACCTGGGTAATTAGCACCCATTCGTCAGATATTCCACGAATTAGCAACCGCCTCATTGCCGTAAGCCGTGAATTTGTTATAGCCTGGTTTCCAGTTTCAAAGGCTTGGACGCGTATAATTAAACACCAAAAAATTATTAAGGACCTTATTAAATTAAACTGTAACGTAAGCTTATATTTGAATAGAGTATGTTAATAAAAGTTAATCGCGTATCTATTTCTTTGATGATATATAAATCAAGGCTTGTACCGTAGAGTTTAGTACAAGCATTAGTGCTTATTCTGTTGCGTTTCAGGTACTATACTGACTCCACTCCACTTTTTATTGAAAAAGTCTTGATTGTCCTTTTAGGCAGTGCATCTGTCTTTGTGCGCACACATATATCCTATGCACAATTAGAGAGGCTCCATTGACAATTGAATTAACCTAAGTAGGAAAGATAAGGTTAATTACTTTTTTTTTGTCCTCTCCTACAACAACATTGCGTTGATTACTATTTTTTAGTGATGGAAATTATAGTAAAAAAATTGGAGTAATTTTGAGATGGAGCCGTGATTCAACATATTTATCAAAAACAGTTCACAAATACAATGGGCACAATACCGTCTGACATAATAATAATAACTTCGACCGTATAAAGTCTGCCTGTCAGCCCATTTATAATTACGTTACAGCTTAATACTAATGCTAATTGGATTGGAAGTGTTTGCTTGCAATAATCAATCAATCGTTTCATATATACTTAAAGTTTATGAAATTCCGGGACAATAGAAAGTCACGTAAATCGCATTTGTTTTCTTATTCCATCAAAACTTAAAATATGTCACAAGTTACTGCCTTATAGAAAATAATTAGATGTGACCAGGAAAATAATTGGTACTAACTCCCGATGGGAAGTAACAAAAACAGTGTTTAATTATAAATAAATAACACCATTTTTGCATTATTCAATATTCAGATTTTATGTTTTTTTGCTGTTAACAGCAAAGTCTAACATTGTTTGTCTAACATGAGACGGGACCGATGTGTCAACTCTTGCAGCATCCCAAAATGTTTCCCATCCCCGTTTCCCCAGGTAACTCGAGTCAGATTTTTATTTCTATTTGTAATTTTACTAGTTGTTAAAAATATTTTTTAATCACGATCGTATCATCGACGGTCATCATCATGACCTTGACTATATTCAGATCCTGCATAAATAAATAGTACACCTTACGAATTGAATAATTCGACTTTTTTGCCACTTTGCTCAGTTTTTTTATGTAGCAAAAAAAATATCATAAAAACTTTAGTAGTTTGTAAACACATCATTAAAAAATAATATCATTATAACTGTCTGTCGAATAAAGCCAGTTCTATGTCGATTTATTCATTTGTTCTTGAAATATGTTAGACGAAAATTTACAACAAATATAAACATATTATATTTAAATACATACAAAGTTCATAGCACAGACAACCGTCCGAAATGGAGGTTATATACGTATGTCTGAGATTTTGACCCAGTACAATAACTTTCTACTTTGTGGGGGTTCCCATTTATCTAGGAAATATCGAATACACTAGTAGTCATAAAATGTCACATCCTTAAACTTTAAACCATTGGTAACAAAAACATAACAGCTTGCATTCAACTCACACGCTCGCACAAATAAAAAAAATAGCAAATACACAACAATGCGTGTCTATATTTATTTATGAAAAGGTGTATGCGAAGATTCTAATTTATGTTAAGTTTAAATCTAGAATTACTAACACGATTACCAACAGTGACGTAATATAGTTTAATTGCCGCCAATTTATTTTTGCGATGGATTATAATAAATTTAGATCATTTTAAAAATAGTATCCTATTAGATAACTCTAACCTGAAAATTAAAATGTATTTTTTTCCAGAAAACAGATCACAAACAATGAAGCTGACAAACAGTATCAAATACATATGTATAATACAAATTTTGCAGCGATAAAACTGCCAAGCACCTCTTGTAAACAATACAATAAAAAATTAAGGAGTTATGCAATTTACTTTTTCTTAATACAGAGAAAGCAAAAAGATAAATTAAGCTGTATAACAAAAATATTATGAATTCCCATAATGACAAATGACTTGCCATATCTATAATCATTTACGCCGACCATATAAGAATAATTTGAATCTGATACAATAATCATTGGTAGATAGTGATGCGCTAAACGTGCCAAGTAAATCCACGATTAAATATTTTTACTACATTACACGTATAAATATATTATGCAATTAAATAATCTATTTAAATAAAAAAATTATAATGTTTATATGTTTATCTTATAATTGTACCTAAATTATTAATCTTATTGTGATAAAACTTTGCTGACTTGTTCTGCATATGTCCAGAAAGGTTCCTGGCCCAAAAAAAAACTAGATATTTTTCTTTGTGTATGTTGGTCCTTCAATATAATCGTTTTATGCTTTCTACCCGTGCGAAGCCGAGAGGGGCTAGTTACGTATATAAAGGTCTTTTATTTTTAAAAGTGATTGCGATCAGTAATACTTTATGCAATTAAAAAAAATGTTACGGTTTGTGCTCTGCACTCACAGTCGCGACATTGAGCCCCGTGCTGAGTAAATATTTGTACATCTATCAAGCGTTTTATAAGTGGTCTAGGACCTAGGTGTTGTATGTATTGTGTGCGTTTAATTATATTAGAAACTTCTTTGTAAAGGTAAAATACGAGAAATAAACATATATAAATATATATATATATATATATATATGTTCCATGGCTTATCCTTAAAACTTTATGGTTTGATATAGTATGATTGAGAAATGCTTTCAAAAATCCCACCAGCCGCTTCAATATGTATATTCATTGTATTAAGATGCGGTGAAAAACAAATGTATTGTTACTAGCAGATAGATCGCTAGGCTCATCATGTGTTTATATGTCATTAATCAAAACAATTTCACGGTGAACCCTTAATTTGTCTCGTCCGAGCCCGGAGTGAAAGCTAACGCTAATGTTATATGACTTTATAATTTATCTTGATGCCAACAGATTATTTGATAGAAGTTGCATTTTAAAAACTTGTCACGTTCTAGCTATAAAATATCTAAATATATATAAAAATATCGATAACATACAAATACATTAATCGACAAGTTGCATCATTACGTAGTTGTAACAGGTCATTGGAAAGTATGAAGCAAAGGTTATGCTACCTATTATAGCAACATGGCTTCTTCTAGGCAAATACCAGTCTAGTCGATAGAATATTGTCTTGCAAATGTTTGAATCTAGACCAAATGTCTTTGTATGTATTTAAATGTATAAAATGATGTATGATTAATTGAAATTATATTTTAGCTCAATCACTCTTCAATGTATGTTATTTTTTACCGCTTGAAAACATAGGTGTTATAAAAAACAATAACATAAACATTTTGTTTTTGCCATTTTAGAGACAACAAATGACTATCTAAAGACAATACATGTTACATAACGCATACTTCCCACAATTATCGCGTAATCTAAGATAAGAGTGACGTCCACTAATTACTGTGACGTAATTTTTGAACCGAGCGTCACGAAATGTCTCCCGACTTCGTTTCGCCCAATTTATACTTAGACATTATCAAAAATGTTTTGACCTTTGTGCCTGTATTTACACTGGCTCGCTCACCATTCAAATCCTACAGCCAAGTAAATATATTTAATCTTATATATTTTAAGTACGCTGAGCAGTATGAAAATTAACTGTTAAATACGCATTCATGTCGACGATATATTTCATTCGGTAATTGTATTATAAAATTAAGAGTATACCTTCAAGATAATGACAGGGTTTTTGTATATGATCGTATGCTGCGTGCGACTTTTTTTTAAGGGAAAAACTATTGTAAACTTACTGAATCGGCTTTATCCATTCTAAAACTATAAAGTATAATAATACAA
Organism: Nymphalis urticae; assembly: GCA_905147175.2. Lineage (NCBI taxonomy): Eukaryota > Metazoa > Arthropoda > Insecta > Lepidoptera > Nymphalidae > Nymphalis > Nymphalis urticae. Next base: position 9,265,266 of record LR989998.1, on the reverse strand, counting down.
GGTTTCAAATTAATCTGATTTGTTATATTTCTAAATGTAAACCCAGGAAAAAAATGAAAACTTGCGTCTTTACAATATTGATATCACATTATCAAAGTTCCCCCCAATTGCTCTCAGGTAAACGAGCCGATAATTGAAAGTTCAATCTTAAGAAAAGGCTATTGTAGCAGCTACATCTCGCAAAACTTTACAGCTCGGGTAGAGGAGAAATTATTAGAAATGCCTAAATTAAATGGATGTTATTATGTACTTTATAAATAATATAGTAATCTAATGCTTGTAAATGTTAACACCTAGACAGTATTTTCAAAACCACAGCCTTTCTTTCTTACTCCATAGTACATTTGTTTATAGAAAAAACAATCAAATGCGATCGCGTAAACAAGATTTAGAATATGGCTTCCAAACGCCATATTAAATTTCTATTTACGACACGTATCGTCCTACGATATTCATTATTACGAACTAGTGTCCTAGTTACAATATTTTGTGTTCATATATTAATTATATGTGATATACATATATGATATGATATATAAAGCATTAATCCTTATTTTTTTATATTAAGGCCTTAAATGAAAATTAAAAATAACTGCAATTTTCTGCGAAATATATTTAAAATTATTCCATTCATTTTATAATATAATACCAAAAAAAATAACGTAATTTTCGACATTTAATATTAAAATATTTATATACTTATACACTTTTAATATATATATATATACCCTTCATTGTACAATAGTCGGGTTAAAAGAATATTAGAAAAGTCGATATAACAATGACACAGATTCTGATCCTTAATTATGACTTTCTAACGACGACGAGAAATCGCGATCTCTCTCTTAATTGCTCACACTCTAACCAATAATTGTCTTTACATAAATAATGGGTTAGGTTTCCATTTTTATTTTATATTATTCTTAAAAAGGTGAGATATGTAAGCTTTTTTTTTCAGTTATCTCCAAAATGTATACAGTTGTCATGATTTTCCCTCCCGCTTTTAAATTATTCGGCGTGTGACCGTCATAGCTGTGACCTCAGAAGTCCCGCTTAACTAGCTGACACAGGGTTCATCGCTTTTGGGCGGTTAATACTATTTCTATACAAATATTGATACACAAGAAGGTGACTGAGAGCATCATAACGGTTAGAAAACGTTTAGAAGAAAAATAATGCAGTACTTTTCAAAACAAAAATAGTTATTGTTCAGGTAGCCTCTAATGTTTTCCGCTATATTGTAATGGTTTTCAAAGAGATGGTCATTCTTGTTCACGTTTATAAAAACTAAATTCTATATTTTTATCCGAATTAGTTTTCATTTTGTTTATTTAAACACCTAAGTTGCTACCTCTGCCACTTAGGCACTGTAAGAAATACATGCACTGTGACTTTTATTACTCTGTATTAGCTCACTTACCCTTCATACCAGAACTCAGTGATACAATGTATGTGTGGTATAATTAAACAAATGACGAGTGGTACATAAATGAGCTTTCATTTATTTATGAATTAACTTATTTGATAACCGACATACGGACAAAATAATGATTATTAAGTCTGTATATATGTACCTAAATTTAGAAAAGATAATACCCATAATATTTTTATTAATATACTAATTAATTAGAGATAAATTTTAAAATATATAAAGATTACGGAATATCGATGAAGAAAAAATGAAGAAATCAATAACTTTTGTACGGTCACACAGTATCATTGCTATGACTTTTACTTGTAAATGTTACGTATCGAATAAGGCCATAGATCACATTCTAATATTAACACACAAATTTGCATCTTAAATTGAATTTAGCAAGAAATAGTTTCAATTGTATAGTATACAATTATTTTGATTCGAAGTTTTCTATTTTCTTTACACTTGAATTATATTATGATAAGTGACAAGGAATACATTGTGGGTTTTTTTTAAATAATCATGAGTCTTGCCTCTTAAAAAGAAACAGTACATATAGTAATGAGTCTTATTAGATCATTATAAAGATTTTTTAATGTTGGTCATATGATAATTATAAGATTTTAATTGTAAAATTACATTGCTTTTAATTGTTTTATTAATTAGGGAAGTATGTAACCACAAACATCTCTGTTTTTTTCCAACTAGCGGTATGTCAAAAACAATAATTGCACAACAAAATCATCATAAAATCAATACGCGAAGCAAAGCAATGAAATATGAAATGAAATGACCAAATAATATTAATAGACCAACGTTAAAAAGTGATAACGCCATAGACTATAATAATTACAACATTTATGGGACGCACGTATCTAAATAGCGTATCTGTAAGTCGGTTTTCAACATTTTACGTGTGAATTATTACTTAATAGATCTGCTCAACGCATACCTAATTATTGTTTGTCTCATTACAAAAACTTAACATCTTTCACAGATTAAAGCTCTTATAAAATTTTTATGAATACATATTTTCCAAATAAAACGTTGTTTTAAGTCAGGTCTAACCTAACTTATGGTTATTTTGGGATGCTAATAGTAGTTTTCGTACAACGATTTTTTTCTTCGTTAATTCAGAATCCAGAAAAACTTAACAGCCGGTTTTGAAGCATTTTTGAAGTGAAAACTTCTTAAGGCGAGTTGCAAAGGATTACCGTAGGGGATAGACTCGTGGCTACGTGTCACCGGCATGCTAATGTTAATATAATGAAATCGTTGAAAGTACAAATAGTTTATGTATTGTTGAAATTAATGAGGATAATGATGATTGAAATTTACGTAAATACTAACAGTATGTACAAATAACATAACAAGTGTATTTTAACTTTTATTTGCTTAAATTAAGCTGTATTAATATTTTGTACCGACTTTATGTCGACGACGAATAAAAAGGGATAGAATTATTACTTGAAAATGGAATGCCAATAGATGTAGAAATTAAACAAATATATTTAACAGTTTCAAGTTTTCATTTCTATTGGCAATCCCTATGACTGCCTGTTTTTTTTATTGGTTTTAGAATTTTTGATAGTAAATCGGTTCATATCCTAGTCAATTGGTGCTATAAATAAATTTCAATAATAAAGACATTGCATACGTGTGTAATTAAAATTACCTCTTAAATTATAATAGCTCTACTATAAAAACTTTGCACATGATCAAACAAAGGACTCGGTAGATATCTACTTTTTATATTGTTGCATTCTGATATCATAGATGAACCAGTTTATTTACTCCCTAGCTCAGATTATTACATATTAGATTCTCTGGTTGGCAACGCAGCGGTTGACGATACGTAACTGTGTAATGGCAATGTCAATGAGTGGGTAGAGATGATTACAAGACATTAGATTCTTCGTTGGCTTTTCTGTCTTCCTGCTATATAAAAGTAAAATAAATTATAAATATTATAAAAAAAACATTGGAATGAATGTAATAATATTTTGTTGTTGTACATATGCACGTCGATTGTAAATAGTGTTGCTTCAATATCGTCATTTGTCCATTTCATAATATGTCCTACGCAGTTGGGTAATATCTCTTGAAATTGACCGCCGTAGCCAAAACCGGTCAGAAGGATCAGTTTTCGAAGAGCAATCAAAAAAATTGAATGTCAAATTCTAAGTTTCTAAAGCAGAAACCAGAACAGAAAATTCACACGGATCTATCAAGCTATCATGATGATAAATTTGATTAGTTACTACCTTTTGTTTCTGTTTTTTATTTAAATATTTCTTATTACTGTTTTTTTTATTATTTGTATATATTGTTACCTCTTTTTGTAATTTGTGTTTGGGAATAGTGTGTTCTCCTGTAATCGGTTGTGCAAAGTTAGTTTTAAGTTAATGTAAAGCGTGTTTTAAATGTGTGTTATGTACAACTGTTGGAGATCCAAATAAATAAATAAATAGGGCGCAATGGCACCATTCGAATGAGCAATATCAGGTATTGTCAATTTTGCGGTTAGTCACAAGTGGATCTATAATGATATATTGAATAAAGTAATTGGAATTTAAACGTAACCACACATCAGAATTTTCTTCAGATAATACATGTAGATAAGACGTAGGAATTTCAAATAGCTTGATTGTATTAGTAAAAAACAACTACACATTTTTTTTGTCCTGCGTAATAAAGCTGTTTCTACCGTCGCAATTTGGAGACTATTTAGTATAACCAAAAAGGCGCCTAAAATAAAATCGACACAAGCAATTTTTTCAAACGAAAATTTCGTGTAATTAGATTTATTTTATTGGTATTATTGTTATTTAAAAAATTATACATAACCACACGTTTTCAGTCATCTAAAATACATAAGGGTATCTTTAATGTTAATATGATTATATATAAAAAATATTGATGTATTCAAGTTTTGATGCATATAGTATTTAGATCAATAAAGATGATTAGTCATATTTGACCATGTGAACATCCTTTAGGTCATCAGGTCAGCTACCAGACCTAGACGGGTCGAGGCTAGTATGACTTGAATTAATTATGTCGAACACGAATGCGAGTACGTTAACATAATACTATTTACATTAAACGATTCTATATGTATTTGGTTCTTTATAAAAATCGCAACTTTGTTCTTTTCACTATGTAAGTGATTACACTACAAATGTAAGTGATTTACATAAGAATTATTTACATTAAGACCTTAAATATATATAAATAAAAATAAGAAATAGCTCACCAATAGAGTTGACGACGAGTTCAAATTAATGGTTTATATTATCAATTAAACAGGATCGAATCTACTTTTCCTGTTGGTAACCAGACATACTCGCGCATAAAAATAACATCGCTTTTGGAGCGGTAGTAGAAATTTACTACACTTAGCTTCTGCTACTAATGCTGCATGCAACATTCATCCTCTCAATTGATCTCTGTTCTTGCTTTTTATAAAGCTAAGACACTACTACTATTTTCTTGGTCTTTTGTGATCTTATTCTTTGATCGATTTCAGATATTTACTTCATTTAATTTATTTGCTCTAATGAAAAGGCAAACATTATGTATAATGATCAAAGAAAACATGTTACAAAAACAAACACCCACAAATAGCAAACCTAAATTTATATCATCAATATGATCATAAATATTTATACGGTAACAGCCTGTAAATGTCCCACTGCTGGGCTAAAGGCCTCCTCTCCCTTTTTAAGGAGAAGGTTTAGAGCTTAATCCACCACGCTGTTCCAGTGCGGGTTGGTGGAATACACATGTGGCAGAATTTCACTGAAATTAGTCACATGCAGGTTTTCTCACGATGTTTTCCTTCGTAAAGTACGAGATGAATTATTATTCCAAATTAAGCACATAAAAATTCAGTGGTGCTTGCCCGGGTTTGAACCCACGATCATCGGTTAAGATTTACGCGTTCTTACCACTGGGCCATCTCGGCATTAATGCACATATACTTAACCAAAAACAAATTAACACAGAAAATGACTCAAGCTATCTTAAAAATGTTATTGCAATAATTGCATTATCGATACGTCGTGTCGTACCCAGATCGAGTACTATAAATCATTTCTAAGTTTTGCAATGACTATTCGTCGGTTTTAATTAATGAAGCGGCCCGTTAAATCTGTTTCTAATTATCTATTTACATTTGCTATCAGATTCGTGGTAGAAGATGTGCTGTGAATATATATATTTAAAGATACGTGTTATAATCATTTTAAAAAGATTTAACAGACCTAAAAAGATTTTTTTGGAAAGAGTAAGAAAGAGACACGATTATCGAAACGTAGTCAGAAGCCCGAAGTATGAGGAACTTGCCACTAGATCAAAGATTCAGTTAGAAACTAAACGTGGTAACAGAACCTTAGTAACTTCCTGGTTGTATTTGTACATATCTCTCAGAAAAAAATGAAGTATTTCAGAAAAAAAAAACGAAGAGGTATTGTTCTTCAACACAATCTTACTTACTTGAGGTTTAGATACATACTAATGATTTAATACATTTCAGCATATTTTGTTAGTTCATGTTCTTTTGTTTCATTTTGATTTTCATGTACACAGCTAATGATAAGTAGGAGCGCCCCAAACATGACATTTGACGTATACTGTATACAAATACTGTACTGTATTCGAATATTTTTACATATAATAATAAACAAATGAACGCATTGTATACGCACTATATAATGCTTTCCTTTGTTTATTTTAAAATAGACTTATAACAATTTAATAAAAAGAACAACGTATTTAATGAAATATATATAAAGTTTATTTAAGCAAAGCGTTTACATATTCCACTATCTTCTTTATAAAAGCAAGTTCCTAATTCGTGTTTGTTATTTTTCACTCATCCAATAAAAGTACACGAAATATAAAAATTTCGATAAATTTATTTCCCCCTATAGTCTCTCCTAAATCAGCCCTGATCGACTAAGTGCATTTAATCTGTCAACATTTTATAAAAATTAACTTTATATTTTTCAACTTGCAACAAAATCTTGCCAATATTTGCCATAATCAACTAAAGACCAGTTCCACGCTACGAGTATAAATTTATACAAAAAACAAACATTATATTTTTGTATATACGTCGTGGTTGGGAAAAGAGGCAATTATTTCTGATCTTCTTCAACTCGTCGGCCCTGTGACATTATTTCAAGTCAGTGGACATTAGTGTTTTTTTTAAGATTTATTGAGAAATCAAATATACTTTAAAGGTAGTCGTGTGCTAGATAGAACTGATGCTAAGGAAAGAGAATGCTTCTATAATTCAACGTTTTAAGCTTAGCATTGATTATTATATGCGCTTTAATTTTGCAGGACACTCAGACATAGCTTTATTGATAGGGAATCCGATAGCCCGTTATGTCAATCCTACTTTGGAACAATCCAAAAAACATGCCAAGTAGAGTATGTCTCATCCACCCATCTCAAACTATGAGTGTCGTATGGAAATCATATAATATGTACTCATCACATAATATATTATACTGTGTGCATTAACAGAACATAATAATAAATATATTACCAATATGTTTTGCAAGCGTAATTCTTATTCATAAATATTGTGAAATGTGTGCACACATTAAGAGTTCCACACCTTAATATTTAATTATCAATTAAAAGAAAAAATCATTCAATAAGCATTAAATGAATTCCATTAGTTATAGTATCTGAGTTCCTAAACATCATTAATTATTTTCTATTTCTACAGACGTACTTACAAATTAAAACTCAATTTATATAAGTCTACATAAATTTATATTATAGGTGATAACCAAAATCTAGTTGTTAATACAACTAAACTAAAAGAGTATTTTTAAAGGAAGCAGCGCAAAATACCTAAAATCACCGGGTATCAGTTACCAAATAATAAAAATATTTTAAATAGCATAACGATTTTAGTGTTGGAGGTTAAGATATACTTAACGTAAAGTCACTAATATTCCTCCTTGAAGTATTCAATTGATGTTAAAGATGCAAAGAGAAAGGATGACAGTGTTAAGGAGATCCGAGGCGATTCGTATGTTTTACGATAGCTGTCGAAAAGTGAGCGGACATAAGCGAAACTGTAATTACTTCGGCCTTGGATCGCTTAGATAATGTATGAGACTTGTATGAGATGAACGAAATTCTTGTGGGAATTATTATTGGTCACTGATATGTTCATATTTGCTTGCTTGTGTTTGTTGCTTTTTATCTTAAAACTTTTTTTATGATATAGGTAGGCGGTCGGGCAAACGGGAAACCTAATGGTAAGTATTCGCCACTGCTGTTATGCTCATTTTGCCTATAGTTACACTGGCTCACTCACCCTTCAAACTATGGGTTGTATCTACCCAGACGAGCTTGCACACCAAAATTTACCACCTTTAAGTTAGTATTAAGTAGCTGTTTATAAAATTTGATATTCTAAGAGTCACGCTCATGCAAAATGTTTTTATATACCTTCTGCGTGTTAATATTATGATCTCGATAAAAACATAAGAATAAGAAAGTACCACTTTGATAAAATTTGTCAAAATTATTAAAATTAACACACATATCAATATATAATTAATTTATTAAATTAGTCTATTAAAGTAAATAAACCTATTATGATAAGAACAGTGATAAGACTGAACTTGACGAGTAAGCTCCCTACTTCACCTTTGTACGGGTAAACAACAATACAAATAATTGTTTTGGCTGCCCCGTAGTAAGTTGCGGTTAGTAATATGCTCATTCAATATTATTTAGTTACAGAAAATTTAATTTATATATAAGTTTTTTTTTTTTTTTTGCAATACTAAATACATATGTATTTAAAGTATAAATTGAGGTCGATACCTCATTGCGATTTACCGATGTAAATAGCAATAATTGATTCCACCACAATTGGCATTTTATATTGAATTTCTTAAGAAATATTATTTATAAAGGTTAATTTTCACCATGACACATATTATTTATTGATGGAAAGACAAAAACATATTATAATAGTTAAAGAAAATGGGTGCATTGTGACTCGTCAGTTGTAAGGTCTTCAAGCAGTTTGTACATAAATTTAATTCAACTATAAAATCATAACAGTAAATTATTAATTAATAAACATAAATAAATTGAAAGCGATTCTACTTACGAGACTGACATAAAGAAATTGTTTAAGATTTCTTTCGTTATAAGCTAACCATCGACCAAGCTTTCGACTATTACAAATGCTATTGTGTTACTTTTGCGTTTGCTAAGAGCTTGGAGCCTTCTATTAATCATTCAGAAACTAAAGATTTGATGATAATAGTAATACTTAAACTCTTACGAGAGCTATAGAAATAAAGTTTATTGCTTGGTATATTTTTGATGACTATTTTCTACACTTAAAATTATAAACTTGGGACGAGTGTACGTAGACAACTGTCCATAAATTCCTTCTATACTTTCTTACATTATGCATACAGTCTTCCGTCAGTCTTTCATTCCTAATCAAAATCGTGTAGAATAAATTTTAATGCGATTATAAAAACAATAGCAGCTAAAGAAAGTTACAGTAAAAAGAAGTAACACTATCTACATAGAAAAATAATCTTTACGAAACAATATTGTTCTTTTCGAAGTTCAAAATCAGTATATAATAAAAATAGTCAATTATTAGTGGATAAAGCGTACGTGCGTAAGCATATAGTAGCTTATGCCATTACCACCTACGAATATAATTCATAATTATTACCAACTCATTTCAAATTACAGTTTTTTTTACGTTATTTGACGTCCTTCATGCCGAAACATAATGCAGCGGTTTTAGTAAGTCGACAGATATTAAGTTAACTCCCTGAGTCGAAATCAGCCGAGAAACAGCCGAAGAACTCAAGAACACGGGAAGTGGATTCCTTATACGAAAAGGTTCCTGTGCCATGTTCAATCCGCAGCTGTCAGCTGTTACAGAGAAATCGCATATGACCCGGCCTCCCTTTCCAGATATAAATTCGGAGTCGATACTTCAAAATCGTACCAATCAGACACACCTGCGTAAAACTTTTCTTTTCATAAGAACACTTGACCAATTAAAAACCAATTGAGTGTGAATGTTTAAAATAAATATGATTTTTAACAATATTTAAAAATTAATAAAGTGAAAACGACAAATCGACGGTTAAAGTTATTTTATGTTACAAGTATTGAAAACATTAACTATAACAATACAATTAACATATGAGTGAACCTAGTAGGTTATTAACATCATCAACATGTTAAAACTTACACTGCAATATAAAATTTACGGTTGTCTGTCAGTTCACTAACAGAAGTTTATTTGTAATTAATATGTCTTAATACCGATTGAGTTCATTTTATATTTATATGTGGTTTTTATTCCTGCCTTGTTAGTCCAGTGGCTGCAGATCTTTAGGTCCAGGTTTGAAATCAGTAATAATAAAGTTTTTTTTATCAAAAAACCTCAGCATCCTGATTTCTTTAATCCAATCGGATTATGAGAATGTGGGTGAATGCCTCTGTGCTTAAGTACAATTGGCGAGTGCTTGACTTTTGACGCATTACACTAATTTTGGTCAAAGGACTAGGATTCAAAAAAATCTAATTAAAAACATAAATATTTCTCTTTACAGAGGTTCCCTCGAGGAGAAAAACATAAATATTTCTCTTTACAAAGGTTTCCAGGCCGCCTTTGCATACTATATGTACTACTTGTTCTTTTATATTTTTTGTAAACTGTGTGCAATAAAGGATTAATGAATAAATAAATAAAATTAAAATAAACCAGCGCAACCCGCCTAAAAAAGTGTTCACTTCAATAATAGTATAACAATTAGAATCAGAGTTAGCGAGTAAACATTTGACAGATGTTTACGTAATTTAACCTTACGTGGTGGGTTGATCTGCCAGCATGTACGTTGTCGAGGCATTAATATTTTCCTTAGTCGACTCTTCTGACACCTACGGTTTGAAATGGGGTGGCTATATTCTCCGCAGGGCTTAGTAACTTTAAATCCTATTCTTTTATAGACTTATAGAAAAAAAATCTAATAAATAAAAAATATATAATGGAAATATAAATCCTGAATGGGTGAAATATTTAAAGCGCACGTGAAAATTCAGTGACAGTCACCCGTGTTTATACCCGGAATATTCAGTTCAGATTCACGCTAAATATAAACTCGATAATTATTAAGTTGTACGTACAACGAAGCGGGTAGATTAGCTGGTTTATAATAAGTATTTAATATAATACACGAGCAAGCCATTAATTTAATCAAGTCACTAATTATAAATTCAAATGACTCATAAACAATCCGCCTGACTTCTAAACGATGTTGTCTTGTACTAATAGAATATCGCGACTATTTTCGCCTTTTTTATAATTGTATCAATAAACTTGAGATGATTAAGAATACAGAAAAGGCATAATCTACATTGAATATAAATTAAATTATTCAATTTAAAACATATATTTATTAAATAGATCTTATAATAGCACCACTGCTGGGCTCGGGGACTTTTCTTATTATGTTGACTATTTTGCTTTGTTATAAGTTTGTAGTTTAAATTATTATTAAAGTTATACATACGTAGTTATATATATTATGTGCAGTCGTGAGATCCTTCCGACATAAAATTTTGTTAGACGTCACGCATAAGATAAACAAATGAATATTTTAAACCAAAGTAATTCTTATCCATATTTGATCCTTCAACTGCGATAGCGATCTTTATGTTTTGTTTCCTAAATAATTTTTATCTTACCATAAAGATATGCTTTATATGCATGTAATTGTACTTTTATATGAAGATATACCAATCTTTTTTTTTCAATTTAGGTACCTAATTACTTAACATTATTTAATACTTTCAACAAAATATATATTTCGGTGTTATTGCAATTACATTTCTGTTCTATGAAGGATTATAATTGGGTGTATTAATGTATGTAGAATACAATATATTGTGTGAAACGCGTAAATGTGTTCTAAGTGAGAACCAAGAAAAAAGATATATTCTAGAGACACGAGAAACAATCTAACATCTTCGAAACTACTGTTTTAACAAAAATTACGTAAATCTTATCTTGCCATAAACATTTACTTATGAATATTTATAATTGTTATTGTTAGATTTAATTAATTCAAATTGCAATCAAAATTGTTTAATAATATACTTTTTATCATAGAATCGAAATAAAAATGTCGTAACTACATAGCGATACTTATGACGTAATCATCGTGGATAAACTCCAAGAACTTTTGGTTAAGTATGGTTAAGTATAATATTATTCATTATTTGTTAAAGAATAAGCTACACTAAAGTTCTCTTTTATCAAGGTAAAAGTTTTAAAGTTTATTCATGATGCTGCTCCAATGCAACCAGATGGATACATACGGAGCAGATTTCATTGACCCATGCTGGTTTAATCAAAATGTTTTCCTCACATTAAAATTCGTAGTTGCTTGCTCGGGTTTGACAATTTGTCTGTTATGATTCACATTTCCCAGCTACTATTCCTATGTATTTAAATGACAACTTATTCTATTTCCAGTTATTTTATATCTCTATGTATTAAAAAGATTTAAAACAACATATAACAATAGTTAACAACAATTGTTAAGTTTTTCTTTCGAAATATTCTTAATAGCTGCTTGGAGTTGAAAAATAGACAGTATTACTCTGCCGTCTTGGAAAGTATATAGCGCCGTTGGATGTACACGATCTTTTTTTTTTATCTTTCTCGGGAGGGCAAATGACTCTACTCCACCGAATGGTAAGTTGTAGTAGAGTCCAAACGCGACGACGGCCAGTACAGTCGGGAAGAAGGTTCTGCACTAGCCGCCTTCGCCTTGCCAGCCCGCTAGATGCCTCTTCACGCCTCGTTTGAAGGAACCCGGGTTGTAAGAGGAGGGGAACACGTGAGCTGGTAAGGAATTCCATTTTTTGGAAGTGCGACAAAGAAAGGAGTTGCCGAATTTCTTTGTACGCGATGGAATTGATGCCACAGTTAGGCGGTGACATCGAGAGCCAACACGCGTATACTTGTGAAGGAAGGGGGAAGCAGGGATTAGGGAGAACAATTCCTCGGAACACTTGCCGTGATACAGTCGATAGATATGATGATAGCGCTGCTATCTCTCGACGCAATTGTAAAGGCTCGAGGGTGTTAGTGACCTTTACGTCGCCAATAATGCGAACCGCACGTCGCTTCAACCGATCCAAGGCCTCAAGTAGGTACTTAGCGGAGACATCCCAAAGGTGCGAGCAATATTCAACGCAGGACCGTACCTGTGTTTTGTTATGACAGCCTCGATGTAATCCCTTAGACTAAGGTCGCAGCGAATCGGTGCTGGATCACCAAACGATCACCGATATTTATTATGATTGGATATATATTCATGAGAAATTTATGACATAATTTTTTTTTAATAGACCGATTTTTAATATTAGAATTAGTGCAATTTCTAATGCAACATTTTTTTTATTATTTATTGTTAATTAAAATATAATGGTATTTGTACAAGTAATTACTACTTTGTCTATTCTAAGAAAATAGTACTCTGTCACGGTTATAGGCTTCCATTATCCTAATATTCCCAGGGTCTTCAATAGGTAAAAGATGGCCTAGACTTGTATACTATGATATTTCGTGCACAGATATTAAGTCTCAGTTAAGAATGGCCATCATTTACTGAAAAATAATTGTTTATACGAGACAATTTGCTATGTATGCATGATCCATCTTAAGAATCGATTAAGGTGTTTTTGGTATCAAGAATTCATCTATCGAGCTTGTGAACCCATGCAGAGTTGAGACACAAATCCACCAGCAAAACCATTTCTAAGGGGGGGTCGGCGTCAGACAGGCGGCATGCCGTAAAATATTGCCAAATCCTTTCCATACAGCTAACACACTGCGCAGAACATGAGATAAGCGCTCATTGAATAAAATTAAAAACGCACACGTTACCGTCGTGTGTTGAATATATTTTTCTAACAAACGTCCCGTCATGGCCGTACGAAGGTCACTTTTGTAACGGTCTAATAGCAGAAACATTCGCATTCAATAAACGATCTTGGTCATAACTGTTAAAAATCGAATAAATATTCTGTAAACGTAAGTAAAGTAAGTACTATTTTGTAAGATTATCAGGATCCAGTCACTTAGGCCGTGGATGGTATACGTTAAATGGGTTTGAAAGCAACGTCGCAATTATATAAAAAATAAGGTTCTCTTATTAAATTATAAAATATTTCTTTAAAATTATCTATACCCATTATTACCTTATTAAACAAATGAAATTAGAATTGTTACCGTTTTTATTTCAGTATTTTTAATTACATATATTATAACCTTCAACGTCGAACAATATTATTTTAATTATAAATAGTAATTATAAACTTAAGATTACTTATACAAAACGTAAGTTGATGTATATATTTTTTTAGGTGCATCCATTTTTTTGTTTAATCTTCGGGTTTTTGTCCAAAGATTATCTGGAATTGATCGCTATCAATATTTGTACGTCTGCTTTTGTTTTTATGTGTATGTAATTGTTAAAAATATAGTGTACAATAAATATTATTGTGTATTCGCTGTATATTTTACTGGTGGGAGAGCTTTGTGCAAAATCGTCTGGGTAGGTTACCAGCCTATATTATAACCTTTAACGTCGAACAATATTATTTTAATTATAAATAGTAATTATAAACTTAAGATTACTTATACAAAACGTAAGTTGATGTATATATTTTTTTAGGTGCATCCATTTTTTTGTTTAATCTTCGGGTTTTTGTCCAAAGATTATCTGGAATTGATCGCTATCAATATTTGTACGTCTGCTTTTGTTTTTATGTGTATGTAATTGTTAAAAATATAGTGTACAATAAATATTATTGTGTATTCGCTGTATATTTTACTGGTGGGAGAGCTTTGTGCAAAATCGTCTGGGTAGGTTACCAGCCTATATTATAACCTTTAACGTCGAACAATATTATTTTAATTATAAATAGTAATTATAAACTTAAGATTACTTATACAAAACGTAAGTTGATGTATATATTTTTTTAGGTGCATCCATTTTTTTTGTTTTATCTTCGGGTTTTTGCCCAAAGATTATCTGGAATTGATCGCTATCAGTATTTGTACGTCTGCTTTTGTTTTTATGTGTATGTAATTGTTAAAAATATAGTGTAAAATAAATATTAGTGTATTCGCTGTATATTTTACTGGTGGGAGAGCTTTGTGCAAAATCGTCTGGGTAAGTTACCAGCCACTCATCGGATGTTCTACCGCAAAAAAGCAGTACTCTGTATTTTTGTGTTCCGGTTTGAAGGGTAAGTCAGTCAGTGTAATAACAGGCACAAGGGACATAAGATTTTAATTCCCAAGGTTGATAGCGCATTGGCGATGTAATCAATGGTTAAAATTTTTACAATGCCAATGTCTGTGGGCGTCGGCGACTTATCATCAGGTGGCCTATATGCTCGTCCGCCTACCAACACTATAAAAAAAATTTGTGACATGTTGCGAAAACCTATATATATTGCGTTGACGAAAACCTATATATATATATAAACTTACATAACTATACATACCATTAGCAACGTATTGATAAACTTAAATTATAATATTAATTGAGTTTTTTTAATGCTTTACTAAACCAATATACATAATAATTATACCAAAAGACCCAGCGCATTTAAGAGAAGGTTTTTATATATCTAGTTGTGCTTTGCAGTTTCACTCGCCTTAAATTCAAACATTTGACAGTCCGTGACAAGCGTGAATTTCATGTTTTTGTGATATATAAATTAAAACCGTAGTATTTACTGTTTGATCGTTTACATTTAGTAAATGTTTATATTTCAACTCAATACGAATAGATGGCAATAATAATTAACTTTAGAATATATACAATGTATATTTAATATACAGAGTAATATCATTTGAGGAAATGTGACAAAACTTGTGCGTAACAAGTCAATAGACACAAAGTAGCCAACGAGCAAATACAAAAGTTAGTTGAACTCGGGTTCAACAACACAACGACCGGTTTTATTTTCAGACAGTTGTCAACTTGTATCATAATTTTCGCAACTATTGAAGTCGAGTCAATAGGGCAATTTTTAATTTTAGGCGGTTAAGATTCACGCGTTCTAGCCACTGGGCCATCTCGGCTTTATGTCCTTCACAGTCAACACTGTAAATTTGGAACGCGTTAATCGTTTATCATATATTCGCCGTTCTGAAACCATATAATTTTTAAATGTCATTTATTATAATATTGTTATAATATAAAAGCTTATCAATTCAACGATATGTTTTATTAAGGAGGTCCCATTTAAGTTTGAAGGAAAAATACCACCCCTTACTACTAGAATATAGAATAATAGACCGAAACTGAGCAGCGGCCTGCCCATATTTATTTAATTTATTTTAATTTATATTCTATTAATATTTATTTATTAATAATTATTATACTACAAAATCAACTGTTATTTAAAATTTCTCAAGATATTTGTTACATAATTTTCGTACCACAACAGTTCCAACGTACGTCTGTACGTAGAATCACTGGTGATGACCATTCATATTGGGCTGGTTTTTAGAACTTTCTGTAATTATGGTACTATTTAGATAATGAATAAGTTGAAGTGTATCCTATTTTAAATGGATTAATTATCATTTTCGAAAATTTGAAATAAAATATTTTTCATTGCTTTAAAAAACTTTCCAATCTCCTTCGTACTTTCATTATTCGATGGCAATTCGACACGATCGAAGAAAGATCAGCTGCAGGGCCAATAGCTTTGCGTGTTTCTTTTTATAGCACTAGATTGTAATACCGCCACATCCTAACTGCCTCGGAGAAGTTCTTCAGGGAATATCTCAATAATGTAAACCTTGGACCTCACAATCTGCATTCTTATAAACTAGACTGGACAAACTGCAGTTTGGTCAACAAATAATGCTATTCTCAGGCTATATGAATAGTAATAATGGTCTAATGGTGCTTGACCCTTACTTAATTACCCACTTGAGACCGGTCCAGTCGTAATACAATCAAATATTTAAGCCAATGTAAAATTACGTCAACAAAATATTTAATGAAAACATAAACCTCAATTTACTTAAAGTGAGAATTAGAGAATGTATATTATTGTCACTGATTTCTTATTAACAGTCATGCCTCAAAATATTTTAGAAAAGAAACATTTTACAAAAAGCAGTTAAAAATGCGATATAATTAATCCTATTTTCAGGCAAAAAATATATATAAATGAATACTTATACATGTAAAGTTATAGACAGACTAAACAAACGTAGTAGTATTGTAATTAACTCTCTTTTTATTATTTAATTTACACTAAACTCGGTAGCAGTTATTTATTTCTTTTTTTTTGTAGCGTTCAGTACATAGGCAAAGAAGAAGTAATCATAAAACCAAAAAAAAAAAAGTAAAATAAATAAAGTAACGTTTTAGATGTACAATGCATAAGAGCTGTAATGACTTCCACTAAATTCGTGAAAAAAAAATCAATTGCCTTGAAATCTTTAAAAACCGCTCAAATCATATTTCACAAACACGAGACGTGTGAAATCTTCTCATATGGTTCAAGATGCAAACGGTAGCGACAATATTTTAAATATCTTTATTTATTTTTTTAAAAAACCTTTAAAAAATAACCAAACATTTGAAACTTAAATAAATTATCTAATTTGAATTCAAATTAAAAAAAATGTTCGAAAATGAAATCTGCTAACTATTGATAATAATTATTGAGGTTGATGGTATATGTACACGCAAAACTAAATTAATATGCCTGTCATTTGGACTTCACTAAGCAAAATGTGACGTAATATCAAAAATAATGTAAGCTCAATTTTTTTCTGCATCGACCTTAAGAACCAATCGAGATGAATAGCTATGGAAATTATTTCTGAACGACCAATCGTTGTTTGAGGCTATAACAAACTTTATGTAATATTCTATCATAGAGAACCACATCCAGTTATTAAGCCGTGTCCGTGAGAAATGTCAAAAGTTTAATCGCGTATATTAACATGTAATGTCATAAATAATTCTGTCTGTTTTGAGCAGTACCGAGGAAGTCGCCCAAGGCGAATAATAGATAGATCTGCCAATTTTTTTATTTAGAAAGTACATTAAATGAGTGTGATGTTCTCTATACCATTATTAGAGACCAGCGCATTAATGTTTAAGTGTGATACGATGTGACGTGAGGTATAATAAATCGTAAAACTATTATTTAAAGCGATTTATTAGTAGGTATATCTTAGAATATATAAAATACTCTTAATCCTGGGTGAAAGAAGTTCATCAAAAAATTGTACCTCCAGTTTCATCATCCACACAAAGAACAGCTCCTCGTTCGAACATTTAAATGGACTTACAACATACCATATGTTATACCATAAACATTATAAACATCTTAAAAATACATAACACAATTAACTAAATTTAGTATTTTTCGTGCAAGTTACAACGAATGACATAATATGGTCTGCATTACAATTTGTCTTTATTTGTGTATAATGTATGTATGTCTGCATTACAATTTGTCTTTATTTGTGTATTGTGTATAATTTATGTATATACAAATATAACATTAAATAAAGCAACATGTTGACAACCTGCTTCTATTATTCTCTCTGGTACAAAGAGGAGTCCCTAACGGGTGTGTAATACGCTTCCTTACTCGATCAATTAAACGAAGGTGATAACTAAAAAAAAAAGCTTCTCCTTTTGCACGACAATACCCATGCATATAAGCCATGCCGCGACGGCTGCCATTCACCTAATGTGGTTTCAAAACAACTGCACCACCCACCCTACATTTCAGACCTGGTTTCGAGCAACTATTATTTATATCCAAGAGACAGCTGCAAAAAATATTAACAATGATAATGAAGTCAAGTCGATACATTAAAAAGGCAAAATAGATAATTATTTCATTTCATCTTTCTTTCCTCTCATTCCGTAAACTTTTTGACCATTTTAGTATTTACAGATGCACAAAGATAATATACTAAAACAGGGTACTAATAACTTTTCTTTTTATAAACGATAGCCCTAACATTTGCAATGAAATATATATATTTAATTACGTTTAAAAATTTTATATTATTTGGAAACAGATTCCAAGATAAAGTCAATTTTCCTTTAATCACTGTAGGTATGACGTAGTTCTTCGTAACATCATTACATGACTATGCAAATGCTACCAGTGAATAGAATGGAAAATGGTTCGTGAGAAACTATACACTTTAAAGTATAGGACTAAATAATGTATGTGAATTCTCAAATGCGAAACTTTTTTATCCAAACATCAAATTATTGTTCATTACATGCATTTAGAATTGAATAAGATTAACGAATAATTATAATAGAATTCCATCATGTCTTTAGTAAGTACAACACAAAAAACCACTAATTACATTTTTATTTATATTACTTTTAATAGGTTCCTTAGCTTCCTATTTCCTAATGTTGTAAAAATTTGGTATTTTATTTTTATTATACTATAAAACCAGCTGTAGGATATGTATGGAGCACGCAGATTATTTCCGGTATTGGCGGGTTTCGGGCAAACAACACTACTCTCGCTGCTGCAAATTTCATGCTCGACGGATAGGGAAATATCATGATGAAATATGCATGTGTGAAATCACCTACAATTCACTTATACTGTCGGTTCATATTGGTGCGACTTCACAGATTGTCGGAAACTACCACCAGTAAATTGATTTATGAAATTCTGTTCACGTTATTTAGAAAAAGGCAGACTGCTATAATACACAGTATTTTAATATTTACTGTCACGTATAGTTTAATCGCGTCATAAAATTCAAAAGACTATAAAATGCAACTGTGAAACTTTCTGCTTAAAATTCGACGTTCGTTTTCAGACCATATTCTTAACCAAATGCCACATAAACTCCTTAAAATAGCTATCACCAAAGTGGGCCTTTAGCCAAAAACAATTTTTGTCACTATAAAATTAAGGCAATTATTTGTTTTTATAATACAGGCCATAATTGAAGAGGTAGTTAATAAAGGGTAGAATAGAGGAGATAAACGCAACAAATGAATAGTAATAGTATGGCCTAAATTCTGGCCTGGTTTTAGATTTCTCCTGTTATTATGAAACCAAAAAATGAACAACAATTTTAGATACCCACGTATAATATGTATAGATTATCCTCCTGAAATCTTTTGAGATTCGTTTCATAAATTTGTGAAGTTCATTATTCATTCTATAATTGAGAGGTGCATGTCAAGTACATGGTTAAATTGAAACTTTTGTTATTTTTATCAATTTAAAAAAAAGTTATCATTAAAAGTATTGAGTACTTTATTTTCTTTTGGCAACCTTCGTCAACCGTAGCCTGTATTGAAATATTTGATGACAAAAGTTTGCAACTGATGCGTCTTACTCGTCATGATAACCGTGACGAAACATGGACACTAACAGAAATAATAGGCAAACGCAGCGTAGAGTACAGCCAACAGAACCTTTTCCGTCCTGTCCTTACTTTAGATTTGACGCGACAATTTTAGTATAAGTGTGTGACCACACACGTACATACGTGATTCACCCTTTTTAATCTTTTTACTTGTAGGTTTGTAAGTTTATTATATATATTTAAAAAAACGTATGATAATTTTTGCTGTTCGTTCACTTCGTTCGTTTCGATGTACATACGTACATACATGTAGATGTATGTACTTGTAAATACAGACAAATATACACTTAATGTCGACTTCACATATTTGAAATGATGTCTCAATTTGTACATTTGTAGTTTCTACACCTTAGTAATCGTTAGTATTATACCAAGATAGTGAACGGATCATTTAAAGTTACATCTGACTGATTGTCACATTATTATGCAAAGACAATAAGTTCCGGGTTCAGTATCTAGTTGGCACATATTCTGATGTAAATATGAATATAAACATCACGACAGAGATGACCGTAATGTTTGTCAATAATAGAACACTTTTTATGATATTCGAGGTGCTGTGCCACTAAACCTACTGCAAAAAGAGAAGACTACGTCTTTGAGGAACGACGAAGAATTTTCACCAGTTATTAGGAAACTCATCAATTTGGTATTTTGTTTTGCTATTGCAGTTTGTAAGTTGTTTACGTTAAGGTATAACATACCGCTTTTCATAAAATAGAAAAAAAATAAAGAAACGTTTATTAGATTTTAATAT
The DNA here is from genome assembly GCA_905147175.2 of Nymphalis urticae. Classification (NCBI taxonomy): domain Eukaryota; kingdom Metazoa; phylum Arthropoda; class Insecta; order Lepidoptera; family Nymphalidae; genus Nymphalis; species Nymphalis urticae. The sequence goes on along the minus strand of LR989998.1, from coordinate 9,244,596 downwards.
AATGCCATCTTATACACATTCAGAATCAAAATCTATTGTTAATCAACTAGTTGTCTAATCTAACTAATCAACTAGTAGTAATTGTTAAATATAAGTTTCGGAATGAAGATTCTACCGAGAAGAGCTAGCAAGAAACTCAATAGCTATTATTGCAAAACATTGATGCTGAGATTTATATCTATTATTAGACCAAGTTAAAAATTTCATTGCAACAAATCAACACTGCACCTGTAAAATAACTGTTTTATTAAAACAAAATCATTGTTGAAAACAACATCACAGAGCTCTTAGTAGTGTTTTTGTTCTATTTCATAGAAACCGAAGCGTTTATATGTATTTCAAAAATGTCAATATAATTTAATTAGAATTTTTTATACAATAAGTAAATAGTACAAGAGTAAAGGCACACACCTTTACGAGAGTAAAGTAGTGTCATGAACACAAACCTAAGAATAAAGAAAAAAATATATACATAATATATGTACTGGTGGAATTTTGCGAGAACAAAAGAAATTTATATCATACATAACGGATACATTATTTTTTATTTATATAATTTTGGCGGGCTGACGAATGTGCCACCTGTTGGTAAGTGGTCATTACTGCCCATAGAAAGTGGAGCTTTACGAAATACCGTTCTTTGTATGGCCAATGCGCCACCACGCTAGGGAACTAAGAAGTTAAATCCCTTGGTCTTGTGATTACAGTGGCTTCCTCACCCTTCAAGCCGGAACACAATGTTAAGTAATGCTGGTTAGCGTTAGAATAAGTGATGAGTGGGTGGTACAGAGACAGACTTTCACAAAGCCACCAAGTAAATATATCTCGTTGTTTGGAAATTTCAATATTTTGTTGGTCGAACGATATTGCTTTTTAAATTAAGTCCAGTGTCATCTCAAATCTCCATTCTGCCATACGGTCATGATTTTTTTTTTATATTTGGTCAACGCGCACGTCGTTCACTCTAAAACCGGGTCAAGATTTTTTAGTTTTAAAAGCTTCAGTATGGTACGCTATGATAGGTATACTACATGCGGTATACACATATGTACCAAAGCTTTTAATACAAAAATTCTTGACCCGGTTTTAGTATGAATGAAGTACAGGTATTATTAATAGAGAATTTATTTATGTTAGTGTATGCTTGTATGTTTCATCCAGATACTCATTTTTAGGATTCTTACATCTGATAATAAAACCTTATAAGCTTAGTATCGTGTCAGTCAGTTTGTCTTTTACAATCCAATTTCTCCCAATCTACTAAAAAAAAAAAAAAATCTCAATCAAAGTAAGATGGCCCAATCACAAACGCACTTTCGTTTATCACCGATAGTTTGTAAACAAAATCTTTCATTTTATTTTTAAAGTGCAGTCTAACTATTATGTATGTACATATGCGTATGTCTTTATTATATTAAATTGTAAAAGATATTTACGAAAATTTGATTTTTTTGGGAAGCGCTTATGTCTGAAACTATATAAAAAATTATTACACGAAACATAGGACATTATTTATAGTATACAGTCATTATATTTCTATGAGAAACAAAATAGTACGGAACAGTAACCGCGCGAGGTTCGAACTCAACAGTTTTTTTATTTTTATTCTTAATATGTTTATATTTAAATTAAACTAGTCTCTCGAATGTTTTCGCAGCCGAGCAACAGACAGCAAATGAAGACTACAAAAATACTCATTAAGTACTTACTTATGAGAGCCGGGATAGTCCAGTGATTAGAATGCGTGAATCTTAACCGAAGATCACGGGTTCAAATCCTTTGACGTGGGTCATTTAAAAGCTTTTTTTTGTACTTTGTAAAAGACTTACTAGAACATTCCTCATTGTGAGAGTACATAAAGAATGAGAACAAATACATTTTATTTATAAAATGACTATTCCTCAGTTAAATGAATTCAAACGACGAAATTAGTCAACTAATGCTAAGGAGCCAACGATGCTTATACTGCGAGGAATCAGAAGTAAGCTAGCAAGATTTCGTAGTGTGTTCTTTGTTGAATGGAAGTCCTAGTCACGATAACAGCCTTTAAATGTCCCACTGCTGGGCTAAGGCCTCTTCACCCTTTTTGAGGAGTCTCCCTTTTTGAGAGTTTTTTGAAGTCCTAGTTCGTCCCATCAATCAACAAACATCTCATAAGCATCTTCTTATTATTACATGAATTAAATAATGTAACAATTAATATTCAAGAAGGGACTGCACAAACCCACTTATAAACTATTTTGATTTAAAGGGTGAGTGAGCCAGTGTTATTACAATATCAAGAAATATAACTTCTTTCATCCCATGAGTGGGTATTGACGATGTAATGAGGTTTTGGGTCGTCGTATTTTGTAATATTTTCTTTTATCATATCTTGCGGTCAAATATTGTTTTCTTTCTTTTCTTCATATGTCAATATAAATTATTTAAAATCAAAAACATTTGTAAGAAATAATACCGTTAGACTAATGCAATTCAATATTTAGTATTCTATTTACTCATAAAAAACAAATGTATAAGTATCGTATCATTGACGACAAAAAGTTAAAATGTTATTTATAGTTTTATATTTTGAGTATATTTTTTTCCACAAAGTATTCAAGAGAGGTAAAAAATATACTTGAAAAGAACACCAGAAAGGGTTAGTTTCTTAAATATAATAAATTTTAGGAACAAAAGTTACATGAAAAACCAACATACTTGAAGCCTTTACAATTCTTACACCTTTCAAATTCCTAATCACTAATATTCATTAAAAAAACCGCAAATGTCAATGTCAATGGCCATGAATCATTTTGTAATCAATCAAAATTGGATTTTTTAATCATTAAACTGGCTCTTATCGCCTCACGCTAAGGCCTATAACCTATGACCCTCGAAAAATCTAAAAAAAACGTATGACGCCCTCCAATTATACGGACTTCCTACAGTGGTAGCATCTCCCTTGCTTGCACAATCCAAGCCGTCCTTTCTCCGCCCCACCGCGAACTCTCACGGTATATAGTTCCCTGGTACCGTGAGGTGAACATCACATAGTTCGTAACGAACCTCAGTGACCCACACTAAGCATCATGAAAGCCTTCGTAGCGGTAAGTCAGTGAAGTGTTCGTGATAGTGTCCAGTGAAGTGAAGTGACGTTCTGAAATCAAATTGTCTCCTAAAGTGCAATACGTGATTATTGATATTAATTTTGACTTGTTGATTTCAGAACGTTATTTGAATTTGGCGGTTGCACGTCAATTATGACGTTGGACAGGAAATTATTTTTCAAAATTTCACTTAAATAGAATTCATTTATTCAAAGCAAAAAAAAATACCTAAATACATTTATTATATTCATTAAAATGATATACCTAAAAAGTTTCCTACCCAACGCCGTAAAGTTTCACTTCACCTTAATTTATATAATTAACCAAAATATTTTTCCTCAATATTTATATTATTTCTCGTATCATATCACGGCGAAAATCTGTATTCATAGTTTTTCTTATAAAAATGTGAAATCATAAAATAACATCAATTTTGTGAGAACATTACAAATATAATAGAATATTTTCACATCACATTCCTTATCATAGTCCTTATCATTACGATGATAAAGTCTCAAATCCCATACCAGATATACATCAACCGATAGAATTCGTTCAAAGAGAACAAGACGCAATAACTCATAAAAACTTTTTGTTCACCTTTGTAATGTTTGTTTGAATATTTAAAAACGATGATAGATATTCTATTCTTTGTTAGATTACAATTAAAAAAGTTTTTTATCCTCACAATACATTTTCTCTTATTACTGATGAACAATGAATAGTTTCTTCTGGCATAATTATAATATACATCCCTAAGATTCGAAAAGAGAAAAATCTATGCATTCCAAACTTAAATTATTTTTGTTGAGAATCTAATTTCCTTATTCAAAACGTACAATCATAACAAACAAAATTAATAATACTATTATTATGTACGTGTAATGTCAAACAGATCGTAATAATCAGTGTAAGAATCTTCCCTTCGCTATTGCGTAATGGTCATAGGTCGAGCGGCTACCGTAATATATTGCTTCATTACAATAAAAAATATTTCCTTTATGTCATAATACAACGATTTTACAGATCATAAATAATAAATATCTAAAAAGAAATTAAGGATAGTGATAATTTTATAAATTTTACCAAACTTTTTTTAATTATTTTGTTATTATTAATTCTGTCATTTTTTTCGATAAAAATCTAATTTGAGAATTTGGAAATGAGAATTTAATAATAATATTTTACATATTTTTACTTTATTCAATTAAAATACAAAATGACAACTGTTTAAGCAAATTTATTATTATTATTACAGCAGTATTTTTAGTTTTAGCTTGGTCATCGTCGATTTAAATAATATAAACGCTAACCGTTTCGTTATAAGAATTTAAACGAGGCTCATGCAAAGAATTATAAGAAAATTACTGTATTAAAAACATAAACAAATATAAACACCTTTGTTGAATATATATATTATATTATATTTTGTTCATGTTGAAGAGCAAAAAATAACCGAAAAATCTTTGCGTTAACAAATAATTTACTTTACTTTTCATACAACACAACCCGCTTTGGTTTTAAACAAACGTAAAAATTTATGTCGTCATTACGTAATATTCTAAGACTAGACGAATCCTTAACACAAAACGGCTAAAATCAAAGCCACTATCTATATTCAACAGTCTTCACTATGTAATGTCGTCATCAACTAATGCGTTCCATTCTAAACACGATACAAATTTCCGAAGAAGACGCGTCCCGATTTTAAATTGCATAAACAAAACAAATCCGAAACGATCTTAGAATTTATTAACACCATCTTGTATCCATACTCTTAAACAAATACAAGCAACATTCTTTAAAATTATAAAAATCTTAAAAAAAATCGTTAAAGAATTAGTGTGTTCTCATTTACGAAGATAATTTAATATTATAACAAAGGGAACAAAAAAATATTGCGTTACGCTATTAATTACTAAAATCAGATTAAAAAAAAACGCAATTTACTGTTCCCCTCGCTTTATCGTTAACTAAATCTTTCCCATGAAACTGAAACAAAGAGCATTACATAATATCGATACAGATTGAAACAACTTCTCACATATACAAGATAAGTCATTATTGTGCAGTCACGAAGATCTGGAAAGCTAACTGCGTGACTTCCAAACATGGCGGAAGGTGAGCGTAATGGTCAAAGTTTGTCGCGAATATTGTTTGAGATATCGGTTAGATTTTTGCATGAAATAGTAAAAACGCGTATTATTTATTATTATTTATTGCATAATTCATTAAATTATTGTAATAAAACTTACAAACTCGAAACTACCACGACTCGATTTTGTAATAAATGTGTTCAATTTGAAAGTTACACATATATATATATATATATTGTAGAAATAATTTCAACAAAACTACTAGAAAAATCGAGGTTAACGTATGAGAATAAAATATACAATCCACTAGCATCTCAATGACCTATGACACTGCACTTTCACTCCACGGACTTGATTTTATATCGTCTAAGCTCAGTGTCTATATTCTTACCAATATTCATTAGTGATATTGTTGTAAAAAACTAAGAATATGCACTATTGCGTTATACACTTAAGAGTTTATGAACTCATGTTCAAATATTATCAGATAATTAAGAATAATGTGTCTAAATAATATATTTTAGATATATATTCTAATTAATTATAGGTTATAAGAACGTAACGTCTGCCTCTTATGTTGTTCACTTTCTCCCTTTATCACTCCGTGGTCACAAATCGACCAGATTTCGAAATTATTAGAGTCGCATCATTTCACATACTCCGCTCCATATTTCAATAACAAAGCCTTTGAGATTCGAAAGTTTTCCGCATTCAAATGTGGTTTTAACGACCTATGTTTTTAATAAACACATCAGTTCTTAGATATATAAATGACAAACACCATATAACATTTTTAGCGATTAAATTTTTTTTATTACTTCGCGTCTCAACGTGGGAAAGAGAGAAAAATAATGAGAATTAGAACTTATTAAAAATGATTTTTAAATTTAAAATCTATATCTTATAAAAAAAATCTTTGAACGCAGTGAACACTCGAAAACACGTAATTTGATAAACCACATTTAATATTTATATAATCTCACTATTTAAATATCTAAACATAAAAAGGCTTTCATTTTAGTATTTGAGAACGTCAGAAACGACTCTTGACCCCAAAAAATAAGCATACCTGAGTATAGAATTTCACCTGCAATTAAATCTGACAACAGGAAAAACCAGTAAAGAATGTTATTTCATTAGCTTATTAAAATGTAAAAAAATGAAGTCACCCTATTTTCTATTGTACTTTCGTAATCTTACGTGTCTATATATATGTTATAAAAATTTAATTTCAACGATGCGATTTTACACTTGTGTGGCACAATTCCGTTTATATGTTCAATAATTATCTCATCTTTTAGCAATTACAATCAAATATTTTAAACGAAGAACCTAAAACGACATTTAGCTGTATAAATCTTTCTGATTTGTCGATAATTTCGTCTCTTCACATCCCTTATATTTGTACCATAGTGAAAGCACGTATCGTATGTCCGTACATATATCTACACATGCAAGCCACTGAGATGCGCGTGCGCAAACATAGATGAAGAATGTAGACACGTAAAGTAACTTCAAAATATTCGAACCATTTTAAAATTAGGATAAGAAATTCATTAACTATAAAGTTATCTATTATATTCAGTATATATATTTGTAATAATTACATTATAATTATTTACAATAAAATTCAATGCAATCATTATTTAATTATTATATTATTAATAATGTCCTCCAGACCGATTTCGGCCACGGCGGCCAATCTCAAGAGAGATTAGCCAACTACGCAGGAGATATTATAGTGCATAAGTGTGTGCGCAAACACAGGTGCACTCTCTATTCCTTAACTCTCATAATCCGATGGGACGGCAATCCGACACGACCGGAAAGAGTTTAGGCGCAGGACCAACGGCTTTACGTGCTTTCCGAGGCACGGGAGTGTACACACTTCCAACTTCGGGACTCCGGGCTGCTACTGAGAATTTTCTGATAGAAAAACCCAATAACGTTTTATTGGCCCGACCTGGGAATTGAACCCAGGACCTCCGAGTCTGCGGCCTTACATCAAGCCACTAGACCAACGAGGCAGTCATTATTAAAATTATTCAATATTAATCAAGTTTTATAAGAGGAAGGTTACCGTTTTACTTAAAAAACACGATGCTTACTATATGCACAACGTTAAAGTTTTATTAAGTGAGAATTATGAGTATAGAAATCTATAGTGTTAACAACTTACACCAATGATAATACTACGACGTTTATAAATGTTTAAGCACAACCTTGTACTGCTGTTGCTTGTGTTTTGTTAACATAGCTGTTTGTTTCACGGTTATTCACTTGCAATTTCCAATCAATGCATAATCAAGTGTAGAAAGTTAAAGACTGGAGAAGCACTTCGGACGTATTAGCAAGTATTTGCAGAAATTAACAGGCTCGTAAAGCAATATCACAAGCGAAAAACATTTCGTAGTGTACTATTCTTAATAATATTCGATTTTCACGCCATACATATGTACCTTGTGTAATTAATAAAGTCATTTAAAGAAAATTTGTAAAAGTTTATTTTTTATTTATATACACGTAATAGATTTTAATAGTATTAAATTTATTAATAAGAAAATAATCTTCCACAGTGCATAGCCCTGGCGTTGGTGGCCTGCGCAAGCGCCGAGCCCCCGTCCGGATATAATTACAATCGTCCTTCTGGTGGAATTTCTGGTGGATTCAGCGGAGGATTCAGCGGTGGACTAAGCGGCGGTGGTGGCTACCGTGCCGTCTCCTCTGGATACCAGACCTCCGAGGGCCAGAACGTCGATTCTCAACTCCTCGAACAAGTCCGCCAAATTCTCCTTAAAGAAGAAGCCTCATCCTCCTCCTCCTCCTTCGGCTCAGGATTCGCTAGCGCTCCTTCCTCATCGTACGGCGCACCATCATCTTCCTATGGAGTTCCCTCTACCTCATACGGTGTACCCAGTGGTGGCCGTGTAGTAGGCATCAACCTTGAAGGTATCCGTCAAGCTATCCAGGTTGCGCAATACGAGCAGACCTCCTCCGGCGGTGGATACCCATCTGGTCCTTCTACCTCCTACGGAACCCCATCCCGTACCCCCTCCGGCAGCTACGGTGCCCCCTACTAAGTCCCAATACGACCATCTGAACGCTCGCTCGTTCATTATTCGGGTGAACTCGTAACATCTCCGGTCACCTGAATGTTTATACCAATGGGCTGATCGCCACGTACAATGTAGGTGGTATCGCCCGGGCCCCGCCATCCCGGCCAACGCTTGCGACTGTGCACGCTCACGGGTTACCCAGCTGTTAGCCAGTCATTGCTGTCGACTTACAGCCGTCAAAATTGACAAACGCTTTTGACAATTTTGACGGCTCACAAATCGGCAAAAAATGAAGTGGCTTACAGCTGGGAACGACTCTTGTTCTGTATAAAGATTATCGATAAGTCTAGTTTAATTTATGATATAAGATTTTGTTTTTTTTTACAAAAAAAATAAATACATTTCGACACCGTAACTTGTAGTTTATATTTAGTTACTTTAAAAACTATTTCGTCCAATCCAATCCATTATGTCAGTATAAGAAAAACATATATAGCGGCATACTAAATTAAATAATATAAACAACAAAAATATGTAAATAAACGAAAGTAGAAATTCATGTCTGTTGTGAAATGGATTAGAATTTAGAACCTTAGTTTATCTCAAACCATTATTTTTGCCACGCTCTTGACTTTCATAGACATACACATAAATTATTTAATTAATTAATACAATTTGTTACACGCATTTATAACATTTGAAACAACCTAAGTCAAAATTATAATCTTCTAATGTATAAATATCTAAACATTTGAGAACAGACTATGCGCAAAAAAGTCATGAATCGTTTAATACAGTTTTAACATGAATGATATGGAAGATAACATATGAATAATTCCAAAATTTTATTCTAACGGTACTTTAACACCGATGCTTACATAAAACCAGAATTAATGTATAAACGTGAATAGTTTGTCGCTTGTGTTGAAAATAAATCTTATCCTTTTGAAATACTTCGTTTACTAGAATCTAGACTCATGAGGATTCTTTCTTGAACATTTCTTAATGGAAATTCAATGACCGACCCGTCATTTGAACCTTAGGTATCTAAAACTTGATAGGCCATCTATTTACTTTTTTAATAAATTAATTATTCAGATTGTTACGTTCCAGTTTAAAAGACGTGCAAGCTGATTTTATTTTAGGCAACACATTCTCCGGTGTTTACAATAATGATACTACAATTTACACAAAATGTTACCAACACACAAGAAGCTAGAGCTAATTTCCTAGTTGCGAATTTCTCCAGGAATATACTTTATCGCCATCTTGAAGGAACTTGCATTTTACCGTTAAAGAAATTATATATTCGCATGGTATAATATTAAATTATTTTACCACACCGTAATAATTTAAGTCGAGATGGCCTAGTGGTTAGAACGCGTGAATCTTAACCGACGATAGTGGGTTCAAACCCGGGCAAGTACAACTGAATTTTCATGTGCTTAATTTGTGTTTATAATTCATCTCGTGCTTGACGGTGAAGGAAGCGTCATCGTGAGGAAACCTGAATGTGTCTAATTTCATTGAAATTCTTCCACATGTGTGTTCTACACAACCCGCATTGGAGCAGCGTGGTGGAATAAGCTCCAAACCTTCTCCTCAGGGAGAGAAGGCCTTAGCCCAGCAGTGGGATATCTACTGTTACTGTTACTGTACTAATAAATTTATTATGCTTTGTATCCAACTTTTAGTAAGTAACAACAAATAATTGTATTTGGAACAGCTTAAGACAATTTAGGGTTCAAGCACTTAAATTTCGCTCAACTAATGGTCGCAGCGTTATTTTGAGAAATAAATGACGAACTAATCTTAAAACGATTATTATTGTTAGCAATCAAAATGAGAACAACTTATTTGTTGCAATATAAGCCTCTAATTATAAAAAACTTTAGTTTTTACGTAATCAAAATACAGGACGTACTTCAATAAAGGTCAACTGAGGGTCTAAGGTGCTGTTGGATATAGTATTGAATCGGAATTATTCTTATGTAATGTTTATAAGAGTCATAATTCAATAGCAATACTTCTATTTCGCAGTTTTGTTAACCTTTTAATAAGCCGGTAATAAACATGCGATGTTGTGGTTAGTTTTGATAATAATAACGAAGCATATTGTGAAACTATTTTGTTAATGTTGATTAGTTACCTGAGACTCTGTTTACGTTCACTTTGAATATGGAGATATAGTTGATAAGGGTAACTAGGGAAACTTTTTCATTTTAATTCATTTGTTTCGATATGCTTTATAAGTATATGAATCTTGTATGAGTTAAGAATATTAGTTTGTTTATCCAGTTAGAAAATATTGCTATAAAGTCAACGTAATTGTATTGTACTGATATTTTGGGATTATATATTTTTCATAATTTGTAACGTAGCATAACTAGAGTGCAATACAGTGCGATAACTAGTAGTAAGTAATCTCTATAAGTGAATATAAGTTACCACCAATAATACCAAATATTGAATGAAACAAAACAACAAATAAAGACTATAATCACATAGTTGAATTCCTCCGCTGTACCACTGGCCACAACGCGACCTAGTTGAACAGTACCATCTGATCATTATGAAACGCAATCCCACAGCTAATCGCTCCCATCTCGGACATAATACGATATTACATAAACTTGCCTCATACAATACTAAATCGTAATAATCATCAACTTATAATGGTTTAGATTTTCGCGATTGTCACGTACTCGCATCAAGCAATCATATTGATCCCAGTGTTATCTTACTAATATTATAAATGGGAGAGTTAATGTTTGTATGTGTTGTACTCAAATACACTCGACCGGATCGTTTAAATTTAATAACGAACGTACTCGGCCAATAAATAGGTATTTCAGAGTATATAAAGCAACCGACAGCCAATATTTTGCTGCATAAACCCAGGTGCGATCTCTATTCTCTCACTATCATAATGTGACAGGACAGAAAAACTCGACACGACCGTAAAGAGTGACTTATTACTAGTGAGTGATAACTTAATAGAAAAAAATATTTTTTGGCCCGACCCAAGGTTTGAATTAAATTAACCAGACCAACGAGGTAGTCCAATTTGTATATTTATGTTGAGAATAGCATAACGTAATTTATACTTACATATATACATATAAAAAATAGATAGTAATCGCATAAGTACAAGAAAAGTTCAAGATCCATTATAATCACACTGTGCTAAAAAAAAAAGTAGAAAGTTCAATTATGTTTCTAACATTTTCATTTAGTTAGTTCTTGCTTGATTCGCTTCATCATCGTTAGTTGGAAATAAATTTTGACGATATGGATGACGGATGTGTTGCATTTTAAATACATCACCATAAGGAAAACAGTCGGTTGTAAGACTGTATACCTAATTGTTTAAAACCAAAGATTATAAACAAATAAAGGTATCTCAAAATTTCGGAAAAAAAGTACTCGAAAAATCAGTATTTACAAATGGTTACTGGTGGTAGGGCTTTGTGCAAGCTCGTCTGGGTAGGTACCACCCACTCATCAGATATTCTACTGATGAAGTATTGCTGTGTTCCGGTTTAAAGGATGAGTGAGCCAGTGTAATTACAGGCGCAAGGCACATAAAATCTTAGGTCCTAAGGTTGGTGGCGCATTGGCGATGTAAGCGATGGTTAACATTTCTTACAGTGCCAATGTCTAAGGGCGTTTGGTGACCACTTACCATCAGGTGGCCCGTATGCTCGTCCTCCTTGCTTTTCTATAAAAAAAATGCAAATAATAAATTCCCAAGACGAATACCGTATATATCTTTGACCTCGTAATCGAATATTATATATATATTTTAAATAATAATATGTAATATCGTTTAATATATTAATATCGTAGACACTACTTTTCTAGTATTCGATATCTTGTCTAAAACCAAAAAGTCGAACACCGAATAATATCAGACTTTTCGTTACATTTTATCAGAAGGTTGCTCTGTCTACTTAAGCTACAATCGTCCATATAATCGAATTCCTAATGACGTATTACAGTACCTAACTATTGTAAAAACTAGATCTCAGCACGCACTCCGCAATGCTCGTAAAATAGAATTCAAATCCATCAGTTTCCCGCCATAAAGATGTTCTGTCATGTCTGTTGATCTGTCAATGTTCCTATTGCCAGATTAAAAATATAGATTATTATTGATTAATATAAAAAATGACAGATATTCTCCAGTAATGTTTAATATTAATTCGTATCACACCTAATATTATATATTGCAATCTGACTTAGTTTTACACTATAATACAGACATGATCAATGACGGTTGTGCTCGTGCCGGTTCGTCTGTTATACTCGCGGGATGCCAAATGGATCAGAAGAAAGCATCAATCATCATCATCATCAGCCAACGTAATCCACTGTTGTTTCTCATAAGATTATTTTTTTAAATAGCATACAAGCAATGCAAATTTATGAAATTTAGCATCCAGACTGATCCCACAACTTCTTCAAGTCATCGTCACCCACCTGGCTGGAAGGTAGAACGCAGTGTGCGTTATCCGATCCACGGTCTCCAGTAACATCAACAATAATAATAATAATGTCCTCCAGACCGATTTCGGCCACGGCGGCCAATCTCAAGAAAGATTAGACAACTACGCAGGAGATATTATAGTGCACAAGTGTGTGCGCAAACACAGGTGCACTCTCTATTCCCTAACTCTCATAAAGCGATGGGACGGCAATCTGACACGACCGGAAAGAGTTCAGGCGCAGGACCAACGACTTTACGTGCTTTCCGAGGCCCGGGAGTGTATAAACTTCCAACTTCCAGTACTCTGCTCCGGGCTGCTACTGAGAATTTTCTAATAGAAAAACCCAAAAACTTTTTATTGGCCCGACCTGGGAATCGAACCCAGGACCTCCGGATCCACGGCCTTATTTCAAGCCACTAACATCAACAATATACATAATCTGAAAGTGGGAAAGAAAGAAGCAATAAACGGAAAAGTTAAATCAGATGTAATTGATATTAAATCTTTTATTTTAAAAAACACAAACATATTTTTAATAGTTATGATTTTTTTATTAAAAGATATTGTCTTTATACAAAAACTGAGTATTTCAATGTGTAATACAAGCATTCTAATCTCATCTGATTTGCCATGATGAAATATCCACAACAATGGCTGTGAAAGTTCTCTAATTATTTTAATGAGACTTAGATGACATCTCTGTAATGTACCAGTAATTTTAAGAATGTAGAATGTTCTTTATGAGTTTTTTACCGAAAACTTCGATGTTTATTTATTTACTTAACACTTTATTGCACAATACAAAGAAAAATGTAAGAAAGATCGTAGTAAAGTACGCAAAAGAAAAGTAAATGAATATAAGAATAAAAAATACTCATAATGTTATATGACTATATGAAAATATAAGTATTAAGCACCTACAAGATCATGTTATAAATGTTATAAATTCCACGTAAACTGCAATTACATACATATACTTTTTAAAAGTTGGAATAAATTTGGAATATGGGAAACATTGTTCAAAGATTGTTCAAAGAGCACATAAAGTTCGTGGTGTTGCGAGCATGGTTGGAAGTGATATGCGTGTTTAGCTAAAACTCATTTCACCTACCGCATGGAATCCTAAAAAGGAATCCAATAATGGCACGATTGACGAATGTCAGTATTATGACTGTAATAATAGGCTTGTAATATAGTTTAAGATCCATTTAAATTTGTTTCTCAATCGCATGTACTATATTTAGGTATCTCAATCGTTGGCAAGTTTTTATGCTTTTTATATTTATAAATTATGAATTTCAGATCAGATAGGATCTTAATAGGACTTTGTGCAGGCCCATTAGGTTGAATATCAAACAGTAATATTTCGTAGGGCTGCGGTTTTATGAGTGCGTGAGCCAGTGTTATTTCAGGAAAAGAGGACGTAGCATTGTAGATCCGTGGTTTTCAGTGTATTGACGGTTTAAGAACTAGTTTATACTTTTTTCTGTACCAATGTCTGTGTCAGTGTCTCTTAAACTCAGAAACCATTGCTCGACTGGTTTACTAAAGAAAATAAAATAAAAAACACAACGGTTTTGTTTTAAATGTCTTTGTTCAAGAGTAAAGGTTTCCACCATATAGTTCAGTTGCTCGCTGCTTTTTAACATAATATCAGCTTATCGCCGTCCAATGCTGAACGAAAGCCTACCCCATAGAACGCCAACCAGACCGATCTCGGGCAGCCCGCATCCATCCTGGACCTGCCACCTTTTTCAAACGGTCCACGTTGCCGCAGGGCGTCCTACACTACGTTTGCCTAAGTTTGGTCTCCACTCTAACACGTGTCGGCTCCATCGGCCATCGATGCGTCTGGAGACATGACCAGCCCATTTCCACTTCAACATAAACTAAGTTAAAATCGATATAAGTGCTACCTATATAAAATTATTTATTTATTATTATTAAGCAAATTGATTATTTTTCGATATATTACACCGTGTATCGTAGCGAAAGTGCCACTGATATCTGAATCTTTACGTGCGTAATCTTTGTTTAAATCACGGCAGGTGATGAAGGATGAAAGGAAGGATGAAAATCTTGAGGAATCATGCATGTGTTGTAGGGAATTGTACCACAAGTACACTCGCCCTGCAAAAAATTCTCCTTTATAGTTTTGCCCAGCAGAAAAACATTATTTTTGAATTACTCCCTTAACAGAAACATAAATATAGGATATTTCTAATAATACAAAATATTATAAGAAAAATTTAATTTCGTAATAATCACTCATCGTTCACACCACATTACCGCAGAAATATGCAATTACCTACTTAATACTAGGAGTCTAGAAAATTGGCACTTAGTGAGCACAAAGTTATATTTACAGCTTTTTTTAATAAAAATAATAATAATACTTATTATGACAATGATAACTTTAACGTGGAACATTTGTATACATCTACATAGACTTATATATTACATATGAATTTAAGCAGTGTTTATTAAGGTATCCGTCTAAGATAAGGCAATTGGTAAATCAATTTGATTCTATAATATTCAAATTAATAATATAGCATGTTTTTGAGCCCGGATAAATAAATAGAAATATCCATCCAATACAGAAAAATCCTTACTTCATTCAATTTTTTTTTAATCTGTCTTAGATAATCTGTGTAAGATAGCTATTGGTTAAATAATTTGATTCTCTGTCTGTTATTTAGAATAATAATCTGGCATGTTTTTAAGACAGAATAAATAAATACAAGTACTGCAAAATTCATTCCTCACTTTTTTTAAGTCATTCAATATTAATCCAATTCAATAAAATAATAAATACAGCATGTCTATTGTTTAATACAAGGCTACAATTTATAAAATATAATTTTATCGCATTGCTTAAAACTGCGTTTCCACCAAACCATAATTGGAAACTTTAAGTTTGTAAACACGCACTGTTGACAAAATTTTCGACAACTTTGTGTAGGTGACTTTCTGAATAATTGCAATAGATGTAAACAAAGAAATTAACAATTATTCTAGAGGAAACAGATATGGCTTAACTATAGTATTTATGCTTCCCTATGAATATTGTTTAGGGGGTGATTAGTTAAACAATCTTTCGAATGGTAAATGAATTATGACAGAAAGAGAGAAATAACTGTTTAACTACACCCGCTAAAGCCGCTAGTTTTATAATTAGCACCCAATTATGTTCCCTCCTCCTCCCTTGTAATTTGTACAATTTAAAACCCTGATAAATTATAACTAATGGACTTTGCTCGCAAAAAGAGTTATTTAATTAAAAAACATTTCCAAAATCCGTATGAACAAATACAAATATTTATATTTTTTGAGTATTGTAATTGGTACGTTGCCTTAGAAAGCAAACTGTTCATTAGAGTATTAACAATTTTTAATAACAGGAAATAAAAAAAATACATCTATTATATTACTACAAGCAAAATCGATGTAAGACAACTTATATATCTCAAACGTAAAGCGGGCTCCACACTCGCCCTTGAATCGCGGCCGTGAACTTTAGCCAAAATTCGCGCAAAAAATTTGTTCCTCTACACTAGCATCGCCCTTCTCCTTCACTTTCCTTCGCAGGACTAAAATCCGACACCGAACGGGAAACGCCGCGAAGCGCAAACACCAAGTGCACAAACCCAAACCCATCCGCACTTGCATTTCACAGCCATCGCGGGCTTTCGCGCTGCGAATTCAGAGCGGGCATTATATTGTTCATAATGACACAAAATCAAGATGCCGACGTCATTGTAATGTTATCTCATTCACACTTATATTGAAAAAAGAAAGCGACACGCGTAGATGTTGACGTTTTGATTCAAAAAGATTATTTAACATAAAGGAAAAGTATTGTTTAACGAACATAATCGTTAAATGCACAATGGTAATGACGATATTCACGTTTTAATATATTTTTAAATTTATGTAGACATTTCAAAATTGTATAATCATTAAAATTGGAAAATAGAATAAATTGATCTAAAAATATGTATCGATAATATAACTTAGGAACATTTATTAACTACCTTAAATTACATCTAAATA
The DNA here is from genome assembly GCA_905147175.2 of Nymphalis urticae. Classification (NCBI taxonomy): domain Eukaryota; kingdom Metazoa; phylum Arthropoda; class Insecta; order Lepidoptera; family Nymphalidae; genus Nymphalis; species Nymphalis urticae. The sequence continues at coordinate 9,227,809 of LR989998.1, read as the reverse complement.
TGTATATATAAATGCTTCAAAAATTAGGATTTCTTATACTCAAATGCCATTGAAAATGCCTGAGTCAGACCAAAATTTTCAATCTAATAAACACATTTTACAATAATATTATAATACAGAATGTGACATTTTACTATTAAATAATTTCTTACACTATGATCCATGTCAAAATTAAGTCAAAATAATAAAAATCTGATCTACAGCATTTCGAAATTTTAAAATCACAAATGAATTGTAAAACCAAAAAATACATAATTAAATTCGAAAATAACCTATAACAGTCCCTATACTAGCTGGCACCTTTCTCCTTTTGCGGCCACAGGACTTCAGGATGATTAAGCATATAATATGTCATGTGTTTCTCGCTCCCATAAGTGGAAGCCTTTGTTCCGAGACACATGAGGAATTGACTCTTTTCCAATTTCTTATCACAGTCAACAGAATGAAATATATGCACTAACGTCTCGTCCGCTATTCTATACACCGTTAAATTAGATTTTATTAATGTCTCGAACAATTGCACGTCCTCCAAACCCCACCCTTTTATATTCAAATCGAAACCACCGACTCTATCAAAGTCACATTTATAAATACTAAGTATACCAAAACCGTATTGTCTAAAATAACCGAAATCATCATTTATCACTTTACTATATTTCAAATTCGCCAATTCTCTATCACTTTTAGTAGCACCATCGTCACTTTCAACGAATTTTCCTAAATCTGTATCCATCACGAGTGTTTCGCCTTTGAACTTATTGTAATCGTCACCGTAAACGACCTCAGGATTGTATTCACTAAATACTATTGGAAAGTACACTTGATGGTATTTAACCGTGTTAATTCGTATTCTCCTAAGGGTCACGTGGTTAAACATCATGTCCACGTCTATGAAGAAAACTAGATTGTCACTAGAACACTGTTTGATACCTTCTGTTAAGGCGGCACCTCTGGAGAATGTCGTTGAACCCATTTGGACTATCTTTATATCTTTTCCATAGACATCTCTGTAGTGGGTCACCAAAGATTCTGAATTTGAATAATCTAATGGGCTTTTACTATCTAAATATAGTACTACGATTAGCGACACAGCTTCGTCGCTTTTTAAGACAATATCTTCGTAATTCTTCATGAACCGGTTGAAGACTTCAAACCTTCCCAGCAATGGTAGAACGAAATGTATTCGTCTATCATATATCGGGTATTCGTATTCATCGTCACTCCATTTAAGGACTTTTGGTAAATTATTCTGTATTTTAAGCAAACTGTTTTCGAACGCTTCTCTGACATTTAATTTGCTGATATCAAGGAAACTGTTTTGACTTTGTGGATCATCGAAATCTTCATAATCGTTTTGATAGTTTTTCCCATTAAGATCTAATTGTTCAAGTATTTCGGGCTCTTCGACTGGTGGCGGTTCGCCCATCGGTAACTCCCGTATGTCTGTCCCTGGAAAAATGTTGAAAAAGGTTATATAAATTATTTATTAGCAATTGACATATTTTAAAATAATTAAAATTAATTATATGTAACCTATCTTATTGCTTCTGTAACCTACAGACTGGTTGATTTTTTGCCCAGATAACATTGCAATTGAAAGGAGAAATTCTGCTAACATTCTTGGCATCATTCCACGCGGTCATGTTGGCATCGTATATATATCGGATATTTTTAATTTGTTATAATATTTATTTATATATCCCTTCAAATTATTATATTGCATACATAATCAGTTCAGGCACATCTCGATGATATTGTGTAGTAATTGTGTAGGTAGTTTGCATATTTGTAAAAATTAAGCTTTTGTAGAGAATAGAACAAGTCTAATTTAAATGGACGATTGCAGAATTAAAATCTACCAACTCTTAATTTAAAATGAATATACATTATTTTATTTTTTATACCAATGTACCAAGAAAAATATATTTAGGTAAACTGCACGTGTCGAAGAATTTTTAAGACATTTATGACCGGTAACTTTAGAGCAGGAGAGGAGGAGTTCTCTGAGTTAGGTGGTAGTCGTCACTAACCCGTGAAGGACTGCTGCAGGTATGCGTGCCGCCTCACGGCGGCGGTAAGCTTGCGTCCGCGGTAACGTCGGTAGCGCAGCAGGAGGTCCAGCACGTGGTCGGCGCCGTGCAGCGGCTGAAGGCGCGTGTAACCGTACAGCAACTCATTAAAATCGATCACGCGCCCGCGCTGTCGTGACGGCGCATTTATTATCTCCATCACCTGAAACAAACCACACCGTTACAGTCGTCTGCGTTATAGATTTTTTGTTAATATATTTTACACTTATTTATATAGCAGTGTTTAAATATATATTTAATCATTTGTTATTGGTTATTTTCTGTAATCTAAAATGTATGTCTGTAAATGTAATCTTTAATAAATATATTAGCAATGCTCAGTAATATTAGCAATGAGTCCGGGCGAGTTAGTGTCCAGTTTACACTCCCGTACCTACGAAAACTTGTAAACCTGATGGCCCTGTGCCTTGAACTCTCTCCGGTCAGACGTGTGATTTGGCGTCCCATCGGATTGTTAGTGTTAGAGAATACAGTGTGCACTTGTGATGGCACACAGCCTTGTGCACTATAATAAGTCCCGCGCAGTTGGCTAGTCTCTCTTGAGAATGGCTGCCGTGGCCAAAATCACTCGAAATCAACATCGACATTATCCATTTTTTATACTCAAAAAGGAGATAAGCCATCTGATAGTTGTTATGATATATTCCGTAAACTGTCAATATGCCAGCAACCTTAGGATATAAGATGTAATATCACTGAGGCGATAATTTCTTGCATGTAGACCAATAAATATCTTTAATATATTATATAAAACGGGTTTTTTATACTTTGTTGGTTTGTCCTTTTTTACACAATGACTGAGCAACAGACAAGTGATTTTTCGTAAAAAAAATATTAATGGACGGATAATGACCTTGACTTGACCGCATTTCACAATTCTACTCTGAAAGATCATATATGTTTTTATGTGATTTTAGGTTTCGGTTTGTAAACTAACCTCGCGTATGACGTCATCCAGAGCCTCTTTCAGTGGAGTCTCGATCCTCCGCTTAGGGTTAGAATGGCTTACTGAATAAATAGACTTGCTAACGAAATCGAAGGGTATGATGTCCTCCACGGTGTCCGGTTTGTATCTATTAAAGTCAATTGGAGCACCTGAAATTGAACAAAATATTTTTTAATCGATTTTAAGTACAAAATTTTTACGAGACAATGCTTTTAAAATACGGTATAATATCAATTATTGATGGCAATTGGGCATCATGCTCAATATCAGCAAATGACAATCACTTTTCTTCAATGACCAGGGCGGATTTGCCCATAGGCGAACAGCAAAACTAACGGTAATAATAAAATTAACGGTAATATTTAATAATAATAAAAGGTTTTACCTAAAATTTTATTGTTTCCCAAGTATCCCGGTTCTCCTATTTTTACAGGGAAGAGTGGTACATCGCCAGGGAGCACGAAGTTTGCCACCTCCTCAGTTGCGACGCCAAGTTCCCGAACTGATGACGATATATCCCTGTGGAGATCTAGTGACTGTTCTCTGAGATCTTGGATGTGAAGATTCTGAAATCAAATAAAGAGAACTTGTCAATTTAGGCTTGCAACTCTAATTACAAAAATAATGACACATCAAACGTAAAATAAATATGCATTAATACTTTTCTGAGAAGTGGAGTGTTTACAGGCTTTTAATTTACTTTTTAATGGTGATGCACCCAATTAAGTGAGTTATCTAAATTGGAAAAACTCTTCTTTAAATTGTTGCCCTTTATAAAGAATACAGCACAAATCCTCAGTAAAAGTTAAAATTATATCTGTATTTATTGTCAGACTCATAGATTTAACGACTTATTGGAATAATACAGGATTATGACTTGTCGGACTTGTTCATTGCTTTTAAAACATAATCATGAAGCAACGCGTCAGCGATCCTAAATTATTACGTTCCATTTTTCGTGAAAACCTGTATGAAAACCACAACACAAGTTTTGATATGCAGTATATTTGTACTACTACAATACAAGTGCCATGGACAGTGTACACACATCGATACTATCATAATACAAATAGTTAAACTGTTTTTTTTGTTTTGTAATTGCATTTTTTACGTTGACCAGTAATATGTCTATGAATTTCGTTGTTACCAGTAATCAACCAATATGATTTAGTTGATATATCATTTGTATGTTTCACTGTTGGAGCGTCTAAATAAATATTTATTTATTTATAAATATTGAGCATTTATTAAATTTAACAAGAATAATGGATCTAATATCAAAAAAGAAATGGGCGAATTTGTAAGCCGTTATAAAACGTGTAAAATTAATGCCATTAAATTTTAAATATTTAACTTGAAACTTTTGTTTTGTATAGGAATATAACAATGTCTTAGATAACATGTCATTAAGCGTTTTTTAATAGTAACTGAAAATAATTAAAAATGCTAATTAATAATCAATTCTGGGCATATATATATATATAAGTCTGGTACTGATATCTCACAATTACATTATAGTACATTCGCTTAGCATATCCGTTGTCTGTACGTACATAAGCTGTTCAATACAATCTCCTCTCAGAATCGAGTGTCGCAGGATGTCTTAGATCTTGTCGATTCCTAATCTTTACAGTAGACACTTTATTAATAATTGCCGTAATCTATAACGATATAGTTACTTGTAAACAAAAAAGTTTATGATAAAGTTACATAGAAATAATTTATTGTATCTAGTTTTATTAAATTATGTGATTTATGAGTAATACCAGTGAAACACTGAGTGCAGTGTATAATTACATGTTGTAATTAAGTTATAAATAAACTCGTAATTCATATAACGCATAAATTCTAAATATAAATTAGATGAAAGTCACGTCAAGTCTTAACTCAAGATCTAAACAAAGCACACAAACAGGATAAATGCAATTTACATTCCTTTAGGTAATGTAAAACAACGTAAAAGGGTAATAAATTCTAGGCTTTATTATTCCTGTTACTATTGTAATCGAAGGATGCACCTGGGCTGTTAGTTCGAAGAAGATTAAAGGAAAGAGGCGCATATAAACGTCATATAAACGTCAAGAAAGGTTTTAATAACAAATATGGTTTAATTATTATAAGATTAAACTAAAATCATAATTTTTGCCTTTTGTTTCCTTTTTAAACGTTACATATATCCAAAGACATAATTTATCCATTGTCTTGTTATGGACGTTTGCTAAGCACACCTAATATTGTCTTCCAAATGTATGACGTAAGAATAGTTGATTACTTCATATACATTTTTATTTATAGAAAAGTATTTTTACTAGTAGAGATGAGGTAGTGGTAGGAACTCGTAACTCTTAACCGAAGAACACGCGTAAATGGCAAGCACCACTAAATATCATGTGCTTAATTTATTACACTTCACCTGGTGCTCAGCTATGAAGGAAGACATCGTGAGGAAACCCGCTCGTGTCGTGTCATAATTCCACTTGTGTAATTAAATACACATGCGTAATTAAATAAGCTCGAAACCTTCACATCAGGAGGTTTTACCAGAGTAATAGGAAATTAATGGGCTGAAGTTAATTAAGAAGATGGTAGATTGAAAATTAATTTGGGTAGAATTTCTTCTACACCCAATAATTAAAGACAATATGCACCTACTTTTTCTTATTAAAGATTTAATGAATGAATATATTAGGTGTATATTTTTTTATTACGCGTCCAGTACAATTAACTTTGGATATTTTTCGATCGATGTCATTTAACTGTGAAAGTATGCTTGTATACATATAACTTCTAAGTTTGAAGTTAAAATTACGTTAATATTATGTTTTTAATAATTGAGTGTACACATCCATATGTGTCATATCTTTCAAAATCAACTTGTGCAAAAACTCGTCATAGTTTCAGTTTGTCGGTTTTATATGAACTGTTCAATCAATAAGTTCAAAACACATTTAAAAATCATTTACAGATTAAAAAAGGGGTTGTATGCTTATAATATTAAAAATATTAACCGTCGAACTAAAATAGCAATAGTTTTCTCGTTCATAGCGCAAAAGTTTAAGAGCCGGGCCGCCTAGCGAAGTAAATGTTTTTCACAATTCCACTCTTAACACAAGCTGTACCTACGCTTAATTGGGGGGGGGGGGGGGAAATAGGAATATTAGTATCCTCGTACTTATCACTTTTTTCTTCGGTTAAATACATTAATTTTCTAAAAAGTTTTTAAGAATCACTTACAGATAAAATAGCAATAAAAAATCTTAGACTAATATAAATAATAAAAATCTGCAAGTAACGTATGTTTGCTAAGGTATTCAATGCGACCATTTAATGATAACTTTTAATATTTGCATAAATAAATTTAATATATTGTAGTGTATTTTCAAGATAAGATATTATAAGATTCAAACAAGGTCGAAGTGTACCGTGTAGTGTGTATAATGATCAAAAATTGTCTTTAAACTTTATCGCCTATTTACGCAGATACATCAAACACGCAAATCAGTACCGTAACTTTAGTTTATTTTAACATGTTAACAATAGCTATGCGTGTTCATGTTTATATTAGATTATATTACAAAATAACCTCTCCCATCTGATGTTTTCCGTGACTCAGGATATGACATCATATCGCTGTAAAGAGCGCTAAAAGATATACTGAAAATAATTTAAGACTAGTCCTAAACACTTCTATTACTTTGTTAACATATTTATAAAACGCCGCGTTGTTCAAACACAATTATAGTACTCGTTTCACATATAGGATATGAATTTACAGTTTTTTGTAGATTCTTGGAAATTTTAAAATGCAAATTTTACCAATAGATAGTTTTAAGAAAGCGTCTATGCATCTTCGCTCTCTAGAACAGTTTTGTTGTATACAAAATAAATTGTATGACAGGTAATGACGTAATTGTAACGCGAAACATTTTCATTCATTAATCGTGTCAGAATTATCCGCCAATTGTTGTTGTCAATTTTTATTTAATATTATATTAATGTACTAGCTAATATCCCAGCTTCGCACGGGTAGATAAAAAAAAATTATTTTGGTTAGGATTTGCGTTAAATCGGTTCTTAGTGATCGAATGAAAATGTTCTGTGATTATAGCTAAAGATTATTGCAACACCTGGAATGGCATAATACAATGATTTACACAAACGAAAGAAATAAACGACAATTGTTGAATTCCTATATGTAGTGCTCACCCTGTGGTAGAAATTCAATAAAAAAAATCATATATCAATTATCACGTTTCGAACACTTTTTTCTACCTTTTTTTTTTATTGACGAAACTAACGCTTGTTAATAGCTACCAAACAAAAAAAGGAATAATTATCTTTTAGATTTTTATCTTTGCCTATCTATATGTAGATAACTCTATGGCTTCAAAACCTTAACAAAGTTAAATGTTTCTTAAATCTTGCTTAAAATTTTTAATTACCACAGAAATTCAAATAAATACTTTTTATAGCTATGTCAAGCAAAAAAGATTAAAACTTCAAATAAAATAATTAAAACAAACCAAAATATTTATCAATACAATTAGCAGTGAATGATGTAACAGGGTTTATACAAACACAATGCACGTACAAATTGATTGTACATGCTTGTACTGTAAAATAATGCTATCTGTTCATGAAATATTTTTAACAAAGTTAGTCATCAAAAAATATATACATATAATATATACACCGCTATTTGAGTAAATGTTTTTTGTCTGTGCCCAAAAACACATTTAAAAATATTTTCATAAGATTAGATCAAAGGATCGACGTAATTATATAGGTCACTTTTTGTTTAACATCCTAAAGCCTAATAATATAAATAATAAGGTAATAGGTAAATATAAGAGACCAATAAGGCCGAATCTAGTTCAACCGTGCAATTCATGTCCTAACTGTGTAATCAAATGACAAGTCGGAGCCGCACTTCTACTTAATATTATTGTGCATGATTTTTATGTTTAATAAAGTCAATTTACATGTACTATATTTATATGTGCTGTATTCGTTTTTCAAATTGGGGGATGGGATAAAATCAGCTTCCCTAGCGAGGTCATAAATGTGACAATATTAAAAAGGTTATGTACCAATGTTCTTATGCCATCAATCGGCTCTATAGCACTTTGGATAGAGCTCTTGGAATTTAATTAAAGATAGAGTTAAATGACCTCTGAGTTTTCTTAATTTGGCTTGTAATTTATTGAAGAAAACATCTCTCGAACAACTTGGTGACGAAAGCTCGAAACCTTCTCCGTAACAGGCCTTTATATACTTTATTAACTTATTTTAAGATGGCAGACCAGCTACTGGCTTACTAGACTAGAGCACAAATGGAAAAGAGAGCTTAAATGTTACTATCTCTATACAAACTTATTAGTTTTGAATGGATCTAACACAATTAAAAACAATCAGAAAAAAATATATTTTATTATTCTAGTCTTACCTTAAAATACGTATGTAATCTGTACATCTGTCGATGGTCCTTCACTGGATGTAACGTAATTGCACGGTGCACCTCCCTCTTCTTGAGTCGCCCAGTGTACGCGGCCGCGCCGCTCCCGTTGTGATGTAGGATCGTTTGCATCTGTAATACGGGCATACTGTCTGTGTTATCTAGTAGTCATTGTGTTAAGACAACAGCTGTAGTGTAAAATTTATAATGGATTCTTGTAGTTTCTTCTAAGTTACATAAGCGTTTTTTATGTTATCACGTTATTAGACGCGTAAAATAAAATATACTTATAATAAGATTGTAAGACAGTATCTGTAAACTATAGGGCGTTATTTATTATCTTAATGAAGCTCATACCACCTAGTATTAGTAGTAAATACAGGAGTAGGAAATAGAGTAGGACTCCACCATCAAACACAACACAATCATCTTTCTGCATTTTATTGGGTTTCGTGTTTGTACTGGCGTAATATTTTAAGTAAATAAAATAGTAACAAATATTTTAATATTGACTTATCATTAATTAAATACAAATACTAGCAAGGGAGTCGAGAAATCTTTGATATCAAGAAAATCAATAATGACCACTTTCTAAACATGCGGCCCAATTCCTCGTTTATCTCCCAACACCAGTATAGAAAACCTGTTAAAGCGTTAACTGCAATGATATATTCAATCCCGTAGTCATTTTATATTATATGCGGCTGGCGACCTAAGATCGACCCGTTTTTATTAAATAATCCTTATCCTCACCAAATTCTAATCATATCATTTGTAATGTGCTTATTTACCACACGACCAACCTTATTATACCTCTAAACAGCCTATACCTATTTCTTTCACATTCTATTCCATAACGTTGTAATATGTATGTCTACAAACTACAAGTCCAATTTGCAAACTCTAAAAAGCATTCGAGATAACGAATATTTAGTTTTAAAATATATATAAATGTCGCAAGATATTACGTTATTTTCATATTAAGACCTTTTTTATGTTTTAATTTCATGTATCTCTAATAACTAAATCGGCTTTCATCTTCCCTTCTAAAAAAATCAAATTTTGTCACATCTTCAATCTACAATCTTCCGAAAGAAATTTCATAAATTATGGCGTTAAACGTATCAAATCCATTGCGTAATTTGTAGTTTAAAAGAAGTAAGCGAATACAGAGACAAACGTGAAAAGTAACTTTGCTTTTAATTTATTTCTTTGCGCAATATATTAAAAACACAGTTCTAAGAGAAATTTTAATAAATAAGTAATAATAGAAAAAAACCCTAAATCTTCATGTCATAGAACATAATCTACTTTCGTATTTTTTTTTTACTGTCCAAGTAGTATTTGTATAGAATTATAATGGTCAATAAAGTTGTTTTGTCTGTAGATATATCAGGTATGTGAACAAGATGACTTATTAATTATATCGATTACATGTTAGAGGTTCAAAGAACATGACTGTAAAGTAAAGGCTATCAATCAATTAATTGTTCATGCGATGTTTTGAATGAAGATTAAATGTCTCGTTACTGCAGCTGGCCTCTTTAATTTTACCGACAATTGCTACTTATATTCGTATCAATAAATGCAGTTTTAATACGTATACGACATGGACGCGTAAACGTGTCGTCGCAAAGTTTTTTTTTTTTATATTTTAACTGACACAAGTGTATAATTGTACTTTGTTCTGTCAAAGTATTCTGTATTTATAAAAAATAAGAATGTCGCTAACGAAGGATTTATTGTATACATACATTTTTAATCTAAATAGTAAGTCAAAATCTTACATAATATAATTTAATCTCCTCACGTAGGGCTGTATGATAAACCCCTTTACTGTTTTCACAGGCAATAAAAAAAGAAAATAATAATGTCTGATTAATTTGAAGACCTTCGAAGGTATACCAACAGATAATTTAGGACAGCAATTAATAAAACAAATAAAACCACAAGCAAAAACTAGTTACGTACGTACAAAAGATCCGTGAACGATGACCCTTGACTAAGCAAACAAGGTGACAAAGGTTGTCTATAATAGTTAGAATTAATAATTTAATCTGTAAGGTGTAACCTGTTTTGCATCAGCAGATAAAAATCGTAGAATTGATGTCATTTAATTAATAATTTAATTTTTATCTATATTTGTGTATTTAATGTTTTTATTTGTGTATTTTTAAACTCGGAAATATTATTTAACAATAAATTATTCAAAATAATTTTAAATATGTAGATATGATTACTGAAATACGGTATTACTGAAAGGTACCTACAGTAATTTATTAAATTTATATTTTATTAATAATGTGTTGTAAAATTACTATTATAAATACACTAGCCGTGAGAGCTTACTTGGTATATTTTATATTATAACTAGTATTGGCGTTCGGCTTCGTCTGCGTGTTAGGGGTAGAGGGACGTGTATTGGGTAAAAAAGTAGCATATGGTTAATCCGTCCTTGGGGTTCAAACTTGCTTCATACGAAATTTTATCTAAATCGGATGAGTGGTTTAGCCATGAAAACGTAACGGACAGAGACTTTTGCATTTATAATATTAATATAGATCATTTGACTTATATAGAATTATATATAACAAAGTTTTTTAGTAGAGAAAATCGTCGGTCAGGTATTTTCTTTATAGTGGTACGTGTTTATTTATTTATTAAAGGTTTGCTAGCGGATGTTACATACATAATATCTTAAAACTAGGAACATTTTATGTACACCCATTTGAAAGCAAACACTGCATGCATAGTGTTCTTGCGCCGATAACAGATTTATAAAACTATTAAAGTGCTTGACTAATAAGTGACAATAACAAAAAGATTAAAAAAAAAATTAAAATGTAAGTATATATCTCTTCTCTAGCAACACAGTTTTTGCTAAGATTTCACAGGGAATGGTCGTAGCTCGGTAAAGTTCATTTTGTAAAAATGCCCATGTGGTCGTAACTAAAGACAATTATTACCCTATTATCATTATCTATGGTTTCGTTTTGAAATATTTATTATTATGATTTACATACATACACGCTACAATGTTCTTGGCCGTTGGCATACTCAGGTAACTCAAGGTTTTCTTTCATAAACAGAGAATGACGTACAAAGCTACGGAGCAAGTATTTATGTTACTAGTTAAGAAAACATTTTCCATTAATAGGGTTGTCAGACGTTGGATTTTTAAGCCAGTCCTCATAGCATATCTTATTTATTACAATTTATATTATAAATTTATTGTCAGCACAATTAAAAAATAAGAATATAGTGCATATTTTTCTAAAGCTAATAAAACAATCATGACAGTTTCATATTTTTTTGAATCGGAACAAAAATATAACGTTTAATTGACTATGTTTTTATGTAATATGTTTATCAATTATAATATAGATAATTTCACAAAGCAAATATGCTGCGAATCTTTCCGATGTTTATATTTAAAAATTAAGCTAATTGGGCGGAACTTGGCCAAGCCCTATTCATTACTACCGAAAAAGCATTGTTTACAAAAGCAAAGTATTTCGTTAATAGATGAGTTCAACAAGGCTAATTCGAACATAAAACGATTAAAACGACCTCTGTATATAAAATGACATCCTCAAATATAAATTTTGATAACGATTTTTATTACTTTAACATTAATTCTTACTCAATATCCGATTAAACAAATTATTCTATTTGTAAATAAAAATTTAATTAACATTTACAAATATTTAACATTTTCAAAGTTCACATTATAAAATCTTATGACACGTTAAATAATTATTTTAAAAATGAGCCTTATAATTATTCGAAATAAAGATTTCATTACGACATGGCAATGGTCACTTACGACTAACTAAATGCATTAGTTATTCCTTTGAAAATGGCAGAGTAATAGCGCGATACCCGAAAGAAGATTGAATTCGTGGCTTATCAAAATGATTGATACTATTTCCAAATGAAACTTTACTGTTCTAATTTATTCTGTAATCTGTAAAATGTAGATTGTAAATATAATAATTTATCGTTAATGCAGTAAATAACTGCAGCTTAGAACCAATAGAATTGATGAGAACAAGATGTTGCTCATGTACGCAACAATTTCATTTGCGCGAATGACATAATGATTTAAAAAATTGTCTGGGTGCTATGTGGTCTACCCACACTGTGAACATCCTATTTAACTCTCGTCGAAATATGTTTATTTAATCTTTAAGCTGTTGTATAAAGAAAAAAATATTTTAATGAAAACTTTATCAGAATTTCATTAAGGTAAAATTTCATGTGTCAGATTAAATTGGTTTGAAGATGATACTCTTATTTCTACTTAAGACATCTGAGATAAAAGAGACGCTCACCGATACACATAAATGCATACAAACACACACGCAGACTTCTATAAGGCTTCGAAATTCTTTCTCAAAACGTTGACTTTCAAAATGTATTAATATTTTGATTTCGATATTTGTTTCGAAACACTAATACCTAATTAAGTAATAATAATTAAGAGCTAGGGCTATGTGAACTTGGCACCCGACTTTTAAAAATCGATTTTTTTCTTTTTGATTCTTATAGATATTCGTATGTAGTTTATTGTAGTAAAATTTTTTTCGTTTGTAGTAGCTCTAAAAAAAAATTGGAGGCCATCGAAAAAAACTCATCCCCCGGTTTTGTCGGTACTCAAAATGAATAATTGTATCTTGAACAGAATCGTTTGTAGTTGATTGTAGTGAAAAAAAATTCGTTTGTAGTTAAAGTAAAAAAAAAAAAACAAAGTAAAAAACAAAAAAAATTAACTTTATAACAAGTTTTTTTTCTTTAACCAGCCAAAAACGAATAAAATGACCGATACTACAAACGAATAGAAGGTACTACAAACGAAATTAACGCTACTACAAACGAAATTAACGCTACTACAAACGAAAATAAGTTACTAAAATAGAAATTAACGCTACTTCAAACGAAAAGAGATTACAACAAACGAAAAAAAGTTACTACAAACGAAATTAACGCTACTACAAACGAATAGAAGGTACTACAAACGAAAAGAGATTACTACAAACGAAAAAAAGTTACTACGAACGAAATTAACGCTACTACAAACGAATAGAAGGTACTACAAACGAAAGGAGATTACTACAAACGAAATGACCGCTACTACAAACAAATAGAAGGTACTACAAACGAAATAAACGCTACTACAAACGAAAAGAGATTACTACAAACGAAAAGACAGCTACTACAAACGAATAGAAGGTACTACAAACGAAATTAATGCTACTACAAACGAAATTAATGCTACCACAAACGAAAAGAGGCTACTACAAACGAAATTGACGCTACTACAAACGAATAGAAGGTACTACAAACGAAATTGACGCTACTACAAACGAATAGAAGGTACTACAAACGAAAAGAGATTACTACAAACGAAAAAAAGTTACTACGAACGAAATTAACGCTACTACAAACGAATAGAAGGTACTACAAACGAAAAGAGGTTACTACAAACGAAATGACCGCTACTACAAACGAATAGAAGGTACTACAAACGAAATAAACGCTACTACAAACGAAAAGAGATTACTTCAAACGAAAAGACAGCTACTACAAACGAATAGAAGGTACTACAAACGAAATTAATGCTACTACAAACGAAAAGAGATTACTACAAACGAAAAGACAGCTACTACAAACGAATAGAAGGTACTACAAACGAAATTAATGCTACTACAAACGAATAGAAGGTACTACAAACGAAATTAATGCTACTACAAACGAAAAGAAGGTACTACAAACGAAAAGAGATTACTACAAACGAAATTAATGCTACTACAAACGAAAAGAGATTACTACAAACGAAAAGACTGCTACTACAAACGAATAGAAGGTACTACAAACGAAATTAATGCTACTACAAACGAATAGGAGGTACTACAAACGAAAAGACTGCTACTACAAACGAATAGAAGGTACTACAAACGAAATAAACGCTACTACAAACGAAAAGAGATTACTACAAACGAATAGAAGGTACTACAAACGAAAAAAAGTTACTACAAACGAAAAGACTGCTACTACAAACAAATAGAAGGTACTACAAACGAATAGAAGGTACTACAAACGAATAGAAGGTAATAATAGGTAGTTTGTAGTAATCTCTTTTCGTTTGTAGTACCTTCTATTCGTTTGTAGTAGCGTCAATTTCGTTAGTAGTACCTTCTATTCATTTGTAGTAGCGTCAATTTCGTTTGTAGTAGCATTAATTTCGTTAGTAGTACCTTCTATTCGTTTGTAGTAGCTGTCTTTTCGTTTGTAGTAATCTCTTTTCGTTTGTAGTAGCATTAATTTCGTTTGTAGTATCTTCTATTCGTTTGTAGTAATCTCTTTTCGTTTGTAGTAGCGTTTATTTCGTTTGTAGTACCTTCTATTCGTTTGTAGTAGCAGTCTTTTCGTTTGTAGTAGCAGTCTTTTCGTTTGTAGTAATCTCTTTTCGTTTGTAGTAGCTTCTATTCGTTTGTAGTACATTCTATTCGTTTGTAGTAGCTGTCTTTTCGTTTGTAGTAATCTCTTTTCGTTTGTAGTAGCATTAATTTCGTTTGTAGTATCTTCTATTCGTTTGTAGTAATCTCTTTTCGTTTGTAGTAGCGTTTATTTCGTTTGTAGTACCTTCTATTCATTTGTAGTAGCATTGATTTCGTTTGTAGTACCTTCTATTCGTTTGTAGTAGCAGTCTTTTCGTTTGTAGTAATCTCTTTTCGTTTGTAGTAGCATTAATTTCGTTTGTAGTAATCTCTTTTCGTTTGTAGTACCTTCTTTTCGTTTGTAGTAGCATTAATTTCGTTTGTAGTACCTTCTATTCGTTTGTAGTAGCATTAATTTCGTTTGTAGTACCTTCTATTCGTTTGTAGTAGCTGTCTTTTCGTTTGTAGTAATCTCTTTTCGTTTGTAGTAGCCTCTATTCGTTTTTGGTAGCATTAATTTCGTTTGTAGTAGCATTAATTTCGTTTGTAGTACCTTCTATTTGTTTGTAGTAGCTGTCTTTTCGTTTGTAGTAATCTCTTTTCGTTTGTAGTAATCTCTTTTCGTTTGTAGTAATCTCTTTTCGTTTGTAGTACCTTCTATTCGTTTGTAGTAGCTGTCTTTTCGTGTGTAGTAATCTCTTTTCGTTTGTAGTAGCGTTTATTTCGTTTGTAGTACCTTCTATTCGTTTGTAGTAGCGGTCATTTCGTTTGTAGTAATCTCCTTTCGTTTGTAATACCTTCTATTCGTTTGTAGTAGCGTTAATTTCGTTCGTAGTAACTTTTTTTCGTTTGTAGTAATCTCTTTTCGTTTGTAGTACCTTCTATTCGTTTGTAGTAGCGTTAATTTCGTTTGTAGTAACTTTTTTTCGTTTGTAGTAATCTCTTTTCGTTTGAAGTAGCGTTAATTTCTATTTTAGTAACTTATTTTCGTTTGTAGTAGCGTTAATTTCGTTTGTAGTACCTTCTATTCGTTTGTAGTATCGGTCATTTCATTCGTTTTTGGCTGGTTAAAGAAAAAAAAACTTGTTATAAAGTTAATTTTTTTTTTTTGTTTTTTACTTTGATTTTTTTTTTTACTTTAACTACAAACGATTTTTTTTTCACTACAATCAACTACAAACGATTCTGTTCAAGATACAATTATTCATTTTGAGTACCGACAAAACCGGGGGATGAGTTTTTTTCGATGGCCTCCAATTTTTTTTTAGAGCTACTACAAACGAAAAAAATTTTACTACAATAAACTACATACGAATATCTATAAGAATCAAAAAGAAAAAAATCGATTTTTAAAAGTCGGGTGCCAAGTTCACATAGCCAAGAGCTAGTACCTTGGCTCTCCACAAGATCTGATAACTTTTTTACAGTACAAGCAATATGTACTCGTCTTGGGAACATTTTACATGAAAATGTTTTTGGTGGGATTTTTTTATCAGAAATTAAAGGCGTTGACCGTACCTTATAAGGAAATTTTGATATCTGTTTCATATAATAATGGTTAAAACTGTTTATTCCACTTGTTTTATAATCATTACTATAGAAAAAAACGAATACGTTCGATGTTAACGGATTATAATATATACCAAAGTTAACTGATTCGCTTAAAATATATATTGTATTAAAATATATTCGCTATAAACACAAGATGAAAGACCGTTAATAGAGAGTGAAAAGGAACGTCACGAGGATATACGGGACGGGTTTTTGCAAGCGCCGAACAGATGTTAGTCATTGTGTGCTAATGATTTAAAGCCCACAGATCATCTAGGAACAGAGGAAATTATTTGTAAAAAATGATAATACATCTGATATGCCAAATAAAATTTTAAATCCTCACTAAAACACACATTCATATACATGTATTTGAACAAGGACAATGTTGGTATGTTTATGTAATCAATTCAAGTGGTACTTTCCTATCAATAGCCAATACATGTAAGTTACCGATTCAAATTTAATCGAAAACCTACTAAAGGATTTTATATATACATGAAGGGAAATGTGATGTAAACATTTTAAGATATCCATTATTTTCCTATCGGTAGATGAATACTAAAAAATAAGTAAATAACGTAACTCTCTGGTCACATTACTCTATGACTAGCTGAAGGAGATATATTGTCGTTGAAAACTTTCTCTTCAAATAACTGTAGGAAGCGACTTCATTTTGAATGCATTCTCAAGTGGGTAATACATTCATTTTTATATCTAGAAGGAAGATGTGCTAATGCGCCCTGACGGTAAGTGGTTACTTCTTAAGTGCCTGTACGGCTTGGCAATGTATGAAAAAAAACCTTTTTTTAGTGTCTGTTTGCCAACCAATATCTAAGATGTTAAGACCTCTTTGCTATAACTACACACAAACTCAGGGTTATAAGCCATAAGGTATTCTTTAAGTTAAGTAGGTAAGGTATATATATATTTAGCGGAAGAATAACTAATGAGTAAAAGGTATATACATATCGGCTGGCTTGCGCAAATACCCCTGAATATACTATATCTAATATAATGAAAATACTACATATATATAACTACATATATATATATATATATATTATATGTAGTGATATATGATATGATATACATTTTATTAAATAGTACCTTCTGTCATATGATTAAAATATAGTCAACTACGTTATAAAACACTATAAGATATAATTACTGTAAGATGAAAATCATACACTGTAAGAAGAACATCATGCTAAATATACAATAAAATCGACGGCAAAATATCGAAATAAGAAAAAAACTCTTGACAAAACGTCTAAATATCTTGATATTAAATAAGATTTTAAAAATTAATACAGGCTTAGTACCATTTATATTTTAACAATAATTTTAATGTGAAAATCACATACAAAAAATGATATATGTAAATACGATAAAATTCAAATGAAATATACCAAATCAAAACAGTTTCAAACTATGTCTAGACCCTTCTTAGACGTAGGCTGATTGAATGAAGAGACAAACTGTAGACTCCAGGCTTTACTTTCCCGTTCAGATTTCACATTACCTAGGTCGCCTAACCGGTCTAGTCTAGACTACCTGTACTTGCAAAACGGTTGCGATTGCAATAACACCTAATGAAAATATATGAATACATTTTTATTGTAATAATTAGTTATATTAATAATTCATATACTTAAGTTGTTTTTGTAAATTCGTCTATTTTTTAATTTAATATCTATTTATTTAATATCTCATAAGAAGGCTCAACGTCACTCAAAGAGCAATGGAGAGGGCTATGCTCGGAGTTTCTCTGCAAGATCGAATCAGAAATGATGAAATCCGCAGACGAACCAAAGTAACCGACATAGCCCGAAGAATTGCTAAATTGAAGTTGCAGTTCATTGCACTGCAGGGCACATTGCTCGCAGAACCGACGGCCGCTGGGGCAGAAAGGTTCTCGAGTGGCGACCACGAACCGGAAGACGCAGCGTGGGCAGGCCCCCTACAAGGTGGACCGACGACATAGAACGAGTCGCGGGAAGCCGTTGGATGCAAGCAGCACAAGACCGGCCAACGTGGAAATCCTTGGGGGAGGCCTTTGTCCAGCAGTGGACATCTTCCGGCTGATATGATGATGATGATCTACTATTTTATATTTTTCTAATGTTCGTCAGCGGTTTCGTGAGGGAGGGTTAAGCACTCTATATCCTACTCTGTACCCTTGATAACGTATATAAAAAAAGTATAATGATAAGTTGAATATTTAAGCCGTAAAATACAAGCAACATTCATGATAATATTAATTTCGATTAATATTTTTGTCTAACATTTCAGCAGAATTGCACTAAATGAAGGTAAAAAAAAAAATTGATGGCGGTAAAGTTCAATGTGTCTAACTGTCTACGACTTGCATGCTGGTTATAACATAAATCTACAAAAAAAATACATTCCCTATGTTAGTGAGTATGGGGGATGACTGCGTATTCAATATTAAGATTACTAGATCTAATAAGCATAATATAATATTAAACTACTATAATACTTAATTAAATATTAATTCATCAATGTCTGATTAAATATCTATGCTAATTAACATATTACTGTTTTGAAATAAATATGATAATGAAAAATACTGTTCCAATCGACATATTTGTTATTTCCCGTAACAGCCTGTGAATGTCCCACTGCTGGGCTAAAGGCCTCCTCTCCTCTTTTTGAGGAGAAGGTTTAGAGCTTATTCCACCACGCTGCTCCAGTGCTGGTTGGTGGAATACACATGTGGCAGAATTTCAGTGAAATTAGACACATGCAGGTTTCCTCAAGATGTTTTCCTTCACCGTCAAGCACGAGATGAATTATAATCACAAATTAAGCACATGAAAATTCAGTGGTGCTTGCCCGGGTTTGAACCCACGATCATCGGTTAAGATTCACGCGGTCTTACCACTGGGCCATCTCGGCTTTGTTATTTATATATTTCTAATTCAGCATAAAAAAAAACTTAGTTAAAAAACAAAAAATCGAAAGTTGTATCTAAACAACTAACTATTACTATCAAAAATTATTCTTCAATTCCGATCAATTTATCAACTTCGTATAAAAAATAATGCTACAATGTTACTTACTTATTATTTAGTATTCATCTACCAATAGGAAAATAATGGCTATCTTAAAATGTATACGTCACCTTTTGTTTGTTTTGCAAAAGTTAAAACAATTCAATGACCACTTCATGTAAAATATCTTTTAGTAATTTTTCGATTAATTAACTTACATGTATTGGCTATTGATACGAAATTACCACTTGAATTGTTTACATACAAATATTTTTATTAAGCGTTCATAAATTAGAAACCCGGACATAGAGAGATCGGAAAATAAATTTCATTTCAATTATTTACGTAACACAACCCCTCAAGGGTCGTCATACTTGTATCAAATAACTTGGAATTTACTGTCACTATCTCCGGGTCCTTTGGGGAAACCGATGATATCTAAGCATAACCGCAAGCGAAAGCTACCATACCAACTGACAAATTAATTATTTAGTAATTTCATTTATAGCACCGCAAAATGTATCTCATATTACTGTTTTGAATTTGAAAATTAAATGTTAAATTAACACCGATTCCGGTTAAATCGGCAAGAAACTCTTTAGTTATTTAAAATAATTAGTTTTTGGTGATTTAAATTTTTTTTTTAATAGTTAAACAATATGTAAAACTCGTCGCGATAAGAAAATTGAACCTGTTCATTTAAGTTAAATGTAGGAGTCCCTACTTTTATCACACACTTAGTTTTTGAGTCTAAAACAAGAATTTCATAATATTAAAAAAAAACATATGTAAGGGTAAAGGATAAGTCTAAAATTTACTCTCAATAAGTCTTAATAAAATATATGACTATTTTATATTCCATTTTTTACCTCATCGCTGTTACAAGCGTGTGTGAAGAAGTGAACGTAAATAGAGAATGTTATAAGTGACCTAAATGAAGAATTTGAACTTCTTTGAATATGTGGCTATTACGTAACATAGCAAAGTTCAAAATTCGACATTAGATCTGCATCCAGTTGTATGTTCGAAACGTCACTTACAGTTATTTATCAATTTATTAGTTTCAAATTACTCTGACTAAAACCAAAACACCTCACATTGTTTTACCGTGCACTATGGATTCAAATTTAGTATAAAAGCAGATATACAAAAAAAATGGCGGGTATAATAATAAAACTACACTAACATACTAATACAATTACAACGTTGTATCAATTATAACATGTAAAGCTAGTTACAAAGAAGCATCCAAAAACATAGATAAATAGAATACCAATCTTTAGTATGTACTATATACAGAATACTAATCTGTAGTAATATCTTTCACATGAAGCGAAACGACTAAACCAGAAAAGTATATTTGCAAGAAACATTTGCATCTTGTCAATTCTAGGATTTACAAACTAAGCAATATTTATCAGTTTTACGACTGACGTTTATTTATTTTGTATTCAGTAACAAATATATAAAATGAAATGTCTATCAAGATCAATCTATTATTTTTTTTGTATACAAATTGATTAATAAAACTATTATCGTCTAAAATACAAATTCCAATGTGATTCCTATGTAATGCTTTTAATCGACAAACGCTATAATTATATATTTTTATAAGAAACGTGTAAAACATCGCAATCGTTATACAGCGACAATACGAATAACAATATTTGAGAATTGATTGAACTTTAGCTTTAAGTTGTTGTAGTGCAGCTCGATCTAGCGGCATGTGACGATAATGTGGACAGATTAAAAATCATAGTGATCGAAGTGGTGATCTGTCAATCGGTGCCGAATGTCGATATCTATTTAATCTCAAACAGATATACCGACATTCATTTTTATATTTAAGACAAATAGATTCAGATGACTTTCTGTTTTATAGTATTACAAACTTTACTAATGTAAAACATGTTTCGCAAAACTTGAATCTTGTTATCAAAACCAACAGTCAGTAGCGAAGATAAAGTCGGGCAAGTTAATTTGCACCATCTGTGCTACCCTGTCAAGATTATCAAGATTATCTCAAAGAGATTGAAGAAGACGATGAGTGAATTCGTTATTTTAAAATGAATATGTAATAAATTATACGTTTACAAGTTTTTATTTAAATATATAAGCAATATCCTTAGTCATATTAAAAATACGAAAGTGAGTTTGTTCCGCTATCGAGTCTTAACAACTCAACCAATCATCATGAAATCTTGCATACACGTTGTCAGGTATACAGAAAAGGACATAGGGTACTTAACACTTCCCACGTAAAATTAAAAAATATATTAAGATTTTTAAAAATAGAATGATAGTAAGTCTTAAGGTTGTCATCATCCGCTCGTCATTTATTCTACCGCAAAATTTATTCATTATAAATAATTGATGAATAATGGAGATAGAAATATTTTTTATACCACATACATTTCCGGAACCGAAAGCCATACGAAATCGCTAATAAATATTATTCACTGAATGTTTACATTGTCTTTTCGAGTTACAAATCCTAGTTGAAATCATTGAGCAAATTATGTTTTTATTTGATCATAGCTATATACACGTTTAAAATTCATAAAAACTATCAAACTGTTAAACACACAAACAATTCAAATAACCTTCTATATCTTAATTCAACATAATATCTACGTTTTAATAACTCAGAGATATTAAAGACACAGATCATACAAACAGAAGAGCCATCAATCATAGGACGTAAAGGAAGCACCCACTTGCCTCAGGCCCCACCGGTTATGCTAAGTCAGACAAAATAACGCACGCTAGGAAACGCCAATCTTATACAATCTAGCTTCCGTCGCGACCTTGTCTTAGGGCATTATTGAGGTTAATTTTAAGAAAAATATCCTATTACGAGTGTGCGTGACTATAAATGGTCCTGGAAATAATGGACAAAATGGTAAGCATCTGCGGGCGAACGGCTCCGCTTGGCTTTGATAGAATAATTCTAGTAGAGTTTTGCTTGATTATTAACCATCTCGGTCTGTCTGGCGGGAAGTAAATGACATACGTTAAAAAATCATATGCAGCAAAGAACTATATAAAGCTTATATATTATGAATACATATTTAATATACTTTTAAATATTTTTTTTTGTTTGCGGCCCTGCAAAAAAAACATTTACCAACTATTTTCTCATCTCATAAAGTATCACTTGATAGGGATTATGCAACTCATGCCATGCCACTCATCAGATATTCTTCCGCCAAACTTACACTTACTACTACTTACTTACAGTATTGTTGTGTTCCGTTTTGAAGACTGAGTGAGATCATAAGGTTGCATAATTAATTTAGAATTTGCGAATTATCTTATCTACTTCATCCAATACTAATGAATATGGAGACGTTTTTGCAATGTCTAACTGAATAAATTACTAAACAAATATAGCATTACACCAGAAGATGCAGCACGTTTCGGATTGTTTTAGTTTATAACATTATTCTATATAACAAGCTATGCTTCGCAGTTTCACTCGCTTGAAATTGTAGTTTAGACAATTGATGTGAGAAGCGTGAATTATTTTCTTGTATACTTTATTCGTCTCTTTCAACACGATCATAAGATTATTATTTATTTAATTTGACCTTAGTCAGCCCGTGACATTGACAGGTGAAACTGTCGAAACATCACACTTATTTATTGACTGTCAATAAATAATCAAACATCGGTTTACAAATACTCGTAAATACCACATACCTGATGGAACCGGCAAAATTAACACAGACGGATTATTTTTCCAATATTTATTGTTTAGTATAGTGATTTATTATGATGGTATTTTACTACTGGCCTTAGGGAATCGTTGAATTCCCAATAACCATATTGCGTGCCTTATGGAAAACTTTAAACTACGTGCTAATACAGCATAATTTATCTGCCAGTAATATACTGGTTATCCCCAAAGAACCATGCATCAATTTAGTCACCGACGTAAATATGTAAAAACTAAAATGACTAGTACATTATATACTCATAAGTCCTTGGACTTTTATGACAGCTGAAATCTTCGTACTATATCTGTATGAGTGTCATGACCTAATTTTAAAGATATCGTATTTTTTATCGTTATCATTTATAAGTATAAAGACACTAGAGCAAATTGTGATATACTAGACACGTATGTATCAAATTTAGAATAGAATAGAATAATCAATATTGTACACCAAAAGATTTGAGGAAACGTTCATTTATAAATAAAAAATAAATTTAATAGTACATATGTACATCTTATCTTATCGCTAAAAGAGCGATCTCTTACAGACAACATTTATGTAAAGTCCATGTTATATTCAAATTATGTTATTCTTTATACAGGTTATAATATTTTTTTTTGCTAATCAAATATAATAAAATAATACGCAAATAATATTAAATTTCAAAAAGTTATCCGTATTATCATTCTAGCTTGCTCCAATAAACAGCGCATTATATGAACCAAGTGATGAATCACCCAGTTTTCCCACCCTTATTGGTAGTTGGTTATTACACCATTAAACGATGGAACAAAGATTTTTCAATAACAAAGTATTATTAAAATCAATAATACGAGATAATATCACATAGCGCGAACAAAATAATCAGCCATGAATTTAATTGCTTTTTTATTTGAGGATGCTGGACAAAGGGAACCTTTCTTCGTAAGCATGTTATAAAACTTTTGATTTAAGGTTACGACTTAGAATTTAAGGTTAAAGTTACATACATTGAATATATCCACTATCTACCGTCTATATATCACTACGCTGCTCCACTGAGGTTTGGTAGATATACTATATATACATGTCGCAAAAAGACTTAACGAGTCGAATTGAACGAATTAAAACACTATACTACACACTATACACAGTGGTGTATGGTGTATACCATGGATTTGAACCCCTGTCCTTACCGTAATCCGAAAATAATATCATATACCCCATTCGTAACATACATCCAGATACACAAAATTCTTAATATTAGTAATACTTTTTAATATACGCATATAATTATTTCACAAATATATAATTTTATATAATAAATATCAAGCAATATTAACTAACTTGTTAAAAAATCTCATTTGCAATATTATTTTGTTAATATCTCCTGCCGTTATGTTTGTATATGTTGAAATTAATATTTTAATCAAAACAAGACTGCTTTAATTTATTCTTTGTAAGTGATATTCTTTGTTTAAAAATATATATTAAAAGATAAGCATAGATTATTGTTATCAATAAGTCAATAAAACATATTATGTTTTCTACTTTATTTTACCTGGTACTATTATAACTTTTATTTTATATTAAAGTTTATAAACATCATATATATTTGTGATAAAAAAAAATCATAAATAATAAAAATGTTAGATTTTATCAAAAATTATCGATAAATCAAATTAAACAAATTTTATCGCAAAGGTATTTGTATTTAAATCATTTTTACAAGTTTTATACAAAGCCTATCATGTTGCAGTAGTCGCCCAAACTAATTAAACGCCTAATGAGATTAAAAAATTAATATCTAATGATTTAAAGATATGGATAGTGCAATCGCAAGAATTAAAATAAACTTTAAAAATCACCGACGATGCAAAGTATCAACTTTATGATAAGAAGACTTGATAAGAAAATTATAATTATTTTTTTGTGATAAATGTAGATTTTAATCCATTCTGTATAATTTCAAAAACACATTGATGATGAAAAAAAATAAAATTAGTGTGAGGCAAGTGAGCCAGTCGCTAGGTAAAATTTTAAATTGATTCCTAAAGAATATGCATTGAGTATTAATAATTAATTAAACATCAAAAATATTCAACTTTTCAAAATATTTTAAGGGCAGTAGAGCCCTGTGCATAGCCCATATGAGTATGTGCCACTAATCAGATATTCTATCACCAAGCAGCTGAAGCGTGAGACAACCAGTGTAGCTACAGGTACAAGAGACAACATCTTAGTTCCCAAAGTTGAGGGGCCTATGGTGTAAGAAATATTAACCATTTACCACAACTATATAACATAGTAGTGATTACTTAAACCAAAAATATGTTCATAAAAAGTTATATAACTGATTATTTATTATTAGTTATTGGCTTATTATTGGCTTATTGGATTTAATATCCGTATTGCTGATGAAATACAAATAAGTTTCGAATCATAATTTAAAACTACCTAACTACTTAGATACCTGACACCATAAGGATAACTAATTTTGGATGAAAATTCAACTTAATTGTCAAAGTCTGAAGGTCCCTATAGTAAATACAATAAATGGAAATAAAGTAAAATTGTCTTTATTTGTATGATATTAAAGCAGACATTTGATTATTAAGATAAAATTATATCGTGCGACCAAACAAGGAGACGTACAAAAAACACGCGTCTAATGAGTTTGTTGGCGTAATTTCTTTGAATTGACATTGGCACCGAAAATGTCGGACCACCGACCACGATGCTGCGACGCTATAAAAGCTTTAGCGAAAGCTACCAGCCCGATATTTGTATCCTATAAAAGTTCAAAATGTTTAAAGTTTCATTCATCAAAAACAACACCTTGGAGATTCTATTTATGACAGAATTTGTATTCAATCAAAAGTTATAAATCTTCAAAATCGATTCCAAAGACAACCAATTATTTAGTATTAAATTTTTCCAATTCATCAAAACTTAGCTGATACTGTCTTTGCTCTTTGGTTTCTCCAGCTAATTAAGTAGAATGTAAGAAAAAATGATCGCTTAGAGTCGCTTTAGTTGGTACGCCAACCTATTTAACAGGTCAGTATAATTCTGTTTAAGCCAATATCTAACGGCAAAGCGTCGACACTGAGAGCAACGACCGCTGCCAATCAGATGGTGAATTCGGCATTTGACCATCCATCAATAATCATATAAATAAAACTGAAAGTGTTAAATTATTTATGGTACCATAAAATTTCGAAAACTTGATTTAAACCGATGAACGTTTATTTAAATCAAAATCACATCATAGTACAGGTATGCTGTCCGTTTCCTCAATTTGATATTCTGACTAGCCGGCAATTACACAACCGGTAACACATCAGGCGCAGAATTATGACCTAACCTGCTTGACAAGACTCCATTGTCGTTGGGATTCTAACCTAGAATCCCGGGATCTGCTGCTGTATAAGTTAACCAACGAGACACTTGAATTTACGTACCGCTGATTCATCACGTAATGTACATAATGTAATTCTCTGATTACGCTGACTGACTGACCTTAAGAATTGGTCCTGTCACCGACTGATTACAACAATTGCATCGCGTAATATATTCTCACACAAATTTCGTTTAATTAAAAAACATTTTTTTAACCAAAAATAAAGGCGCTGGATGAATTTTTGGTTAGCTCTTTAGACTTCCGATTAGGTTGACCTAACTTTTACACTAAGCACAAACACATCACAATTCTTTTTACGATTTTTTCAACACTCGTTAAATATTGTGGTATATAAATTTTTTGAAATTGAATTTGAAAATCAATTGCATAACAGTAATATTAAAGAAGTTATAACTGATTTCCTATAATTTCTTATTTAAAGCATAATAGAACGCATATATAAAAAATACGTAGACAGACTTCTGGTAGTTACAATTAACTTAGATTTTTGATACTATAAGCCTAATACTCAAGGTTAGTTAGTTTTTTATTACCAAATTAATTTACTTTTGGACTACTTGCGTAATAATTATATTACGAGACGAACTGTTTTAATGTGAAGTTCTAACAATGCACCTAGATTTTATGCTCCATTGTTTAAGAAAATGAAATTATTTCGGCGTCAAACAATAGATAATAATACTTAGATAAACAAATTAATACCGTAGTTGTACCCAATCTACAATGGCTTCACTGTGCGAACATGATAACTCTGCTAAGCAAATTGTTAAATTTACTTGAAAATAAAGAATAAATAATAACAGAAATAAACCCTTTCTCAAATAACGTTATTTTTTTTATAAAGTAAATTGATAATAAAAACGATTATTGCAAAATAATTATTGCATCATAACCTTATGCTGTATACTATCTGCCTTACTAATCGCTGTTGTAGGAATAGCGAGTGAATTCGAAACAGATTTCTCTATTTCTGCGACCAGTAATTTTATATTTGAAAGAAGATGTCAAGCACGGTTTAACAATACGAGTACATCGTGTGTAGTAAGGAGGTACAAATATTAAATAAATGACTAATAACGGCCAATATGTATGAAAAAAAACTCAAACACCCTGTACTTGTTTATAAGATTGTTTAATCGTGCCTTGTTTTTTTAGTTTAATTAATTGTAAGTACTATTAAATTTTTTTGATAGTGTGGATCACTTTGAAAATATTTTTGTATTAATTGTACACTAGTAAGCTAGTGTGCGGGAGAATCCTGACAACGTGTATGTAAAATTTATTTGAGTAGTTTAGTTTTTTTTATAGTTTAAGTAGGCGGACGAGCATATGGGCCACCTGATGGTAAGTGGTCACCAACGCCCATAAACATTTGCATTGTAAGAAATTTTAACCACTGCTTACATCGCCAATTCGCATCCAACCTTGGGAACTAAGATGTTACGTCCCTTATGCCTGTAATACACTGGTTCACACACTCAAGTACTGCTGTTTTGCGGTAGAATATCTAATGAGTGGGTGGTACCTTCCAAGACGAGCTTGCACAGAGACCTACCACAAGACTAACAAACAATTTCACTTTCGCATTTGCAATATTAGGATAAGGGTCAACAAAAGTTAAGACTACATAAGTAAGACTGAACGATATTGACTTGAAATAACCAATTGGGTAAAATATTTTATTTCCTTAATTATTTTATGTTTAGGAATACGAATATGGTGCGTTGTCTTTACTTGGCTTTATAGTTGTATAAGTTTATTAAATAAAAGAGTTGCGAGCAGTTCACCTTCATCCATAATAAAAATATCTTATCAATAAAATGACCTACGCTTATCAAAATGCATAGGATTTTATGAAGAATGAATAAAATAAAAATATATAAGCAGTGATTACAAAACAAGCATTTAATTAAAAACATTTATCTACTTTTATTTTTTAGAATTGTTTGTGATTATAGTGATAGGGATTATAGTAAACGAGTGGGCTGCGGGATATATACTCAATATGTATTCATCATTTATGAAATAAATACCATATAAACATATGTCCTCATTACGTAACAAAATAAGACTAAATTCTGTGAAATGCACTCAATAAACGAACAATCTAGCGGAATACGAAACGGAGCAACCGTCTCGTTTCGTTTCAAGTGACCAAACATTGGCCTTAATAAGAGTGTTCAAGTTAATAAATAATACAAAAGCAACCAATCATTTTCAATGCTTCTTCATTTTGCGAGCACTGAAAATACATCTTTAATAAAATATATGTTTTGTCTTCATATTTTTAAATGGGGCCTCGTATTATTGTTCTCACACTCATCATTCATCAATACTCATTCAATTCTGACAAAATATCAGTATTTGTAAAAGGACATCTCAAGAAAAATGAGCTTATGTGTATGGGAGTTTAGGGTTTGTTGCTTTTTAAAGATAATACTTATGCCACTTTTCTTACCTATTACTTATTTTTTTATTTGTTTCTACATCAAAGTCAAATCAAAATCTTTAGTTAGCGTTACGCTTAACTCTTATCGATTGTCACAAACCTTTCACCGGTTCAGAAATAAACACCTCAGATCTGAGAAGAACCAACAAAAAACGTTCAGCGTTTACACAACACACATATAACAATTATGTATTCAACAACAATAATAAAATTATATTTTTATTAGATTCCACCCGTGTGTGAGAGGAGGAAGGCAGATGTTAAGTAGCCTATGTTTTTAGTCAGAAAAAAGCTGTCTCTATTCCAAATTTTATGCATATTGAGTGAAAAAATAACGAAGATCCATATATCTCCACAAACATTCACGTTGGGAATGTCAATTGGATTTGAAAAAAATATTATAGTCACATATAGCCTAGTGACGCTAGGTACATTTTATAACACAGGACCTTGTTTCACCACGTTGCGTCTTTCTAATTGCCAGTATGTTTGATTGAACGCGATCAACTCAAACACTACTAAACGATTTTCATAAAGTGTTCGCCAAAGGACGGAGTGGTTTATGAGGAAGGTTTACGTATATAAATTATGATTGATCAAGGTTTTGTGTAAATTAGCCAAAATATTATGATAATAGTTGAAGATGTCGGAAAAAGGACATGCCACCAAGACCAATGTCCAAGGGAAACCAAAGGTCCCATCCTTCTTTCACCCAAAGCTAAGCTAAAGTTTAGCTAGTATAATATAAAAGTCACTAGAGAAATGAGTTACCACAATATTGTAGTAAAAAGTTGTTTAAGCATTTGTAAGTTTAGACCATCGGCTTTTAAACTAATAAAATCATATGACCTTATTTTTTTCCTAACCTAAAGCAAAACATAAAGGTAAAATGTTTGCATTTTGATATTATTGTGAAAAACTCTGATTAGATATCATTACTTAAAACAAAATGATTCTTGTGAACAATTAAACGTACTCGTATCCGGGAAGTAATTAAATGACATTTCATGTTTTATTTGGGAATTCGACATCCATTATTAAAACACCACGCACTAATTCACGAAACCATACTCACTTTCCCATGAAACCCTAAGGCCTCGAAACCTACTAACAGTGCTATATTATATAAGTACTGCACGCCCTTTACTTTTTGTCTTATACGTTCAATCGTTTTAAAATCATCGAAGTATATTAAATAATAAAACTCTAAAAGTTTTTTTAAAATTACTAGGTATGTCATATATAACGAAGATAAGGATTTTTTTATGTTATAGTTAGACGGGCGGGCAAATAAACAACGGCGGTGTAAGAAATATTAACCACTCGTTATATCGCCAATAAGCCACCAACCTTGGGAACACAGACTTATATGTGTATACCCTTGTGCCTGTAGTTACACTGACCCACTCATTCTTCAAACCGGAAGGCAACAATACTAAGTAATGCTGCTCAGCGGTAGAATATCTACTACGTGGGTGGTGCTTACCTAGACGGGCTAGTACAAAACCCTACCACCTAGCAAAGTAAAATACGGATACCGTGTTGCAAATTATTCCTGGCTTATAATAATTCAACTTGTCTGATCCATATCATAAAATTTTAATAGCACTCAAATTATAAGGTATATATCTATGTACACATATATTTTGATAAAGAAGGATTCTGTGTAGCAAATTGTATCCGGCTTATAATTAATTAATTTATCTCGGAATTGTATTTGTATTAAAATTAAATTGTACACAAATTCCACTGGCTGTAACACTAGATATAAAAGTTGATTACTATGAGTCAACACGTTTTTCTACGAGTTCTAATTTATTACAAACAATAGTTTAAATATTATTTTATTATGTTGATTACATTTAAAACAGAGAACAAGTTGATGAAGTAATTTTATTAAGACTTACGTTTGCATATTATCGCATAATCTTGCAATCCGTGTTGAAATTTCAAAGTTTACATAGACTGAGTAAATATGGTGTGACTCTGGTGTACGCTTACGTGGAATAGGAAGCATATCAATGTTATTAATTAAGGACATTTTAAAAACCATCAAAAATTAACTAATGTTTAAAGTTTAAACTATCACAAGAATTGGCTGCAAATACTGACTATTATTACGATTTCTTGATTCTTAGAAATAAATTAAAATATTACAGTTTTTTTTTCGAAATAGTTAGATTTAAATGAAACGCTTATGATGCGGACTTTTAGCATTTAAGAGAACAATCTAGATCTAAAAAAAGTACAATATTAGTGAGCGAAATACACAAAAAACGCGTCATTCATTAGAACAAATAAAAAATTATATCAATTAAGTAGACACTACTTATAGTATACCAACTGGATTACATATGTATTTCGTAAAAGAGTAACAAAGATCCATCCATCCATTCCACTGTATTGAATACATTTTTTTTAACTATCCTGTCCAAAACGATAACATTTCATTGTCTAACGCAAGATAATGAATTCTTCAAAATGAATAACTAATATAGAACAATATTAGTTATTAATTTTTTGAAAAAAGAAGAACAGAAAAACCTACTGGTGGGAGGGCTTTGTGCAAGCTCGTCTGGGTAGGTACCACCCACTCATCAGATATTCTACCGCACAGCAGCATTTGGTATTGTTGTGTTCCGGTTTGAAGGGTGAGTGAGCCAGTGTAATTACAGGCACAAGGGACATAAAATCTTAGGTCCCAAGGTTGGTGGCGCATTGGCGATGTAAGCGATTGCTAACATTTCTTACAGTGGCAATGTCTAAGGGCGTTTGGTGACCACTTAGGTGGCCCATATGCTCGTCCGCCTTCCTATTCTATATAAAAAAAAACTTAATATAAAGACTTCGCCTACGCGTGTTAGGTTATTACCTTACGTCCTTCTCAATATCCCAGAGCGTGTATGCAAAAGTTCATGATGATCGGTTGAGAAGTTATGACGTAAGAGGGTCACAAATGAATAAACAAGTTAACAAATTCACTTTCGTATTTATAATATTAGTAAGGAATTAAAAAAGTGATTTGTTGTAAAATGCTTGTCACCCTACATTATAGTTTTCTACGATATGCTGCGTACGCCATTTGGCGTCCTAATTACAAATTGCAAAAAGCAACATTGATCAGTCTTGTCTATTTATACGGCCAATAAAACGTATCGACAATAGTTAAAAACAATTAGTATGAATTTCAATCTTATGTATTATTATGTTCGTTTTAAATTAAACTACAATATTCACTTTTGCGTACGAATGTTACGAATTCAAGTTTAAATTTAATAAAGAGTCAACAAATAGTTTAATATTTCTTTTTAAAAATATGATATCAACAAAAATTCGAAGATTCCGTTTAAAATTACTTAATTAATAACAAAATGATGGTTCTGGCCGAAACCAGACACTAGACACCCAACAACATTGCCATTCCACATCATTTGTGTTCTTATGCATTATTTAAAAGCTTGCACCTTTTAAATTTCTTTACTTTTTCTTCTATATTACCTTCTATATATAGAAGGTTAAAAGCGTGCATAGGCGGCCTTATCACTATAGATATCTATTCAAAGCTTCGATCAACAATACCACTACTATTAGTATTGTTGATCGAAGATTCCGTTTAAAATTACTTAATTAATTACAAAATGATGGTTCTGGCCGAAACCAGACACTAGACACCCAACAACATTGCCATTCCACATCATTTGTGTTCTTATGCATTATTTAAAAGCTTGCACCTTTTAAATTTATTTACTTTTCCTTCTATATTACCTTCTATATATAGAAGGTTAAAAGCGTGCATAGGCGGCCTTATCACTATAGATATCTATTCAAAGCTTCGATCAACAATACCACTACTATTAGTATTGTTGATCGAAGATTCCGTTTAAAATTACTTAATTAATTACAAAATGATGGTTCTGGCCGAAACCAGACACTAGACACCCAACAACATTGCCATTCCACATCATTTGTGTTCTTATGCATTATTTAAAAGCTTGCACCTTTTAAATTTATTTACTTTTCCTTCTATATTACCTTCTATATATAGAAGGTTAAAAGCGTGCATAGGCGGCCTTATCACTATAGATATCTATTCAAAGCTTCGATCAACAATACCACTACTATTAGTATTGTTGATCGAAGATTCAAAGCGACCTTTGTGATAGACATTAAGAAAATAATTAAACAAGAAAGTATTATAACAGAGTGGGTTTAATTCTTCGTCACAACATTCCCCCATCTTTAACCATAAAAGTGGTTATTGTGAGTGAACAAGATATGTTTAATGTAGTTTAAAAGGCTGAGATTTTCTACACGCCACGGTAGTTTATAGTTTATAAAACTATCTAACTAACTAGCGCATCAAGCTGTAAGCATTGCAAGTTTTATTAGGATAATCGCTGTCACGGTTTGTTTAATATAATAAATAAAATTACCTTTCAAACCTTTAAAATTTTTGTTTTAAAACATTGTAATTTCAAATTAAAATTTATAATATCTTACAGTGAAATGTTTAATGTAGTTTAATAGGATGAGATTTTTCCACGCCAAAGTAATAAATAGCTTATATTTTTATAACCAACGCAACAAGCTGTAAGCTTAGCAAGTTTTATTAGGATAATCGCTGTCTCGGTTTGGTTAATACATAAAAAAATATACCTTTAAAATATATTTTTTAAAAACATTGTAATCTGTAATTAAAATTTATAACATTTTGCATTGAAATTTTAATTGGTAAATATTAAATGACAGCTTTTGTTTGTCAAAATGTAATCCAGGATACGCTTCCACATTAAATCCTCCATATTATAGTTTATGACTTGTTATTTTTGGTAACGTACTCACTTAAAACTCAACGGTTAAAAGGAACGGTCACATACATATTTCAAGGTAGCCGGTTCACCCTTCGAGTTTGACTATTATTATTTTATAATAGGGTGACCGAAAACACATTTGCAAGTTAAAATTTTTGCAAAGAGTTTTTATTTGACTACGTTGGAGATATTATAGTGCATGCTTGCAAACTGCAAGCAAAAACAGTGCACATTTTATTTCTTCACTCTTATAATACGATTAGACGGGAATCCGATACGACTGGAGAGTTCAAGCGCTTTATATGCTGTCCGAGGAAAGAATGTGTAAACAAAGCCTACTTCTACACTCCAGGATGCAAAGAACTTCTTGAGAGATAAACCTAATAACTTTTTTAAAAGCAGACTCGGGATTGGAGCTGTGGACTATGGGATCAGAGTTACTACAATTTTATTTGTGAAAATATACATACATTAGGCAACATGACAACTGTTCGTAATTACTTCGTTTTATATATAATAACGTCATAAGTGTTGTCCTTTAAGCAATAGGTAGGTACATTGCCAGTGAATGACTGAAATTTATCGGCACGTGATGTGCCATGTCCTATTAAAATAATTCCTACATGCTACCTACCTACGGGTAAATTACTCTTTTGAGGTTTGCAACTTACAATATTGTGAGACAATTCTACACCAGACACGCATTCTCTATACATATTTATCTATATCATATAGAAAATTATTATTCTTGGTTTTTAGCGACACTTGGCTACAGTGCATATCTCTATGGCTTCATACAATACGGCCTAAATTTTCTTAGTTATAGTATTAAGTATATAACAACAGTCAATAATATAATTATGTACATATATTTATAATATGATAATAATTATAAACTAACAATTTTCGGTTCGCTATATCTCTAAGACATATTTCTAGGTCAATGGGAAATTCCCTATAGAATTTAATGTGTGGATATTTCGAGTATAAAACATGCAAGATAGATGACCATTTTGCCTTGACTTGGACGTTTAATTTTTTATGCCGCCGAGAGACCTTACCTCAACCCAATCCTAAGAAAAAAGTAAACAGTAGACCAGACATAAAAACAACAAAATGGTGCTTTACAAGATCACTTTGTTGTTATTATAAAACTAATGGATTTCGTAAAAAAAAATTAACACACACGGAGATAATAATCTAAAATGCTATTGATTGCAACCAGACTTAATAACATTTTAAAACTTTTAATCAAAATTTTACAAATCACGTTCGAAAGAGCCAAAGTAGAACATAAAAATCCATCAAGTTTTCGTTTATTGTATGTAGATGAATTTATGCAAGGCGAACGGGCATCAAGGCCATTGTCAATAGAGTAGGATCGCCATCTGACGGAATCAAAATCAGGACAAAAAACGATAAATTCAAGGTATTTCTATCCGCGCTAAGTAATATAGTACTCTTTACTTACCAATATATATTGCTGTATATTGCGTGCTAAGTTAAGAGTAAAGATAAAATAATGGATTAAATCACAATCAATGAATCACATTTTAACATAATGTTTTTTTGCTAATTCGTATTCGTTACATGGTAGAAGATTTTTGAGATTTATTGAAATATTTGTAATGGTATAAAGACACAAATTTTTTTGAGTAAACTAACGACCATTTATATGGATTTTATTTTAACTCATACTACAAATAATTGTAATTTATTAGTTCAAAATCCATGATTTCTTATAGTTTTTTTTTTAACTGCGACTCATAGACAAAAAAGAGTCCTAAGAAAATTGAATGGTTGGCAATCCTAAAATAGAGACAGGAAATACGATTATTTAGATAAGAACAATTTGTGTTTCCTTTTTGGACGTCCATTACCTACGTACCTACTCACTACTAATTCCACATAACGTAGCCTGGTTAAGACATTCATACATTATTTTTACTTTGGCAAAATGATAACAAACCAATTTAAAAACAACTCCAATAAGTGCAGGTGCAAGTTAAATAAACGTTAATATTTCTTATTATTTTACTTAACCAATTAATCTACTATAAAACAATTATATGAAATATAGTGTTTTAACTATTAGGTACTCTTTTAGTATTAATTTGTCTCTGACATTCCAATTGCGTATGCGTTGAAAAAATATCCCCAAGTAGTTGGCTTATAATCTCTTCTTCATCACTCAGTGGAGAAACTATCATTAATGTGTTCAAGTAGTTGTACGGAATGAGTTAACAATTAAGTTTCAATATTTGACTCACATCTACAAATAGGTGAAGTTAAATACTTTTATTTGGTACATATAAGTGAGTGAGTCAGTGAAAAAACATTTAGAAATTGATAAAATAATAGTCATATAAAAGATTTACGATATAAAAAATAGAAAATATTTAATTTCATTTAATTTACACAGTTTTAAGTTCGATTCTGTTATTTATTCATAATTTACACTATATATTTACCGAGTTTCTACTCGGCACAAAAACGCTGCGACACACGGACAGACAGACAGGAAAGTGATCCTTTAAAGACATTGTTTTTTCAATCTTATAACTCCCTAAATATAGGATATGCTCCGATTCAGTAATGTATCATTATAATCTTAATATAAAAGAGGTATGTAACATAACTTAGCATAAATTAAATTAATAAGTGTTATTTAGGTGATTACTAATGACTTACCTTGTCTGGGGTCATGTTACGTTTTAAAACATAAAATGCAATGTCAACTTGACACGAGTTTTAGATCAAATTGCACATAGAATTCATAATTTCTAAATAGAAATAAATTAATGAACCAGTCATTACATACTTGCTTTTGTTTATTTTAAATGTAAACTAGTCAATGGCCTCTGTGTATACTGCCTGAAAATTTACATGATTTGTATTTATTTTTTAATTCATTTTAGCATGGCAGGCAGGCAGGAAGTGGGTCACTTTTAATTGGTCCCTTTTCCCTATTAGACGCTGGTAGTCTGGCGCTTTACGAAATATGAAACACCTCTTACATCGTCAATGCGTCATCAACTACGGAACCTAAGATTATATGTCACATGTGCTTAATAATTACACTGACTCACTGACCATGTAAACTGGACCACAGGAATACAAATAATTTGATTTAATTTTAATTGGCATTACTTTTGAAAATGCATTCATTTTCTTAAAATCAAATTTTAAGAAAATATTTGAAAAAATACTAAAAAATACACTACACTAAAAAATACACTAATCTAACTGATATATTAACAACATGAAAAGAACCGAAAATCGAAAGTAGAATTTATTATTTAATTGAGATGGTAATAAAATAATTACAGATAAAAATATAAAACATTTTATAGCCACACTGATTGATTTCTTGGAATGTATTCGTTATCAAATAATTCGTAAACTAATGTTAATGTCAATGGTCCTATCCCCAAGGGCAATATTTTGATTCATGTCCGCCGATTTATAACAATACTTTTCAAGGAATTTATTAAATTAATTGTATGTAAAAAAAGCGTGCAACTTAGAATATATGAAAAATTTATAAAAATTATTGTAAAACGTACACATAAGATATACAATTTAACATTTGAGTTAAGACGTTCAAAAACAAAAAAAAATCCTAGGCAAAAATACCTTGTTTATGGTTTCATATTAAAACACCTATATACTTATATTTAGTTACATTTTTATTGCAATGCTTAATAATATTGTCTAACTTCATTAAAATTATTCAAATAATGAATACTATTAAAAACTGAATTATATATTCTCTGAATCATTATCTCTTACTCGTAATTACTTAATCAAACCCAATTCTGGTAAAAATATTTAAATCGCATGTTAGAACAACAATATAGATAAACGCTTACTAATACATGTGTACCATATCTTTACAGCCCGTAAATGTCCCATTGCTGGGTAAAAATCCATTTTAAGGAAAGGTCTGAACTTTTGGAGCTTATTCCACCACATAGTGGAACCTACCTGTCTGTATTTGAATCCTCGGCCCGACGGAAACTCCACATGTGAACATGTGTTTGACTCATTGAATTTACATTTAAGGCTATCACAAGAATAATTAGTTACATTATTAAAGTCTGCGTGCATTAAAGATCGCGAAATCTGCACGTTTCGAAAGAAGTTCTGGCATAATTATGTGTATCCAGATCTGGAGCAACGTAGTGAAATAAGCACATACTCGTATAGTCTGTTTTAACGAAGAAGGAGTAAACATAAACAAACCTCAAATTTACATATTCCATGCGATGTGCTAATAGTGTTCTTCTAAAAGGGGCAAAGTAATGTCGTTTCTGGGCATGTCGATATTTGATTGTCATTTGTCAACATTTGTAATAAGCAGTTCTTGATTAATAAATCTTTATTTATAATAAAATACTATTCCACTTAACTACTCACCTATGTCATATATCTTACTTTAACTATACTTCCAAACTTCCGATAGCAACTTCGCCGACATTCAGAATGCCAATTTACCACGTATATAATGGATAGCATAGAGGTATAATCGGATCAATGATATAATGTCAAATTAATGTCAAAGTTGTTTATTTGTCTTCACTACTCTTATTATTGAACTGGTTATATTTTCTCGATAAAAGAAGAATTTAGAGCTTGTTAAATAGATAAACTAATAATAAACACGTTTTGATTAAATAGTACTTGTTCCTGTTTTAACGGGAACTGGGCCAACGTATTAATCCCTATCAAAGCCTTGAAAGTCATCTGACCAATATCTGCCGCTTTGATATAACCGCGCGTCGTTTCGCCGAAACTAACCATTTCGTATTTCTTTTAAAAATAAATGCTCATTTATCCTACTCTTTCATATTAAATGCACGGCAATTTGAACTTTATGCCTAGAACTCAAAACAGACAATTATTCTTCAATTCAAATGAATTCAAAATGAATCCCATTGACGTCACAATACGCAAGAATTATCAAGTGGTATTTTAAGAAAATATCCGGTATTGCAAAATAATTTTCAATAATGCTCTTAACGTTTCAAATTTACTATACTTACTAATTACGCTGATAAGAAACTACCCACCGCCCCTAAAAAATATTTAAAAAACTTAATTTATTATGTTTAATTTTTTTTACAGATGTTATGTTTTGTATAAACTAATTTTGAACATTCTGTTACCTACTAAAAAATTTATATGTCTACGTAATTGCGATTTATTTCTATAACAGAAAGACCAAGTTACAGAATTTCGTTTATATTTACAAAAATAGAACATACAATAAATTTTAGCATAGAATAAATTTTTTAATTTGAAGTTACAGCAAATATCTTAACATTTCTCACAAATGTTTTAACACGGCCATTATCTTATTCTCGTTAAATGCACTATGATAAATATTTACCGCGTTAATCCGTATTTTTTTTTAAGAAATAAACGCAACGGAAGCTTTTATGTTTTAAAAAACATTTTTTGGGTTCATTTAGAAAGAATAAATTAGGTGTAGACTTACTGCAGTTAATGTCTTCCTAGAAACTTAATCTTCATTAACATAACTTTAGTCTGTAAAAATATATAAAATCAAGGTTTAAATGAATTTATTTATATTTCATTTAATTTTGTTATTAAGATTTAACAGATGCAAGTTCTTGAAATTACAAACAGGAAACACGTTAAATAACAGTTCAATTTAAAGAAGATTTAAAATGCAGCAGCGGTTAAATCTATGTATATTATATAGCTAATAATAAAACCGCAGTTTCACCTTTGTTAAATGTGGATTATACATGCCCGTTTCATGATGATGTGAACTTGCTTGTAGTTTGCAAGATTGCAGTTTTATGGTTACTGCTCCGCTTTTAGGGTCGTACCAAGAAGATACAGGTAGGAATAGTATTATAGCCAAACTCAATAAATAGGCTATATAAAACAAAACAAAAAATTAAACCAGGCTGTTAGTTAGCAGTATAAGCGTGTTCAAGAATACAACATCAATTTCATAATATTAGTAGAGATTTAAGAATGAAGCAGTTGGTTCGTATAACGAGTAACCAGATAAAAAGGACTAACAGTTACATACTTCTGGCATCGATTAATTAATTTTTGGCACAAGCTTTACAGAACCGAATACCCTTGTGTACTACTTGTACTCCGGTGGAGAAGTTTGCTGGTTATGTTTCTATATCTTTTTAAAACATAACTTTCTTTATGATCTTAAAAACATAAGGTTACTTATAAGTCCACTTTTTAAAACTTGTCTTGTTTAATAATACTAAACAATTACCTTACATAAACCGGTCCGACACTTTTGAATGTACGCAAATTGTCATGTCAACATCTCTCAGGTTCCTAAAACTAGATCCGTTTGAAAAACGACAAATTGAAACTTTAAAGTTCAATATACTGAGTTTAAAATGACTCAGAGTCAATTTGATCGTGAACTAATTCTTTAAGTTCAGTGACCCGGCAGATGTAGGTGACGTGCCGTCCTCGACGACCGTGAAAACGATTCAGACTCCGAGATGCGTGATGTCCATGCAATTATAATACCTATTTTCATTAAATTATAACACAGTATGGTACTGACTCTTTATCTGTTCGAAATAAATGGACGCAGTGACGTAGATAACTCGCTTTGCATAAAGGGATACGCGACATTATAACAATGGTCAATAATATTTGCTATATTAAGCTGCGTCTCCAAAAAAATAAAATTGGCAATGTTTGTGATGTCACCACGTGTTGTGGCAAAAATTTCTTTGATTA
This sequence comes from Nymphalis urticae, assembly GCA_905147175.2. Classification (NCBI taxonomy): domain Eukaryota; kingdom Metazoa; phylum Arthropoda; class Insecta; order Lepidoptera; family Nymphalidae; genus Nymphalis; species Nymphalis urticae. Next base: position 9,187,175 of record LR989998.1, on the reverse strand, counting down.
AATTAAGTTATCAACAATAATTGTTGCAGTATTGTGCGATTGTTGGAGACCGAGTAAATTTTAAAAGTTATCAAACATAGAAAACTATTTGAATGGAAGAAGAACGTATAATTGTGGGTCATTAACCTTCTTATTGAAGGTTTAAATATAAAATTACCTATATTTAATAATAAACACGCTAAAATATCGAGTGACAAACTAGAAACTGCAACTACTAATAAAATTTACCGAGTACTATAGACACGTTTATAAAATACCATGTTTATATTTAACAATATTCCGATTGTGCAATAGCAATTATTTTCAGCAGCATACTAATTGTAGTAGGTACTAGGGCGAATACGTAAAGTGATCGCTCTAAGATAGCTAAATAAATTCCAGGGTTTTTCTTACTTTTTTTAAAGTTATAAACCTTATATCTCATTCAATTTTAGTATTATCAGCCTAAATGTCAAATACAATCACGATTTAGCATTATGCTGACAAGGTAAAATATCTGATGAGGTACCTATCCAGACGAGCTTGCACATAGCCCTATAACCGATGGATACAACAAAAGATGGTCATCACCAGGCTTAAATTAAATTAAGGTATTTCTGTCAAATACCTTTTTTTTAATTTCATTATTTTTATATGCAATTTTTATAGCCACGTCACACAAATGTCCATTTACAATTTAATTACAAACAACAAAAGCATGAATAGCATTATTACCGGTTGTCACTCAATTAATCGATTAAGATTTAATCAAGAAATTTAAATTGTTTGACAACTAGTCCGTTGACGGCTACAGTTGTTATATTCTTATTCTACACATTCCACTTATAAATCTCTATTTAAAAAAAAGTCCACTATAATTATTCAATATGATTATAAAGACCAAATTATATAAATTAATTTTGATCGTTTTAATTTCTATTTGTCCACACATTAAGAATTTGTAAGAAATAAGTCCAATTGAAGTTATTTTGTAGTAGAGTTACTGTGGTATTTCTTTATTTTAGTTCTTTATTCTTATCTTATCTAGATACTTTTATTTATCACTAGAAGTTTCACATGCATATCATCATCATTCGCTTACCTTTACTTCAGATCGGCACAGTGTATTTCTAGTACTATATTAAATAAGATTAACTGTCACATGCAAGCTATGTTACGATGTTTCCCTTCACCGCCGAATGCGAAGTGAATTATTATAGGATAAATAACACATGAAGATTGTGTTTGCCATTGCGAACCTGCGATCTTTGATTAGGATTTGACGCGAAAAGTTTACGTGTTCTAAACACCGGACCATCTCGACTAACTTATATAAAGAAACTATAATAAAGGTAACAGCTGCATCACCAACACAGAATCCATTACATAAAGCATGAGTTATTTTGTTCCTCAGTATTCTTGCGTTACGTAAGTACTATGTAATATTATTACGATAAAATCATTCTCTCGATATATCTCTGTCTATTATTTATTCTAGAGCGAGCAGAACCAATTTAACGCAAACCAAGACTTTAAAAAGAAACACTTAACATGATAAGATTATATTAAGAATTACCTTTAAAGGTATTTTATTAAATTGAACTATCACGTATTTGGAGTAGGCAGTACGATATTTGCGAGAAAATTGATACAATCAGCCCGCATGGTGAATACCATGCGATATAAATAACGTCCCAATTTTGTAAGTCGTTACCGTCGTCCAAAGGTCTTTGCCCGGATCTATGAAACTTCAAAAAATATTATTATAAGCAAAAGGTATTTAATTATTTTTTTTTGTTAAAGTAGAACATTGTTTACAAATTTAGTACTTGCAGCTTTGATCTATACTTTAATATTTTATTTTATGCTGAATATAATATCCAAAACCAAGACATATATTTGAAGGCACCGTTTGATGGGTTACCGTTATTTCAGATCGTTTTATAAATATAAATTACTTAAAGTCATATTGTTCGTCATCTAAGTCGGAAAAAGTCGTACATCTTAAGAGCTTCTAAGGCATGCGCTGCGTGAATTGTTAAAGTAGCACGAAAATAATGAAAAGTAGAATTATACCTGATAAAATAAAATGTCTAAAGAAGTCTACGATAGCATACATCTATTTTCTAAGCAGATACACTGCAGTATCTTTTTTTTATCATTTATATTTTGATAAATAATAAAGAATTATTTGCGAAGCTTTTTTAGTTATAAGTATAAATAAATTAATATGTTTATTATCTTAATGATTCAATATATAACAGATTTGTCCTTCACGCTATATAATTTAAATGAATATCGAGTTGTCACAAAATAAAATAAAAACGCGCAACAAAAATCTACATCTATTAATAACTTTATATATATTAATATTATATAATATAATATTATAATAAAGCGAGCGCGAATTTTGTGAAGCAAATATTTCATTTCAATAAGAAATAATTCAACATAATATTATATAATATACAAATTAATATTCAGAAAAACTGTTCAAATCATTAAATACCTTTATAAGCCGCCTGTTGAATTTAAATTTACAATATAGATTCATTAATTGCCTAAATATCCGTAAATACAAATTGTTTGTATAAATATATAAAGGTGCAAAAACCACGGAACGGTTCACCGGCGCGTTCAAGGAAAACCTGAACAAACAACTGAGATTAACTCAAGTAGGCTTCTGTGTTTTGTTATATTAGATAGATTTTAATATCTCACCTAAAATAATAAAACGAAAACATCGTTTCATTTTGCGTCCGATAGTAAAAAGTAAGAGTATCGATTATATTTTATATAAAGTTGTTTTAAAAACTTAGCTCAGATTTATTTTTAAGCTGTCGTATATCTTGTTAATGATATAAAAGCTAACAAAAAAAACCAGCGTATGTTCAGATTTTTTTTTAAATATAATATTAAGTTTTAATTTATTCTTGCCGCTGTTACAAGCGGTAATGATACGTTATGTTAGCACACTTATTAAATAAAATATAGAATAAACTTATTTGTTATCCTACCCATCAAATATAATCTTCTAGAAAAATAATTTGCCATTACTATATTGTCCAGTTTTTTTAATATATAACACATTTGAAATGATCTTTTTTTAAATTATAAATCAGTCTCAAAGCACTTAAATTTATTTAAGCACTTAAGTTTTATAATCGCTATGATAAATATGCCAATGTGACCGAACCAATAGTTATTATGCTAATATAAATAAAAATTAATCATTATAATATCCTCTTAAAACCAGATCAAAACAAACATGTAGTCTAATTAATTATAAGTGCTATGGGGCGACAATCCGCATAACCGGTGAAATGAAGTGGCAGAATAAACGGCTTAAGTGCTTTCCGAGGCACGGGAGTGTACACTTCCAACTTACAGACTCCGGGCTGCTAAGAATTTTCTGACAGAAAAACCTACCTAAAAACTTTTACTGGCCCGACCTGGGAATTGAACCCACTCTACTTGAACTTCGGGTCTGCGGCTTTACATCTAGCGACTAGTCCAACGAGGCAGTAGCATATGTATTTATATCGTGAATAATTTAAACGTATTATACTTAAACCAAAATCTGAACATTAACTTTTTTAACTTTTATACATAAACTCTGGCCCTCAGGTTAAACAGTCTTATAAGCAAGGCAGTTAAGCAGAATACGCATAATGAAATTAATTTTAAACTAGTCACGCAAGTTAATTTTAATTATTTCCTGGGAGTGTAATAGTCTGAATCTGTGTGCTACATATTTAAATAATATAATTTCTGCTAAGATTCTAAATAGTAATGACACTGTAAAAAATATATTATTTTATTATTTCTAGCAAGCCGAATCATAAAATTGTTACCATATACATTAATTCTATCATGAGTAATAAAGCATATTACCCTTGCAAACTATAGCTCGCTACTTTGTTCGCAAGGACATTGGATATTATGTACCGTAACAGCCTGTGAATGTCTCACTGCTGGGCTAAAGGCCTCTTCTCCCTTTTTAGGAGAAGGTTTCGAGCTTATTCCACCACACTGCTCCAATGCGGGTTGGTGGAATACACATGTGGCAGAATTTCAGTGAAATAAGACACATGCATGTTTCCTAACGATGTTTTCCTTCACCGTAAAGCACGAGATGAATTAAAATCACAAATTAAGCACATGAAAATTCAGTGGTGCTTGCCCGGGTTTAAACCCACGATCATCAGTTAAGATTGACGCGTTCATACCACTGGACCATCTCGGCTCTTTTATATTATGTACAGGAAATTATAATTAAATTGAGAGATTTATTTATCATCTCATTAAAACCACCAGAAAAAGAGCAACCTATATGTTAATTAAAGCTATAAAGAAAACCATTCCAGACAAACATTAAGAGCGTTTACCAAGTTTGTAACGACATTAGCAATTATCAAATTATAATTACCAGCTTTTTATTTAAAAGTTGCCCAATAGACCAAGCCAAGGATCGAATAATTTAAGTACTAGCGAATGTTTTAGATTTTTGTAAAGAAAAAAAAGTTAGTGACAAAGTTAGTATTATACTGCCTAGTCGTAAATGTGTTTTTATCTGTCTTCGATTATTAAGATTTCCTGTTGATATATTTTATTGTATAAACACGTCACGTAAATTATTAGGGATTTAATAAGTAGCTTTAATGAGTTGAAATTATATTTCAGTTACAAAAGTGATAATAAAGTCTAGGAATGTATAATAGAAATGATAAAGTTATCTACATTAATTTTAATTTTGTTTAAAATAAATCCGTGTTTACATTATTTCAAAAGAGTATTAAGTTTTATTTTATGCTTGCTTAACTGTGTAAGCAAATAAGTTTAGACATGGTTAAGTTTGGTTCCTATAAAAAACGTATTTCCATTTAAATATGAGTATTTTAGTTTATTTTTTTAATTATGATTTTTTATTGAAATATTATTTTTTAAATATCAAAGGTATGTAAGAACTAAATAGCTCCATGAAATCGCAATTCCGTCTTCCACGTTATCTGCGCGGGCGCCGAACGAGTTCAGATTTGGGTGCGATTATCTTATCAGTCCCCCATTTTGTGACGTCGTGCAAAGAATAACCGATATTGGATAGAGGTCAGCCTGCATAATTGTTGTACGAGTTTCTAAGTTTTCTTTATTTTAACTGCAATTTATTTACCTATGTGCATTTTATTTTGTATTTAAAAAAATAATAATTATTTGTTAGTAAAATAGATACCATACCGTATCAATACCGTATAAATATAAGTTAAATTGTTATTAATCAGGTTATTTGATTAATTATATGACTTTCATGCTTATTTAAATTTATAACTATTTCTTAGTCTATGAAAAAGTTACTACAATCAAAGAAATGTTGGTAATTTTTAAGTTATTACCCAAATATTAGTAATTAATTGTTTTTAGTAATTAGGCAAACAAACATGTGTGAAATCAAAATTGTATTACAACACGGTTTCCGACACTTTTAGGTACGGCTTGACATATTTTTATGCAGTGTTATTAAAATAGAAACAAAAGTTAACGACTTTCCGAGGAATTGCACAAAATTTGCCAGATTCTTTGGAAACGTACCTTTACAACACATTTTCCGTATTGAAAATATCGTAAAGTTCCTCTTTAATGTATAGTGCTTTTATTACTCAGCCGAATAATGATAGATAAGGTTATGATTATCGTTAAAGATAAAATTTAAAAGACTTCTAACTAGTGATAGGACAGTGCTGACACACGGCTTTATGATCTACAATTTAAATTTATATTAATATAGTACTTTGTATGTTTCAATATTACCGTAATTTTATAAATATTTTTTAATTAAATCAAAGCCAAAAAATCTATCATCATGAAATTTTGCATACACGTAGTCGGGGGTACAGAAAAACACAGGGTCCTAATACCCCTTCGACCCTCACATGCGGACGAAGCCGCAGGAGAATTAGTTAACGATAATTCCAGTCATAGCCAATGTATCTATGTATTATATTTTAATCTCTTCAGCAACTAACTTCGTCATGTAATTTTTTGGCGTCATTTCCGTTTCACCGTAAAATTTAACTCTTAACACGTCTTAACTGAGAATGTCGGTTCTGTACTTAAACACACTCTGTGACATGTACATTCGCAATACTCTCCTTCGGAAACCGGTTTCGCTGGTGCGCGAGATTCTGCAGGATTTGAGCTTAATGTTAAATTTGAAAAGACATTGAACCTAACGTAACGGCAGTTAACATTGTTTCGTAAATATATTTCAACGACAGATACATTAAATCGGTGCTTAATTCGGTAGCGATTTTCTAACAGTTGAATAATTTTTATTTCCTGCTTGTTGTATGTTTCATTAGATGATTTATATTAATCAACGTATTATTTTATTATGTGAGCGAATTTGAAATACCAATCATTCACACTAATTCTTACGGAACGACAATTAACGTTCATCTGAAATTACAAAAGTTGTTTTAATGTAGATCAAAGATATTTTTTCTATATGACAATAGTATCGTTTAGATTGTAAGTAATAGTTACCTTAAAACACCACTTCAAAACTATCCCGAGCTATTTACTATTGAATAACACAACACAACCAAAGATATTGAATTACTTCATTTGTATGGTATCCATTGTGACAGACTCAAGTGGTTACCTGATGGCTATTATTGTATCACAAAACAATATCTATAAATGATATAATGTTGCAATAAACATTTACTTGGTGGTAGGGCTCTGTGCTAGCCCGTCTAGGTGGTTCTATTTACTCATCACATATTCTACCGCCAAACAGCAATAATTAGTATTGTTGTGTTCCGGTTGGAAGGGTGGGTGATCTAGTGCAACTAGTATAGATTGTTACTTTTGCTTATTTTATTTTTTAATACTTATTCTGTACGTAGGCGAATTGACCATAATGGTAATTGGTAAGTGATTACCGCCCATAGACATCGGCATTGTAAGAAATATTAACCAACCATGCGCCACCAACCTAACCAAATTAAGATGTTATGGACCTGTAGTTACGGGCTCAGTCACTCCTCAAACCAGAACACCAAAATAGTAAGTACTTATAAGGATTTATACAGCAACAGCCCGTGAATGTCCCACTGCTGGGCAAAGACCTCCTTTTTTGAGGAGAGGGTTTGGAGCTTATTCCACCACGCTGCTCCAATGCCGATTGATGGAATACACGTGGTAGAATTTCAGTGAAATTAGACACATGCAGGTATCCTCACGATGTTTTCCTTCACCGTCAAACACAAGATGAATTATAATCACAAATTAGGCACATGAAAATTCAGTGGTGCTTGCCCGGGTTTGAACCCACGATCTTACCACTAGACCATCTCGGCTTTTTATAGGTTGTGTTAACCTTATTAACGTCGTTAATTTGTCCGTTGGATACTATAAACTCAAAAACAATATGGTATTGACTGATACAAAATACTTGAGATCAATAAAGGATTTTCGGATTTTTTATCAATAAAGTTATGAAACTTTCTTTTAAGGGAGGGGCGAAAGTCATGAAGTCTTTTACTTTACTTTTACCTTTTAGTCGTCACAAATAATTTAAAAACATTCAAAATACCACTTTAAAAACGCAGTTACCGATACCGTATTAAACTGAAACATTGATTTTGTCGCTGAAACGGTATGTTTTGTTTTAATTAACTATAGCGGTTTTTTTTTTAAATAAAATCTTGTTAACATGTGATATGTAGGTGAGGGAATTACTTAATTGTGCCCACTTTCGTTTGCAATTACACGAGAAATCGCTAAAAGAAGCTGAGAGGAACGACGATGTAAGCATAGAAAATAGATAGAAATTCAAAATTAACAAACATAGAAATATAAATATTTTTTGACTCGTATTTTTTACAAATTCAATGTTATTGTTTTATTTACTAGATAAGCAGGTAGTCCTTTTTTATTTTGTCCATATATAGTAACGGGAATGATATATCTTATCCACCAATCCGCTGTGACAGGAATAAGCTTCAACCCTTATCCTTTAGATTAGTGAAGGCCTTTGCTCAGTACTGGAACATTACGCGTTAGTAGTTACTTACTCTTTTTTTTAACTTATATTTAAATAAAATAGAAAACAGTAATACTGTAGAGGTACTGTTAATAATTATAATACCAACTGTTTTTTTTTAAATATTAATATTATAATAATTATATAATATACCTTATAATTTACTTTTTTAAGAAAACAGACTTGTTAATGTAATGAGAAATCTTAACTCAAATGGATAAAGGCGAAACAGGTTGTTAAAACGTTTGTTTACAATGGTACGAGAAATGTTACTAAAAGATTTGTTTATTTTCAATTATCCATTGCCGATGCCTTGTGACCTAACACACATTCGATTTATAAATGATGTTTTAAGCAATCTCCGCAGCTTTAAGCTCTACGGACTCGTTTGATCGGCCCCTCGAGGCTTTTTACACCTTATTTAAGCACTAAATTATAGTTTCCGTTTTACTGTTAAGCGAAAAAAATGAAGCGAACAAAATGTTTATGCCTTCAACGAACTCCTAATAATTATTATTATTATTATAAAAGCTGTAACATAAAATGGATTAAGAGTAATACCTATACGTTTTACAAAATTGATTTTACTGTATTTACCACTTAACAAAATCCTTAAAATTAAAACTTACATCGTAACTCCAGGTGCAAGACACCCCAGCAAATTTGGCTACACATCGACCCAGCTCGACGTCCTCGTGCGTCGTGTAAAGGTGCTTCAGGCAATACTTGACATGAGGAGCGACTCGTCTCAGTGTTTCTCGAGATATAAGCACTCCAGGTCCACCCATACAAAAGTTTTCATTATAATCTAATGCTAAAGCGTCTCTTTCAGAGCTTGTGCCTCTTCCCGCTTGCCCTATAAATTGAGGTTTTCTACTATCCACAGAACGTAAAAACTCTCCTAATTTATCTCCTCTAACATAAACGTCGTCATCCGCACGCATGAACCACTCAAACCTTTCACCGTAGTGCTCGTACATGTATAGCAACATAAGAAAAGATTTCTTTTGAGGAGGATAGCTATCATCAACGCTACGCAATGGAATAAGAGGCAGTCCCGGCGCCCGCGACACTTCCGAACTGAAAAAGGCAATCCGTCCAGGTAAATCTTGCGCCCAAGTATCAAAGACAGCCCTAGCCCTCGTAGTTAAATATTGTTCCGCTGTCATAACACCAACAAACACTAGGGTTCTGTTAGAATTGTAAATCGTTTCATCAGTTCTTAAATCTATAATCGACAAAGGGTCTGGAGCGACGTACAATTTCGCCGCATCTGGACATGCTTCAATAGAAGTCCTCGAAGATGTCCTTAAGCACAATTTCAAAAACACACCAAGCGTGACACCGGCTACAACGCCAGCCACCAGATGCATCCATTTACTTCTTCGCGGCATCGTAATAGGACTACCTCAACAAACGCACCCACTGTTACCCGTCGTCCGCATGTGTGCATTCCAGGAATTTTAAGTTTTTATCCCTTTTTCGGCGGGGGTAGATATTAGCGGGCGGCTTCGAGCCGCTTATCACATGGCCGATACTATCGCGTCATGCGAAATCGAACGACACTATCACGGTGTCACGAGCTAAATATCGAATTTTGCAGATGTTATCGGTGGAGCGAGCGCGGTGAGTCGCGACGCGTGTCGAAATGCGACCCGTTCATTTTACACGGCGCTAAACGATGATACACGAAACCCGTTCAACTCGTGCGCCGCCCGCCGTGCAACTGCCAACTACTGCAACTGGACTGTCTCAAAACAAAACTCAAGCAGCGGTAATTCCGGCTGTCCGCGCAGACCGTAGCTAGCTATCTCACTTTCGCGCCCATGTAACCGTATTTAGCTCCTTATCTTAGCTCATGTGTGCTATGTTCGAATGAACTTGTCCCATTCATCGGCGAACGATGACAAGAAATGATAGACAATTCGCTATTTATTTCGAAGCGAGCATTGTCTGGCAGACGACTGGCGTTCTGGCGGAAATGTTTCACTACGCTATTAGTGAGGAACTACGCGGCTACGTCAAAGGCGAAGATCTCATAAATGCCAGTGGCGTGAGCAGACAAGCTATTTGCATAGGAGTAAATTACTCGCTTCCGACGTCTTTTAAAGATTAAAAGAACAAACACATAATTTTATGTAATTTATAAGCCATCGATTTTATTAAGCATACATATTGTAATTGTAACATATTGTTGCCATCAATTATACTAAATTGACATATTGCCGCATATAGCTTATTGAAACGTAATGTTTGTTATGATAGACATCATTTCTTATAACACTTGCACATAATAATAATAAAACTATTAATGGTTCATGCACTTCGCCATCACAATTATACCTACCAAAAGTATTTGGTACTAAAATTTCCTGAAATTCAGTAAATATTATAGTTAAAGAATATAAATTGATAATAAGATTAGCTTTATGACTTTACAATCGCCCGATAAATTGTAAAATCTAATTGTTTAAAAAAAACTTCAAAAGATACTAATAAAAATAAATAGATAAAGTTGATTTCAAATAGTTGTATTTAAAAATTGCAAAATATACTTATAAAAATAAATAGATTAAGATGATTTGAAACAGTTTTGTTCAAAAATAAAATTTATTTATTATTTTTTACAATAGATCGCAGTCTTCTTATATTGAAATCGATATTTTTTTCTGGTTATATTATAAAACATAGTATTGCATAAGTAGCATTGCTTGTATGTGTTACTTGTAAAATGATAAAATAATTGTTTTATGCAGTTTAAATGTTCAATGGTCACGAGTAATAAATTAAAAAAAAAAAAAACTATAATTTTTACATAATATTTATAAACAATTTTGTTTAAAATAAAGCTATCCTTGCTTTTCGTGTATTTTTTTATTATTATAGCGATTTTGGTAATATCATGCGTATATGTTCTTACATTTACGTTTGATGACCAAAAGTAAAGATTTTTTTAATTCAATGGAGTTTCATCGGAAATAAAAATCAAAGAAATAATGCACATGTGTCGATGTTAAGACGTCGGGGAGTCATTTGTTTGACAGATGGGATTACGCAAATAAGGGTACGTACAACAGTGGATACTGTTTTATTTATAAATATTTAGTTTAGATTTGTTTTTTAGTTTAGATTATTAGTTTAGTAGACACACCAACTAACAACTTTTATGTATATTTGTATTTGATATGATTCAAATGAAATAAGTACTTAGGTTTAAAAAAAAGAAATGTAATTTAAAATGATACTACCTACCTATTAAGAACATATTTGATATAACAAAAATATTATGGCAACCCTAATCAAAGGTGCATTTAGTACGGCTGAGTCACTTAGGAGGCGTCTAAAAACTAAACTTCATTTTAATTTGTAACATTAGATGGGTCAGTTACAACAGGAAAACGGCGGACGTTACTTTTATTGCAGTGTTATATACTTATTTTTATTTAATTTAAAGCATAATATTCTAAACACAGATATACCCAAATCTATCCTAACTACGTATGTCTTTGTCAATTATCATAAATTATTTGCAAAGTTTAAAATTTTCAAATCTTGCGAGGCCATCTATGTGCTTATGCCTTATATATATTGCTACATTCTTCTTTTAGGACGTCTCTTTTACTCATTAGCTTATCTCAAGATGTAACAAGAAAGAGAAAAATGAGTGTGGGATCGTTATTTCACAAGAATAAAATAATAAAACTATAGTTACGAAAGTAACTTGATGGTATTCAAAATTTGTTGCACAAAGCTTAAATTTTGAATTGCAGAACCGACTATCTAACCATTATCATTTAGTAATCATTTAATTAAAATTTTCTAGAATAAACTAGAATACCCAAATATACCTGTTACCAGCTGAAGTGGCAGTGGGCTGGTCGCATTTGCGGATGGAGATTGAGAGCTGAAGATCGAGCTCAGTGGCGAGCAATTGGAGAGGCCTATGTCCAGCAGTGGACGACGTAGGGTTGATGATGATGATGATGACCGGAATTTACATAGACAAATAGACAACTTGTTATTTCTTAATAGTTGGATTCAAATGCAAAAGTAGATAACTTCTGGATCCTTTTCTTGGCATCCTGTGCGTTTTCTCGGATTAAAGTCAGAATCTTTATTCAACACTAGCCCATCTCAAATTTGTACAGACACGTACGAAAAAAATTATCAAAATCGGTCCGGCAATTTAATCCGAGTCCAATGACATACACATGTATAGAAATATTTTGTATATAGTAGGTAGACACATTAAGCTGGTTCTTCACAGGTCTGAGAAAAACCTCACCAGCGAAAGAAACTCAGCAGGTTATTTTTTTTTCTAAAAATATTTGTGTATATTTGTATTTGTAACGATGGACGATCGTTTCATTTAAAAAAGCATTAATCTTATCACAGAAATTAACGATATTTTTTTACAATTGAACATTTTTGAACGTTTCATAGGACCCTGTTGTAAAAGCATATATTTCTATTTCTCACAAAAGAATCATTAACCAAGTGCGGTTTGGTATAATTTTTAACTCCCTTATACTTATTAAGACAGTATTCTCCAATACCTCTGTATCGAATAATGTAAGCATTACATAAAAATCATAGGTAATGTTTAGCCTATAAGCATGGAGGTAGGCGTTGAAAAGTTTTCTGTTGTAGGTAAAATAAGGTATAGGACTATGATATACTAACCTCCTATATATCATGTGTATATTCTTCTTAAAAAACCACCGAATGTTTTGTCTAGATACGCGGTAATAAATACGAAAGTCGACTATACTCTTGGTTATAAGTACTAAAACTGATACGTTTGGATTAAAAAAAATTAAGGGTCGTATTCCACTCGTTATATATTCACGTGAAGACTTTAAAATCCACATAAAGATTGGCAGCCATCAATTTTGATTGCTGATTCTACATTACAGGCACTATAAGTAAGTGTTCTTAATAGAATCAATTAATTGAAAAATTATACTAAAATGATAAAAAAATACTAGATAATTTCTGTACAAAAAGTAATGATATCCCATCAAAGACATAAATGTGAAAGGAGAACGAATTTCAATATTATGATATATGTCTTGGTCGTTGACTTCAACGACAAAAGAAGCGAGATCTAAATGGGTGCCAAAGTCAATGGTCAGTCGTGAAATTGATTTACAACTTAAATTATTTTATAACAACTTAAAATATAATTTATCCTTATAAATGATATTTTATGATAATATATTGAAGCCTAAAGTCTGACTGGGTTCGTTCTCATACACGAATTATTATTAAGTACCTACTAAAAAAGTCATGGAAGAGAGGTCCATCGAACATAGGGATGTTCGATGGCTAGTTTCTACCAGCATGCTTTAGAATTTGCGAAGGCTATAATATAAGTTTTTGATGGGATTATATCTTCTCGTCATGTGTATATTCTTCTTTTTTAAAACCACCGAATCTGTAAGTGTTGCGTGCCTTGTTGTATGAAGCTACTAGATACTGCATGCTCTTAAACAACGCTGTAGGTTATGACAACTATAAACAATTCAGACTGCGAGAAAAAAAACACAATAATGAAAATAATTTTTATTTTTCATTTATGAGAAGCCATACATTGTAAAATCACGCTCTACTCATAAGTATTCACGGAAAAATCACTAACAGTTTCCATTAAATTAAAGTAAATTAAAACTGTAACATTAGTAGACAACATCCTATTTTGAACCATAAATACATACATTTTTAATAAAAAAAAAATATTTATAATATCTAATCCAATCTATCAGAACTTAATTCGGCAAATGGTACAATAAAAAACATTTTACCAATCCGATAAAGTATATTTTCGCCTCTAATTGTTTTAATCGTCGATGATTTTGCGTTATTAGAATAATAATATATTGTATTAGGTGTAATAATATTCGTTAAATTAAAAAAAAAAACAACGAGAGGCTTTTTCGTCGTTATATTGTTTATATTTAAAAAAACTTTTAATAAAATGGACCAAATGATAACGCAGTATAATAAATATAAAAAGTATGATTTGATTTTTAAATAAGTACGTTTACGTATAATTAGTTTATTTAAAAAAAAAAGTAACTCGTGTACAATCAAAGTAAGTGACAATGCCTAGTTTTATCATTCTCCGATTTTATATGGTGCGACATGACTAAAAAATAAGAACGACAAATTACCCAGTTACCTACCTTCCTGTTTATAATTGAACAAACTTTAACCAATAATAATTACAGTTAATAAAAGCTTATCACTCTGACAATATTTAATAAATGTAGCGAGTCTTCAAATTAAATGTTTTACTAACATGTATAAATTTTACATAGATAATTGGTATTTATACGGTAAAATGTCACAAATTCCATTGTATCCTTTTTAAAATTTAAATAATATTTCGATTATAGTTTAACGCTGCGTGATGACATAACGTAATCCAACGGATATCGTTAAGTATGACGGAACTATTAATAAAATATAATATCTTTTCGGTTTAAAGAGACTGTGGCGACATTTATTTTTTAAGTTCAAGTGTATCCAAATATATTTAATAAAAAGACAAATATATAATTTAGAGCAAATAAAAAATACTTAACAGTCAACAACACGTTCAAATGCAGTCTTATTATTAAAAACAACATAACATAATTTGTCTTTGTAACACTTACTTAGTGACTTATTAAGTGAAAAAGAGATAAAAAACGGTGATTTTAGTAATAAGACGGGCACACACGTATATTATTTACTATATAAATTTAATAATTTCTTTACATATTAAAATATCTTATTAATACATATCTATATAGTTTCAATGCTATAAAGCATAATTTTAATGGACAATTAAAATATACCCAAATCTCACCTTATATACAAATTAGACTAAAGATATACTATAGTATGCAGACTGACAGCTAAGAAAGATTTGCACACCATTAATGAGAAACGAAAGCGTTGAGTTTGCTTTTATTAGCTTCTTGCATCTCGGCTTGTTCACTAACTACCATTTGCCATTTTAAATGTATTTTATCAAGGAACATCTTCGAGATAATATTGAGTCGAATTATATTTACATTAATCATTAAAATATATGTTTACTTATTCAAAATTTCCCATAACATCAATACTTCTTATTTGAAAAACCGAAATCTAACTTTAAAAAACCTTCTTTTTAAGCCTTGGTATATTACAGTAAAATATTAACATTAGTACCCTCACTTATAAACGTTGTTTAGCGGGTGATTAGTTAAACAATATGTGCTCTCTTCTTTTTTTTTTGAATGTCACATCAAGAAGCCGCTAAACAACGTTTATAAGTAAACCTTTAAGTTTTCCATGAAATCAGTAGGGTATTTATTTTAATTTTTTAATTTGACACTAGCTTTAAATACATTACGGAATTAGATAAATAACCGAAACTTACATTCATTGAAGGAAATGAGCAAACAAAGCAAGAAAGCAAATAACTAAATACCGTGCCATAGCAAAATCGTGCATAAAGAAAAAAATAATTCTATAATTGCACAAAAACATATTTAATACCTTATCCTATTAATATTACTATAATTTCGCGCATTACTTAGCACTTATTTATCCGAAAGTTTTAAAATTGTAGTCACATTTAACCCTATGACCTCAACAACCTACAAAAGTAGAGAATAAAAGGCCGCCTGCAACACCGAAACAAAAAAAAAAAAACAAAATAGCCTGCAATCATGCTTTCTTTTTTATTTATTGGAAATAAAAAATGATGTTTTTTATCTATATTTATTTACAATAAATTTATATCAGATCACTTATTTAATTCTGTAAATGTTTATACCTTTATTAAATGAAAGGTATTTTTTTCACTACCTATTATTTTTTGGCAGTGTTTCCAATTGGGTTTAAATTCAGAGCACAAGCGACATAAGACAATAAGAAAACCAAAAAAGTGGTTATTTTATTAATTGCTTTTTTTTACATTATCATTAGATCTAAAACTAAACTCTGAATTTGCTACCTTAACCTTTATTGTATTTACTTTCTCATGTTCTAAAAAATAAAACTTCAAATGTATTAACTTTTTAAATAAGCCCATGTAATAGATAAACTGAAAATTTAACACAGATATAATAATTATTTTTATTGCCTTTTTTGTTTAATTTAGTTACCATACAATTAGTATGTTTTATATAAATAATGAAAGTTGTCTATGTTTCCACTTTTGGAAGCAGTACCTAGGTTTATGTCGTTACTTATGTATTCTAATGATCTGGTATAAAATTAAATTGAAATTTTTAAAATCTAAATTAAAAATAATATGTTTGCCATGTTAAGTTTACGAACACTTTAATGGTTAGATTAGATTGATGTAGAACAGTCTCATTATTGTTCAAGACAGACAAAACTTCTTCATATTTCAAAAATACAATAAATGCACAAATTTAGATTTACATATTTCCTACAGATAGCAGAACAGTGTTCATCACAAAATACATATTTCATAAGGTTACAGGTTTTTACACATTTATAATCTCAATTTACATAATATATTATAAGATTTTTCACTTCACTATAGATCGATGTAGTTTGTTTTAAAATTAATTTCGTTTTTTTAATTGTTAAGAAACAAGTTCGTCCAGCGCCTTATCCTTGTTGAACTCGTGATTAACGAGCGCTGCAGATGCTCTTGCTTCAGAAAACCCGAGATCTATTAATTCCCCTAAAATCAGGAGACATTCTATCACCTGTAATGTGATACAATATAGATTAATATGTATATTCAAAGTATTAAAAAAACTTTTAGTAGGCAAGGATTTTTTTACACACACAAGGAAAGTTTTACATAATTGATTCAAAATTATTATTTAATGTTCCTAATTTTCCCATAAGCAGTTTGTGACTGTACAAATTTAAAACACATTTATGTCGGTATACTATATTGACCAAATAATTAGATTGTTTTTGAGTTAAGAATAATGAGCCATTGAAGTCATTCCAATACATTACATATTATGTACATGCAACTTTGAAACTTATGAAATATTGTAATAAATTATTTACAAACTAAATTTTTACTAAACAAACATTGATAACATTGTTTTTGTTTATCAAGTAGATAACCTTGAAATAATATCATAAAAAAATTGATATATCTATATTAAATAAAAGTAAAAAATTTACAGTGTGTCTGACAAAGAAGAAAAACAAGAATTTTAATATTTTAAAAATGCTAATATTTTATAATGAAGTGAAAGAAGAGTTTATTACCTTTTTATCATTTTCGCCTACAATACTACACACCCTAGCAACTCTGTCAAGTGGAAAGCCCATTCCATGTATTTTCTGGCATATATTTTGTAAATTCAATGGTAATTTTTCATAAGGATTTGGTAACTTCTCAATTTTTCGTTTTCTCCTTTCTTCTCTTTTATCACTGCTTGATGATGATCTAGGCATAATAGTGGGGGCAGGACTTGCATTGTAAGAACGTTCATTGGCTCTTTGACGTGCTGATACTAATTCCTCATTCAATTCTTTGACAATATCAGGAACACTCCTTGATCGAGACTTCACTGTGTTTTGTGAAGTTACTGATGGATTTCCTTCTTGAATTTTAGCTTCAGGAACTATATTGGTATTTATTGGAGAAGCAACATATGGCAAAGGTCCTTGAGGATAAGAAAAATAGTAAGGCTGAGGTATAAATGTAGATCCATTAGGTCCTTGTAATTCACCTGAACAAACTGGTAATTGGGTGCCATAATATGTTCCTGGATATGGTTGTGCAGGAACATAATACTGGTAATTAGGTGCATAAATGTTTTCAATAGGTATATTATTATCACAGACATTTTCTGCTTGTACATAATAACCATTTGATGTTGGATAATGTTGAGGAGAAGAATATATTACACTTGGACCTTGAATCTGTTGGTCTACATATGCATTGGGTAAATATGTAATACCTTCGATTTGTGCCTGAGTCGCACAATTAGTATATCCTGGATAAACTTGATCCTGATTGAATGTTTGAGCTTGACAACTAGAGGTGGAATCTCTCTGACTCTGCAGTACCTGAGCTAATAATTCCATATCATTTATAGTTTTAAGTTCTACATTATCAAAGGGACTAGATGTATCATTTTCAAAATCTTTGAATGTAAGGGTATCAATATTATGACTGTATTGTGGAATTTTAGCCATTCTATTCTGCATTTTAAACTCTTGCAGAGGGTCTGGGTCATCAAGCAAATTGTTATACTGGTAGTTAGACTGAACTTGTATTGGCTGAAGAATGTTTAACTGAGACTTCTGTGCAGAAGCATGAGGGAACTCAATGTCTGTATTGACTGTTTTGTCAGCATCAGGACTATTGTCTTGTGTAGGATTATCACAATTATTTTCTGGTTTATCATCAGGTGACATAGCACTTATCTCATCAGTACTGGGATAGGACACCTCAGATACACTTAATTGTTTCAACTTCTCTTCAGCCTCAGCAGTTGCTATAGCATCTAATTTTTTTTGTTTTGCTTCTTCTAATAATTGTAAGCGATGGCGCCTCTCGTTTTTTTTCGTTTCTTTTGCACTCCTTAGTTCTCTAAGTTTAGAAAGTACATTACGTTCAAACGTGGAACAGTATTTGACAGAATTTACAACGCTTTGCGCTCGTAAAGGACACTCTGTAACATTATAAGGCAATTCGATTCGTGGTGGCCTTTTATACTTTTCAGATATTTTAACGGGAACACCGTCCATGAAGTCACCGAAATGAGACATATCAAAACTTTAAGAAAAACGACAAAACAATAAGACAACAATGTTTGTTTCTGTATACTTTTTGCACTTTTAAGGTTACATTGTCTTCTTTCGACGTCATCACTCTCAGCATCTGATTTATCACTTATATTTCCAAATTAAACTCAGACCCTTAACTTCCATTTTACTTGCTAAATATTTTTATTAAATATTACTACACAATTTACACAATAATAATTTTTATTTTTTTTACACTGATTTGACAAAACCTTTTGACATCCAATGTCAATACAATTTATTAAAGTTACAATATATAAAAAACATTATCATGTGACAAGCGATTGGATACTTAGATCAAAACATTCAATAAATTTGTAGGTTTAAATTATTCTTCACAATACTATTCGTTGATCAATTTCAACGTTTTTTCTTCGGTTTGTATCACTTCATTAGATTTGTAGCTTATTCGAAAATGCAAAAAAATTAACCTTTTAAACTATATTGCTGGCAGACAATGGAATAGGTCGAAACTCAGTATTTGAATTTAAAAAAAAGTGTATCACGTGTAGACTTCACTAGCGGGTGTCAGATGTCGCTAGTTTTGCTTCCTTAAGTCATGGCGGATTTTTTCATTAATTTATAGATTTACTTTCGAATTCGTGGGTAGATTTATTATAGCCGGCGTCGAAATAATAAATGCTCGATCTGTTCGCAAAGAGGGAGCTAAGAGACAAGCACGTTGAACAATCTTCGATATTATTAGCGACATCAGCCATCGACATATCAAGGAAAGACGTTTGACGGATCGTCTCGAATTTCGGTGGTGTAGTAAATAAGAAAAAAATCAAATTTCGACGTCGCCTTAAAAATTACGTGTAGAATGACACAATAATCGACTGAAGATAATAGACGTCATCAATTATAGCGGTCGGAGCAAAGGTTGGTACTGAAAAATCATATGATTAAGGGTGGTCTAGCCAGATTAATTATATTAATTATTTTGGTTTTGCCGACAGACGTCGAGGCAGTATGAATGAAGGT
Source organism: Nymphalis urticae (assembly GCA_905147175.2). Classification (NCBI taxonomy): domain Eukaryota; kingdom Metazoa; phylum Arthropoda; class Insecta; order Lepidoptera; family Nymphalidae; genus Nymphalis; species Nymphalis urticae. The sequence continues at coordinate 9,167,380 of LR989998.1, read as the reverse complement.
GCACCTATAGTATACCATGGGAACGGTGGGTTTGAAGGACCAGGAATATACATGATACCGGGTCACGTAGAGAGACAGACTCCACGGCATTATCCTCTAGAAATGCTGCAGGTTATGGGTGGCTTAGGTTCTAGAGGAGGCGGCTCTCCTGGACACGGCACGCCAAGGCGGTGGCAACCTCGTAAGGAGCGCCAACCCACTAAGACAGATAACACTGCTTTTGGGTATGAGTCAGATGACTCCAGTCTATCCAGTAATGCTTCTGGTTCAAATAAATCAAGTGATAAAGGTATGTTGATTTTTATTTCTCTTGAGTGTTAAGATTGTAGTCACATTACTTTGTGAAATTATTAATTCTAATAAAAAGAAATTCCTTGGAATAGCAGAATGTTACAATTTTAATAAATACCCTCATTTGATATTTAGCACTATTAATAATTTAAATTTCGAATAAGTTAAAAACTTTTTCAAAGCCTAATATAGGTTTCAAAACACAGGCAATAACATTTTTTTATACCATGCAGAATTTCTTATAAAAATTGTGTACAAAAAAATCTCATTGTTTTTATATTAAATTAATTGTGTGCAGTTAAATTGTTTATTTTAGCAGTATTTCTCTATTTCCAGTCTGTTTATTTGATTGTCTATCATTCTAGAAACCTATTATTGGCTCATTTATTTTGTTAAAACACTATTTTTATAAAAATAGTGTAAACTTTTGCATAACATTTTTTTTTAATTGATGTCAATTTTACCTGCTAAGAAGTTGCTTTCATGGTTTTTTTTAAAGTTAGGACTGATTGCTTATGTTTATGGAAATCTTTGGTCATTTTTACTTTTACACTTTCTGCAAACAAATAAGTATGTTATTAAGAAATTATTTCTATACAAAACATTAATGAAAGAAAACAGCTACTAATTTAACATGATATTATTAAACAAGTAGTCTGTGTCTGTCGGTATAAAACTAATAATATCTATAAAATCATAACTTAATTGACCTTATCACCCCCGAGATATGTGATTAATAATTTTGTAAAGATATGTTTTGATATATTACTATTACTATGTAAATATTTATTAACAAATGTTATAAATATTTACACAATAAGCATAAAAATAACTATAATTGTTTTATTTAAGAAAGATTATTAAGTACTAATAAATTACTTATAATGGTGTTGGCAACCAGAAGTAAATGGAAGACAGACTCAGTAGACACATGGACCTTAACTGAAATCATAGCTTCAATTCTGGCCAAGCAAAAATGATTTTTCGCATAACTTAATCTGTAGTAATTTTTTTTTTGTAAGAAAACTCAATCGAATGTAATGTTATAAGTTAAATTTTTAGTATTTCAACTCTAGAAACAAGATTGTATAATATATTTTATCAATATGTAAAATTATTGTATGTCATGTTTACTTGCTTGCGTCTATGTAGTATTACAGTAAATCGTAAAATTTATCTTCATTCTTTAACACATTAACTCGTTTAGTTAAACTCGTTCGTCACGACGTAAGATATTCCTAGTGACGTTCAGTTTGTCGCATTTTTTTACAAGTAGGTATAACGTAAATATTATCGTCGCTGCATAAATAATACTATTATGTAATCGCTTGTAACATTTTAAATTGTCATGAATTGTCATACGGTGATGTACTTTTATTACTAGACTAGTTTCCGTACACCGTTTTGCCCGCGTTAAATTTATATTGCACAGTCATCTATTTAACTGAATATTGTCCAAAAGTTATGTGGAAAATTATAAGAATCAATTATTTAAAAACGATTAGACTTGACAGAAATCACCTTATATTTAATTACTATATACTGAGAAACAATAAAGTGTCGCCCGTCCTTGTTTATTTATTTATTTATTTAGGATCACCAACATGACATACAGTAATAATTACAAACGAGAGCTTACTAACTAATAGGTCTAAGGGTAAAAGTTGTCATACTTATAGGTAACAACGACATGTTCTTGCATTGTTCTCGCATAGCGTGGCTTAGTTTGCCAATCGGTTTGCGTTTATAGTTACGGTTCCGCTCTATCGGGTTATCACGTAGTTTAATAGTCTTCCTCAATAAAGGAACTCTTAATATCTAATGCAATTTTTTTTTCAACTTGAACTGGTCCCTGAAATTTTTCACGTACTAAAATACAAGTTACAATATACTATATACAAATACAATATATATATACAATATACAATAGATACAAATGACATAATCTTTATTTAAAGTTATAATCTATTATTTTATTCGTAACCAGTTTAGAATGGCAGCTTGTCTATATTGGTTAAAAAACAATAGTCGAAAAAATTAAAAAAATTATAGCGTTTTAAAAATAAACTGCAAGGATGAAATAAATGTAATATAAGCTTAAATATAAATTTCGTTATTTTGTATAACCAAGGAGTGTGAAAACACGTCGTTCTATGCTGCAAGTAAAAAATGAACATACGTAAGTACGCTAGCGTACAAAATTGAAATATACCTAATGTTTTCTAAACCTAGAGAGAAAGATTGTTATCATATGTATTTATTGTAATAGAAGTGACTGATGCAATGCGTTATCTGAAGCAAAATACGTAACAAAGTGCTTATATTAAAAAAACAACATTTATTGATATTGTTTGTAAATATTGCCATATAATAATATATTTCAAAAGATCCTTACAAAATATAGTTTGTATTGTAGTTTTGTTTTCTATAAAGGGGGTCTTTAAAATCGACACCATAATAAAAGGGGCTCAGTGACATATATATTCAGACCTGCTTTGATAAAATCAACAACCCCGACTGTCAATTGAAAAATTCTTCGCCTACAAAATTTCAACGTAAATATGATTTATGTACAATGTACATATTTAAATGATGATATCTGTCGTTGATTTATATATAAGTGGTCTAAGCTTTTCATCGAAATCATCAAATCCATGAATATAAATAACATGTTCAGCGAAAAACCTATGAGCAAACTGTTATGTTTCGTGTTTATGGAATCGTAATTAATGAAATGAACGCAACGCAAAACTAGTCCATTAGGAAATGACTAGTTTTTTAACAACTCCAATCAGTGATAAATGAATTACACATACTTGGATGTCTGTCTCGTGGAGTTCTGTTATTGATTATTATCTGCACCGCAGGCAGACATGATCATATGTGATAATAAGTAGATAGTATTTTGTTTTGATCGTTTGATCGTGCAACCAAAAAACTCAATGACATGGGTCCAAAATTAACTAGTCTTAAGTCGATGTCGTTTTCCTAACCAACTAAAGTCTAACCGAAAAATGCAATACAATCAATACAGATACGTTTTGAACAAATATAATTTTAAAACAGCTTATTCGTTAATGTGATCATTTTGGATTGTTATTGATAAAAATTATTTGGATTTTATATCAATTAATAAATGTTATGCATAAAACGTTTGTACAATTTTAAGCCTTTGGTAATCCAGTTTTTTAGGCCGTTATTTTTGATGCAAATAATATTACACATCGTCAAATAAAATAACCTTTTAAAAATCATAGAAGCCATCCCAGGTGAAGGCAGTCGTGATCGTGAAGTCGGTACGGTCTCCCGCGAGTGGCGCGGCCGCGGTCGGCGTGAACAGCGACAGCGTCGAATCGCGCCCGAGCGATATCTAAGCGCGGCTTACCCATTCCAGGTGAAATTTACACCGGATGACCTCCTGAACGGTAAGTGCCCTTTTGAAAATAGAACTATTTATTGATGACAACTTAGTTATATAAACAAACTGGTGAGCACGGGCTTTTACTATCGAACGGCTAGGCAAACGCGAATAAAGTGCCATAGGAACTTCCCCGCCTACGTACGAAGCGCTTTGAATCCACATTTATTATTCGCACTGCGAAACTGTGGAATGCTTTGCATGAGTCCATATGTCCTAATAGGTACAATGTTAATGTTTTTAAATTAAGGGTAAACGGGTTCCTTCTGCGCAGGCGCGCTACCATGACTATGCTTGAGATCAGACAAGTCAACGGTCAAGCCTATTACCTGTACAAAAAAAACAGGCGCTAAAGTATTTAAGAAACTCATTCATTTAAATACAATTCTTATAGAAGGTGATCTCCAAAACTAGTTTCGCTTTTTAGAAAAATAATACTAACAAGTATAATATATAATTACGATAACCAGTTATTCGGTTTATATCAATGGTCCAGGTGACCGAAATGATTTAGGTCACGATAATTATCCTTTCAAAAGACAAACGGAAACAAATTTAAAAGAAAATTGAATTTAAATAAAGTAAAGGATGCTAGGGGCGATTACAAGGTGTAAGAATAAATGTGGACTTTATAAATATGCCATAAACTAAACCTCACAAAACAACAACGATCCTAAAAGATTTTTTCTAAGGAACTGCTTTTACTTAAATAAAAAAAGTTAGTAATAAATTATGTTGCTTATAAACTCGACAGGATCAAAATGGGATACATTGTCACAGGAGATTTGGGACAAGTTCATCAAATCTCAGCAGACGGAGGAGACATTCCGAAAGAAAATGAACTTATGGAGATATCTTTACATCACCATTAAGGTATATAATTATCGTTACATTAAAAAACTTACCATTTACAATATAGTACTCGATATGTCTATGATTGTGGTAAGTGGTCGTATTACTCACTGATTATGCTATTAATTGTGTTTATTCTTTAACAGTCAATATTCCCCCGCTACGGTCTATACGTGGTGGGATCAACAATGTCCGGTTTCGGGCTAGACTCGTCAGATATGGACCTCTGCCTGTACGTACGTGCGATAGCCGATTTGGAACCGAGAGCGCATGCGCTGTTACATCTCAACTATATTCTCAATTATATCAAAAGCTTTGATCCTGGTGAGTTGGATAATTTTCTTCAATCGCTTTCTTTTGTTTGTTTAAAGTTGATTGTTTACTATACTAAATCAGTTTTACTGTGGTAACTATTGGTTACTTTATCAAACGTTTTTTCAGATAACAGATAATATTTAAATAAGAGAAATCTCAATGTTAAAACCATTGGTTTTAGATCAGTTATGAGTTAGTCAGCAAACTTTTGAGTTTAGTGCCTCATATTAATCTTCAAAACACAGCAAGTAGTGTTTAAGTTTACTTAGAATATAATCTAATACATAAACGAGAACAACTAGTAAGCAATGCCGGTATAAAGTTAGTTTAGAAAAATAACATAAACAAAGTGCAATTTTAAATACTCCACACATTCTCTGAACATAGCGGGTAGTATAGTATACGCAAAACCCAAGAGTTCAATGGTTAAGTGAGAGGGATTATGTAAATTTATAAGAAGGTCCAATTGAACCAGATGACCTTGAGAACGCGAGACGGATCATCGTACATCTTTAAAAAAAAAAAGTAAATCTAAAAAAATGTTATACAATCCGTATTCGCCGAGGTGGTCGTCGTTAGTAGCCTCGCACACAAATTTGTACGCAGTTCGCGTACGCATTTGTATATTTAATAATTCCACTTGAGTAAAAATATGATGTCATTCGGTATACGCATTTTACCCAGCATGTATCGCATTATAATATGTTTTTAATGTATTAATAATTTGTTTACTAGAAATTATGATTTTTGAACGAATTACTGAGATTGCAATTTATTTATTTATTTGATAATCCAACAGTTAACATTTACCTTATTATATAAAGTATTATGTGACATGTAACTAAAACTAAAATACGATTGAAAAACTATCTAGAAGACGGTCTCTCTTATACTCTTCACACACACGTAAGAAAATTAAAAGGTTTCATGGAATAAAATTAACAGCTCATAAAACTTCATTTCTCTTTTACTATGAAATTATGCTATTGACTATTTTTTTTTTCATTAACAGGTAATATCTTTATATATTGTATAATAAGCTATAGTATAATATACCTCATATTCTATGGAAGAGATCGCTATGTAGCGATAAGGTCGCCAAAATTGTATGCTCCTTTTATTTAGTCTGTATCCATGTTTTGTATTTTTTTTTCTCTTTGTGGTGTACAATAATATATAATATAAAGTCTTACTTAAAAAAATATATATATGATAATAATTATTCTACCACATACAGGAAAATTCGTTTTTATCTCAGTATTTCAATTGGTAACGTTTTTTTTTATAGGCGCGGAATTGATCCAAGCGAAAGTGCCAATTTTAAAGTTTCGTGACGAACGTAACGGGCTTCAAGTCGACTTGAATTGTAACAACGTGGTTGGCATCCGGAACACGAACCTCCTCTATTGCTATTCTAGAAGTGAGTAAGCTTGGTTTTTTATATTTTTGTAAGGGATATAAATGTGTTTTTTTAAAACTAAAATTGAGTCGTGTACCTTACACGACTCAATTCGCCAACTGATTGGAAGCCTGTATCTCCGTCTATTAATATTGATATTGTAATTTGGTATTGTATGTTATGGATTCCAATGTCAATATTGTTATACCTAATACATATAATTGAATTAGTCATACAGTTTTATCCTCCAAGATGTAAAAAAAATAATATGAAAAAGCAAGCATGTTTGATCATATTTTTTATTTATATTAACGACTATTTGTGTAATAACAAATGTAATCGTTCGTCAGTGGACTGGCGCGTCCGGCCGCTCGTGGCGATCACGAAGCTGTGGGCGCGCGCGCACCGCATCAATGACGCGCGACGGCGAACGCTCTCCTCCTACGCGCTCACACTCATGGTGCTGCACTTCCTGCAGTGTGAGTACACCCCCAGTCGATCGGTGCGACCATTTATCGACTCGGCGAACCGACGTCCTCTATAATTTGTTTGCGGACAGGCGGCACGAGTCCGGCGGTGTTGCCGCGTGCGGGCGAGGCGGTTCGTCCGCGGCCACACAACCGCTGCACGCTCGCCGAGCTCTTTCTGCAAATGCTCAAGTACTACGCGGAGTTCCCGTTAGTATTCACGCTCTTGTTTTACATAGATCGTCTAAAATTAGCGACTTAGACCAGACCGGTATCGGCCGAGGATTACCCGCTACTTGTTTTTTTAAATTTAGAAAGCCGAAATTAAACGATCACTCCCTTAATGTGTATCAATACTAAGTTCCTCTTACTATTATTTTAAACATGTATTAAGCAACACTCGGGAACAAAGACGTAATGTCCGTCGTGGCCGCAGGTACGAGCAGATGGCGGTGTCGGTGCGCGCGGCGCGGCGCGTGCCGGTGTGGGAGTGCCGCGCGCGCGCCGCGCTGGCGCCGCACGCCGACCCCGCGCACTGGAAACTGCTCTGCGTGGAAGGTACGCGCCCGACCACCATCACCATCTATAGCCACGCACTATAATATGTATACTATAATGAATCGGTGACAATCGTTGCATAATCACTTCCCGGTTACAATGGTGAAATATTAAGTTTCCGATTTCGCAGTCAATACATACCCTTATTAATTTAAATATTATAAAAAATATATAAATTACTTATTACACAATACAATAATGTGTACTAGATTTAGTTATCGTTACTATAGTCTCTTTCAACTGCGAGAGGGTAAAGACAAATAAGCAAGAGGTGACATTGAATTGACGCGAGTTTCGTAAATGTTGAAGTAAATTTAATTTTATATTTAAATTTAATTTAATACAAATAATTAAGGCATTGTATTGTTTTATATATAACGATAAATTAGCAAATCGCATGGAATATATAAATCTAAGATTTGTTTATCTTTACTTGTTCTTCGATTGGAATGGGCTATAAAAGTATTTCATTTGAGACGATTAAGTTTTTTGCCGGTTCTACATTCATTTCATTTCATTCATTAAAATTTACATTTCAAAGCGGCACATTACATTGGATTTATTTTAATCTTGTAACATTACGATTTAAGTGTTTATAAATAGAGTATTTTTTTGATTATGGAGTTGACGAGTCAAAAAATTAAACTTCCAAATCACCAGAAGATTCATTTGTCTAACACTAATAGACTGTATTTCATTTCTACTTTCGGCCACGAAAAATAATTATTATTTATTTTATTAATAACACAGAATACCTGCCGCAAGCTCATCTTATTACAAAATAATAAATCATCGCAATGTTTAAACTCGTTCTTTCAGAACCATTCGACTTAACGAACACTGCTCGGTCGGTGTACGACCCGGAGACATTCGAGAAAATAGTCACCACTTTCCGCGAGAGCTACGCGCGCCTGAGCGCCGGCCTGCGCCTGCAGGACGCGTGGCCGCAGCGATGATACCGAGCGCGCCCGCGCCGTGCGTGCAGGAGCGTGCAGGAGCGTGCAGGCCGCGCGTGCAGTGGCCGTGCGTGTAGTGTGTCGGGGCGCGGCTGGCCCACGACCCTCTGGGAAGTGACCTAGTGCTGTGCAACTGGAACCTAATTTCCTAAACTACCCTAAGTTTCCTCCACACCAAAGTGATGTTAAAAATTCTCGTGCCATTATTAGGGAACAGTGATCAATATAGAGGCTGTATTTATTATGTTATAAGGACCGATGCGATTTGAGCGACTTTGGATGTAAATATAGTTTAAGGCCGTCTAATGAGAGCCTAATTTATACAAAGACGCGATAGGAACCAAAATCTTCTGTGTTGAAATGATATATTTTTAAACAATGATAGTAAAATATATATTGAAGCATGACTCTAGTAAGTGCTATAAAATAAATAATATAGGATACAGTCCCAAATAGAGCCAGTAATAAAACATAACAATAAATAATTAACCTCACGGGCTGTGATATGCGACTGATTCCCATGTAAATATTACATAGATATAGCATAGTACTTAGACATGTGTTCGAAGTAATTCGATATAATTGTACAAGTCTCTCCCATCAAAATATCCAGTACTCGGGAACAGAAACATAGATAATAACATCAGTGCAGCTAAATTCCACTCTAAATTAATATATACACTGTAATCATTTCAAAGTTATATTAAAGTACATATTTAGACTGAAAGTTTAGCCGCAGTGATCACATGTTAATAAAACCTAGTCGATTAAAAGTCCTTAGTTATTAAAAACAGCTAAATTTAGTTCCTAACCTTGCTGTTATCTCCACTACATTAGCCACTAATAATGTTAAGTCGATATTGTTAAATAATACCATATTTTATATTTATTTATACATAAACAGATGCCACTATGAAAATATGTTTGAACCCCATAGTGTCATGTGGTCCAGTGTAATAGGGATTGGAACGGCCATATTTATTTGTAAAGGCCATCACAATTTACTAATAAGTTAGAGCTTAAATCTAAAGTAAATCTTAATTACTTATAAAGAAATATTAGTTACAAAATTATAGAGTTCATAAATAACTAGTTGAAAGTAGTGTAACCATAATACAAACTTTGTCTCCTGTTGATTGTATTCAACACGACTGATCTATTTGTTAACAGCTCATGAACACAACGGGCTAGTTGTTTTGAGACAATAACTGCAAATGCATTTCCCAATGACATTTTATATACATGTATATATAATAAAACGGTGCTGCGTCCATATGCGTCCTATTCGTTTTTAATATTTATATTGTTTATTTATAAGTTATTTATTATGTGTATAGTGAGGATGGAGAGAAACAAAAAATATTCAAATGGTTTACGATTGAGTTTATGTAAATAGTATACATATGGCGAGTAAAGAGTAAATAGCGAAAAAAACTTCGAAGTTATATGTATAATCTGTGTTTAGTTTTAAGCTTGGCGGTGCATCGGTGTGTTGAATTTTATATAACATCGCGTTGAGTAGGGCTGTACCATTTACAACATCACAATGGTGACATAAAAAATGTAGCTTTATTGGATATGAAAATTCAGATTTGAAAATTTTAAGAAAACATTCCATTACCATCGAAATATTATTCATAAATTGTCACATACCTAATATTGCAGCCATCCTTTTAAAACTTTTGAAAAGTAATTTTTATCAAAAAAGGGTGCTACTGTTGATAAATTCTGCTAAATGCATGTTTTTAATGTTAAAAAGTTAGCTAGAAGTAATATAACGAAAGTTATGGTGCTAATTTGTTGTGTTGCCTTATATTATACACAAAGCTAAGCCAGCTAAGCTACATTTCTGACATTAATATAGTCACTTATATAGGCTTCCACCTCAGAATTCCTATATTGAGGTTAACTATAAGTGAGGCATATCTTTAAAATAAACGAAAAGATTGTACAATTGTTATATCTTAGCATATAGGAATTCTTTATGAAATGTTGTTAAGATGTACACCAACCGTGTTGAAACAGTCATACAGTCATAAAGACTACATGAAATAATGTTTTATATTACCATTTTGTCTTTTTTTAAACCATGAGTTATAAATAAAATAAATTCGTAAATTTACAATATATTATTATACATTTGTTTGTTAAAAGCTAAAAAATCTGAAAAGTATGTAGTAGTACTTACATTTATTTCAAGCTTTTTATTTTATTTTTTTCTTAATTCTGCAGCCCTGTAAACGCTTCTTACCCCATGCATCAGACATATTCGCCTGGCAATTATATAAGCATTGTTAAAATAAGTTTTATATTGATTTTATGTAAGAGGCACTTTGCCACGCTGAATATAAAAAGTACAATAAATAATATAAAAAAATGAATATTCTGTAAGAAAACTGTTTATATATAATAGTGTCTCAAAAGATATTAATTTTAAAAAAATTGTATAAAAAAAACAAAAAGCGAAAATATATATTAAAAAAAAAAAACAAAAAAAAACCAAAAAATCTAAAAAAAAATATACACAAAATATAAAATAACGAAAAATTTCTACTTTGACTTTTTATGGGGCATTTTAATATCATGCATGTTTATGTAAAGTATTAATTGCTCTTGCCTTCGAAATGGCACATGCTAGGATGTGGAATTTAAAAAAAAATAGACAGATTATATATTTGTATATATATTTTTTAAAAATCACAACCTAGCATTAGAACAATTATGACCGGACTTACTTGTTAAAGAATATCAAAATAGCACAATATAATATTTTATCATTTACATTAAATCATTTTATTTAGCTAATCTTGTTTTATGATTATTTTGTACTGCAAGTATTTAAAAGTGTCTGTTCTAAATAGTACTTTTTACAAAAAATAAAATTCAGTTTTAACTCAAAACTAACCTCAACATGTTCCAACGTTTACAAACTAAATTCAAATAATAAAATTTAATTGCATTTCAATTAGGTTTTGACCCAAGAATCGTCACTGCCAGGTTGGTGTGCATTTAAAAATTAGGCAGTTATTGATACTATTTAGAATTGTAACTTTAAGTAAATCTTTTGTGTAAGTTTTCGTTTGTGTGAAAACATCGCAAAATCTTGATAAATTTAACTTTACATTATATAAATGTTTGTCGTTCAAAAGAATTAAATGTAATAATGCAATGGTTAAGCTTTCTACATCATTTTCTGTAATGTTGCGATAATTATTAATTTACTTTCGTCAAAAAGAAATCTATAAAAATCTTGAATAAATAATAATATCATAATAACAGTGCGTGTCAGTATTGTCCAAATCAATAAATAATGATTTTTATAATAAAAGCCACTAATTATATTTAAATTAAGGCATAATTTACATATTGCATTTTATTTTTTTGAACGCAGACAACATTGTACAAAATTACTGTAATGAATAAACAATAAATTATATACAAACTGCCCATGTTGTTTTTTTTTACATTAACCATTTTATTTATATGTAATTGAACTTTACAATTTGCTGCACCGAATTAGGTAGCTGAATAGATAAGCAATTAACTGATTTTGTTTGATAAATGTAATTTGTATATTTTTGTGTCTTTCAAAATCGTACTAGTACATAACTAAACTTAAGTCTTTTGAGACTTAAGTCAAATAATCTACAAAAAAATACTAATCTTTTAAACTACCACTCTTTTTAAATTCGGTTACGTGGCAAGTCGAAGCAAAGAGAGGGCTTTTTCTAACGCGGGTTTTTTTGCAATATGATCAGATCCTCTCTACTTGAAAACACTTTGAATGCCCTTTGGCACGTAGCATATCACAAAAATGAAAAATGTTAAGTTTACTCACTTCACTGGTGGTATGGCTTTGTGCAAGCTCGTCTGGGTAGGTACCACCCACTCCTCAAAGCAGCAGTACTTGGTATTGTTGTGTTCCGGTTTGAAGAGTGAGTGAGCCAGTGTAATTACAGGCACAAGGAACATAACATCTTAGCACCTACTTCACCAATGCGGCACCCAACCTCCCAAGGTTGGGTGCCGCGTTGGTGAAGTAAGCGATGGTTAACATTTCTTACAACGCCATTGTCTATAGGCGTCGGTGACCACTTACCATCAAGTGGCCCATATGCTCGTCCGCCTATCTATTTTCTTCTGCCCAGCGTTTTCCCAGCCTAGTAACGCCAGGCTCCGCTTTCCTGCATCTTTGCCGCCACTTTGCCCGATCTAAAGCGTCCCCCTTAGTGAGATCGTGCTCTCTCATATCGTCCCTCACAACATAGAACCAGCGCTTCTTGGGCCTGCCGCGGGATGTAGGGCTTTCGACAACAAAGTCCAGGCATCGGTTCCCGATATAGCCTAGCGGTCTGCGGCTAATGTGGCCAAACCAACGCAGACGGCTTTTCTACAACTTATCCGCTACATTGCAAACGCCAAGGCTACCACGGATGTGCTCGTTACGAATGCGATCTAGTCGCGTAACGCCACACATCCACCGCAGCATGTCTTGCGAGAGCTGGCCACGTCTCGCTGCCGTACAATTAGACTGGTCGGATGATGCACTTGTACACAAATGCCAATAGACATTGGCATTTAATTTCACCGGTATCCTGCGATCACAGATTATCCCGGAGACTTCCCGCCATTTGGCCCAAGCTGCGTTTATTCGAGCTCTGACGTCGTGGTCGATTGTACCAGACTCGTGCAGTACGGACCCGAGGTATTTAAACTTTTCCGTCTTGATAACAGATTCTCCGCCTCTCTGTCTTCGCAACAATAACTACCTATACCTATACTACAATAAACAAATTTTAATTATTTTTGATTATATTGTAACAGTTGATTAATTATAAGGTATCACAGGTAGGCTTGGTAATAAAGTACTTAATTGAAACATTGTATTAACTGCCTACATGAGTATATAACTACTATAACTATAATTTGCGTTCTCTTTCTTGTGTAAGTGAGAAAGAAATCATCATTGAGTATATTAGTATCTTTGTGTACGGATGTAGCACATGTATATAATAAGTATTTTTCTTTAGTTTCCTAATCATCGTAAAGAAGCGCCCTTCTATATTCGATTTGATCGACGCGTATATGACGACTTTTTTATTTTACGCGATAACACGTCGACCATGCGGTGTACGGTTTTAGTTTGGACGTAATATTACGCCAGCCGCATGATTCGAATGAAGACACAGCATTGTTTAATTAATCACACACAAAATATTGTTTATAAGACCGTATGTTAATAATAAATTTCTAAATAATCAAAAATAAATTAACGAGTGTCATGTATATTCGTCAATGATTTTTGGAATTTAGATTTGTTTTAGTAAATGAGCATAGCAGTCAGTTACGTTTAGAATTTGAGATAGTAAAATATGAAATTTCAGGAAAAAACGCAGTAGATTATCAAGTTTAAACGGTTCAAAAATAATGAACTAAAATTGCCACGTTTGTTGCTCAAGGACTATAGAATACGATAAACGTCGCGTCAAGTATTGTATGTCGCAACCCGCCGTCGTTCACCTAGGTCCTAGGACAACGGATTATATACTATTACTAGTTGACCCGGCAAATTATATCTACTGAATATTTTGGTTTTTAAATAAAAATAAATGTATTTATTGTGCGTGAGGATGGGATCTATGACAGAAAAAGAAAAGGAGCGCTGTAGACGATAACCACCGACAAAAAAACACCAACCATTCATTTTCTCAATTCAATGTATTTGATTAATGTAATGGAATTCATTGTTTGATTAAAAGTTAAATTTAAAGTGGAAAAAGTAATATACTTTTATCCTAAAGCAGTTAATTGCGAAGAGCAATTGAGTGTACGATATTTTTTGTCAGTCCGTCTGTAGCTAACACAAATACGCTCGATGGTTTGCCCACCCGAGAACATGCCACGTATACTTGTCCGTGTGATGAATATGGTGTGTTCAAATCTAAGCCACAAACGGACATCGTTTGGCCTTGCGACTTATTGATTGTCATTATACATATGTGCGTAAAGCACCACCCTGCGAATTTTTTCATACTTTAAGATATTAATTTAAGTTAATCCTTTTATAATTCCAGCGAGACAACCGCGTCTTTTTATTGCAACTATTAGCAACTAACAGTTTCTATTAAAACAGACAAATTGAATTACTGTTAAATATTTTTTGAAATATAGTTAAATATTTTACACATCTCGATATGATTTATTTTACACAAACTATATGAACAAACATAGTCTGTTCAAAGGTGGCGCTGAGTTTTTCTATTGCCTTAAATAATTAAATTTGATTCAGAATAATGATATTATTTCTAAAGGATTTTATTTTGAATACTGTCAAAGTAATTTAAACCCTTTAACAATTTATTAAAACATCATAAATATCTTTAAAGTTTAAAACAATCAAAGTAGTCTACTATAAATTAAATATTGTTATAATTGCTTGATAAATAATGATCATTGATTTTGTTTTTTTTCTTTCGATAGTTTTTTTGACGCTGAGCATATGATTATACTATCATTTCTCTGATTATACTGTCAATAGTAAACACTCGAATCATGTGTATATTGAATGTATGTAATGTATGTATATTTGAATTAATTTACATGATTAATTAACTTATGTTTCAAGATTGTATTATTTACACTTGCTACAATTTCTTGACTTTCCTCCATATAATTGCGATGAAGACACGAATAAGTCCCGTGTAAATTAAAACAATAAAAAAAAATGTACGTTTGGGAAAGAAGAGACCCGGGGAGGAACGAAGTACTTTGCGATATTTTTTCGTGTGCGAATGGACTTCAGGAACAGCCTTGCTAATACGGATACGTTCCGATGAGCAAACCGTTCAATGGTGACATGCTCACACGCACATTTTCATTATTTTGATGGATTTGTTCGCCTGCTCTTTCTGCTCTATTATTACGCATGCTTGATACTTTATTAGTTCGCCGGCCCAATTGGGCCCCTTGCTGGCATTTTTCACTGTAACGCACACACAAATATACCAAATTTTTGTATTTACTGATAACGGTATACCGATAGTGTATTTGATCTTTTAGTATTTTACCAACCTTATCAAAATCATAAAACATATATATTTCTTATCAATTAAATAAATCGACGCAGACGAAAGTTCGATTAGGTTCACTTTAAGTAATTATTTTGATATTGTTCATACTAAAATACTAAAATCATGATTACAAAATGGGATGATGGGTTAGGAGGGTGAACATGTGAGGTTATATATATTTTAAATGCTAAATCAAAATAAAATACAAATAAAAAAATGTCTAAAAAATAGGGAAATAAAATTCCGGATAGGGACCCTTATCATTTAGCGATATGAAATATACTTTACGACCTATTCTCATACCTCCCAAATATACATAACAAATTTCATAAAAAATGGTCGAGCCGTTTCGGAGAAGTTCGACCACAAACACCGTGACACGAGATTTTTATATATTTGATATTACATTCAATGTGTGTAAATGTATATAATTGAATGTCTCGTCGATCTACTGGCTAGATGTAAAGCCGCCGACCCGGAGGTCCTGGGTTAAATCCCAGGTCGGGTCAATCAAAAGTTATTATTATTATTAAATAACTTTATTGCACACACAAGGAAAAAAAAAAAAAAAACAAAAGCTTAAGAATAGTCATGTTATATAAACATAATTTTGACTGTAAAATGATGTGTGCAAGGAGCGGTCTTATCACTCAAGTAGTGATCTCTTCCAGACAACTCAGCACTAAGATACTTGTGGGACACAAACGGACAAGTGCATTATATATACATATATTCATAAAATAAAGAACAGTCCTTGGTGCAGCGCAACAGGTGGTGAAGTGGGAAGCAAAATGGCTCTATACATATTAATGGTTGCGTCAACAGCGGTTGCTGTTAAGAAACCCTATACACGTTTTGATTTTACACATAACAACTGTACACATTTTGTTGGTGGCACTGTGGCGCCGCCATGGTGTTCTAATGAGATAAGATCCTTATAAATAAAGATATATAAAAAAAAAATGTTTGTTATGTATAATATAGCAAAACTATTAGAATTTTGTTTATCTACACTTCTTTAATAGGCATGACGACAGTATTAAAGAAATAAAAAATATATAATTTTAGAGAAGAAACTATTTTAAAAGGATTCTAAAACATCATCCCATTTTAATATACACATTGGGATTATTACGATTTTAATAAAATAAAATTATAAAATTCTGCAATCGGCCATTTTATTTGAAATCCGCCATCAGAGCGAATGACGTCACGCCTCTTTATTTATAACTGTTTCTCTTGAACAGTTGTTGTGTTTACGCGTTTTGAAATTAATTTTCCATGGTATTGCACGTTGTTAAACTTTGGAATTCATTTTTAACCTTAGAAAATACGCAATACTTTCTGCCTTTCTTCGTTGAGTATAGACACAATACAACGTTTACTGTCTTTTTTTGAGGCGTGACGTCACGTCAGGCGCCATGACACCTGCGGGTGTTTTCGAGCGAATTTCAAAATAGGTAAATGAAAATGCAATTATTTGCGTAAGCAGTTAGTTTATTACTGAAATAAAATATTTTCAGTAATAGTAGTCGTGTACCTACATTATAGAAGGTTATTTCAAAATCAGTCATCATGCCTATTATAATAGGCCAACTCTAATAACCTTTATAAAATGTACATTTTATTTGTTAACGTGTTCAAATATATGAAAATTAAAAGATCGATTACTTTTTAATTCTTTATTGACATTAATATTCAAAAGTGGTTTCATATTATAAATACAAAAATGCTTTTCCTTAGTCGGAAAAGAAAACAAATCTTACAATGTTTTTCTATAGGTATATCTAAATGTCGTCTTAATTTTTGAACCTAAAAAACTAGTTAAATAATATACATCACACCAGTGGTTAATTTTGAATTAACGCGAAATAAAGAAGAATAATAATCGCAAGGTATGATTTAACCAGTCACAAACGACGATACTGACGAAATAACTATACACATCTAGAGGTAATAAAGACTACATTTTAATACAGTCAGAGTTAATAATTAAAAAATAATATACGACGCCTTTCCTCGGCCACCTAAGAGGAACTACATATTCTAAAGTCAAATACTGTGACTCTAAAAATATTAAAAAATCTTATCCAACCGGTCCAGCTCTTTCTATCGCCAAAGCAACGCTTCGCGCCTTTCCCTGTCAATCATCTTAAAGTACGTTACGACTAATTACAATATATAGATTATACTCTAATGCTAGCTATTTATTAAAATACTACTTTAATTAGCTCTGGACTATAATTACTGTAGTTTTGGACAGATCGATTAATGTCACAATAATAATAATTTATAGCGTATGTGACACAAAAAATGTATGTTAAATATAATGCGGTACACAAAATATACCTCCACCGGAGGAACGCGTGTCGATGGTCGCTATCGCGTGCTCAACTTATTATTGCATTGTAATCTCACTTAAAATTGATACAAATACACAGTTTTGTATATTTTCATATCGAAAATAACTTTAATTTCCATAAATGTTTATCAGAAACCTGAATGTTTATTTTAAATTAGAACTCTACGCATTGTCAAGTTGATTTGCCTCGAATGGTTTGTTTGACGTAATTATTCAGAATGATCCTCCTTCTTCACTACTTTGTTATCGCCTGAAAATAAATAAATATTGTCTTTATTAATTTGAATCCCAACAGGTGTTCTTATAAAATAGTATAAATTGTGAATTGTGGTAATGAAAGATTTGATTGTTCAATAAAGACGTTTACTTTAGATGTTATATCTACGCATGCTATGCTATGGCTATGTATTGGTGATTCTGCAGTTATCATGAGTATTTTTTTTTAACTTGTGTGTACTTATTTAAAAAAAAAAAACCTAACAAAAATTATCTTATTATTAACTAATGTATATTATATATACCTTAAGGGTTTTTTATAATAAATAAATATTTGTGTATAAATCTATGACTGAAGTATAAAAGTTAGTTTCTGGTCCAAAATCAGTAAAGTTGTGAATATATGTGTGTATGGAAACACATGTACGTAAATGTGAGTGCGTACCGTTGGGCGTGTCGGGGTCCTGGTCCGTGTTGGAGCGCCTGCGCTTGCGTGGGAACTTCCAGTTGCCTGCCGCGTGCTTAACCTTCGGTAGCGGCTCCATATCCAACACCTGCAGTTATTAATGATACTTAGATAATGTTTTAAATTAAGGCTAGTCAGGGATAACAGATTTCAATGATTTTTAAAATAATAAAGTTATTCGTTTCAGTATTATTGTTATTTTTCCTTAAATAGAATCTATGAACACATAGCTTAAAATAATTATAATTGAGTATAGAGAATAACAATATAATAAATTATGAAAAAGATAAAGATATTTTAGCCCAATTGTCATTTAAAAATGACTTAGGATTCACTAAATAAGTAAAGAAACGTATATCAATTTGTTTTTTAATGGTTAAAATCGATATTACTGAATAGCAAATCCAAAAGATTGTTCTTATAATAAAAACAGATACTGCAAGTGTGCCAATTTGTATGGAAAACAAAGGTGAACCAGTTTTTTTAGTACCTAATGTGATAAGACAAGATTAATTGAATTGAATAATTGATTGTAGAAAGGCAAGCATACATACGAAACACTTTTTTTCTATGTTTCTAACCAAGTTAAGCCGGCATATACAATAAATCAATATTTTAAACAATACCTTGTGTATCTGTCTAAAGGCAATTTGTCTCAGGAACTGCTGCGCTGATGCCGTTAAGTCTTCACGTTTTTGCGGCGGCATGTTTCCAAGAGCGTCCTGTAATGTATGTACATTATACAATAATATCTCGAATAGTACTTCAAAACGGGCCTGTATCATATGAGCTGTATGTTAAAAAATGGTTTATCTATATTTAATATATAAACTACTTTTCATTTATCAGGTCTTTTTGGTAGTGTCGACCAAAGCAAGGCAATTAATCCAAACATTTAAATACAAATTTGAATAACAATTACTTTATATTTAGTCTTTGTAAATATTGTAGTTTAAATACATGTATTATTGTCATGCACGAGGCAAAGGCGTATGGGAACACTCACGACGAGGTCCTTCTCGCAGGGGTCGCGCAGGCCGGGCCCGTGGTCCAGCAGCAGGCCGCCCGCCGCCGCCTCCATGACGCGCCGCAGCGCCTCGCCCGGCGACAGCGCGCCCCCCGCAGACTGCATCACGCCTGACACCAGCAATTCCATCGCCTGGGCACAAGAATCACGTTACATTGCGGTCTATACGATACGTTTCCAACATTTTTATTTTATACCGATCAAATATAAATTTTATGCCATGCTTCTTTCAATGTAAATATAACATGTATCCCTATCTAATCGAAGAAGGAGTATAGATAAACAAGCCTTGTTTTACATATTCCATGCAATTTGCTGATAATCCTGCTGTATTATACTAGTGTATACGCAGCTACAGGGTATAAACAGTTCTTGATTAATTTAACTTTATTTATTAAATCACTACTACACTTAACTAGTTATTTAAATTTAACTTCCAAAGTTCCGATTACAATTACACGGACATTAATAACGCCATTAACTCGCAAATCGATCGTGAATATCATAGATTATTCAAGATCTCGACCAATGATATCGCGTCAATTCGACGTCAAAGATGTTTATTTGTCTTTACTCCTCTTATAGTTGGAATAGGCTATAGTAAATATAATGTTATTTCGATAAGGACGAACCTTGTTTAAGAGATACATGAAATGTCTTGTACTCACGTATGGGTTGAGGGGTGTCCAGTTGGGTATCCGTCGGCAGAGGTCGCGCATGATGCGAATGATGATGACACAGGACTGCAGACTGGCCGCCCTAGCCTGCATGTCAGCACAATCGTCAGCGGTATTGCTCACCCCACACACACACCAACACGCTCTCAGTTCTCACTCACACCGCGGGCCGCGACCCGCTAATTACAACGTGAGGACCAACTGCGTTTCCCTTACTTGCCCTCGGCGTAGCTAGGCCGTCCTCACAATGTCAGGCGTTACATGAAGCGAGTAGACGCTAATTGGATTCGAATCCAAAATTAAGTTCGATGCAGTAATTACGATTACATGTTTTAAGTTAATGATGCGAGTCTACCCGATTCCACCTGGCATTATTCTTTAGTGTCTCGTTCATTCCAAAGTGCAATGCGATTTAAATAAAACCTATCGTATGACATGATTTTTTTTTTAATCCTAGCTACGCCTCCGACCCCATCGGCTATCAGAGTGCTAGGAAACGCAGCTTCGCTCCTACGACGAGCACTTGTAGCCACATGTTCAAGGGAGCGGAATAGTTATAGCAAGTTTTTTTTTTCAACTAAAATAAAGGCTACTTTGAATGATAAAACAAAAATAAACATGTGACTAAAAAATACGTGCGCACTCCCTTTGTATAATTAGTTAATTGTACTCAATTTATATGAAGCAGTCAAAATTTGTAATAAAAATTTTGTTAATTCTTTTTTTTTCTTATAAAGTATGTATAAATTTCCAAATAACTAGGAGCAGCATCAATGCCATTTAGTTATCAACAATAGTGAGATATTATCTTCGTGTATAAAAAATTCTAAATACTAATGCTGCTTCTTAGATAGAAATGACGAAGATTATTCAGAAAATTATAAGAATGAACAAAAATGACAAATCTGCAAGGCATTCTTGAATCGAGTCGACTATGTCGTCAGCAGTAGGGGAGTGCGCACACGTTGTAATGTGGGCGAATGTACCTGGAACCACTTGGCGTGCCGAAGGGCGGCCAACGCGTCCAAACACTTCTGCCGCGGGAGCACGTCCTTGTCGTCTCGCTTTATGTCGCCACCCTCTAGCGACAACAATACAAAGGGTGTTTGACCATCGAGGCATCGACGAAAACGGTACAAACGAGTCCCTGTCGGCCCGCGACCCGTCCGTCGCATGCGCTTCCACTGCTTGCATCGAATCGAACGAGACGGACTACCAGTATATACAGCAAATTTTTGATACACTAAATAAGTACTCAAATGGAGCCGACAGGGACGAGATCGTTTACTCCGTTTCAGTAGATATAATATACCACTGCGAAGGTCGACGCACGTGATATATAGGGAGATGATCAAAAATCCTTTTCTTCTCGCTGCTTACCCTACTCACACCTAAAAATAAGCATTCGACACAGTGCCCGGCGAAGCCGGGCGGTAACTTTGAACAAATTATCTTTATATAAAACGATAAATATCATTAGAATATACATAAAATGAAGATATAAAACATAAATTGTATCTCTTATAATAGATAGTTTGTTCTGAGAGTTTGGGGAAAGGATGTGGATCGACGACTTCGACAACCGGTTTTATTAAATTATAAATGGTTATAGTAATATGAAATTATTTGTGAAATGGAAAAACATTATTCACATGTTTCGAAGTGTTCGGGTGTATTTTAGATGATTTTGTTTACTAGTAAAATTGGTAAAAAGGTCTGTGTATCTAAAGCAAATTGAAAAGTTGTGTATACGTGTAAAAGTCAAGTACTATATTGTTTCTTAATTTGATGCAAAACTAATATTTATTTCCAGGTGATATATTTATTTTCATTGAATGTAAATTCTCGATTATTTAATTGGAGTATTTCACTACTCATCTGTATATAATAAGCTGGTGCGGTTCAGAGTTAGTGTGTTAGCCCGAACATAACGAAACCGTCCCGCGTCGATCGCGAGCGAACCAGTTGTCGCTCGTCACACGGAGGCAGGTCAACGTCTATCGCACTAACCTGCGGGCTCGCGCATGATGGCCGACGTGAGGCTCACAAGTACGTTGACAGAGCCGTCCGACACCGACACCGCGCCTTCTGCCGGCAGCAGCTCCACTTTGTACTTGGGCTCCTCACTTGAACCCTGTAATTAAATCAAAATATTATAAAAGTACTTTGAACCGTAAAACTATTAAGTTGTTTAAATATATCAGTATGCGAGTGTTATTCTGAAGCTTACGTTTTGGTCACTTTAATACAAGTCAGATATTACTATAAGAATAAGGCATTTTTTAATATAAATATGTATGTACCACATACACCACCGGCTTCAAGTTTGAGACCACTTGTAAAAAGATTTATCATAAACAAAATATTATATAAGAAGACACACACACACATAAGAATGGAAAAATCTTCACACTTGCATATTATATTTTTATTAACTGACATATAGAGACTGACCTGAAGCAGTCTTTAAAAAAGACAAACATTTGGTCCAAAAAGAAGTTTTTTTCTGTAATAAGAGTCGAGAAAAAAAGGATGCCAGATTATGTGGTACCAACAATCAAGCATGGTGGTTGTTCCGTTATAGTAGAACCATAGCACTGGAGATTTGGTTCAAATCAAAGGAACCATTAAATAGAGCAGTTTAAAATAATTCTACAGCAACAAGCCATACCTTCCGGTTCAAAGTTATTACGAAATGGATTTATTTTCCTACAGAATAAAAATCCGTAACACAGTTCAAAATTATGTAGGGGATAACTTTTATGGGAAAAGCTTGACAGAAATGTGCGAGAAAGAAGGCATGTGGAAGATTTGAAAGACAAAAGACGACAAGAATGCTTAAACAATATTTGAAAAGAATCGGTCAATTAATTGATTACTCGTATACCAAGACTAGTAAAAAAAGTTATTCATTTTGATGTAGGGTTTGAAATGACAAAACATATTAAAAATATGAATAATACCATTCTTAACATTGAGGATTGTATGCCTGTGTATTGTATGTGGGTTTTGTAAATGGCTTTATTATTTGATAATTAAATTACTGCCGTTTTTATTTCATTTACCTTCTTTAATTAAGGCAGTCTCAAACTTTTGACCGACACTAGCTTAGCCGACATGTAGTGTACGTGTCGGAGTACATTATTTTACCAGAAATCATTTAAAGATCAACCGTCTTTAAATACGTCAACGTTACGATACCTTAACCCTGGCGAGATGGTGCGGCAAGTCGGCCGCGACACGTTTCAGTAGCGTGACGGTGGGACGGTCGTGGCACAGCACTACGAGGCGCACGTCCCGGTCTCCGCGCAGCAGTAACCCTTTGGCCAGCAGCCCGACGCGCATAACGCCCTTCAGTGCGCGTGCACCCGCGGCTCCCGGCCCCGGTGTTGCCGGCGACCCGCTCGGCGCTGTCTCACCTTCGCCCACGAACGAGAACCTAAGCCAAAACATGTGTCACGTTTGTGGTTCGAGTGATTACGACATTCGAAGGTGCGAGTCCTACTTACAGCTGGTTATCACGACCATCCTCTTTTCCTTCGGGTTTTTCTTCCTTTTTATCGTCCACTTTAGCAGCGACCTTTGCAGGTTGTCCCTGAAGATAAGTCACCGTTATTGTTTTTGTTCTGTAAACATTTCAGGTACATATCAAAACGAAACCAATAGATGTCTCACCTTAAGCTTGCCCTGATCAGCGAGTGCATCGGAGAGCGACTTGAGCGCCTTTTCCGTATGCGACACGGCGCGTTGGATGTCCTGCAGCTGCTGCTCAGGCGGGTAGATGTCGGCATGTTTGGCCAGCACGTGTCTATCGTCCGACGTCTCGGGCCGACGGCCAACAGGCCCATATCCCATACCCATAGCCTGAGCATAGAAATAGTTTATATATAGTATATACACATTTACTTTGTATTGTTGTGAAATAAATATCGTTAAAAGTATATTGAACTTACGTGATGATGATGATGATGCGGTCCGCGCCACCAATCTGCACCTTCCCAATACAGGCGGTCGTCTTCTTCCACCCCCTGTTGTTTAGATACATATAAAAATACTTAACTATATCAACATCTTTTGCTAGTGATAAATTTTAAAATATGGTGAATTTTTATATATGTGAAACTATATTTCATTGTAACATATATTATATATAACAAAGATTTTGATTTCTATCTTTTTATTTAGGACGTCGGACAGTGTGCAGTACTAACATCGTGCATACGTCGTCGCGCCCACAGCTCGTCGCGCACGAGCATGCGCTGCGCTTTGGCCTCGGCCAGTTTACGCTGGTGCATGGACGGCTTAACTTTAACCTCCAGGTCCGGCTGAACCTGTATACGATACCCAATCAATTTTAAAATTGCGCATTGTAAATATTAATAAAAAAGGATAACAGACTATCCTCATTTAAATTTGTAATCATCTGAACTTCGGAACTCTTGACAACTTAAAGCTATCAGGCTCTACGAAGGTCTCAAACCTTTTACTAAGTAATCATTGGATGATCCTATAACTGAACTGATTTCGATTGTCCATAATTACCGTTCCAAATAATTAACAACTTATTCAAAGTCGAATTCGCTTACACAGAAATAATATCATAGCTGGTTATTTGTATGTAAGTAATTTAATTTTTAGATAAGTATATAGGATATGTAACAATATACATGTTCTTACAAGGTCGGACGGACCCCGTTATGAGCTTGCACAGACAGATGAAAATTCCAGACCTTGAACATTCTTTTCGGGACATATTCTATACAAAGACTATATATATACTCTAAATTCAGACACTACTTAAAATTTACGTCACTAGTGACTCACTTTCTTCTTGTACTGTAGTCGATGACGGCGACCTTTCATGTGCATCTCCTTGGCGTTGGGGTCGTTGAACTTGCAGTCACAAAGTTTACAGTTGAAGCTGAGCGCCTTGCCGTCGTCCCCGCGGATCTCCTCGATGTAGTCCTGCCCCACGGGCTGGACTTCGGGCTCTGCGTCAGCGTCTTCTTCCCGCTCATCCTCCTTGTCGCCTGGCGGACAGTCGGCGCTGCAGCCCACGGTGCTGAGGCCCCCGGAAGCCACGAAAGCGATCTTTGGCGCTCCGGCGACGGTCTTTTTGGCTAGTGGATTTGGAAAAGTCAAATTTTCTCTCAAGTTTTAATTTGACACGTTCGTTCATCGACTTTTGGGCCTTTTCTACGAGATATTACTTTGCCTTGAGAATGACGTATTTTTGGAATTCGGCTCCTACGTCATAGTCAGGTGTAAGATAAATCTTACAAATTTAGAGGAACCATGTGTTCGTGTTTATTACGAAAAGCACATTAAGCTTATCAGTACATTATACTTTTGAAACTAGGCGGCGATGTGCTTGAGACACCGATGCATACATATATATTTAGTAACGAAAATAAATGTACCGATGCATAAAAAAGGCCCACACAACACACACTCCATATCTGTACCGTGTGTTTTAAAATGATCCGATGAGAAAATTTGACTAAGCAAATCACAACTGCCGACCGCGCAATACAGATATGATACTGTGGCGTTCAGGGGAGTCAGCTCAGTGGCACATCGCAAATATGTTCTCCATTTTTATACAAACATTTCTTGTTTGGAGATCATATCCGGTATGAGTCAATACATAAAATATAGTAATATAATTTAAATTTAGAAGAAGAAATTATTCAATTATAAACAGAATTTGATATATGCTTTTTAAAATCATACGATTTCATTCATAGAATAGATGACGGGTAATTTAATTTTATGATATTCGAAGGTAAGTCGGATAACTCGCAATGAGATCACTAACCAGGCTGCAGTTTGACGGGCTCGGTGGAGGGGATGGGTTTGCCCAGCATGGTGTGCAGTTTGACGACCTTCTGGTGCTTGATGCCGCGCACGTGCGCCGCATACGCGTCCGCCCCCGTACACGTGACGTCACACAACTCGCAGCGCAGGGCCGAGGCGCCGCACGCGCGCGCCCCTCCCCCGCCGCCGCCCGCCGCCGCTAATTTCACGGCCGCCTCCTTCTTTTTGTGTTTTTGTCCCTCCAAGTGCTCCTTGTAGGTCTGCGGGCCGGCGCACGAGATGCGGCACACGTCGCAGTAGTGCAGTTGTTGCGCTTTGGGCGGAGGCTTAGGTCTCCGTCCGAGTCCAGCGCCGACGCCGCTCTTGTTGTAGTTCTTCCAGCCGCTGCGACCACCGCCGCTATGTTACGTCATTTTATCAACCGTTTCACCCGATTCGGTTTATTTGTGCAAGTGTACCCGAGTATGGAGACATTTATTAAAAAAAAACTATTTCTTTCAACTTGACCGTTGCACTATAGAGGAAAATGCATTTACCATGCATACAACGTATGCTTTAAAGGAGGCAAAGTTAAAGTTGGTTGGTAAAAAACAAAATTTAAATATAAAAAATCGCCGTACAGCTCACAGCAATGTTTCAAATCAAAACTTAACCACAAATATGAAAAGGAAAAGCGGGGTTTTAAAACTCACCGAATTAAACTTATCGCATGACGTTAATGATATTATTATTCGTCAGTTGTTATTTGTAATGGTATGTAGATTTAGTGCTCAAGTGTTCTATTACTTCGTTTCTAAGCGGATAAAAACTGAGCTGCTCCATAGTCGGGTAACATCAACGACTACTGTATAACAACTCTGGATTCTACTTTCTTTCGTTCTTAATTTTTTTAAATGGTATTTTTAATTATTATTTATTAATAACATATGATCAAATAAAATTATCAATTAAAATATGTCCCTCTATAGAACTCGATACTAGAATATTACTTGAAAAATAAATACGTATTTAGTTATTTACGAAGACTAAAACAAAAAAAAAGATGAAGGAGTTCAACTCACCCGCCTCCGCCCGTTTTGTTCTGCTGCGCCACATACATCGTCGCCGCGTTGTAGAGAGCTGTATCATAAGCAGAGGTGGCCCTGTTAGCCGTCTCTACAACAACATAGCGCGATCGCCTCTAAATTTTATATTATTCGATTAGTCAACTCTTTACTCAAGCTAGATACTATTTTCTTTGAAAGAATAATAATATATTTTGATACTATTAATTTTTTAATAATTTACTTCAATTTATAGGGCGAAATCGCGTATGGTGTATTTTATTTATATTCTATGTGGTGCTGACAAAATTCAGTTATAAAATGTTATAAGACATTATTGAACATTATTTCACAAATTATAGTCAATATTATCAAATGTTTCATGTTATGTAACTCATATAACATAATGTTATAAATTATAACATAACAAAATAGACGCATACTGATTGTTATAAAATATTAAACAACAATGTTAAAATGTTTTCATCAGTGTTGATAACACAGAATTGAAATCATCTTACAAATTGTTAAAAAATATAATACATATATGTAGGTTAGTAAATAAACACTACGTTAATGTTCAATAATGTTTTAAAACAATTTATAAGTGGAGTGTGGCAGCACCAATACATATAGATGACTATACTACTACAGAAGGGAATATGCATATAATCGTATATATATATTTTAGACAATATTTAAAATAATAAACAATATAATAACTAAAATAGCATATTTTTACGCAAAAACAGCATTTGGATATACATTATATACCATGTTCCCCCGCATTAATGTATACTAAAAATAATCTAACCTAAACTAATGAAACAGAATGGTAATGTCAGATGCTGTAGTAAGTATAGCCGAAAGAACTGTTATAAGAACCAGTAAACCCTTTAAAGATAATTATATTTATCAATTTGTAATTAATTAATATTGTATTTTAAGAAAGTATGATCACTGATATTAATAACATTCATACTATTTTTATTTCTTAGATCAGCTAGCTCTGTTTATTATAAATAGGAACTGTTGAGGTATATATTAGAGTTATCCGAGAAATAGTTTTGTAAAAAATATATGTATGTAGACTACATATATTTTTAAGAACTATTTCAGTATAAATAGATATTCTTACTGCCATCTAAAATTACCATTTATAAAATAATCATTATTCAATTGTGCATATAAGGCTTGTCTTTTTTTATAAGAAACAACTAGACTCCAAAGGGAACTAGAAACTAGTCTCAATCTATAGTCGTCGCATTTTCTGATTACACTAAATGCAAAAAATATTTTGATATTGATGCCACAGACTAATTTAGAATTTACAAGTATATTTTCTTTGGTTCAAAATGAATATATGGTTCATTCAATTAATAAAACCTTGGTGTAGGTGTAATTTTGATAAATACATTCAAGTCATCAAACATGCCACAACCAGGCAACAAAACTAAATAGTACTTTTAAAATCCACTTATAATCATTTTAATTAATTTAATTATCACTTATAACAATAAAATTTTCTTCACCTTGAATGTCAGGACGAAAAAGATTAAGCAATAAATTTTATATATAAGTATACTGCTAAAACAACTAAGTACTTTTAGATTATTTGTTTTCACAAAAATAGTTGTAAATTTTTGCTTTCGCAATTCCTAAAAAGGCACCAATTACACAGTACCATGTACATATTTTTGTTAAGAACACAAAAGTAGTCAGTTTTGTTTCGTTTATAAGTGCGCGACACTTACGCTTGGCGGGCTGCGCGGGCGCGGAGTAGGGCTGCGAGGGGTACGAGGCGGCGGGCGCGGGCGCGCTGTACACGCTGCCGTACGCCGCCTTGGCGCCGCCAGAGCCGCGCGCGCCCTGCACGCAACACGGTCCACATTAACTTTATACCTGTCTTCTTGTATGCTTATTTGAAGTACCACTTGTGAGGCATAAGCATGACTAACAATAAATAAAATTTGTATATGTTGTTCATGGAACTTTTAGTAGAGATGAACTGCTAGAAAAATCAACATTTTAGCATTATTGCGCTTAGCGAGACAATTTTCGAACAGTGCTGTAATTGCTAATTGTATAAAGCACTTGAGTACATTCAAGCGCTATTCGTTGCAAGTCTATTTACATATCTAATAATTTTGATAAATTGGAAGATCATAACTGAGAGGTACAAATATAGAAACAAGCCCAAATAATACCTATTCAACAATCTGTTATACAAAGGCTACTTTAGCAGTACCATTTCATCATATAAGTAAATATTGCCAGTGAAAAAAAAAAAAAGTTACCCTTTTACAAACGTAGATCGAAAGGCTTTATTTAAGAAGGTTTTTAAGCGTATAGTAAACATCGACAGTCACCTGTGCGTATGTAGCTGGAGTAGAGTAGGCGGGCTTGGCGGTGGCGTCGTAGGCGGGCTGCGGCTGCGGCGGTGCGGCGGGATACGCGGCAGCCGCCTGCTGGTAGTACGCGCTCTTGCTCGCGTCGTACGCGGAAGCGGCGGCCGCAGCCGCGTGTGCGTGCGCGTGTGCGGCTGAATACCAAACAATGCTTATACACCAGGAAATAGGATTTGTGCGAAGATATCATTTGTATACAATCTAAAATCTATTATATAATATTTAAAATAGAAAACGTAAATTTTGTGAGTTGAGTGTGTATACATGGAACGTCATCTATGGAACCAGGGCACCCATTTGACACATTCTTTCATCATTTGATGAGCACATGTAAGGTGCGCAAAAATAATGTATGGCTCAATTTTTGCTCATGAAAAGTTCTAAAAAAAGTCGACTATAAAAGATAGTTAGCCTAATTGGTAACGATTTTTGTCAGTAAAAAAATAACTAATGTAGTTTAGTTTAACTGTCACAAAGATAAATCTTTATCAAAATAAAATAACATAATTTCTTAATGCTTCATGTAGATAATCATTGCTTAACTTTGCTGTTTGAAGTAGTCATTTTAATAATGTTATGAGATATTTACATAAACAAATTTAACAATATGCAGTGCGTATTGTACAATGCCTTAGCCCTTATCACTGGACATACAAATATATTGGTAGACAATGTTTATATTTCATTGACTAAAAAATAGCACTGAATAAAATCCTCATTTTACCCCTAATCCTCTTTTTTTTATTTTAATTCAATTCCGGTATGGCAAAGAAATTAACATTTCATTTTTTACATATTATATATATTCACTTTACTAATATATTAACACTAAGATAATATTTCAAATGTAAACATAAATATGTTGTGTATTATAAAAAGTACTTCATCAATATATTTATAATTTTAATAGTTGTTTACATTTTGTACATGTACTTCTTCTTCTTCGAGTGCCACTCCGACTAGCGAAGGTTGGCAGTCAGCTTGGAATACTCCTTCTTATCCTTCGCGAGGCGAAAGAGATCGGCAGCACTCGCAATTCCCGTCCATTCTCGGATGTTGCACAGCCAAGACTTTTTTCTGCGCCCAACAGCTCTCCTTCCGGCAACTTTTCCCATCATGATGAGTTGCAAAAGTTCATATCTTTCATGCCTAAGCACGTGTCCAAGATATGCAATTTTTCTCTTCTTGACAGTCTCCAAAAGTTGCCGGTTTTGGTTGACGCGTCGCAGAACTTCCACGTTCGAGACCTTTTGAGTCCAACTTATGGCCAACATACGTCTATATGCCCACATCTCGAAAGCTTCTATACGTTTTTTGAGGTCTTCTTTAATTGTCCACGCCTCGCATCCGTAAAGAAGTATAGGCCAGATGTAACAATGTAGGAGTCGTATTCGCACAGGGATCTTAAGTCTGCGATTGCAGAGTACTTTTTTTAACGTGCAGAAGGCACTTCGAGCTATTTCAATGCGAGTCTTTACCTCCTGTTCACAGCTCCAAGTGTCATTAAGCCATGTCCCTAGATATTTGTACTTGCGCACTCTCTCAATTTTTTGGCCTGCTACAATGTTGTACATGTACAAAAAATATCAAAAAATTATAATCGTGTAGGAGTATAAGTTATTTATATGAATGCCAATAGAATAAATCAATAGAAATGAACTGATATTTCCTTATTTATGATAATCTAGCTGACCCATGTCCACTTTGTTGGGCGGTAAACATTTTTACCTGTGATGAAATCATGGTTCGGTTAGTGCTATAATTTATTTCCTGACAAAAGTCACGTTGGCCACGACATCCGACTACCACGAAAAAGTCTTATAATTTTTCGAGTTTAATATATAGTCTATGACACTCACAAATAATGTGGCTTCCTATTGGTAAAATGATTTTGAAAATCGGTTCAGTAGATCCAGACATTACCCCCTACAACCTCACTAACTTTATAATATTTGTATAGATTGTACATAAATATAGCTTGACAGGAAGTAAAATTGTAAACAAGGAAAAATATAACTTCTATTTATAAAGTGCAATTTTTAAACAGGATGGCTACATCACTGAAAACACTGATATGGACTTAAAGCAGAAGTAAATATGTCTAAGGTACTTATTCAACATAATCTCCTCAAAAATTACTGGTTTTCTTCTTTGTTAGTGTATTATAAACTATTTGCTACAATATTTTACAGAAAAATAGTAACATATTTTTTTTGACAAATGATGTTTATTCTATAGGGACGTTTTTATGTGTAACATCTGATCTGACAAAATGATTTAGTGTGTAACAAAATTTGCAGAATCTCACAAATAGGCTGCCTAGCTATATTTTTTAAATATAAGAAATTGTTAGCCTAAGCGTCATGACTTTTTCACTAACTTTTTTACGAGGAAAAAATTGACAATGTTGGTCATAACATGATGAATATTTATTTTAATAAACAAAACACAAATAACTCGAAACTGCAATTTAACTATGGATTTTTTTGTTATAGGTCAAATCTTTCGTATTTTGTTTTCTTTACTGAGCTAATCACTTTTAACATTGAATTTGATTCTGTAACTTTACGAAGTTTCAAAAAAATGAAGGCTCGAAATTTTAATACCTTGTGTAGCGGCCGCAGCCTGATACGCAGTATCGTATCCTGTTGCTGCGGCACGTTGGGTCCCGTACGTCGCGGCGGTCGCAGCCGGTGCCACGGCGTACCCTGTTTGGCCGCCGTAAGCTGCACTGGCTGTTGCGGCGCTAAAATTGCGACATATAAGGTTTAGTCAACGAATAATGACATTATATTACGAAAACTGAGATCAATACAGACCAGACGCCATTTTGATTACATAGAAATGCGAGCACAAGTCTACATTCGACTCGTGTTAAGGTAGAACTTTTTTAAATGTATTTAATGTGATAAATTGGTTAGAAATCACTTACCCATATTGGGTTCCTCCATGGGTAAACCCAAAGTAATTATTTGCTGCCATCATTTACCACTTTTTCAAGTAGAAACTATTCATTCACTTCTGAGCGTAAAACGAGAAATATAAGGCCGGCGTTTTGTCTTTGATAGAAAAAAATGGCGACATAATAGCATAGACAATAAATTCGAGCGGAAACGGATTTCACTTTATGGTTGCGTTCAATGTTATAATAAGTTTTTTGTCAAATAAATACACAATGTTGTGTTCTTGCGGGATTATACAAAGATTTGAAGTCGATTAGAATCATCAACCCTTCCATCAAAACAAGCCTGAGGTAAGAGCTTATTTCATAAAACGTTCAGGTGTCAAGTAATGAGGTTTTTTTTTTTAAACATAAAATGGCCAAGTTGTATTATATTATATTATTCCACAATAATGAACGGGATGAATGGTGATGTTTCATTTCATCCGTACTTAATTTTGTGACTTATATGGTTTTTCGATTTTTTGGGCAATCATGCCCTAAAAAAAGAGTGTTATGATTTTAGGGTTCTTTCTTTTATAGTATAGGTAAGCAGACGAGTACAGAGTCAGACATGGACTGAGATGTGAGTTGTGGTCTCTCTGAGCAAAAGTGTTCTGTGGTTGTGTCCAAAGACATTGACATTTGACAGGGTTGTGAAGTTGTAGTATACGGGTTACCAGTTTTTAAAATTTGTTTACTTTTGGGGATGTATTCCCTCAGTTTTGTTTTATGGTTGAAAATAAGAGACGCGTCCACTTTTCCAAAGACTGCAAATAAGAATAAAAAAAAACCAGTTAAATTAAAATTTACTGCATTTAAATTAACGCCACAGCTGTAATGCCATGTATCTATTATTTGACAAACAAGCTTAGGTTATGAATTTTAGAGTACAGCTTAACCGTTTGTTTAGTTTCACCTATAACTATAACTCTGTTTCAATAAAATGAAAAATATGCCACTTACTTTTTTTTTCTTTTTCATGGACAGTAAAAGATATTTCAGTGGTCATAAAAGGTGCAGACAGAGGCATATACGGCAACTAAGATTAGACTAGACTATTCGTTGATTACCCCTAGACAAATAAAATCTTCAGACTTTTAAAAGCTAAATTTGATTGTTTGAAGAGCGTTCAACTTAGTGCAATAAAAGTTATTTTATTAAATTTTGTGAATTATATTTATTTAACATCGGTATATTTAAACATATTATATACATAAATTGTATTATTGTATTAATACAATTTACGTTAAGTGAAAGTGGCGACCAAAGGGCAATGAAAGAAAATCTAGCTCTACCTTGATCAAAGACTAAATAAAAGGCTAAAATAAAATTTAGTTTGACAAATGCCAGTCGTTATATACAAACACGTACATATTGTATGAGTTTTGTTTGTAATGAAGTAATTATAATAGATAACTTATATGCAGTTTTCAATTATTAGTCTTTCACCATCTCCAGCTTCCTTTGCTAATCATCGAATTTTTACATATATATTTTATTCCATTGGTGCTGCATGTTCAAAAAGTTCCTTCAAGATGGTGTGAAAACATTGTCTGCTTTGATTGGCCAAACAACATTCCAATAGTAATAAGGGAGGAAGACGAATAATTTTTTTAATTATAATTTGGAAAAAGTTAATGTGTAATGTTCAATGTAATTAGTGTTGCAAGTATCATAAATTAAACACCAACTTTCCAACTTAATGAATAAGTCACTCAACTTTCGATGTCACGATGATGTCAGATGCAAATGAATCCTTATATTGCAAATGAATACCATATCTTAATCATTTTTTTAATTGTGAAACTTAGATTGCAATGCTGTCTGGTAATAAGCATGTAGGCACATTAAAAGAAATTAAAGACATATCTTTACTTACTAAATTGTAGAAAATTTTGTATACTACAATTTGAAAATTACTATTTTGTGTATTTTTAACTATCATTACCATATATCTCAAAAACAACAAACAAATCTGAATATCTAATGGATTTAGAAGAATATTTAAATTATTACCAAAAAAATAAATAGATAATGGGGTTTTTTGTTAAGCTTCATTATTTCTGATGATATGGGCTCTGTCACTTTATTTTACTCTAGGTACTCTATTGGACTTGATAAAATAAATATATTAGTTGGTTTTTATATATTAAGTGTTATTATTGTAAACAAAAAAAATGTAGGTATAAATTTCTTCCACATGGTATCTTGCACTTTATCATTTGATGTCTTATATTTTTTTTATAATCTGTTACCCCAGTAATAATTTAAAAATTATTGTTAAAATATTCAATATGATGAGTGGAACTGAAACAAAAATATAATAATCTTTTTAAATGTTGATGGAAAAATTACTTATAGCATTTTTAAATTATTCAGTCATTGGCTTTATAATATTGTATTTTTGCAATCCAACAAATATACAAAGAAGAAACAATATAGCAATAAGAAATTATATTACATTTGTAAAACAATCCAATATTTACTTACTTCTTGTTACTGTCCGTATTGACCTTACTAAATTTAAAACTTGGTATTTCATTGAAGACTGGTCTTCGAAGCCTTGATTTCTGTTATTAGCACCCCATCCCACTGAAAAAGCAACAATTTTAGGAATTATATGTAAAGGTTTGTTTTAGTTAAATATAAAAAAAATAACTCTTGTCAACTTATTAATTTTATGTGCAATAGTTAAAAGGTTATAATTTACTTTTTTGCATAAATCTTTCCTCATGGAGAACGCATACAGCATTTAAGCACAGTAAAGAAGCTTCAAATAGATTCCACAACGTCAGCATTTTTGTAGATTACAATTAATTGATCATTTAACTATCAAACTAACATGTAAATAAGAAGGGACAATTGTTTTGATTTTTGACAGCAATCTGAGTGACAAGACCCACACGGCAATTCTGTAAAGTTGTCTTTTATCGGATACTTGTCAGGATTTTTTTTTTTTTTTTTGTAATTATTGTTTCATTTTTCCAAAATAATTCTTATACACTAAAAGTATAGATAAATAATATAGGGATTGTGTTGTGATTGATTGTAACAATTTCAACAGTAAATACTATAATTGTTTATTGGTAAAAAACAAAACTGCAAGACAGAAACCTTTTGCTCACCTGAATGGGAATATTAAAAAAAAGAACGTCATAACATAATATCTCTAATCTCTCAATTTGAAGTTTTAAAGTTTATAATGTTCTTCCTTCCTTCAATTATATAGAAGAAACGTATAAACTATAAAGTGAATATACTCTTTGATAACTCTTCCGTTAAAATTATTTATTTTATTAACCTAATTCCTACCAAAACGTAGTTATTCTAATCTTTACGGTTACTTTTAATAATATTTGATTATATACTTATAACATATAAGTTGATTGAAATTGAATGTTAATATTAATTTATGGATGTTAATAATCTATTTTCATGATCACTTTATAATTTTTTAGAGAAATAGGGTATTTCGCAAAGTATGTGTGGAATAGATTGCTCTTAAATCCTTAGTAATGGACTTGCGAACTATGGATGTTTCTGAAAATCAGTCTGTATCAAAGGACTTTACCTTCTTTCAATTTAAAGCGAATTCTGAGGATAATTTGACTCATAAGACAAACGTAGAAGAACCAACAACATCTTCAAGTCCAAATGAAATCATAACTGATCCTGAAATTACTCAAAACAGTAATCTTATAATGACAATAGAGCCAGAGTCATACAAAAACTGTCAGGTCAAATTATATGAGGAAGATAAAGGTCCAAAATGGTACCCTGTCAAGGGTAATATAATTACACCACCAATTATTACAAAAAATCTTCCAGAAGCATTCAAGTTTATGCCTGTATTTGGAGCGCCTAAAAATAGGCACGAATTGCAAGAGTTTCAGGATGACAAAGTTAGAGAATATGTAGGATGTGATTTAGGTGATGAAGAATATAACAAACTTGCATCCTACTGCAGGTAACAATTATATTTTATTTTTAATAATTTTTATATTTTTATTTAAATAGGAAAATGAGTTAATACGGACACTAGCCAGATAAATGATATTTGTAAAATATTAACTGTAAATATTAACCGTTTGCACTAACATTAAATGTACCATAAACCATGCTAGTAAGGTGCTATGGCCTTTTTTCAGGGATTGCATTTGAAATTCGCATCTCGAATTTGGGGTTGTTAATGGTTGTTTTTATAGTGGTTTATTGCTTCTATAAAATGACACCCCACCCCGCAGACGCGTATTTTTTTAATATGAGATTGAAGTTATGTGTAATAGCAAGTCCTTTTGCGTTAACATGTGCCTTTTTAAAGTTTTTAAATTAAATTATTTTGTTTCATAGATATATAGATAGACTAGTGAACAGGTGCTGATTTGTTTCTGACACTCTGGATCACTGGCGCGTCACGGTCACTTCACTTGCTCAGCTCCTGGCAACTAACCCCTATAAAAATCAACTTATATCAAACCAAAATTCGAGTTCCGAATTTAAAATGCCAACCCATTTTTTCTGCTATTACCAGTGGCCTGGCCAGTTGACCATTCAAATCAAATTTTAATAAATACAAAATTATATTATTTATTACTAAAATAACTGATGTAGAGGTTGTATCTTCCAATTGTTGCAATAGAAATTTAATAAGAAAATAATTCAAAATTTATATTTAAATCTATTTGTTAAAAGTAAGCACTACTATATTTTTATTAAATAAAATAATTTTTACACATTATGCAGTCTTTCACAGCATATTTGAATTGTCATTCTACAAGTTAGTTTTTTAGTATATATATATATATATAAAAAAACTTTTATTTCAGTCCAATGCATTTAAAAACTGGAAATGAATTGGTAATGCCAACCACTTATCCAATACAAGGCCCATTACCAGATAAAAATGTGGATAACCTGGAATTAGATGAAGCTAGTGAAAATCTTTGTATTGTAAAAAAGCTGAAGCTTAGACTCGAAAAAGATATTAATGGCCATTACACAAGAAAGCTAAAGTACAGGGGTGTGCGAGTTATACCACCGTCACCGGTAAAACAATTTCTATTTCATTTGTAAAACTCTAATGAAAATTCTATCAATTTATTTGTTTGCATTTCTTAAAAAAAATCATCAACAATAATGTAACATTGTATAATTTTTTATTGACAATTAAAAAAGATTCGGGTATGTTAATAGCCACTATATAAATGAGTCAGGTATAACATCATTTATAGAAAATTATAACATAATATTAAATAGATATAGAAGATAGTATGAATAATTCAAATCAGGTTTTAAATTTAATAACAGCAGCATAATAATATAAAAAAACTTAATGAAATTATTAAAATCTCAATTTTTTCTACAGGACGATGATTACAAAATACCCCTAACACCATTGGAGCCGGGTAAGGACCTAGTATTTTATATCAGAGTATATCGGCCCTTCTACTGCAATGGTAAATTTAGAAATGTGAGTATCTTATGAGTGTCTTTTTTACTGCATTATATACTTTCATTATTATATTGTTGAATGTTTAATTACCATATACTGTTCTGCATCTCAGACAGTTTTCGGAAACTTTACAAAACTAATACAATTAAAAAAAAAGAAGTCTATTTCAAAATTGATGTCTTATGTTACACCAAGCATTTTTCTGGTGGGGTCTTCCACCACCATTGAGGCGCTAAGCGTAAATAATATTGATGTATGCACTGATCACTAACATTTTCCATCGCTTCATGATATTTAAGGATTGAGACCAAGGCGGGTAATGAGAAAGATTTTAAAATAATGGATACAATTGTCATTTTAGAACACCCGCCATTCGATATTCAGTAACGAGCTAATGTTGCTCGGAAGACACAAGCTGTCGGTGCTGCGCGACCACATAGTGTGCGCCAACGACGTGGGCATGCGCGTGGACGTCTCCGAGAACCCGGACGATCTGCCCACCACCTCTGCCAAGGTGTGACACAGTCCGTCCCTATCCGTAACAGACTGTGAATGTCCCACTGCTGGGCTAAAGGCGTCCTCTCCCTTTTTGAGGAGAAGGTTTGGAGCTTATTCCATCACGCTACTCCAATGCGGGTTGGTGGAATACACATGTGGCAGAATTTCAGTGAAATTAGTCACATGCAGGTTTCCTCACGATATTTTCAGTGGTGCTTGCCCGGGTTTGAACCCACGATCATCGGTTAATATTCACGCGTTCGTACCATTGGGTCATCTCGGCTTTCGTGACACAGTAAACGTTATAAACTATTTCACTAGTGACGGTGACGGAATTTAAATAATAATCTTTTACAATAATCCGAATATGTTAAAACACGAAACATGTGTGATATCTCATTAATTTAAATTATTTCTTTGTTCACTAATTATTACGGGATATTTCGTACTTCCCGATATTATTTTGATTTTTTAAATTGCCACTTCGTCTCGTCGTCTTTGTAAAAAAATGGCGCTAAGAATAGTTTTTTTACAATATTATAATGAAACCTTTTTTTAAAAAATTACTTTGTATAAACTTAGTTATATTTCCAATAGTTCGCCTTTATATCAGTAAATAAATTCGGCTGATGAGAGTCGCTAAGCCTACTCCTACACGAGTAGACAAAGCATTGCCATAAATTGACCAATATAACTTCTCTACTCATTTCTAGAAATGGTGTGTTAAATCTGTAATATTTTAGTCAGATGTGTTTTGTATCTTATTGTATTTATATTTCAGGAAGTGTTCCCGTCTGGTTTCCTGTTCATTAATAATGTGTTCTATGTGGACACGCGGAAGGGATGCGTGGACTATTCCAAGCCTATTCGCGAATGGGCCCTCAAGAAGGGATTAGGAGACTTTCCCCACAAAGACATGACCGAAGTGACGTTAGACCAAATCGTCATAAAACTCGGCCATCCTGATGTAAGGAGCATTAGATTATTATATTCTATAATATTAAAAACAGAGCGAAATGAGGTAGCATCATGTAACATTTCTGCTCTGAAAAAAACGTTTTGGCTTTAAATTCGCCCATGCTATCATCGTTCTACAAAGACACTGTAAAACTGATTGTATAGTAATTTTGACTACTGTGCAAACCATTGCTGCCTATACTTCAAAGCGGCAAAGTTATATGACGTGAATAGTGATGGCTGTGAGATATATATAGTATATTTTTTGATGAAATAGAATAGTTTAACAAGCGAGTGGTGTGGGCGGCAGGTGTACGTGCACCAGGGGCGCTGCGAGCACCCGCTGAGCGTGTCGCGCGTGCGGCTGCTGCGCGCCGACGAGGCCCGCGTGCGCTGGCCGGCGCACAGCGCGCTGTCGCACAACCAGACCGTGTACTGCGCCACGTGCGCGGAGTTCGGCGCGCGCTGGATCGTGACGGGCTGCGAGCGCGTGCCCTTCGACCCCGCCTTCTTCTGCGACACGTGCCTCAAGCTCTACCTCTACCGGGACGGCAAGAAGATCTGCGACTTCCGCGCCTACTCCTACCGCGGAAACGAGCTCAACATCCTCAAACCGCACGGCTGAGCGTCTCGTGGCATCTGCTATTTTGTTCATGTGCGATTTGTGATCTAGTTATCATAATGAACTCATTAGTTACGGTAAAATTCATTCGAGCCTCAACAGTCTAATATCAGAAGTATAATTTCAATCTATGTAATCTGTATACTCGGGGTATTTGATTGTTTCTTAAGTTATCTCGATAAGATCATGTGTTTACATTCGGCTCGTTGCCATGTAAGTTTATTGTAATAGTTTAAAGCTAATTTAAAATAATGTAAGAGGTGTTATTGTATTACATTTGAATGTTAGAATTTAAGTTTAATTAGTTAACACTAAAATAATTACTTTTTACCCTGTGATACGAATAAAAATATTTAAACAGTATTAAGCGATTGAATTTATCTTTTTGAAAAATTGTCGATCTCAGTTGGGTTAACTGTTAAATTTAATTTAAACAAATTTATAAAAAATATATTTGGCGATCTATTTCTCTTTACCGATCCGAATAAATTAATAAACAAAATAAAGATTTTTATCTAAACAGAGTTGCGCCAGAACATTTTTTTTTTTCAAAATATTTGACGAATAACACTCGTTAAGGCGCATTTTCATTGGTCGATAAGTCGGTAGTTAGCCCGATTGCGGGGAGTACCCGCATGCGAGCTAACAACCAATGAAATCCACTGGTCGATAACTCGGTCGATTAAACGTGTGCGGGTGATATAATGAAATATAAAAATAATAAATCATTAAATATTTAGAAGTCACCCGCACCCCGTATGCGGGCTCTGACGACCAGTGAAAACGATAAACTCTTTGCGGGCCCTATAGCATGCGTTACAGAAATCTCCCGCACCCCGAATGCGGGCCTTATCGACCAATGAAAATGCGCCCTTAGTCGAGTCCATAGACGCAATGATCGTGTAATGGTCGGTGACGAGGGTTGTCAAAAATACTTGATATAGTTTCATAATGTTTTCTGTTATTTAGAAAGGATATCATCCTGAATTTACCGAAAACATTACCATGTTCTGTTACAACTTCTCTACCTAGATTTTTTTTTATAAAACCAAAGATGTAGGACCGATGGCCGTGCGTTGTTTTATTTGAGTTCAAAATCTGTCATTAGATAAAATATTTCTAAGCCTTTAAATTTACTTGTGTGGAGTTTTGTTATTTGTCAAACCAAATAAAAATATATACGTATTAATTTGGAAATACTTTGCGTATTTTGCATTTAAAATAACAGTGGGCGATTGCTTTTCCTCCTGATAATGTATGTATCACATGCCGGGATTGCGTCGCTCACAAACCATCCATAAATTTGTTCCATGTAACTCTGGCAGGTGTCCATCTGGCAAAACATTACTGAACTCAATTATAAATGATCCGTTATCGATGATTTATTTATCGCAATAACTTCTTGCTTGCTTCAACTGGTATACACCAAGAGCGAATGAAAAAAAATCATGTTCTTCTTGGAAAATCTGCAACCTCTGGCATATCTGCTGTCATTATGTCGTACTGAGCGCGTCTGGTTATAATTATGGCGTTTTACGAGCTAATCGCTTTGACATATGCATCTTTTCATTAATAATCTCCAAAATGTTTAACACCAATGTACTCCAAATTGTTGTTAAAACTCCTTAAAATGTTGTAGTAAACAAGGTTTTCAATTTTACGTATGAAGTATTGTGCAACATCGACGAGCAAATGGGCCACATGATGGTAAGTGGTCACCAACGCCCATAAACATTGGCATTGTAAGAAATGTTAACCATCACTTACATCGCCAATGCGCCACTAATCTTGGGAACTAAGATGTTATGCTCCTTGTTCACTGTTTTAGTTACACTAGTTCACTCACCCTTCAAACCGGAACACAACAATACCAAGTCCGATAGATTGCGATAGAATATCTGATGAGAAGGTGTTACCTACCCAGACGAGCTTGCACAAAGTTCTACCACCATAAATATATTCTTCCGATCGTTATTTTAGTAACATTTATATCCATCCCAAAATCAGTTTAAACTTGTATATATTAAAATGTGCCATAGTTATGCCTACGTCACGTAGGTTGGAGATGATACGAAGGAGTTCGATGCCAAGCTAGCCGTGTTCTTAACACTGCAGTACGCGAACTGAATAATGAAGATGCCAACGTGTGAATGCTGTTGCGGAGACGCCTACATTATTTGAAGTGTTCACCAACCAGAACCAACACGCAGATCGGCAGTTTGCTCAATGCATAGATCAAGTACTTTGGTCCAATATCTTTAAGAGTTTTAACACAACAAGTTTTATTTAAAATTGCTTTACATAATTGAGTTTTGTTTTAGAATTTCAAAAGTCTAACGAATTTCGTTTCTTGTATCACATTTTTTAATCTGACTATATACATTTGGTAGTAATAATAATTCAACGACTCAGACTTATTATTAACATTACGCGATTTTTGTAACTAATTGTGACGGTTGATTTAATACCAGAGTGAATTATGGTTTGATATTGTTAGTAAATAGATGATGTCACAGGACGGAACAGATGCATCGCGTGTGACTTCTGATTGTACAGGATAAACGTTTGTGAATGTAACTGATATGTAGTTGCCAGCCGTATTATTATATTTTTTATTTATTTTTATTTTAATAGGAT
Source organism: Nymphalis urticae (assembly GCA_905147175.2). Taxonomy (NCBI): domain Eukaryota; kingdom Metazoa; phylum Arthropoda; class Insecta; order Lepidoptera; family Nymphalidae; genus Nymphalis; species Nymphalis urticae. Next base: position 9,124,928 of record LR989998.1, on the reverse strand, counting down.
CTCCAACAAGGAATACATATGACAAGCTACATATACATTATGCGAGTTGTAAGTTCAATCACTACCACAGCATCCATCCCATACTACAACTAAGTAATAATATAGTGAAATTAAAATTATATATTATATGACAATATTAAAGGAAAATATATGTTTGATTGCGTTCATAGTGAATAATGTACATGTTGACATAAACTTAAAACCTTTTTAGATTTATACAAGAAGTCACAGAGTATTTTATTAGCACAATGCGAAGTACGAAATTGTTTTTAATAATATCGTGTTAGAGTCACACGTCATCAATGAATTGTTTATAGTATAAATTATTTCTAAATAAATCTGTTATAAATTGCACAATTCAATCTTTTTATCAAATCTGATCTTTACAATTTAGCTGATAAAAAACAACAATACTGACGTTGGATGGTCGCTCCATCTTCATTAAAACGTAGGTGCAACTTGCATATCTAGGACATGCAGATTTGTACCTATTCATGAACTGTTTTTGATGACATGATTTGTTTATTAGACCACACGCAGTTGAAATCTTTACTTGTACTAAATTTTGAAAAAAAAATTATGTATACCAGTTTTATTCACATTACTAAATTACAAATTTATTTAAAAAATTTACTAGTGTAAAGTAGTTATAAATTGTATTTTCTAAATATGTTTAGTTTAATCAATTGTTAATGGTTTTTCTGTTATAAAAATCGCGAACAATTTTCAATTTACAAATTTATCGTGTAGGGTTAGCATTTCCATAAATGGTCCACATGAATGTAGATTTTATTGAAAATAACCTAAACAATTTAGTAGTTACTCTATTTACTCGATGCTCAAAAACGAAGTTTAATGTTTTCAGACTTCATGTATCTGTATGAGTTTATTCCAACATAACTTTTAATTTTTTTTTTTATAGAATAGGAAGGTGGACGTGCATATGGGCCACCTGATGGTAAGTGGTCACCAAACGCTCTTAGACATTGGCTTTGCAAGAAATGTTACCCATCGCTTAGATCGCCAATGCGCCACCAACCTTGGGAACTAAGTTGTTATGTCCCTTGTGCCTGTAATTACACTGGCTCACTCACCCTTCAAACCGGAACACAACAATATCAAGTACTGCTATTTTGCGGTAGAATATCTGATGAGTGGGTGGTACCTACCCAGACGAGCTTGCACAAAGCTCTGCCACCAGTAAACAGATTTGGTGTAAGAGGTATCGTTGGAATCCATATATCATTTCTAGTCTCAACACTGAAAACAGCACCTTAAAATCTCAAATTATTGAACTAAATAGCAAGATAAATCAACTTAAACAACAAGCCAGAGACTGCAACTTTGAGGTACAATGTATCCCAGAAAACAAAAATGAGAATATTCTTGCAATCATCCAAAAAATGGCCTCAGTAATATCATATGACTTGCCAGAAGAGAACATACTAAACTGCCACAGAGTTGCTAAGGTGGATAAACAATCTCAACGTCCACGAAGCATTATCATTAAATTAGTCAGTCCAAGATTAAGAGATGACTTCCTTGCATCAGTTAAACGCTATAACAAGAAAAATCCACGGGAAAAGTTAAACACATCTGATTTGGGATTTGCTGGTGAAAAAAACCTATTTATGTCTTGGAACACCTGTCTCTGAAAAACAAAAAGCTACATGCCGCCACCAGACTGGTGGCTAAAGAGAAGAAATACGAATTCGTTTGGATCAGAAATGGTCGAATTTTTGTCCGGAAAAATATTGAATCGCCAGCATTGTGGATAAAGACTACTGAAACTTTAAGTAGCTTAAAGTAGTATTTTAGTATTTGTTTTAATTTTTTCCTATTATCCATGCATGTATTTAAATTGTTACTATATAAAATACGCGTTAGAATTTTTTTATCAAAATACGAGGTCTCAGGATCAAAACAGAGGCAATTTATACAGCGGCGCTATGTCATGACTATGATATATTAATACTTACTGAAAAATGGTTAAACAATACGGTTTTCGATAATGAAATATTTGATAATCGTTACATTTTATACAGACGAGATCGCAGTTCATGCCTACTTTATAGCCATAAGAGGGACGGCGGTATAGCTGTTAGTAAAAAAATCGAGTCCATTAGAAAATATGATTTGGAATCAAAATGTGAGGATTTATGGATATCGATAAAAGTAAATAAAAGTAAAGTTATATATATCTGCGGTATTTATGTCCCGCCACCTGTAATAGAAGATTACTTAAAATGCCTATTTAAAAATGTTAATTACGTTTGTAATAATAAAATTACTCCTAACTCTCCTACGCTCATTATGGGAGATTTCAATTTACCTAGTATAACTTGGGTAATGAACAGTGACGGCGACGACTTCATACCCGATCAACATATTAACAAAATAGATAGTATTTTTCTGGAAAACATTGCTTTTAATAATTTAAAACAATATAATTATATTACGAACGTTAATGATCGTATCCTAGATCTGGTTATGTCTAATGGTTAGAATTTTATAAAAGTACATAAGTCACCAAATGCCTTGGTATCAATAGATAGCCATCACCCACCGTTGGAAATTACATTAGATATTACGAAAGACCACTTTATAAAACCTTCTCGTACAGTATGCTTAAATTTCTTTTTGTGTGACTACGAGAGTGTATGTAATGAATTATTATATGAATTATGAAAAGGCAAAAGTCCATCATAAAAGCAAGACATATAATAATCCAATGGATAAATTTACTTGTTATACTTTATGGAGTTGTTGCGGGAACGTTGCAAAATGATGATTAAAAATTGCTATGATAGTTTTAAAAAACGCCTAGCCGATAGTATTCGAAATGACCCCTACATATTTCTGGAACTTTTTTTAGCAACAAAGAAAAAATGGCACTAAATGTATACCAAACGAAATGTTTCTAGATGACTACGTAGTGAAAGGAGGGAAAGATATATGCAACGCTTTTGCTAAACACTTCGCCTCGGTATACATGGAAAGCACAAATTATGAGGTAGTAAATAATTCGTCGACATTAATTTCGAACAATCGAACTCAATTTCAAAATTCGAAAGCACCATTTAATAATTGTAAGCTTACTGAAGATGAAGTTTTTAAACAACTATCTACCTTAGATCCACTTAAGGGACTCGGCCCAGATTATCTAGCTCCGATATTCCTGAAAAAATGCGCTAAACAATTGGTCGCACCACTAACCCTTATTTATAATTGTTCTTTGCAAACAGGTATATTTCCAGCTAAATGGAAAATTGCTCATGTAACTCCGATACATAAGTCCGGAAATTCAAAAGATATTACAAACTATAGACCTATATCTATTTTATCCGTTTGTGGAAAGATTTTGGAAAGCCTTGTACAAAAAAAAATCTACTATCATATTGCACCTTCCCTAGTTTCAAGTCAGCATGGATTTCGCCCTTACAAATCCACAGCTTCTAATTTAGTTTATTACGTTTCGGATATCATTGAGTCAGTCGATGCTACTGGTGAAGTACATGCAATTTACACCGACTTTCGTAAAGCTTTCGATCTGGTCAACCATAACATTTTATTAAATAAAGTTGAATGCATGGGAATTCACGGTTCACTGTTACGGTGGTGTGAATCATATTTAGAAAACCGTTCGCAACTTGTCGCTTTTAATGGTTTTAAATCCTTCGAGAGCAACGTACCCTCAGGAGTACCTCAAGGATCACACCTAGGTCCAACTTTCTTTTTAATTTTTATAAATGATTTGGCATTTGACATAAAATCTAAATACAAAATGTTTGCAGATGACTTGAAAATTTACAGAACCATTGAAAGCCAAGCCGATGTGGAAGCTTTACAACTTGACATTGATACTGTTTATTCGTGGTGCACAAAAAATGCTACGTCTTTGAATATTAAAAAGTGATTTTGCATAAAATTTACTAGGAAGAAGTCTCCGACGTACTGTAGCTATAAAATAAACAATATGACCTTAAAAGAAGTTTCTAGTATTAGAGATCTGGGAGTTATCATAGATTCTGCTTTAAGCTTTCGACAACATATTGAGCATATTACATCTAAGGCATCTAAGATATCAGGCCTAGTTTTTAGGCAAATGAAAATATTTAAGGACCATAATTTGTCAATTCTTGTGTTTAATAATATTGTGCGTAGTATTCTTGAGTATTGTAGCACTGTTTGGAGTCCAGGATACCAAGTTCACTCCGATAAAATAGAGCGAATCCAGAAACGATTTCTGTACCATCTATCGTACACGGACTTTATAGGACTATATATGTTGTCAGCTGTTTATTTACGAATCTCATCTTACTCATTATAATATGAGGTCACTCAAGGAGCGTAGAAGGGTTGCAGATGTGATTTTCTTGTCGAAATTAATAAATGGCCTAATTGATGCACCTGAACTGCTCGAGCGTTTAAGTTTCGCAGTGCCTCGGGACGGCAGCCGCTTACAGAATCGCAATACGTTTAGTTTGCCTCATACAAGAAGCAATCTTGGTCAGCATGGTCCGCTGTATAGAATGCTATCTTTTGCTAACCGTTTTAGAGATACTATAGATATCTTCAACGATAATATAAGGGCCATTAAAAAAAATTGTCTACACAAATCGGTTAATTTTTAGTTTTATTTTTAAATTATTTATCAAATTTTTTGTATTTATTTACTTTTTAATTTTGTCTTGCCTTAAAGTTATTTATTTTTATTTTATAGGTGATAGTTTTATAAGTCTTCTTTTTTAAATTTTGACATCGTAATAATATTAGCAGATTTCAATCCTTACGTAAATATATCAATCAGTTAAAATCAAAATTTTCGAATGATGGTGTTCCAGTAAAAGCATTCAGAAAGAGGGCTGCTGGTTAGGCAGGTGGCCTTTAAATATGCGTGTATCACGTAGGTTATATAATGCGCGGGCACAAAATAAATGGAATAAGAGCATAAATATAATATGTTTAGACTTTTAATAGTGCATATATACTGCAGCTGCAAGTAAAAGCTAGTTGTATTATTTTTTTCTTCTGAAGGTATAATCATTTCATATGATAACTATCATTCTAGAAGATTAGATCGCGATCAGTGATCATACCTGTTTATATTTATACCTCTAATGCATTTGGTGGGCGTACTTTATGAATACCTATGTCAATTGCTGAATTAAGATAGTGTCGAGTCCAGGTGGTCGATGTTCTTCCGCGGGGGCGGCTCGCACGTGAACTGGAACACGTGAGTTACTAGTTAAGGGAGATTAAATGTGGAAAAATAAAATAGTTGTTCATCTATTAATAGATTTTTTTCTGTTTACTCTTTGGAATTAAGTTTCTAGTCAACAATTGGTTTCGTCGCGCTATTGTCACAAGGACCATCTTTTTTATGTTATCTTAAATGTTATTTTTTCTTATAAGTTTAGTATGTGTATTATATGCGAGAACAGAGAATAGTAATCCGAAGAATAGATAAACAATTTTATTGTAAAAAAACACAATGTTGTGTAATTTTTCCTTAAATCTTTATCTAGCTAAAAACTTGCTGCATACACTCGCTGCACAATTATTTAAATTGTGTTATCTTAGATATTACGCCGTCTAAGATACCTACTTATAAATTATTTAACCGGGTTAAGTTAGAACAATACCTTAATAGTTAACAAGTGGCACGATCGCGTTGCTTAATAAATATAAAGCTTTTAATATATATAATTATATTATAATTCTTATTTATAGTTTTTATCAATATATTTATCTTCTTATTAATTGAGAAAGAATGTAACTTAAACAAATTATTAAATTTGATGGCTGGCTGACTTAAGATGACTCGTACTATTTTTACACAACTGTCCGAAAAAGGTGTAATGTTTCATATATGTATGTATGGTAATAGGTATGTATGTGAGTTTCTTTATTGCACCATTACTTTTAAATGTCTGAATAGATTTGAATCTATGGTTAGAATCCTCATGTATCATGTACCTAAAGGTACATCATTCCGAATGACATTGGCTATATACACTCGTTAATTTTCAAAAAGATTTTTGCCTTTTTTGTCGTTTTTGTTTGTCTTGTCTTAAATATTGGCATAATAAATTAAAGTATTAAATAGATGATGCTATTCATTTGTAGATAAGAATATAAGTGCATACTTTGATGATAAGGATGCTTAGGGTATATTTTTAATATCCAAGTGTGCAAGAAAATGTTAAAAAAATATGTTATATTATAATTTGCAACATTTACGATGACATTATAATTAAGTCACATAACGATGGCATGAATATTTGCTTTCAAAATTTATCTCTTAGATATTCTGTAAAAGAGCCTCCACTGATAAGACTAGGAATTTCAGATGTCTATACGACCTAAGCATCTGTATAGAACAACTTGTAGCCAAGAGATAAAGGTAAATAGGCCACCTGACGGTTACTGTTCACCACTGTTAATAAACTTTAGCATTGCGAGAAAATGAGACCAAAATCTGTGGCTTGTTTTTCCAAAATATATCGCGCGAAAATTAATAATTAATATTGTCTTTTAAGTCTAGTGATTATAAATATTGTAGTACATATTTAATTTTTTTAAGCTATTTTAGTAATTTAAACCAGTAGGTATATATTATAAATAAATATGTTTCATAGAATGATAGAGCAAAAATTACACTATAGTTAAATAATACGATATAAACGTTATATAAGATGAAATAACTATGTATAACTTCGAGAATGATATCACCGCATGCATACACATGTTCTCGCGATTATTATGTCAATATTACCTCATCGCCTCTTATTTGAACTAACAGCTCCCGCCTTCTACTATGTCTTTTATAGTTTAAAAACGTTTATTATAGGTACAAAGGTGACATATGAATATTACTCGCGCAACTAGATATGGTATTTTAAACATCGGTAAATATTTAACTGGATTTTTTGTATTTTCAGAGGTATAAATAAAATATGGTAAAAACATCAACCTCCTTTTATAGGAATGTATGTAATTTTTTATAAGACACAAAAAATGTACTTTGATTATTTAATTACATCCAAACGTTTGTAATATATGATATGTATAACGTAACTAATTATTAATATAATACTGCAATTACAGAAGCCGGCTATAAATAAGCTAAAACGACATTAATCTTTGAAGACATTAAATTCTAAGCATGAGCATTTAAGTCTACCTATTTAAATAAACAATTTGCTTTGGTATAATCTCTTTACTGTGCGTTTATTGATTAAAAAAGTACGATTTAAAGTAATGTTGTCCACCTGACCGATTTCAGCCAAGGCGGCCAATCTTACGAGAGATAAGTCAACTGCTCAGAACATATTATAGTGTTCAAGATATAGAATAGAAAGTACATCTGATACAGATTTCCTTTCTATTCTATTTCTCAATCTCATCCAATTCAATGTGATGGCAATTCGACAGGCACGGAAAAAGTTCAGACGCAGGACCTGCTTTCGGTGGTTTTCGAGGCACAAGCGTGTACTCACTTCCAACTTGAAGACTCCAGGCTGTTCCTGAGAATTTTCTACACATCACATCTAGGATTTGAACCTAAGACTTCACGATTTACGACCTTATATGGCCAATAGGACAACAAGGCAATCATTTTATATTATAATAATAACATATTATTAAGTGTCTCGTTGTTATATTTGTTAATTATATGCCTGTAGTTCCCGACGTTTTAGCTTCAAATCCCGGGAATATAAGAGTAAAATGTTAATAGCTTTTAGTTTCAAGAATTTATCATTGACAATCTCGGAGTACCTTGGGAAGTACGCAAAGTATCAAAAGGTACTTTGCGTACCGCACCGCAAGGTACCAAGTGCCAAAGTACGCATACCAGTTTATGTACTCATTTGTCATATTGTCTGCTCCGCAGGTGGTATTCCTTGAGTTAGGTCGCGGTGGCCGAAATTCGAAGGCCGATCAAGAGAACGTATTTGCGTTTATTCTACAAATTCTACTAAAACTTTTTCAATAACAAGGGTGTATGTTACATTTACAAATATAATTTTAAAATAACATTTCTAAGAAATGTATTCTATTTTTCTGATGAACACATTTTTGTTCATTTAAAAATAAATTGACTAGATAAACGATTAAAAATTAGGCTAAAGTTAGGTCATTTGTAAACTAAACTGGAACAAATAAGCAAACAAGGTGATGTTATAAATTAGCGCATCTCGATAAAAAAAAAATTGATAAATTGCTTCATCCTAATTTTATTTGAAAATTCTTGCGTTTTACAAATACATTCTCATTAGAGAATGAGATATATACAATATCAAATACATTCTTATTAGAGAATGTATTTGATATTGTAGGTATTCGACCCATTCGTGTTTCCTCACGACGTTTTCTTTTATCGCTAATCAGGAGTAGAATTAAGTGTGTAAGTGTTCTTCTTACACCATCTCATCTCATCAGCTCTGTACCAAGAGGTGCGCTTATTCATATACTTTCAACTTATATACTATAATTATACAATTATGCCTACTTTTTCTTTTTCTACTTAAAATATTGTCGAAACAATTCATAAGTTATTAACTAACCGTCTAGGTTAGTTTATTACATTGCATTAACCATAGATAGTTAAAAGGTTTCCAAGTGATTGATGGAGCTATAAAATTTACAATGCGGCACAGAACAATGGGATAGTAGAGATAAAGGCAATTTGTTCAATCAATTAACGGGATAATCTATAAATTACGTAACTGGGATGATAGCATTCTGATTACGTAAGACGTTTCCTATATTAAATTTTAAATAATTAAAGAAGTGTTAGGTATAAGTAACAAGATTTGACTTTTCATGTGATACACGGATGCTAGAAAATACAGTTTACTTAGATCTAGCCGAAACATCGATGACACAGTTTTAGATATTTTTTTATCCACTTAAAGCGAAACAATGAGACTTTTCGAGCTTTATCTTATAATTAAGATCTATAGGTATTGTTATAGATACTACTATTAATTAAATGCAACAACTGATTTTAAAAATATTAATTGATTGAAGTTTAAAGTTCTGTAAGAAGTGCCTTCATTTCTTAAGTATAAATATAGAAAAAGACATTTATTATAGTGGTATTCGTTATTCCATTAACTTTTGATAATTCACTAACGCCATCTAGTGATTAATAAATTGTTGATGTTTCTTGAAATTAATAATAGCCAACAACTGGGTCATGTTGCAGCTAAAGAGGCTGCAAACACAGATTAGATATCGTTCGCAAACATCTCCACGATAATGTTGGCACAGCCAGCGATAACTGAAAATAATTACACCATTTCGAAAATTAAACTTTTGTGAATGCTTAGTGTTTAAACTAAATAGAGAAAATAGAACAATGAGCTTATAAGCTTAATAGTTTTTTTATACTAATGTAACAATAGCAGTTTGTTGTGGTACCATTTTTTTTCACGCAGTGGAACTTCAGAAAGGTACTCAGCTCCCATGGGGGGGAGGAACTGGGTTATATGGGATTCGTACCCACTAAAACCACTGCTATGGCCGTCCTCGGCACGGATCGGAGAGAGGCTGCGGGATCGTGTGGATATAATGCATCCGCGGCCTCTCCTGTGCTTTGCTCCGCTCGTGGCTCGGCGGAGCTCTCCTCAGGGGGCGAAGGTAATCTCGCCGGTTGTTGTGGTACCAAGGGCAGTTTAGTAACGTTTAGCAAACTTGATGTTTTAATAGCGCTCTGTTTAATTTTAGAAATAAGAAGTTGCTTTGCTTTCTTATACTACTTTTTGTAGGGATCTATTTTTTATTAATTGCTAGTATTAGCCCGCGGCTTCGCCCGCCTATGTCTGTCACAGGTGTTAGGTATCCTATATCCCATTCTGTACCATGTGTGCAAAATTTCATGATGTTCGGTTAAGTTGCTATGTCACTTTCGAATTTAATATATTAGTTATGATTTACCTTTAAAATTATTGGTAAATTTCATCTGTATTCTGAAAGGTTTTTAATCGTGGGTAAGATTAATGACTTAATAGTATAAATAAGTATCTCTTAATAATTAAGCGAATATAGTCCTGGGGCCGAATTCTACTAAACTATAACGATTACGATACGTTCCCGATTCAATTCCGATCCAACTTTGACTATCCTATATCGGAACCGAATCGTTATGATGTTAATTTATACCGCTACGTCAAAACCAAACTTAATTGCCAAAGTTTATGCCAATAGTCGATAATTAAATTAAAGAATAAGAAATCGGATAAACGGCAACGATCACGCTTCGATTCGATTGCGATAATTTGACAATTTGTTAGTAGAATTTGATTTATTTTTAATTAATTATATTAGTGATTAATTTTTACTCGAGCAATGGAATTGAGTCCTTTACGTATCTTCACTTTCATATTTATAAAATTAGTAAGGAAGTAAGCATTCATGTCTGTCGTTTAATTACATACGGATACATAATACGTAATAGGAGGTGCCTTCTCTTAGCAACACACTCTTATCAACATTCTTATATTAATCTTCTTAATACATTTTTCTCGCTTAGTGTAATTTTAAAATTCACATACTTTTTCTTTCTATTATGTACGTGTGACGTTGCTTTGTTAAAATTGTAGATTAAATTTTTGAATGTATATGTATGAAAATATATTATTTTTTCTGGTACCATTTATACTCTAAAACTCATAACAGCCCATTAAGTCGTAACCAATGCAAAATTCCTAGCTTTTTATTCTGATAAATCTAAGAAAAGGCTTTAAAATGCTAGTTGCCACTTTAATTGAATTATAGTTTGGTTGCAACTAATATTTTTTATTCACAATTGCAATAATTCTGTAGTTATGCAGAAATGTCCTTTATCATTATCAACTTTAATTTTAGGGCAATCAACAATGGAGGAAATAATATAAACAGTCTGAATAGAAGGGTATGCGACGGAAATGTGTACAGTTGTATTTTTGGAAGAGTAGCCAAGAATAAAGGAGACTTATTCAGAGTTTCAATTTTAAAATTAACGGAAACAAATCGATTTGCGTTCTGAGGATCGAGACCAGTGTTATAAAGTGAGCTGAAATAATGACACTAATATGATAACGGAATAGCACTTACCAAAACCGTATTTTATTATAAGACCGAAAAACCATAATAACTTAACTATTTGCTTTAAATATTTAAGAAAATAATGCACCAAATGAATAAGAATACACGGATATATCTCTAATATAACATATATTAGAGATATCCAAGTTCAATCCATCAACAATCCAAGTTAACGTCAGCCAAACAAAATAACTTAAAAAAGTACTCGCTTCGTCCAAGGCGAATGAGAAGCATAGTACAAAAATAATAATAGAGGAGCAGATAAACTTTTTTATACCACAATATTTTGAATAAAAGAAATGCGTGAGTTTCGTGAACTCCGTCGCGCAAAGAATGTACAATAATCATATTTAAGATGTCAGTGTACGATAACACTGTAATTTAATTAACGCAATGTTTGAAAAAAATTAATGTGCAAATATTTTGTTTTATGTCTTGAGATGTTTAGGCGACACAGCCAGATCAGAAAAATTCCCCAATGACAAAAGTGTGGGTCAAATTTGTACAAGTATTCTGCATCTCAGCAGAATACTTAACTTGGCAGTGTCTTAATTCCCGTACCTTGTAAAGCATGTAGATCTCAGTAATTTCAAATTTAGGTTTCTTCAAGTGCTTAGCTTAGCTGTAGCAAATCATTTGCTACAACAAGCGGTTCGAGATTAAAGACGGAAAAACCTTTTTTGTCAAAACTAAAATTTCGCTTTGCATACACTCGACGGCTATGAGGACAGGTATAATACATTTAGGTATATCAGAAGAATTGATCGACAAGATGGAAAAGTTATCAAATTTCTCAATTAGGTATATTTTTGGTATATACAAACCTGGTAAAACTGAACCTGGTGGTAGAGCTTTGTGCAAGCTCGTCTGGGTAGGTACCACCCACTCATCAGATATTTTACCGCAAAACAGCAGTACTTGGTATTGTTGTGTTCCGGTTTGAAGGATGAGTGAGCCAGTGTAATTACAGGCACAAGGGACATAAAATCTTAGGTCCCAAGTTAGGTGGCGCATTGGCGATGTAAGCGATGGTTAACATTTCTTACAGTGCCAATGTCTAAGAGCGTTTGGTGACCACTTACCATCAGGTGGCCCATATGCTCGTCCGCCTTCCTGTTCTATATAAAAAAAAACCTGAGTAATTGGCTTACAATAAGGCAGCTTTATTAACGTGCACTCTCTTTTCTATCTCTAACCTATATTTCAAGAAACACTATTAATTTGGCCATTTTTTCTTCGTTACAAGCTTCACATAAATAAAATTAAATTGTAAAATATACAAACACTAATTATCTCACTATACCCGAGGCTGCATGTAAGCGATCGTTATTAATGATAAGACCGTCAAACGCATGCAATTTTATTCCGTAAAACTTGTAATTTTTGTAATTGAGTCCAATAAGGTTTTATATCAATCTAAATCTCAGTAAAAAACTAATTAAGAAATATTATTTGAGTATCTACATTCATACTACTGCACAAAAAGGACAAACAATACTTTATTACACTTACAAAATTGATTAACAACAGATTTTTGATCATATAACCGACAATAAAATTTTTATACGTAATATTTTTTTCATAAATTCAGTTTAAAACAACCATTTTTTAAACTAATGTTATAATAGTAATCTTTATGCAACAGTACTACAGTATTTATAAAAACACTTTCAATTCAAAGATTTAGTAGAATCTGTTGATCTTAGTTGCGTACCTATATGTTTGTATAATTATGCAGTTAATTGAATTTGACCTGCAATCTGATACTTCAATGATATATTTCGTTTTTTTTTTATATTTATCATGTCTTTTATTTCTTTTTCTTTGATATGTTGACTCAATTATTCCTATAAAAAGTAATTATTATCTCGAGACAAGCATAATAATAATTTTCATAGACCTAGTAAGAAATATTATAAAAATCATTAGTAAAAAGTTATATTAATGGCGAAAGGTGATATTATGATCAAAAAACAAGTTACATAATGTAAATTATTAAATGATTAGGAAATAATGATAACCTATATTATATTAATGATCTCTGTTCAAATTTGCTGTATATACAGTTAATTTTATATAAGAATAACTACCAAGTTTTGGTCAGCTCTTCTGCAAGCCGTAGTCGTTATCGGCATAAAAGATTTCCTTATAATTTAAATAAATTATTTAAAATTGCTATTCAAATCTGATTGACGAAGATAAAAAAAAATTATTGATTGACAAAACTGGATTATTGAAATTCTTAGTTTACTTGAAACTCAGAAGAAATAAAAAAAATCAATAAATTCAATGCCATATTTGTAAATATAGGTGAAAAGGTAAAAATTCGTAACACCTGCTCGTGCGTCCGTGAGACAAACGATCAATATTAAATATATAGGAAAACGCACAGTCTGCTTACACAGAGTATAGAAATTTAGTGGTTATTTTTTTTTTATAAATTATACTATTAATATAAATTATGATGAGAATGTTTCAAACGCTGCCTCGATAAAACCGGTTTTCTGAACTGACATATGTTGTTTTTTTATTGGTACACTGTAGTCATATACTTGTATATAAATATATATATTTATATAGAAAAAGAAAAAGAGATATATATATATATATATATATATATATATATATATATATATATATATATTTTATTTGTGTATAAAAATTATGTATATAATTAGAGCAGAACAGCAGTACTTGGTATTGTTGTGTTCCGGTTTGAAGGGCAATTACAGGCACAAGGGACATAAAATCTTAGGCCCCAAGGTTGGTGGCGCATTGGCGATGTAAGCGATGGTTAACACAGTGTCAATGTCTAAGGGCGTTGGTGACCACTTACCATCAGGTTGCCGATATGCTCGTCCGCCTTCCTATTCTATAAAAAAAGAGATTTTTGATACTTCTGGTATCATTACCAAGTAACAACTGTAGAGGTTTTTTTTTTTTTTAAATGTATAGGCTAGCGCTTGACTTTTATCACACCTGATGGAAAGTGAGATACAGTCTAAGATGGAGCGCAAAGGTGCCTATTCACTCTGGACTTGAAGGTACCCATATTGTAGGTGGTGGGGAAAACGGAGGTCGGGAGGGTATTCCAGACCTTGGCGGTGCGTATCAGAAACGAGAAAGCAAATTGTTTCGTACGTGTCTTAAATACGTCAACGTCAACCACGTACGGGTGCAGATCCTTTCGATAGGATTAAAACTGCATTCCTATTTTATATTTAGCTTATCTTATTTATACATTAGTTTTATGCAGTAGATATTTATTTACCAGAAAAAACGATATTTCATTTTTAATCGAAGCTCATCATTCGTGTACGTGTTAATTATTATTATTTCAATACAATACAATGATGATTCTACAGCATAAATATTGTTTACCCGTATACAAGATTTTTAAATATTGTTTTGCATAAATTTACTTGAATCTTTGTCATTGGTAAATATACTTTATGTAAGTAAAAAAATATGCCAGTTATTTTAAATTTGTTTAAGTAATATCGCGTATTTTTTATGCTAAGATATAATATTTACTAGTGGTTTAATGTGTTCTACGATACAAATAAAGGAATAAAAATAAAAATATGTTAGGCAAACATCGGATGATTTGAATTATACAAATATAAAAACGGGCGATATTGTTTGGTATTCATAGTCATTTATCAGTCAGCTCATTGTTATGGAACTAGTGACCACGTTTTCCATAAAAAAATAGTTTGTGTAAACCACTTTTAAATAGAGCTATTAACTTTATTACTGAAGTGTGTGTTTAAATTAAGATTAATGCTTTAATCAGGCTTCAATTTATTTGAGTGTAAAATAAGCCATAATTTAATTAACATTATTGATTGAAATGAATTGAACTATAACTTTATTTGATGCCAGTTTCCAGGATGACGATGGCGAGAGAAAATTGTGCATGTAATTTAAATTTGTGCAAACATCACTAAGTTTATTAAAGTGCTACAATTGGGCTTACTATTTAGTGGTAAATGGGTTATCAGGAAACCTTCATATATGTACATTTAAAATTTGACGTTTACGGGATGTCACTTTTATTTTAGCTACTCTCTATTTCTTCTACGTACGCAACAAAAAAATGTGTGAATCATGGTAATAAAACGCTATAATCATGAAAATAGCAGCAGCAGTAGGTATTGTATTATAACAGTTTTATATAATTGTAACTGTTATAATACATTATCTGCTGGTATTGTTCCATTTCAGCTTGAAAATGTCGTATAAATGGGTATTGGATTGCTTAAATTTTGAAATAGTTTTTGAAATATAAAAATAGAAATAATAGTATTCAATAAGGCTTAAAGTACAAATGCAAATTGATAAAGATATAACACTTCTGTCTATATTTTGTAAGCTGTTCTTTGGCTAATTGCCCCAGAAACACATTTTATAAGCAAAACAATGATCATAAGTGACGCATGTGCTTCGATTACACACTGCTGAAGAATTTAATGAAGGTCGTTTCAGGGTTATTACAGAATTCACGTAGAACACAATCAATCGATAATGTTTGAAATGATTTTGAAAGTGCTCTGGTAAGAATATATTTCAATGATTTTTATTTTTGAAAAAAAAAAGACTGAGTGCTTCTTGATAGTACTTTTTAAAAGAGTCTACACTCTAAGACAGTATTAAATCGTTAATTTAATCCTGTAATATGACTGATTCAAAAGAGCTCGTAAGTACCGACTTTATTCAAATAAAGTATATGTATTAAGTGTTTTAGACTTCGAAGCTCATCATTCGTGTACGTGTTAATTATTATTATTTCAATACAATACAATGATGATTCTGCAGCATAAATATTGTTTACTCGTATACAAGATTTTAAATATTGTTTTGCATAAATTTACTTGAATCTTTGCCATTGGTAAATAACTACACATATGTATATATATGTATATATATATATATATATATATATTGTATATGACTACATATAACATACATTAAAATTACGAACTTCTACAATTTTAAGCTAGATTAATTCCTAAACATGAAAATCAAATCAAACATAAAAAAATCTTGTGTGTACACGATTTTTAATTTATTTATTTCTTGTAAAAGCACACTTACAACATGCATATAAAGCATTCAAAAAACGAATTTATAAAACAATAAAAGTATATCTAATATGCATGTCAATTACAAGTGTACATAGAGCATTTGATTTTCATTTGTTTTTTGAATAGAAACTACACTAAAATTAGTGAATGAATTAATATACTTTCTTATTTTCTAGCGTTCTTATTTTGACATATGTTTGCCTTTCGTGATACTTCTGTAATCAGGATTGGAATATGTATACTTCGAATGTAATTCAAGGGTGCTGGCCACAAGACGATTGAACCTTTTGTTTATGTTCACTTGTGTAAAGACACTCCTAGCAAAACACATAAATAAGTGAACAAAACAGTAATTTATAAATAACAAACCATGGTTACAACTGTGGTTGATTTGTGTCAATATAGTGACATCATTAAATAGAATTGTAATAATTCAAGTTATATGTATTCACGATATGTGGTTGTTCTACGAAGACAAATTCCGTGATCTGTGGTTTGTAAGCCGCAAAACAGTTCAATGAAAAGTACCTTCTTTACACGAAGTGTTCGTGAAGAAGGTACTTTGTTTTTTTTTATTTTTTTTTAAAGAGATTTAATGGAGCACCATAGCCATAATCGAAATCATCCGATATCAGAAAAAAAATCTATCGGAAACCGTAAATAAATTTACCTATATGTTTATTACAATTTTATTTTTGCATTGTAATCTTTTAAAGAGAGACGCTATTAATCACTTTTAAAAATTGTAATACTAAATAATAACCTACGAATAAAGTCAAATTGTTACTTTGTTATTGTTTGTATTTCCCTTTTACGATTCCTAAATAATCTAATATCCGTAACTAAAACTATCTGAAACAATCGGATAATACGAAATGATTTTATATCCGTAACCTTATCTGAAACCGGTAAAATATTATTCATATATCAGTATCATTATACAGCGAAATTTAATATCTATAACATTCTTATTTTTGAGCTTTGATAGTGGAGCTTAACCTTATTTATAAATATATAAACACAGAATATAAAAGTTTTATGTTTTTATATTGTTAGTATATTATATATTTTATTTATGAGAAATGCTGAGCTTCATAATACTTCTCGATAGAATCTTAATTCCAAAATACTAGTTAAGGCTTTAATCTTGTAAAAGGACGATTAATAGTGCTTATATGAAACTACTTGAAATAACAATAATATACGTGTTCAAATTTTTAAATTTTGTTTCTTCTTTAATCATGTTTATAAGCTAAGATAATTTCTTCTATCACAGATACCTGAAGTAGTAAATGTTTCAATCAGTAATACACAAATTTCAAACAGACGACTTACGTACAGTAGAAGCCCGGATAAAAAAATAATTGTATTTCTTAACGAAAAAAAAACTGTTTAGGGTAAAAAGTTCATGGCAGTATTGAGATTCACTATTATAATTTCTTAATAATTAGTTAATTAAAAATAATAATATATAAGCAAGCAAGTATGGCTTATTTTAAGTATCTGTTTTTCTTTAAGGCAAATAACTTCATTGGAAATATAATGTATTTTGAGAATTATATAGCTGTGATCTTTCAAACTGAATTGTTTTTTATTTAGTTAAAACTCGATTTAAGGAAAAATGTTTTTAAGACAACTTACATTGACCTATTTATCGTATCTTCCTCTTACAAAATGTCTTAAACTTGTGCCAAGAGTACGACTATAGGCCAGGCCTATTGTTCCAGAACAGGATCCAGTCGAACTTTCACATCGCTAGACGGTCTGAACACCGTTAGCTTACTGAGTCTCCCTTTGGAAATCATTATTCATATTTTTTTTTTATAGAACATGAAGGTGGACGAGCATATGGGCCACCTGATGATAAGTGGTCACCAAACGCTCTTAGACATTGGCATTGTAAGAAATGTTAACCATCGCTTACATCGCCAATGCGCCACCAACCTTGGGACCTAAGATTTTATGTCCCTTGTGCCTGTAATTACACTGGCTCACTCATACTTCAAACCGGAACACAACAATACCAAGTACTGCTGTTTTGAGGTAGAATATCTGATGAGTGGGTGGTACCTACCCAGACGAGCTTTCACAAAGCTCTACCACCAGTAAATTTTTATTAATATACCTATTCTCTTTTTCTGAATATTTCAATATTTTTTAATACAAGGTTGGGATATTATTGACTCTAAATGTTATTATATAAACCTATTTAGCTTATTTACATTTGCTATAAAAATACGGTCGTTAAATTGATGTGGAGTAAAAAGGAAAGAAATGGAAATGGGAAAGAGTTTCAATCCTTTGAAGTATTAACTTAAACATTGAAATAAATACATAAAGAGTAGTTGAATATCTGTCTGAAGTGATAAAAAAACATAAGATATCGTGTATCGTCATAGTCGGCTTTAGATTATAATAAAGGATAAATACTTTTTTACATTTAACTAGTTAAAGGAACTCGCCTGATTGTGAGGTAAGATTGTGTAAAGGAATAAAAAATGAACATATTACTCGTAATGAGTCCACCGTCTCATACAGTTTTTATTGAACGCTCTATGTTGTTTGGAAATTATTACGCTGTTGATCTTGATAGCAAAACCGGTATAGATGGTCATATTTTCAACTGCAGGTTGTATTTCTATAATATATTACCCTTTGCATATGATATTAAATCACTTAATCAAAAGCAAAATAAACTTTATACAAGGAGGTTTTTATAAGCATTTTTAATTCGACAATTAACAAGATTTAATGTAAAGTTAATACAAATTCGGAATGTAGTTTCTACTGAAAATAAATTACAAGATAAATTTAATTATTGCAATTATATAAGTACAATTATACATTGATATGTAAATCTTGCATGAAAATCAACGAATTACTCAATGTTTTTTATTCTCTATACATTATACTATTTTGTGATGTGCCTTTTCATTTAATTATTTCTATTACCTTGACTTTTTAAAACTTATAAATTATATGACTTCAAGGAGAATTGTAATGGTTTTTTTTTATTTTTTGTTACATAACATATGTATATTGACGATAATACTGTTATAATATAATTGGAATTTAAAACCATTTATTTGTTTTAATAAACTTTAGAGTCTAGTAGGATTTTAAATGAACTAAATCGATATGTTATTGATACTGCTACTGTAAAATTATATGTTACTTTATTATTTTATGGATTTAAAGTGTAGGTATACAAATTACCGAGGAAATAGCAGACACGAAAAAGCTGAATATCATAATAATATGTAAAGTACATCATTTCTACATACATTCTATTGCATTAACAATAGCGATATAACTTTATTGGAGATCACTAATAAGTTAATTGGCTCCAAATTTTGCATGCTGAAGATGTGATACGAATGAAGTACATATCTGATATCATTGGGTTGATATTGATAGAAAAACAAGCACCCACTTGATCGAGGCAATAAACAAACATTAGGTAAAGAGCACTAATAACGTAACGGAAGCATAGATCTAAGTGGTAGAGCATACGTGCGCGTGCGCATAACATGCGCCCATTGATAAAGCTCGCGATTTCAGTCAGTTGGCAGTGCGCCGCCGTCCCGGACGCACGTGTCTCGTTGTTCTCAGTCCGTAGCTGTCGCGTGTCCTATCAGAGACCAGTGGCATGGTAATTGTGATAAAATAATAAAAGGATAATAAATAAGCGGACCCCGGGCGCTCGACCGCCCATTGCCTAGCTACGAATAGGTATTGTATTACATAATGTTTAAAAAATATATTTATTTTTTCATAATAAATATTTTTAGATTGTCTTAAGTTTTTATAAGTTGCAAATTAAAGTAAATTTAATAAAAGCTTCTGTTTACGTAAATCGCTTCTAGAGATGTTTTTGGTATCGTTACTCTTACTAACGGTCCTTTTTTTAATTGTAAAGTTTTATAATAAAATAACCCTGCGCATTTTATGTCCTATTGATCGATTAATAACTAGAAACCATAAAAATCTATGTTTTAGTGAAACGATAATATTTTATAATATTATAAATATAAGAAATAAATATATGAAAATAAAATTTCAGTTAGGATAGTTGTATTAGAATTCATTTATTTCTGAAGTAAATACATATCTTTCAATTAAAGTTATATTTAATATCGTTTACTAAGTTGAGAATTTCTATAAAAATTAACAATTGATTTCGCAATTTATTTGAATGCGTAAGTATTTCACAATTAATTGTTCAATTAAATTTTTAAATGTCCAGATTTAGTAATATAATTAATTAAAATATAATTTGTACAGTTTTTTGATTTGTGAGAAGCCAGGTGCTAAGTGGAATATATTCGCTACTTACCGCGAATGCCGACCCCCCACAATTCGTAACAAAATACGAGAACGCGACGGGTAAAATAAATTTTATTTACGAGAATTTGTTTAAAATCTCGCCGTCCCTTTATTCAGAGGCCTTTGTCAGCGATCTTTATACAAGAAATTCAATAAACAGCTTTTTCAACTACTCAAAGCGATTCATTAAAATGAAATAAGACAATTTTCTTATTCCATTTTTTGTCAAAGAACAAAAACAATGCAAATGAAAATTGGATTTTGAAATATCTTTTCTTTCTTATAAACTGAAAATGCCTATTTATTAAGATAACTTCTGTCATACTGATTTGCTAATGATTCGTTTTGAAGATTAAACAATGAGGCAGTGCGTTTTATTAAACTCAACTACATAAAAGATTTCGTAGTCCTAATTAAAATTTGCTATCATTCAACAATTAGCGTGTGCGTACATCCTCAGTAAATTGGGCCAGGGTTATGCTACTGTTATCAGTATAGGAACAGCAGAAGGCTAATTTGCGCAATCGCAATCACGTCCGTTAACAGTTACTAAGTTCAGTGTGGGAATTGAAATTGTATTAATGGTTTTATTTATTGTGATTCAAAAAATCGGGTAACGATTAAATATTATTCAGATAGTTCTGTTTTGTAAGCCGTATGGATTCTGGAAGAGTTTGATAGAGAGTTGTGAAAATCTAGCAAATTCTTCGTTTTTCTTACAGTGTCATAAAATAACTTTGCACCGATCCCGAATAATTGCGAAAAGGGCAAGTGAAAGATGTCATATTGTGTTAAAAGGTCCAATAGCATATTATGACAGAAGCAATATGTAAAAGAAGAGAACATTTAGCATAGATGCTATTTATTTTACATTTACTTTTTATTTTATTTTCATAATTGTTTTTAGTCTATGCTGTCCACTTTATTTCACTTTTTATTTGTAAAAAAAATAACAATATGTATTCTTTATAGCCTACGGTCACTGTGAGTATGTCATGTAAATGAGAAATGTGCAAGACCGACATTGGGTAAATAAAAAAATGTATAAGGTTGTGAGTATTTAATTGTTAAATAGAACCACTAATTCTATAGACTTCAAGACTTCTGATCTAGAAGCATTTCATGTCTCATAGAAGTATTGTCTACGATTGATTTCAGGCAGTTATTTGCTCTTATTTCTTAAATGCTGCAAATCTACCTACAGGCGCTGTGTAACTATGATTATTCGTTTATTAATTTTAAGATGGCACCTGGTGGTAAGTGGTCACCGTCGCCCGTAGACATAGACACTGTAGCGAATATAATGTATATTATCGTTACTGCGCCGCCATACAGAGGATCTATGGAGTAAGTTATTTGTATTAACGCTAATTATCCCTGTAATTAAACTAGCATATTTACCACTTACACCAAAACACGCAAAAAAAAAAACTTGCTCTTTGGGAGTAGATTAACTACGGTGGGTCCTACTCACTCAGAGTAGGACCCACCGAGACGGTCTGCACAAAGCACAAAATAATTTTCAACATTCAGTCTATTAAAGTATTTTTTAACTATGGTCTAGTAATGGCAAACAGGTTCAGTAATCTGATCTGATATAGTTTTTCGCGGTTATCAATTTGTGAACTTTAGCCATAATTACGTAACCAATTTATTCCAACGTTATCTAGTCATATTAAAAATATATTACATGAAATATATGTATTATTTAATATCTGTTTCCGGCATAAGTTACAGCTCATTCCGGATGAATCATGTCATGTCGAAGCTTACAAAAGCTCGTCTAATTATTTATTACTCATAGAATCCTAGAGCCTTATAATGTTCCAGTCTATCCTGTAGTTTGTGAGGTATGTGTTTGTATTAGGCTTGACTAAGAGTTACGTTATGTAGTTAAAATTTAATTATTTATTGCAACGCTTAATATTAAGAATTAATTTTATTTATTGTAACATAAATCATTGTGTTTTAAAATATACGGTATATTTTAAAACTAAACGTTTGACGTTGTGGGTTAGTTGTGGGTATACCGATTTTCCAAAATTGTTTCCAATTGTGTTTAATCTTAGAATGTGAAAATAATGAATTAAATGTTTTAACAAAATTACTCCTACATACAAACATAAAATATCCAATTTAACTGATATTTTGCAATTTATTATATTTTTTTATATTATTATACTTAATTTTATAATGAATATTTCTTTAGCTTTCTTCATTATCAAAATAAAGTTTTGACTTAAATTTTCTAAATCAAATTATCTTATTTATTATTATCTTATTATTTACTAGGTTAAATTTGTTTAATATAGAACATATGAAACATACAGAATTAATGAATAATTTTTTACCTTAAAAAAACACGTCTGCACGACGATTGATGAATGAATTTATAGTCAGTGTCACTCGGGATGATGAAAGGATTCTAACGATATCCCATACTCTTACATCCATATCTGTTCAGTCATTTAAAAGTTATGGTGGAGTAAGAAACTTATATATACACACAAGTATACCTAAATCATAAAAACATAACTTTTTTTCGGTAGTCGTGTAATAATATTTTCTTCATTCTGGGAATATTAATAGCTCGTTGCCAGCCCTAAGTCTAAGTCTAAGATTAATACAACTGTTGTCATTGGTCTGTATGGGTTAATTTGTCATTGTATTCGCGGTTTTACTAGCTCAAACTCAAATACAATGGGACCTCATAAATATGATAGTTGCTGTCAAAATTGACACTTACTACGTCATATTAAGGCTTATTTTCTTTTGGATTCGTATAGGAAAATAAAGTGTTCGAATGAATTATGAATAATTCCCAGTTGTTAAGACTGTCATTTGTTTATGTGATAACCAAAACTATCGTCGAAGTGGTTTGAATATTAAAAATAAGGTAAAATAACAAAGACATCACTCGATCAGATTATATATAGTTATGATTTTTTTTAATTTAAAATATATTTAATGTTGTTGCTAAATAATAAATGATATATATTCATATATTCTGGTTTATGCCTCATCTAAGCTTAAAGCATAAGCACATAGAGTCAGGATCGAACGATTTTCACAATGTCAGACCGCTTGTATATCATTAAGCCGTTGACAATAAATAAATTCACAATTTTTTAAGATAACCTAAGTACTTCGTTTTTTTACCAAGAAGTGTTAGTACTAGTTATATTACGGCAGTTTTTACAATGTTTTTTTGAATATATATATACCTACTCGGAAAATGCGTGCGATTTCAAATCCCATCGAGATTTCCGTCGAGTTAATTAAAATTTATGAGTTTTCTGTTAATAAATTCTCATTAAAATCAAATTAAAACCCTTTATTCAATATAAATGCTTTACTTCTTGATTGTCAAATTAAAATCTTTCACCGTTTCGGCAAAAAAAAAAATACCCTGACCTGAAAAGAAACCGCCGAGTTTCATTTTCCGGTTTTTTATTGTATAATTTTGAAATTTATTACTAATTTTAAATATAACAAATAAATGACCTGGGGCTAATCGTTTCAGCCCCATGGTATGCAAAGGTCAAATCAGCCATGAACTCACTAATTGTGTCAGGTACCTTTTGCACAAAAGCGTTCCTTTATATATATTTTTAAGTTTGTTTAAAAGAGGCAGTTTGAACACTTTCTAGGATAGGAAAGAGTTACTGCCTCTATGCAGTCAAGTAACAGGAGTAATAAGATTGTGTTAGTTTCTTATATCAAAGCAGCGTGAAGTTATAAAATTACCGTTTTTCGGAAACCACGTAACGTTTTATTTTAGGATTAGGATTATGAGAGTGAGTGTATATTGCGCACACTTTTGTGCACTATGATATCTTTAGGCCAGTTGGCTATTCTCCTTTGAGAAGCCAATGTGACCGACACCGGTTTGGAGTTATTCATCACATCACCAAAGTAACTATTATTTTAAACATGATATTGGATTAAGTAAAACACGTGATAAAGGTTTCACATATTTCCTTAATTTGGAAAATGTACCTACTAAAAGAAACTTGTCAATTGGTTTTGAGTTTATAAAAAAATAGCTATAGAATATCGAATATTCGTAAGATGAAGATGTATTTACTTACTACCTTGGTTTTTGCTTCAAGATATTATAGATAAAGTCACAGATAGTTCAGAGTTGTAAACTCTCATCATTATACATTTAATATTTCCATAGAAAAGTAAATGAATGTCCCACCGCTGGACAACGCCTGTTGTCGAGATTCTCGTGTAAGTTATTTATTTTAGCGTCTGTTTTTCTCGTTTTATGACAAGTTAAGCCGGTTAGATGTGTACCGCAAAATAATTGCGCTATCAGTGTTTACACTCACATATCTGCTTGGAATTTCTGCTATTTTAATTATATTTACATTCTAATCTACATCTCGCGAGATATAAAATGTAAAAACTTAATAAAGATGCAAACAATTAACGTGAAGTTCTATTAAGTAATAGTTATTTTTTGTTTCTTGTCAAATTCTTTTAGTAATAAAATATAATATTCATTTTCAACTACAAGTAAAATAATGGTATTTTTGCCTAATATTGATTACATATGCGTGGGTCAAATTTTTAACTGTTTAAATTATATCTATTGAATTGTTTTGCACACCGTTTTACTAGTAACGATTAAACCAAATATTGTAATTCGTTTAAAATTGCTGTCAAATAATGATGGCATCAAAGAGATTTCTTATAATAGCCTGTTTGCTGTTACTACAAACTTCCTATTGGACATCTTCGGAAACAATATTCATCCACTTTTATGCAGGATAAAATCAAACTACAAGTAGAATATTTAACTACTATTTAGTGCGAAGAAAACTTGTTTGATGTCAATATCATTTGCTATTGCTATTACAAAACAAAAAATCACCACGTATTAGAAAACGAATTTTATCAACAAAAATAAAAAAAAATGGACTTTTAAACGGCCAGTATATAATTAGTAATAAATTTTCTTAGTACATTGTATTTCAAATACTATCAACATTTTTTTTCAATATAAGAAGTAGTATATTTGATTATTAATCGTCAAAAATCTACCACCAGATCAGAAATAAATACCTCCGACTTGAGAAGTATCGGTGACAGAAACTCAGCGGGAAATTCAAAAACTATTTATAATCAGTAATATATAATTAACAGTTTCTTTGTAATAAAATAAATGACTGAATAAATATATATGACTAATGAAAAAAAACTATTATTTTTTTGTTACTAAGCTAAAAAATAAAGATTATTACACATAATCTGTCAACTTCAATGCTAATATTAAAAAATGAATGCGGTTTCCTCGTAATCGTTCAGTGAGATGTAACCAAGGTTGCAATGTCATTATTTGTCTATTTAGGTCTGTTAGAGGAGCATTAGTAGTGCAGTTTTTGAGATAATCTTAAAACTACGATAAACTGATGGATCGTTCTTAGAAACTTGATCTTTGATATAATAACAAGGGAATCATTTGTTAAGATAACATTTTATTTAATTCCTAATCTGAATCACGATGCAACGTTAAAATGCTCCTAGCCAGTATTCCACATTATTATGATTTGTAAAGTTATTTTTAATTTTGATGTGTATAAAAATAAGACAATTTAAAATATTAATAAATTTTATAGGAAAATAAATGATATACTTTGATGATGATAGCTTTGATACCGAACCCTTGAACGATTATCGTACTCCTAACAAATATTTTATGCTTAACTAGAAGCAAAAAAGGAATTTTTATTGATATCTCAACAGCCGAAGCCGACGAAAAGATTTCAAATATATGTGTAATTTTCTGGAGTATTATTACTCCAAAAAACTTTTACAAAACTCATAACATCCCGTTTTATTGCTTCTACCGATGACAATGCTTGTTATTTTTTCAAATAATTCGTATGTAAATCATTACAGCAGAGATAGTTTTGTTATTGCACTTTCAATTATTTCTGAGCTAAGAGATACCAGCTGATCACCATGTAGAGA
The DNA here is from genome assembly GCA_905147175.2 of Nymphalis urticae. Lineage (NCBI taxonomy): Eukaryota > Metazoa > Arthropoda > Insecta > Lepidoptera > Nymphalidae > Nymphalis > Nymphalis urticae. Next base: position 9,098,439 of record LR989998.1, on the reverse strand, counting down.
TCTTTGTTCACCGAGATCACGGAAATTGTATGAATGTTTATGCATTAGTTAAGATAATAATATCCCAAGATGTTCTCCATAACATATCTTTGATCTGATAGCCGTCTGCTTCCGTGTACCCTTTCTTCGACTATGAACAGCCCTCTGTCCTCCGTTAACGTTATGATATATGATACAAGCCAAGTTTAGTTCGATTATACTTTAATGATAATTGTACTTGTATTTGAAATTATAATTTTTATTTTTATAGTTATTTAATAGTTTTAACACAGTAATCATGTGCTTAATTTGTGTTTATAATTTATTGCATGCATCTCTTGTTCAGCGGCTTAGGAAAATATCGCGAGGAAACATTATTTGTCGGATGAAATTCTGCCACATAAGTTCCAACACTTCTCGACATGAGGAAAGAAAGCCTTTGCTTAGGAGTTGGAAATTTAATGGCCTTTTAATTTACCTATGACTATTCTTTGAAGAGGCTGTATACTGAAGTTGAAACAAGTTAACACAACAAGTTACGTGTAATCTAAATTCTAACAAGTAACCAATTAACGCTGGTACGACAACCCATAATATGTACAATCGATAGTTTAACGTTTTAGACGTTACTTATTTAAGCTTAAAGCCAGTCCACTACTGCGTCCTATACGATTTGTCTTTGACATATTGTATTCATTTTTTTTATTATGATTTTTTTATTAAGTATTTTTTTGATTGACTGTGTATTTCAAAACAAGACTCAATAATGCTTATACGAGTTAAAATTATAACGGCCTTACTTATAAACGATGTTTAGCGGTTATTTAGCTAAAGACTGATTTTTCTATTATTATTGATTTGACATTCGAAAAAAAAAGATATATTTAACATTGTTTAACGAAATACTCGTTAAATAACGTTTATGAGTAAAGTCGTATCTCATTACAATAAAACAAGTAACTACAAACATTTATGATCGAAAAAATGTTGTTTTTTATGAAGTATTTGTTTTTACACAAAAATAAAAATCCTTAAACCTAACAAAATAAATGGAAGCAAACCAACGCTTCCTCTATCCCGGAAACAAAATTAAAATTGCTGAAAATAGTTTTTAGTCATTATATAACAAACAAGTATAAAATATTTAATACATAGCATTAGTTCTTATAAATACTTTTTGTATGTAAAATACCGATAATATTTTGCAATTTACACCACATTCAGATATATATATATATATATATATATATATATATATATATATATATATATATATATATCTAATCTATACATATATATCTGGAAGTGCCTTATATTTTGAGACTTCGTTTTATTTAATTAGCGAATACTTTACTTTGTATGTCTATTACGACTTTTAATTCGACATATCGTACGAGCTACGTTGGGCGAAAGGCAGGTTACCTCTCTTTTGGAATCAACCGTCGCCGAAACCTTACAACTAGAATCAGAGCATAGTCCTCTGAGTCGTTTCATGTCCCGAATGTGAAACACGTTAAATAATATCGTCTCTCTCATTTCGTGTTGTGTTTTGTGATAAATTATTCCTGTGTTTTCACTTTGTAAGTATTATTATTTTATTCTAAATTGGTTTACATGTTATTTTATCTATTAAAGATTATAGGTTATACCAACTTTTGCATTTCGAGATATTTGAAAATATTTGTGTGAGCAAGTTGTAAACGGTTTTATAATTGTGAATAAACTTGTTTTATTTTAAATATTAATCGGCTAAGATATTTAATTATACATTTTAAGAACTAAAACAATATATTTATATATATAGATCTGTTGTTATGAATTGTCTCACAGACCATTAATTATGTTGCGGTGATTTTTAAGAAAGAAATAGGACACACATTTTCTTTTCAAATTTTCTGATCTTTACAATAAGTAAAGTTTTTTTTTAAATATTTAAATAATATGGGTGCATTGCATTTTACTCAATTTATTTATTTTATATAGTTACTCCGAACGGTTTCACCATCAAACGTACGCTACTCAGCTGTGGGTCGTAGCGTTATGTTATATCCTCTATAACCTTTCTCAATAAGCTATTATATACATGTATATATAGAAATCTTAAAATACATACATATTTCCAACGGCGATGTAAAATCGTGACATTAGATTTCTTCTCTTTCATATTATTAATTAATGATTATAATTTATTATAATAATTTAGGAATGACCGTGGCATAAATAAGCGATAGATCGCCTAGTTCTAGATAATGCATCTGGACCAAATTTAGGAGTTAATTACTCTAGGGTCATAGAGATAACCTACTTTGTTAAGATTATAGTTAACTGATGTACTTGCATTTTGTTAATTTAGTTTAGAATAACGCATGCAATTTTGACAGATTCTAATCGAATTGTATTTATGTAATAAACTCTTCTGTGTTATACAGATAACTAGTAATAAAAATAAAACTTTACGTTAAATTAAAATTTTAACGTCATCGCTCCCAAATAAATTCTCTTCGAAATGAAAATGATATATGTAGTCTGGTTATGTGTTGACACAAAACAACACCTCGGGTTGGTATTGTATATAATTTTAAATAAATCATTGTCCTGACAGCCGAGATGAGCTTGGGAATCTTTGTGTTAATCTATAACCTAATAATATTTTTACGTATTATGGTTTATGTTTTTTATTTTAAAAAGTCAGATCGTCTGATAATTGGTAATTTTCATTGATTCGAAGCTTCTATGATAAGAGGCTTTAGTAATACCATTACATATGAAGATATTTGAGTATGGGAATACAGTGTACCTGTGATTCTTTGTCTAGAAAAGCCACCGTGACCGAAATCAGCCAACAGGAATCATCAATAACATACATACATACGTAATGTATTTATGTTGGTATGTAGTAATACCAACCGTAGCCCCAGATTTGTAGTGACTTGTGAGTGGGTGATATCCAGATGCGCTTGAACTGCATTCTACCACCAATATCTAGTTTTTGAATTGAAATAATGTATCGTTAATATCTTATTTTGGACATTTTATTCAGTATTATGACTACTATATGGATAACGTATGCTATAAATAAAAACCCCATATCTGTCAGCACTAATCAGCCTGAGAGCCTCTATGGCGTGTGTTGTGTAACGAGTATAATAACGTGTAAATGTAATCGATAAGTAATATCAAAATAATTTATGGTGAAATAGTGTATTCCCAAAACTTCTAAATAAATGTCTATCCATCTAAGTTTGTTACAAATGCTAACAAAAATATTTTTTTTTCCGAGAATAATACCAACTTGAAATACTTACGTAATTAACCCCGCGCTCCACTTTAGATTAGTGTACTGTTTAAAAATCTAATAATACAAGAATCGGGGTCGTCGTACGTGCGTTTGTTTACTTTCTTTAGTTTAAGATGATAATCTATCATGTTGATTGATGATTTTGATACATACCGTTTATTTTGTAAATTTATGAGGTCGGGGCTGTGTCAATAGTGGAAGCTTTGTATATAATTTAAAAGTACACTTAAATACAATATAAATTCAATAAATCTAGAGTCTAGAGATATTCGATGTAAAATATCTATTGACTAGTCTCGGAGGTAAGACTCGTATGCCGTGACGGCAAACGGCGTGACACTATGACTTATGTCCCCTCGCCGCCCCTGCTTTCTACTTTCTTGTGTTTGAATGTCACATACTATATATTTCGTTACTATAATAATAATAATATCGTGAGACATTATTCACACACGGCCATTTAATCCCAAATTAAGCATAGCTTGTGCTATGGAAACCAGACAACTGATGTACTACATATACTATTTTTCTTTTTATATATACATACCTATATAGATGAGAATAAGAAAAACATATATATTTTTAAGGAACGTATTTTATTGTTCAGTTCATTACACTGGTTTATTAGTTTTCTTTAATTATAAATGTATTCATATATTGTGTATATTTTATTTATTGATCAATGTTTCAAATTTGCCAGGCGTTCTGGCATTTTGGCGTTGACGATCACTTTTTTTTAATACAATAATTTATGACATTCCTTAGTGCGTAATAGATTTTATCAATATCGATTCCTGCTCGTAACGGATACTTGTAATAATCGTATATCGACATATCGTTTGTTAAATTCTAGGTAACAGGTAACGTAATAGATAACTCTATGTATAACAATATTGGAGTATAGAATATATATTAAACTGCTATGTTTCTTGTATCGGTTTTCTTCTCGAGTTGTTATTTAAAAACCGTAATATACGATGGCAACGGTACAAAATATATTATGATGTTCAAATATTTGAGTAATCACAATCAAGTATCATTTATTCCCTCACTTTCATAAAACAAGGTGATAGTAATCCGACACGACAGGAGAAACCAGGCGGAGGACCAACGGTGTTACATACTTTGGCAATATAATTTTCCAAATTGTTTAAAAGTTACATTACCACCGATTATGTATAGCATTTCGATATCTTAGTGTTAAGACCTTAATTTTTCAATTGCATTCTTCATAGTAAAATTTTTATAATTGGGCATAATTGAAAATTGTGTTGTAATAACATTAGTAGACATTTTTTTGACAACACAGATAAGCTTATTAAGACTTGTACAGTTATTCGCATAATGCTTGTAGCTGGTTAAATTTTTAAAGCATCATCGGATCATCATTCATCAATCATTTAACATCAATGTCGGACGCCAGGCGCCTCGCTGTCTACTTGTCAGAGTTCGATGACCTAAAAATTTTTATTTTATTTTAATTGACAGTTAATTGTTAATATTTAACACGTATACATTTCTCTTTATAGTAAAGTCAGTATTGGTTTTTATAAGTGTAACTGAGTTAGTGTTATTATAGGTAAAATTATGTGATTAATTAAATTAAGCAGCACGTGGGAGTACATTTGGATACACATAATATTTCAAGGGTTTTTTCAATTTCAAATCACTTTTAAATAAAGAGCCGTGTTTCAAATTTTTAATACGTCCCGTATTAGTCCGTATTAGAATAGAATCACTCCATCTCACCTCATGGGTGTCACTCAATCGATAGATGGAAACCAAGTATGTAAGTTTGGTTACCGTAGAAGTAAAAGTTTGTCAAATTCGTTTAAAAATTCAATTTAAGATTTACAGATTTGATTCTTTTGCAAGCGCACTATTTCAGTTGAATTTGTTTGAATGTATCGAATTTTTTAGGTCAAGTATACAAACTAAATTATCAGAACCCGAATTACTGACACAATTAACATAAGAAGTGAATTCTTTCAAATAGGTCACCTCTTTAATTTGGTCGGATTAATTGTTACATTTAAGAAATTAGAAAATTTACAAATGATAAATGCTGAAGAAGTTATTGAAAGACAATTACACTGATATTTTATGATGTAGGAATGAATCGAAATATCGTTCCACACTTTCCATTCTTGACTTGTATGTAACTAGTAAGTTAATGTAAATAAATCTAGGAAGGAAAATTTAACGTACTTTTATTTATCTTATCGATTTAAAACTACGCAAGCATATCTTCGAATATTACAATAACTTCTCTAGTTGTAGTATCCAACTGATCTGATGATGGAGTAAGGGAGTAAACATGAGTTGCCACAAAGGCTTCAATTAGTTATAAAAATAATCTTATTAGTAAAGCCTATTACTGAATATATGTCTAATAAAAATGCGTGGATTAAGTGATTGCTGGATCTCGTGCAGGAACTAAGTGTATGTAATTTAAACAAATTTTAATTTTTATAAAAAAAAAAAGAATATCTACTGAGTTTCACTACTAATATTCCGAACCGGTGGTAGCGGTTGACGATTTGTAAGTACTTGTCCATTTGAAGAAAAATATTTTGATTTTTGTAACAGTGGATCTGTTTAATTATTACTAAACGTAAAAGTATTAGTTTGATTTACTACGAAGAGTCCGACAGTATTTCAATTTTTAATAAATATAGTAATTATTGGTAAAACTCATCATTTCTATAAGATAATTTAAATAATTTTTAAATTGTACAAAGTATTAAACGTCCATATCTAATTATGAATTGAACATTCGAATCGAATTCCACTAAAGTTGTAACCAATAAATCTCAAACAACAATTAATCTAAGAAATTAACATAAATGATACACCGGCGTGTTTTGAAAAGAGTATTATTAATTACACGTGTAGCTTGAATCTTAATTAATGTATAGCGTTATAAAAATGAACCATAGCTTGGTGTTAAGGGGTAACATTGTTTGAATTTGGAATGGGTTCAGTATATTTCTTATGTTATTGCTATGTATGTAAATTCTGTAAGCTGGCTTAGCTTTTTAATATTGGAATCAAGGTCCTTCTTATCGTTAATTATCACATTCAAAATGAAATCTTGGTTACCTAGACATGTAAGTTTGTAAGTTAGTTTTATTAAAACATATCGATAATAATAATACATACATATTATGAAATATTACTTAGCATTATTTCTATTTCAGTTTCTCAGAAGCTTACTTATTAATATTTAAATATCGATTACAAAATATCCAGAATTGTAATAAATACCGACTGTTATAATACTAATTTTTCTTTATTCATTGCTAGCCCTTAAAATAGTACATCACTATGATATTAAAAAAAAATAGGATCGGAATCCAGTTGTAGGGAACAGATAGGATAATGAACGCGTGAAGTTTGTTTATTTGTATGTATAAGTGATGCGCGGGCGTAGCATGCGTTAATAACCGGCCAATTGGGGACGATCGATTTTAAGCCCTGAGTCGCATTGGGAAGCGCAGCGTGTAGCGGGCTTATACGGTATGTTTTACTACTTTTTTTTTTAACAAAATATAGTACAGTTTCATCAATTTTGCTAAAATAAAGTATATTATTTATGTTGAATATTCTTATACGTTACAATAATACTGCCTAGTAATAGATCATTTTAAAATAAATGTTACCTTTATAAAAATAAAAACGTTTATCATTTACGTAACAATTTATATTATATTTTGGACAGTAGTACAGTATTAGTAAAATATATACAAATAAATACGTGCATATGAATCGTGAGATTCTTTATGCTTTTACTGGTTAACGCTTTTTTTGCTGTGATAAAAGATTAATTTAAAAATAGAAACAAATGACTACAATCTATTTGTCACTATTGTACAATTAGCGAGCGAAACTGTGTTATATAAATAGTATTTATATAAATCAATACATTTATACATCATTTATTATCGCCAAGCGGTGTGTAACACGACCTCACATCTAGAAATTGATCTAAAGCGCCGACGCATCCTGCAGTCGCATCGTGTAATAACGGCACGCACGCGCACGCACTCTTGACGCACATCGATGATCGACTCGAGTATGTGACACTCAGGAAATTCAGGACAGGAATTCTAATGAGACGAGAAGTATTTGTATTGTTAACGCCGGCTTAAGATCTTCTTTGACCCGTCACGACTTCATGGATTGCTCTTTACCTTGAAATATTTTTTGGGATAAAAGCATAAAAGGACCTCATTGCCAATGCCAGGACAACTCGTCGTACATGGCTCTTTTTTAATCAGCCAACAATTCAAACATATTGTAGCTATTATATCTTACATTACTAGGCAAATTTTTATGGCAAATATCTATTTATTTTTTGTAGATTTAACAAAGTTATAATTCTGTTTCATAAAAAACTCCTCGAATCCAGAAATGAGTTGGTTGCATACATTACGGCTTTGAAAACTAACGACTTGCCTTCAGCTAACCGTAAATCAGTCTGCATAGTTTATAAGCTACATAAATAAAATAAGAACAAAATCGTTGTGATTGAAGTGAGAATGTTTTTGCGATTACATAATATAATCTATGTATTATTAATGTTGAAATACAAATATGAACAACGCAAACATTAGCAAAATACATTATATTCGTGTATTGTTAAGATTTACCTCAACATTTTTTTAATTTTTTTTTGTTATTGATAAATTTTATTTAAATTCAATTCTTTTTCGTATATATAAATATTTAAATATCAGTTTGGAGGCCATTAAACATGGCTGCTATAACGATGTTTATACGTTTATATAACAAGTGTTCTCTTAATTTAAAAATATTATATTTACTTATCACGATGCATTTAACATTGTTATCACATTAAGAGTTATCAATTGTGAATATCACTTTTGAGTCATTTGGTTCTACCTAAATTTTTATTTATATATTGCTTTTCAAGTAATATTTAACACGACGACGAAGGCGACGGTTTGAATTATAAGCATCCAAATGATTTTTAATATATACATAACTAATGGCACATTCGTCTCCTTAAAGTTGATATTTCCAAAAAAAATCTTTCCATTGATTGAAGCACACGAGATAAAAAAATGTTTTAATTTTTCCCAATTTCTTACCTAAATAAAAAATAATAATATTCGAAACGTATATTATAATGATGTATTGTCATTATGATTATGCTTCTATATTATAATATATATATATATAGAATAGGAAGGCGGACGAGCATATGGGCCACAGTATGGCAGCCACACATGGTAAGTGGTCACCAAACGCCCTTAGACATTGGCACCGTAAGAAATGTTAACCATTGCTTACATCGCCAATGCGCTTGGAACCTAAGATTTTATGTCCCTTGTGCCTGTAATTACACTGGTTCACTGCACCTTCAAACCGGAGCACAACAATACCAAGTACTGATGTTTTGCGGTAGAATATCTAATAAGTGGATAGTACCTACCCAGACGAGCTTGCACAAAGCCCTCCCACCAGTAATATGCTTTATATAATTTAACCAATTTGAAAATTAAATATAAAATTAAGTTTATAATGCTTTATGTATTATCAAATAAACCCCCCAGAATAAATAGTTATTGCATAAGTCCAAAAAAATTGCGGAATCCTAAAACGTTAAGAAAAGATATGTCATATGATTGAGTAACAGCTAACAACACCCGTAACAATGACCTCTGAGATAATAATACTGCATTTATCGTTTATAATTAATGTTTTTATTGAACCCGGTATATAGGACAGCGATTATAAGATTTGTTACTATATAATATAATTATATTTATTTGCACAAATTATTTTATAACTAGCTGCATACTGCGTTTTCACCGCCGATAATTTAAACAAATATGGTGGTTCAGCAGGAGCAATTTCCGCTTCATTCTTAAAGGTTTCAGTCTGAAGTTATATAGCTTCTAGCTATCAGTGCCAGCTTTACGTGGCTAGAACAAGATTCTATGTATATTAAGAGTTTACGTTGAAGGATGACCATACAAAGAACAATTCTTGTTTATTTTGGCCCTGGAACAACTTTCAAAAGTTTCATCAGAATCGGATGATAAACAGTTTAGGAACGCATGAAGATCAAACATATAATGCAATTATTTTTAATTTATAGTCTTATCGCAAAAATATTTATTTTGAAATCGTTCTGATAGTTCCTCACATTAACACGTTTAACAATGGAAATTATCTTTTGAATAAAGATTAGTGCTACGTGGTTGCGTTTCATTTGGGTTAAAAATACCTGTTTCTTATAGTTTTCCGTAATGTTATATGTATTTAGTAACTGTTATGCTCCTTAAAGTTGTTGTTTAAAAAAAAAAAGGGTTATTTAAAGCCAAAACTCTGGAAATCTAACAATGTAAATAAATTACAAATTTCGCCGGTTCGTCTTCGGTCTGGGTAGTTTTTTTTTTCAAACCGGTGTAGTGTTTCACATTGACAGGTAAGTGTATTCACCACCAACCCGCATCGCAGCTTCGTGGTTGAAAGAGCTCCAAAAACGATATTGAACTTATTCCATTTACATTTAATTAAGTACTGCTTTTACATTTTATAAATTGAATTGATGCTCATCGGTTAAAGATATAAAAATATTTGTGCAATTTACATACGCTTAATAATGTTATCTTATTGTATCTCCCCCTGTCTGAAATAGGTATATTTTAATACGTAACTGTGAATGAATCTGAAGTTACAAACAATCGAATATGCTCGATAAGAGGACGCAGGTTCGTGACTGCTTTGATATCTCGTATAACGTATATGGAATTAAGTCATTTTTATATCAAACTAAGTTATATTTAGGTATAGTATCGTATCGAAATGCTTTAACGTATCAGCTCGCTTGGATCTGGAAATATAATATTTTTAATTGATATAATCATACTTACATAATAAATTATAAATATGTAAGGTTAATTATTTATATAATTTATTCATGCTTTTTATTTATGCTTATAATAACTTTTTAAAGGGTATTAAATATGAATCTCTATAAAATTATTTTGTAACCAAATTAAAAGCTATAAGTATTAATAATATCATATTAAAATAAATAAAATACACGTGTTTTTTTTTAATTAAAAACGATTGTTGATTTCGCCTATTCGGAACAATAATTTCAATAAAAAACAATAGTTTTAGAGATACTGTTAAAGATTTAAATAAGAAGAGAAGACGTGAGCGTGCGGTAAGATATTTACATATATTATCAGAGGACGGTCAAATGTATCACTTGTCGATAATTATTGTATTAAAATACCTATTTATTTCGATAACATTATTTAAATATCATACAGAATTAATTTCACTCATGCGGCGACTTTATAGTTGTTAAGCTAGTACTTACTACATTGTAGTCGGAAACACTGTAGTGAAATAACTATTCATAGTTAACTTTGATTGGATTGTGGAATCCCAATATACATGTCTAGATGTCATAGATGTTATAGATGTCATAGATGTCTATAAAAAGTCTATTAAGTTGCAATTTAAATTCGGACTATGTTTTATAAATGAAATCAGCATGTCACGTCAAAAGAAATTTTGATTATCATGATGAAATTTTGACATTTGTGTATATACCTGTGTGTGTAGTGGAACAGAGTGGTGGAATATGAAAATCCATTACAGCTGGGCTGTAATATAATTATGAGCTGTTAAATATTTCTTAAATATAAAAAAAATAATTACTTTTTACTCGTTGGACTTTCTTAATGTATTTGGGTAACCACGAATTTATCAGTTATTCTAATGCCAAGCATCAATGAATCACTGTGTATCATTTTAAAGGGTGAGTGAGCTAGTGTAATTAAATGCACAAGGAATATAAAATCTTAGACGCCATGCTATTGGTGTAGAAATTTTTTTATGCATCTTGCAGTGCCATTTAATAGTTAGGTCTTTGAGTAAAGGTAGTATAGTTACCTTTGCTTAAAGACCTAACTATTCATTCATAAAATATTTTTTTCTTATTGTTTCAGAATATTTTCACCATGCTAAGTCTTAAATGAATATATGGCACGCTTGGTAAATATAATATAGAATCCACAATAAAATATCAACCGAAATATTTGAAATATCTCGTTACCCGTATGGCTTCCATTTTGTGATCGTATCAGTTAAAATCGAAGATCCATTGGCCTTATTCTTCCTTAATATTTTTTTTCTTCAACTGTAACAAAATAATAAAATAGGAAATTATCTTGTCGGAATGTGTTTCAAAGGTATTTCATAACACATCGAATATTGCTTCATGCATTACGAATTCTTTTAAATCATTGCCAGTAACGCCTACAAGACTGCACTGATATAGAAGATAATCGAAATTGAACCAAAACAGTTACATTTAAAAATATACTTTATACATTCTTTTATAAGGACCAAAATAGTATGGAGTAATATTTTTATTTCTGTTTTTAACTATGTGTTTATACAACGTCAAAATGTTCATACTTTAAGTGTTTAGGGAGAGTTCGTTTAACACTATTCATTTTATCATGGTTTCTTGTTTATTTATTCAAAGGATACTTTTTATATGCATTTTATTGATAAAATTACATAACGTTATCGTAACTTTTTTAATTCTAATAGTATAACCGAAACGAGATCGTCGATTATTTTTGACAGTATTTTAATAGCGTGTTTAAGCTTTTTATTATTTTGACGACTGATATTGTAAGAGACAATAATGTATTCATAAGTGCAATTTTATTATTATTACCCTGAAATATACCCTAGCTGTCTATAGTAATATTTTTGCTGCGACCAATTCTGTTTAAAATTATTCATTTGATTAATTTATATGCGATATATTAATAGTCGTTGCGGTATTCCTTCTAATATATATATATCGATTCAGACATTTAAAAGTTATAGAGGAATAAAGTAGCTCACATACATACATGAGCTCTAAAAAATTACATTCCATTTTTGGGCAGTCGAATAAAAATTAGACTTCATTTACAGCTACAGAGGGCCAAGGTCGCTTAGTAAAATGTTTCCAAAGCTAGTGGTAACGGTCGGCAGTGCGGAAGATGGGTGGTGGGCGGCAATGGACCAATGACTCAGATGCGTTAGAGTCGAGCGACACTTGTTCATACCTACTCTTACCATTTATCTATAATAATACTAGCCGTTACCCGCTCGCTTAGCTCGGAGTAAATTAAATATCTAGTAAGGATTGTTTCATGACTAACCTGTGCTTTGTATTTTTTGTAATCAATTATACGATTCGACTCGTGCGCCATTTTTAGTACGTTAAAACCTTCACCTAAATGTGAACTATAAATGTACAAAGTTTTAACCTTTTTTTTAAATATACGTCCGTGATGTGTGAAGACAGTTATATGCAACATAGGTTTTATTCTGACGGATCTTGTTGAAACAGCCTTTAAAACGTAAACCTTTTACACTGTTTAAGCCTTTAGGTACTAACACACCTGTAAACTTTTTATTAACAAAAATTCTGAGAAAAATGTTGTTTTCTATGTCGATTATTCTGATGGATGTCTGACGGATTTTAATGTAGTTACAATAAAATGTTTAAAATACGTAGTCACCGCTGCTTATAGACATTTACGCTGTTACAAATATAAATAAAGTTGTAATTATTTTTTCTCTGAAACAAATGAATAAATTAATTAAAGGATTACAATTATTATATTAATGAAATCGTATATAGAAAAAAGCTTTGCAACGTCACGTTAGCGTGGTTATAACTTACTTTATATTAGTAATTATATATATTTTTATATTTGTATATATATTCTTATTCATATACACGAAATAAATTAATTATCTAGTATAAGCATAAAAAGAGATTTATAGTTCAATTCAATATCTTATTGTAATCTCAATCGGTTTTTTGTAAATGTTCACTGTTAATAGTCAAAAAAATATAAAACGTTGGAGAAAGAAATATGAAGAGTTGAAGAAATTACCAATTCTTATATACTGGTGGTAGGGCTTTGTGCAAGCTCGTCTGGGTAGGTACCACCCACTCATCAGATATTAAATCAGACATAAAATCTTAGGTCCCAAGGTTGGTGGCGCATTGACGATGTAAGCGATGGTTAACATTTCTTACAGTGCCAATGTCTAAGGCCGTTTGGTGACCGCTTACCATCAGGTAGCCCATATGCTCGTCCGCCTTCCTACTATATAAAAAAAAACTTTGATGGTTTTGGATTTGTGTCCGTTACACGGAATTTATATGTGTCGATTTTCGACGTACAGCTAGGTCGCCCTGCGAAGATCGACCTCGTAAATAGTAAATCGACTAGACCTTAGGAGACTAAAGTCGCAAATGCCAACTAAAGTAGAATTGGACTTTTCGACGTACGGTGACCATGCAGTTGGTACCTAAAATCGTCTGTAAAAATGGTCAGTGGCTGACGATCAAATCTGTGTTGATAAAAATATTCGACGAAAATTGCTTAGTCGCTTGCGATTTAGTAAAATGAGTAAATGAGGCGGCTATACGGCTTTGTGATTTGATAAGTGACTTGCCGCGCGGCTTAAAATCGACCCATGTAAATCGGCTTTCAGCAGTTAAGCTCTTGATGAAACTCAAAATCAATATTATTTAACATTCGAATACAATGCGTTACTGGCAAATTATTGTAAAAAACAATAGTTTATTCTTAAATCTTATTTTTTTTTAATCATATAAATCAATCCTAAGACCAATAACAAGAACTCTTTATCTTACTACTAGTAAGCTTGACGCTTGACGAATTTATAAATTACGGTATATTAAATCACACATCCAATATATTTTTGTACCAATTAAAAAATGACTGTTTTAAACAATTGTAATGAGAGTGATTGTAGAGACAGAGATGTAGTGCAATAGTGCGGGTCGTCGCACCGTGTTATCATTTCGGCACGGATCCCTTCCCCCGCCCTGCCTGCCCGCGCCCTATCGTATCTCCGCTGTACTATGAGTGATGCTGTAGTGATTCTACTCATTATGATAAACAACCATTACCGAAATTTTGCTATCACCCATCGGAATTTTTAAAACTTAATTATTAGAATATATAAATGATTAGAGATTTATGTAAACAAAAAATATTAACAACAGTCCTCATAATATATTCATTACATGAATTGTCCATCGTGAGATCTTTGTTTATAAATTTATATACTATATGTATTATATGTATATATATATATTTGTTATGATAAGTCATGTTCATTTTATTCCAGGGTGATGGTGGCGTGATGAGGCTGCTGCTAGTAACACTAGCGCTGCTCCTCGGCGCCGCGGCGGACCCGCGACTCCCGCAGAGCACGCCAAGACCGCGACACTGGTCGGGAGGCGCACGTACGCTAGCTGATCGCGTACCTACACAATTTGTCGGGTAAGTTTACTTATCCATGTTTCGATTAATTACAATGTATTAAATAACTTGCAAGGTATCTTTAAAAATCACGCTGCTGGTCGAATTAGGACAATCATTTACCTACCTTCGTTCGAATGCGGTCTCGAGATGTTTTCGTTTATCGTTAAACAAGAGATGGGATGTTAAGTAAGATACATGAAACTTTTTGTGAACTAAGCTATCCCAGTTACTCAGATAAAATGTATATTTATTAAAATTATTTCTTACTTTGCTAAATACTTAGTTCTAGGACAGATAAACAAATCGAAGTTGTGACGCGTGCGGGCCGTATCAGTATTATTACAAAATAGTTCACGTATAAATGAAATCGGGCTTACATTTATGGAAATCATCGCAAATATCTACGAATGGGATCACTTGATTCAGAGAAACGTGAGTCACGTTCAATAAGTGAGAGAATGCAGCGGCGAAGGCGCAGGCGCAGCTAATCGTGGGTGCATCGATCTTGTAGCGCGTGGACGTTCGGGGAATATTTAGAATATTGGTCTAGGTTTACCATTTCTTTATACAAAATTCCTTGTAAGCGCCTATTATAGTTATATAATATGTATATAGTTTAGATTTTTTATTTGTAATCATCATTAATCATCAAAAATTATCTTAATGATAATATATTTTTTTAATCGACTTCAAAAAAGGTGGAGGTTCATGTTCAATGTATTTTTTATGTATATTCTCATATATCCTCTATGTATTTTTTATGTATATTCACCGGTTTCTCCGACAATTGTGGACCGATTTTGGAAACTCTTTTTTTGTTTGAAAGGGACTCTAATATTGTTTTTTCAAACAAATGTTGAAAGGATTACATTTCCATATCGCTTTGTTGGCACTGAAATCTAGTATCGTAGACAACAAAAGGCATTCCTGGCCTTAATATTTATTGTTAATAAGCCTTTTTTTCTCTATTTGGGTTTGCCCTTTTTAGTTCTTTTTTATTTTTAATCGTAACGAGTAATAAAATACGATTGAGTTAGCAAATACCTAATTCAGTTTCATAACTTGCTGAGAACTTTTTATCACAAATCGCAAGCAAACAAATAAATTAAGAAGCTTCAACATACTAGTATCTATCTCGTTTAAATAACTAATATGTCTACGTAACTGTACTAATAAAGGTGGAAATGGCTAAAGTTCCAACGATTATCCCTTGGAAGATTGCCTACACGACCTTGTCTAAATAACATGTCCCAGTGAACCTTGGTTGTTCCGCTTTTTCGCTTCGGACCCGAAATTTGTAAGCGTGAAAATTAACAAGGCGTGACCACCCAGTGTTATCTTACGGAGTATACAATTCGGCTGTAACCTTTGATGACACGAGCGACATTATTACGATATTCGGTTCAAAGTGTGTACACAACTAACGTTTCATTCTATTCTTAGATCTGACATGTTTATTTTTTGGTGTTTTTTACATACATTGTTTTAAAATTGTATGCAAATTGCAAAGGAATCGTGTTATCATTTATTCGATATGCATTCATTTCCTAATATGTCGTTCCATTTGACCTACATTTGGAATTGCCTTCAAAAACCGTAGCAAATTGATCATGATGCTTTAATTTAGACAGCTGATTTTATTACAAGGTTATATACTACACACGTTGATGAAAATAGTTCTGTGTAATATTTTATTTCGAATATTATATGATTTCAATGTCTTCTTCATATAAGTTTCATTCATCGTAGTGTTTGCTTAATGTAGCGATATTTATGGTTTAATTTAATTATAGGATTATATTTGATTAGTGTCATTTCAGTGTATGAGCTACTTAAACGATTACCCAGCCAGTAGGTAATTTCATGACACCCATAATGGGATTTCAGGTAAGGGATACAAAAATCCTGGATAACTTTACATTCTGTACTGTTAGTCCCGTTGGTTATTAAAGTCCTTCAATACCTTATTATAAATACACTTGAAATTCTGCAGTGGTTAGGTTGTGATGAGGTAACAAATAGACATTTCTTTCGCATTTATAATAAATAGTATTGATATTACTTCTTTTCATATTGGATTGAACTTTTGCATAAACAGAAGTGCAGTTGTATGTATGTAGGTGGTAGTAGATTTTGAATTAAGCCAACAAATAAACTAAAACTGAGTACAAAATACATAATATCTAACGTCGCCTTATTGCTTGCTTACAAAACACTATCAACGAATAATTAAATTATTATCATCCGCTATTGAATGAAGTATAAACAATATGATGTGATATGATGACATTCTTTTATAATTTACTATCTTTTTCATTTTTAATAAATAAAAATCAATGGTTGTTAGTGCGTTAATCAAATAAAAAAATCAAAAGTATTAGTCCGATTTTGATGAAACTTTGATTGTGAGGTGTTCCGGTGAAGGCTTTGGTCCTAAAAAACAAAGTGTCTTTATATGTTTGTAAATAATAAATAATATAAATAATAAAAAAATACGTGTTAAATGTTTGTTTTAGCCCCCACGTGTGCCGGAGTCGAAACAGCACGCATTGCTGTCCCGGATGGACGTCCAGGCCTAATTCATTGCTATGTGTCGTCCGTAAGTATATTCTATCATATTACATAACACTGTTTTGTCTACTAAATACATTATTATTTTATTTAAAATTAACTTTGTTTTAATATATTTCGTACCTACGGCTTACCAAGAAATAACTATCAAAGTAAATTTTGGTATGTATAATATAGTCCTTTTTTAGCTATTTGCCGGCCCGACTGTGGCTCGCCAGGTTCATGCGTGGCGCCTAACATGTGCCGATGTCCGGGCGGCGTGGAGGCGCCGTCGTGCGGCGGCGGCGGTTTTTATCCTTACCCTGGTCTGCATATTATATTTAATTATTAAAATTAAAAGAGCTTTAACATCGTTCCAAACATCTAACATTATATAATGATAAGTGTGTCAATCACTATTCGCTTTTTGCATTTACTTGTCGTAAGATAAAAAAAATACCTGTCAGCAACATATAGTTCAACAAGTAAATAATTTTTCTTTTTAAGTAATTATACAGTAATATAGAGTAATAAAATATTCATTATATCTGAACAAGCAGTAATTGTATTACATCAAAAACATGGGAGAAGTGGTGGCCTTTTTGGTAAACATTAATTTAAGTTTAGCAGTTAGTTATTAACATATTTATTATTTTCAATAGCACGTACTCGTGGTGGGTGCAGACGGATCTGTATGAACGGCGGTACTTGCACTAATGGCACTTGCGCATGTGCGCCGGGCTGGAGCGGAGAATTTTGTACAGAACGTAAGTCAACATAAATGTTTTACGATGTAAACAACTATCTAATATGTTTTATTTAATCATTATCTTTGGTTACAGCAATTTGTAAGGAGCCTTGCTTACACGGCGGGAGATGTATAGCTCCAGATAGATGTGTGTGTTTCCATGGTTTATCCGGTACGCGATGTGAAATCGATCGTAGAACGGGTAAGTTTCTTGTACAACTACAAATATAAAGTTAAAATAAATTATTTTTTTTATACTTTTTGTGTCCAACTTTTATTAAAACCTCGATTTCTATTCGTTGGAACACTTAAGCTCAATCTCCATTATGATTATTTAAGGGCCCTGTTACACTGACACAAGAGGTGCACTATGTACTGGGGCGCTAGAAGGCGTAGTCTGCACGAAACAATTATGTTGTGCCACGGTTGGTGTTGCTTGGGGACATCCTTGCGAACGCTGCGGTGACCTAGACTGTCCAACAGGGCATTTGAGGAATTTAGCAACTAAAGAGTGTCAGGTAAAAACCAGTATAGTTATCTTAAGAATTGTCATAAGAAAGAAAACTTTCTACAACAGTTTTTCGGATATAACAATTGAATTTCTTTAACAATTAAGATCTTTTGTATAAGTGTAACTTTATAGCAATACAAAAAAGTTGTTTTTATTCAGACATCATATTTAAAAATAACTTTTTTTCAGGATATAGATGAATGTGCAGCTGTGCCAGGGTTATGTGAAGGAGGCCGATGTATTAATTCGATCGGTTCATTCTCTTGCGAGTGTCCCCCGGGTCAGAGAAGGCATAGAGTCACGAACAACTGCGAAGACATCGATGAATGTGAAGATCCTGACATCTGTCCGGTCAGTTTATACAGCAATAACATTTTGTTATGCATATTTAAAACAAGTTAACGAAAGTGGTTCTTTGGAATCCTCTTAATGCTTTTGATAGAAACAAGTATTAAGAGATATGAGCCTAAGTACTTAATGCGATACTAATACAGTTATTACACGAATGAAAATAATAATTTGAAATAATAGTAAATGATTTTGCTTTAATTATTCTGTTGCAGAATGGAAAATGTGTGAATACTGAAGGCGATTATTATTGTCTTTGTAACCCTCACTTCATACCCAGTCCTGACAAGAAGTTTTGTATCGGTAAATATTTTCGATGATATTGTTCGACATACAAAAAGCTTAAAATGTTATTATGACAATTCATTCTAAAAAAATCAATTACAGATGGTCGAGTTGGTAGCTGTTTCACGTACTTAGGAGAAACGGGCGAGTGTGCAGACCGACTTCCGATGCCCCTTTCAAATAGAGATTGTTGTTGTGGATATAACATGGGTCGAGCTTGGGGTGATCTCTGCACTCCTTGTCCACCGAGAGGATCTAGTGAGTATTGTTAATGCTTATTTTGGAGCATTACTAAGCTCAGTTACCCTATATCCCATTATATTATATATAATACAATTAAGCAGACCGTATTAAAAGTTTTACTTTCGCTATTTCAGCTGAATGGACACATCTCTGTGGTGGTGGTATGATTCCACCGGACTGGCGACGCAACGATACCAGTGGGATAATATCAGGTGGAGGAATTGATACCGCACAGCCGATTGCTAAGATTAACGAATGTATGCTGCGAAACGGCATTTGTGGTTTAGGAACGTGCATCGATAAAGACATTGGGTAAGAAATAAACTTAGACAAGAATTTTAATCAAGAAACGTACTTGAATTTTTTTATTGTTCACAGTGAAAAGCATTACTTTTGTTACGATACATAATAGAATATGGAATAGTTTCAGGTAAAAAAATAATTTTATAAAGTGATTGCTCCTAATACGAACCTTATGTTTTTATAGGTACCAATGTCAGTGTTGGGACGGCGCTGAGTCAGCGGAACAAGATGGCAACCCGACATGTATTGATATTGACGAGTGTGCACTCGAGTACTGTAAGGGTGGGACATGTGTCAATAAGCCTGGTGGATTTGAATGCAGGTAAATAGACATTTATAGGGACTTGAATTAAGAATACCTATTAAGGAAAAAAAGAACAAGGTCTATATTGCCGTAAGCTTTTGAAAACTTGCTAAGAAACGAATATGTGAGTAAGAAAATAAACAAGCTCTTTAAAAATCAATAATATTGTTTTTTTTTCTATATTTGTAGATGTCCTCCTGGATTCGATCCTGTAGAGAACGGGCTTAGATGCAGCGACAAAAACGAATGTGAAATGACGAATGGAGGCATGTGTACGAATGGAGTATGCACCAATATCGGTGGAGGGTAACTATTAAATGTTTTTAACAGTTACAAATTATATTCATCAACGTGTTTAAAAATCTTGTAAAAATAAATTTATAATACTGGACAAATTTGATTAAAAATATAACTTTATTTGTTGCATTCTCCTCCTAAGCAATTAGGATCGAGTATTTTAGATTATATTATTATTCAGATATATATATATTATTATAATATATATTATTCAGATATAACAACTGAATAACTAGACCTATTACAAAAGTATAGTATATAATATAAATAAAATAATACGTACAGCTTTGAGTGCACATGCAACCCGGGATACGAATCAACGGAGACTGGTCACGCGTGTCGTGATGTGGACGAGTGTGCGGACAATCCGCGTGTTTGTCGTCGCGGGCGATGCCGCAACACGCCCGGCGGATACGAATGCGTATGCGAGCCAGGCTTCTCGCGCTCCGCTGCGGGTTACTGCGCGGACGTGGACGAGTGCATCGATAAGAGTTTGTGCCAGGTTATATTTATATTATTTCTAAATTTGAACGTTCATTAAAGTTCAACTATAATAATAAAAAAAATCACATCCAAATTTTTTTTTAATTATTTTGTGTCAAAATTATCGCAAAACATTTTTATTTGTCTTGAAGGCATTAATGGGTAATTTTGAAATTAAAAATTATACTAATTAGTTAAATATACCATTTAAATTTAAAACTAGTTTTTATAGAATTTCGATATTTTCAGGGTGGACGATGTGTTAACGGCGAAGGCTCCTTTCAATGTGTTTGCGAAGCGGGTTACCGGCCCACTCCAGACCGCAGCGCGTGTGTCGATGTAGACGAGTGTTCCGAACTGAAGGTTTGCCGAAACGGCCGATGTCACAACACACCGGGCTCATTCCGTTGCGAGTGTCTCCCAGGATTTACTCTCAGCAATGATGGAAGAACGTGTCTTGGTAAGATAGTAATTGGTCAATATAAAAAAAAATACTAAGGATAATAGTAACATGGGTTTTTAATATGTGACTTTATTTTATACCAGATGAAGTTCAAGATTTATGTTACGAAAAATATGAAGAAGGTCATTGCACAGGACCTGGCACGACGCCTGTTACCAGATCTCAGTGCTGCTGTAGTTCTAGTAAAGGTAAATAATTCTTGTAAATTTTAAATACAAATTTAATAGAAGTGACATCGTTTTTGTAGTTTTTTGGATACATGTTTAATTTTGCTTTTTGTTTAGGATTACATCTGGGCTGGGGCGTTTCTTGTAAGTCATGTCCAGTACAGGGTACTAAGGATTACGAGATTCTCTGTCCTGAGGGTGCCAGTAAAGATAACGGAGGTGCAGACATCAATGAGTGCACAATGATTCCTGGCATCTGTCCTCACGGAACATGTGAAAATCTCGAACCCGGCTACAAATGTATTTGCGATCCTGGATACCATCCCGATGCTGATGGTATTTGCAGGGATATCGACGAATGTGATATGCATCAGTCGGTGAGTGGTTCAAAAAAAGATATGCTTTACACATGTTTGAAATAACTTTAAAACTTTTCTTAATATTTATGGTATATAAAAATCAGTCTATTTGTCTATTGGCTTATAAAAACTATTGTTTATTATAATACGAGTATATATCATAAGATTATCGAGATGTATAGGACAGAAAGTTTCTCTTAGACGCTATAATTGAAGTTATTTTTTCTTATTATTGTATTTTAGTATTGTACTGGTGGACAGTGCCGGAACTCAATGGGCAGCTTCACATGCGTATGCCCACCCGGCACTAGATACGAGCCCGACGAACAAATCTGCAGAGACATAGACGAATGCGAGGGTGAGGTTATTTTCATCGTCAAGGATTATGACAGGGGGGACATACCTCCCATGTTCCCAGTCGCAACAGGTTACAACTTTGTGTGAACGTATCATCACACTGTCTCATACGCATTGGCTTTTTAACATAAGGCCAAGTGTCACGTGACTCCATTGATCGATGATGATGATGATAACTTAAGTCTTTCACTTGCTGTTATTATTTATTCATATTTTTATTTATTTTTAATATTTTATGAAATCATATAATAAGCAAGTGAGAGGCTATACATTCGTTTCCAAATTCAAATAGGTTCTGAAATTAAAGTATTTCTACAATGTTTTAAAATGTTAAATTTCATTTCAGTTCATAAGCGCAAACGTAACATAATCTTCAAAAATTAATGAGTCCTAACATACTCGTATAACTCATAACCCATGCAATCGATACCATTGCACAGCTTAAGCAATATCATATTACCTATATAACAATTGACAGTAAATATATAAAAAAAAAACAAATTTAAAAAATAACGTTTTCAGTAATATTTATACATTGTTTTACAATTACAGTAATATATGTATAGTTATTGTTAATATATTATAAATTGAAGTATGTTCAGTGCAATTATTTGCTCAACAGTGTATAGATCCAAAATATGTTAGTCTATAGTTTAGTGTACGCCTAGTCCCATATTTGTTATATTTTTATAGGAGCAGTAAATATTTTGGTGAAATTACAGAACAATCCAATCCCTGTGACAACGGACGGTGCATCAACACTCATGGAAGTTACGAGTGCGAGTGCGAGCATGGGTTCGTTTTAGACGCAACCGCCCAACACTGTCTCGGTAACTTTACAAATATTATTTTCAATAATAACAATCTATTTATGTCTAATAAGCGATGTACCACTAACTAAGTGAATTATCACGAGATCTCCGAAACTACTGATCCGATTGGTTTGAAATTTAACATAGTTACTCCTTTCGCGACGAGATTATTATTAAAGGATTTTACGCAAATAGTATCGAAAAGAATTTCTTCATTTCAATTACAATTATTCGTTATCTTCATCATATTGGAAGATTGCATTACTTTCAATTTTGAATGCCTACAATATTATAAAATAATTATTATGAACAATACATTGATCTGTATATTTATTGCAATTGTGCACACTTGTGCCATAAGCATTTGATCCTTGTCTTTGAGGTTAGGTGCCGTGACCGATATACGATCAAAATAAATATAATACAGGTTTGTGGCTGGAGTGAACTCCTCTTTGGACCATAAGGGTTGGTAGAATAAAGAGAACATAAAAAAAAATTTTACCTAATAGAAGACACATTTTTTTATCTCATTAGATAATCGTCGCGGATCATGCTGGCGAAGAGTTGTCGACGGGCAATGCGAGGCGGCTGCTCCTAATACACTACTGAGACAGGAGTGCTGCTGCAGTGTGGGCTTAGCCTGGGGATCTCCTTGCGAGCCTTGCGAGCCTGATGATTGTCCTTGTCCTAAAGGATTTGCCAAGGCAAATACTTTTTTACAATCTCTTTACTTACGCCATTATGATAAAAACTGTTTTCAATAAAACTTAATTAATATTTATTTTAATCTGTATTTTATAGTTGGATGGTGCAACATGCCGCGATGTGGATGAGTGTATGCTGGATCCTGATCTCTGCATTGGTGGAGAGTGTGTAAATACTGATGGTTCTTACCGGTGTGACTGTCCCTCTGGATTGACACTTGATGCTTCAGGTAAATAAATATTATATTCCGTTAAGTTCCATTTTAGATAATAATAATAATAATAATAATATCTTGGGACATTATTCACACACGGCCATCTGATCCCAAATTAAGCTTGTACAAAGCTTGTGCTATGGAAACCAGACAACTGATATACTACATATACTACTTTTCTTTTGTAAATACATACTTATATAGATAATTACACCCAGACTCAGGACAAACACAAATGTTCATGCACACAAATGTCTGTCCTGGGTGGGAATCGAACCCACAACCTTCTGCTTTTTTAATTTATGTAATTACTATAAATGGTGTAGGTTTATTTATACTTTTATCATTAGACAGGTGCCGTATAATTTATTGTGGAGTATAGTATATATTGAATGTCATAAGGTTTATAATAAATAAATCAAAAAGATCGTATACGATGTTCGGTTAAAGAAATGTCTTATTTAACACCATAAGGCAAATCTGTTAAATCTCGTAACAATTGATATGTGTAGTAAAAAGATGGGAATTAATATGATAATTCCGAAAAATAAATAAATGAATACTTGGTTTCATTATCTATCTTACATCAACAATAGAATTTATTCAAGAAAAATATAAAAATAATTTTTTTATCAATAAATTATTGAATTTAAGACTTGATAAAACTTGGACTCTTGTTTTGAAGTATTTATTCTCATTGAATATTTTAGGTAACCGTTGTGTGGACACTCGTCGCGAGTATTGCTACACTGACTACGTCGGAGGTCGCTGCTCTAATCCACTACAAGTTGTTGTCTACCGTGCCATTTGCTGTTGCTCATCACTGGGAAAAGCCTGGGGCGACGGACGTTGTGAACCTTGCCCTAAAAAAGGTAGTGCTAATTTTATGGAACAAGCATTGTACATTTATAAAAATGTATTCTTTATTTATACTGGATAATTGTCCGATTTTTTCTTACACAAAAAGTAACAGGTTTTGTGTTATGGCAAATTCTTTTAAAATATAACGTTATTATATTTTCAGGCACTGATGCTTATCGCAACCTTTGTATTTCTGACGTCAGTGGACCACCTACTATCTGGGACCGACCTGTTCCGGGTGGCCCGAATAGAACAGATATATGGAGCCACACAGGTGACGGTGATACTATTGGCAGTGGTTGGGACGTTGACACTGGGGGTACATGGGGAAATGGATCCTTGGATAACTGGGGAACTGGTACTGGAACGGGATTAATTCCCGGTCAAATGGAAGTAAATGAGTGTGCTGCATTCCCTGGCCTCTGTGGGCACGGCAGGTGCAGAAATATGCTCGGTACATTTACTTGCGATTGTTTCCCTGGTTACGAGAAGGTATTTAAACTTCGTTATTGATTATTTAGATGAATACAATTAATTATCCTTCAAAAACAAAGTAAAGTGTGAATTGATAAATATTTTAATTGTGCTTAGGATTCAAAGAACCACACCTGCGTCGATGTGAATGAGTGCGAAATTGTTGACGATGTTTGCGGTGCGGGTGAGTGTCGCAACACCGAGGGTAGCTTCACGTGTCAGTGCCGACCTGGTTACACAACCGACGAGCTGTCTAAGGTCTGCGTTGGTGAGTCTTAAATCCATACATATTCTTGTATTTATGATTAGTGAAGTTAATCACTATAATTACTATACTAAATATATAGAATCACTTTATTTGTTCATGTTCCAAAGTGAAAACTTTATTTCTTCGTGGTAGATATCGACGAATGTACAGAGAACCGTGCATTGTGCCGCGGCGGTCGCTGCGTAAACACTCCAGGCTCATTCCGCTGCGAGTGCGGGCCGGGTATGGAGCTCGCACCTGACCGCTTGTCTTGCAAGGATGTCGACGAGTGCTCTATAACATCGGGTATGTGGATTATATTTATTAAGAAAGAAATTTACTTCGCTAATACTTTAAATAAACTGGTATTTATATAATAAATAAATGTGTGAATTTTCTTAGGCATTTGCAGCAACGGTGCTTGTGAAAATTTAATGGGAACATACCAATGTGTTTGTGATGAGGGCTACGCACAATCTACCGTCAAATCCCATTGCGAAGATATTGATGAGTGTACTGAAGACCCCACACGTTGCCAGCACGACTGCATTAATACACCTGGGTCCTATCATTGTACTTGCAAGTAAGCACAATTCTTATAATGATTTTTGAACTATTTTGATTTGTGTATATTAAAATTACTATTATATATTTAAAAATACTGTAATTTCATTTAAGTAGTACTAGCTTTAATTTTTAATATTTAACGTTATTAAAAAAATAAAATGAAATCTTAAAGATCTTTTTTCATTATCTATTTATGTTTCCATCTAGTGTTAGCTGTTCCCTCTTTTTCATTTTCATTGCTTAATGTTATTCAGAATACGTGCTGTCATGAATAATATTTTATAAGCTGTTATACAAACTTAATATTATCAGGGATGGTTGGCATCTTCGAGCGGACGGCAGAACCTGTCGCGATATCGACGAGTGCAGTGGAGGAGCGCGTGTCTGTGGCGGAGGAACTTGTCGTAATACGCCCGGTTCTTATATCTGTACCTGCGGAGAAGGATTACTGCCATCGCCGGAGGACACCAAACCCACATGCTTAGATATTGACGAGTGTACTGATGTGA
Source organism: Nymphalis urticae (assembly GCA_905147175.2). Lineage (NCBI taxonomy): Eukaryota > Metazoa > Arthropoda > Insecta > Lepidoptera > Nymphalidae > Nymphalis > Nymphalis urticae. The sequence continues at coordinate 9,071,992 of LR989998.1, read as the reverse complement.
GTTTATTTTATTATTTATTATATGATGTTTTTACATACGAAACCGAAAACTTGAATTATACATAGTATAAGATCGTGTTTTTATTTGTATTTTTCTTATGATAAATTGAGAATATATTAATAATAATATTACTTTATATAAATCTTAATAAAAAAGCCGACATGGCCTAATAGTTAGAACGCGTAAATCTTAACCGATGATCGTGGTGATAATTCCTCTCAAGCTTCACGGTTATGGGAAACATCGCGAGAGACCTGCCTAATGCGTCTCCTGCGTATGTATCTTATTTTACTGAAATTCTGCCACACATGTATTCCACCAATCCGAATTGGAGCAGCGTGGTGGAATAAGCTCCAAAGAGAGATGACTTTCTCTTCTGAATCTTAACTCTTTTTTTTGTATTATTATATGTAGATTCCCGAACTATGCGGTGCAGGCGAGTGTCGTAACACCATCGGTAGTTTCGTTTGTCGCTGCCCAGATGGATATAGTGTCAAGCCAGAACAAGGTCCTGCGTGTACAGATGACGATGAATGCGAACTCGGTACCTGTGACTGTCACCCATCATCCGATTGTATCAACTTACCGGTATGTACAATTATTTTAAAAATGTTTAATCTTATAATCTGCTAGATCTAATAAAGATGCCTTTTTAATCGCTTTCTCTCTGAGCATATTGTGGTTTTGAACCCGACTATTTGCCCATAGAGATGAGACTCAAGAATAATTAAAAATATATTTATATAACAATTTTAGGGTTCATTTCAATGCCGTTGTCGTGACGGCTGGAGAGGAGATGGCACCGAGTGCGAGGACGTCGATGAATGTCTCACCAATAATGGTGGCTGTCATCCGCGCGCTACTTGCAGGAATACTGACGGATCATTCATGTGTTTGTGTGACACAGGGTACAAGGGTGATGGGTTAGTACTTTTGGAATGTAGATAATAATATTTTGTCGATTTAAAGAGACACGACATTTAAAGAAAAATATATGATCGTAGATTTGGACATTTACAAGTTGCTGTTATAAAATTTGTTTAAAATGAGTGAAAATGTTGAGAGGTATTTATAATTAAATTGCCATTACTATATTTATATCATATATATGTACATAAATTTTTAAGATATAATTAAAGCTCACTAATCGCAATTTTTATTTTGGTAAGATAATAGAGCACTTCAATGTGTGTAAAATAGTTTAACGATTAATTCCAAAGTGGCAATGTTTTTTAATAAAATATCAATTTTTGTTTTAGATATTCCTGCGTAGATATTGATGAATGTGCAAACGACCCGACGCTTTGTGAAAACGGGCATTGCACGAACATTCCTGGTGGATACGAGTGTGACTGTGATGTCGGATTCACCAAGTCACCTGATGGGAAATCTTGCCTTGGTTAGATTAATTCCTTTAACCATAAAAATTTTCCTCATGTCAAATACCTCGCCTTCTTACAAATAGAATCACTACATTACATTGTTTTAAATAAATACATGTGACAGAATTTAATTTGACACATGCAATTTCCTTATGATATTTTCCTTCTTCGCTGAGCGCGAGATAACCGCAATTTGCTCTATGGCACATGAAATGCTTGACCGGATTTGAACCTACCATCTTCGGTTAAGCTCTATGTATTCTATCCAATGAGCTTCGAATAGTTTGGCTTAGAATAGTTTATTAATTTTAATACAGTTTTTGATCTTGAAATAAAAAAGTTTTCTAGAGTTCCTTTTTATTTACATTTTTTGTATTTGCAGATATGGACGAGTGCGCGACTTTTGACAACGTGTGTGTGTTCGGTCGCTGCGTCAATACGTACGGCATGTTCAAGTGCATCTGTGACAAGGGTTACCAGTCGGACAGTATTGATGACTGTAAGTTTTTCATTATTCTAATTTCGCTTGGACATATCTTCTTACTAAACAGGTGACAAAAAAGTTTTGTTTAATGTTTCTTTCTATTTCAGTGATGCCTGGTTTTAACTGTACTGATGTAGATGAATGTAAATCGCCTCAATCTTGTCAGTACGGCACGTGTATAAATACGCAAGGATCCTACATCTGCCGCTGCCCACCGAATTACGAGCTGGTCTCCGACGGAACTGCTTGTTACGGTTTGCGAGTTTATATACATTCTATTCATATTAAAAAATTACAGTACTTGTATATGTAGTAGAGTACTTGAATAAAAAAATAAAACCGGGATGATAAATATATAAACATAATTTAAATTTTTATTTTAGATTCCAGAAAAGCTCGTTGTTACGGAAAAGTTGATTTGCGCTCCGGAACTGAACAGTGTCGTGACAGTGATGAACTGTCTGAAGATGGCACCATGGCAGCATGTTGCTGTTCTGTCGGTTCGTTATCATATTTTTAAATCCTACGATGATTTGTATGGTATACTTTTGACTGTTGTTATATACTAATTTAGAAACTATATGATTAAAAATATTTTTATCAGGTGCCGCTTGGGGTAACTATTGCGACCTCTGCCCAGAACCGGGCTCCGAAGCTTATCGACAACTATGTCCAGGTGGACCCGGTTATCAACCAGTTTTAGAGCCGGTCAGTTTCTTGTTTCACAAGACCTTTCAAATTGTATGTTATTTGTTATATGTTATATGTATCTAAAATAATGTTTTTTTTAAACATATTTCAGCCTTCATATGTAGTGACATTGGCGGATATCGACGAGTGCCTCCAGCACCCGGCGTTGTGTGAGCACGGCACGTGCACCAATACGTTCGGTTCATTTGTGTGCACATGCGGTGAGGGTTGGCAGCTTACGGAAGATGAACAGCGCTGTGAGGATGTGGACGAGTGTGCGCGACCTGACGTGTGCGGGCCCGGCGTGTGCCGTAACATGCCCGGCTCCTATGTGTGCCTCTGTCCGGAGGGATATGTAGCCATGCCCAATGGAAGTGAGTGTGATGTCCCATCATTGTTATCAGTTACGATATTTACGTGTATTATTGAGAGGTATTGTAAAGATATTATTTATGAACATAATTACATTTTATGTGCATGTACAATTTCAGAGGAATGTGTGGATGTTCGTCAACGACAATGCTACATGGACTGGGATCCGGATACGGGTCATTGTTCTGCTGCCGTCGGAGTTCCGCAGACTAAATATCTATGTTGTTGTTCCGTTGGAAAAGCTTGGGGGGCCCCTTGCGAGTCTTGTCCGGATAAGGGATCTCAAGAGCATATGGCCTTATGTGGCGAAAAACCAGGAGAATATATTAATCCTATGACAAACGAAACAAAGCCGATCAATGAATGTGATATAATGCCACAACTTTGCAAGCCTGGAACATGTCACGATACGGCAACTGGGTTCCAATGTGGCTGTGATCATGGGTAAGCTTAGTAACTATTAATGAAGAGTATACTTATGGATATAATTAAGAAAAAAAGATTTGGTAATTTGAAACTTAAGTTTTTAACTAAATATAAAAATTAAAGGGGTTACTTTGAATTTTACTCGTACCGAGTCGTGACGGGCGAGCTAGTTATATTATAAGAGGTTAATATATCTTTTCAAAAAAAAAAAAACTTATTTATTTATTCGAATTATTATTTACTGCATATAAAAAATAATTATTATGAAGTAAAAAAATATATAAACAACACATTAACAAAGCATTCCAATTTCAGATACGAACACGATAACACTTCCCACTTATGTCGAGATATCGATGAGTGCACGTTACATCGTTCACCGTGTCGTGGTTTAGCGCAGTGCGTGAATTTGCCCGGGGCGTATGAGTGCAAATGTCCGGCTGGATACCGGCTCACTGCCTCGCTGGACGAGTGCGAGGATGTAGACGAGTGTGCCGACGAGCGTCTCTGTGAACACGGCGAGTGTAGAAATACTATTGGATCTTATCGGTAAGTTACGTACAAAATCTTCTTAAATTAAGGTAAACTGTCACCGGCTAGTCATTTGTTTATGGCGGTTTTTACCGACTCCTTTGAAATTTTTATTTGGCAATTTTTTGATGTAACTAATATTAAATAAATTTTATTTTAGTTGCGAATGTAAGCCTGGTTACACACTGCGTGAGAACGCGTGTCGTGACGTCGATGAGTGCAGTCGTCCACGTCCTCTCTGTCGGAACGGCACTTGTGAGAACCTGCCCGGCTCGTATGTCTGCCACTGTGATGAAGGATTTAAGCCTGGCGCTAATAATGATTGTATTGGTACGTGCATTCTTTATTACTTGATAAGATCAGGGAAAAAACGCGATTGTAAATTCATTATAATAAATCGATTTTTAATAAACATAATTAAATTAAAAGTAAAAAGGGTCGGAAACTATAGTAAAATTACATGTATAAGTTACTGATTTGTGTTTTTTTTTAATTTAAATGTTATTATTAAGTTCTTAGTAGTTAAGAGCAGCATCTTCAAATATTTTATAATTGATGTACAGACATCAACGAATGCCGCGAAGGTGGTATGGTGTGTCGTAACGGGCGCTGTCGCAACACGGCCGGTTCATTCCGCTGTGAGTGCGCGCCCGGTTACACTCTGACAGGTGATGGACGTAACTGTCGTGATGTCGACGAGTGTACGGAATTGCCTTCGCCTTGTGGGCGAGATGGAACTCCCTCTTGTACGAACACTAATGGCGGGTAAGTGCAATGCCTATATTAAGTTTGACAAGTATCTGTATTGTCTTATTATGTATATTTTATTATTAAGTCAGTGGCATAAAAGAAAGTAGTATCCATAGAAAGAGATGTTATATAGTTATGTACATTAAACATAGATAGGATACAATATTTAGGTCAAAGTTTATAGATCGTGGCTATGTGTATGCATACAAATGTATGCTTCTCTGCTAGATATTTTTCTATTAAATCATCAAATTAGTTCTATTTTAAGGTGCTCTTGCAAAGTTTGGAGAAATAAACAAATAATTATTAAAGCATTTTTTTATTTTCAGCTATGAATGCTCATGTGGTATTGGCTGGCGGCTGGTAGGGAAACGATGTGTTGATCGCGACGAATGTAAAGAGTTGCAGTACGTTTGTGCTGGTGGAGAATGTCATAACTTCAATGGAGGGTGAGTTACTCGATTTTGCTTTTATGTAATCAATATTATAAAAAAACATTAAAATTACTCTTCTAAATGTTAACGCCTCAACCGATCGTTATTAAATTGAATATACAGATAATTAAAGACAAGTAAAGATACGTAGTTGCACGCAAGAAATAAACAAAGCCATGGAGTGAAGATAGTGCTTTATCTTTGTTAAACAGGCAAAAAATAATTAATTAGTTTTGTAATTAATTTTTTTAGTTAGTAATAAACTAGTTAGTTTTTCAAATATTTATGAAATATATGTCTTATATAGATATCGCTGTGACTGTCCCCTTGGCTGGCGGTTCGATAAAACAGCAGCAATTTGTGTTGATGAACGAAAAGAGCTGTGCTATGATGAGTGGGATGCTGGGCGATGTCACAAAGCACGTCCATTGCAGCTAGGTCGACCTGACTGCTGCTGTTCCGAAGGTAAGAATACTTAAAAACCTTTTCTGATTTTTTTATATATTGGTATTGAAAGGACAAGAGTCAGTCGATAGCAAAAACCTTAATCGAAAGACAAAGATCCGAAAGCTAGGTGAAGAGATGGAAAGTCGTTGTGTAAGGTATTTTTCGTCATTGAATTAAGTTCTTAGGACTATAGATATTATGATAGAATGTTGCAGAAATAATAATTCAATGTTTTTAATTATAATTCATTTTTAGGCGCTGCATGGGGCAGATACTGTGAACGCTGTCCAGTACCGAACTCGGCAGAATTCCTCCGCATCTGTCAAGGTGGAATGGGTCGCCCAAATTTGACACAAGATCTTGACGAGTGTAAAGTTCGTCCCGATGTATGCAAAGGTGGTCATTGCATAAACACAGATGGTTCTTTCCGATGTGAATGCCCGCCAGGTTACATCCTCGATTCCACAGGACTAGTATGTGTTGATTCAGACGAATGCGCAATTGATCCAAGGATATGTGGAAACGGGACTTGCACAAATACTCCTGGTGGATACGAATGTCGTTGTAATTATGGATTTACGCAGGGCACTGAGCAGGTAAGAATACTACTAGTTGTACTTGAACTAACTTAAAAAAATATTTTCAAAACAAGTTACCCAATTTATAGGTAAAATATCATGTATTAATATTTTATTTCGCGCTTGGTGCGCTTTTTACAGTTTTAGTAGTGATTGATACTATCAGTATTGTATATATGATTTTAAGTGTCAAGTCAACAATGCAAGGACCATATTTTGCTAATTCGTTCCATAGACATGCATCGACATAGACGAATGCGCTGAGGGTCGCGCTTCTTGCTCGTTCCGCTGCCACAACACTGCCGGTTCGTTCCGCTGCACGTGTCCCTTCGGCTATCGCCTGGCACCCGACGGCGTGCACTGCCGTGACGTGGACGAGTGCGCCGCTGACCACGCTGTCTGCCCGCACGCCTGCGAGAACGTTGTTGGCTCTTACATATGCAAATGCCCCGAAGGTGGGTGAAATAATATTATTGTATGATATATGCTATAAAATAATTTTACAGTTTTATATTGTGTTGATTATTGAGCACACGCATTATCATGTGAAGTAAAATAAAAGCTGGAAATATATGATAAACTGAATATCAATATAAAAAAAATTCAAAATCTTTATAATTACTTAATTATCATCAGGATATAAAAGGACATCGTCTCCACACGATGCTCCGGACGCATGTGAAGACATCGACGAGTGTGCCGAGCGGTCGGATCGTTGCGCGCCCGGTGTTTGCATCAATACGGATGGCGGTTACGCGTGCGACTGTGATGCCGGTTACGAGCCCAGTGAAGATGGACAGTCTTGTATTGGTGAGATTTTAACATCAATATATTTTTAACCGTGCAAACATAACTTTATCTTCTATTACGTAACATTAGTAAACTGACATTTACATTCGTAAAAAAATCTGTATTTAAAATAAATCGACTGTTATTTTAGATCGTCGGACCGGCATGTGCCACAGATCTCTGGTATCAGGTCGCTGCGTTCCTGAGCCCTGGCCACGGTCTTTCGCTTCTACACCAACACCACCAACACAAGTTACCAAGCAAGTGAAATTACTTTAAATTTATTACGTATTATGGAGATGGTCAATTTTTACAGTAATTTTAGTCATAAAAGTATGACTGATATACAGACTGATAAAATAACCTCATAACAAGATTATTATAGTATTGAATTGTCTGATTTATCAATGTTTCTTTTGCTTGCAGAGCGCAATGTTGCTGTACTCTTGGTGTAGCTTGGGGACCAGAATGCGAGCTATGTCCTGTTCCTGGTAGTCCAGAGCGGTTAGAGCTTTGTTCGCGGACTAATCTGATACCAGGCAATATGGGCGGTGGTGGAGTTATCGGCGGGGGAAGCGAAACAATGATACCAGATATATACGGTGATGTCGATGAATGTGCGGCTATGCCAGGTCTGTGTGCTCCAGGACGGTGTGTCAACACTATAGGGAGGTTAGTACTTCATAACATTTCTAAGCAAAAGAATATGTTGTATTTGGAAGCACTTAAACATATCTAGACACGCAGTAGCGTGTCAAGCCAAGTTCAAGCTATCAGAACTGGCGAGCAGTACTGTGTGTAATATTACACGAACCATTTAGAGCCACTTTTAACTCTCTCATAACTCAAAAACTATTTCACATAAACATGTGAAATGTGCCAAATGTAAAATTATATTCTCAAGTTCTAAAGCTGTAAGTTATTATTTGATTCTTCCAAAAATTTGGCATACTGGTAGAAACTAGCCATCGAACATAGGGCTCTTCCATGACTGTTTTAGTAGGTACTTAATAATAATTCATATATGAGAACTAGCCAAGTCAGACCTTAGGCTTCAATTTATTATAATAAGTTATAAGAAGACATAATATTTTATGTTGTTATAAATAAATTTCAAAACTGACCATTGAACTTCGCTCTTATTTTACATTTATGTTTTTGATGGGATAACAATTATACAACGGTTGTTTCTCAAAATACCATTTTTTATAAATCACATATAAGTAGCCTGAGTTACATATCACAATATGATAAAATAAATAATATAAATAATTTACTAGATAGTAGACAATAAAAACAACTATACATCAAAAGCTTAATGTTTTCTTTTCTTTTTGCAGCTTCCGTTGCGTTTGCGGTCTTGGTTATAAAGCTGCTGGTGACATTTGCGCCGACATCGACGAGTGTATATCACGACCGTGCGATCATCTTTGCAAGAATACTGAAGGTTCATACGAGTGTCTCTGCAGACCAGGTTACGAAGTAGACGAAGATGGTGCCAATTGTAGGGATATAGACGAATGTGAACGGGGAACACACACTTGCCAGCAAACTTGTACCAATACGGATGGATCCTTCGAATGCTCTTGTCAAGATGGTTACGAGAAACGCGGTGATGCTTGTGTGGGTGAGTATGCATACAAACATACTAGAATATTCTGTGTAATGTTTGTTTCTTTCGTAGAATTTTTGACGATTTTAAAGACTTAAAATTACCAATTAGAGATACATAGTTTGGTGTAACGATTTATTTTACGTAACTTGTTTTTTTACAGATATTAACGAATGTCATGAAGAAGGGTTATGCTCAGCTCCTGGTAAATGTGTGAACCTGTTGGGTTCGTATCGTTGTGTGTGCCCGCGAGGTTTCCGTCTTGATATCACGGGCACGCGGTGTCTCGACCGGGATGAGTGTGAGGACGGTCGCTGTCAGTCTCCATGCAGAAACTACGCGGGCGGGTACCGATGTGATTGTCCAGCAGGTTAGTAGCTTTTCGGGTTTGACTCGATTGCTTTATGTATGTGCTTTTTTTTTTGACGAGTATGAATTATACATATATATGTTATTTATTACGAAGTCGTTTGTAAGGTGAAAAACTTGCCAACATAAATGTCAATATATATTTTTATTCTTATATCGTAAGTACGAGAAAATGTTGTGTCAGGTACGTCTCGTTCGTCGAGCGGCGTGTGCGTGCCGACGGACGCGTGCGCGAGCGCACCATGTGGTGCCTCGCCGTGCTTCCCTCTCGCCTCCGCTTACCGATGCGGCTGCCCTGCCGGATACGGCTGGGACGCGGGACATGCGGTCTGCTTACAGGTGAAAATGATATGAACGCAATCGAAATTACTCTTTAACATCTTCACTTCCATAGTGGCACCTTCACCTTCGCTAATTAAATATTATTTTTACAAAAAGGTGTTCACTATGCCTTAATGTTTATTTGTAAAGATTTTATAAGTTGTGTTATCTTTTTAACCGACTTCAAAAAAAGAGGAAGATTCAAATTTAATTTGATTTAATTTTTGTTTATGTTTGTTACTGTAAACCTTAATAATAACTAATTAATAAACCGATTTGGATTTTTTAAATTATTTATTTTAAAGGTTCTTCCAGATGGGTTTCATTATTATCAAAATCCGGTTCTGATAATGATATCCTTGGCGAATTACGGGAACTCCTCAAATATTATAATTAGGCATATTTACAACGATTTTGATGTATTCATCAACAAATTCAGCATTTGCATTCAAAGACTATCATTTGGTGAAATTGAACTGATGAAGAAGACCACTGGTGGTCACCGAAACTCCTCAGTGATATGAATGAAATGATAAGTATTTCACAGGTGGCACCAAGACAGTCTGTTTTTTACTTTTGATGAGTATTATAAAAAGTCGGTTAAATTCTATTAAGTTTCTGCAAGGAACGTATTTGCAAATATTGTTAATCTAAAATAGTGATCGTTTTCTTATATAACGAAAATTTATTACTAACAGTTGGCGGGTGGTTGTGCAACGGCGAGTTGCTTATTTGGATGTACGCCATTTGGAGACTCCTATCAGTGTGGCTGTCCTGCTGGCTACCAGCTGGTAGGAGCTGGCCACTGTCTTACTGCACTGGACGGAGCACTGCCACCTGATGATATAGGAGATGCTCCTGTATTCCCGGTACGGGATCAGTACAAAATTGGTGGAAAGAATGAGCTTATATCGACGGAAGGATGTTTCAGCTGCAAGGTAATTTTTAAGTTGTTATGTGGTTAATGTTGTTGTTCTGTTATTATATATGTACATATATAGATAGTTTAATTTATGTGAGTTTTATATTTTAGTCGAAAATTATTAAAAGTTTAATTTTTGCTGTACAGATGAATGGACGAAGACGTAGAGCCCCAGAGGAAGGCATTATTTTCGCAAATGGAACTACTCTTGTGAGACGACGCAGAAGACGAAGCAGACGTTAGTATAATAATCTAAGATTATTATCATTTGCTTGCTTGTGTCCTATTTTATTAGGGTCAGTGCAGTGCGTTTAATGACACTGCCAGAAAAAGCATTTGGCCATCTGCTTAAGCATAATCATTTATGTAACTTAATATTAGGTCGGAAATGAATGATAAGAAAAAATACAACATTTATTTCCAGGTCGTCGTTCTCTATTAGAGCCAGAAGCCAGACTGATCGTTGTAACCGCCACTCCAAAACAAACTTGGGGAAGGGCGCCCTTACTCCGACTAGTACCAGCTGAAGATGACGGCCATCCTCACTATCGCATCGCTTACGGCGATTCTGAAAGAAACTTTGTCCTCTCAAAACGAGATGGCACATGGGCTTTACGACTTAGGAAACACTTGAAATCGAAGGAGATTCTTGAGAAGCAATTAGAATTAGAGGCTAGGTTCGTAGCACCTCCAGACATGGGTAGGAAGAGAAATAAACGAGAGATCGACGAGAATATTCCAGCTCCATTAAGACTATACGTATCGGTTCGTATCGCGCCACCGAAGCGCTGATTTAGAAACGTGTAGTGAGACCAACCTATCAGCGTGTAGAGAATAATAAACTTTATTTCACTGTTTTAGTGATGAAATTGGCATGCTGTACGAGTGAAATAGATGTAAATAAAATATTAGGTGGATTAATAAAGCACTGCCATATAAATGCGAGTCAATTTGTGAAGCACTGCCATTTTATTTATGTATTATTATTTTTACGTAATTTTTAATTATAAAATTTACTTTTTAATGTATCAACGTTTTGGTTTTTAATAAGGTTTGTCTCACTGCATATAAAAAGGTATACGTGAAGTTTAGTTTACACCATTAAATATGCGATTACATAATGTAATTTACACTGTTTTAATGTTATAACAATCAATTTAATCTTACTAATCTCGATTATTTTAATCTATTGAGAAATAATCAATTCATTGTTTTAATGGTTGATATTTTGTTGCAACTATAATTACTAATAAACTTTTCTATTTAATACTACAGTACATTAATTAAACATTTTTTTTCACATTTACTATGATGAAATAAATAAATAACCATCGGTTTCTTATTATGTTCGCATATTAATAGGTTTTGGATCGTCATTCAATTATTCAAGTCCGGGACGATCTCGTCGGCAGTATTAGTTATGTGAGGTGATTAAATGCATAATACCTAGATCTAGTATAGGTATGCTATCGATTATATCATTCGTTGTCGATTCTATTGGCGGTTTCATAAAACGATTAATAAAATCGTTATTCGATTTTTTATATTTATCGAAAACATTAGCGACTGTGGCTGTTTTGAGTTTAATTTTTTTTAATATTCCGCCATTTTAAGTGCCAGTGCCAGTGCCAAGTGTCTAGAATTAAGTTTGAAATAGCAAATATTTAAGAAAATTATTTATTACACAATTTTTTTTCAATATTTAATGATGAAATTATAAAACATTTTTAATGGTACTTTTGTTATGTTATGCTTCATCAACGTAAATGGTTTAAAATGCAATAGATAAAGTGTTTTATTTTGTAAATATGTGCATACAAAAGGATATGATTAATGAAAAATATATTGTTCGTTATATAACAATGTTTTAACTTAGGATGTAAGTTGAAGTGGTAAATTTTTAATTAAAAAGAAAAATAAAGAAATTTTTAATTAATGATATTTTTCTTAAATAAACTGTTTCTAACTTTAATCTTTAAGTGAATAATCCTTTTTTTAATTATTTTGATTTCGGCGCATAATGATTGACAAGTCATGAGATTTTAGATTTTCATTGGAAACTACTTAGTTGTTATGACTTCGTAGAACATAATTTCTTTTTTCTTTCTGTCATAAGATGTCAAAATGTAATGATTTTTAACTCGTACGTTAATATTTAAAATAAAAATTTACCGAAACAAGGCATAATCCATTTACACGTGATTTGTAAGCCTGCACAATGTCGAAAAAAAAGGACGAATTCTCATGTGAGATGTTTAGTAACAAATTTTTTTTGTTGTGCTCAGCAGGAGGCGCCACAGCTTGCGGTAGCACACATACCTTATTAACACCTCTAGATTTGGTAAAATGCAGGTTACAGGTCGACCCAGCGAAATACAAATCCATATTTAAAGGCTTTTCTATATCTTGGAGTGAAGGTGGTGCCGCAAACTTGGTTAAAGGCTGGGCGCCTACACTCATCGGTTATACATTACAAGGAGCAGCAAAATTTGCAGGTTACGAATATTTCAAATACAAATTCTCCACAATGGTCGACGAGGAAAGCGCTTATTTATACAGGACCTATTTATATTTAGCGGCAGCTGCGTCTGCGGAGTTCGTAGCCGATGTTTTCTTAGCACCATTCGAGGCGGTAAAAGTTAGGATGCAAACTACGCCTGGCTACACGTCTCAAATGAGGAAAGCGATGCCTCACATGATGGCTACTGAAGGATTCGGTGTTTTTTATAAAGGCTTAACGCCACTTTGGGGTCGTCAAGTCCCATATACCATGATGAAATTTTCATCTTTCGAAAAAACCTTAGAATACTTATATGACAATGTTGTGCCAAAGCCAAGAGAACAGTGCACAAAGGTCGAGCAGTTAATGGTTACGTTTACAGCTGGCTACATAGCTGGAGTTCTCTGTGCCATCGTATCACATCCGTCTGATACCATCGTATCTAAGTTGAACAAAGACCCGAGCGCATCAATCGGCGGTATTCTCTCCGAAGTGGGTATGTTCGGTATTTGGCGCGGGTTAGTGGCGCGTATCATCATGATTGGTACACTGACCGGGTTGCAGTGGTTTATATACGATGCGTTTAAAGTTTATACTGGTATGCCGAGACCTCCTCCAGCTGCAATGCCAGAATCTCTTAGAAAGAAATTGGCGGCCAAGAAGTAAAATGAGAATGTGTTGTGTAAATGTTTTACTACTATAAATAAAATAGTAATAATTGGCATTATTTATTTCTATCTTTAATTTCTAAATCTATAAATCGAATCTAAAATATTAATAATAGAATTAATATATATAAAGAGAGATATTATTTTATGAGTATTCTTTATTGCTAAAGTATTTTATCTATATATGGCATGAAAAATTGTATTCAAACTAGTCAGGGTACTTTTTTAAATTTAGAACGATAATATGACGTACATAGGTCTATCTTATTAGCCTAAGCCACCTGCTGTCCTGAATCATAAACACGATGTACCCACTAATAGCTATTCTTAAGAAACACTACCCAAATCTGATGAGAATATAAGTTGTGCATACGTGTATGCGTACAATTCCTTTACTTTAATATCAGATTTACAGTAAAATCTTCCTTGAGTATGTACGCCTGGGCCGAAAACAGTCAGGACAAAAAACAGATTAACAATTTACGATTAAAAATTTAATCGTAAATTAAATACAGATCCAGTAAAGGTATTTATGCACGTGCAAATGTTTTTGTTCTGTTGTATTAACAATATTATTTGTTTAAATATGCATCGTACCATATTGTTTATATGCTTGTATTTGTGCTTGGCTTCAATTTATGTGCATACTAAGGGTATTTAGTGTCAGTAACATAACTGTAATATTTCAGACATAGGCATTGTAGACGTGTTCTCTTGTAGACTAGAAATGTCAGATGTTGGATATTTGTGGCACGCTTGCGTCCAAGTTTGGAATATTTGGACTGTCAACAAAGTAAAATTGTTAAAATTCACATAAATTATAGAAAAATGTTACGTACATTTAGACAAATCGAAATAAAAAATATTCTATTTTTATTCTTAGTTAATATTTGAGTTTGAAGATCATCCACATTTGATGAAGAAAAGTTTTAGAACATACGTATGTACATAAATACACGCACAGACTTACTTCTAAAATAACGGAATCTAACTAGTAACTCAAGACTCATTCTTATTTTTTCAAAACATAGCAACAGCAACACAAAGATTATATATAGTAACTTCTAAATGGATGGTTAAAATAATAATAGTTTTTGTCTCAGCAAGAATTATATATTAATAAAATCCTAATTAATATTGTAGTATAAATGCGAGTGATTTTGTTTAATCCTTTGTTACGCTTTCACGTCTTAATTACTCAATTGATCATCAAATTTTGCTGCACGTTGCCAGGGATACAGAAACATATAAGGTAAAACACGCGAGCGAAGCTGCGGGCGGAAACCAGTACATAAATAAAACGCAAAATGCATATTATTTGCAATTAAAAGACGTGAATGTTAATAGTTCTAAAACCACATAAATAATATTATATAAGTCGGTAAAAATAATTGTGAGAAAAATAACTGCCAATAATATATATTTGTTCCCATAAACGAAGTCGAAGTGATAAATTCTCGACTGGGACGTCCAATAACGCGTTCATACCTTCAGAAGCGTTTAAGAAAGTGAGGACATTAACTCTTCCCTATCCGGGGCAGCAATAACAATAATGCAGGGATTTATACGTACATCGTGCCCTACTTACCGGATTCATCCGAACTCAGTAAATGGTCCGGTCACCCCGAACCGGCAATGTTTTATAAGTGGCCGGCCGATCGCAAACACTAACCCGCACATTTAACATAATCTTGGATTTCTCTTGAGCATCATTTTGTTAGGAGGATATCTTCTAAGCGTGTAATAACAAAGGGTTTACTTTAATTTGTATAGTCTATGTATTTCTATGTGTATGTGCTTTATATAAATCCGTCATTGTGAGAGTTTTGTTAAAATGTATTGCGTAGTGATTTATTTGTTAGTTGTATTTAAGAGTATTCAATAATTGGAGTTATAGCTTGGATATTATTGGTATTTAATGGAACATAATTATTATCATTTACATATCGTATTACTGTTTGATCGATATTACAATGATTATGATAATTAAGGTAATTACGGATGGAGTTAATTAATTTATAGGTTACTTAAAATTTTTATAAAAATAAATTAACCCGTAATTTAAATCGTTTTTATAAATAAAAATTGTTGCTCAAATTTTAAGCAATTGTTTTTATTAAGTATAAAGAGCGACATAATAACAGTAGATTCTATTTTTGTAGAGTAATTAGTTTTCATAGTAGCTATAATATTAACTCCATAATATAAATTTAAAAGGAATATGTATTTCGATATTTTTAGTTTAATTATAACCTTTGTTAAAGTTTAGAATTTTGCTCATTAATCTAGCATACTTGATACAAGATATACTTGATAAAAAAGCAAAATTTATGGTAACAATATTGATACTATAATGAATTTTTCTTTTATATCCTGTATTATGTTAATAATAATATGTTTGCTATTAAACAAAAGTTAAATTTGGATTACATACGGCCTTTTGTAATTTGTATAAAGATATACAAATTACAAAAGGCCGGATAGTTCCAGAGAAAATGTAATCGACTATACCTACATGGAGTAGATTTAATGTCCTCCAGACCGATCGTAGCCAGATACTTTCAACAGATATTAGGTAACTGCGCTGTAAACATTATGCTGCATAAGCATGTATGCAAACACAGGTGCACTCTCCATTCCTTTCGCCTATAGAGGGGAGAATGCATTACCTAGCATTTTGATATTTAAATGCTAAGTAAATTGATAATTAAAGTGACATAAGCCAATTTTTAATGGACTTTGTCAAGGCATATTGGTCTCCACAAGCTAAACTTAGTCGTAAACTTACTAATTTTCTAAAATGTTAATCTACATTTCCAAGTAGTGATTTTTTCAAATAGGTATATGTTTATGTGTAGGTACGTAAGTTTATGTATATATTCATGTGTTGGCGTAAATGGACAATATTATTGCATAACGCTTCTGCGGGCGATAGATGATATAAACACAACGTAACTTTGGAGTAGTTAAATGTCAATATCGTCGCTAGTCCACATTGTATTACGCGTAATAATGATCGATTCTTGAAGAAAATAATACCGTCCGGTATTTAAAAAAATAAATACCGTCTGGTATTTCAAGATTTTAAACGTACTGTGCATTGTTACTATTTCTGTAGAAAGTCACCAACAATCAACCTCCTGTTGTCACAAAACATAGAAGTTGCCAACTTGTACTTTTTTGGAGACGAAGCTTTGTTTCTATATATATTTATGTGTGGCCATATATTCTGGTCTTATGAAATTTAATTTGTTGAATTAGTTTTCAATTTTTTTCTAAGAATAATATGATATAAGAATAGAGTATATTTTAATATTTTTTGTCAATCAGTTACCATCTACAAATTATTGCGTAGATTAAAATAGGCACGATTATTAGGTTCTTATTATGCCATAATAAAATTTGCCCACGCTTAAGCAAGACGAGGTGGCCGAGTGGTTAAGGCGTTGGACTGCTAATCCAATGTGCTCTGCACGCGTGGGTTCGAATCCCATCTTCGTCGTATTATTTTGTCTTTGTATTTCGATATTAGATATTCATATACATCTAATTAAGCTATGTAATATTTGTAGACACTTTTTTATAAGCATGATTTTAATTTAGAACGAACTTCTTTTTCGTATGTTACTCTCTAGTAGGGTTAATCTGTAAGAACAAACTCGAAACTCACCGTAAAAAACGGTCGTGAAATGTAAGAAAATACTCATTGTATGCAATGCTCAATGCTCATGCAATTATAATATTTCAGGAATACACGTATCAAATTGTATGTCACCATAAATCGGTCAATATTTCACGGGTGAGAAATGAGTTCTTACAGAATAGCACTACTGAGATTGCAAGTAAGAGCTAGGCCAAAATAAATATAAAACTTCAACCGTCACAACACGACGATTTCTATACTACGTCAATATTGTATGTGCTTACAAGCGTATATATAAGAGTATTAGTGCAGTATATAAGCGAGCAGCTTGCGCAACAACTGTTTTCGTATATGCGTAGTGGGTGTGTTGTGTATAAGTAGTTTATTTTGATGATGATGATGATTATGATTATTCTATTTTTTCATAATATTTAATAATGAAATGTTTATTTAATTACATAAAAATATATATTAATTGATAAAATAAAAATATATATGAATTGAGCCGAGATGGCCCAGTGGTAAGAACGCGTAAATCTTAACCGATGATCGTGGGTTCAAACCCGGGTAAGCACCACTGAATTTTCATGTGCTTAATTTGTGATTATAATTAATCTCGTGCTTTACGGTGAAGGAAATCGTGAGGAAACCTGCATGTGTCTAATTTCGCTGAAATTCTGTCACATGTGTATTCCATCAACCCGCATTGGAGCAGCGTGGTGGACATAAGTTCCAAAACCTTCTCCTCAAAAAATGAGAGCCTTTGCCTAAATGCCTTTAGCCCAGCAGTGGGACATTCACAGGCTGTTACGATATATTAATTACAATTTTACTATCATTCCTTTATTCTGTTTTTCATTTCATTATTCGCAAACGTTGTTAATTTATTTTATACATAATATTTAGCAAAAGAAACTTCGTTCCAACCGTGTGTCCCTCGACACCACTAGTTTTTAACTTTAATTTTATGACATAAGTATAATAAATTGCAGAGTTACACATATTTTTTGTATGTTATGGTAAGGTTAAATTTTTTAAAACATAATAGATATATATTGGGACTGAAATATAAATAAAATAAAAATATATACAGGACTAACAGGTATTGTAGGCAAAAAATATAATTGTACAAAAAAAAAAACAAGTATTTTATAAAATAATAATAAAAATATATATTATAAAAGATAAAATTTTACAAATAAAAGATTTTTTTAATAATATATTAAAATAATAAAACAAACAATTAAGATAACAGAAAAAAGAATAATACCTAATAAAAAGAAACAAAAAAAAATGTATTTAAAAATCTTTTAAGCATTTTTTAATATTTACATAATTTAGTTCTTTTCAATTCTGTCGTCATATTTCACCAGAACCGACTGATGATACTCTCTTATATTTTGCAGTCTACGAGCACTAAATAAGCATTACTTCAGTGAAAATAATATAGACATAACTATAAATTGACTATTTAAAATGAATACAAAATATTGATACAAACATTTTATTCTTTATATCTATTCAGTTCCATATCGAACAAATGAACTTACATAAAAACTTTTTTAAATATTTGTTTAATAACAAAAGAAAATGTTGAAATCGAATGAAAAATGTAAAAAACAATTGCTAAGAATTTTGCAGTCAAACATTTGCAAATTCTGAGGATATGTACTGGTTTAGCTTGTTATGTGGTTGGCATAATAAAATTCATTCAACTTGATTCTTATTCTGTTACTATAAAGCTCACTTTTCGTTGCTGATTCAAATAAAACATGGTTGTTTTCCCACTCGCGTAGAGCATTCAAAGTTTAGGAACAGCATACGACCGAGTCAGGAAATACGAATGAATGAAATAGCGATCAGGTATTTGTAGAAATACAAGACAACATGATACTAACGATATGTAGTCTATGTAAGCTATATAATGTAGTATATATATAATATTTAGAAATAAAAATTCATGTAGTTTTATTGAAATTTCGACGTGGTTGGTTGGTTTGGTTTTTTTATTGCCTTGCTCTAAAATAACTACAAACTCTTTCATTTCAACTGCTTCGTGGTAAGGATTTTTGCAAGACAGGAAGAAAAAAAACAACAATTACCTTTTTGACACTGCTGATATAATTTACCTATATTATTAAAAATATTAAGCAAACTACAAAGATTAATCTAAAACTCAATATTTAGGAATTACATTAAATTATTTGCCTGTTAAACTTATTTATATGTGCCATTTATGTTATGTTAAGAATAACGTACGTAATAGCCGAGATGGCCTAGAAGTTAGAACGCGTGAATCTTAACCGACGATCGTAGGTTTAAACCCGGGCAAGCACCACTGAATTTTCATATGCTTAATTAGCGTTTATAATTCATCTCGTGCTTGACGGTGAAGGAAAACATCGTGAGGCAACCTGCATGTGTCCAATTTCATTGCAATTATACCACATGTTTATTTATATATATAATTGGTAGAAACCAACCCGCATTGGAGCAGCGTGGTGGAATAAGCTCCAAACCTTCTCCTCAAAAGGGAGAGGCGGCCTTAGCCCATCAGTGGGACATTAACAGGCTGTTGCTATAAGAATGTACGAGTTCCATGCATACTAAGTGAACAATTGTCGCTTTGTTCATAAACTGTTATAATATAATTGCTATTTCTGTTATAACTAATGCTATTATGTCGATATAGACCTACCTGTGTTGGGTACACATCAGTCACCCATGCGTCTACGGATAACATTTTTTTTTCGTTTTTTTTTTGTAGTTTTGTGACAAACTGGCAGAAGCCTGACCTGATGGAAAATTATTACCACCCATCGACATCTGCAACATCGGAGTGTATTGCTGGCATTTAAGGCTATAATAGGCTTAGGCTCCATTCTTGAAGTTACTTAGTCATATCGGTTCAGAAAAACCACACAAGCTGGTTCTACAAAGTGGTTGTGCGAGGCAGGAAATGCCTTAAAAATCGCGCTGTTGTGGATCTTATTATATATGTGAAACATCTAGTGCTATGTCAGAGTTACTGTGATGTGTTGCCTCGCTATAAGATAGTATGACAAATCTAATACGGAGTGGTATAAAAAATGTTATATTAATCTATTTCTTTAAAAATCAATATATATATATATATTTGATAATGCTTTATTTATATCTTTTAACGATCTTTTTATGCGTTTTATGTGCACAAAATAATTTCAATGTTTCACATATAAGGCGTCACTTTTGTATGTAGGTAGTTCATCATTCATTGAGGGTAATTTTTTATAAATCTGTGCACCTTCAAAGGTAATCATTTTTTTATCGTAGTTTGTTCGTGTCTTCGGGACCGACCAATTAGCTACGTTTTACGTTTGATAACAACTTGAAAAATGACTCTTACAATGACTTTTAAGAGAATACGTTTATTAATATTTTTTATTTCATATTATTTACAAATATTTAAAGAATATATTACAAATTAAGTATACTATTTTATAAATCGATTCCGATGGTTCTCCAGTATTTTTAAAGTAATAATATACGAATCTACTAAAGCATCATTGACATTACGGCATAGTATTGAGTGACCTAAAATTGAAGTCTGGCTTCCTAATATGACAGTTTTGATCTCTGGGCCATCGCGGCAAAACATATTTGGGAGCGCATTTAATATGCATACTTTAAAAGTTAATATGGCTCGCACAGTTACTTGTTACATTTAGCAATAACTTAATTTCAAACTCATGTTAAAACTTTTTTAATAAATAAAGCTAATTATACTTTAGAGAATTACATAAATGATAGACGAGCTTGGAGTTAGGATTCGTTATGTTCGTACAGGATAAAAAGTGTATTTGTATGTGATTATCATGTATTTTTTTTGTTTGTTAAAAAGAGTAATTACTGTGTTTCTTTCCAGTTCTTCTTGGTAGAATCTATATTCAGATGGCAGCTTTGTATTAAAATGTCGATTTAAAAGTGCTTGTGAAAACCTACTTGAATATAGTATATTTTGGCTTTGTTACGTAATGCCCTTTGGAGCGTCAGTGAACCAGTATAATTAAAAGTAAAAGTATAAGGGAGGTAATATCCCAAGATTTTGCCCATAGTATCTCAGTGGTTACAAAATATTAATCTTAATCTAAGATTGCGGTTTTTAACTCGGTCATGCACAAAAAAGAAAATTAAAAATGCTTAATATGCTTTTATGATTCATCTTGTAATCGGCGATATCCAACCCGCTTTAGAGCAGCTAGGTGTAAAACGCTCCAATTCTTCTCCTTAAATAGGGAGAAAGCCTAGCAGTGAGACATTTATACGCTGTTACGACAATCCAAGTGGACGGGAATTAGGGTTGGACCAGCGACCAGACCCCATACTATGAGTTTAATGTTTATATCACCTTCTATACTCATTGGCAGGTACTGCAAAAGTAGATAATGAGTAAACGACTTCAATTTAATAATATGTTCATGATGGGATATAAAAATCTAATTAACTAATTAATTATAAAGTCTCGGATGAGCTTCTGAGACTGAGTTTTAATGGACTAAGATTATTTTATATTTCTCAAGTCATAAACTTTTAATTGAGTTCTTATGTAATTTTATTATTTCAAGATAATATAAAAAAAAACTATTTTTAATTAAGACATTATTCGTACTGAACTTACCATGAGTACCTGTAAAACTTGAAACGTTGAGTTTTTTTAATATTTTTTGTCAAATTGTTTAAAGTAAATATTTTAATAGCAGTTTCTCACCTTTAGTCCACACACATTGATATCTATAACTTTTAATAAATTCAAATCAAAAATCACCAAGCAATATGAAACAACTGCTCCTACAAGCACTTGTTTCGTCATGATAAAGGATTTAATAGAATATAAAATTACCATCGGTTTGAAAATTTTCTCGTATTGTATCTCCATAATGTTAACTGTATTTAATTCAATTTACATATCTCCTATATTGAAAAAAAAAACAAATAATAACTCAACGCCTTTCTATCATTTATGTATTAGGATTAATAATTATAGATATGAATAAAAATCTAGATATAGCATAATATTGATTGCCAGTCGGTACACTTAATGCTGAAACTACACTCAACTTTATGCTGAAACCTGCTTAAAGTAAGCCTGATACTTAGTTGTTTCTGAGTAGAATAAGTGAACGCTACTTATACTACACTAGGAACTGAACTTGTTAATTCTAAACAAGCAAAATCGCAATAACTAGCTACCTATATAAAAGCAACATTATACAGAGGAATATTTCAGTTATATTTTCAGCACGTTTTCAACTTCTGAGGGTTCCTGGTGAAGTTAATTTCAAATACAGTGGTTACCTACTGAAAACCGGTAAAACTGGGTAAAACTGTGAGTAATGAGACCGAATTATACTTACTGGGTTTTACGTTCGAGTCTAGAGGGCTGGCACACACAAACAATACTTTAACTATGTTTAACTCTTACTAAAAATCGCTTGTTGTCGGCGGTCGGTCAAATACTTACACATGTTAAATGATTTTCATTACTCCTTGCTATATTTGTCCATACTTTATATTATAATTCCAACTTTTAAATTGCTTTCGTTTTCTACGAAATACTTTTCTTCTAACTACAAATTTGTGTACTTTCTCACAAAAACTTAATATAGTTTTCATGACCGTGATTCCTTTATTTGATTCTTCTATACATGTGATTGTGCATACCTTAACATATGTATTATGTTCTATTATTTTTCTGCTGAATTAAATAAGATATTCTTCATAGAAAATTGCCCCTGGTCTAAATTCCGTTAGGTTGATTGTTTATTTAATATTATAACCCTCTAATTAATCATTTGTTTATATATATAAAAACGGAAAAAAATATTTTCAGTATAATGTTAGTTCGATGTAACATTTTTGATACTATATTTTTATATAACTTATAGTTGCTTTTTGGATATCTATTTGGTGGAGTGGTTCAAAAATATAAAAATAAATGCAAATCAAATGTCATGTTACATCCATTTCATATTTAACGCAGCTTATTGTATACAAGTTGTAGTCATAATTATAATCTAAACCTGTATATATAATTTTTGAGAAAAATATGTGAAATAAAGTCGTCTACTACGTTCAATGCACGTCCGCTTTTGTTCCGATTTATGTTAGCGAGGAAACGCAAGTGTTTGAGGCTCGAATTGATTGCACAATTTATTTAGAATACAATATAATTGAACATATCCGACACCCCTGATAAACACTTTAAGGAAGTTTGAAAATGACTCGAGAAATTGCCTCTTTCAAAGGAACCAGCGTGTGAAATTGTATTGTTGTCGTTAAAAATGTTTATTTGGTATCATCTGATATAATATTTGGTACAGCTATAAAACCTAATGGCAGTTTCATTTTACTTACTTAGTTTTAAGGCTTAAAATGAGTGACATTTTAAATAATCGCTTTTTTATTTAAAAGTTATAAAAAAATGATTTGAAATTTTCAAAATAAATAGGTAACACATAATCAGCACAGTAGCCATTTGTTTGTGGAACTGCTGTAACTTTTCTAATAGAGATCAGAGACAGATCTACCTTCATTGACGGAGATTGACGTGTTTCTTTTGAGCTCTGTACATTTTATTCGAAAAATAATAGTAAAAGTTATAGTATAATTGTAAAAGCTATTTGATTGACTGTACTAATCAGCAAGTTAAGTGATAAGTGGCAAAACTCAGTGTGATACAAACAAAAAGTGATGAAAATTGCTAAATATAAGCTCACTATAAAGGGATTATCATAATGTATGTAGTGTAAAATCTAACAAAGTACGCTGCTATACCCTCCTTTTATTTATTTATTTGTTTGTTAAAATCGCTAATGACTCTATAGTAGGACAAATTCACCGTTCTAGTTATCAAACGATTGGTCCTACGGTGCGAAAGTTAGGCGACGACTCGAAGAATCAGTGTTCAAACCCTGGCGTAATCTCAACTTTTTTTTTTTTTTGTTTTAAAGTATTCGCCATATCGAATTTAAATAGTGGATCTTTGTAGCAATTATTGAAACATGGCTGACAAACGTATAAATTGTGGATGTTGTAGTTCAAGTTCAGACGAAGATGAACACATCCTATGCTCAACATGCAATGTAGCATATCACTGTGGTTGCTTGGGTGTTAAATTAGGTACTGGCAATTTTAATAATTGGATTTGTCCAAAATGCAGTGGATCAACACCTAAAGGAGTCAGACATGATGAAACGCCTGTGCGACTAAGCAATAACCTTACTAAGGCAAGTGACTGTAATGTCACCAAAAGACCACACAAAAGACAGGCCCTTAGTTCTCCAACGTCTATGAATGTAACTGCAGCCGTAACCCAGGAACAAGTACGTGTTATCGTGAGTGAAGTTATTGAAAGGGAGATGACTACTCTAATAGAAAACATCAACAAAACAATTGTATCCACTGTCAGTACTCACTTAAAAAACATAGAAACTAAAATTGCAGATCTACAGGAATCCGTGTCATTTATGAGTACTCAGTATGATGAAATGAAAAAACAAGTCGGTACATACTCTGAGCTGACTATAAAATTACAACAGGAAAACCAATCTCTTCAATCTACTGTTTTAAATCTTACAAACAGATTAAATCAGATTGAACAAAGATCACGAGCCACCAACATCGAAATCCAGTGTGTACCTGAGTCGAAAAACGAAAACTTAATCAAAATCGCAAAACAGCTGTCAAACGCCGTTGGTTTTGACATTGACGACAGCAAAATTCAGAATTGTACCCGCATCGCAAAAATTGATTCTAGTTCAAAGCGACCAAGATCTATCATTCTACAGCTGAGCACACCGTTAGTTCGAGATCAGCTTTTAGCAGCCGTTATTAAATTCAATAAAAAGAATCCCTCAGGAAAATTAAACAGTTCTCACCTTGGTATTGGAGGAAATATAGTACCTGTATATGTATGTGAACATTTATCCCCGGCCAATAAATTACTTCATGCTGCTGCAAGGCGCAAGTCTAAGGAACTGAATTACAGGCATGTTTGGGTACGGAGTGGGCGCATATATATGCGAAAAACGGACAATTCAGACTACAAACTTATAAGCAATATGGACTGCCTTGATAAGTTAAATTAATTATTTTTACCTATTTTAATAGCACGCATATTGGTTCAAATTCTTTTAAAATTCAACCAACTAAATATATATTACCAAAATGTTAAAGGCTTGCGGACAAAAACTC
The DNA here is from genome assembly GCA_905147175.2 of Nymphalis urticae. Taxonomy (NCBI): domain Eukaryota; kingdom Metazoa; phylum Arthropoda; class Insecta; order Lepidoptera; family Nymphalidae; genus Nymphalis; species Nymphalis urticae. The sequence goes on along the minus strand of LR989998.1, from coordinate 9,046,842 downwards.
ATGATCTGTATAGAAATGTTTGTTGCAATAAATATGACATCATTGTATTGACTGAATCGTGGTTAAGTAATAGTATTTTGGACTCTGAAATGTTTAGCGCTGATTATAATGTTTACAGAAGGGATAGAGATAAGTTCAACTCTAAGAAAAAAGACGGAGGAGGGGTATTGGTTGCTGTATCAAATAGACTAAACTCTCGCAGAATGGGCCTTTGGGAAAGTACATGTGAAGACTTATGGATTGTTCTTGATATAAGCAAATCTATTAAATTAGCAATTTGTGCAGCCTACATTCCTCCACCCGTCAATAAATTGGTCTTAGATAATTTTATGGATAATTATAATTGTATCTCTGAATTAATTGACTATAGAACACTTATTATAGGAGATTTTAACTTAAGTTGTATCGATTGGAACTTGGCTGAAAGTCCCCTCGGTGGATACCACACTACCATCTTAGCTCAATCTTTAATAGATTTCTCTCACACAAACTGTTTCCGTCAATTTAATCGTGTAAAAAACCATATGAATAAAATCTTGGACTTAGTTCTCTTTAATGATGAATTAATGACTATCACAGTTGACCCTTCAACAAATGAATTAAGTCGTGTGGATCCACTACATCCACCTCTTAACATCAATATTGATCTAGAACATAATTCGCAGAAAAACCTGAATAAAAATCTTAACACTAAGAAATATAATTATTTTAAAGCAAATTTCAATGCAATAAATGAATTCCTTAGCAACGTAAATTGGGTCGAAACGTTTGCAGAGATTAATGATGTAGATGAAATGGTGAACTGCTTCTACGCTATTATACAAAATTCCATAGAACTTCATACGCCTAACATAACTGTTAATAACACTTTTAAGTACCCCCCATGGTTCAACAAAACTCTTATTAAAAGAATAAAAGAAAAAGAAAAGATAAGAATAAGATTTAAGAAATATAAAAACCCTATGGATGGGGTGTCACTGTCCATTTTAGAGAAAAGATGCGACAAGCTATCACTGGAGTGCTATAATTCGTATCATAAATTCGCGGAAGAGAAAATTAAATCTGATACTAAGTATTTTTGGTCGTATATAAAAAGAAAGAAAAACAACAAAGCTAGCACTTATCCAGCAACTATGAGGCGAAATGAAGTTATAGCGAGTGATGGCCCAAGTATTTGTGATTTATTTGCATCACAATTCTCATCAGTTTATGAAGAAAATAAAGTACCTTCCTATAATATTGATAATATTCTTAAAACCTTGGACAGTAGAATCAATAGCAGTTTAGCGATAATTCAATTGAAAGAATCCGACGTTCTAGAAAAATTAAAGTGCTTGGATAGTAATAAAGGTTCTGGACCTGATAACATTCCCCCAATTTACATAGTAAAATGCTCATCAAATCTTGCTCTGCCCCTCACAATTATATTCAACACTTCGCTACGATTGGGGATATTTCCTTCGAAATGGAAGACTGCAAAAGTAGTTCCCATTTTCAAAAGTGGTGAGAAAAATAATGTGAAAAACTACAGGCCCATTTCAATTCTCTCGATATTTGGAAAAGTGTTTGAGTCATTAATTTACCCATATATTTACAACCATGTTAGATGCTTGTTCAGTAATCATCAGTATGGCTTTGTTGCTGGACGGTCTACATGTACGAACTTAGTAAATTTCTCAGAAATTTTATTTGAATCTGTCGATAGAAATAAGAGAGTAGATGTTATTTATACTGACCTAAGTAAGGCTTTTGACCTTGTGCCATTTTCTGCTCTTATTTTAAAACTGTCCGTTTGTGGTCTCACAGGGCCACTGTTAGGATTGCTTGAGTCTTATCTTACTAGCAGACATTTTTATGTTGTTGCCAGTGGTTTTCAATCTAGTAAACGCAAAGTAATATCTGGAGTTCCACAGGGCTCACACTTAGGCCCGTTATTATTCAATATTTTCATAAACGACCTAACTAGTTCTCTTAAATATTCTACTCCATATTTGTACGCTGATGATGTAAAACTTCTTAAAATCATTGGGAATTCAAATGATACAATCCTTTTACAAGATGATTTAACACAATTGTATAACTGGTGTCAAAATAATGGTATGAAACTCAACCCAGATAAATGTTCATGGATATCTTTCACTAGAAATTATAATGAGATTAGTACGCATTATAATATAGCTGGCAATCATATCAATTCCGTGGATACGATTAGGGATCTTGGGGTGATCTTTGATAAAAAATTAACTTTTAAATCACATATGGACAACATAATTAGCAGGGCATCTAAAATGTTAGGTTTCGTTATCAGAAACGGTAAACTGTTTCGAAATCCAAAAACTAAGATCATATTGTTCAACAGTTTTGTCAGGAGCATTTTGGAATATGCAAGTGTTGTTTGGAGGCCACATTACGCGACTCACTGTTTAAGACTAGAGAGAATTCAAAAACGTTTTCTTTACCATCTTATATTTTCTTTAGGTAAAGCCAAATTACTTCCTACCTACAATGTAAGACTAAAGTACTTCAAAATTATTTCCTTAAGTCAACGGCGTGACATGCTAGATTTAACGTTTTTATATAAAGTTCTAAATAGTTTATATGATAATTCTTTTCTTGTTTCTAGAATAAATTTAAATGTTCCTGCTAGATACCCACGAAAACCGATAGCGCCATTAGTAAGACCTTTTCGTAAAACCGTTTTAGGAAGTAACTCACCTGTGGTACGTTTTTGTAAAATCTTAAACGAGCACAGTGCCTCCCTAGATCCATTTGGTGACTCTTTATCTAAGTTCCGTAAGAAAATGTCAGAATTATTAGCCATTTGATTGTTATTGTTTCGTTATCTATTTTTTTAACTCTTTTTTTTTTGCTTATTGTTTTTTATTAAGTATTTTTTTTTTTTGTAACTTTTCAATTAGCATAATATTTTTAAACTTGTAAATGTACATATTTTTATCGTGTAAGCTCCTTTTATATCCACTATCATTGCATGAGGTATTCTCCTTTATAGGTAATGCATTTAGTTTTAAGCTATATGTTGTTATTGTTACTAATATTGTGTTGATGTATTTACTCCTGGAGGATCTTAATAAATAAATAAATAATAGATTTAACTGATGGGTAGTTTTGAAATCAAAGTTTTACCGACGTTTTAAGGTAAAGCCATTCTGTTAAAGTTGTATTTAGTATGAACCGTCGCGTTTTTTCATTGCATCATTATGATGAAGGCTAAAGCTATTAGCTTTAAAATAGTAAAGCAACATTATTATTAATTAGCTATCCGGTTCCGGGAATAATTAAGACTCCTAGTTCTTTTAAATAATGAGGTGTAAAATAAGAGATAATCAATAAAGAGCTAGCGATGTAATAAAATTAGATAAGGATAATAAGGAAGGAAGAACTACTTTGCTACATACAAATTGAATTAAATTTAGTATTAACGTTCCCTGTTAACATTCAACCGCCAAACAGTTACACTTTATATTGTTGTTTTCTGGTTTAAAGGATATGTTACCATGATAGTCCTCAAGGTTGGTGGAGCATTGATAATGTAAGGGCTACTTGAAATTTCTTACAGTGCGTATGCTGACCGATTATCAGGAGGCAATTCGCTATTCGCAAGTTTGCCTTCTTATTTGATTTAAAAATCATACTAAAATAATACTAGTTTTTTATTCACAAAACATCAATTTTCTCTTCAAATATGAACGTGTATTATTAAAACTCCCCGAAGAATGATCTAAGTAATTGGGAAAACTGCATCAAAATTCATAAATTGTTTAGTTACTTACGTTAGCGAACAATATAACGACTTTCTTACTCTTAAAATATCTTATAAAATAAAGTCTATTATATATACCTCAAAATTTATTTAATAACAATTTGAAGTATATCTCAAGGTTAAACTTTTAATGTACTTGCTTAAAGTTGAGAGGCTACCGTATTGTGAAGAGCAGTATGACAGTTGTCGGACTTCGTGGCGACGTCCGTCCTTAGCACCGATAGTAGATCCATTTCCGTTAAGGACAGATATTTCGGAAGATACATTACTTTAAATTGACTTTGTCATTCAAGATGTCAATCTCAGTTCTCATCCCAAATATCTATTTTTTTAGGAAAATATATTTCAATGGGACTGTCGAGGTCAAAAACTAATCGCTTTGCATAAAAAAAAACGTGGAGTGGCGTATTAAGTAGATCATAGAGTTATGATATAAGGAATAGATTATTTATTACTGGTTTGAAGAATATGAGTAGTTCCATATTAAGAATATATTTTATAAAGGAAACTATAAATTAATTGTACATATTTTTCTCGTGATAATTTATAACCTTCATTAATTATAGTATGTATATACCTTATCCTATAGCTGATGCTAACCTTTCCTATATTAGAACTCACTGTCTCCAGCTGCTCTGTCTATGATTAATTAACCAGTTGTTAATATAATATGGTGTAATCCTTACTAATATTATAAATGCAAGTCAGATTGTTTGTTACACTTTCTCACGTTTTAGCTTATATGTTTTTGGGGGTACAGAAAAGGACATAAGATACCTAATACCTGCCACACGCACTGCTGCCCACGTAGAGCGCGGGTGAAGATGTGGACGTAAATTAGTTTTAATTATAGCTAAGCAGTTTAAAAAAAAAAAAATCAAGTAACAGAATTAAAGTACCTTCTTAGTCTGCCTCTATGTAAAGTTTTTCATACTTTTTATAGTTTTTTATAGTTTGCGGCGTACTGCCAATACTTTTATTCCAACAAATATAAGAAATATCTTTTGACGGTTCACACGGTTCATGCCGCAATCACTTTATATAACCCTACATAAACCTTTTATGTAAAACTAAGGTTAAACCAACAAAAAAATTTTGTATTGCATTGGAATATGTATTATAATCACTGCATTAGTTAAATATTTAAACAAATAATTTGACCACATTTGTTTCCTAACGTTACTTGAATGTTTTATTATCAATTCTACCTACCTTGTAGTATTGATCGATCAATTCAAAGAATTCGCGGTAATAATGTAAATATACACGGGCGAGGCTGCGGGCATAAGCTTTCATTAAATAAGACATGAATAATATACTATACATCTATATGTTATATATTTCCTGCTTTGTAAATCTAAGTATCCAAACACCGTCGCGTCGCTTTCTTTAAAGAATCAATTGAGGTTTTTGTTACTCAAAATGTGTTTCTTGTACTGTAGAATGTATTGCCATTAGTGACCAATATTTTCAGTAAATATTCATTCATACTAAAATTTAGTTTCGTTAAAAAGCTTTATGATTAAAAAAAACTCAATATAATATAAACAAAGTTCTTCATAATATATTACAAAGAACTATTTTTTTAACACGAGACAATCATAACAGTACGATTCTTTGGAACGCCTCTCATCCGAGAAATTTGTCTATTGTTTCTATAGAGAGTGCAGCGTGAATGGTAGAGGGTCGCTCAAAGACTGCTTTGTTGGCAAAATGAAAAAGCGATGATTGAAAATGTCATTTTCTCACAGAAGCTGATGAGATTTCCCATGCACTTTAGGTGTTGAATTTCTTTTTTTATTTTTATCAGACAAGCTAATGTGCTATCTAAGGATGTGATCTATGATCATAATCGGTTCATTATTTGATACCGGTAAGATAATGAAGTGCTTAATTTGCGATTATTATTCGTCTTGTTCTTGACGGTGAAGGAAAATATTGTGAGGAAACCTGCATGTGTCTAATTATAAATAAGCTCCAAATCTTCTTCTCAAAAAGGGGGAGAAGAGGCCCAGCAGTGGGAAATTCACAGGCTCTTACTATTATTTATAGGCTCAATTTTTTGTAATAAAATATTTGTGAATATTGGTATATAATCATTATCAAATATTAGCTATCTATCAATGCACCAGTTCTGTATATAATATGTATGAATCTGATATTAGCTATTATCTTACTCTCATATTCCGATGGTATGCCCGGAGAGTAAAGACTGCTCAGGGCAGCAGACAACAACGACTATATTTGATTTGCAATCACAGGAGGAGTACGGAGAAATAAACAACATTTAATTGTCATTGAAATTAATATGTTTATCATCGGTCGAAATCTTAAATACTATATGAATAGTATGGAATACAATAGAATATACTTTATTGTGCACCACAAAGATTTAAAAAGTAAATTTATTACAAAACATGGATGCAACCTAATTACGAGTAACGTACCATTTAAGCGACTGATAACTGGTATTCATTATTCGTAAAAAGATGGGGTTTTAAATGTCGGTGAAGTTATCGTAACAATTAAAAGTAGTAAAGGAGAATAGTGCTGTGATATAAATATGAATTATTTGTAGCGTATAAAAGAGCAAATCGCATGGAATATGTAAATGTAAAAGCTTAATTATTTCTACTGCTACGAATGGAAAAACATATATTATGTTGTTGCTAGTGTTACATAAGTATATAGAGATAGATAATTCAAGGTCATATGAAAAATACTTGTACACAACAATAATTGTACTAAGCAACGTTTTCAATTTCCTTTTTTTATACCAAATCCGTTCCAATCCGTTGCGTATGTAATTAATTAAGACAAGGATAAAAACGTTCAAAATTATTGTTTTTTGAAGTATGGACGACAATAGAAAATGAAATATATATTTATTTTCATAATAAAATATTCTAGATCAAATTAAAAATACGTAATTGTTTATTCGCAAACCATTTAATTATATTAGTTTTTTTTTACTTAATATTGATGAATTCCCAACCATCATAACCAGTCAATAGAGTTTTCAAAGATATGTTGGCTAGTCTTTGGTTTTACAATATAATCTAATGTTTTAGTGAAAATCAATAGATCACGCCCGTGGATAAGTACTTTAATATCGGACCCTCGTCAAACCTTAATATTGGTTTCGATATCACACCTACCCTTTATGTCTCTGGTAGACCACTAAAGGCCGAAACGTGCAAGCAATTCTTATATTTATTACACCATATTACAATCTATTTTCCCTTAAACAACGTATATGTGACGCAATTTCACAGTGGTGCGTTGGATCGTCGTATGATTAGCGATTATCGCTCTTATTGTTGTGGTTTTAAGATTATATTTGGTTATAAATATTAAGAAATAGGGAAGTATAAATTGCGGGAACGATTTAACACGTTATTAGTTTGACTTCATTAGTCAAGAGAACTGTTAATGACTGATATTATAAACAAACAATGATAATGTTATCTGGTTTTGGTTTTAGATAAACCCCTAATATAGTGTTTTACATATATTTAACGTGAATTAATTTAAAGTAATGATTCAAATTTATTGATCAAGTCAATTTCAGCCACACAAAAAAATAAAATAAAAAAAGACTACGAAGAACTTTAGAAATAGCTTGTTTGAATTATTATTTTTCCGCTGATATTATTATAAAACACCATGATTGAACAATTGCCAATTAAGAAATTTAATATTAATAGTTAACATTATGACTTTCTTTCATTGATAAAAAAAATCATTCATTTTTTTATGAATGAAACAAAAGCCTTTAATTACGTAGATGTAGAGGGTAGTGTTATTAATACTACCTTCATTAATTTTCATATAGAATATCATAATTCGTTGTGACGCCTTCGTAAATATTTTGTAAACAATTATCCGATATGACTCTCGCGCCACCATGTTGTGAGTTATTACTTTGATGGTACAGAAACTTTTTCGCAATGTTGGCAACATAATAAAATTACAAATACTAACAATATAAATGAAATATATTTTTTATTAACAATAAAAAGGTACTGAGTTTTCTTTTAATAATAATTGAAGTAAATTTAGTGTAAATATGTATCTATGTACATATACATATATACTTACATACTCGTAAAAATTAAGACTACTAGTAGTAGTTGGTACTACATATTTATGACTGAAAAATTCGACCTAAAAATAAACAGGATCAGTAAAAGATATTTTAAAAGTATGTAACCATTTTTACCTTTTTCTTTTATCATAATATACTCAAATCATTCAAAAACATAAAAAATATCGTACTTATAAACTTCTTTAGCCAGCTAGTACTGATCCGAAACAATGTGGCTTTTCGGAGAAATGACTTGTGTAGGTGGATTTTTTTACGTATTTTTTTTATTTTTTGTTACGTAAAATAATAAATAACGTAACGTCACCATCAATCAATCGAGTCTTTACTTAATTTGGGAACAGCTTTAATTTTATTATGGTGGTTGATCGATCGTGCCGCGAAACTGCAAACATTGTTGTGGACAAAAAAAAGTTTTCAAGATTTCGTTAAGTGAATTATGAATTGCTTGTCATAGGCAAATTTTATACTAAAAATAATATTTGTTGTGTAAATCAATTTTATTAGATAATGTTATGTTATGGAAGGAAAATATGAGTTATGAGATTATTGAAGAAAGGATGTAATATAATATAACAACTTATTTCTTTCGAAAAATATTGTGATATACTCGTAATATAATAAGTACGATTTTCGGATGTGAAATTTCTACTTTGAGAACCTATTTTTGTAAGAGTGATTTCCGTTTTAATGTATGGACGTATTAAAAAATCATCCTTGTGATATATATAATTTAGATCACAAGGATGTTTTATGCAAATCAATATTTTACGGAAACAGTTGTGTTTTATATCAGTAAGGAAGCCATTTAAGTGTAATATAGGTAATGGCAACAGAAAACAAGATTGAAGTCGAAATGTGTTTATTTGTGATGTAAAATTAATAGCATTTGATAAAAAGTTAACAATTTTATTTACGTCTTATTGGCTGATTTCGATCAGAGCGGATATTCTTAAAAGAAACTAGCCAACTGAGCATTATACATATATTATAGAACAAATTGTGGGATCACAAGTACAATCTCTATTTCCTCACTCTAATAATCAGATAGGACGGCCGATCCGAAACGATCTTATGGTCTATTAGGCACAGTTTCAGGCGAGCTTAAGAGGGAGTCGGTGCAGGACCAATAGCAATGTACTTTTGTATGCAAATGTGAACTCTGCCAACTTAGAACACTGCGTATATTTTGACATATAAACTAAAAAACATTTTATTGGCTCGATCCAGGCGTTGAAATAATTATAATTTGCAATCGTATATGATAGGTACATGAAAAGTAGCTAGCTTACAAGCTAGCTACTTTTTTTACTCATAAAACTCCTACGACGACAATATTCAGCAAGGATTGGAGAGCACCGTGTTGATAAAACGTATCCGCAACACCATGTTAATTATGTTTTAAATATTTAGTTGTTAATACTTAAATAGTGCGTATGATTATGTTTTAAGAACGATTTCTATTTTTTTTCATCGCAAGATACTTAGTTTGAAGTTAGAGCAATACATAGCTAAATGGTGCCTAGCCAGTTAATTTTCGCAGACCAAGTACTAAACATAAGCGTCACGATAGCATGCGCAAGCGATCATCCTCATTAGGACGGAAAGGGTACCGCTGGTTTTTAGTGGGTATTTCGATGTTTTGGGCGTACTTAGCGCACTGGACACCGGTGAGTCCCACATACGCCCCCACCGTTCCTGTGGATGAAACACGTAATGCATGTTTCTGGCTTGAAAGAAAAGATATTAAACATTAGAAAACATTATGTATTTACTTTAAAACTTGAGGTTTCTTTAGACATCAATCGTGTAGTAAAGTAATTAAAAATGGCTACCCAATTTTATTCCGCTCTCTTCAAACTTTCCGTTGTAAAACTTAAGACCTAAATTGGTTTTTCGTCAGGAAAAAGATTAATGAAATAACTACTTTCGAAATGAATGGAGGTTTTTGAACGTTTCGCAATATTACTCGAAAAGAGTTTCATCTTGTCGATACTTAAAAGATATTTTGTATACAGGAGTTACCTGTGTCTATTTAATATTAAAAATAAATATATATAACTTATATGGTTTTATTTTCTTGGTAAATTGTTCTGAAATTTTACTTTAATCTATTTTAGATCGCCTAGCCGAGATGGCCTATTGGTTAGAATGTGAATGTGAATCTTAACCGACGATAGTGGTTTCAAACTCGGGCAAGCACCTCTCAATTTGCATGTGCTTAATTTGTGTTTATAATTCATATCGTGCTTGACGGTCAAGGAAAGCATCGTGAAGAAACCTGCATGTGTGTAATTGCATTGAAATTATGCCATATGTGTATTCTACCAACCCACATTGGAGCAGCGTAGTGGAATAAGTTACAAGCCATTTCCTCAAATAAGGGAGAGGAGGCCTTAGCCCAGCAGTGACATTGACAGGCTGTTACTGTACTACTTTAGATGTTTTTTTTCAAAATACTTGTTATTTCAGAGAAACGGTATAGTTTTCTTTTGTATCACAGTAAGTATAGTCCGACAGCTGAGGGAATGCATACCTGACAGTTCCGTGATTAAATGGACGATATAATTACGATAAAATTACTATTATCATTTATTAGTAACGAATAACATAATAATGCCAGATAAATAAGAAAAGTATGCTGAATATGAAAAGAAGCTGTTAAAAGGTTATTTCAACTGATCATTTTTGTAATGATTACTAGGTAATGGGTACCGCTATTAGTCGTTTTACTATAAAGTAATACTGTATAAAGTACTTTTTTTTTTTTTTTTTTTTTTTTATTTGCCGGGAGGGCAAATGACTCTACTCCACCTGATGTTAAGTGGTAGTAGAGTCCAAACGCGAGGACGGCCAGTACAGTCGGGAAGAAGGTTCTGCACTAGCCGCCCTCGCCCTGCCGGCCCGCAAGATGCCTCTTCACGCCTCGTTTGAAGGAACCCGGGTGCTCGTAGTATAATTTTAATAGTTTTATGCCCGATCCGGCTAGCAGGACCAATGTTTACGCGGGGCGACATTTTATGTTAAAGTTAGTAGAAGGAGATGGTGATATTTAATATCGCAATGAAACAACAAAACTGTTATTAGTAACAAAGTGGTATATTCTAACCGGTTTACCATCTCTTTCTCTCACACATTCAGACGCTTATTTTTACAACCAAAACACCATTTCTCGATTTCAACCAACAATTCTTCAAAAAACAGTTACCCAAAATTTTTACTTTATGATAAAATATTAATTTTCCCAATTATATGCATAGAAATTAGCGTTAATTCAAATCGAGTTGTATGAATAAATCTGAAAGTTTTCAAACTCGCCGCGTTAACGAATGGAAAGTTTTGATTGAAATGAGTTTCGAGTTTTAAATTTAATTGTGTTTTATCAGTTAATTGGAAATATGCAAGAAATAATAATATTTTTACACTACTACTAATACTACTTTCTATTCCGAATAATTCCGAATTCACATTAAGAGATCAATAAAAAGTAAAGTATTAAATAGTGTATAGTTAAAATGAGCCCATTATACATTCTTTGTGGTTTGTAGCATCATTTCTTAAAATAATGGTACGTATTATTATTATTTCGTTGTTTTAGGGCTCGATTATCATTATCAATATATCTACACAAATATTATCCGTGCAAAGATTTTATGTGACAAATTTAAAATAATTAAAAAAAAAATCCCAAAATATATTTTAAACATACTTCTTATTTTCTTTTTTTTATTACAAATATGTTAAGAGCTCGATTTGCATTTGACTCGTATAACTTCTCAAAATGTTTGCTTTATTTTATTTATTTTCATAAATTTATATTTTCATAGGCTGTGAAACTTTTATTGTAAAAATATTTTAGATTTTGTACATTTTTTATTCTAAAATTTTACGTAAGTTACTGAGTACGTGCCGCTGTAGCGAGTTTGAAACAGATTATATTGGCTTTGTTGATTTTATGGACACGTTTTGTAGGTATATAGTATAATTTATAAATTCATAAAAAAAAAACTAGAACCAACGTGTAGTTGGTGAAAGATAAAAATTCCTATTATTTTTGTATAAAAATAACTATTTTTTTTAATAATTGTTTTGTCACAGGGACAATGGCTCGGTAAAATTTTAATCTATTTAAAAGCAATATTAAATATTAATCAAAAAAGCAATATAAAATATGGATAGCGGTGTGGGCATGACATCATAACAGTTATGCCGCTCGCCGTCACGGCATACGAGTTGGTCTTCGTATGAAGGCGTGTCAATAGATGTTTGATCAAAAGTTAATCACGTTGAAATATTTCGTTTTAACTATATGGGAAATAATATTTGGTACAAACTTCCGTGGGGAGACATGCTATTTTTACGCAATAATCGAGGATCAATTCAAGTTCCGTTGTAACATGCAACATAATCATAAATTTATATTATTAATAATAATAAACTTAAGCCGTACATTATTTTAGGCTGGAGATGACGACGAAGGCCTGAGCATATTTAAGTCAATCAGTACCATATTAAATAAATTCGAGAACCTAAAATGCTAAGACCGAGTTGTATGTAGTTTGCCAACTTCCGTCTATTAAATTGACTTGACATACCGTCGTTACATTAGATTATGTTGACGTCATAAAGTCTATAACACTTGGAAGACTGCTATGAATGTAACGACGCCGTGGTAAATATACTCGCCAAGTGCGAGTGGGAGTTGCACGTGTTCCGTACAAAGCTATTATTATGCTACGTTTTAAATCTTCTAAAAAGTTTTATCCTTACACTTTTTGATTTCTTTGATGAAAGCGCCATTTTCGCAATGTAATATTCTAATTTTAAAATCTTACTTTCGTATATAACATTCAGTAATTTGACTATATTTATATTAAATTATTGATTAGAAAGTATGGTTTTTAAAATAAATTAAGCATAATTTAGATTAAATTGTCTCAACTCTTGTTATTTTTATTGTAATATCATTCTTGACCGTAAAACTAGTTAGAACCGAAGTTTTACCTGATTGTAGAGAACCCATAAAACAAAAGTTCCCAATCAAGGCCCGGACGATTCAAAAGTACTAAATACGTCCATAAAACATATTTCGAATTTTAGCCAACGTTATTGAGGCATAAATTTTAAAACAGCATCTCCGTAATTCGGAATAATTTATTGCTAACACGAGCCTCGCTGGTAATGGCTCCGCACTGCAACGCGACAAAGACGAGCGAGTAGTAAATTAATTTATACACTGGCGTGTGTCTCGTGTGATAGCGATTGTTACTACCTCAATTACAATGCGAATTACGAGCTTTTATTTTTTCGACTACACACGGTTTTTTTATTAATTAATTATTTATATATTAAAATTAATTTAAATAACAAATGTGGATCCCGCAGAGTAGAATAGATAACCTACTACAAACAGTGGTGACGAAAGGAGTTGACGATATTCACTACCAAAATAAATAAAAGGATAATTTGTACTGTATTATCCGATAGTAGCCGAAGAGGATTGACGATAGACTGGAAGTCAATTTTACGATGCAATGCTTTACGTATTTTAACGGCGTTAAAAAGTATATATGCGAATTAACAGAAGAACAATCGATTTTTATAATAATTTCTCTAAGCTTGTGTATTGTATGAGCTTATGGAAGGTTGTAAAATTTAAAGTTTTAAGGCTGCTTTTTACAAATACAATAATTGTTTGTGAATTAAAAAAATTACTTTATTTAAAAAATATGGAGAGTATAAACAAGAAAATAAATGACAAGCTTGAATAGACGAAGTGATAGGCTATGTGATATGATTTTCCTTTACATATTATTGGGATTGAATTCTGCATTTGTTTATTATATATAAACATTACATTACATTGCCAATGAGCTAAAAGTCATGGAACTGCTGTAAACAAAGTCGTGGGACTCATGTTATGTTGTTCAGCAGACGAACAACATATTTAATAGGACATATTACAATTATTTAGCTTGAGGGGTTAGTGTTTATGAGCCAGATAGTTGAATAATAATATAATCATTGAATTTATGTTAACACTTGCATGTAAAATACTGTATGTATTTATGTAAATACACCATATATAGACTATAAAACTGCAGATAATGCAACAATCAAAAATATGTAAAAGGTAAAATACAAACTGGGTATATTTATTTTTGTAATACAGTAAAAAAAAGATTATATATTTTATTTTATCTGACAAATGACAAAAACGCTAACAATAGCGCCAACAGCGTTATTGCAGTGAAAAGATCCCGTAGTAATGGGATTATGTATCTATCGGTTCTAATTAATTGCCATTGTTAACTAAACGAAACCTTAATTTGGAGATGATTAATTTTCAAATATATTTTGTAAGGTTTCATCACTTCTCAATGGAACAGTTAATTGAAATTTCGAGTCTGTTGTACAGAATTTATACTAAGAACTAGTTGCCCAGCTTACTGCTGTACCAGTATTACTAGTGGTAAGGCTTTGTGCAAGCTCGTCTGGGTAGGTACCACCCACTCATCAGATATTGTACCGCAAAACAGCAGTACTTGGTATTGTTATGTTTCAGTTTGAAGGGTGAGTGAGCCGGTGTTATTACAGGCACAAGAAACATAACATCTTAATTCCCAAGGTTGGTGGCGCATTGACGATGTAAGCGATGGTTAATATTTCTTACAATGCCAATGTCTATGGGCACTGGTGACGACTCACCATCAGGTGGCCCATATGCTTGTCTGCATACGTATAACATAAAAAATATAAAAATTATTATTGAAGGCATAACTAGCTCCTATAACAAATTTAATATGAACTCGTCGAGAAAATGTGATTTAGTACCAAATACACAACTTTACACAGTAAAGTAATTTACATTGATTAATCCTGTTTTATTGCTTTATAGTTTACTTTAAAATTATTTAAACTTAACTTAAATTTTACGTGGTTTTTAAATAAAGAATCAAATTCAAACTCAAAATGTATATAATTTAGATGTATTAATCTTACTTGTTGATAGTCGAAGTAAAAACTAGAAAATAAATATCCAAATCTGAGAAGGACTGTCGAAAGAAGCTCTGTGGGACTTTTTTTTGTTTTAAACCATATATCATTTTTCTCTATCATTTTAAATCAATAATCTTAACATCTTTACGACGGAGCGCCATATCAACTTTTTTATAACAACTTTTGTAATAATGGTTATTAAATGGAGAAGTTAAACTCTAAACGGTCCCATAACAAAAGTTCATAAAATGTTTCATTGTAAGAACAAAAACAGTAATAGAAACTCGCTAAGCGTGCAGTTCTATTCCACACAAGTAAGAAACCTAACTCACGGCTATCGAGCAGGCCGCCATAAATCCCCCATAGACATTGTTACGCCCTTAGATAAGGCGGCAAAACAGAGATAACGTTGGCTCGATTGATCGTCAATGAGTAGAAATTCATTTATCTAAAGAAACATAATCAATCGACGAAAAAACAACCCTATTTACTGAAGTATTAGATTGATTTTTGTTTGTATATTATCAAGTTTAAGCTTCAGTTCGTCTAAATGGTTAACATTGCAAATTTGTAAGTTTATCGGACTGTATTATTACATAGAAGTTTTCTAAAACGTTGGCTAAGCCGTTTCTAAAGTCACTGATTTTGCATATATGTATATTCGTCTGAGTGTACTTATTAAATTATTTAATGCAATTAATTTCTCAGACCTACTTTATCATTCATTTTAGGAGTTTGATAAACTTTAACGTTCGATGTATTGACAATTTTGATTATAAACTTATTCTAAAATTAATACGATAATCATTATGATTCAGCTATTTTTTAATCCAGACCAAATCATTTATTTATAATATTGAACCTTAAACAGGTCTTTATTTTTTTGGAACCTAGACAAAAATGCACAAAGCCGTTCGACTGAAAAAATAAATACTTAATAATTGTATTCTTTTAACTTTTACTTTCTAGTCGTATTCACCAGTAACATTATATTCATAATGGTTGTATGAACGTTGAAATGAATGCATAGTTTCTCTTTAGAAAAGCTGTAGCTTAACTTGGAAGGAAGCACATAATTTGTGACCGCTATCGACACGTAGATAAAACCGTTCGATTCGGCGCGACTTTAATTTCTTTCCCGGCGATAAATGTCCTACACATATCCTTTTCTTTTCGATACAGTGAGAGTGAGACGGTGCTTTTTTTGAGACAAAGGATCTTCGGTGTTAAAGCAAAAAAAAAAAGTACAGCAGTGAAAGCCAATAAGTTGCTTTCAGGTCAATTGTCAATTGTGCGGAGACTTTATCACTTTGCCGTTTAAAGCTAAAGATTCAAGAGTCAGGTGAGACAAGTAATTAGATTGTCAGGCATACGAATAAGGGCTCATGGATTTTTTTTTTAACTGTTAGGGTCGAGCATTGATATAAATTTTGCGAGAAATTTGCACATTGAGGTAAGTATTTAAGTACTCTTTGGGAATTATTCCGTATCGATAATATGTAATAATGACATCTACTTCATGAAATATACAATTCACAGAATGATCCTTAACTGAAATATTAGATATACCAAAATGCTTATGACAGAATTTTCTTTAGGCTTTATTGAAATATTTAATATATTTTTCATTGCGGTGTTTGACTTTGTTGTTCCATTTTTCAAAGTAAATCGGTCAAGTAGTTCGTGCTATTTATAAGGGTAGGTCATTCTATTTCATTTATTAAAGATGTATAATATCCTAATAATTTTGTATGAAAAAATATAAAAAGTCACATACAAAATCACTTAAAAATATAACATTATGAACGCTGTATTGTAATGAAGACTATTTTTTATTATTATCAGATTAAAAACGGGTGGTAAAGATGATTTGAAATGGGTAATATTGGTAGAACCGTCTCAAGTGTGAACTTATATTAAGGACTAGATCAAAATGGAATGAATTTTCTTATTACTTATAGCTTATATGTTAACAGCAATCTATTAAATAGCAATAGTGCGAAAATTATTTACTTTTTCTTAATTTGTATTAACTTGTTTTTATATTGCGAAATAATATTTGATACATAAACATTTTAAAATCTCAAGAGGCTTACGATTTTATTGGAAGAATAACATGTCTGACGAGGATAGCTACTGTTGGTGATTTGTCTATTAGCTTGTTCTTAACAATTTGGGAATGAAATAATTAAAGTGGCAAGAGTTGTTGCCTATCAGTCTTACTGGTTCTGCCACCACTTTAGTATTGATTGTTTAACGTAGTTATATGATTGGCAAATTATTCGAGTTATATTTGGTGGATTTAAAATTATTTGAGATAAGAAGAACTACTTCTTATCTCATTCCTGAAGAAAACGGACGAAATGGCTTTCTGAAAGTAAAAGGTCGGCGTATATTCTATTAAAGTATTCGTAGGAATACTGGAGTTTGTACGTACAAAATAAATATTAATACCCAATAACTCGCATTGCAGTAATGTCTACATTACAAAAGCATAAGAGGCTTCGACAAAGTCCAATCAGTGAGAGGTACACAGTATCGTACTGTAGCTTAGAAGAAAAAAATCATGGCTTAGAAACATCTGGGAATGGACTGGGATAGCCGACGTTGCCCAACCTTTTCGTTTGACGAAGGACAGTTCATTATATGTCGAGACGACAGTGAACTTCCAATAGTGGAGAGGAGGACTACAAGAAGAACATACTATTTCTCTTTGTGTGCCAAAATAACAGTAGTTTATATTCTTACTTCATAAATTATCTATTCAGGTATAAAGAGCGGACTGAAAGACGTTTATTAATGTTTGAAAAAAAGTGGGTAATGCTTAAATATTTTGATGCGAATATTTTATCTATAGCAATATTCGTTTCGAATGCATTTCACATCCATTCTTAAAGATATTAAAAATGAATGTATGCCTGTTAGATTTAAGACAACAATGCAAGCCACATGCCATTTAAAGTCAACATCTCAAGTCGTAATCCCAAGCATTTCGGGCGGAAATTGGACACGGCTCGAGATGGCAGAAGATACATAGCAAGCGATATGCATTCCATACTATCTATAATTGAGTGCTATCAAGAATATTCAATTCGGACAGCAACATAACGGGAGAGGTTAAGCAAAGAGGTTAGAGAGAGGTCTGATTAAATTTCAAGTGACGAGGAGGAATGACCCGTGCTTAAAGTTGAGATTTGTGACGTCACTCTATTACACCGCTGCTAAGACTTTAATGACTACGGAGATATGAGCTTCGAGATGAAATTGTTTACACAATTTGTATATTCAACATAATATAGATCTAAGTACTTAGCTACTTAATTATTGACTTTAACAAACTACATTATACTAATAGAAGGAACTTCTAATATATAATGAAGTCTATAATAAAGCTATATATAATAGCTTTAATGTGAAGTAGAAATGCTTGACATGCTTAAAATGTATAGCTATTATTTTATTATTGGCTATGTTTTTGTTGCCTTAATTTAGTTAGGGCTAACTTACCGTAACCGTAGCAGCCTGTGAATGTCCCACTGCTGGGCAAAGGCCTCCTCTCCCTTTTTGAGGAGAAGGTTTGGAGCTTATTAGACCACGCTGCTCCATGCACCATGCAGGTTTCCTCACGATGTTTTCCTTCACCGTAAAACACGAGATGAATTATAATCACAAATTAAGCACATGAAAATTCAGTGGTGCTTGCCCGGGTTTGAACCCACGATCATCGGTTAAGATTCACGCGTTCTTACCACTGGGCTATCTCGTCTTTTTTTTGTCTAGGGCTAACATCATAAGTGTATAATACAGATCCAGGACTTATAACAATTTATGTTATTATTGTTTGTAAGTGTATTAGTGTATTGTTTAAAAGTGTTATAAGCATCATAATATGGTTAAATCAAATAAACAAAACCTACATGAAACCAGTCCGAAATATCTTAAAAAAAGACAGCCACGATGTATGTATAAAAAATATTGCAATATATTTTTAGGTACAATCGAATAATGATTTGATTGCTGATTATTTTATTTATTTATATGTAATATATTTTTCCAATATGCATATAAAGAAATTCTAATAATTAGAATAAACCATCAAATGATATGATATGCATATATATAACAATCGTACACAGCTTGCATTAATGTGGTTTTAGTAAGTAACGGCAGCATTCGGTGTGAGACGAGGACGCATCCAATGTTTAATCTAAGCGGTCCTACCTGCCAGCCAAGGTTTAATGCAGAATACCTGCGGTCGAGGAGATATGGTCGGACGTCCCAACAAATGTTTCACTACGTGAGTCCTTAACATGGCCGATTTAGAGCCTAAATTAGCTTCAATGAAATTTATTTCACAGCTCTAATAAAATCGCAAAGGTGTCGCGTTAGTACGAATAACTGTTGAAAAGATTTATCAAGTGATTGGACTGAGATTTATTGAGTGGATTTTAATGACACTTGGTATGTAGGCTTTTAGTAAATATACATTACATATGCTTAATGTTTTTGGTAAGGATAAGTAATTATTCGGTAATAATCAAAACTGATTGTTCATATATCGAACAATCTATGCAGAAAGATGATAAGATAACATACCATATACTATGTGATGATAACATATTTCAAACGATATTTGAACCCATGATCAACGGCTTATAAGCATATTTTATTAGTATTAGAATTGTTAACTAACATTAGTGTAAACACTGCTTAAGAATATTCATCGTTGTATTCGTGGGGAAGGGCTAATACTTCTATTCATTACTTACTGGTAGTAATCCATCAATCACTGATAAGGTTTATACCTTAATTTTGTATTTTTTTTCGTCCTCAATCGCGACATCTATAGTTAAAATTGAATATACGATAATACATTGTGTATTTAGAATTTCGTTGCCATAAGCCACTTGGATCCAAATGTTTAATTGGCAGAACGCCTCAGGCGCGTTATCCGAGTATAAGTGGTCGTTTTTCTTTATAAAAAATAATAACATTTTGAAAACGATTTGTGTCTTTGAAATGAAGAAACAGTAAACATAAAATGCGTAAACATAAATAAGCGGTGATAACATAGGAACTGACTTTTACTGACAAAGAGCAAGTAAATTCGAGGCAATATTTAACTGTCTTAAGAAGCAATTATTTCAAGCTAAATGGTATCTTCGCTCGCAACTGGGTTTTAAGTGTTGGTTCCAGCTTTCGTGCCACCATACTTCTTGGTTGCATCACAATTAACCGTCCCGGCTCTAGATACACTTCTGACACTATAAATCTAAACCTAAGTCTCGGTATTAGTTCAAATTGTCTTGTTCACGACGCTACGAAAATCGCACACTGACGAAACTAATTGATTTGTTTAAAATAAACTTTATATACTCAGACATAAGGTATATATTTGTTTTTAATATAAATAAATTGAAGGGTTCCACTTCAATGAAGTTTCCACTTCAATGTAGTGAAAATGATTAGAATTAAAATACTTTCATTATAGTTATCGTTTTGTTGGTAGGTCTGTTACTTCACAGTTGTTAAATTTTCGATGAGTAAATTTAATTTTTGTCAAAATTATAAATGTATATATTATGTATGTAATGATTGAAAAGTTATTGTGGTTTTAAAAAATAAGAAGAAAAAACCCGTTATTAAAAAATTGTATTTACACCTTAAATTTTAATTTTAATATTTTTCATTTCGTGTTTATAATAAAAAATAAAAATATAATTTTTCTGTGGTATTGAAACCTGTGCCTTAATGAACCTCCGAAGAAAATACATTATCAGGTCTCAGTTCTGCTTCTCTCATCAATCTATAGTCTAGACTTATTCAGGTTCAATATATTACTAATTAAGTAAATGGCAATAATCCATCAATACATTTATTTGCTAATTAATCTTCCTATACAATAAAGTCGTTCGTTAAGTGAAATTCGTATTCTAACATCTTGATGTAAGTAATGTGACGAGAAATACATATTAACACGCCTTACGCCTGAGTTTCTTCGCCGGTTCTTCTCAGGTCAGAGTATTTCTTTTCCGAACCGGTGGTAGTTTCTAATTAGACAAATAAAAAGACTGATTTTAATTATATTCAAATCAATTCAACAAACAAATTCGGAAAATGAAATTTTGAAATCTTTTTGTAATTTGATAATTGAGTAATTGTTATTTGAATAAATAAATAAATTGTTATTATTATTAATAAATGAAATGACTAGGATGCTGGTGAAAAAAATCTTTTATATGTGTTGCAGACGTGGAAGACATTATATATAGTGCCATAAGAAGAATCAATGCCCGCGTCTGCCACTATGGTAACTCGGTGTTGTCAATTTCATCGCTTTAAATAAGTTAAAAAAAGGTGTGATATATAATTTGCTTACGTCTGCTCCTGAGGGGTATTTACTTTACTTACGTATAAAAACTAATAAAATCAATTAAATTAAGTCCTCTAATATTTTAAACGGTCTGCGTTTCAATATATTTTTGAAAATATGTCCATCTATAAATGATCAATGGAAATAATAATAATTAATGTTACATAAGCAATCGATAACAGCGATGTCAAAATTTCATTTTCCGAATTTGTTTGTTGAATTGATTTGAATATAATCAACATCAGACTTTTTTTTTTTAGATTTCCAGAAGTCATGAGAAATCGAACGAACGCTACTAAAAACATGAGCAAATTTCTTTTTAGAGCTCATTTTGTTACATTTTCAAAACTAAGTCCCGATAATGCGAGTCCTAGATGTCTGCCTCACGTATTTTCTTTGTTTACAGGATGACTCAGACTATTAGCTTTAAAGCCTTATATGGAAATAATTTAGTACTTCTTTTTATTTTTACAAATTTTCAGCGATATATCTCAAAAACGCAGCGATGACTTTAATTAACTTGACTAAATCGATACGTGTTGATTCGAACTTTAGGCGTTATCAATGAAACCTGGTCAAATCAAATAAAATGTTCGTCAGTTCCCTTAATAAAAGGAGACAGACATCAGAGTTATTTGAATAGGACAATCGTTTTTGTCACCGGAGGTAAGTAAACGAAAAAAAAATTGAAAAATAATCCTTCATTAACGAATTAATGGAAATAATATTTAATTTTAATTAGGAATTTTGAACGGATTCTTTATAGAAGTTTACCGTGTTGCCTTCACTAAACAATTTTAATGTCTAATGTTACGTAAGGGATAATTATACCAACCCCTGTGCTTACGTGTTATATGTCGGATATAAGGATTTTGGTATAATCCTAAATAATAATAATAACCGTGAGAGGAAATTTCTTTATTTGTTACACTTTAAATTTGCATACAGATACAGAATTTGGTACAGAAAAGGATATGGGGTACATAACAGTTCCCTCCTCAAACGCGAGCGATGCCGCGGGCGGAAACTAGCACTATCATAATCGTAAAAACTACCTAGACATATCTATATATATATTTAAGAGTACATTTTATGTTCTATTCACATGGATTACAGGCCGCCTTGCGATGTGAAAGTCACAGGATCAATCCTGACCCCCTGGTCTATTGTCATCCCCATTCCTAGTATTGCGCTATAATAGTTGTACTGTTGTGCTGCTTGTTGTGTTTGCTTAATTGGAGGGGTAAATATTATTAATATTATAATTATTATTACCAATTCCTTAACAATAGGCATTGCTATGATTCTTTTAAAAAATGATAAACGAAACGAGAAGAACTGTATTCCAGTATTCGCTTCACTCTAATAGATGTTATCAATATAAATATATTTTTTCCCGTATGGTGTAATACTATTGGTCTATGTTGACCTGAGCAACACATCGATTTACCGATGTTTTCAAGGAAATTGATAATAATTTAAGCATACATTTTGAACAAAAATTATCTAGTCATAGTGATTAAGGAACATCACCAAATTAATCAACGCCATCTATTGATATGAATTAATAACATATTGTAGCTCTTAACACTAGTCATAGCCACTGGGTCATTGTGACCCTGGCCCTTTGGGCCAAAAATCAAAAGACACGACAGGTTAAGCCTGTCGGGGAGGAACAGCCCGGGTAAAGGGGGAAACCCCGAGGCCCGTACCCTAGCCGACCTAGGTCAGTCAGGAGGAACCAGTACTACTACTAGTCATATGAGTTTTATGTATGTGATATAAATAGACACGAAACACAAAGTCATTAGACAAAGTTATTCTAAGCTTTTAAAAAATAATAAAAACTCACAACGATATTTTTAAGATAGTATTAATTCTATTCCATTTTTTATTTATCGTTCTTTCATTAACTAAAACTCTTAGAAATTATCGCGGTAAGATACAATTTATTAAATTATGATATAGCAACCATTTTAATATTAATTAAGCATTTAACAGCAAAACTTTAATAATAAACCTCTAAACTTATCAAGTTTTAAGCAAAATTGCTTCATACTTATACTTTTAACTTGTAAGGACGCTCATTGTAAGAACCAAGTTTTATATAAAATAGTCAAAATGGTCGTACTAAAACTGAATTGTTTTAAGTATTTTATATAAATATAATTAAAAAAAATCCTAATATTAGGCAAATACTTGTGTTGTCTTTCTCGTTGGTCTAAATCGGTAAATTTTTAGGTTTTTTTTTCAAATATTCATTTGCACCCCGATGTTAGTTGTCTCTTATAAGGACATTAGTCTTGCAAATGAACTCTTTCCAGTCGTGTTAGATTTGCTGTCCTATCGGTTTAGATCGAGTCGGGAATTCTCAGAGAGTAAGAAAATAGAGAGCACACTTGCGGTTACGCACACACTTGTGCATTACAATTTATCCTTTGCAGTTGGCTAGTTTTATTTCAGAATGGTCTCTGTGGCTAATTTAATTAGAAGGAATAATCTCTTCTTATTTTCATTACCATTCAGTAATAGTACGATTTTATCCTCGTCAAAATATAAGCCCGTTGGTACTTTATATAGAATTGATAATTATTTTTTAGATTAATTGGTTTTTTAACCTCGATGTTTATTTTTGTGTAATCGACAAGAATCGAAGTAGTAATAAAATATTATAAAAAATCCAAAATAAAAACTTCCTGGAATACTTATATGGAATACATAGACTTCTTTGTTCTACATGTAAAAAGCCGGCTGAAACAAAGATATTCAATGCTCACTGCTCATACATATTCGGCGCTCCCATCACGCAGTCAGTGTGCATGCATGGAATTTTTAATTGGTTTTCATATTACGCAGATGTTTATTTCTTTAATATTGCTATTTATTTTAAAATAAGCCTTTGTTGAATTCATACGAATATAGCTTTCGTTAGTATTGTATATTCGCGTTAAATTCTTTATGAAATTATTGGAGTTATTTTATCATTACAAATTGCAACTTGTTGAATCTGGTGATTATGTTCTTAAAAAAATTTTTTTTTATATTTATATTATTTACGTTTTATACGAATTCGTTGTACACGAAAGAGTATGAAATTATTCCAATGTGCAAAATCCATCCGGTTACCGTTAAGTTATGAGCCATCAATTAATTAATTATTACATAATAACTATTATAGAGTATTCAATGCTTATGTGCTTTAGTATAATTGTATCTATGTAGTAACTATATTGTACATTGTATACCCACATGTATCAAATAGACCTTCGCTTACAGTCTAATTATGTTTCTTCGTGCGTAAAAGGGATCGCTTAATTACCATAATGAAAGAGAATATTTGTTTTGTTTCGAGCAGAAACGAAGATCGAAAATCAGTTCTAGTGTACTCGTAGATTCATCTTGGTAGGTACAATTATTATTAATTTTAACAACATTATACCGCATGAATAAAGCTGTGTAATTGTAAATGCACAACGTTTCTTTTGATAATTATTAAAAGTTGGAACATAGTAAAAATTTATGACCCTAATAGCATTAAGTAGTATATTATGTGCTCAGTTTGAGGTTAAAATTAATGTCCTGCTCGGCGGTGAAAGAACACATCATGAAGATCTTAAGGTTTCGGAAGTAAATCATCCACACTTATAACCACCAACCCGCAAGCAGCGAGGTGTAACGAGTTCCTAAACTTCTCAATAACAAGAGAGGAATCTTGTCACTGGTCAAGCATTGTTACTAAATGTATTCATAGTTCTGAATCGTGTAGATGCAGAATGGTGCCAGCCTCCTGCAAGAAAGAATAATCCAGCGCAGTATTCCTTTATATGAACACTGCGTTTGACCTCTTTTGACATACATAAGTAGCGGTCTGTTTCATGATTTGTCAAAATTTAAATAAGTAATATAAATACCTATACTGCGCATATTGTCCACGTGGACACATTATTTCATTGAAACTTGCCCGGGCCTTGCCCGTGACCTTTATCGCTTTAATGAAATTTCGATATCCTTGGAATATTGGCCCAATGGTTTTTATAGCCCTTAATGTATTTTTGGGTGGTAATGAATGGCCTATTTTCAAATATAATCTGCTATGTAAACACGTAAATGAGATTAAAATGCTTACTTTTAAACACTGCAATATAATGAAAAAAAGTTATTTTAGTTTTTAGTGGTTAAATAAATTTGACGACGATTATTGATGAAAACCCCACGGCTTGAGAACGGTCAAGAATTCGATCAAGCTCAAAATTTTTACAAAAAATAAATCAATATTTTCATCTTTTAATACACAGGAACGCCAATCTTGAAATTGTAATTTATGGTTGACACAAAAATTTTGATTGTATCATAAGCTAACGAGACTTTTATGCGCAAAATATAATGAAGATTAATGTTTTTTGTTCCGATACGAAATCAGCGCCTGCTTATAATTTACACTCATAATTTGTAATTTACAAAAATAATTATGTTATTAAAAGAAAGAATTAAAAAAAGAAAATTTGTTTAAACAATGAGTGTAAGACATTTTGAATTACGTCCAAGCGCTCATTATCTTCTCTAGAGAAAGTTTCTCCGTAGAGGATTTCATTTATAACTCTAGGATATAACTTTTAATCTCCGTCGAGAGCATTCGTTGTGATTTCAATGATAAAATAAATATACCACTTAACATAATATTTTAATAATATTCAACACGTTGGTGTAAACTCTTGTGGATGGCTTATACGTTCATTATAGTATGATTTTTTATATGCACGTAACAAATAATACATACATAAATGTGCTTAATATATCTATAATTAACGCCATATATTAAATATATAATTATTAAACAGTGACGAAAATACAATTATATTTATATTTCTGATTTATAAAATTAATTGAATAATATTATTAGTACGATCAATTTAATTTATATTCAAATATATATTTTAGTGTCAAATATTTTTTTTAATAGTATTCGTGTAATGTAATTATTAAAGTGATAAATAATACATAAATGTAACTAATTTCCAAACATGTTTAGATAAAGGAAAATAGCATATCAAAGGTTATTTCGAAGAGATATGAATATTATATTCGCTTCGTATTACGTGACGGGCTGATCCTACGCGTCCTTTGGGACCGGCTCAAACAATAAGCCCCTTAAGGTAAATACAAAAGAAATAGACTTTTATAACCTCAAACGTATGGCTTGAATTCCATTGGCGATACATCTTAAAGTACGTCACGTTACAGCAAAAGTTCCTGAAAAACTAAGTTGTGTGAACTCCGCTCAATCGTCCTGTGTGAAAGGTCATTGTGAGGTAAATAATGTACCTAAGTAAAATAATTAGAAATAAGAAGTAATAAAAGTTGGAATTGAAGTTATTTATATGTAGCTTAATATAGCTAATTACTTTCTACTTTCGGACCATTTTAATTCTCCGGAATGAAATTATCCAGGAAAGGATTTATTACGATTAAATACATACATATGTTCTTCTTGCTTTTATGATAAGAAATCTCGTACCATATATTTATATATTACAAATGTTATGCCACAGCATTACCGGTGGGAACATGAACAAAATTAACTAAAGGTACAAAAAAAAATGTTACAAAAGTTGAAAAGGAGAGACAAGCTCTGAAACTTGAATTGTCTTGGGATGTCCCTTAATCAGGCGCTCGCCCTTTGTGTTAAACTATTTTTTTGGTCAATATTACATTTTTAATTTAAAAAAAAAACTTAAAATGCATGTTTAGGATTTTGTCGTATTGTATGAAGATTTGGAAGTAGTTTTAGAGTCGTAATCGTTTTTGTTTTGGTTTCACTCCGGGAAAGCACAAGAGTTTTTATGTGTTTAATCTGTATTTATAGTTCATGTCGAGCTCGGTGGTAACAGTGAGGAATCCCGCACGTGTCGGATAGAATTTTACCGCAACAACCAATCCGTATTAGGACAGAATGATGGAATAAATTCCGAACCTTTATAGGATAAGGTACCTTGTCCGAATCCCACATAACCCGATTCCACCCCCATGAGACCCTGGTACCTTTCGGAAGGTTTTCACTGCGAGAAAAAAAAGATAATTACAAGATCTTACTTTAATTAACATTTAAATCAATCAATTCTCAATCAATCAAGGCTCAATCTGGAGGGCAGCGGGATCCGAAGCACAGTGCACCGCTGGCCGGTCGGCACTTAGTAGGGGGCCCAATTAGTAGGTTCGCCATCTACCAAAGGCTGCCCCGCCAAGTTGCGAAAAATCCTGGAATGGTTTCAGCCGTGCTAGTTGGCGACCAGAGAGAGGTGCCTGACACCGACTTTCAGGAATGTATCTGTACCCATCACCGAAAGTATTGAGCTTATAGGAGTTACATTAACATCCAAACTCAACTTTTGACAATACATTGAATCCAAAGCTAAGACTGCTGGTAAAAAACTTGGCATCTTCAACAAGATCTAACAGTACTTCACATCAGAACAGCTTTTGACTTTATATCAAGCCCAAGTCAGGACGTGCATGGAGTACTGCAGCCATTTATGGAACGGCTCTGCTAAGTATGAGCTTGATGCTTTGGATTCAGTGGATCGTCGTGCTAGAAGACTCATTGGCGACCAGACACTGGTAACTCCAGACCTTAGAACATCGTCGTAAGGTTGCCTGTCTGTCGGTATTCTACAAGATATATTTCGGAGAGTGTGCTCAGAAACTATTTGATTTGGTTCCCCCGTCACCATTTTACTACAGAACTACGAGGCATCGAAAAGATCTACACCCGTACGTAGTTGACGTTGACGTATTTAAGACACGTACAAAACGATTTGCTTTCTGATACGCACCGCCAAGGTCTGGAATACCCTCCCGACCTCTGTCTTCCC
This sequence comes from Nymphalis urticae, assembly GCA_905147175.2. Classification (NCBI taxonomy): domain Eukaryota; kingdom Metazoa; phylum Arthropoda; class Insecta; order Lepidoptera; family Nymphalidae; genus Nymphalis; species Nymphalis urticae. The sequence goes on along the minus strand of LR989998.1, from coordinate 9,018,715 downwards.
CACCACCTACAATGTGGGTACCTTCAAGTCTAGAGTTAATAGGCACTTCTGACTGTATCTTACATAGACTGTATCTCACTTTTCATCAGGTGTGATAACAGTCTAGCGCTAGTCTATACATTAAAAAAAATCAGTGTTCAATATTTTTTATATATTTTACTGAAAAATAATAAAATGAATGTTAGTGTAAAGTTACAATGAAAAAGACGAATCTAGACTTCATGTTGTAATTCTGAAGCAAACGTGAAAACAAGTAAAACAGTCTTAAAAGCATACGAATGATAATCACAGGGTTGTCGATTGTGCATTTAATAAAACGAGGTTACGCGGACTGTATAAATCGGAACACAAAATAATAGCGGAGAATACTTCTTTAGCTTAATTAATCATAATATCCTCCGAATACTTCGGCTGTAAGTGGAAGATAAACCGCCAGGTAAGTTTTATTATTATGTCGGTTAATTTCGTCTAATTGTGGATATTTTTTTATAATTTTTAAAGCGGTAGAGTTTTGTTCTAAGAATATTTTATTTATATAGAATATAATATATTATTTATTTTCGTGACAAGGATGAATATAATGCACTTTAAGATGTTTTAGGAAAATAAAAAACCTGGAATTACATTTCATTTTAAATATTTTTTGTACAAGATTTTGAACCAGAATACATGCAATTTGTACTCTTCTTACTTTAATATCCAATTATATATTAAATGTGACAATTTCCACCATTTTACCAAGCGTATTTAACTTATAGTAACCAATAACCGAATTTGAATAATCGAAAATACTTAAAGAAATTCTATAACTTTAATATATATATATATATATATATATATTATCTATATTAAAGTTCAACCCTATGTAGGATTGATTCACACAGCACTTAAAGTTCTTGTCAATGAAAATCCACGGCAGACACGTCACTCGTGTGCATGACAATTTCAATTTAATACACTCCCTGACTGCACACGATACAAAGCACCTATTACCATATTTTTTATTTATTTAAAATAATACAAATTGAAACGTATTGGGGTCACAACTTCTATATTAAAAATTGAACGTAAATATTATGTTCTTGTAAGATTGAAAAATCAATATTAATTCACGTCAAGTAGAACTCTCGTAAACGTTATACTATCACCAGTTTTTTTTGTACCCCTTTGTAAATGGCCGTGGAGTACCGGCTTAGAATAGTACTCCCCCAATTTCATCCCGTGGGTGTCGTAAGAGGCGACTGAGGGAAAGGGAAAGGGGGGATGGGCAGCAGCGTCCCCCCCATAAGCATCTTACCCCCTACTGCGCTCGCCAACACGCCAGCCCAGCGTGGCGAGTATGGGCAAAACCTCTCAATGGTAAATGCGCCAAAAAATAGGCCCCCAGTTACCGGCAAGCCCGCTAGGCCCGACCAAGGTAGCGGTCGCGGTATCGGCAGGGCAGGGGGTGCAAAAAATCACCGGTTCATGGCAGGCTACCATAAAAGGCGACTAAACATGGCAACGTACAATGGACGCTCGTTAAGGCTGGACCATCACCTCGCCGAATTAGAAGTAGAGCTAAGTCATATAAACTGGCATATACTGGGGTTTATGAAGTCCGAAGACAGGGGGAGGACACGATAACTCTAGAGTCCGGTAACTTACTCTACTTCCGCGAAGGTGATAACCTCTCCCAGGGTGGTGTCGGTTTTCTGGTCAAAAAGGATCTCATTAGCAGCATTGTGGAAATCAGTAGTGTGTCGAACCGGGTAGCGTACCTTGTCCTAAAACTCTCCGAGAGGTACTCTCTGAAGGTCGTACAGGTATATGCGCCAACTTCGGCATACTCTGATGATGTGGTCGAAGCGATGTACGAGGACATCGCAAAGGCCCTCAACAACACCTCGAAGGCCCACTACAATGTTGTTATGGGAGACTTTAATGCTAAAGTGGGAGTACATAATAGCGGTGAATCGAAAGTTGGACCTTACGGCTTGGGCTGCAGAAATCACAGGGGGCAAATGCTGGTAAACTTTCTCGAAGCGCAGGGGCTCTTTTTGATGAATTCTTTCTTTCAAAAGAAGCCCCAGAGGAGGTGGACCTGGCGAAGCCCCGATAACGTGACAAGGAACGAGATAGATTTTATCATTTCGAATAAAAGGCACATATTTAGAGATGTCTCAGTGATCAACAGGTTTAATACCGGAAGTGATCACCGCTTGGTTCGAGGCACTCTAGATATCGACTTTAAAGCTGAAAGATCGCAAATGATGAGGTCTACTCTCCGACCTACCATGCGCCAAGCTGCTCAAGGTGCCGAAAAGTTCCAAATGGAACTTCAAAATCAATTTACCGCGTTGGAAACCGTAAGCAGTATTAATGAGAAAACCGACACGCTGGTCAAAATACTGCAAAACACATCCCGCAAGTGTTTTCCGCCACAGAAAAGAGACAACGCACCAAAACTCTCTGCTGAGACACTCGAGCTCATGAGGAAACGACGAGAACTAACATCGTTTTTGTCAGATAAGGCCTTAAACCGAAAAATAAAAACGCTGACGCGACGCGATCTCCGATGCTCCAATACCCGTGCCATCAAGGCTGCGATTGAGCAAAATCGGGGATCGAAAGTGTTCGCTCGCAAGTTTGGGAGGCCGCGTCTGACAAAACTTAAAACTGAAATTGGGGGGTCGTTACCTCTAGGCCTGAGATTGTCGGAGAAGTAGAGAGGTTTTATGGGCAGTTGTTCTCTTCAAGATCGGATAAACCTGTGGGAATCAGTCCTGATGACCAGCGCGCCCCTCTTACGCGCCATTACTCCGAGGAGCTCCCGGTCGTTGACCAAAGCGAGATTAGGGCGGCTCTAGAACAGCTTAAAAACAACAAAGCTCCGGGAGATGACGGAATCACAACAGAGTTGCTTAAGGCAGGTGGGACTCCGGTCCTGAAAGAGCTAGCAAGCCTCTTTAATTCCGTCATCCAACATGGCAAGACCCCGGAAACGTGGAGCGGGAGTGAGGTGGTACTGTTTTTCAAGAAAGGTGATAAAACCCTCTTGAAAAACTACAGACCAATCTCTCTCCTGAGTCACGTGTATAAGCTGTTCTCAAGAGTCGTCACGAACCGTCTCGCCAGACGACTTGACGAGTTCCAGCCCCCAGAGCAAGCCGGCTTTCGATCAGGCTACAGCACCGTGGACCACATTCATACTGTTCGGCAGATTGTGCAGAAGACCGAAGAGCCGTACAATCAGCCGCTGTGTATGGCATTTGTGGACTACGAGAAAGCCTTCGACTCCATCGAAACCTGGGCAGTGCTCGACTCATTGCAGAGATGTCATATCGACTGGAGATACATCGAGGTACTGAGATGTCTATACAACGCCGCTACAATGACTGTCCACATCCAGGACTGTAAGACGAAGGCGATCCAACTGCGCAGAGGGGTGAGACAGGGGGATGTAATATCTCCGAAACTGTTCACCAACGCGTTGGAAGACGTGTTCAAGACGCTGGATTGGACTGGATGTGGAGTCAATGTAAACGGCGAGTACATCTCACACCTTCGATTTGCCGATGATATCGTCATCATAGCGGAGTCGCTGGAACAACTAACCAGAATGCTGCGTAGCCTTAGTGAATCTTCCCGGCGTGTCGGTCTCGGTATGAACTTGGACAAGACCAAGGTCATGTTCAATAGGCATGTTGTGCCGGGACCGATATACGTCGAAGGGAAACCTCTCGAAGTTGTTAGGGAATATACCTACCTAGGACAGGTTATACAAGTCGGTAGGAACAACTTCGAGAAGGAAGCCGATCGAAGAATTCGCTTGGGATGGGCAGCATTTGGCAACCTTCGTCAAGTCCTCACGTCGTCCATACCGCAATGTTTGAAGACGAAAGTCTTCAATCAATGCGTCTTACCTGCCATGACATACGGTGCCGAAACGTGGACACTAACTGCGGGACTAGTCCACAAATTCAAAGTCGCTCAGCGTGCTATGGAGCGAGCTATGCTCGGAGTATCTTTGAAGGATAAGATCAGAAATGAGATTATCCGGAAAAGAACCGGAGTCACCGACATAGCTTGCAAAATTAGTAGGCTGAAGTGTAGAAGGCAGTGGGCTGGTCACGTATGTCGTAGGACCGATGACCGTTGGAGCAGACGAGTCTTAGAGTGGAGACCGCGGATCGGCAAACGCAGCGTAGGGCGCCCTCCAGCCAGGTGGACCGATGACCTTAAGAAGGTGGCGGGCACCGACTGGATGCGGAAGGCGGAGGACAGGGAGCTTTGGCGCACCTTGGGAGAGGCCTATGTTCAGCAGTGGACAAACTGATTGGCTGTTGATTGATTGATTGATTGATTTGTAAATGTGACTATTCAAAGAATATGTTCTTGTTACGTGCATGTAAAAGTTATAACAAACATTGTACAGAATTAGATATATTTAACTCAAAAATTAGCGAATTTAAATTTAGTTTACGTCATATAATTAAACTTAAACTTATAATTAAATTATAGCAGTTTCACTTGCATCTTGTGCTTTCTGTTTTTGTTTTTATTTTTAATATAATATGTCATTTGTTTGTATTAATTTTTAGTGGAAACTTGATTGATTTATGTTTTTCTTATATTTGTTTTTTTACTATTAAGTGTAATTATAATTGTCTGTTTCCCAAATAAATAAATAAATAAATATAGATTTTGCCGAGATATTCCGAAAAAAAAACTTAATATTTACTTTATATAATAGATATTATTAATGTAATATTTATTTATAAATCGAAACGATGTTTGTAATGTTCTCGCATAAAAATCTTGTATGTAATATTTTTTTAGCATAAACTTTTTTTCATAATTAATTGGTGAATGTATGCGGATTTTTACTATACAAAAAATACACAGTACAAAGCATAACAGTATATAACGTTGTCCTGTTTTTGAATTTTATTTAGAACATACATTCGTGGTACGGTCGCTTACTGGTAATAGGGCACAGTTCGTGCTACTAGATATTGTGATACAAACCGACCGCTCTTTGTATTGTTTTGTTCTCGTATGACGAATGAACGAGTTGAGTTGCTGTAATTAAAACCCAGGTCACAATTACAATTGGTAGCGCATTGCTTGTTTAAGGAATGACTGCTTCCTTTTATAATGTCTATGATCATTGGACCATTGATAGCTTTTACCATGACTTTGCATTTTTCCTATTATTCTTTTTTCTCTTTGAATACTTGTTTTTCCTTGTGACCTTTCTCTATGATATAAAAAAATCCGCTGAGTTTCTTTCACCGGTTCTTGTCAAGGCTTTTTTTTACCGGTGGTTTCTAATTTTATTATCAATAAGTACATATATCATAAGAAGCCGAGATGGCCTAGTGGTAAGAACGCGTGAATCTTAACCGATGATCGGGGGTTCAAACCCGGGCAAGCACCACTGAATTTTCATGTGCTTAATTTGGGATAATAATTCATCTCGTGCTTTACGGTGAAGGAATACATCGTAAGGAAACCTGCATGTATCTTATTTTACTGAAATTTTGCCACATGTGTATTCCACCAACCCGCACTGGAGCAGCGTGGTGGAATAAGCTCCAAACCTTCTCCTCAAAAAGGGATGGATGGAAGGCCTTTAGCCCAGCAGTTATATTGATATTCACAGGCTGTTATGGTAAGTACATATATGTAATGCTTCTATATTGGTTTGTGATTTTGATTTTCGGATAGTGGTTGTAAATATAAATACGATAGGAACATATTATCCGTGCAGTGACGGAGGAAGAATACATTTCACTGCCCCTTTCCCATGGGTGTCGTAAGAGGCGACTAAGGGATATCATCTGGTGGTAGGATGATAAACATCCGCCTGGCTTGTTACCACCGTACGCATGGTTAAAATCTCGTGAAGTGGCTTGCAGCCGCGTTTCGAGGTCAGCCAGCGTACAGCCAGTGCCCGAGCGAGCATTGCCGCGATGGGTGTTGGTCCAGTGGAGACGGCTGCTGAACCAATGCCGGGGGAAACACGCCTCCACACTTTGCCCATCCCTATCGTGGCAATACGTCGCTCGCTTCACGTCTCTTTACGAGGCGTGAAGAGGCATCTTGCGGGCCGGCAAGGCGAGGACGGCTAGTGCAGAATCTTCTTCCAGACTGTACTGGCCGTCCTCGCGTTTGGACTCTACTACCACTTAACATCAGGTGGAGTAGAGTCATTTGCCCACCCGGCAAATATAAAAAAAAAAAAAAAAAGACTGCGAGCGTAAGTTGCAATTACGTTATTAATCATGTTATTAATCATTAATTAAGTTAGTATTTATTAATATATCGCGAAGTCTGTAGATTGGACAACTTTTTATGCAACTTCCTTCATATTTTATTTCAACGGTGGAAGCTTTTGTCCGTCTTTGGGGGGCATGTTTTAATATAAGTAATGGTGACTTATAAAATTTTATTTAAATATTAATTTATAACATAAAGTATTTTATGGTGCCAATCGGTAAAGCAATAGACATATTATCATGGAAGTCATCCTGACCAAATTTAGAGGGCCAAGATTGCCAATTAAATCTAAGCGTTAGCGCAGGAGATATTGTAGTGCACAAGTGTGGATGCAAACATTCTGCTTCTTCACAATCATTTTCCGATCGGAGGGCAAACCTATTTGAACGAGATTAGGAGCAAGATTAACAACGGCTTTGCGTGATTTTTAAGACGAATCCTTAACTCCGACTTGCCTGTGAAATCTGGAAAAAGAAACTCAATAACATTTAATTATTTAATGGACCGCTGGTTCTGCAGTCTGATAAGAAAGTTACTGGACTAAAGAGATTATCTGATTAACATACACGTAACAATAACACCATCTATGCTATCAAGGCAATTCCATATTGCGTTTGTACCAAACTCCATAAATGTGATTTAACTTTAATAAAAAATATTAATTATTAGAGGATATAATTTAAATATTAAACTCTGATAGTCATTGTTAGTTAACTCCGGACCGTCGATTCCGAAGTTATTTCGTTTGGTAATTATAAATGATTGAATAAGTTAACCGACTGCGCGTTAAAATGATTGATGGTAATAATTCCGGCCAAACAAGTCGTACTAACAAATAATAGATTATCGTGGATTTTGTTAATGGCCTCGTGTCACACCAATATGTAACATTGAATTAATGTTCTGTATTTAACAAGCTTTTATTTAACTTCATTCGTTACTATATGTGGGTCAGTTATTGTGACTGATTTTTAAAACACTTCACTTCACACATGCATACTTATGGTGTTCGTAACAGGAAAATAATAACATTAAATTGTATTTATTATAACGCAGATTCAAATGCTCTTCTTTAATAATACTTGTTAAAACTTATTTGCAGCAAGTTTTACATTTCGTTGTCGGATCTGAATCGTATAATTATACAATAATGTTTCAGTGTAGCTTAATATAAATGTTTTGATGATTCTTGGAATATCCACGATAGATATATATCACTAGCTTTCATGTGAATTAAATGTAGGCTGATAGTAGGTGTATAGGTATTCCATTACTAACGTTTCATGGAATATGTTGTTACACCCTGTTATGCTGTTACCAGAAAATATTCGTTCGATTCGTTTAAATTGCAACGGTATAAAGCCTTCCTGCTGGCCTCGGGCTGTCGACCAGCGAACGCAAAAATAAAACTCAGAAAAATTCACAAAAGAAGTTTCTACGTAAAGTAACCAAAAAGGAATGGAAAAAGTTCTCTCATTATAACAGAATTAGAAGCGGTTTCGAGGAGGCCTCAGAAAGGGGAAAATTTTGTGAAATCCAACCACTTAGATTTGTTACATTTCACAGAGGAGTTCGGTTGAATATGACTTAATTGGAATATTTTATTCTTTAGAATAATGTTTTAATTATGCTCATATAATTTATTTATTGTAAAACTTTTTGATATATTTCAATAATTTGAACTAAAAAACCGCGTCGCCATCTATTTCAGAACTTTCTTTTTCTTGGTAATCATAAAACACGTTATGATAAATAGTAAAAACTGGGTGTTTAATATGTTTATATATTGGATATGATTAAATGGATGTTTACTTTTTAAAAGGAAACGACAAATACTATCTTTACGTTTTAAATTCTCGTCGAAAAGCCAAGGAAACTAGTTAGAAACACTAAAAGCAATACGCGACACTAAGCTTCTCCCAGCTCTAATTCTGCGCTGAATCCTTGCACGAGCTGAAAAATAGCTCTAACTCCTTGATTAGACCACGCTATCTTCTTATATATTTGTTGCGTTTAATTGTGGTTTTAACTGGCACGTTTTGTACTACCTTTGTTTTAAACATATTAGAGTTATTCGTCTATATTTCCTGGACGTGCTGGGTTCATTCTTGGTTTGTATATATAAATATATGGAGTTTTTTTTTAACTCTTTCAATTTAATTCATATAAAGTTATGTCCATTTAAAATTATGTTATGATGAATGTGTTCAAATTCCGGCCACGGGAGCCATTAGACAATCCCAAATTAGTGCAACAGAACTTCTCTCTCTGTCTCTCTAATACAGTACACCTGTGTTTGCACCCACACTTGTGCACTTTAATATTTTCTGTGCAGTTGGATAATCTTTATTGAGAATGGCTATTGTACATTAAAGTTATATTGACAAATAATACAAGCACTGAGATATGATACAGAATCATTATTTTTTAAATAAAAGATTATCTTAGAATTCTTGACTTGATTAATGAATGCTCACTAACTGAATTAAACTAAAGCGGGTAGGTATATATTATGTAACCATATATTTTGATTAAATTTATAACAAATTAATATCGGCTTTTTAAGATAAGTTTAAATATTTTTCAAGAAATAAAATAAATAAACACATAGTAAGAAAATTGTAGTTGTTGGACATTAACCGACTTAATTACTACACTGGCTCTAATTCTTACGTATTTTTTATTATTTTAATCAGTTCTTAATTATTATTGATAATTGAGTGTTGTTATATTACTATTAATATTACAAATGTGAAAGTCTGTATTTTTGAATGTTTGTTACTCAATTGTGCAAAGACATCTGGGCGAATATGGACAAAATTTGTAATATCTCATATACTGAAGTAATACATAAACTACGTACTACCTTAGTTACTTCCCGTTGTGAAATATACGACATTTGAAGCAAAGGTTAGATTTTTTATGATATAGGCAAGTGGACGAGTAAATGAGCCATTACCACCTGGTCATTACCACCCATAGACATTGGCGAGGTAACCTACTCGAATTAAATACATGAAATTGTTAGTGATTCTCTCAAACTGAATTAGTCTTAGTTTTTGAGCCTTTTTTGATTTAATTTAGCGTGTAATAATTGGACCGACATATAGGCTGCCTATAAAGGCCTCTTAAAAATACCAGATAAAAAAAAAACATTGGGAACTGAGATGTATGTCCCTTGTGCTTGTAGTTAGATTTGTTTAATTATTTTTTACTTTGATTAGTGTTAAACATGCAATATTTATAATAGGTATGTAAGTTAATTGGACTTTATCCATATAATATCTGAATCATTAGGCGGTACTGATATTATTATTAAAATTATGAAAATAGAAAGGATATGACATTAAATTCTATTAGTCCTGATTCTATTGTACACGAGTCCTTTATTTAAGTATTTTGAAAGGAGGTTAAATATTGTTACCTCTTTCTTATGTATGTGGTTAAAAATAAATTAGCCCTAATTAAGTAGTAGTGGTATGTATCGCTTTTCGCAAGTGAATTTAGTATTTCATAGACCAGTGCTATTCAGTAAGAACTCCGTTGTTGTGATGTTAATAACGGAATTACGATGTTTATAGAGCCGAGATGGACCAGTGGCGAGAACGCGTGAATCTTAACCGATGATCGTGGGTTCAAACCCGGCAAGCACCACTGAATTTTCATGTGCTTTATTTGTGATTATAATTCATCTTGTGCTTTACGGTGAAGGAAAACATCATGAGAAAACCTAATTAGACCTTAGCCCAGCAGTGGGACAATCACGGGCTGTTACTACCTACAAGTAATTTAAGTTTAATTCCACCAACCCGCATTATAGCAGCGTAGTGGAATAAGCTCCAAACCTTCTCCTCAAAAAGGGAGAGGAGGCCTTTAGCCCAGCAGTGGGACATTCACAGGCTGTTACGGTACATAATATCCAATGTCCTTGCGAACAAAGTAGCGAGCTATAGTTTACAAGTGTAATATGCTTTATTACTTAGGATAAAATTAATGCATATGGTAACAATTGGATGTCACTATTTCAATTTGTGTGGCTTGTGCATGTTATATTTAGTATAGTCAATACTCTACAGCTTTCTGACAGTTCACAATCGTGTTCTGTGTTGGATTCCGAGTTCATTATTACAAATAATCCTATATCTTGCTTGGGATAATAAAACAAATTGCAGATCAATAGGACAATGCGTCTATTTAATATATATAGACACACTATATATATATATATATATATATATTATATATATATATATATATATATATATATATACTATTAACGTATTCATTGTCACTGAGTTACCGAGTAACTTATGAAAGGTATCAAGATGAGGTCATAGATAGTTTTTTGTACTTCTTATATCTTAGTTTTGATATATTTCTAACAATGTCGAAGGGGTATTAATTACATAAAGGAATGCGCATACGGCACAAATCTATTGCACTCATTAAATATAATCCTAAATAAAACGCTAACTTTACAAGACCGACATACAACGGCTAGCAGAGCTTCTAGACGAAGCATACAATTTTGCAAGGGGAACCTTAAAGTAGTTAGTTTTAAGAAAGGATTGTTAAATGAGAGTTTATTAGAAAGTTAGACAATTTTGTAGTGAGAAACGTACAAAGTTACAAGATCTTTTTAGTCTATATGTTTACACGGAACGAACTTAACGCCGCGACTAAAAGTTAGAAAGAAGACAGCTACAGGATGCAATACTTAATTAGATTCTTTTGGAGTCGGTTTTCATATCTTAAAAGTTTTTTTTGTGAGATAGGTGGGTGGACGAGCAATTGGGTCACTTGATGGTAAGTGGTAACCACCGTCTTTAGACATTAGTGCTGTAAAAAATATTAACAATTATTTATATGTATGATAAAATTGTATGTAAATAATAGCTAATATCTTATAGAATGACTGTAAGCAGTAAGAAACCCCTGTTAATTTTTTGGCTACTGGCTTTGTATGTCTTTATTAATTTAAATACCCTAAGTAATATTATAAAAGCGAAAGCAAGTGAATTTAATTCTGTGTTGGTTACGCTTTTACGTATTCACTTTTCAACTCATCGTGAAACCTAATACCAACTCCTTACACGCGGGCGAGGATGGGGGCGATAACTTATCTTCTATTAATAATAATTCTTAGTAATCTAATAGTATTTTTGATGAATTTACTGTCTTGTTTTTTTGATTGATTCAACCGTGTGCTCCAGTTAAAAAATGGGTAAAATTTGTATTGGCAATAACAGTTCGTAAGCTGTTAACTGTTGCTTTTGAATTATGGCTTAACTCTTGACTTCAAGTATAGTTATTCCTGCCTACGTTTATATTGATCAACAACAATTCTATATTTGTCAAAAATAATTAAACTAAAGAACATGTTGATCTAATTAGAAAATTGCGGGTTTTTAGGCAAACAGCGCGAATTATTCAATTAAAAAAAATGCAGTTTAATATACTCGTCGATAAAGTAAGACTTTTTCTTTTCATGTGGATATCAATGTATAAGCCATGAGGAAAGGATTTAGCAGCATTCGACGGCAACCGGCCAACCCTACCAGAGATGACCAGAGCAGAGATAACCCAGTAACTCAAACACATATATTAACCGTCGATTGTGGGTTCAACCCGAGGAAGTACTGACTTTTAATGACCATAATTTGTTTTTGTAATTCACCTCGTGCTTAGCGGAGAAGATAAATATCGTGAGGAAACTTCTAGACCAGAAGGAAATTCTGCCACATGGGATCCACCAGAATGTATAGGACTAGCGAGGAGGAATACCAAAATCAAATCAAAGCACTTTACTACTAACTCTCCTTGGGAGTGTTTTTGCTAATGGAATGATTTACTTTATGGCTGGTTAAAGCACTAACGTGTTCGATTGATGGTTGCGCTTGAGAAAAAATACTTAATCGACTCTTACGACAACCGCACCTTGAAATGGTATATCTGTATTATACATTTCCAGAACCAAACAGCTTCTTTTAACATAGGTAATTAATCTTCAAAATGTCCATTATATTGACGTAATTGTACAGTTATTACAGTAACTAAATATATATTCCTTATAATGTAAAAAAACTGATTGATAAAGTATGTCAAAAATAAGAACGCAGTTCTAAATTAGTAAAAAAAAATCTTTATGGTTTAACCGTAGCAATATCTAAAATAGATCAGCAATTATAATAAAGCCAAGTAGTAACCGAAAATTCAAAATGGCGTCGATTGCAGAGCGATAAAACAGAGAAGCCAATTTGGAATTTCGCCCAATCGCTAATATCACTCTCATAACAGTCAGACCAAAGGAACGATGATGATATTAATACAATCAGTGACGTCACTGCTGTATTACTTTTACGAATTTAAAGCAGTCTATTTTCTAAATTACATTTATAATCAATAGCTCAGTGGAAAATCACAGATTCAATCCTTAAGGGTCAAGCCCTTGTACTGTTACTGTTGTCCTCCTATCATAAAATTTACAATTTAATTAAGAAGAATATAGAAACATTATTGTTAATTACTTACATTGTTATTGTTTTTCTTAAAAATTACTTCTGTTATGACTAAGTACTAGAATTAAAGTCATACTATGTTATTGGTTTCTTGGTCCTTCGTCACTGGTAACCATTAATGGCTTTCGTCCAGCTTACGTCATGCACTCAACTAATATGGGTCGATAAATGTTTTTGCTCAAGTCATGATGCTATGAAGACTCAATTACTTTAACAGCGTTATTATAAAAAATATATGAAAATAAGCACTTTGCCCATTAACGCTAAGTTTAAGCCGTATGACATGCGCAAATACTAATTCGGATTTGAAAACAAGGTGAAAAAATAGGCAATCATCCACATCGTGATCACGACGTTTCGTTGGTGTGGATCCAGCATTAAGCATATACTCATATATAAATATTTATATATCGCCTGTTACAATAATATCTTCAGAAATCTTTTCTCTTCAATTCAGTCTGAATATAATAAAAAGCAGCCACCATTTCTTGTTACTCAGCCCGAAGGCATAAGTAATTTCAACAAAATCTTCTATTACGAAAAAATGTTCTTCTTACATAAATTTGTGTATTCATAAACGAAATTCCATTAATTCACCTCCGATTCGAGTTTCACTGTTTTATTTCACTCGTAAGCTGTTGTCAGAAATAAAAATATATACAGTGCGTATAGGAGTGTGCCCGCGTACCGGAAAATTGTTTTTAGCAGGTGTGCAAATTTTGTACCGTAGCTACCAACACATCTACGATGCGGTACGTGAGTATAAAGAAATTGTGTACCGATATTGTAGGACATCAGTTGTATTGTCATTGGTTGCAGCAGCGATACTGTATTTTAATTAATTCTTGTATTTGTATTTAAGAAGTGTAATTTTTAGATATGACTGACTGGTCTAGTGGCTACATATGTACGTGGCTTACATGTGTAAGGCCGCAGACTCGGTGGTCCTGGTTTCAAATCTCAGGTCGGCCCAATAAAATGTTATTGAAATTTTCTGTAAAATATTCTCAATAACAGCCCGGAGTCTGGAAGTTGGAAGTGTGAACACTCCTGTGCCTCGGAAAGCACGTAAAGCCGTGCTACGCTTGAACTCTTACCTGTAGTGTCGGATTGCCATCCCATCGGATCATGAGACTCAGGGAATAGAGAGTGGACCTATATTTGCGCACACATTTGTGCACTATAATATGTCGTGCGTAGTTGGAAAATCTCTCTTGAGATTGGCCGCCGTGACCGAAATCGGTCTGGAAGACTATTATCATAATATATCACATAAGAGTCGTATTTTTAAGCTGTTATTTAAAATTTTAGTTTAAGCTCAATTGAAACTCTTTCCAAATTGTTTGTTAGTTTGGTGCCTAACTTATAAGGCTGTTGATCCTTGGTTCAAAGATGTGAGATGCTGGGTTTAAGCTTCGGGTCGGGCCAATAAATAATTATTGAGTTTTCCGTCGAGTAATTTCAAGTAGCAGCCTCACTAAGCATTTAAAGTCGTTGGCCCTGCACTTGATTATTTTTCAGTCGTGTTAGATATGCACTTTTCTTAGCGCACATGCTTAAGTACTTCACATGTCCCGCGCATTTTTCTTGTTTAAATTTGTCAGGAAGACGTCATTATATAAAAAAATAGATATATTTGATCTATTTTTTCTATTATAACCTATTTGATTCATTTTATGCTATATAGATTTAGAACTATATGTTTTTGTTCTTATATGTTATCTAAAGCTCAGCTAACCTGAATATTATTAATAAATCTGTTGTTTCATCTGATCCCCTAAGTTTAATACACGCATTAATAAGAGTATTTTAGTGAAGGCAACAATGGGCGGCTGACGAAGTGTATGCTTCGTTACGACGGACATTGCAAACTTTAGACAAAATGTAAAAATGTTTTTTCAAATTTAAGAAAATATTACAGTAACAACTAGTTTCCGGTCACGAGTGCGTAGGTGGTAGGTAGCCCATGTTTTATTTTGTATCCCTTTTGCATCCCTATGGAATGTCATATCAGAGAAAATCAAACATGTCAATGAAATTAAAAAAAATGTCATTATAACTGAAAACGGTTGAGTAGTTAGAGCCGAGATTGCCCGGTGGTAAGAACGCGTAAATCTTAACCGATGATCGTGGGTTCAAACCTGGGCAAGCACCACTGAATTGTCAAGTGCTTAATTTGTGATTATAATTCGTCTCGTGCTTTACCTGCATGTAACCTGCATGTGTCTAATTTCACTGAAATTCTGCCACATGTGTATTCCACCAACCGGCATTGGAGCAGCGTGATGGAATAAGCACCAAACCTTCTCCTCAAAAAGGGAGAGGAGGCCTTTAGCCTAGCAGTGGGACATTCACAGGCTGTTACGGTACAGTTAATAATATTAGTTAGAATTTGTTACAAACGATTTCACTAAATATAAAATAAAAATCAAAATATACTTCATTCAAGTGACGAGCACTTTTGAACCACCGTGTTACGAAATTTAATTAAAGGTAAAGCTTCATTTTTATTTCAGTCCCAAAGGACTTTTTACAAACCCAAAGGTTAGCAAAACACTAAATAACCACTTAAGGCAGAATATATAAACAAAAACCAAAAACATTTATATTAAAAATATATTTTAAGCCTGTGACTCATAGAGATTTGTTTTTCCTTTATTGTACTTAGTATATTAATTTCTCATCTTAATTATTATACAATATTCATATTTGTCTTTTCAGTCATTCATTCAAACTTTTAGCTAGATCTACATACAAAAGTTACAATCAATTTGATCGTCAGAGTATTTATCGCGCTAAGAAATCCTAATAATATTAATCCGGCATAATTATTAATTTATAACTATATAATAACTAGTGACCAGCGCTTTACACGATTGGAGATAAAATGATAGTATCTTGAGGTGTTCTTTAAAATAGCTTGGGATGTACGATTGCCTTAAAAAACGCCATGGGAGCTCTCAAGCGCGTTAATATTACTTAATGTTGTTAACTTATCATTAAAAAAATTAGCTAAAATATTCATAAACCATACAAATCAGTCGGTCTATTTGTTATAACGGAATGAAAAACCATACAATGGTGCTTGAAATTAAGGCATTCGCCTTACATACACTGACACCGCGGGGTACTTGCGAGTTAAAGCAGCTATATAACAATATAAAACTGTATATATACAATATAATGTTTAGCCTGAAACTTTTAAGTTATGATAAAAGTTTTATATATATATATACCTCTTAATAATAATATATTTTGTTATAATCATTTACTATTCCATAAAATAATAAAATTATTTTGACTGTTTGTTGACCTCATACTTCCTCTAATTATTAAATAAAACTTTAATAATACTTAGTTTGTCTTAAGACTGTCTCGTCGATTTTCTGCGTCAGTTTTCAGTTTTACGACCGCTATAAATCCCACCACTCGCTTCGATGTCACTTCAACAAGGAACTATCGGAGAATTACTTGGAAGTAAAACGACTTCATATTAAAATTACATTTTTTATGAGTATTTTATAGCGTATATATTTGTCATCGTACAATAACTGATTCGTAAAACTTTAGTAAAATTTTGGAAGTGAGTTGTTTTAGTGGCATTTATTAAGCTTGCCACCGTAATTGCGCAATGATTGTGGAGTGTAACCCGTGTTAGCGAATTTTTTTAATCTAGTGCTTAGTTTATGATTCATCATCGGCTTTAAGGAAAACTGCAAATATTTGAATTTATATTCTCTTACCAAACCCGCACTAAATCTTTATCTCGTACAGATTCTGTCAAAGATTTTCATACAATTTTATTCTACACAAGTTTCAAGTAGGGAGCGGAAACTTGTAAGGCTGTGATAACTTTTGAATTACCGTCCTGTTTGAACGTTAGACTCCTTACAGTTCAGAAAAGTTAAAAGCACCTTAAACTATTTACTACTAAGATATTTTATGTTAATACTGCACTAACTGGCGCCTGCGAATCCACTCTTACAGTAATAAAACGTTTATTTAAACTCCAAAATATTTTTAGACTTTCTTTAGTTTTTGTTTTTTTTTTTACTTCTAATGTCCCGAGTTACACTTAGAATATCATCTTCATCATTATTTGTTTTGATGAGCTTTTGTATATAATATGAAAGTGAATTTTTAAATTTACATGGTTGATTACAACCATTTGGGTGATGGTGGTGTCGATGGTCAAAATTCTTAGGGGTAGGGCTTTGTACAAGTCCACCTGGGTCTACATTAGATGTTCTACCATTAAGGAGCAAAAACAGCAATACTTATTATTGTCGTGTTCCGATTTGAAGGGTTTTTTGTGACAGTTTTTTGTTTTTTCATTTTAAACTTTTAAATACAGGAACTTTCAACTAAAAATTCGCTTTGAAAAATTTCTCATCATGTAATAATTTCATTTCAAACTCTAAAACAACTTCCATGGAGAGATTAATTACGTAGAGCGAAATGCCCAGTTCAATTTCGACCCGATGCGAAAACAAAAATAAAAATAGACATAGACTTTAAAGAAAACGATCACAATATTTATGTCAAGTTTTATATAAGAAGCTCTAAAGAATAGCCATTAAAAATAAGCGTCACTGACAGCGCTAGCGACAATCCTGCCGATACAGATTTCGGAGGCGACGAACAAAGACGCAACCAATAGATTGGCGTTCTGTAACTTTTTAATATTTTCCACTCTCGACAAAAACCAAGTCTCATTGAGGCAGCTGCGCAGGCCGTAGATTACTTTGCAATTGAAAACAAATAATAATAAATACGTAGAGCTCCGAGCACGCCCCAACAAATTGGAAAAAGGGAAAAAACATGCAGTATTCGGTACAGAACCCGCTCCCTAAGATATTGAGGCAGCGCCAGATGTTCAAATATGAGTTTTATTTCCCGAAGATACACTTACATTGTTCAGAGATAAAGGTTCTGTGGCTTTGTTTCTTGTGACGATACGTCTTTATATTTTGTTATTAAGTCGTTTTATAGACAGACGAATTTCAATAGTTCTTTTATATTTAAAACTTTTAATGTTTTTTATTATTTCAAAGCTTTGTTCCATATTACAATTGCTTTTTTTTGATAATAAGAACTTCTTTAAAAAGTGGTACATAACTTTTCAATAATTAAAATTGTTTTCAAAAATAAATGTCTTATATTTCTTAATTTAAATATCAATAATGAAACTTGTGATAGTTGTGATGTGTATCTTGCTCTAATTATTTGGCTTATATTTTGTAAATGCATATGAGCAAATGATACAGAATTGATGAATAAGGGACTGCCTCGTTGGTCTAGTGGCTCGGTATAAGGCCGCAGATCCTGGATTCAAACCCTAGATCGGGCCATTAAAACGTTATTGGTTTTTTTTTGTCGCAGATTCTTAGTAGGAGCCCGGAAGTTGGCAGTGTGTACACTGTCTCTTAAGTTTAAGAAAGTACATAAAGCTGTTGGTCCTGCGCCTGAACTCTTTCCGGTCATGTTGAATTGTCATCCCATCGGATTTAGAGAGTGATACTATAATATAATAGTGAGACTATAGTATGTCCTGCGCACTTGGTAAATGTGTCTTGAAATTAGCCGCCGTAGCCGAAATCGGTACAAAAGGACATCAGTATCATGAAGAATCAATAACAATTATCAGCAAAGCTTATTCTGTAAGTACTCACTTTGTATCTACTAGTAAAATGCAAGATGCACATATCAAAATACCGTATCTAAATGTTATAATCTTAATTTACTATAAATTTGATGTTACTTTTTGACATTTCATGGTCATATTCTTTGCTAAGATTCGAGTTTATTCTTATAGAAAAGCTTCGGGTCATCATTTATACAAACGTTGTAATTGTTCATTTTGTTCGTAGGTGAATAAGCGTTCTGAGCTATAGAATGGCACAGTTTCATCAGCTAAAACTTATAAAAACCTTTATGCCTGTAAATGTTGATTCTTGTACCTAAACATTGTTGGCCTGTAGTTGCTAAACTGTCATATCTATCATCCCATCTTATTGGTATGATTATTCGAGTCACGCGCGGGTCTGGTACGCTGATGAATAGCCATCTCCCGCGTCCTGCGTGACGGTGGACGCTCTTGTAAAGATATACCGGGATTATGGGAAATGTTGTCTATCTGTCTTTGTTTTTGACAACCTGGAATGGGTTTTGAAACATATGTATCTTTTGTATATATGTAGGCGTATGTTTTAATTTTCTAGAAATAAATTATTACAGAAAGCCAGGCAATTATAAGCATTTGACAAAAATAATCGTTTTGCACTTGTTATTACATACTACTTCTCTCTCTATCTGCCATAGCCTATTTTTATATGTATACTTTAGTAATAACTTTACTGCTTCTCAAAATATAATTTAAATAATATTTTTTTGCTATATTTTATTCAATTAAAATGAATTAAATGGATGTATCGTCTGTCCTACATTCTTTATTTACATAACAAGTTCCTTGATTAACAAATATTGACACACAGTTACTTTAACTTTATAAGAATAACAGTAGTTTATACATTTTCTTTACGTTTTTTTACAAAATAGTAATATTTCGTAACCTATTTATTAAGAAATACTTAAATGTTTCCGTCGAAAGATTCTCATTAGTAACAACGCCAGGCATTCATTTAAATGCGAGTAACTGGAATTACTACGTAATATATACACACAATTAGTTTCCTGTTCTTACTTAAGGCATTTATTTTACACTCCAGTGTTTTACTTCAAATATTTATATTTAATAAAATGTATATCTGGCAGATCAGAAATAGAAATTGAGGATTATTGTAAATTTTTTTTTTAAATAAATAAAAATCAATAAATTTACGTGTTGCGAGTGCAACGCAGCAACAATAATAATTATTTTACTGCCGAAAATCTATGTTTTTATTTATTTTACTACATAATATTTTGCTATAATTATAAAATTATTAATTTTTATTTATTTATTAAAAAAAAATTACAATACACAAACTCACATGGAAAAGTACCGGAATATATAGTATACGCCCACATACACAAGGGAGTTGACCGGTAGAGAAATCATTACGGTGTAAGAGAGTATCAGACTGTCTGCTGTAATGGCATACAGGTCGGTCTTACCTCCAAGGCATACCAGTAAATGAGTATGTAATTCTCATGAAAAAGAGTCATACATTTTCACATTTTAAGCCCTTTAAATTAGCTTATGTTGTGTGTAACTAACAAAGTCAGCTTATACACAAATTTAGGAAACCAATTAATAGCTAATTCTTTTTGTCGTATCGATTACTTGAATGAGTATTTTTACTTACTTACTTGGTCTGTTTTGACGCATTATAAAATAATTACTTATATGTCACCTTCATATTTTAGGGAAGGGTTTATGAAGTAATACTAATGTTTACATACGGTGTTGTTGACATGTTAAACATGTACATATGTGTTTATAATTCATCTCATATTCAGTAGTGAAGGAAACCGCTACGTGTTGGACTTTTAATACATGTATATCTGCTACCCGCAGTGAAGCGGAATCAGCATCAAATCTTTTTAAGAGGAAATACGTTTCGTGGGGGACGTCTTTTACCAATAGTAAGCACATATACACATTAACACGGATATTAGTATTTACTCGCGTGTCTTCACTGTTAAATATTTCCTGTTTAGCGACTACGATATACGACCCGTGACTAATTTCATTGATAATAGTATATTGTGAAGTAAATACGTTATTCGATAAATCGAAATTAAATTTAATTAAATTTAATTTAATTCGATAAATAAATTTAACAATGTTTTCTTGTAGTCAAATTGCAACTGGTAACAGATTCATTTCCGCTAATGGAAATTGATGTGTCGGTCACGTGTTGTTTTACATGTATTACTTTGCCCGTGACACGAAATAACCTAAGACATTTTTTTACAAGGATGAAATATATTTCAAGTTTTATAATTATTCAACATACAATACAACATTTCAATTTCATAGTTTATGTACATTTCAAGATTCTAATATCGGGTTTGTCTTAGTAGATGTCCATCGTTATATTCAAGTGATTAAGATCACAGTTGCCGTGTAGTACGTCCGGTTAAATTACTTGTGGGAATATGGGAAATCTGTACAAATTGTCTTTTTACATTCATTTCGAATGAAAATTTCTTTTTTCATTTAATTGAATTCTTACGTAAGGTTCAAACCACTTAATTTAAACAATTGTTCGTTAATTTAATAGCCATAGTTAAATCCGAGATTATGTAACAATAAAATATAAAACGAAAATAAGAAATCCGTAATAAAGTTGGCTCGTTAAAACGAAAAAAAATAAATTGAATTCTCTTCACCTTACTCGTTTCAAAACAGGAAATTAAATCTCTTTACCTGTTCAACCGAACAATTCACTTTTAAATAAAGATGTTTCAGGGAGTTTGCTTTTTTTTTTAAATTGTAATATTTTCTTTAAAGGTTATTGTAATTTACAGTACAGTGTTGACATCTTATTTATTTTATAAAAGTTAATTAAGTAATTGATATAATAACGTTGTGCCGGTAAATAAAAAACAAACATTTTTTTGATATTTTAATAATAGTACAAGTAAAAGTAAAATGCTAGGCTTAAAGCCTCTTTTTTTGAGCAGACGGATTGGAGTTTATTCCACCACGATTCTCCAATGCTCTTTGTGCCAAATGTGGTTGATTATTATCCAACACGCCACGCTTTAGATGAATTGTCAACACAAATTAAGCACATGAATATTCAGTTGAGCTTAGTTAACAGTGCAAAAAAAAAAATGCACAAAATAAAACAAACGTCAAACCATCTTATTACTTCGACTGGTGACAGTAGAGCTGGATCATTTTTCGCTTTAAGAATTGGAATTGCGTTTTAACGAGGAAATGCTCCTAACATTCTTGCTACACTTCCACGCGATCATGATTTATACAGTATCTTTTTTTTAATCTGTGTGTATTTAGTCATCAATATTAATAATTCAAATGAAACTAATATGTTTGTTATTGTGTTTTAATACCTTTATCATGCTTTTTAGGGAGAAGTTTTTTTGTAAATGTCATTGTTTAAACATTTTTGTTGCAAAATTTCTCGTGACGTAATATGATGAAATGACGTATAATTATACATATATTATACGCTTCGTTGCTATCTAATTACAATAACAACTAGATATTTTCATTATTAATAAAATTTTCAATAACTATATTTAAAGTTTCACTTCATTCGAATTGTATCTATTGTCACGTACTTGACACCATCGTTGTGTGATCATTGTACGCGTCGAGGACTACTTTGTTTATAATATATTGTTATAAATTATGACATAAACTTATAATTATATTTTATAATCATCATAAAACAACCAAGCTGCTAGTTTGATTTAAAACAGGAGTAGAGTGCAATTTGAAGTTAAAAAATTGTAATTCTCTACCGCGTTGTTAAAAACTGTAAGCTTGTAACATGGTTCAAGTTGTGGCGAGGTAAGATACAAACTACAAGTTATAAAACAGGAGTTAGCAGTTTTGCTCCGACATGCTGTGTTCAAGATGCAAAGTAATTTATGTTACGTTGAAATTCTAAGAATAAATACGACATTGAGGTTAGATGGCCCAATGTATAAATAAAGTATCTTTACATGGTTGCTGGTTCGTATTCGGCGATCATATAAACTATTAACTAAGTTTGTAAGTTTGTTACAAATACTTTTCTATCAAGGAGAACGATATCGCGAAGTTAGGTTAAAATATGTATATTGTTAGTTCAGAAGTGAAATTTCAATTCAAATTTTTTTTTTTCAAGAAACATTTCACAATATTACTTAATTTTAAAGTTTTTTTATGTTATGGGCAAGCGGTGACCACTAACCAACAGGTGGGACACCTGTCCATAGACATTGGCTATGTAAGAAAAAAAAATATTCCTTACATTGCCACCACGCGCCTCCAATCTTGGGAACTGAGATGTTATGTCCCTTGTGCCTGTAGTTACACTGGCTCACTTTTAAACCGGAACGCAACAATACTAAGTATTGCTGCAGAATGTCTGATAAATTCAGACAGAAATGGCCCAGTGGTAAGAGCACGTGAATCTTAACCGATGATCGTGGGTTCAAACCCGGGCAAGCACCACTGAATATTCATGTGCTTAATTTGTGATTATAATTCACCTCGTGCTTTACGGTGAAGGAAAACATCGTGAGGAAACCTGCATATGTCTAATTTGCTTTGCATGCCCATCTGGGTAGTACCCACCCAGATGGGCATGCACAAAACCTTGACTAGACTAGCATTGAAAACAATATCAACAGAAACAATGCATTCTGTATTAAAAAAAAAGAATCAAAATCACAAATCGTACTAATAGAGCTTTCGGACGCGACCAAGTATTAAGATGAAGTGTCTTCTCACTTTCCTGCGTCGGTATTTATAGTACATGATAATATATTAGGGGAATTCGTGATGTTAAGTCAAATAAGATCAGCTTTATTCTTACTAGTAGTCCACTGGAACAAGAATTTAACAAGAAATTTGAAACAACTGAATTTTTGATACAACTTCCTTTTAGTGTAAAAATAGGTTATATATTTTTTTAATCGTAAATGTTATAATCCAGAAAATATTTTATTTATTTAATATTTTATTGCACAACATATAAATAACAGATGACATAAGAGTAACAGAAAACAGTTAATTGTCGATTACTTGTTTTCTGTGAAAAATATAAATTGATATAGATAGCAAAAATATTTATACAAAAAAAAATATATATTTTAAATCTAAATTATTATTATGTGAATAATATTTGAGAAATAAAATATATATACATGATGATACTCTAGTAAATCGACAAATCATTTTAGCCATTTGCGAGAAATTATAAACATACATAAAAACACACGCATAAAATAGGTACTTAAATAAAATTCACTTCAGTGAAATTGTTCAAAACAGCATGTCCTTAAAAACTTTTGCCTCAAAGTTTATTCAAATTGCTTAAATTTTTCCTGTAAGTTCATACTTTTGTATCTTTATAATGCAATAAAATAACAGTATAAAACTTTTATTCTACTTTTAAGGATACAGTATCTCTGCTCTTAGTACAAATCCTCATAATGTTTTCTATCTTACTCTCTCATTATTTTAAATCATTCAAAGAAAAACTTTAATTTTGAAGGAATTTCTAAAAAATAACCTAAAGATAAGTCACTAAAGCTGACTTTACAATAACAATTTTCCTTATTGACTTTTGAACAAGTTACTGAAGCTATCTCTCAGAATAAACCTGATTTGGAAGTGTTTGATTTTATATATTTTAATTGAAATCCAAACTCACATAGTATACTATATATATATATACTATTTACATTGACTTTCGATTTTTAGTAGAATAGCACTTAACTGCAACTTAAAATTTCATTCTAAAAAAGTTTATAAGAACGATAGTATATAATATGATTGTTATTTAAATATTAGCTAATTAGTTACTTGGGATTATGGTTGTCAAAACTAAAGAAATTAAGATAAATTTATTCAGGAATGAACGCTGACTCTAAAAGTATTACTTTGAAAAGGCTCGATAAAAGTAAAATAAACAGAAACTGTAATAAATTAAAAAAGAAGAGAACTGTGGGTTGTCCTTAAAAAGACATGTACCGTGATAGATGTTATTAGACTTTTATGAAGACATGACATACTGAAAAGAAGATTTAGTAATCTCCTATACAATGTCTTCGTTTATCAGATATAGTTTTTGCCTAAAAAGGGCTCGGACCAACCATTTTCTGCCAAACTATGTTGACATAAGAAGCTTTATCTTCAAAAATATACAATATATGTTTATAACTATATGTCCGTCCTAAAACTATAAGCCTACAAAATGTGGAATTACGAATCAAATGGATTTGTAAACATACTCGTAGTTATGTAAAATACAAGTTTTAAATGTCTGAAACATTATAATTATTCAATAATGATTCTTTTTTTTTAAGTTGAATATCAATATATTATTTGTATAGTGAATGATTCCGCAGCAACGATATAAAGTAATAATAGGAGGGGACCATAAGATCATTGAATACGCAAAACGACTTTGTTAATTAAATGATGAACGATAGATCAACTATTATTTTTTTAACTTTTTTCGTGTATAGAAAAGCCAGTAAGTGTAGGCTAAGATGTTACCGACAATAAAATCAGTGTGAAAACAATGAATTGACATTGCAATTTTTTTATTTGAAAGTATACAAATTACTTAGAAAACAATTACAATTATCAATATATCTTTATGTACCTAGTTTGATAATAAAGATATATAGTTTTACGGAGGGCCAACGAGATATTTTCTTTTATGCTTATTGAAATAAATAGATCTAGTGGCTAGATACAAATCTCAGGTTTGAAGTTCAAAAAGTTTTTCTGTCGAAAAATTCTCATTGACTCTGAATGAACGTAAAGCCGTTGGTACTGTGCCTGAACTCTTTTCGTTCTTGTCGGATTTGCGAATATCGGATTATGAGAGTGGGGGAATAGAGTGCACCTGCGTTTGTGTACACACTTGTGCACTATAATATGTCTTGCGAAGATTGGCTGCCGTGACCGTGCCGTGACAAAACTAGCAAACTACAAAGCTAAATGCGATAAAAAATACATAGTTTTACTTTAATGAGTAGACGCTATGGTAGTGAGCGCTTAGTTTTTAGCCATGATATAATATTTGTACGATATTATTACTATGATACCACAACAAAGACTATCCATTAAATTGATACATATTGTATTACAAGTCTCTTACCCCTCTGAAGTTAATACTTATTGAGTCAGGTATATTACATGTATACTTGTATGAGTTTATCTGTTTGTGTGCGTTATAATTATATTTGTATAGTTAAGAGTTCTTGCTCGGGGCCGTTGACTGAATTCAGCTTATATTGACTGGGAAAACATGATACCGTAATACATATAGGCGATAGTTATTTTATTATATGTGTGTGTGTAATTTATTGGTTGTTATGATATCTTATTTCAACATTTATAATATTTAATTTAATTTATGTCAGTGTTGTTTTTTGATAGATTTGTCTTTATTCTCACCCTAAATGAAGATAATTATGTACATTTTCGTCATTGAAAAAAAAACCATGAAACCCAATGAATCTATTGTGTTATTTTTGCGCTGTATGAAAAGATCATTTCTGAACACAATGAATGATGCAAATTTAAAAATCTGATGTTTGACAGAAGAACTGACAGTCTATAAGAATATTTACTCTGAAAAACATTAATCAAAAAAGTTTGATCTTTGATAAATACATCAATTGAATAAAGAATATATATACATATGCAGTACAAACGGTGTGTCTATTTGAAATATTGGATAAATTTACCACAAAAAGAACGGTGGAGATAAAAAAAGAACACGAAAATTATTTTAGTATAAAGTAATAAAACCGTTTTTCTCACGAACGAAGTCATGCACCTGTTAGTTGTTGCATAATAAATGACACATTTGCTATATATAAAATACAAATAACTATGTTTGTAATAAGCTTAGATTTATTTATAATATGTTTAGATTCCTTATCTAGTGCATACCATATGGTAATAATTCTGTATTATTGATGTTAAGATTAAAATCAGCTTTGGTTTCGTAAGTAAATAATATAATATAGAAAGGTAAACGCTTTCTCTTTGTTTACATATTGTGTTATATATTACTTAATATTTACATTAGTTATTGATCAAGGAAAGTGTACGTTTTACTTGTCAATAAAAATTAACTCATTCGTTCGAGGTATAGGATAGGTCTGGTAAACTAAAGGAAGAATTATAACAATAAGAATTTAGTTTCTATAAATTTAATTTAACGCACTACAATGGTGACAATATTTTATTGATTACAATCACTAGCCTTGAGTAAGGACTTTAGTTGTAGTCTACCAATATCTTTTAAAATTGGTAGAATCCTGGCCAACGTGGCGATCAGACCAAAGTGGTAAAATGCCTTTCAACTTCAACCGGCAAGCAGAAGTAGCAAATGAATAAGAAGACCTAACGAAATAACCTGGAGGTCCAGAGGTTAATATATAACAAAATGAAAATAAATTCCTTTAAGAATTTAAAAGGAGACTACGCCGCCATATATTCGCCAACAATTTAAAATACATGTTAGTACAAAGTATATTGCAGGAGTTATATTAAGTGCTGATATAAAACAGGAGACATTTTATTTCGACATTTGTCGCGAATAAATCACAATTTGGGAGAACCATAACCGCACTCTGCCAAGAAATGCCGCGAGATGAGTGTTTTGATGGCTTCGAGTATATATGGATAAATATTTTACGAATCACTGCAGCGGGCGGTTAATTGGAACTACGCGCTCATTGTGAAGTTTCAATAATAAGATACATTAAAATTCTTAGATCATCGCATTTGTTCGATGCGAATTTAAATAAAAATAGTGATTAAGTTTTTTTTTAATTTAAAACAGAAAGTAAGACGTGCGAACGGACCTCATAATGTAAGTGGATACTTTTGTTTGTAGACATTTGTTCTGTAAGAAATTTAAAAACATAATGTTAATATATACTTGTTTTCTTTTCAAATTGGACTACAATAAAAATATTTTTGGTAGCAGTATTTTAAGGATACAAGCTTATACGAATAAAATTAGCAATTTTTGTTATAAAAATTACAAAATATTTAAAAAATATTACTTAAGGCATAGCGTTTGTTTAACAATACCATTCCGTATGTTTTTATACAACCTGGCCGCTTTCGCATCACCGATGTTGATATGAACCTCATATTCCTAAATTTACATAACCTATTTTATGAAAGACTGTCCTACCGTTCATGTGCTGTGACGTAATGTGTGCGGGCGATGAATCTTGGTGATAAATATCAGGAAAATTCAATTGTTTGTGTGTTTTTAATTTGAAATCTTATAAACTATGTTTCGGAGATCGGTTTCTGGCTTAAAAAAGTAAAAACTAGCCTGCAAATGTCCCAATGTTAACTTTTTTTTTTCTTGCTGGAAAGGCATTCGTTTCCCACTAAGTGCGCCGAAATTATTAATAGATTGATTTAATGACAAATAATACCCATTGATACTATATAAAACACAATATAATTATGAATATTTTTCAAGGAATTGAACATGTTTCTTGTTGCTGAAATATTTATTTTTATACTAAATAAATAATATCCGTAAAACTCCTTTATTCTTAGTTGAATTTTCGCTTCAATATTTACTTGAAATTGTCAAACTTATCGAGAAATTAATATTGAACTTTTTTGCATTAGGTAACTTTTCCTCCTTCCTCTATCAGTATAATGTAAACTCGAGAGTGTTTCCATGATATTGAACTCAATTATCTAGTCTAACTAAATATTCATATTTGTAAAATAAACATGATCAAATACATCTGTTTAAACATCTGTATTTCTAAATTTGAAAATCAGATAATATATTGGGTTATAGGAAAATAGCTCCTCAGATATTCGACAAAAGGTCGAAAATGTTATTGTAATTTGTTCATATAAATTTAATTCCTATTTTTCATAGCGGAATAATAATATAGACCATTTGAATAAACAAAGGCGTTGCATACTGTCGGAGAATTTGTTAATGTTTATGTATTCACTAGCTGGTGCCCGCGACTTCGTCTACGCAGGATTAGTATTTGGAGTAGCTTATATTAGCGTGGCGTAGAAAAGAACTAACATTATGACATAAATATTTTTTGAGTAGCATTTGAAAAATATAAATGCTTGACAATATTTTAACATAAGAAAATTGGCAATATAATAAATATACGGTAATTAGGCACTGCAGAACCCTGATCATAGGCCTATAGTTATCTAGCTACTGCAGTATGCTCTTATAAACTATATTTAACGATTTTTTTCCTTCAGCATAAACATGCAGATTTTTTGCTTTGGAAACACGTGAGCAAGCCACATAGAGCTGACCGTGAGAAAAACATGGCGTGCCTAAATGTATGCCTGCTACCTTTAAGGTTTGACCCTGCGATTTGTTGATCGTCATTGAAAATGCGACTTAATGGCAAGTTATTGGGTATGATTGGGATGCGCGGTATAAGAACATTGTCTCCCTTGGCTTCTCCAGTTAAAATTGTGGCCTTCACAATGTGCCTTCCTAGTTCGGTAACTCACAACCGAGTACCTTTAATTCCAATTTGTGTGATGGTACTCCGGACAACTCTAAAGAGTTAAGGAACTCTACGGGATAACTTGTTGTGTCATCAGATGACATAACTGTGTCAATAGAATTGTACACTGAAGTTTCGGTGTTTATTTCGGCCAAGATTTTTTTATTTATTTTCGTAACAGTCTCATTTTTCGGTGCTAGTATGGTTCTTTCACACAACCAATTTTCGTCAACAATGTTTTGTTGCATATTCGGAAAAACTTGTTCAATAAGTTCGTCTTCTGACTCCACAGCATGACAAAATTGCTGTGTGAAAGGAATCATACCATCTTGGTCAGTGTCTAGGAGGCCTTCACCAATTTCTAGCAGTTTCTGAGCATATGCTTCTGATTCGATATCGCTGAATAACTGGACTCGCATGTTAGTGGTAAGATAAAGCTTTTCAACTTTAGACCAAAGATATGAGGCTTTAAGACATGCGTTAATTTCATCTGCTGCAGTACCTCTCTCGATAACCGGTAAAGTCTGTCTAAAATCCCCTGCCAGTAACACTACCACACCACCCATCAACTTTCGATTGCTTTGAATGTCTTGTAGACAGCGATCAAGCGCCTCAATTGCGCGCTTGTGTGACATAGTGCACTCGTCCCACACGATCAGCTTACATTGTTGCAACAGGGCGCCGCGGGCACTGCTCTTACTAATGTTGCACGTTGGGGTTTCTTCGCTTGCCAGATTTAGAGGTAATTTAAAAACCGAATGTGCTGTCCGTCCACCGCTCAGCAATGTTGCAGCGATCCCAGAGGAAGCCACCGCTAACGCAACATTATGGTCCTTACGAATTTTTGCAAGAATCAAATTAAGTAAAAATGTTTTACCTGTACCGCCCGGGGCGTCAAGAAAAAAAAGACCGCCTTCGCCAAGCTCAACACGTTGTAATATTTTGTTATATATGTCATTTTGCTCGGGTAGCAGGCGTGGTTCAGTTTCGCTGACTTGAGCGTCTAATAAGGCGGTATCGTAGCTTAGCTCTCTGATCAAATCGGTCGACAACTCTCCTCGAAGCTGCGGTGTAGGCATACCGAAGTCGGACAATTTCTTACCAGAAATCATTATTATTTTGTCCTCTATATGACTCAGTGCTTCATTAAAACATAGATCATTGTTTACTTGATCTATCCTTTCATATCTATGCAAGATACATTCAGCAGCATTCGCAAACAGTAACATTCGAAGTTACTAACATGCACTGTGTAAATGCGCCCAAGAGCATCTCCTGCCTTCACACCTGGCCAGCCGTCGACAGGTGTTCCTTGCAATCGACGTTTCCATTCTTTCGACGACACGTTCCATGTATAGTAGCGGGGTACGTCAACATAAAGTAATGTTTTTGCAAATGCGTCATTTTGGCAAAGCACGAAAAATGCAGTTAGTGTCGTCTTAGGTGGTGCGGCCATTCTTTCTCTAAAATTATTTTCAGTTAAGTAAATCCGCTGACCATTAGGCAGATGAACCGCAAGGTGAGTGACTGTTGGGTGTCTCTCATGTAGAGGCAGACCTAAAATCCGCCAAGCTGCTTCATTACTGCTTACATATCGACCGGCTCGAAACGTTTCCACCTCATCTCTCGGGTCAATATTAACATTCCCTTGCTGTCGAATGTTAAAAATAGCCTGGTCGCTGCCTTTGTTTATATATTTACAAATATATTTTATCGCCTGTACCGTATTGCAGAACTCTACATTTATATGACAATCAAAAATTTTAGAGAGAAGGGGTGAATATGGGACAATCCAGCTATTGTCAACCAATACCTCTTGTGTTCAACCTCGGGTTTTTAAAGTTATCGTACGGCCGCCATCTCCTGGTGCTCTACGCCTGTACAGAGGATAGCCTTTGTCGTTAGTTTGAGTAGCTTTTAAAAGCGCCCTTGGATACTTTTTGGTACATTTCCCTTCCTTCATGCATGGTGATGACGGATTTAGTGCACCACAGGGACCGTGAATCATATTTTTCGTAACAGTAACGTGGAGTTTTTGATCACTTTCGGGGTTTGGTATCTCCGCACTTATGACTTCGTCAATTTGGTTAGGGCGTAATTTTTCCGTTAACCACAGCAGTAAGTGTACGTGAGGCAGACCTCTTTTTTGCCACTCAATCGAGTACATGAAACATTTCATGTCTCCAAATATTTTACCTTTTGTAAGTAAAGCAACCAATTTTTGAACTTTTATTTTAAATAATCTGGCTGTTAAGTCATGTCTGTCCGTTGAATTTTGACCTGGAATGAGCTCTTCAGTAATTTCTGGCCAAGCGGGATTACATGTCATTGTAATAAACAAATCAGGCCTCCCGTAGTTAAGCACGTATGTGAACGCATCCTGCGTGTACTCATGAAGATATCTAGGGCTATTTACAAATGACGATGGGAGTATTACCATTTGACCCAAATTGTTTGGATCTAAATTCGCATCATTCCTGATCGCGTCTTGTAAATGTATGTAGTTTTCTGCTCGCAGTTTTGTTTGGTTTAAGGCAATAAATCTTAAGCGCTCACTCTCCACTTTGACATACATGTCTACCAAAAACTGAAGAAGGAGAAGTCTACATCGAAGCAATAAATTAAAATTATTTCGACGTACCATCATATGATATGCATAAAAGTCTTTGCACGGCACTTTTTTGTTCGGTATGGGTTGTTTTGTAACTGCGTTTGTCTGAGGAATATCAAAACTGTACTCTTCTTGTCCTTTCCAAAAAATTAACGGGTACGCGAGAGCATCATAAAATCTATGAGTGTCCGGAACTCTAGTGAGCCGGCCATCGTGCGCCTGAATAACAATGTCCCGAGACGCAGCCTGTTCACTACTTGCAACTACGGCAGCTATTTCGTTTGTGGTCGGGCCATTGAATCGTCTTTCGTGTTCACCACGTGGAACACGATCTGGGTGTATCACAACCTTGTAATCATCGCTAGTCACTCTATCTTTAGCCATTTTAAGTTCATGCACTAAAACGTTGTGATCATGTAAAACTTTTTGTATTTTTTGGACTGTGTTTCTCTCCACACCTGGTACGTACTCAGAAAGCCTATCAACTTGTGCTTCCTCATCACCCATGAAATAAACTTGCAAGAATTTTGGTTGCGTATTAGTAGCAGGAAGCAAAGAGCCAATCGTGTGGTATATTTGCCCTGGGATTGTAAAAGTCGGGTAAAATCCTGGCATCGACACAATGTTATCAGCTCCAAAAGATGTCATATGGAAACATGTATTGTATTTCCTTATGTGTTTTAGAAAACGGCTAGACTCGTCTGTTTCATTTGAAAAAAGTTCTTTAAGGGGTTCAACTGGTTCGTCTATTAAAGGAAGAGCTACTTTTCCTCCCGAACAACACATGCCTGCAGCTTCCTCTTTCCATTTAAGTGCACCGCAAAATCTGCATTCTTTATTCATCGCTTCTATTTTTATAAGCTTTATAAGGCTTTCGTAATCAAGTGTCTCGTCGTAGTCAAATGCAGCTTTATCGAATTCGTTATAATATATACCAGGCGTTTCTTTTAAATATTAGTCGTCGCTGTTGTGCCCTTTCAGCAACAGCGCGTCTGCGCGCTTCAGCAGCATCAGCGGTTTCTGTAGCTCTTTGGGATGCTAAGTATGTCGCCTGTTGAAGACGCCGAGCTTGAGACTGTTCGGGTGTCTCAGAAGCCCGTTGAGATGCCATAGATTCCGCGTTATGTTGACGTCGGGCTTGAGACTGTTCGGGTGTCTTCGCAGCCCATTGAGATGCTAGATGCTCGGCATGCTGTTGACGTCGATCATGAGACTGTTCTGGTGTCTCATTAGTCCGTTTAGATGTCAAATAATCAGCATGCTGTCGACACCGAGCTTGGGACTGCTCTGGTGTCTCGGCAGCTATGAGAGCTGCCTGACGCTCTGCCTGTTCAAGTCTTCGCTGTTCGGCTTGTGGAAACGTCTCGTTAAGTCTAGCTACTTTCATAGTTTGAGCTTTATTAGAACTTTGGGAAAGATTAGACTTACGATTTCGCGGCATAATTCTTATTAAATGCTTTTTCTACACATCAAACAATACAGTACGTAATTATTATGTTAAATATATGTGTAACTAACGTTTATGGCAGCGCACGCCAGAATAGCTCGCAGAAAGGTAGGTTTTTTCCTAGTTACTTGACATTTAATGTCATATTTTGGACAGCTCACACAATATCTTTCTAAATTGTAGCCTATGTGTTATTCTGATGTATAAGCTATATTATTGGAAAGTTTAATTGAAATCCATTCAGTAGTTTTTGCGTGAAAGAGTAACAAACATCCATCCACACATACAAACTTTCACGTTTATAATATTAGTAGGATATAATTTATTTTAGTGAGCTTATTTTTTCGTTATTACATTCCACAGAATCGAATAGTTTCTGCATTATATCTGAACTCCATAATATTTGTAGGTGTATTTAAAAAAAATCATTTTTTCATATCAATAACGTATTCCATGAAATGATCCGTAGTGAAACATGAAACAAAATCTATTGTTCCTATTTTACGAGATAATATTACTACAACTACAGATGCTAAGGATAAAAAATGGCAACCACCTATGAATTATTTTTTATGCTGAAGTTAAAAAAGTCTCAGCAACTGTCGTGATTTTAGTCATTTTTACATTTTATATTAAAACTCTGAAACTTATAAAGCATACTCAGAGGAAGCATATCAGCCCGATTCTATATCAACGAACTTATTATGTGCCTTACTTTCGTCTCGTAGTAGTTTGAAAACGAGCGCGGTAGTTCGGCTGCGATAGGATTTTACCCGGCACGGCATAAGTCGTATTTATAGGAATAAATACATCGTAAGTAACCGGCCGTCCCCTCATTTATTTGAATTTGGCCGCTTCGGGAACGATTTATTGGTCTTGAGTTTTTTTTTTAAATCTTTCGAACCCTTACAGGGGACTACAAGAAAACTTTATTTACTCTACTCACCTATTAGTATAAATTTCTTTATTCTCTGAACTACTTACTTAAACAGACATGATGGTGCCATGGTTAGAACACCTTCATTTTCAGGTTTTCTCACAAATTCGTGTTTGGCAGTGAAGGTACACATCGTAAGACTTGTTATGTGTTGGTGTCAAATTCTGGCATATATGTATTCACCAATTACAGTAAAAGGAGAGGAAAACTAGGAGCTTATACTTTCAGCTTTATTAAAATAAAGCCCATTGGTAAAAATGAAATATAATTTTATTTTACTAAACGATAATTACCTAATGGTTATAGATATGCCATCAATGATACGTATAACGGAGAAAAACAAAGGAGATTGATCGGTTTAGTAATTTTGAGGGATTTGCATGGAAATACGCCATTGTACATGCTTTAAATGTTTTCGCGTATTTATGTTTATGTTTTATATATAATAAAAAAAATGTAATGTAACAGCCTTTGAAAGTTCCACTGCTGGGCTGTAGGCCTCCTCTCCTCTTTTTGAGGAGAAGGTTTGGAGCTTATTCCACCACGCTGCTCCAATGCGGGTTGGTGGAATTCACATGTGGCAGAATTTCAGTGAAATTAGACACATGCAGGTTTCCTCACAATGTTTTCCTTCACCGTATAGCACGAGATGAATTATAATTATATTGTAAGCCGAGATGGCCCAGTGGTAAGAACGCGTGAATCTTAACCGATGATCGTGGGTTCAAACCCGGGCAAGCACCACTGAATTTTCATGTGCTTAATTTGTGTTTTATATATAATTACTTTTATTCAGGGAACGTTAAATAAAATATCGCTTATAAAAGCGTAATCAAATTTTACTTTGATATATCTATATTAAATTGACTCACAGTTTTAAGGATTTTGCCATTATTTATATTGCTCCCTAATAAAATCTATTTTTCAAAAGTTACCATGCCATCGATTTTTACATAAATAAATTGGTCAAATTGTATGTAATTGCGATAATTCGATATTATGTAATTTGTGTAACTTGTGTTGCCGAGATAGCTCACTGATTAGAAAATTTGAATCTATGCCACAGATCTCAGCTTGAAATTCGGGCGAGGGCTGCTAAATTTCATGTACTTAATTTATGTTTATTATTCATCTAGTGCTCGAAAAACTGCTGCTGCGTACAACACGCATTACAGCAGCGTGGTGGAATGAGCTCGAACCTTCTTCTCAAAACAGGCCTTAGCTTAGCAATGGTACATTTGCAGCCTGTTACTTGTTAGATTTAAAAAAATATGTTGGTATGTAATACTAATTGATCAATGTTGACAGTCTGAGCCGATAGGTTTTTCAGTCACTAGACCTATCCTTTACAAGTCGAGTCAGACGTAAAAAATACGAAAAATCAACACGCGTGCCGTTGTTTGTCGTGATGTGTTCAGACGTGTTCGCAACTCAGGCATAGAGGATACAGCGAGGCGGGTTGCCGCAACTAGCGGGAAATTTAGATGTGCGTTCTATTGTATGTAACAGACAGCACTGCTGGCATGAAAATAGTGTTTTCAATGGCCCGCCAGCGAGAACATGCTAGCAACACTGTTGCCAGTAATTGTTTCAAATCTCATGTTAAATTTGATATTTCAAAGCCAAATATTTAAAGGAAAATGCGTTAAGTAGCCTATTTATTAAGAATGGTTCAATCAAATAAGTCTTATACCTTATATAGTACTATAAATACTTAGAGGTACTATAAAATGACAAGTTAATTTTATTATAAAAAGAAATGACGATATAACCGTTATATATTTTTGATAACAAAACGTCCATCAGTAAATTGATCAATTGTTTTAATTTTTTTTTTGCACAATTAACGATCTTAATCCTAATCAATACGTGTTTGTAGTGTTATTAATTTCAGTAAACATCCATCACTCTGATATTTATTATATCCAGTTAACACTAATTACAGCCGTTTCGAACCCACCCTGCGAGCTAACTCAATCGCCACGTGATGGCACAAATCGGCTAACGTAAAATGGTTTACGTGTAATCCATCAGTTTGTCCGTGCTAGCCTACGGTCTATTTCCGTCCAGTAATCGACTTCCGTCCCTGTTATGAGGATTACTCAACTATTAACGATGCACCGGTGGGGCGACCGCCCTTGAGAAACGTGGTGCGGCTACGACGAAGGATTTAAGTGATAAATCATTTTAGGCACTCTTTACTGACGTGTAATACTGTTTGTATGTGGAATATTAGGTATTAAAAAATTATTATTAAGACGAATGTTTCAATATAAAGTTAAAAAAGCAAACATTGCATATCTGAATGGTTTATATTTCAACAACAATTTCAATGTTGCTTAGTAAATAACGTCACATTTACTAATAAATAAAGCTTACTTGTTATTAAAAATCAATATTAAAGTGTCTTTGAAGTAGTAATTAAAATTTAAAAAACGATATGAGCGTCGCAATGACCTATTTTTAGATAAAACTTAGAATAAAGATATCACTTGTTTGCATAGTTGGCTGGTTGGCCTTGAGGATGGCAGCCGGGTCGGCCTGCAGTACCAACTAGCAAGAGTTCGAATTCGATTTAATGCTTTTGTACATTCTCGTATGTCTAAATATGAATATTTAATATTAATAAATAGATTAATAAAATTATTTTGTATTATGTTTTCTTGGACTCTTATCATAAGATTTCATGTTATGGGTTCTAGGGTTCATTTCTCATCATGAACTTGGAACATAATGTTAATAACGTGTTAGTAACGTAGTGATTATTACTAAAAATGGTAAATATTGGACCTATATGCCCCAATAGTCATAGTCATATAAATAGAGTTATAGCGTACGTGCGGGTTTGACTATATGTGAATACGAATGTTGCGAGGTACATCCAACCTTTATATAATATTTATATAAATAAATAAAATTGAAGTGTATGTCTGTGATTTCGAAATAATTGATATTTTTAAGTTAATATGCTTAATTGCAAGTTTGAAGAACCATAATAACGATACTATAATTTTGGTTTTTTTTTTTGTCCGCGGCAGCCTTCGTAATGAATAAAATATATATAATCGAATTATTATTTCATTAAAATCGGTTAAGTCCATCAAAAGTAATTGTAACTTTAAATGTACGTCCATATACATTTACCGCTATTTTAGGATACTAAATTATTTTAAGGATTCTTCGAATTTCCCCCGGGAAACGATAAAAAGATTTGTTGTTGTTTTCCTTGCGTTAATATTATTACATTTTTATTTTTTCTACTATGCCATTTATAGTACAAATTTGAAACGGGTAATTCCACGGGAGAAATCTAATCCTCCAATGACATAAAGTTTAAGCCTACAATAGAATAACGTAACGCAACGTACGTGTTATTTTTTGCACACAAAAAAGATGATAATTCTCTAACACCAGCCAATCCTCAGAGAAATCATACGAATCACTCCAACGTCTATACTTTGTGAATATTTTAATAGAAAAGGTTGGATTATTTTGTAAAAGTAATAAAAAAATTACATAAAATTCTTAAATTTAGAATCAGAGATGATATTCCTAGTGAAATCTTGTTCGTTCTTTCACAACTTTACCCAAAAAAGAATTAAATTAATCTAGATTCTTGAATTTTGCAATTGGTGGTAGAGCTCTGTGCAAGTCCGTTTAAGTAGATGTCACCCACTCATGACCTATTCTACAATATATAATACTTAGTATCTGTCAAACAGCACTACTCAATATTGCTGTATGGTGGATACAACGTATGTAAGTATTGGCGGATGTG
Source organism: Nymphalis urticae (assembly GCA_905147175.2). Classification (NCBI taxonomy): domain Eukaryota; kingdom Metazoa; phylum Arthropoda; class Insecta; order Lepidoptera; family Nymphalidae; genus Nymphalis; species Nymphalis urticae. Next base: position 8,980,981 of record LR989998.1, on the reverse strand, counting down.
AAGAAGTTTGAAGAGTGAGTGAGCCAGTATAACTACAGGTACAAGGCACATAACATCTTAGTTACCATTGTTGGCAGGACCATAGGTGATCTAAGGAATGGTTAATATTTCTTACACCACCAATCTCTTTGAGGGGTGGTGACCACTTACCATCAGGTGGCCATACTTAATGTGAATGTCATACTTAATTTCGTTTTTCTTCTATGATTGTATTTACCTTTTCTAATTTGTCTTATACTCATACAAACAAGATTATTTTTTTATCTTGAAAGCAATTCATATTCCATAGCTCACAAAGCTTTAATAAATCTAATTAATATCAATTAATTAACATAAACATATTATATACTGATTACAAAAAAATGCAGCGTAGTTTAGAAACACAAAACGAATTAATACAACGAATTAATGTCAATACATTTCCTAGTAAAATTTTATACTCTTAATACTTAGCTTTTTAATGATGTAGTTAGTCCAATGAACATATTTTTAATAAAACAGAACGACGCGTCTTAAAGGTTGATATAGTAGAAATTCAAATTGCTTCGTTGCTGGCTATAATAATCAATAAAAATATAATTAATATTTAAGAATAACCGTTAACATATGGAAATCTTATTAAATGACATATAGACGAACAGATTAATTATAAGGAAGATTGTTTGGGTGCTGATCCAGAACGGTCTTTAAAGTACGAAAAAAAATATAACCTACTTAATTTCGAAAGAAAAAAATATCTATTTGAATTAAAAAAATCTCTCTTCTTCGTTTCTCTTTGTCGAGTATTGAACGCCGCTACATAAATATTTCCAATTCAAACCCAACAGACTTCCTAACGTATGAATCGAGGAGCCAAGCCGAAAGCAAAGTCATTAATTCTTCCGAGAAGAAATTAAAATCCGATACGACACAAATTTTCCGTCTTCCATTCGCAAATAATAAAATCTTATCTAAAATAATCGTATTACTAAAAATTAGACTCTATTCGTACAGCTTTAAGTGTAAAATTTAATTGCTTACGTATCGCGTTGCTCGTTCGAGTTCAAAGCGCACGTGAAGTTTCCAATTTAATTTGCCGAACACTCCTTATCTTTTTTTTCTTAGCATTTATCTCCATTTCATTACATTTAACAGTAATGTTTTCTAACGTTAGCCGCTAGTGTGCTTAATTTAGTGTTACCCTCTTTAGATTTTCACTATTTAATAATTTCTCCAAGAACTTAAAAGGGACGTTTTTTGAGCTTTTTAATGTCAAATATTATTACAATTTTTAAACATGTTTTATGTTTTACGTATAAAGTAATAAAAGGTACTAAATCTATGACTTATAAGTTAGACCTTTGGATTTTCCATCTGTATGATCTACTCAGATCCAATATTATTACCAGAAACTATAAAATGAATATCATCTAATGGTGTGGTGGCTTTGTGCAAGCTCGTTTGGGTAGGTACCACCCACTCATTTGATATTCTACCGCAAGACAGCAGTACTCGGTATTGTTGAGTCAGTGTAATTACAGGCACAAGGGACATAAAATCTTAGGTCCCAAGGTTGGTGGCGCATTGGCGATGTAAGCGATGGTCAACATTGCTTACAGTGCCAGTGTCTAAGGGCGTTGGTGACCATTTACCATCAGGTCTCGTCCGCCTTCCTATTCTATAAAAAAAAATCATCATTAACCCATTGGTGATTCGAAAGCAAAAATAAATATACACATTTTTGATAGTTTCCTATGATATAAGCCATTCATATAATAATAAAATACCTACATTGTATAACATTTTATATTACCTTGTACTTTGCAAGGTTTATATTTTATTGTTTTATGGTAATACTAAAAATTTTTATTCTGGCGATTCAGATACCCGATTACAGTTTTATAGCGTATACTAGTGTCAGACTCGGGTCTAGGGAATCAATTCAGAGCACATGTAGTGCTGAGTTGAGTTATGAAGAACATCTGTCAGAATAAAAATGTTGTTTGAAGAAAATGACATTAGCAGCACTCGCCAAATCGCTTCACGTGAATGAACGGTTCACGTGAATCTTGAATTTTGAAAAAACTTGGAACAATTTTCAAATTTAATAAAATTTTCATTCGGTTTTAATACTATGATGTGTTACAATATTTTTTTATTAATAATGTCCAGATGGGCGCTATATACCATGGACTATTTGATAATAATGATCAAATCCAGGCTGATTAGCTCAAATGCTAAAAAGCTGAAGATCAAGAGACTATAGTGTTACAAGAGATAACTTCTAAGACAGGTGTATGACATAATTATAAATCAGCTGTCGTTCTTTACTTGTTTTTCAAACGTTTTTTTGAGCTTGTACTACAATTGAATATATTATAGAAAATTAATGCAAACATTATTAAAATTCGAATCCAATCTTCTAACAATTTTTTGGGCACATGCCAAAGCACCTTCACCTTAACCGTTTCTAAGACTGAGCCAAGCCTATCTGCTAACAAAATCTTCACTTCTATGCAAAACTTTTTCCAGCACGCCACATTGAGTCGTATTGCCTTTAATGAGATGTTGTCGAAGTTAAACTCTAGGTCCTTACTATAAGATTTCATTTACATTGCAGATAATTTCAGAATGTAATAAAATTTGTCTAGCATGCACCATTTCTCTCGTCACCCTCAAGGGATATTGCGAAGTGCGTTACGGGATAACTACGGAGAGAGACTTTTGGTGGAATTGCCGGTTCGGTACTTTTATGTTGACAGGTATGGGACGATTTTGTTGAATTATATCCTTGCTCGACCATAACGGAAATATTAATGGAAGAACATAACGTCATTATATAATGGTAATACTTTGAATTTTGACAATGTCCTTGTTTTAATTCTGTCTGCAGAACGAATAGAAGATTTGGTTGAAAACATTTTAAGTAATACTAATACGTATTTAATATTACAAGAACTATTAATAATTATCATACATGAAAATATTAACATTGTTATAGTTTTAAACATCCATAAATTTATTTTTTATGTTAACATCGATTTATGTATGATCAAGTGTCTATTAGAAACAAAAGAATGTTGTTTATTACGCCGTACCGTACCGTAACAGCCTGTGAATGTCCCACTGCTGGGCTAAAGGCCTCCTCTCCTCTTTTTGAGGAGAAGGTTTGGAGCTTATTATATTACGCAATTTACGCAAATTAACACCTTTAAAAAAAAGTTTACTCATAACTCATACGGCGAATCTGTTTAGCTATTATATTTATAAAAGTGTTTATGTAACGAACTCGGGATGTTTTTATAACAAATGTGATTACATTTTAATTCAGCATACTTCATTTGGTTCTATCTCTGAGCGCTGGACGGTCGCTCGTATATATTTTACGTGAGAATTATGGCCTAATTATTCATAGGTGACAGTTATGTATGATGTCTCTTTGAATTAAGTTATTTTTACGAGGGAAGTTTTGTAAACAATTGTACATATTTATTAGTGAAAACATTTTAAGGACTATAATTAAAATTTTTACACTAAATTATAAAATAATTTATTTTTAGCAGACTTTAACAAAATATGGTGCTCCATGTAACAGTTTTTTTTAAGATTTAAAATATAAATATCATAGTATTTTTTATAATGTATATATAGGTGAGAATTTAAGTATTTTATGTCAGAAAACGCAAGGCTCTCTAGGTTTAAAGCTGTTAAAAAATAACGAAAATATACACGTACTAAACCCAGAATAATTCTTGTTCACATAGAGGCTGTTACCGCTAAGTTATACAGGTGCAGCTTTGAATTGTGGACGACGATAAATTCTATCTGTGGAACCGAAATGATTTCAATCTATATATTTATCAAATCTATCTTGTATTTCATTATTTATTTTCTTAATACATTTATTTTGCTAAGTACTTTTTGCATATAAATGCATATTAGTCCTATGATATCTTTAAAAATAGAACAAATATTATATCACAATAATAACAATTTACTTTTTCAATGTATTAGAAATGATATAAAAAATATATACGCTATCATATATTTGGAATCTAGTCAGGTTGGTAATACAATAGACCGTTACACTATATACTATATACATGACTATATTAATTCGTCTCGTCTTTTTCATAACGGAGTTATTTCACTGACATCATGAATGATATTACCAATATCTCAGGTACGATACTCTGTTTTTCCACGAGGTAATACTACATATTATCTTGGCAGATTATTATTTATTTATAATGGATAAAACAGGCTCACACTGAAGTATCTTATATCATAAGTTCTTATGTCTTGGAAAAACAATGAATTATGCTACAAGTATCTATTGAATTTCTATTCCATTGCGTAATTAAATGGAGACTTCATTCATTAATTCACTATTGATATATAGCTTGATATCAGAGGCACATCGAGTAACATATTGAAGTCCATACTGTGTTTGCATTAGAATTATAAAATTAAAGCTGAACCGTTTTGTATTGTAAATTATTGTATGCAATGTTTATATAATTGTATCCATTTTTTCGAACGAAACGATACAAAGTGCGCTTTTACTATGTAAATAAAGACCATTTTAATTTTTGCAGTTAGGTCTGCTAATATGAGTGAGTGCTTAATAACATTGGAATCACTTGCATTTAAGAGAACTTCATTTTCAAATATCGTTCTGTGGTCTGCCTTCTTTTTATACCTTAATTGATATTTTAAATGAACTTATAATGTGGAACTATAACTTACTGTGGAATGCTTTGCCTGAGTCCATATTTCCAGATAATTACAATGTAGGTGTGTTCAAATCCAGGTTAAACGGGTTCCTTCTGGGCAGGCGCGCTCCATCCTAGACCGTGACTTTGCTTAAGATCAGGCAAGTCAACGGTCAAGCGTTTGCCTATTAATGGTAAAAAAAATGTTAATTTGTAATAATAAACTTTGATTAGAATTTTACTATAATCAGTGTATTCAAGTAAATCCAATGTAATTACATCACGTAGTATTTTATGTTACAGCTATGGAAGCAAATTTTGATTTTGATGATTACAATAACATTTTATCTTTTAACATTCAAATCACGAACGACAATCTGAAACGAAGAAGACAGATTTTTTCCTATTGGTATTTGATTATATAGATCTTTTTTTATGGAGGCTTTAACATCATAATGCAATCACCAATGTACCAGAACAATTGATTATTTGAACTTATCTGCTGAATTAATGACACTTGAAGGAATTTCGCGTCCGTAGATATCACATAAAAATTAAGTAGAGGAAATATTCGAGCTCAGATCATTGTTATGTAATTTTGATGTTAATAGTGATGAAAATTTAAATGATAATACCTTTGTCCAATAATTGTCTTGGACGCTGACCTAAGCCTTGTAGTAAATTTAAGGAAATTTAACATTAACAAGCTTAGACTGTCACTCATATGACATGTATATATATATATATATATATATATATATATACATGTCATATGAGTATATATATATATATATATATATATATATATATATATATATATATATATGTATATATTTAATATAATTTATGTCCGTAAAAACATAAATAATTTTCATAAAAACGTACGTAATAATACGTGAAAGGAACAAACATAAACTAGTCTTTTATGCAACTATACTGAGTTAGTAATTGCATTGGGCTATGTATACCTTACAAGAGTATCCTAGAAAACGTTCAAAAACATTCAATGGTAAAGCGCTTTCAAATTGCTTGGGTCATATAAAGACTGTTTTTACCTGAACCTTACGTTTTACTTTTATTAATTCTCTCGGCTCCCAAAACTCATATGAACAAGTTTATAATATTGATTTTCCAAATTCATATCACTAGCCGTATGTCTTACGTTTCTTATACATCGTTAGCATTATGTATGATACGGAATATGTATTTATTCCAGTATATAATACGCTTACCGTTTGATTGGACGGTTCATGTAACTCGATCGCCTGAGGCGTAACATAATTTCTGGTATTTCCTTGTACATTTTATAGAAAACTAGTTTCCGCCAACGGCTTCGCCCGCATGTGGGAGATGGTTGTTAGGTACCTTTTTAGGGTACAGTCCTTGACAACGTGCAAGAACATTTTTATGATGATTAGTTGAATAATTACGACGTGAAATCGTAACAAACAAACTCGTTTTCGCATTTATATTATAGTTAGGATTAAGTTGTATATTATATTTAACCTTAAAACGTTTCATTTAACATGTATTCTCAAGAGTAAGTTAATCCAAATTAATTCGGAAATATGTTTCGTTACTACAAATAGAGAAATGGTTAATATGCTTACATAGAATAAAGTAATAAATAAATTCACTAGCTTATATGTTATTTAATGAAATGTTGTTGAATATGTTAGTTAGTGAAAATCATATTTTCGTGAAAATCATAATCGTATTTTAATCGATTATTCAAGCCGGGGAAAATACTACTAATTTTTAAAGTGCTTAATTTATGTTTCTATAAATTCGTCTCATGCTCGAAAGTTAAGGAAAACATTGAGAGGAAACCTGCATGTGTTAGGTTGAGACACATGTAGACAAACTGCTACATGTGTTTCTCGCACTGGATTAGCGTGGTGGAACAAGCTACAAACCTTCTCCTCAAAAGAAGAGGAGTCCTTAGTCCTTAGCAGAAAAACATGGAACTGCTGTTATTGATTTTAAGATGACATGATTGTAAAGCTCTTAATTATTAAATCTTAATTCGACAAGTAATATGGAATTTCGAATCTATAGGACAATTTAACAGTATTTCTTCAAAACAATATCTTTCAGTTTCACTTATCTTTTTCGTATTTATTATCTCAGTATAATCGAAATTGGTTCTTACCTTATTGTGAAACAAAATCAATGAAAAGAATAAATCAAAGAAATAAATATTTTTCCTGCTAAGCCTATTTGAAGAAATTAAGTTTATATAAGATAAATAAAAACCTCAAACATATGACCTCTATTTTGAAGTCAGTTATTTTTGTTTTATTGTTAGTAAGAACATAATAAAATCTCAATGGCTCTTCGGTAGTATATTCGCTGGTTTGACTTTTATCCCTTAATAATCTCTTCTCGGAGAAACTAAACGCGTTGGGGCAAAATAGAAAGAAATTGACACATCCCTAAAACCTTCTAAATAATTTTTGACTACTTTGTTTAATCCGTGATTCTAAGAAATAATTTAAGATTTAAAATTATTTACTTGTTTCTAAAGAATAATCTTGTAGATAAATGGTAGTAAAATCAAGCCGGGCTTGTGCTATAAGAATATTTTGTAAATTGAAGAATTGAGTCAATATTTACCAATATCAAATAAGTTAACTCTGATTCTCATTTCCCGGCTTAAGTGAAGTGTAGTGACAAAACCAAAAAAAAACTTTTTTATCTTTTAAATTTAGTAATATTATATAATAATAATTAAGAAAATGTCCTTCTGATCAAAGCATTTGCCACCGTCATCTCAGCTCGAGAGTAATCGGGTTAAGGACCTACAGCTTTACGTGCTTTTTCAAAGTACGTTCTCTAAAATTGCTAACATATTAACAATGAGTTGCTACTGAAAATTTAATGAAACCCATTTTAACCTTTATTGGTCAATTCCGATTTTTAAAATTGGATCTTCGAAATATTGAGCAATATAAGCCACAAGTAATTTACAAATAAACTACAAGATTAGTCCCCGTTAACCAATTTTTTAACCTTATTTAACGTCTCGTCTTGTGACAAAGTACAAGTAATTTATGGATAATTAATATTGGATATATATATTATTATAATTACTCTGTTCGAAATTACTGGAGTTTAATTCTATGTAAGGTAAACATTGAGAGAAATCCTTTCAAAACGTTTACGGATGAAGTGTTTAAATTAAGATATAACTTTGATAAGAATATTACAATATAAATTGTAATTTGAAACGTAGTAGTTATAAACTGTTTTATAATTAAAATTAAATAATGTTATAATTAATGTAAAGTGAATTTATAACACTCGTAAAAGAAGAATAATTCATTTGTTTTTTTTTAATATTTAAGTTATTGCTACCATTATAGTTTATAGTTCATAATTTATAGTTATAGTTTCTATTAATCACTTTTTTATTCAGATGTTGTTGTTAATTGAATTATTAAATTCAGAATAGCAATGATTGTTAGCCGACATCTTCACAGGAATGAATAACTAGTCACAATTTACCTGGTAACTTTAGACACTGGGACTCTTTGCCTTAGATATAAACGTCGTAACTGACAGTCGTAAGTGACAAATCAAAGATTGATATAGACTTTAATTATTGTTAAAATGCTATCGCTCTATGTAGTATCCGTTACAGATTGAACTCGGCCAAAACTTTTTTACTTGTATAAATTTACAATACTGAAGGGAAACTTTACAAAGTTCGAGTGAGACATTTAATGCCACTAAATTTAGTAGTATTAGGGCGATGAATTTATTGCTAAGCGTGAATCGGGGAAAGAATCACAATGAAATAAATTTCTCCGTCCAATAACAAAGAATGAACGCTTTTGGGAAGTATCTTTCAGCTTATCAATAAAATTTACAGCGTGGCTGTAACATACGGAGAATTTAAAGGTGTTTTGTTACGTAAAGGTAGCTGTGAAATATGAAACAAAGTTTGGAATTACCTTGTAATTAAATTATTGGGAAGTAAGTGAAAATTTTAAATGAAAGTATTTTTTTCCGAACAGCGTCGCTATTTTTTCGAGTTAAAAGACGAGTCAGTAACTAAAATACGAACAAATTGCTAATATTAAAAACAAAAAAATATTAATGCTTGTTTTTGTTAGTCCACGCTTAAACGCATGAGCGTTCACACTTCAAGCAGTATTTCTCTAGCAGTAACTGTCTCTGTCTGTGTCTTCTAACCATTGACTATGGCAAATAAAAAAAAACTTAAAAGGCAACGCATGCAAGATCTTAACAAGTACTGATGTATTCCTGTTAAAATTTAGGCCATGGTGGCCAATTTTAAGAAAGATTAGATAACTGCCACGAAAGGCTTTACATGCTTTTCGAGCCACGGAAATGTACACATTTCCTCCTTCCAGACTCCGTGCTACGACTAAAATTTTACCAGAGAATTCAAGGGATTGAACCAGGCCGTCGGGATCTGTAGCCTTAAATGTAGATACCAGACCAACGAGGTAGTCAACTAGTATTATCATAATGTTAAATAGTTATTATTTCCGGTTAGCAAATGTTTAATATCTCAATGGTTAAAAAAATAGCACGAGTAAAAAATAATTTTACAGTCGTGCAAAACCGGGTTGGATAGCTAGTATAATATATTTCCGTTTCCGAGAAATTGTTAAATACGAATAGAGTTTAAAACAGTGTTAAATCTTGAACGGAAGTTTCCGTGTTCGCTGTTTTAAACGAAACTTACTGCTAGTGTTTTTACTTCAGTGCCAGTTGTCGGAATAGATTGATGTGGAATATTTTTCATGTTTTCACCCTCTCGACGAAGGGTTGTAAATGAAAAAAAAAACAAAATTTCCATATGCAATACTTTACAAACTTTGTTAAAATGTACAGTACACACTTACTTTCTCTTAATATAATACACACGAATCTTTACTATAGGACATTATCAAAATAATTTAAAAAAACAAAGAAACTTTTTTTTTTTAATATCAGTGAAACCAAAAACTATAAAACAATTGGGACACATATTATCTGTACCTCCGCAAGATTCTAACCCCTCGTAAGAAATCGTGGAATACTAGTGGTGCTATCTTCTCATGACGCATACAAAGGCTACATCGCATGCCAAGGTACGCAATTTGTGTCACTGCGTCGGCGAAATAAGTAATATGGGAATTTTAAGGGACTTCCTTTTGCTCTCACAGTCATAAGCTTGACCGGCATGAAAATCTTCAAAACAAAGAAGTCTCGTAAACAAGCTAGTAGTAGTAAGTTAAACATAATACCTGCTAACCTAAAATTGCACCACGCCTCACACGCGTTCGACGCGAAGGGCGAATACCTTATAATTTTTGTTAACATTTACACAATTTAAACATTTAGTTTTTATCTAAATTTATTATATAATACATTTTTTTACAATATGTGTAAAAATTTATCATAACAATAACATTATTGCTTTAACTTTATGTATTATATTAATTACATCTCTTATAAAAATAGAATAAACGAGGATTTTCTAAGTTATGATTTCGAATACTACCAATCGAATATTACAAAGAACAAATGAATAAATAATTATATTACATTATTTCTCGAAAGACAGTGTGATTTTTAATTTTAGGTTTCTTTCGAGCTCTGGAACACTGAGGAATTTGATATAAAGATAACGCCTATTTTGGCATTAATAGTTTTTGTACCGATTATATAAATAAATAAAAATTGAGATTATTAAGTAAAACAAAAAGTTATTTTTAAATATTCCAACTTCATTTCTATTTTAGTAAAACTTGCCATTTTTATTATTGAGTGCAATACAGTTTTTATTTACCTCTTAATATATTTTTTATATTTTATGTTTTCTGGGTTTATGTAAATTCTTAAACATATTTGAAGACATTTTTTCACGTGTTCTCGTAGTACAGATACGTAATCACGCCCTCAAAACATCGCCCCGAAATGTCCCTAATAAAATACGATATTAACCCTTGCCGTTACATTTACACGCTCATAAGTTCCGGATTAAAAAAGGGGGATGTTCAGTGAATGGGAAGGAACGGGTGAGAAGGGTCGATGTGACCTCTCTAACAATTATTAACTATGTCCCTGTATGGATACTGGTTTCTTTACATATATTCATGTAAAGTTTATTTTTTTTAAATATATATTTGTTATTCCGTATTTGTTCATAACTTTTTTGCAGCGATTTTTATAATCATCACAATTGTTTTTTTGGGTTGGCTTTTTAAGTAGGTCAAAAACGTACTCTTGGGCAGATAAAGGATAATGTATAAGCGTAGGATCTTATAACTCTTTTTTTATTACTATATAACTCGTAATTGATACTGTCTCGATTAAAACTCGAAAGCTATATTATATATTTTTATAAGTTTTTAATTGTTTTAAGAGAATTTTCACAAATATTTACGGAAACGAAAACAGTTTCTAAGAAAGGCTGGCAAGTTCGCGAACAATTAACGAGTTATTTCAAACAAAATTTAAGTCCCCGTGTTTTGCGACCGCGGGCGTGTTGCCCATTAAATTTTAAGTAAATAGAAACATTACATTATATCATAGATAAAGATAGTAATATGTTGGGTTTTTATTAATTGTACTTTTATGAAAATTAGAAGTAGTTATGCTTGAGCAATAAGGTTTAATTAAATTTGGTAATGTACATTATGTTTTATTATTGACTGCCAGGTCTCAGATAAGTAGACGTCACCCAATAAATTATCCCACAGTGTTCTTAAAACCTATAAAACCGGCGTTTATATTTATCATATATTATAATATTTGTTTATAAAACCTTAATAAATATTATTGAAAGAATGAAATTATCCGCTTTAATGATTTATGTTAAAAATGAGTTGTTCTAATAGATAAACCTCTATGTCGCTTTAACAATCTCGTTCTGACCAAATTTTGGCGACGGTAAATAATTGGCTCATTGATCTAGTTGCTAGTTTATAAAGCTGTTGATCTGAAAGTTGGGTACGAATCCAGGAATCGGCATAATAAAATAATACTTTTCATATACAAGATATTTTCAGTAGCCGCCCGGAGTTGAGAAGTGTTGTTAACCTTCATTGAATAGGTAGCACACTATGATATCTCCTACGCTTCTATTGAGATTAGCCGAGATTAGCCACAGAAACCTAAACTGAGGAAGATGGCAGCCAGGATGGCCTGGCCGTACGCTTTAGAGAATAGTGCAGGCGGAAAAGAGCGAAAACACCTTTCACTCCCTGAAGAGAGAACGCTGAACGTGATTTCTTATATCGATACAATCTCAAAACCTTTTGATCCGTGCCAAAGATCTTCTTTGCGCAGTGCAGTTACTTTAGTGGGTAAAATCCCACTTAACCCGTTTCCTTTCCAAGAGCCCGTGTACCTTTCTGAAGGTTTCCACTGAGTAATAAAAAAATATCGATTCCGTTCTGCATACAATGGGGTGGTTATGACCATTCGCAGGCGTTTATTATCTTATTGTCTGTGAAAGAGCAACGATTTTTAACGAAAATATCAAATATTTTATACACGTGACAATGAAAATGTAAATACTAATTATTATCAGACTTCGTACTTGACTGAGTGCCAGCAGCCTGCCAACACGTATTGAACTTGGCGATTCATTTAAAATTTTACTAACAGTCATATTTTGTACAAAGAAAATATTAAAAAAAAACCGCTGTACAAGCTTTGTATTTTTTTCTCTAATGACATTTTTAGCACATGACATGACATTTATTGTTGTACATAAATCCCTTGTTGGTTTAGTTGGTAAATTCTCCAATCCCAAGGGCATGATGTCTGAAACATGATAAGTCAAGCCGCGGTTATAAACCACGGGTTGGGTTAACAAATCATAATTGGCTTTTTCTTTTAAGTTATTCTGAATAGCTCGCAGTAAAGGAGTGCTTACATTCCCAAAACTTCAAAAGAACATAAAGCTCTTTATCCTGCATCTGATCTATCCACCGGATGTGTGAGATCATTTTCCCATATCGCTTAATCCTAATCGAATAAGAGAAAATGACGGACGTGCACAAGAGTACACTATTTAAAAGAAAATTTATTAACAATTATGTATTTTTTATATTATACTTTATTATACAAAACAAATTATAATTATCCGGGTCTGTATCTGATAGATAATATTCTTATATACATATATCTGTTTCATTTACCTTTATTTAATTATAAATAAGTCGGACATAATATTGAGTCTCTTTCATATTATTAAGATATATATATATATGAGAAATAGGTTTCTATGACACCGCACATAATACACCCTGTATTATCGTATTAGTGAAAAAGTCTCATGTTTACAATTTCTTTTTTAAATTAAATATTTATACATTTATCCAATTCTTTGATGTAAAAAATTCATATAGTTTCACATTTACATATTTAATTTACAATAAAATTACTATGCGGATGCAAAACCAGTATGTTTAACATCAGCACACAGTTGCGGATCTTATTATGATCTTGTTTTATAGTATGTAACAATATTAACTAGAAAAATAAGTAATATCTCTCTTAGATTTTTTTAAAAGATCAACAAAGCCATGTTTATCGTCAGGTTTAACTTTAAATCTCTCTTTGTACTACCACTAACTCTTGCCTCTAAATTCTGTCTAAATAGAAGTGGATGTGTTGAATTTCCGCTGAAGTTATATACACACTTTGCAGTGACATGGGATTAGCTCCATTATAAATAGTGTGGATTATTAAAAATTACCTAGAAATTAGCTTAGCATAACATATTTTCTTTACAATGTTTTAAATAAATAAAGATATAGTGAAGCTTTAAATCAACAACCTCGGTTAAATTACCTTTCTGTACACCGAGACCTGCACATTCAGTCGAGGCTTAAAGTCGAGATTGTTTGATAAATTGTAATGGAATTCGGATACTGGTATATTATTTTCAAAATTAATATTATGTATTTGAAGTTTGTACATATTTGCTTTTTTCAAAAAATGACATTTTGTGTATGGAAAAAACGATTAGATATGTTAAACAATTTATAAACGTGTTCCTAAAAAAACCATTGTAACAGATCTATAGGTCGCATCGCGGTCTGATTGGCGCGATTATCGACCGGGCATCGAACCGAAACTACAGCACAGCAATCACTATACTCGCGGAATCATTTGGCTTTGTCAGCCGGAACGAAGCGAATCACTTATATCTGTCAATAGGGTGACCATAAAGTTGGGTTTATGTATTTTGTTTATATATATACGCTTTAATTTATTTCTATAATTATCTAGAGATCAAAGACATCATTTTTAGGGAGGTCACCACTCACCCACTAGTTTCATGTTAATACAAAACTACAATGTTTTGTGTCCACAAGGTTTAGGAGACTCAACAATTTATGCCTAATAATGAGCATTGGCTCGAAATGTAATAAGTAAGACGTCATGTCTTATATATATCGCAGGTATATTGTCAAAGCCGAACAGCTTGCTTCGAAATCCTACTATACTTTAATCCGACGACGTGACGACGACGACGTGACCAACTATATTTAATCAATATATTTTTTTAAATTAAATTCGATGTTATTTGAGTTTATATTATTGTATTATAAGTTATATCCTTTTATTTAATTGTTTGTATCAGTAGTATGAGAATGTCTCTTTTTATTTTTTAATGATGCGGACCCTGATGCCGATAGAACATTGCCGCTCAATAGATTCAAACAATGAAATGAAAATCCCGCGATATTTCCATGCAGGTCTGAACTGAGGGTAGAGCGATGCAATCATAAAAATAAATACAATTCTTAAATTTAACCGACATTGCTACTTTTTTAAAGGCATTAATCCTGGGTGGGTAGTAATAGCCAGTGAATGTCCCACTGCTGGGCCTCTAAATTAGATACATGCAGGTTTCCACGATGTTTTCATTCACCGTCAAGCACTAGATGAATTATAAATACAAACTAAGCACATGAAAATTCAGTGGTGTTTGCCCGGGTTTGATCCCACGATCATCGGTTAAGATTCATTGGGCCATCTCGGCTTATTAGTTGTTGGTATATATGACTTATTTGATGTTCTGGAGGATTTATCAGGCTAAAAGCTATTATTGTAACTTGAAATTGTAGAAGGAACATGCTGTAAAATTTAATTAAGGACAATATGCAATTTATATAAAGCTATATATTTTATTCGTTTTATTTTAAAAAGTAACTATGAAGTATAATTTCAAATATTTTTGTAAATAAAATTACTAAAGTGTTGCTAAGTTAAAAAAACAAATAGATTTATGTACACAACATAAAATAAAATAAAAAAAGGCGTTGACTAAATTGCACGTACATTTAAATCAACTGCTTGTTACATTCATAATAATTAAATATCAGCAATCGGCTCTACCTTAATTACAAGGTAAAACGAATCGAATAAAACTGAACGATTCAAAATCTTTATCGAAGTCGATATCGTTTAGAGCAATAACAATAATCACACTGATCACGCGCTACTGATTTTAGATAAAGAGGAATAGAATTCGAAGCAATTCCCTTTAAAAATCGGCGGCCATAAACCCGGCACGTTTTATCCGGAACCACAGTATTTGCTCAACCAAATCCGTATCGCTGTTCTGTATTTACATGCTGCACTTAAAATGCCTTATAAAACTTTGGAAGGAATAAATTGTTTCTGTGATGCAGTTAGCATGTAAATAATCTATGTATTGATAAACCATTGTAATGTTTAAGGCTTTTTTTGCAAAATATTGTAGCAATTTAGAGCACCAAAACAAGCAATATGATTTTAAAAAAATCTCCTTACTTATTATCTTTGCAATTGAGTTTTTCTCTAAAATATTATTATGTATGTATTTATATAAGAGCCAAAACTATTTTCCAATTAATTATTCAATTGGTTAAAGACATAAGTTATGATTGGTTCAGTCTGTACGCCTGACAACTTCCATACAAAATTTCATGATTGAAATAACATAACATAAGGCAAACAACACCTTAACCCTCTTCACACGCGAACAAAGGCACGGGCTGTAACTTGTAAGAATTATTATTAATATCATTTTGTTGGAAACGTTTAAACATGTTTTTCTTACTCAGCTGAACTTATTAATAAGATAACATAAGAAAACGCACAAAGTTTGTTAGTAAAAATATAATAAAAATTCTAGTGAACGCATTTGATTACGCAAACAGTAGATGTGCGGCTTCTAAATGGAATTGACGTACGCTGAGTACTGACGAAGAGTAAACAGTTGACGTAACGGAATTTCCGAAGCCTAGACTAACAAAGTAGCTAGAAAGGTAGAGAATTGGTAAATACACAAACATATAGGTAATCTATCATTTGTGTATCTGTGCACAATTAAACTGGTATTAAAGTCTTATGAATTTACTTATATGAAAATATACAAGCTAAAATTAAATAAAAACAGTATTGAGCCCATAATCAATTAATATCATGATTAAAAAATATTTTGTGTCATTTATTATAATAATTATTAAAAATATACATCTATTCAAGTTGTATTAAAGCAATAGCATCAATCTAATCAATAAATACTGCAATTGTTATCTTAAATAAGCAAATGGAAAACAAAATTTAATTTATTGAAAATAAGTTACATTACAAAGGTAAAACATGACAACTATCTAAATAATCTTTGCTCACCCATAATCGGTCCAAATCATACTATAAAAAAAACTGACAAATAAAATTAAAAGATGACGTCAGCAATTCAGTGCCTGATTTTGATTGCGCGTGTTCGAAAAAACGTGGCCGAATGCTCAATTGGACGAAGGAGTGGCGAGTCACAGTGAGCAACAGGAGTGGTATATAGTAAGCAATCGTTTAATAGTCCCCATTAGCGTATCAAGGCCCCTCGTTCCACTTCCCATCGTGCATCCTAACTTCATGCATTCGACCGTGAAATGACACGCGTTACTGGACTTGGATGTGGCATTGATAATGTTTGAGTATGATTACTAATTTGCTTATTGTAAACACGTATTAAATGTTTCCATAATTAATCCATAGTTTATGTAATGTCAATGTAACAAGTTTAAATTTGCAAAAAAGTATATTATTTATAAATGTGTTATTAGTAAAGTTGTATACGCATTCGCATATAAACGCATTCGGGCTACAATCGCGATCATACGTTTTTATTGTTTTGAAACCGGCTCGTAGAATACGGCATATTTTATCAACTTTTTTCTCTTAATCGTGCCGATAAAAAATATTTAATGATTATGAGTTTGGTATTTTTAAATAAAAGTTCTTATAGTTTGCGAGGCATAAGTTATTGTTCCCACGATTACATAGCTCAGTAGACTATATTTAGATATTAAAGAAGCAAGATTATTTGCTCCTACCTCGTTATTTGCTCTTACTCGTGATAAAACTATTCTTAGTCGAAGCGCTATAAAGCGCTATAAATAATTGTTATTTGAAATGAAGTACGTCATACTTAAAAATCATATTGATAATATAGCGTAAGAAAAATCATTTTAATTGATGCATTAACTATAGATACAGTACAACTATGCTATTTACATATAATGACAAAGGTAAATATATTGTATTATATTAGCTTATTACGAGAAATTATATTCGCTTTATTTAAATATAAAGAAACATTTGTATTTGGACTAAAAACACTTTTAATTTTAATTCTCTGTGAATTATTCTAAACAAGACATTCTGAATTTTTGTTAGAAGTTTGTACCGAAGTCATGAATCTTTACTTGAGACTGCTGTCTTGAATTTAAATATGTTTCCTCTTGTTTATCTCAGATTAATTTTAAATTGGAATCTTTATTTTTATTTATAAAATCTATAAATATAAAAAATGGGTCTCCGAGCAGATGCAAAACATTAAAATTGATGTTTACTTAATTAAAATAATTTATACTAAAAAGAAACTATAAATAAATATGAAGCTATAAAAATGGTCTGTCAATAAAAGAATAATATATTTTATTATTGGAATATATAACAACAAATTTAAAATTATACGATAATATATAACAATAAGTAATACAGTACGCGCCATGCGCGCACTAGGAAGCAAGGGCGGTGATGGAGATGGACTGAACGGCGTAAAAGAACGTCACAGCATAAGACTCGGTCACCACTTTAATAAAAAAGTTGTCTTTATAACATTTTAATAAAAATGTTTTTACATAAAATTTTGTTAATAATATTGATTGTTATAAAGATTCGATTATAAAAAGCCTTTATTATAATGGCGTATCCAAGCAAAGCCATGTAATAATGATAACGTATCCAAGCATTATTGGCTCCAGGATGGTTCAAGTTTGATAAGTGAATAGTTGTCGTCTACTCGCTTCTAACTCCGTAAGTAAACCGGGCCGCAACACCAACTTTGTCCTTTACTTAATACATTGCTTTGCCATTTCAAAGATATAACGAAAAAGTTATAAAGTACAATTAAAATAGCTGTACCCGTGTGCCGTGTCGTGTCGTGTAGTTTTATTCATCGCTTACGGAATGTATTACTTAAACAATGTTATTTTGGTTTATTTTTTATGTAACTGTTGGAGGTCCGTTTTAAATAAATTGGCTTAGTTAGGTCAAAAGAGTTTTTTTTAATATATTCATTATTAAGCAACACACGTTAAAATAATTTAATACAATTCGTCGTATCAGTCGTTCGCTCTTGACAGAGTGGTCGTGGTTGACGATGATGCATCGTTTTTGGCTAATGTAGCCCCCGCTATGTGACTCCATTTGATGCGGTCTTCAGCATCTCTAAAACATTGGATTATGGAGGTCTGTGTTGTAGCTTTTATAATGTCTGTCCAACGCTTGGGTACTCGACCGCGCGACCGCTTGCCTTCCACTTGCCCTTGGACAACGAGTCGTTCCATAGAGTGTTCATTTCGAACAATGTGTCCGAAGTATTTGAAAATTCGTGTTTGCACAGTCGACGATAATCTTTTTTTGATTTTTAGTTCCTCCAAGATCGAGATGTTAGTCCGAAATGCTGTCCAAGGGATCCGCAGCAGTCGCCGCCAACACCACATTTCGAGTGCGTCAATACAATTAAAATAAAAAAATAACATTATATTAAGGAATTATATAGTAATTGATAAAAATACAAAATAAACAAAATTTTAAAATACATTATTTTAAATAAAATAAAATAATTTATTAACTTTTAATCG
Source organism: Nymphalis urticae (assembly GCA_905147175.2). Classification (NCBI taxonomy): domain Eukaryota; kingdom Metazoa; phylum Arthropoda; class Insecta; order Lepidoptera; family Nymphalidae; genus Nymphalis; species Nymphalis urticae. The sequence continues at coordinate 8,962,113 of LR989998.1, read as the reverse complement.
AACTGAATCTTTTGTAAAATTGGAATGCTTTCAGTTCCTCGTTTCGAATGGCTTCCGTGTTTGCAGTTGCAGTACTATTCTAAACAAGATCCTGGGCAGAGCGAAATTAGTTCAATTGTGCCGTCCTGGACAATGGCTCGGAATTGAGGCGTATTTAGGAACATTTCGGATGGATCCCACGTGATATTTTGACCTAACCAAAATTAAATTTGTTTAATTATTAACTAATACTTAAATTTATATGAAAATAGATGACGTGGCTTAGTGGTTAGGAAATGTTAATGTTCACAGTAGATTGCGTGTTCAAACTCGGACATCAATACAGTATTCATACACAAAAATTAGATAATATTGTATTGTCTAGAAAAAAATTGTATTAGAATCTACGACGGCGACGATATTTTTAAAGAATAGGCTGCATTCTAATTATTTATTCTGCATTAAATTTATTTAACCACGAGTATCAATAGATTCTATGGACAGGCTCAAGTATGATTATATATATTTATAGAATAGGTAGGCGGACGAGTATATGGCATAGACATTGGCATTTTAAAAAAAGTTGACTATCACTTATATCGCCAATGCACCAACCAACCTTGGGAACTAAGATGTTATATCCCTTGTGCCTATAATAACACTGGCTCACTCACCCTTCAAACCAGAACACAACAGTACCAAGTACTGCTGTTTTGCGGTAGCATATCAGAAAAATGGGTGGTACCCAGACGAGCTTGCACAAAGCCCTACCACCAGTATAGTATAATATAGAGTTTAAGTTATGACAAGATTATTTCATTTTTTTTTGTTTCTTCAAAGTTCGTGTTGAAATTGAAAGTTTTTACACTTTAAAAATACGAGATAAGTATATTATATTCCATATTTATAGATATCTTGTTTAAAATATATTTCATACCAAGGATATTTCATTTTAATAAATGAAAATTGGCCTGAGCTCGTGTCTGTTTCCTGCCGACACAATAAAACGTCCTATTTAACGGCCTTTACAGTTTTTTTTTAATTATAAAAGAAAAAAGATTATTTTAATTATATATGTGCTATATATTCGTACATATGTAATACCTGCCTAATCGTCGTTAGTTCTCAAAGTATAGTTTCCTTTACTACGTCTCAGGTTACGTACTGCAGTTCAATTGCATGCGACTGGAACGAGCTTCTAATTTGAATGACAAAGGCGGCTGCATGCGCGCGAATAATTGACTCCAAGACGAATTAGTTGTTGCTTTTGATGCGAGTCAAGATGGCGTCTGCTTAAGCTCATCATCCTCTGAATATAAAGATTTGATAACACATTGCAATACGATATTCGTAGGAACGACTTTCGATATATTCAGGAGATGTATAAGCGTAACGGTGAAATGTTTTGCTAACGTTATAAGTTATTCTATGACAAGATCTACATCTTTGTAATCTTGGAAGCCGAGATGGCCTAGTGGAACGTAGAACGCGTGAATCTTAGCCGATGATCGTGGTTCACCCGGGCAAGCACCACTGAATTTTCATGTGCTAAATTGTGATTATAATTCATCTCGTGCTTGATGGTGAAGAAAAACATCGCGAGGAAACCTGCATGTGTCTAATTTCATTGAAATACTGCCACCCCGCATTAGTGCAGCTTGGTGGAATAAGCTCCAAACCTTCTCCTCAAAAAGGGAGAGGAGGCCTTAGCCCAGCTATGGGACATTTATAGGCTGTTACTGTGACTTCATCTATGTTAGATTTAATTTGGATTTCTTGCTATTTTGGCGTATTGCCAGGTTAGATAATCGTTCAACATATTTTTTTAATTCGATTTATTTGCTGTAAACATAATAATAATATTCTCCGGACCGCTTTCGGCCACGGCGGCCAATCTCAAGAGAGATAAGCCAACTGCGCTGAACATATTATAGTGCATGCGTAAACAGGTGCACTCTCTATTCCCTAACTCTTATAATCCGATGGGACGACAATCCGATACGACCGGAGAGAGTTCAGGTGCAGGACCAAAAGCTTTCCGATTCTTTAAAATACTATTTTGCATTAAAGGATCATCGTTTTTTATTCTTAATATCAAATATACTTATGATGTATGAAAATCGTAATTGGTTTTTGCTGGAAATTTGGTGGAAATTTCTTTCGTTATTTGCACTGCGCTATTCAGGTGTTTACCAGCTTAAGCAAAGGCTCTTTGTTACACCTGAATCATTGTCTAAATGCAGAAATAAATTATTAAAATACTTAATTTTGTTTTTACTCCTAAGATATGCATTCATTTCTTATTAAATAAATGAAGGAAATAGCAAAAGTGATTACAATGAGTGAGAACGGTATTCATTTGTGAAATCTATTCTATAATCTTGAATCTCCTTGTGCTAGAGCTTACTATGTAATCTTGTAATATATCTTATGGTATTATTGATATAAATTTAAATATATCTTAAACTAAACTATAATATAATATTTTTATTTCGGCCGTGACTCGTGATGTATAAAAAATTTTCATTAACGCTTTTTGTCTTTTAATGTTGGCGACGGGACGGCTCAGACCCAGAAAGGAAATACTATTCCATAGTTCATGAATTGTACAGTAGCCATTCCTAATTTTATTCTGTAAATAATTCTGATTCCTATATATTTGAATACTAAATTGCATGAATAAGATTGCGATGCTCGGAAGTCAAACAATATTACGTAATACTATTTTACTGGTACACGTATAATATAGTAATATTTTAGATATAATATTTAAAAAGAAACATGGATATTTACAATAGTGAAGTTCCTCACCATTATTAGTTGTCGTTAATCACAAATCCCCGTCACGCCGTTATTGCCGTTATATTCACTAAATCTTTAGTCGTAATTATTGTGAAATAAACTTCAGTAAAACAGCTAAATTGATTTGAAAGTGCGATTAGTGTTTCATAGATGTTGCGATAGACAGTGATTATAGAAACTAATGCAGTATTTTTTATATAAAATAGGAAGGCGGAGCATATGAGCCACCTGAAGGTAATTGGTCACCAACGCTCATAGACATTGGCATTGTAAGAAATGTTAACCATCGCTTCAATCGCCAATGCGCCACCAACCTTGATAAATAAGTTGTTATGTACCTTATTCCTGTATACACTGGCTCACTCATCCTTTAAACCGAAACACATCCATACCAAATACTGTTGTTTTGCGGTAGAGTATCTGATAGGTGGGTGATACCTACCCAGGTGAGCTTGCACAAAGCCGTACTATCAGTCGAAATTATATACCAGCAGTATAATTTATATTAATAATTGAATTCATTGTTTTTATATCTGTGTTTTCTTGAATGTAATCATTTAAAAACCATTGGTATTATTGTATTTTTCGAGACGATGGTATTCAGTTTCTTAGCTTTCACTGGTCGAAAGACCTTATTCAAGTCTGCTTAGGTAAGTGTCACTAATTCTCCGGTTTATTTTACTACCAATTAGAATTATTGCGTTTCAGTTTTAAGGGTGACTCACATAATCAGACGAAAAGGATGAATATTATTTTATTTTTAAGAGCAGAAAATAATATACTTTTTTTTACCTATAGTGATTTTTTATATTTTATCAATAAATATGATAGTGTAGGATGAAGTCCTAAAATAGTTTAAATAATTTATATTATAATTGAACTGTAGTATCATATAATATTATCGATTTGACTGCCTCGTTGGTCTAGTGGCTTGATGGAAGGCCGCAGACCCGGAGGTCCTGGGTTCAATTCTTATTGAGTTTTTCTGTAAGAAAATTCTCAGTAGCAGCTCGGAGTCTAGAAGTTGGAAGTGTGTACACTCCCGTGCCTCGGAAAACACGTAAAACCGTTGGTCCTGCATCTGAACTCTTTCCGGTCGTGTCGGATTGCCGTCCCATTGGATTATGAGAGTTAGGGAATAGAGAGTGCACCTGTGTTTGCGCACAAAGTTGTGCACTATAATATCTCCTGCGTAGTTGGCTCTCTCTTGAGATTGGCTGCCGTGAAATCGGTCTGGAGGACATTATTATTATTATCGATTTAATATAATTATAATCATCATCACCTCAGCTGAAAGATGTCCACTGCTGGACAAAGAAGGTCCTCAGGGATAATTTCATTGAGGTAATATTGCTACCCTTAGCGATCGTCAATCGCAGTAAGATGCTTAAAAAGACGTTACGGTCAGTTCTCCGGTATGTGTTCCCTGAAGACGAGTTTTACGCCCCAAACGGGATGATGGGACTGTGAATTTCGCGTGTTAACAGCCATATAGCTAATAATGCTGTGTTTATTATTTTTTAATATAAAACTTGCTAAATTAAATTTTTATTGAAGATTTTTTACCTATTTTTACCAGATTCTATCATTAGAATCTTTATTTTAAACAAGGCTTACTTAAAACTGACTATATAAGAAGATGGTTTTGTGTGTGTTTTATCGATCGATAGGTTGTATGGTCTACACCATACTTATTGCGTTTAACCATATTTCTTTCGCATTGTATAACATTTTGTAATTTTATCTAACCTTGAGTAATGTTAAAAAAAACAAAAATTACGATTGATCTGAGAGCTGATGCTGTGTCGCCTAATAACTTAGCCAAACGTAAAGCCCTCTTAGATCTCGCACAGTGAGTATGCATATTATAAGTAAATAGTATAGTTACTTACAATATTCTTAAAATATAATTCATGTGCAAATACCTTTAACATTATTTAATAAAAGCGATATTAACAATTAAGATTCTGATCGGAAAAAATGTATTTTCGTCACCAACCAGAAATAAATCTTTCAAATTCATAATTTAAGTAGGATCTGATTATGCAAAGGTGGGTGACGGCTTGACGGCACCCAGTGCCGTCGCGTGGCCGAAAATTAAATTTGCAAATGGATCCAAAGTTAACGGTCGAATTGTACAAGAAATTGATTAATGCCTTCCCACGAGATCAAACAATTAGCGAATTGAATTATCTCAGATATAAATTTCTTGAGGATCCAAGAGTTAGACGCTTTGTTGTCGGAATGGAATAAAGTTTTTAATTTGGTTTCGAATAAAAAATTATGTTAGACGTTAAAATTGTTATGAAATATCTGTTCTTTTTCAGATACTTTTTCTTTCATACTTCGGCCGTGGTTGTTTCCAATTAGACGCTTTCTTTATTAACTTCACAGGAATATTGGAGAAGTTTTGTTATATATTGAAGAAATAATTTTAGTAAATTCGTGCTAATGGAAGTGATCAAATAGAATGTATTCCTGTAAATATTATTATCATTTTTATTTATAAATTCTTCATAAGTTCTAAATGTAACCTAAATATTGTACACAGTCATGTAATCTCTCAAAGTAGATAGAGAAAACGCAAATAATATAACATAGAAACCTTCATGAAAAGAGCGAACTCATTCCTTAAAGGCCGGCAGCGAACCTGCAAGCCCTTAGGTATTGCAGGTGTATATGGGCGGTGGTGCTTTCCATCAGGTGAGCCAACTGCTCGTTTGCCACCATTACATTAAAAAAAACTATCTAAGCCATTGGACGTAAAAAATCGTTAAAACATTTATAACAAAATAAATGACACTTATAAACGAGAATAAACAAAGGGATGCAAACACTTAACTTTAATTGTAGATAGATGGACCAAAAGCTTTGTCAGTGCAGGCTATTTTTATCTTAATTATAAAGAGTTATTTACGCATTTATTACTATAAAAATAGTTCATCTTTACTATTTAGCTACGATTTTTAAAATTAAATAAATATAGCAAAGAAGTGTAACTTGAGTGTAACTTGTTAAAATTTTAGTAAAGTTATGAAATGTACTTGATTTCTAAATTGAAGGAGTGAAAATGAAATATTTTTCCATTGTCAGGAGAAAGGCTACGTGACAATGTTACACGGAGACAACTTAATTTCAGCTTCAAAAACGTCGATTATTTTTTTTCATTCCATTAGGAACGCTTGACATTCAAAACGTGTATCGCCGAATTCCCACGGCAAATAAAAATTTATTATTTCTTTTATAGCATCAATCGTTGTTTTGATTTCTTTCAATGTTATTTCTTTTACTTTTTCGTCAGCTTAGTAATTTCCAGGCCTATTTTTAAAACGTATTATTAATTTTATTTATGAATATTATTGGTTCTAGACAAAACATTAGTAGGTGGTTGGTTATGGAAAATGACGATAAATAAATAAACAAAACAACACAAATATGAAATAGATATACCTAGTGAAAGTAAGGTAAACAAATTATTTTAAATTATTTATTTATTATTATTATTTAAGTAACAATTATTTAGTTTGTTTTGTTCTACACAATAGCACAGTACGAGAAATAGGTACTTATATGTCTTTGTTTATGAAGTAATATGGATTAAAATTATTTTTTTACTCGCATAAACTTGGAACGGGCTGTTGTAATCAAACTGATTAAGAAGATGAAACTCATAACATTATAAGTTCCCTCATCCCGAACAATGGTGATCCCATAGAATAAACGTAAAATGCAATGTAAGCAGGCACAAAGCCATATTAAAGTGGAAACTTTCAGGTGGGGTACTAATTAAGACAACTAAAGGGCCGAGTCGGACAAGTAAGGCCCTGCTTAGAAGCTCATTCCGTAAAATTACGCAAGGGAGAGCGTCTAAGTCGTAAGACTTACACATATGTGCTTGGTGTATAATTATTTATAAAATAATTTTGTATTTTGTATTTATATAAGAAAACAATTAAAAGAAAAATCAAGATATGACAAGAGAAAGCATATATGCATGTACTAGACGTAGAATAGCAATAAAATGTTTGAAAGACAGATAAAATAAAATGAATTTGATGTATTGTAATAAATGATTTCAAATATTATAATAATTTCAATAACTTTTTTCGATTGCAACATATTATAGTCCATATTCGTATTCAATTATAGTACCGAAAAATATTTTCATATTTATATTGACGGTGTTATACAATCAGTTCGATATAATACCAATAAAATCATACAATTCTAGGAATTAATAAAAAAATATAGACAAATATCGAAGAAAACTAAGCAAAGCTAATATACCAATTATTTAGGTCGGTATTCGAAGAAGTGTATTTGTACAGCGTTGCTTCACTAAAGTATTGTTTGTGATAGAAAAGGCTGGACACAAAAAATGCTATGGGAAATGCCTTACTTAGCATAGCTTTGCTTCCACTCTAAATAAAGTTTTGTGAATACGAGTGTAAATCTCTTTATAACCAAGTTAACAGAATTTTCATAACGATCAATAAATTTTATGCGAGTGAAAACGTGACGATAATCTACTTATATTAAATCTTATTATATATATCTCATATATATATAATGAGAACTATTTTTATTTTATTTTAAGTGTAGACGGGAACTAGGCTGTTCCATGTTCCATTCTATGAAATAAATATACTTATGAAGGTGCTCAAATGTTATATTTTAATATTGCTCTAACTCTTTTCTATTGTTATTTTTTTATCTCTAAAACAAATGAATGAACGATTCTATGTACACCGTTAAAGTTCTAAAATATTTAGCATCGCAAAATGCGCTTAGTTAACTTAATTATTTTAATTACTAAGAAAGATTCAACTTTTCTAAGATGTCGGAGAATTAAATCCGCTAAATTTCGTAACTTGAGTCCAAGGATAAGATCTCCGTCAGGAAGCTTTAAATCGCGTTACTGTCGACCGAGTGTTTATAATCGGGCCACGGGCCGAAGCTCCTGTTGTTGCCGGAATAATCGGGATTGAACCGGTTTTAGCTCGTCTCGCTTGGTTCAATGTAGGAAAAGAAATGGCTAAAGATACGATTCAGCTTTGTAAATACAATGACGTTTTGATGTTAACAATTCCTATGCTATATTTTTATATAGATATATAATTAGTGTATTCAGTAAAAGAAGAAAATATAAAATATCATATTGCAAAATGCAATGGTCACATTGAGGCACAAAAGATTTCATAATTGCCCCGTTTTTTTAATATTATTTTGTTGACATGTTAATTTTATTAAAAACTAATAATAATAATATTTCATCTTTTTTTACTGTCAAACTATTATAATAATCTTTTAGTACTTTGGACTGTCGACAGATGTGGAAACTTGAAACTGTTAAATATATTTTTCAAATTTCTAAATCTATTGGCAGTCCAAATAATGATTCTATCCCTTTTTATATATCAAAGTGCACACACAGTATGTCGTAAACTTGGTACAAAATTTTAATACAGCTTAATTTAATTAAACAATAGTTAAAATACATTTATATTATTTGTATATACTCTTAGGATTTACAAAATTTTCAATCATTATTATCGTCATTAATTTCCTCAATTTTTTTTGCTTCCAACGATTTCATTATATTAAAATTAGCATGTCGGTGACGCGAAGCCACGAGTCTGTCCCCTACGATAAACCAACGCAACGCACCTAAAGAAGTTTTCACTTCAAAAACACATCTAATTCGAGAATCCGAAGACACGTCTAACTTTTTCTTTTAAGGAAACAAATTCCAAATTAGTCGTAAGTTCTTAATCTACGTAAGAAAACACATATATCTTCATTAAATAAACATCATTTTGTACTCACTTTCCAACAAAATCGTGGTATTGGATCATCGCCTGTAGCTGCGGTCGACACCCTAATTAAATTTGGCCTACGTTATACGCCATCATTAATATTGATTGTCCTTTTTAATGAACGAAATTCGTTTTATATTAGCTTGAGTAATTATATTGAACGCATAATATGGCGAGATAATGAATAAAATTGGAACGTGTAAAGGTATTTTGGTTCAGCTATAGCTCATGACTTTGTGTGTTTTCGTGGAAGTATATTATTCGGAAAGTTTCAATGATTAAACTGAAAACTATCATTTATAATATTGATACATGGCTATTACACAGTTATAGACATATTCATAGAACTGATATTTACAATAGATAATAACAAATATATTATATATTTGAATACAAATGTTTGAAAATGATGTACAAACGATATGTTTCATCATCATCATATCAATATGTTTGCAGTGAAATATTGACTTGATTAATATAGAGTAGTAATAATAGATATAAGTCATCATTTAATCCAATGCAGGTGGATCTCCCAAGGCATCTCCCAAGGTACGCCAAAGCTGGTTCACAAGGAACAATCAATATTAACATATCTATGTAAATTAGTGAAGAAGAGTAACTATTGAGCTTTTTGCCTGTTTTTCTCGGTAGAATCTATATTCGGAATCGGTAATTGCTTTACACTTAATTAAATATTATATTATAACGATTCGTAAGTGCCTACGAACGACTACTTTAAGAATATTTTGGGTATGAATTATAAATTATTACTGAAGTTAAGCAATTATTGTACCTTCATTAATTAGATTTTCAATAAACGTATAGCGTTGTTTTGCACATGTCAATGCCACACTGCGGTTAAATGTGTCAGAATGTAATAATAATTGTATATATCGTCGAGTTTTCTGAAATGTACGCTGCAAGTTCTGAAAATAATTAAACTAACCATGCTGCGTAACTAAATGTGAACTTATGTTATCAGGTGGATTACGTTTAAACTGTCACATATATTGTAGTTCAGTCGTCCCCAGGACAGTTTCATTGTTTCCAATGCCGTATTTCATTGACAAGCGGGGAGTATCGTGCCTAAAAGTAGTTTTGAATGTCATTTAGAATACTGGGTTTTTATACAAACATAATGGGGTGCATAAAAGAAAATATTAACGTGTCAGATACTTAATTAGCTTTTTCATAAGACTTGTAGGAACACCATGCTAACAGTTGAAATCGACCATTAATTCAGAATATACCCAAAGATTCTGTGATAAAACCGACTTCATATGGAACGACATAATGAAAGTTAATAAACGTCTGTCACATATGTATGACGTTCAATAAACGCTGTTTATTAATTCAATTTTTAAGCCAAATACACATTTCCGATTAAAAATTCGTTCGTTCGAATAAAGGATACCAAATGCTTCGATGGTCGGATCACCGCGTATGTGTGCTTAATAAATTTTATTATGATTTTATAGATAGATTTTGTTGTTAGCATCGTATTGACGGCCGTTTTATAGTTTTTACAGTTTAATTGTCTATGTAATCTCATCAACATGTTTTGCTCATCTGAAGTCGATTTTATTCGCACCCATATTTGTAAAATCGAAAAATTCTGTCAGCTTTGTTTGTATTTACAATTTGAATTTCATTTCTATGGAAGATAAATCCTTTAAACGAAAATAATTTGTTTACTTATATTTTGAGGATTTTAAAATTACAAAAACGAAACAGCTGATGATGTGAACTTCTGTAAATCGGTGACTTAAGCGTTTACGTTAGTAATTAATTACATTTTAAACATTAAAGATAAGAAAAATATATAAATTGCGATAGTTTTTAAACATCTTCAGTATATTTGTGTTTACTAATGATATTATTGATATATTTTTTTTTTTTTTTATATTTGCCGGGAGGGCAAATGACTCTACTCCACCTGATGTTAAGTGGTAGTAGAGTCCAAACGCGAGGACGGCCAGTACAGTCGGGAAGAAGGTTCTGAACTAGCCGCCCTCGCCTTGCCGGCCCGCAAGATGCCTCTTCACGCCTCGTTTGAAGGAACCCGGGTCGTAAGAGGAGGGGAATACGTGAGCTGGTAAGGAATTCCATTTCTTGGAAGTGCGACAAAGAAAGGAGTTGCCAAATTTCTTTGTGCGCGATGGAATTGATGTCACAGTTAGTCGGTGACATCGAGAGCCAGCACGCGTAGACTTGTGAAGGAGGGGGGAAGCAGGAATTAGGGAAAATAATTCCTCGGAACACTCGCCGTGATACAGTCGATAGAAAGCGCTCAGCGCAGCTATCTCTCGACGCAATTGTAAAGGCTCGAGGGTGTTAGTGACCTTTACGTCGCCAATAATGCGGACCGCACGTCGCTGCAACCGGTCCAAGGCCTCAAGTAGGTACTTAGCGGAGCCATCCCAAAGGTGCGAGCAATATTCAACGCAAGACCGTACCTGTGTTTTGTACAGCAGGCACAGTTGTTGTGGCGTGAAAAAACGCCGCACCTTGTTCAGAACTCCGAGTTTCCGTGAAGCTGTTTTTATCACAGCCTCGATGTAATCCCTTGGACTAAGGTCGCAGCGAACGTCCATCCCCAGCATGGCGATTTTGCTTTGTATCACCAGCGGAGTGCCACAGAGGGAGGGAAGAGGGGAAAATGGTGACTTTTTTGCTGTGAGAGCGCATACCTGTGTTTTCTTGGCATTAAACTCAACAAGATTATTTGAGCCCCATTTGGCGATAAGCTCTATCGTCCTATTGAGTTCAATGACAAGATCCTCCCGCCTCTCCTGAATTTCCGCTCGCCCAGACACTGCGCGTCCGTGGTATCCACCATGCACTGTACTATCGTCTGCATAGCAATGAATGTTCCCGAGAGAGAGCATATCATTGATATGCAAAAGAAACAGAGTGGGAGATAGCACAGATCCCTGGGGGACCCCAGCATTCACTACATAGAATTGTGAAGCGCAACCATCAACTAAAACACGAAGGCTGCGCTTGTGTAGGAAGCTGGCAATCCAGGTGCAAAGCTGAGCAGGCAGACCATATGTCGGCAGCTTGGAGAGAAGACTTCTGTGCCAGACCCTGTCGAAAGCCTTGGAGATATCGAGGCTGACAGCCAACGATTCCCCATGCTTGTCGATAGCTTCACCCCAGAGGTGAAGGTGAAGGTGAGGAGGGAAGAATTATAATTGTGATAGAAATAGTTCGTTGTGCTTCTATTTTGTAGTTAAGGTGGAAAATAGCCTTAATTATTGGTTTAGAGAAGACAAATAGCTCGAGCACATTAGACAACATTAATCAACTACCTAAGATGTTACGGCTATTATAATAATATGTTTGATATCATAATTAAGCCGATAGCTTATGATCGTCTCCATATTACACATATAATATATTATCATATTAAATGAAGACGAATTTATGACCGATAATAGATTATCAAAACCAATTAACCGCCTATGTGATCCAAATTTCAATTTATTACAAGACATGATTCAAGTATGTATAGAGTTGGTGCTATTGACCTCTGTGAACTACATTATCAAACATATCGGATGAAGGGTGTAATGTTAAAATCAATTTAAATATACTTACACATATCAGTATATTATCACTTAATATATATATGTTAAATTTTTAGTGAACTCATATCATTTTTTTTTTTATATAAAAGCGGGCAAATGAGATATTACCTAATACTTGATTACCTGATGGAAAATAACTTCCACCGCACATAGCCGCAATATCCGAAGGTTTGCAGGTGCGTGGCTGGTCTTTGAGGAATGAGTACGCTCTTTTCTTAAAGGTTTTTATGGCATATCGGTTCGGAAAAGTCGCCGGTGAAACTGGGTCCACAGAGTGGTTGCGTGAGGCAAAATATTCCTTAAATTTCACATTCCGTTCGTTCGTTCGTTGATTTCCAGTTTTTCGTTCTGTTTTTATGTATATAACCAAGGGTTTTGTAAAAATAAATTTACCTGTGTAGAACTTTTACTTTATTTGTAGTGCTTTTATGTGTGTGTTATAAGGGTGAGCGAGTAAGTGAATTGTTGTTTACCAGTGTGATTTGTTGTCACTGATTAAGATTATATTCTATATATAGAAGGATTATTCCGATCTTTCAGAATTCTCATATATATATATATATATATATATATATATATTTATATATATATCAGAATATAACAAACTCGAAACTTATCGCAGAAAACGTTTGTAAAATTTCAGAAAATGATTCACGACATTGACCATAAAAAATATATCATTTCAAGAATACACGCATCAATAGTATATCACCATAAGTTGGTTGTCAACATTTCACGGGTGATTAATAAAGCAAGTTCTTACAGAATAGCACTGCAAATCAGCCATTTGTCAGCCTACCTCCTGAAAAAAAAAAACGACAGAGGATGAGATAATTTTACCTTTAACATCCTTGTTACCCTAAATAAATATATAAAATTCTAAGCCTTCTCGTTCCGAAAAATACGTTCGTATTAGAAAATACAAAGCATATGAAATAGTATAAGCGAAAGATTACTTAGTTTAATCCGTAAAATTTGATTGATAAACATTTTAATTTTAAAATTTTGTTATCTTTGACATGTATTCTTTCCTTTTCACTCTTATAAATCTTTTTGAAAATCAATCCTTCTAAATATTGTGGCGGACGATTTTGAGGTTTCAAGTTTTATGACTAGAACGTTAAAAATCTAGTTTTACGGCTTTCATTTTAAAGTTAATAAAATGGATCGGATGGAATTGAAAATTTTTAGAGAGATCTTTATGTTTTAAAATCGTCAGAATTAGATTTTTTGATAACAAACATATGTGTGTGTTTAAACTATATATGTTTGTGTGGTTATCAATTATTTTGACGCAAATAAAATGATTATGAAAGTTTTAAATGTTAATAGGGAAACTTTCATTTTATAATCCAAAGCTAATGTTCTAAACATAAATAGGTAAAAACAATCATACTTCAATTGTTGTAGACATAAAGAGTGCTATTTACACCCATACAAATCACCATAACATTGGCGCCAAAAGCAATTTTAGTTTGGAACTGGTGTAATATAATCCGACAAAAAGAGATACGAGAAATTGTGACAAAAAAGAAAAGTTAAATTAATCGTAGCCCTATTTGTTCAAGTTTTAATAAAATTCTTAGGAAGCACATTGAAACACAGACTTATTTTGGGATGCAATTGCGTAACTGCTTCGAAGGATTAATCTTGAATTGGTAAGTTGGGTTTTGTTTAAGTGCTTGAGTTAATGATGAGGCTTTCTGAATATACAGAAAACAAATGGCAGTGTAGATTTGAGGCACCTGTTTAACCTTATATACAAATTGTATACATTGATCGTAATATATTATTTTTATATAAGAGAAAATATTTTAAATTAGGGTCAAAATCTCATACATTGTGTTTATAATAGAAAAAAGATGAAGCGTATGCGATTTAGCAGCCAGCCAGCCAACTACAACCAACAATAACTTAATTGATTGGAATTTAAAGAAAATTAGTATACTAATTTATGATATAATAGTGTTATACTTTATATAAATAATAAAATTTCATGTTAAAATAAGCTTAGCCATAGTTTTAATAAACAAACACTTCCGACAAAGGCTTTTAGGGTTTTAATATCTGATTTGAAAAAGCTTTATCTATGATTAAAGTGATAACTTATATTATTTAAAAAATAAATACAAAGTAGATGACAAGATATAAAGAGCATTGTTTTATTCAACATTAATTAAGTGAAACATAATGAAACGTATACAAAGTAACTAAGTAACATCCGCTGAAACTAAATAATTCCAATCTTATATACTTGGAACTGCGGTTGTTTAGACTTAGGGATTAGTTTAGGCCAAATTGTTCAAAGGGTCATCACGCGACGCTAGTCTTTAGGTGTTAATTAAAAGACCCGTCAATATATGTGAAGGGTAGCTCCGCTGGGTTATACTCTTTGTGTAGTTTATTTGATTTGTAGTTTTGGTAAATTAATTTCTTAAGATTTTAGTTTCAATTTTGCTTATAATAATTAAAATCCAAAGAAACGAGGATTGGACCGAAATGTTTTACAATATATTTTTTCACACATTAAATTGATACCCCAAAAAAGATTTTTATTTAACAACAAAATATATTTGTAATCTATCCCTATCTAAAGCTAAAAATAATTTATTATTTGGTATTTTATTACTGGATTTAGTTTTTCAAAGAATTTCTCGATCTTAGAATTAGACTCAGATCTCAGAGGTATTGTTAGAAAATTGTTATTTAAAAGAAATACATTAAGAAAAGCGCTGTAAATAATAACTCTAAGAAATTCTAAAGACGAAATAGTGAAAGTGAATTTAACATAAGAATAATTCATAAAACAGGCAGAAAAGTGTCCAAAAATAATAATTTGAGGAAATTATGTATATCTGATATATACACGAAAGATCCAACGATGTTAAATGAATTAGTATTTACTGCAAATCTGGATGTAAGAAATAGTACGCAAGCAATGACGTACACACAAAAAATATTCAAAAAGTAAAATTTTATAATCTACACTAATTTCAAGCACTCTTTAAAATAATAAAGAAGGCCGTAACGACCGCGCTGTGGCCGAATGTTTAAGTCTGAAAATTGTAAGAGGTATGTGAGCAATCTTTGTCATTGTGTCCCGTTACTCTGACACCTTAGACATTAATGACACCCGATCACATCGCATACATCTTTACGCAAGGCAAAGTTGCAGTATCGAAAAATGTTTTTTTTTTAAACTTGTAGTACATGGTATCTATATGATCAAAAATTCGCACTGCAGAATGTTCTAAATAATAAATAGTACAGAGGTATTAGCTAAAAATAAAAAATCCCGCCATGTTTTATTCACCTGTTCTTTTATTGTGAGCTGTTGTATTATTTTTAATATAAAAAAATGCTTCTATGTTGAATATGGATTTTTAAAAAAATATGTTTTTTTTTTAAGAATCAAGCTTTAATTTTTACAATCAAATACTACCATTCTATGATTTCTGTACTGTAAATTCTATTTGATACATATTTAGGGATTTCAATAGCCGACCTACTTAGACCGAATCGGTACTTCGCTATATTCAATAATTCTGTAATCTCTCACCAGTGGCACTAGACAAATGTAATATTCGCAGCGACTCTAACCTACACAGTGTAAAATAATATTTTGGCAATGTTGATTTGTGTAGCAATATCCATTCAGGTTAAGGCTTGTTCTTGTTCTTTTATCGACCTTGTGAAACAATAAATAAAATTAAGTTTTCTTAAGACAATCAGTCAAAGATTGGAAAGTTAAACAAGTAAAGATTGCTGTTCGAAAACTTCGTAAATTATGCTTCGAGGCAAAAGATAGATAATGCCAGTCAAAGGCTAAGGCACAAGCAGCAAGGCACTAATAAGATGGGAAATTCGTCTGGCTAATCCTTATAAGAATTTCATACTTTTAGGCACATCTTTCGTCATAAGTTTATTGTGGTCATGTATATTAATAAATATATATGTATCCTAATAAAGTAAATGTTGTAAACTCTTGACTGCCTCGTTGGTCTAGTGGCTTGATGTAAGGCCGCAGACCCGGAGATCCTGGGTTCAATTCGCAGGTCGGGCCAATAACATGTTATTGGGTTTTTTTGGCAGAAAATTCTCAGTAGCAGCCCGGAGTCTGGAAGTTGGAAGTGTGTTTACTCCCGTGCCTCGGAAAACACGTAAAACCGTTGGTCCTGCATCTGGACTCTTTCCGGTCGTGTCGGATTGCCGTCCCATTGGATTATGAGATTTAGTGAATATAGAGTCCACCTATGTTTGCACAAAGTTGTGCACTATAATATCTCCTGCGTAGTTGGCTAATCTCTCTTGAGATTGGCCGCCGTGGCCGAAATCGGTCTGGAGGACATTAAATGTTGTAAAAGCTTATAAAGTGTAAAAACTAGTTTATTTCATAATTGAAATAATCTGCAAGAGCTTGTTAAACTGCTTGCTTCACAATAGTTTATTGTGACGTGAAATGCTTTAATAAATCATTGTTCCTTGTGGTTCAATCGCGATTTGAATTTTCCCTATAATGTGTATCTTAATATTTATATATGTGTGTGAATTTTATTTAAAATGTTCTGTTTCGATGCTTTGTTAAGCTTCCAATAACAAATATCTTTACTCGAGGCAATTCAAAATATCCGATAAATAAATTGAATTCAATATAAAATACGAGTATAACCCGACATAGGCAGCCTTTTGTTGTTTTATTATTATAATGAGGAACAACAAATTTTAAAGGCAATTTATTTTCAGCATCACGTCGATATCTCTTCATTAAAAATGTACTATTACCCATTTAACAATTAAAACCGTTTCGATATCTGCGTTACCAGCACTTCGTCCATTTTAAAGTTTAATTTAAGTGACGGGAATGCTCATTAACGAGTAATTTTGCTTTGTAAAAGTAAAATTAACATTAAACATTCAACATCAAATAAATGTAAATTAATTATAAATATCTTTGTGCTTATGGTCACTATCATTAGGATATATAAGTGGAAAACACGAACAATGAAGACTGCATATTATGAAATAAACAATAGGAACTTTTTCTTTAAAAGGCTAAATAAAACAAAATGTCCTGAGTGACGCGTAAAAATCAAAATAACATTTATTCAAGTTGACTCATTTAGGCACTCTAGAATCATAAATGTTACAGAATTAAAACAGTTTTCGGTTCGATACGTAGATATTACCAAGATGAACGCTCGAAACTCGGCAGTTGCTTTTTTCCACCAATTTACAAAGATATGATAATTAAATACAATTACATTTTTTTTTATCTTTCATATCAATAACTTACACTACACTTTATATAATCTTTTATCGAGTAATAAGACATTACATTTGTATTTATTAATAGGTTAAAATATATTATAAGTATACTAACAGCTTCATATATCAGGCATAGAGGGTCATTTTAATTTGGATATTGATTCGTAATGAGGTAAAGGACCGGGCTAATGATTATTCAGGATTATTTTCGTGGCGTTGGATTTTCATTTTTATATTAGTGTATATTACATTACGTAATTTGTGTCTTTTATAAAAATAGATAGTGTCGTCTTATATGCATCTCGGTCATTGTGAAGCATTTCTAAATTGGCCTCTATATTGTTAAATACTGGTTTATGTCACCTCGTAATGAAATTTCCGTGATTCATTTACTAAACATATCGAAAAACCACTGAGTACAGTATCAATAACTAGTGAGTCATTGATATATATTTGGCAGTTACGAGATACGGGCCTGATATCTACAACACATCATCGCTACCACAAAGTAAATTATATTTTTAGGTGTAAGTGTGCGTGTAAATTCGCTGCATTTGTTTTTATATGATATCATTTTCTACAAGCAGTTTAATCGAGAGGTCGATTTGCAACCTATCGAGTTTCTAGATTGTGAATAGTTCTCTTATACATAGACTAGGGTCGGCCGCTGGGATTAAAGGTTAGTAAAAGAAATGTAATACAACTTCGTGTGTTTATTTTAATACTTTCAACTATATATATTTGAAATAACATGAAAGTTAACATTTATACCTTAAACTTTTGCAATGTATTTTATCAATCTTATTATATTTGGGTTTTCACATGATCATGGAGCTACCTGATCTGGCTGGTCAACGTGATCATGACAGGTGGAACTCTGTCAAAATGTTGGCAAAAATAAATTCAACTATTTATTTTTATAGTGTTTTATGGTGTGTTAAGTTACTATTAAGTTAGTTGTACTTTCGGTTTTAAGAGATGTAGGACAGAGAATTCATACGATTATTATTATAATGATTATCGGATTCCTATAGTTATTATCATACACATATATTTTTATCTCTGGAAATAAAATAAATCTTACGATGTGGACATAAAACGATAGATCCATATCCAACGTCGTCTATGTTCAAAGATCATAAACGAATACCTATCTTGACGAACTTGCAAAAGCAAAGAAAAAGCGAATGGTATGTTCCCAAAAGTGCTCACTTAAAATTAAGCTTCTGTTTGTTTTACAAAAACTCCGAAGAATAGGATTGTGAAATGTAAGAAAGTGAAATGAGAATTTGACTATAGTAATTATAAAATTTAAATAATATCCATCATAATAGCATATCACCTTATATTGTTTATGGCCATTTAACAAATGCTCGATGTGAGTCATATGTTTTTTTTTTTATAGAAAAGGAAGGTGGACGAGCATATGGGCCACCTGATGGTAAGTGGTCACCAACGCCCTTAGACATTGGCATTGTAAGAAATGTTGTCCATCGCTTAAATCGCCAATGCGCCACCAACCTTGGGAACTACGATCTTATGTCCCTTGTGCCTGTAATTACACTGGCTCACTCACCCTTCAAACCGGAACACAACAATACCAAGTACTGCTATTTTGTGGCAGAATGTCTGACGAGTGGGTGGTACCTACCCAGACGAGCTTGCACAAAGCTCTACCACCAGTAAACGAAATAGCAAAGCGGTTTAAATGTAAAAGCCCATGTTTACCCGATCTTTGCCCGACATAAAGTAAGTCCGTAAGCCCGAGTAAAAGGTTAAGTTTATTATTTTTATTTATCACATAAGGATGTAACAAGAATCACAATGCTGCAAACAGAATCAAACAGACACGTCAAGAAAAAAAGGATCCAAAGTCCATGCGAACGAATTCTCGTGCGTGTACATCTCGTATATTTGACATGTTTAGAGATAAAAACACATATCGGTAACTCAATCTTAGACACGTATTACGTAACTTGATAATAGTAAAGAGTTGAATATCCTCATTGTCACGGAATTATAATTCTTATTTATTATGTTTCTTATATATATTTCCAGGTAGTCGCTTATAATACAGTATTTTGTTCTTATATAATATATCTTTCCTTAAATAACGAATATGTCTTCAATAGCACAATGTCTATCTAGTTCATGTATATTATATCGAATTTATTTTAATGTTTATTCCAGCCAGCATCATAATCTACGTTTTAAATTAAAAAAATGATTGAGATTTCGTATTCATTTGTAATATAAATATTGGTTTGCATTTGAAGTCGTAGAATACAGATGTCTTCTCCATTGACTCAAATGTGTGCCAGTTGACGCAGTTGGGGTGTTAGTTGTCTTCTGGCTTCATTAGTCTGGATGGTATTTCGTCGGTTTTACTATAATCGAATCATCTCTATTACGGATTGCCATTTTAAGGCCAATTTTGTGCCCGTTTTTTGTGTCGTCGGTATAAAAATAATATACTGATACTACATTGTAAATGAAACATTATTATTTGTACAACATAATCGTACAATATATATCTGGTATCTATTACAAAACTAATGAGACTTTCTCAACTAGTTTTGGTTCTGAATAAACTCGAATATACTAAACCTTCATCTCTCAAATGCGATTCAAATAAATTCATACAAAACGTGCGCTATAAATAGCCAGCGGATAAAGCGAAATAATAAACAGGCAAAGCTGAATTTCCTACATACAAGTTTTTAGGCTAAGGGCAAGCTATAAAAACAGGATGTGAAATTTATTATGTAACTAATATTTTTTTTTTTTTTTTACTGCGTAATGTGAAATTATAATGGTTAACCGTTTTTAAGCACAAAAAAATAATTGGTAAGTTTCAGTATAAATAATGTACATTAGAAAAACGCGTTTATTTCTGCAAGGCTTAAACTAAAATTTCAGTTGCCTTCGAAATTATTTATACACGTTTCTTTAGCAAAAAATTCTTTATGTTTTACTTCCGGCTCCTGGTCTATAACTTTGTTTTCGATTTGTAAAGTTTAAAATTGCGATAACTGTGAGCTCTTAAAACGATTTAATATTTTGTTCAGTTAGCGAATCTGAGGGATTTGTTTAATTTTGTTTTTTTTTTATTGGAAAACAAGTAGTTCGATTACGGAAAATGCAAAAATAAGACAAATGCTGAACCTTATTAGTACCTTTTTGGCTTGCAGCTTGTTTAAGGTTAAATTTTCGATATAGCTGTGAAAATATGTTAAATAAAAATGACATGGCACTTTTTTATTTAAGTCTTATTATTTTGATAAATATTCTGAATGGTAATAATACAAAATCATACATTGCTACTCTGGCCCCAGAGGCATTCCCTGGCGATGACAGTCGGTAAAGATCTCTCCCTGTCGAGCGTGATCAATGACATGCTCGACAACGAGAGGTGCTGGATGGTGATGGTCTCATCACACTATATAACACTCTAGCAGAAGGAGGCTGCGTAGTTGCAGCGTGAGTGGAGTGCCTTGGCTGATCCGATTCGCAGAAGAAGACTGGAGAGGAAGCGCTATGCGCACCTTTTTCTCCGCCGTAAGAGCCGCCGTGGTTAGCTGGGTTGTCAGTATTCCGGAAACTCAACAAGGATAGAAGGCCCGCTTAGGTTAATCCCATGACGCCCTTCGAGGAGACGGTGAGAGTACCTCTGGTTTTTTAGTGGGTATTCCGGTGTACTGGATTCCGGTTCCAGGCGCTGGCAACTCCCACATACACCTCACGCGTTTTTCCAGAGAAAACAAAAAAAAACGTTCCGCCCTACCAACGTCAACCTCATCAAAAGCCAAGGTTCGGCCTACCACGGAGCCCCTTAAGACTCGCGTATTCTGAGCATTTAAGTGGGCCTCTAAGAACCGGCTTGAGTATTTTAAGAGAAGCCCGGTGACACTGTCGAGTCCATTTCAGCGAAAAGTAACCATCAGAGTGCACTGTTTGTTTCCTTTGTCTCATAATCCGATTATACGACAATCTGACACTACCCTAAAAAGTGCAGGTGGAGGACCAACGGCTTTAAGTGCTTTCCGAGGCACGAGAGTGCCTACACTTCAACTTCCAGTTTCCGGGCTGCTACTGAAAAATTTTTGACCAAAAATCCATATAACTTTTTATACCCGACTTTGGTTTGAACCCAAGACCTCTGCACCGGCGGCTATGTATACAAAAGTATATATTGTACTGAGTATATTCACGACTGTTTTTTTAAGATCTATTTCCTTCATCTATTGTGAAATTTTCAATATATTTCATTCCAATGAATTTTTGAACATACAAGACATTATTCAAATATAAATGCAATATGTGTAAAAAGTTATATAATTTCTCTATTTCTACCATCAATAACTTAATTGTGCAGGGTGAGTTAGTGTAATTAAATAAGCTAGTACCAACTAATGGTGGGTGTGGTATTTGGTGGTGACCAAGTAAAGGGTACATTATTTAACACCCACTTATCACATATTCTACGGCCTAAAAGCAAACCTTTAATATTGTTGTGTTCCGGTTTGATGGGTGAGTAAGCCAGAGTAACTACAGGCACTATGAACATCATTTTAGTTACCTACGATAGTGACGCATTCGTGTTTTTTAAAGTGCCATTTTCTATGGGCAGTGATGATCACTTACTTTCAATAAAATTAAGTAAAAAAAACTATACTGTCATTTTAGTCTAAGGCAAGATATCTTACTAAAATGTAGAATTGTAAATTTATTGATTCAATTGCATTGCTGTAAGGATTTCATAAAAAGTGTTTTCTTACTTGGCTAAACGGAAAACCGTTTAGCCAAGTTCATACGATAGTCTAGGTAGCCAACCGGCTCTTTATACAATTATCGACTTTCTGTCAAGCACTGTCTGAGTAGTTTCATTTTATAAATGTAAAATAATTGCAATTCTTTTCAGAAATATAAAATAATTTGTAATTTTGCAACTTTTGTAATGTAGCTGATCGTAACACATTTTTTCTTGCAAATGCTTTGATTATCCAAAATAATATTAACGACAAATTTAATATAGAGAAAAATTGAAGTCCACGTTCGCATTATGAGCAATAATATGTAACAATATGACCGATATAATTATTCGTCGGCCATATTGAATCGGGTTTTTCATTATGGATCCGACCGGACCCATTCATATTGCAAAATTAGATATCGGCCTAATATCGTGTGAATATCGTATTTTTGGGTTCGACCCACGCTGGATTAGAATATATATTACGTTGGAACTTTACTTGTTTTTAAAATTGAGTTTTTAATTAAATAGATTTTGGTACATATATAAATAGTCGATATTATATAATACTATGATTACACATAGGTATATATTTGAAAATATGCACCTCTAATTAAAAATAAAATTTTCAAATAGACTCTTATAAACACTTTTGAATTGTCATGTAAATAAATTAGAACCTCTGTAGTTAGTCTTTAATAATAATAAATCGTCACTTAAATACAATTAAATTTGTATCTTTTATATGAAAATCAATCTATAATAACTCAACCTTTTTTATCATCTATATTTTTGTATTACGTAATGTGTAATGTTATATCACATTCATCTCATTTTAAGTTATTTGTCTATTTGGTATCATAATGTAGGTGAGGTTACGGGTATAAAAGTATAATCATTACTTATAGTATGTATTAAAATAGGCAACTTAGTTGAGATTGACAGTTTTATATCATATAATTCAGGAATGAGTTAATGGCCTTGAAATATCAATTTTGTCACGGTTCGATACCTTTAACAAAAAAAATGTTTTCATAAAATAACTTACAATATATATTATACAACACAGTCTTTCGCAAACCACCTTTTACTTTTCTATAGTGGTAGGGCTTTGTACAAGCCCGTCTGCGTAGGTACCACCCATCCACCCACTCGTCATATATTCGACCACTAAGCAGCAATGCTTGTTATTGTTGTGTCTTGTTTGAAGGGTGAGTAAGGGCACGAGGGACATAACATCTTAGTTCCCAAGGTTGAAAACGCATTACTGATGTAATTCATGGTTAATATTGCGAATGTATATGGGCAGTGGTGGCCATTTAATATCAGATGGCCCACTTGCTTACAAAAAATACAATAAAAAAACCTTCTTTGCTTGTTAATTAGACATCTTACATTAGTAGTGAACTCGTGTAGATGTACGTTTAGACTATTGTTTTATTATTATACAAATTCAATGATTCCCTCCAGCTATTGCTGGACAATAAAATTAAAGAGACCTTCACGAATGTTAAGTAATGCGAGAGAAAGTATTGATATTTAAATAAAATGAAAACGAGGCATTGATGCTCTAGTGAGAACAATACATATATTATATATAAGTACATTATATTATGAAACGTTAATAAATAATAATTTAAAAGCCCTTCCTTCAAATAGGTACAAGTATTGAGGTTGCGATGTGTTACATCTCTTTGTTCCGAAACGATTTAGGATCATCAATATATATGATATGTATGTGGGTATAGACTCGTTTAAACAATTCCCGGCAACCAGGTATTTAAATGTTTTTTTTTTTTCTAATATTAATCAATTTTTTTTACGTTTTTTAGATAATAATTTTGCTTTTTAATAGCAAATAGTTACCTTATCTCATAACATTAAATAATTTTGTTTTACATAACAATGTGTTAGTTTAAATAAACCACAAACTTTGTAATATAAGATTGTTCCCTATGCAGAAGGTCTCTGTGAAACTAGTACATCCTTTATAGTAGTTTACTTCGTTATAAACTTCATGCCATTTAAATTCTGTATGCATAATACCAGTATTTTACGTATTATAAATCTCCGTATCTTCGTAATATTTTACTCTACAGATACGTCAAGTAATTGTTTCGCGTCAAGGAAATTTTGCGCATATTTGTTAATAATAGTACCGTAAAATCACACGTTTCAACATAACAGGATCGAAATGAATTCAACAAAGCGACATAAATACTCCTGCTAGCGACTTACCATCACATATTTTAGCTTCCTATTTCCTATGTATATCCATGTTTACGTCCCAGCCATACTCCTTCGTATATGGGTCATAAAGTCTAAAATCCAATGAAAGGTTTGTTTACGTTTGATTTGCTTACATTCAGCTATAAGTCACAAGATTTTACGAGCAAGAATCGAATTTGTGTATTTCCATTAAGACTTTGCCAGGACTTAATATAGTTATGATATTGTTTAATCAAATTATTTTTATCAATTCGGAAATTATTTATTATTCGTTTATTCGATATCAGGATAAAAGTCGTTAAATGTAATAACCGTGTTTGTTATTGCTTTCAAGACAAATTAGAAACACGTATGTAAATTATACAGGGTGACTGGTGAATTAGGATCAATATTTTAGGAGCATAATCGGTACATGATTCTCATTCGAATTATGTAAAAAAAATAGGTACTTAATTTTTGACCAAATTTACAAAAATTTTACTTTAAATAAATAAAGTGTGGACATATTTCCGCGGCGCGTGCGGCGTTGTGTTTGCCACCCGCAACCCCTGCCCCGCGGCTTATTAGTATTAGTAGGTTAGTAGGTTAGTCGGGCGAGCGCCGCCGTAAGGTTCGTCCATCTTCCCGCGCGCGCGCCCCTAGCGATCGATCTTACGCGTATACCTAATGTTTCGTGTGTGAGTGTGACCCGTAATTAGTAATTAGGTATGGCTTATCAATACACAAATGCAGAATAATGTGAGTACTGTGAGTAGTAAAGTGACCCATTCGTGTTAAAGCGTGTGAAAGACAATATGCGTAAACGTGCCGAACTGTGTATCACACGAGCAGGAGCTCACTTTGAACATTTGTTAAGGTTAGTGTAGTTATGTAGGTAAATAGGTAGTTAAATGATTGACAATCGTTGTAAATAAGTATGATTCAATTTTTAAATACGCCGGAAATACCAAGATAGGTAAACAGTTAATTTTTGTCCCAAGTTCATATCATTTACCTAGTCAACAAATTTGTTGCTTAAACGAGTGAAATATTTTGGTATTTTTGCCTGTTCTAAGCCAGGTTTAAAGTATGAAGGGGGATTGGATCATGCTTGTTTATCAAAGGTAGCCTGCTACCCTGTTAACACGCGGCGGCGTTTGGACGTAGGGAAAGTACCGCGCGATAACTAAATGTACCTAACGGTGTTGTGTCGTCAGCGCAGCTAGGGCGTCCACATGACGCGTAATTAATTACATAACTTTTGGTTAACTTTACTTAGAAGTTTATTAATATTTATGTTATATGTATTTTTTTTTGGTCGTATATGGTCGTCAAATATCACGTCCTTAAGTATTGATACTAATTCACCAGTCACCCTGTATAATATAAAATAATTAACCTGCAAATCATATGAATTATTAATTAACCTGCTCATCTGTTTTATAAACACCTAATTTTGAGTCATAATCATAATAGAAGAATATCATCATAAATTAATTAATTATATTAATAATATTTAATACAGTAAGTGTATCTACTCATAATACGTATAATAATAAAATAGTTTTGGTTTAATGTTTTTTTTTGTTATGTTTGATGTGTGTTTATTAATTATACATGTTAGTTTGTCTACAGTCTATGTTTGTTAGTTCAAGCAGCATCCATACAAGCTGACAGGGCTTATGGGTGTCAAGAATAAAAAGAGAGATATAAGAAAAATACTGAAGAGAGTTTTTTTTATTTTGAGTTGTTGATTGCTACGAGTCTTGGGGCTGTTTTTTAATGATTACCGATTTATTTTGTACCATGAACACATTATCGCAAAAAACTTGCGAAGGTTTACAAACCTAATGAAAGTGCTTGCCTTTGCAAAAATTAACTAGCCTTTTGCTTCGAAAAGGTGCAATTTGTTTGGTTTTATATTCATTAAAATTTACTGCTAGACTGAAAACTACAGATAAAATATCATATGGTACATCAAATATCCAAATAAGTGAAATAAATTTTAAAGTACTTTGAAATAACGGTTTGAATTTAATAAGTTTTTTAATTAAATAAAAACTATTTCATATTTATTAGCGTTTATTGTATTTTCAGTCAATAAAAATCATATAAAATGTTTTTTCGTATCGCTCACCACACGAGCTAATATCATGATATAAAATGTGGCGAGCTCGTGATAAGTTGACACGTCACTTTTCACCTCAACCCGTGAATGCTCATGTTAATTTCTCGCAAAATAAAATATACCGGTAGCGAATTATTTGGTAATTTTCAACCCTTCATCACGGTCGATCGACCGCACAATACCAGCTGATTGATCGTCGAATTCAACAAAATTTAAGCCAAATCCTGATTTATAGTTAAATGTTTCGTGCTCGCCAATCATTACAACTTTGTGTCATTAAAATCATTTGCGAATGAGGTATAATTAATATTCGGTTAAGTTGCTCATTAAGCTACGATCATTAAATATAGTTAAACGTTATTTTATTTTGCTCATTTTAACAATTTTATTTGAGTTATTATTTATTAAATGGTTCTTATTTAGCTTTTCATGTGCTATCTGTTTTTTACTAAAGAATTTGTTATTTTTTTATATATTTTTTGTTAGTTGTTGTAAAGTATTTTTATGTTTCACAAATCATTTCAAATAAGGAAAAAAAAGAGAAAAAGGTTTCGAATAAAATATATATGAAATAAATACGTGGAATACTATGAGTTATGAAACTGGAAGAATCAAAGATTTTAATTTAATTTTAATATTTGATGCACATAACAATTCTTCGTTCTAGCGGAGATGGAGAATATACATGATGTGTCACGAATCTGCAGTTTAATGAAACAATCCTTATCGTTGTCGTGGAAAGTCAGCCACCAATATATAGATTTTGCTACTGGAGCAATATCTGTATATTGCTACTGGTGGTGGCTGACTTTCAAGTCTTACTTCGTTCAACATCTCTGATAACTAGGAGTCCATGCCATTTTGTTTGTAGCAAAAAATAAAGCGGAAAGATGATGGTGCTATTAGAATCGGTAGGGATTTTTTTGAAAGCCTTTTGACAGGTTCTACCTGCAAAGTTTCATCACCTGCTACAAACACTTATTTACATAGTTATCATCTTATTTTTATATTTATTTATTTTTGACTGTTGTATACAAAACTATATTTTTTGTCCTCGGTTTGTAGACTGATTTCTTTTTATTTGTTAGCTGTGGACGAGTTCCCATATATTTTTCCATGACAATCTTTTTATTTATAACTTTAGAGCTTTGTTGTCGTTGTAAAAATGAGAGTGTAATAATTTTCGAAACATGCAAATACATAATTTTTTTCTTAGATTTTTTATAATGATTGTAGTCAAATAGCACTGGAGAAACTGGCTTATAAATAATTATTATTTATAAGTAGCTTAACCTTAACTTCATCTATCAATTTATCAATCTCGTTGA
Organism: Nymphalis urticae; assembly: GCA_905147175.2. Lineage (NCBI taxonomy): Eukaryota > Metazoa > Arthropoda > Insecta > Lepidoptera > Nymphalidae > Nymphalis > Nymphalis urticae. Next base: position 8,934,241 of record LR989998.1, on the reverse strand, counting down.
TTTCCGATTTGCACGTAAACCTCGTAATTTATTTTTTTATGTTAAACTACGTCAAACGTCTAAATCAATCTTAATAACGATCGGTTCAGATGTTCATTACTACTAAAGCGATAAGGTAACAAACAGATAGACAAATTTTCTTTCGCATTTATAACATTAGTTTCATAATCACTTATTTCTTCAAGTAATTAAACCAGTAGTAGGGTTTTTTTAAAGAGGAGGGAAACGAAGATGTGGCTCACCTGGTGGATGTGATTAACGTTGGAGGACTCCTTTCTATGGAGATACAAATAAATAACTATATTATATATAATATAATTGACAATTACCTATTTCTGAAACAAAACCAAAAGCGTTTCCCCGTTAAATTGAAGATAACAAAATATAACTCTCCCTCAATAAATCAACGTGGATTTTCTTGACATATTTTAAATTTCCAATCCATCTAATAAGATTTTAGTTTGGATCTTATTAGGTTTTGTTTACGAACAGGCGTAATAAAGATAAATGCTCGCGATTGCAGGATTTGATTAATGGTAGTGCGTAACAGGTTAGACGGGGTTTTTATATTTATTACGTGAGTTTTTTTCCAATATATATTGTTTTTCTAATTTTGGTTTTCTATATTAATTATATTAAGGATGATTATGAAATCGTTGTAAAAATGCATGCATTCACAAGTATCTATTTAACAATATATTTCACCTTATTATGGTGGATACCACCCACTTATTACGTATTCTATTATATAATATATATTATAACTTTGGAAGCATATATATTATAACTTTGTAATGACACTTGTGCCTGTAGATACTGGCTCACTCACCCTTCTAACAGGAACACAACATCAATACGTTTTGCTATATATGTATTTGTATAGGCGAAGACTACCTTTTTGAACATATACATCTGTACCTATTATACAAGTCATTGACTTTGGACGTCTATGAAAAGGGATGACATTGTTAAATCGAATTTTACCCCCACCGTGTTCCGTGTGAATATAACAACAGATCTTTTATGTATTGAACATTATGAAAATCTATAGAAAAAACATGTGTGATACCAAAACTACAATATCTTTTTTCGATATATAAGTATAGCTTTCTTATTTTTTAGTTAATCTGGATGTTTGGTTGTTAAAAAAAAAACAGTGCAGAGTAATATTTAGTTTTGATCAGAAATTTAAATAATGTATCAGTCGCGGTGAAGCGCCTGTTTAACGCGTAACGTGGAACTGTTTTAAGGCTCAATAAACAGACTTTTGAGTGTAAATTGAGAAGAATTTACACAAGCTCTACTTAATCAAACACATCCTTTGCGGCTGGCTTGTTTAAGTTGTACTAAGTTAAATACTCGCGTTACTAAAGCTCTTCGGTTTTATAACGCGATTTAATGTTTGTGATAAAGAATTAATAGTGTGCCTTAAAAGGCGATTCGTTTGATTAAATCTTGTGATGTATTGCTTTGAGTTTTGACTATTCTACCGAAATGTTTAGGGTCCATGTGATGTATAGTTCGTTTCAACAGTATTTCTTTATACATATATGTTTTTATAAATATACATTTCTTACTAAAATTAATACTTCTTTTTGGTTTATATGTTCAAATATTGTTCATTAGATTAATTTCATCTTACAGTACAGTTATGACGGGACTTTCCTGAAGAGAATTATCAATAAAACACGAAGAGGTGGTGCGCGATTGCAACGTTTTTTTTGTATAAGCTACAACGCATGCAGCGCTTTTATATATATTACAACAGTTAATGTGTAAATATTATAAAATTGACAATAATTTAATTGTTATTTAGATTAATTTTCACTCTTATTATTATTTTACTGATTGTTTTACACATAAAGATGGAAATGTTTTATGGTTCGATGTAAACTTTTCTTTTGATATAATATTTTGAATAACCTTTGCTTTTATTACACTTTGTACCCATTCTAACACCCGGAGAAGTTAATATATTTATTCTACATTATCCTAAATAAATATTTAAAGTAAAAGTTTATGTCATATGTTCACACGAGGCTGATATGTATGCGTCATTATCGTAAAAGATTTAAGTTTATCTGCGTACAGAACTAAAAACGAGTACAATTTTTTTATGATTATTTTTTATGAACGGATTTTTTTTAACTAATTTAAAATGTTTATACACCATTTAATACACCATTTAATATTTATACAAGTGACACATAAAGCGAATTTAAATTGTTTTAGTTATTAGTAGGTAATTGTATAGTGGATAGTTGTTACTTGGTTACGTTGGTCTAATGGCTAGATATACCGCAGACCTTGGGTTAAGATCCCAGTTCGGGCCATTAAAAAGTTATTTTCTATCGAAACATCTCAGTAGCAGCCAGAATCTGGAAGTTGGAAGTGTGTACACTCCTGTGCCTTGGGAAACAGGTAAAGCCGTTAGTCCTGCGCTTGAACTCTTTGAGGATATATCGGATTACGAGAGTTAGGGAATATACAGTGCACCTGTGTATGCGCACACACTTGTGTACTATAATATGTCCTGCGCAGATGGCTAATTTTTCTTGATATTATTATTGGTTATTTTTATTCTTAATAAATAAACCGAGTTAGTACTACTCTCTGAGTGTCAACATGTTATGGTTGGTCTAAATAGAAAGACATTTTAGATCGTGAGTTGTAGTGTCGTTAAATGGCACTGATTTTCCTAACTAGTAAAAATCCGCGTCATTTAACTCAATTATTTTGCTTTTGACTAGATACTGGCAAATGTCTTTGATGTTTCCCTTGTAGCTTATTATACTAACTCTGTCATACTTCTTCGCAGTAACTCACTAAAACATAATGAAAAAATATTTATAAAGAGTGGTTATAACATATCTCTTTCTGTACAAAAAAATAATCGTATTTTTTTCGTACATTAATTCTATCAGTGTTGTTGGGAATAAAAGAAACTTTCAAACTTTAAAAAAAATCCATTTTAACGACCAATATTACTTTAAAAAAATTGTAACTGACTTTCCACAGTCGAAATATATTTCCTAGTAAAATATTAACAAAAAGAAGTTTTTCCACGTATACTTGGGATATTATAATAACTAATAACATATCTAAGCCCCCACATGGCATGGAATGATAATATACCGGCGAAACGAATAGAATTTTAACAAGGGTCTTTGATGTGGCAATGAATAAACGATTTCGGACATTTTACGACGTACCCGGACGGATTATTCTGCGCCCGTAACGCTTCGTCCTGTTGACACGGGTGTGGGCGCTATCTTATATTCTTTATGCACTGTGATGTTACGATGGCTTAATGGTAACAATTATTTGATGGTGACGTGATTTCATTTTATTATTGTTGCTATTGCTTCTCCCCTTATTATGATGAAGCTCAGATACTATTTTAATGTTTTATATATTTGTTGGTGATTTTGTTTAGGTTAAACTTTTTATGAACAATTTAAGCAGACGTGGCAGGTATATGGTACATAAATGAATTATTTGACGGATTAACATTTATATTTGGTTATTCTCAACGTACTGTTATTTATGGGACCCTCTGATCTTGTGTGTACACATTGTCCTAATACATTAATATTATGCGATACGATTTGATTTCTTATCTGTCTTAATGTTACTATTTTATTAAGAGCTATGTACTTTTATTTGGATTGTATATTGGATGGGTTAAAATGATTAATGTATTTTTATAGAATAGGCGGACGAGCATATGGGCCACCTGATGATAGGTGGTCACCAACGACCATAGATATTGGCATTGTAAGAAATATTAACCATCGCTTCTTACTAAGTTATGTCCCTTATGCCTCATTCACCTTGCAAACCAGATCACAATAATGTAGAATATCTGATGAGTGGGTGGTACCTACCCAGACGAGCTTACACAAAGCCCTACCACCAGTAAACTAATGTTAGAAAATAATGTTGGTACAAACAGTTTAATGTAATTTATAAATTATTTACTGGCTGTAATAATTTTTCCAAAATGTAATCCTTATTACCGACACTATATTTTCCCTTTTTAAATATTTTGATTTCATTTTTGAAATCAAGGACGAACCGTACAGTGATGGCTGCCTCAAAGTAACAGCAGGGGTCGGCGACAGCGTGCTCTCCTAGGCTTACTTTAAAATCGATATTCTGGATCCTGATGCCGTTTTCTCTGGCTGCCAGATAGATTGCGAAAATCTGTTTTAATTTTTAATTTTAATTAATTTCATAACTTCCCGTTATAGTCAACTCTGATTGATCGATCTGTTTAGTGTAATTTTTACTTGCTTACAGATAATTCGCTAAAGTCTTGCATACCCTCCCGACCTTCGTTTTCCCCACCACCTACAATATGAGTACCTTTAAGTTAAGAGTGAATAGGCATCTTCTCCACCTTCAGGCGCGCCACCTTAGACTGTATCTTCTATTTCCATCAGGTGTGAAAATAGTCAAGCACTAGCCTATATTTAAAAAAAATGTTCCTAATGATATAAAAATTGAAATTTCACATATGGATAAATACTTTAGGGATAAACTTTATAGATGATAGCCGCGCTTCTGATTAATATGATGTAATTAAAATAGCAATGCTATCTCATATTATTTCTTTTGCAATTTATTTCAGAAGTATGCAATTCCGCACAAATATTATAATATATTCTTGTAATATTAATAAGATTTCTCACTGTTTTATTTGAAGTAATTCAATTTATTTCACGATCGTTTTTCACGACATTATAGCTTTTATATCTTCTCGGCTTTTTCTTTGTGACAGCACTGAGCTATGGGACCGTTTAACGACGTATCCCTTTCTTTTGTACCTTACATACTTATAGTTGGTCAACCCCATTAGTAGCATTTAATAGCTATGAATCTTGTCGGAAAGGTTTTACGTTGTGCGTAAGAATTTAGTCCAGTTTAAAAAATGAAAAAATATAAAGGTAAATATAACGGTTTTATATGAAATAGTTACAAAGATAAAAGCTCCGTTTGAAATCTAGAATTCGAGATTTGACCAAATTGTTTATTTAAATATATATTGAACAGAACAACTCGTCTCATGACTCTGTGGCGATACAGATAATAGCTTGTGATTTATACCATGTCGGTTTGCAAAATGGTTTTACGAGTCTTCCAAGAGACTTACTTCATAAGAAACTTCATTAGTGACAAAATATTTTAGGAGTAAAACGTGCGACGTTGAGATTGAGCGTAATAATTGAGAGCAGACTTCTAGTTAAATCGCACGTTTACTCATTTTTGCTCTGCTAGTAAGTGACAGCTAGCATTTCAAAGACACTTTATATTTTTCTACAAGGTTACTTTGCATTTTTTTCGCCATACAATAGTATTAATATGTACAAAAACCCAGTAACGCAGGGCTTTAATACCGAAATACTCACCGGTTCCTGGTTCCTGTCTGCCATACTTCGGGCTACTATTGAGAGTTTCTATACACATAAATCCAATAATATTTTATTGGCCCTAACCTAAGCTTGAATCCAGTCCTGTATCTTTATAAGCCTTGATAACGAGGCTATACTCTCAAATCCGATGGCATTTCTGGTCTATAAAATGTTCCTTGTAATTTTTTTATCTTACATGCAGCAATGGATACCCATGGATTAATGTAATTTTTACATAGAGTATTGGCATGGCAACACGTAACGCAATATTTAATATCAATATAAAAATGGAATAATGTGATATAACAGACAATTTCTGCGTAATATACAACTACCAGTTACTAATAATTCATACGGAGTCAAACCGACCTATCATAATTTGACATATTATATAGCAGGAAATCGTCAACACTAAATTTAATATAGTGCTGTGAAAAAACATAAGATATTGTATTTAACAAAAAAATTTTTGTATATGTCGAATGAAATTAGTTAATCAGAAGGTAATAATTACTAGTTCTTCTTAGCCGCTTTGCTTTCGTTCATTCAGGTTGTATACGTGATGGGTAGTTGATTTCTTAATACAAATGTATATTGCAATAACATAGTAGCCCTGACCTGATGCTGCAGTATCATCTTGAATGAGCAGAATACTAATTCACCTCACTATTATATAACATTTATAAGAATGGTATTTTATTTTTATTAGGGAGACAAACAGTATAGTATTAACAGTATAATATTAAATAAACCTATTAATTTCAGGATATACCAACAAAGTTTCCTCTTAAATATACAATAATAGTGCAGATAATTTTTTTTAAACAATAATCAAAAAAACAATCTGCAACTCAAATTCAATTAAAATTAAAATATAAAATCATATAAACTAATGAATAATCAGACAATAATAATACTTATAAAATACTAATACGATCAAAAATAATTACAATTAAAGAAATAAAAATTGGCAATAAAAATACAATAACAGTTTTAAAATTAGTAGTGATTTGTTTTTTGTATATCAAGATGTTAGAATCTATATAGGAGAATTTGTTATAGATTTATATGTATATTATGGATTTTATGTATTATATTTATACATTTTTAGGTTAAAGTTATAGGTTATACCCTGTACTAGTTAGCTTGATCTTTTTGACAGACGGGCTAGTGATGGGAAGCAGAAAATATCTATAAATAGTAGTCCAAAATAACGTTTTAAAATACTCGTAACTGTGACGAGATGGTGTGGGTGTATTATGTGTGAAATTCTTTATTGCTCTAGACATACATACATATAAAACATTGGGTAGATAAGCGACGTTGGGTCAATATTTATAATAAGTACCTATTTAATATTACAGGGATATTTTTGGATTTTTTTTCACTTCTCGTAATTCAAATTAGAAAACAATTTTTTTTTACCTTATTTTTCTAAAAAGAGTTATACCAGCTAAAGAGACCCCAACCAAAAGGACCCCCGTTCGTAAGAAAAACTTAACATTGATCTTTAATAATGTTTTTTTGTAATCGATATTTGTAACAGTTACTGCTTGTTATTCGTGTCCCATCCGTCCGACCGATGTAACAAAGTACAAGCGTCTATTATTTTCAGTGTTCCTATTTAAATTTAACTTTGAAGCAATAAAAAGTCTTAAAATTTTCCGATAACGCTCGTATCTTTAGGGACTTTTGTGTTATATGTATTTTTTTTTAATATTTTTACAATTTTTGGAATCATTAAATTAAGAAAATAATATGTTCGACATTGCAAAGTTATGTCGATCAGAAAAATTTACATCTGTCAAAAAGATCAAGCTAACTTGTACAGGGTATAAGAATATATATGTATATTGTTTTAAGATTATTTACTAGACCGTTTTTTAACGCTCTTTCGCATGTTTAAAAACATAATATTTATTTTAGTTCTATTGAGCAGAAGGTTTGGTACTTATTCCACTGTGCTGTTCCAATACTGGTTGACATGTAGCAAAATTTTATCTTATTCTATTTACCTTTATCATCAAGCATGACATGAATTATAAGCATATGAAAATTTAGTGCTAACCGATGACTGCGGGTTCAAGAGACAGGCCCTAGCTTGAACCCGCAGTCATCGGTTCTGATGCACTTAAAATAATATCTTCATTCACTGCAATAAAATAAAAGGTATATCTTATTTAATTACAAGAATGATAAAGGAAAAAAAAAGATATGCTTTTAAAGTATTAATAAAATTATAATACCAACATTCCGACTCCGCAAAGTCAATATAATATCCGTCCTGGTTATTCGTTGTAATTATAAAACCCCGAGGACTTTTTTATAATTTCCAATTAAATCAATTGAAAGCATACAGGACGGCATTTATTTTATAATATATTTTGGTTATTATTAATTACTGTATTTGCATGTATTTCAGACTATTTTTACAAAAATTGTTTTTTTTTTTTCGAATTCCACGTATAAAAAAAACTAAGGATTTAAATTCAACACTTTAAGGTATTATAGGTACGTAGGTACGTTTGTGAACTTATGTAAGAAATGCTTGTATTATGTAAAACAGTTACAAAGAGCGTCTACTGACATATTAATCACAGCGCTGAAGCCGCCCGCAGTCATGACTACAAACGTCAAAACAATACCCCAAAGTTCCGCGGCTTAACTAGTGTTGTAGTACTTGGTTTAATGTGTATTTCAGGATAATTTGATATTTGTTTTAACTTTAATAAGATTAAAATGGTATTTCAATGTTATTTTTTATGATCGTATAGTGTTCTTATATGGGTGTAGTAACAGCCTGTGTGTGTCCCACTGCTGGGCTAAGGCTTCTTCTCCCTTTTTGAGGAGAAGGTATGGAGCTTATTCCACCACGCTGCTCCAATGCGAGTTGGTGGAATACACACGATGTTTTCCTTCACCGTATAGCACGAGATGAATTATAATCACAAATTAAGCACATGATCATCGGTTAAGATTCACGGGTTCTTACCACTGGACCATCTCAGCATATGGCATCTTATATGGGTAGATACAATTTATTTGATAAATACGTGCCGTTAAACAACGTATCAAAGTTAAGTTAGGCTATATTATACATTGTGGTTAACATTCTTGGTCTTATAATATAAAAAAAAACTTGATTTGTCCTTGTCCCGTTAAAATTTCTATACCATAAATTTAAATGTGATTAAACATTTCTGAATTGTAATTAAATATATTCGTCAATTCAATAGAATTACAGTTCTGTTATTGAATTTTAAATTTCAATAATGAAACGAAACGATATTTTTTAGAAGCGATATTGGATAAAATAATTATATTTTAATCTTGGTAATTGGTGTGGTTTATTTTGCTTAAATTTCATACCTATTTCTTCAGATCAGATTGTGTGATCGTAACTGTATCTATTTATTTTTTTCACCGTATGAAATGAAATGTATTATGGGAATGGTGAGTGCTGCCTTAATACACGCATCATTCTATTTAGAATTTACGATGTTGTACTATATCTCAACGGAGACTTGCATTTTACGATAGAGATATTTTATAGTTTATAGCACACAGGTGCACTCATTTCCTTTGTTCTCATAGCCCGATCTGACATGAGTAGAAAGAAGTGTAGAATAAACAGTTGTACGTGATTTTCAAGGTAACAAACTGAACGGATACTCCTGGTTTCTACTGAAAGTTTTTGACAGAAAAATTCAAAAACTGTTTAACGATTCGGGATTTATATATTAAAATATTTTATTATAACAATGTTTACAGTATATAAGACAAAAATTGAATTTCATAAAACGAATGGTCGAAGACGAGTTTGTAAAGCAACAAATACCTACACCCTATTTTTTTCAAACAACCGGATGCTTAAACGGCAGACTTTGAATATTTTTCGTATTTATTTACATAAAAAGTCGGACGAATTCGCCGTTAAAACAACAATTTGCTTTCCAAGTTGTTTAATTGTTGACTTATTGCTGAAAGTTGTATATTGGAGCGATAAACATGGTTTCGTTTCACGCATTGTTGCAATTCTAAATAATGTGTCACGGCTAAACTTCGAATACTGTGAATGTGTGAAGTGTCTTGTCGTGTTAAATTGCGGGTTGATTTTGATAGAGGTAGTCCATTTATTACGTGCGATGTACACTTTCAAATAATATAGTTAAATGTTAGAATTTTTTAAGCACAATTATACCTATTAGTAATTCATATGATTGTATTCAAGAATTTCATTTATTATCTTCTTTATTAGAGAAAGTGAGACGTTTCATTCGAGACGTTTCGTTTCTCTATAGTCTGCGAAGTCAATTAATGTAATTAACTGAGCATCTAGTCTATTTAATGATGTCAGAGTTGTGTAGAAAAAGACAAAAGAATATTTTGTAAAAGATACAACATATTCTAAATAGAATGATGCTTGTATTAATGATTAAGCCGAGATGGCCCAGTGGTAAGAACGCGTGAATTTTAACTGATGATATTTGGTTCAGACCCGGGCAAGCACCACTGAATTTTCATGTGCTTAATTTGTTATTATAATTCATCTCGTGCTTTACGGTGAAGGAAACCTATCGTAACCGTAACAGCCTGTGAATGTCCCACTGCTGGGCTAAAGGCCTCCTCTCCCTTTTTGAGGAGAAGGTTTGGAGCTTATTCCACCACGCTGCTCCAATGCGGGTTGGTGGAATACACATGTGGCTGAATTTCAGTGATATTAGACACATGCAGGTTTCCTCGCGATATTTTTCGTCATTACCGAACATGAGATGATTATTATAAACACAAATTAATTTTAACACGAAAAGTTAATGATGGTCCTGTTTGAATCTAGCCATATATTAAGTTGTAATCTTTGCTCATAATTATAATAAGCTGTAGTAAAATTTTAAGTGATTTGTAAATTTATACTGTGCAACTGTGCTGTATATTATATATATATGTAACATACGTCATCTGTGATGTTTAACTTTTACTTACGGCATGTATATCCTCAATATATATTTTTTTAATTAAATAATTTTTTCATCTAAGAAAAGAGGTATCGGCAAATTTCAATTAAATAACCAGGAAGACCCAAGGGATCCGTTCCGTAAACATTATTTCTTTTTCAAGTCTGTCAAAGTGAGAGTCAAAGAACATTTCTCTTCCTGCCGTAATTACTCTGACTGGAGGTTGGAGCAAGTTTTCTTACTTTTATTTATGTACTTATTTGATACCCGTTCGATAAACGCACGGGTGAAATAAAGACTACAAAATTATATATAGTATCATTAGGTTTTTATGTTATAGGTATATAGGTAGGCTGATAGGCAAATGTACCTGGTGTAAGTGATCGCCACTGCCCGTAGACTTCGGCGATGTAAGAAAAAGTAACCATTCCTTACATCGCCAATATCCTTGGGAACGAAGTTGTTATGTCATTTGTGCCTGTAGTTATACTGGCTTATTCACCCTTCACACCGAAACGCAACAATACTAAGTATTGCTGTTTAGCGGTAAAATATCCGATGAGTGGGTTGTATCTATTTAAAATATAATCAAACACACACACACACACTCACAACCGCATACGCGAGCACTCATCCTCACAAACATGTACACTTGTCGTTCCATAAATTGATAACTATACAATATTGTAATACTGAAGCTAGTTATTACCTAGCTAGATATATAAGATTATATGTATTATTAATGTTTTAAAATAAGTATATATAAATAAATTAGATGCTATATATAAAATATGTTTATCTACTGATCGAGCGCGATTAAAATACCTTATTTATTGAATTGTAATAACATACAAAGTATTTATATTGTTATATTACAATTTTATTTACATGAATTACTAATGGTACTTAATTTTCGGCAATTAGGAACATGTCCGGGAAATAGTTTGCAATTAATTTTATTAGAAGGACAGAATTAAATTATGGTGTCAAAGCTTCAGTTTAATTAAATAACTTGGCGCCGACAAATGTTTAAATTTTATTGTACTCAAAAATTTAATTACACTTTTAACTCTAACCTAAGCTTTTAAATAATACAACGGTGATTTTTACATATAAGAGGTCTCTGACATCATTGAATTCCCACAAAGAGCTCTTATCTTATGTTATCTTGATCTTATCTGCTATTAAGAATACTTAAGCTTATTCCTTCATAGCTTAGCCAGTTTCTGTAAATGGGATAGTCTTCTGGGTCAGTGATAAAATTGGGCATTTCACAGAGATCAATTTTACGACTTTTCCTATTTTTTTCCTTTACTTACATAAATGATTATCCTTTCTATGTAAATGGTAACTGTTAGATTGTGATATGGAGATTCGTATGTAGAAATGCTGTTCCCCGAGCCGCAGGACAGAGATAAATTCGCAAAGCTGACGGCCAATCTTCAGTAATAAAGAGGCACCTTAAGAAGAAGAATATCGTATAGCATTGTGTGCTGATGTTTTATTATTACTTTTTATAGTGGATAGGAAAACATGATTATAATATTGTGAACAATGCATTATCATTGAAAAATACGATAACATAAAGTAACAGCCTGTGAATGCCCTGCTGACCTAAGATATCCTCTTCTTTTTTTTTTTTTGAGAAGGTTTGGAGTTTATTCAACCACAGAATTTCACTGAAATTAGACACATGTTGTTCATCCACACACATATGATCCAGGTTTCCGCACTATGTTTTCCTTTACCGTCAATTAGATGAATTATAAAAACAAATTAAGCACATGACAATTTAGTGGTGCTTGCTAGGCTTGAACCCACGATCGTCGGTTAAGATTCACGCGCTCTAACAACTGTGCCATTAAAAAAATTGAGCTAATGGTACACAAATACACAGGCTTCTAATATATTTGGCAACAGTTTACATTATTTCCGTAGTTAAGTAATTGAAGTGATGTTTGATTTGCAAATATTATAAGTAAATAAATAATAATAATAAAAGTATACAAGTAAATTAAAAAAAAACTAGGTGATAAGATTAACCTGGTCCAAAAGATCCATGCTATATATGTTATCCTACCCACATATTTACCTATGCCAGCAATTACACTGCCTCAGACTTTTTTGAAATTTGCTATTTGGTTTAGTAATAGAATAAAGACAAAATTTAACTAGTTCGATTTTGTAGTGATTATCACCAAGTATTATTAAAATTGAAAACGATAGGTATAAATTGTATGTATTTTAATAAAGAAAACAGACGACCAAATAGAGTGAAGTTATTACTGAGAAATATAAGCGAATCGTTATTTCGCCAATGGGTTGCAAACTATGTGCGAATCATCATCACCTACGATGTTATGTTATTTGTGCCAGTGTAATATATTAATATATTCTATCAACTGAAAATAGAAAGCAATGAAGATTTTATGTCGAAAATTCTCAATAGCAGCCCGGAGTCTGGAAGTTAAAGAGGTGTACAGAAAGCTTCAGAAAGCATGTAAATCCGTTTATTCTGCGCCTGAACAATTTCCGGTCGTGTCGGATTGCCGTCTCATCGGATTATGAGAGTTAGGAAATAGAGAGTGCACTTGTGTTTGTGCACACACTTGTGCACTATAATATTTCCGGCGCTGTTGGCTAATCTCTCTTGAGATTGGCCACCGTGGCCGAAATTGGTCTGAAGCACTATTATTATTATAAATTTCAGTTGAAATTGTAAGTCCTATCGAAGTATGTTGCCCTGAGGTATAGTTGGGGTTACCGTTAACCATCTCAAGGGATTAGTAAGGTGTACTACGACTTACTTGTAGTGAAACGTATTTCGGAGATTTTGTTATCGATAAAATATAATATCGAAGGTAAGGAAGTGTCTTAGTTGAGTTGTTTTATTTGAAAAACTATGATATGGTATCCTAAGCGTATATCCGAAAACAGTGCATGATGTTTATCGATTATGTTCAATATTTAACATTTTCTCAAACATTTCTAATGATATTAATACAAACATTAAAATTTATATTTTGATTTACAAACAAAAACATCTTATCTTTAACATAAATCTCTTATATTTAGGTTAAGATCACCTAAATATTAATCATGTCTCCAGAACCGTCGTAGCGTAGAACGAACACAGTATAATTATTCAGGGAGGAAACATTAAAATGCTGAAACTTCCTAATAGACGTCACTAACCAAACAAAACAAAAGGGAGATACGTCATCCAGCAGCGTAACGAAGTTGAAACGAAATTCAAATATAATTCAACGCTTTATTTCATTATTAAATTGTTCGTGAACGCGAGATAGCCACGGACTCAGTTTGTGACTTTGTAACGAGGTGAAACTCGTCACTCGACGCTCCAACGCTTCTATAAATGATAGTTTATTTTAACGTTAAGTTGTCTAATTGGTTTAAACAGCAAATTCTTTAGAAACTTGTTTACTGACATTACTTTTGTACTCATTATGTTTAATGAATAGAGATTACTGAAAATCTATAAATTGTAAAATATTTTATTGTGTTTTACATTAAATAATACCTCAATATGAAATAATAGTATTGATGCATAAAAAAACGATACACCCTTACCACCATAGTAAGAGCATAATTGTTAAAATATATTTCTTCTACAGTTATATATTGCGCATCATAAATACAACAAATAAAAGTTAATTTATATAAACATTAATAGTTTTGTGAAATAGTTTCAAGTTCTATATATAATACTATTATTTATTGTAATCTACACATATGTATATTATAAATGGGAAAGTAACTCTGTCTGTCTGTTACTCTCACGGCTAAGCCACTGAACCAATTTTGATCAAATTTGATATGAAGCAAAGTTGGCCCTTCAGGACAAAGGTACTTTACCTAATACTAATTTTCAGTAAGCTCAAAATCAATAGAATATACTATAAGCGATACACAATTTCTATAATTATAAAAAAAAAACATTATATAAAAATGCTCACACAAAAGATGATGCAGAACGTTTTTTTTATTTGACTAACTTTTTTTAAACTTTACCCTGAAATATTAGAAACACACGCATACATATAGATTATGCAGGATAATTATTTTAGATTAAGTTTACTGAAGCTTTATGCTATAAATACAAGGAATAATTTTTAACGAATACGTAAAGCTAATAATATTTTAATTTATTACAATAATTCAGTTTTATACTGTAAAAATATGTTTAACCAAATCATAATATAACATAACTCGCTCATTTACAATTCTACGACCTTGTAATTTAATACGGACGTTGATGAAAAAATAAAATAATAGTTTTTGGATATTTTCGTCTTTGTTATTTCCTTATCCTATTTTATTTTACAAATGTTCTGTTACAAACGCCGTAAAAAAGAAAATTGTATATTTTTAGTGATTTTATTTCCAGCAAAAACTAACAATCTATTAGTTAATATTATATTTTCATGATAATATATGAATACATTTTTTTACACAAATTCGTACTATATTTTATCCTTATTTTATTTTATTCAATTTCCTTATAATTATATTATATCTGGGTAAACAGATACACCAATAGAGTCACGAGGACAAAACAGGTTTTGGATTTAATAATTACATTATTTTATTTATGCGCTGTAAATAATAATATGTGTGAGTAATATACACGTATACTATATATTAAATTATTATTTAATTGTAATTTATAATAATTAATAATTCTTTAACCTAAAGTAATAAGTACAATATGAGCTAGTTGTAATGGAGCGGAGTTGTCGACTCGATTCACTCCGCAAATTAGTCATATTTTGCATCACGATAAGAAGACATAAAAACACAATCATGTGTTGCGGTGCATAGATTCTGTGAACTATACAGTAGTTAGAAACAAAGAAATACCAGTGGAGTAGCTCTATTATAGGAAAATAAATCTCTTGGAACCGTTCTTGCGCTATGTTGTCTATCTCCATAGTGTATTTGCTTTTGTCATATATTTCATAAAGATGTTTGACAGCCTCCTTGGTCTAGTGGCTTGATGTAAGACCGCAGACCCGGAGGTCCTGGGTTCAATTCCCAAGTCAGGCCAATAAATTGTTATTGGGTTGTTCTGTCAGAAAATTCTCAGTAGCAACCCGGAATCTAGAAGTAGGAAGTGTGTTCACTCTCGTGCCTCGGAAAGCACGTAAAGCCGTTGGTCCTACGCCTGAGCTCTTTCCTGTCGTGTCGGATTGCTGTCCTATCAGATTATGAAAGTTTGGGAATAGAGAGTGCACCTGTGTTCGCGCATACACTTTTGCACTATAATATCTCCTGCGTAGTTGTCTAGTCTCTGTTGAGATTGGCCGCCGTAGCCGAAATCGGTCTGGAGGACATTATTACATTTCATAAATATTATGCAATAAATAATAATTTTTGACAACAAATTTGTCTATTGTTTTTTTATTGATTAACTATAACATCAATAGTAACAACTAAAGCCGATATATAAAACAATTAAAATATTTGCGGCTAACTTTTGAGATGGTTGCTATTAATCATTTAAATTTAAAAGTTTTTAAACTTTATCAAAACATATTTTATATTAATTCGTAAATAAAGTAACAGACCGCTGGTTCTCTTCGAATAGACAATTCGAGATTGTTTCAGCACAGCGGAGCTGTCGGCGAGGTCTGCTCCGCAATTTAGCGGCCATTTGCATCACAATCGAATGTGATTGCGATGCGGAGCGAAAACTCTACGTTATTGGGAATACGCGAGTGACTCGTGCGGTTAAGATATACGTATATCGGTTCCATCGAGTTTTTACCCAAATGGTATTAAGCGATTAAATATTTTTTACGGTGATAACTAATTCTTAGAAACAAAGAGTGTGGTTTTTAATTAAGACTTTTACTTTAAAGTTTACGTCAGTAAAGTGAGATTTTCTCGAATAGAACAGAGATTATTCTCAATAACATAATTAGGGACCTATATCCTGCAGTAAAGTATTTCTGCTTACTATGATCAAGAGTTGCTCCTGCGCAAAGAGGAATATAATCTCTGTCAATCTCTGTTACACGTGTTTGGTATAAGAATTCTCAGCCACATCCAAAAGTCCTTCTAACCACATAAGTAAAATATTTACTTTTTCAAAAATTCAAGCATGCTTTATCGCATCACGGTTCGTTACTGTAATTTTCAAAAGAACCCGCTTATGGTGGGCATCGGGCCAAAATATGATTACGGCGTCGGAAAAGTTGGTACATGTTGACCCTTAAGCTAACGGTCACGTTTGACCGGTGGCTTTATATTCAAAATATAATTTAAAATTTCTGTTACTTTTTTCTGTCTGTTTTATTAGGCTATGTTAAATTAAAAAGGTTGAATTAAAGCGCGGGAATGTGAACAAATGTTAAAACTGAAGAGTACCTACATAATTAAACACATATATTATATAAAGTACGTATTTCATCAAGTTTTAAGAGGTACCACTATATATGAAAGTTTTAATGTCTATTCCTATAATTATAAATCATGTTCTTTCTCATTTGTGGTGAAAAACCTGAGCTTGATCGAACTTAAAAAATATTTTAAGATATTGTTTATATAATGGTCTCAATTTCAGCTAATTTACAGCTTGATGATACATCGTTTGAAAGTTAACCCTAACTTTTCTATTTCTTTGCTTTCCATCTTTACTTTCTGTAGGATATAAATTCTCATTTTGATTTACACTTCTTCAGTGCATGAAACATGTCCCCAGATTTGGCTGCTCTAGTTTCATCTGTGCTGTAAAAATAAACAAGTTTTTATGTTCCTTTCAAGATTTATTGTTATATTTTGGTGACTTTTGTAAAATGCTTTCAAGTGTTAGAAAATTTTATTTGAAATGGATATTTAATAACAATTTTTCATTTCAAATTTTATTTTATATGTAAACTGTGACTTTCTGCTTTGGTACTAATAAAAATATATACATTTGATTTCATTTTTAGATATAAATAAGGCTCTGAAAATTCCCATGCAGACCTCTTTTCCTGTCAAATAAAAGAGCACGAAGTTTAATCCATTACGTGGCTCCTCTGCGAATTGGCGGCTATATATATCTCAAATTTGTATTGACATATGCAGATTTCCTCACTCATTCATTTAATTTTAACATTGGGAATGAAATATTTTGTAAAGTTTTTAACACTTCGAATAATATGTAAGTGCTCGGGTTTTGAACTACTTTTTTATTCGTTGCAGGAAGGCAGACTTGTAAATGGGTCACCTGATGTTGAATTGTTACCTCTACCTATAAATATTGTCACTGAAAGGTTTTTCGGTACTTTAATAATACAATTGTCATATGCAATGAAAGCTTAATAAGCCGTATACATGTATACGAGTATATATCATGTATTTTGTTCACGCTGAAATAACTAAATTAAAAATGTTTTGGCTTTTATGGCCAACCACATCGTTTACCTGCACAGCATGTCTGTAATATACAGTACTAAAGTGATTGATATGTTGAGTTTTAATACATTTTTAATTATAATAAATCTTTATTTATTAACACAGTGTCAGGAGGACTGGAGGATTTTATCTCTGAGAAAAATACCATCATCTATTCTCAGTTAAGCAGCGTGACGGAATATGTGGCAAAACTTTTCCGTAATAGAAATTATTTGTCCACCAGTCGCTAAAGTATAGAAAGTTGAAGTAAGAAAATACTAAGCAAAGTTTTAAAAGACTTTAACTTAAACATGGTTATAACGATGATTCTAAATTGCTTGTGACATACTACAAGTGATATGCTCACATATTATTCCCGTAGTTATCCAAAATCTGTTGTGAATTTTCAAACGTAACAATTAAGCATATAAATAAATAAGTTCATGTGAAGTACGAAACGATACGAAACGATTTGTTTCCTCGTTTCTGATACGCACCGTTAAGTTCTGGAATACCCTCCCGACCTCAGTTTTCCCTACCACCACCACCACCACAATAAGGGTACCTTCAAGTCTAGAGTGAATAGGCATCTTCTAGGCAAGCGCGCTCCATCTTAGACTGTATCATCACTTTCCATCAGGTTTGATTACAGGCAAGCGCTAGCTTATATATTTTAAAAAAAGTGTCTTTCGCAGTAATAGCACTGTAATTTCCTTCTATACCTTTAAACTACCTGAAAATTATTCAATAAAGGCAAGTTGTTAAAAATATCCCGTGTGATCTAAAATCTCCCGAGTTTCATATTACATCTGCCGCCGACATAGTTACACGGAAAAATGTCCTGCAATGTCACCTTGGGAAATTTTACAGTCTACAACATATTCTCACCTAGCGGGGCGGTGGTATTTCATAGAGCTTCTAGTGCTATGGTGTGAGGCAAAGGCTAAAGCGATCGTGTTAGAGAACTCAAATCGATGATATTTACCTTTAAATAATTTAGTCCAAATATAATTTTCTTATTTTTGTTGTTTTTTTTATCGATAAATTTAAATATTATGTATTGATATTGACTATACCCGTTTAAATTGAGAATAGCGTGCGCTTTAAGCTTTACCGATATATATTATTCATATTTATAAGTTGCTCCGGTTGTAACCGCGGTCATATCGTATTAATATGTATGAGAATATTCTCAGTAGCATTGAAAATGATTTTGTATAATGTTTGAATATTAGAATAAAATGGTTACTAAATATCAGGAACAGTTCATATACAAGTTTATTACAAACTAAATTCGTAGAATGATATGAGCTATTAAAATATAAATCACATTTATTTGTAAAAAATGGATACGTATTTTGAAATGAGTTTAATAAAGCTATTACTAACGTTTCAGTAGGATTATTTGTGGTAGAATAATATAGATAGAATAATAATAATATTTAATATTATATTTCAAAATTATTTACTACGTACTACCTCGTTAAACTGTAATGGCCGAGATAGCTCTGTGAATTAGAACACGTGAATACTAAGCGATGGTTGTGGATTCAAACCCAGACGAGCACTATTGAATTTACATGTACTTAATTTGTGTATGTAATTTAACTCGATGGTGGAAAAAATCATCGTGAGATAATCTGCATGTATCGGTTGAAAAAAAATGCTGCATTTGTTTTAATTATTAAGATTTATTATTAGCTGTAAAGTTATGGCCTCAAGAACGTTACCGAGTGAACTTAACACTATAATTTGACGTAAACAATATTCGCGTATGTAATATAGATCTTGATTGAATTGGAATAAACTCGCTTGTCATTTGTATTTTAGACGCAATCTTCACACGTTCACGCGAGCGGGCGTTTTATACTAGATTCTGATATGCGACCCCCCTGAGACCTTTCGCAAAATAACTTTTAGTGAAGTATTTTTATTAACCGCTCGCTTTGAGTATCAAATGGTAGATTGAGAGATATTCAACTTTGTAATGCGTGAATTATTCATATTTTTGGTATAAAAGTTTTATGAAAAGGGAGTGTGTATTTTGAATTTTTAGGTTCGTTCAAATTTTCTACTTTGAGTGTAATGGGCTTTGTGATTACGGAACTTTGAATTGAAGCGGCTTTTGCTGTCTATTGTACGAAAATGCATAAACAAAACCTACGGTTGTAAATATAACACCACATTTCACATCCAATTGAAATTTAAAAGCATTTATTCCATTGGTTTCAACGAACTCTTTTGAATTGACTTTTTACCAGTACATCGTTGTATTTCTATGATAAATGTATGTATCGAATCTATAAACATATATAAAACCTACAAAATGACTTACTTCGAATGTTAAAATTGATAATTAGTAAGGTAAATTCCATATTATAAAAGAAGAAGACACAACATTATTTAACTAATCACCATATGAACAACATTTATAGATAAAACCGTTAGTTTTTAAATTTGGAATTCGTTTTTTTTTTATGAAAGAGAGTACCATTTTTTTATTTACCCGCACAAATACGCGAAAATATAATATTTACTTAGCTATCTGATCTCACTATACTAAATATTGCATACGTACCCAAAAATAAGTGCATAAAGTCTATATAAAAAAAGCAAAAAATAACTACTTCTTTAATAAATCACTTTTTACGGAATTTGTATTTGCAAATCTTAACCGTTTTAAGGCCAAGTAAGTATAACTAATGTAGACGGATCTCAGTGTTTACTGCTTACTCGCTTCTGAGTTCATAAAAAGCTTTGCCCGACGTAATTGTGTTTTATGTTTGGAAGACCTCCGCTAATATGCCACTGCTTTCGCTATTTTTCCTCTTCATATTTTTAATTATCTGTCCCACGCTTAGCCTCAGCTGTAGTTGGACGTTAAAGAAATTAATTGCTCGTGCAGTTTATAGTTACTTAATATTTAAACGTCTTTGAAGTTGGAAATTTGTAATAAAATTAATTATATTTCGGTTTTTTAAATAATTTGTTTCATAATTATTTCCAACAAATTTCAATATTTATATTTTATCCAAAAAACTGCCTAGTTTCTCGGTTTGAATCCTAAATCAAGAAAAGAGTAAGAATTTCTAAGTAGCCGTCCGTGGTAATTTATTTAAAAAATTTAGACAAAAACTCGTAAACAATAACCACAGCGATATATGTCACTAAAATATTGATGAAGATAAATAATTATTTCATACAAATGTAACGTCTTCAACAACGCTTCGAATAAATGTGAAAGCCTATGAAATGTAATTTCAAAGAAGCTACGTTTATCCATACGACATAGCACCACGCCTTTATTGTAGTTGTCTCCTTTAGTTACACAGGTGTAACCGTAACTTCCAAAGTTGTGGTCACTTCCGTTAAGCTTGGTAGCGCATGCGTGTTCAGTCTGTAAATATATAAAGCTTTACTATAACATAAACCTCACTGTATGACAATGATAATTAAAGCGCTACCGCGCTGCACAACAACATCGACCCTTCCTTTACAATGTTAATAAGTCGCAAACAAGCATACAAACTCTAGGGTCATTTCACATTAGTACAACAAACACCGGAGTTATTTAACTATGAATAATAATTATGTTAATATATTAATAATATATTTAGCATCCAGAAGTCTGTTTTTATAAAAACGTCGAAACTGTATTTATAGAAATAGAATAACAAATTGATGTGAATAACTCAGTCATTTACTCTTAAAAATCTAAATAACATAATTGAACACGTTCATCAAATCTCAAGCTGCATCACTTAATGCCAAAAAAAAAAATATATATATACATAAACATGTTGAACTGTTTATATGCCCGAGGATTCCTCTACAATTTCTGTTTTTAGCTTTGCTTTTTCAGTTACAGTTACACCTTTGTTATTTAGGTTTTCTTTTTCGTCTTCTTTCCCTTCGTCTGTTCTCATTATGTTGTCCAGCATGCACCAGATTGATGGCGTTTGTAAAATTATTGCTCTTACTTTACTAATTCTTTATTGTTTGTTGTCGAGTTGTTTGTTCAAGGTGTTTTTCATAGCGGAAAGAAGATGGCTCCACAGAACTGCTTCACTGAAGAAGACCAGATAAGAACTCGACATACTTTCTTTACCAGCCATAGAGAAATAGCATTTGTAAATGATCTAACCTAAGATTTCCCCATTCTGGAGAGGATCTTACTGGTTTTTAATTAGTAGTTAACAATTAGGTAGCCCCATAAATTACTTTAATGTGGGGGAGGTATAAATGCATTTTTAGCGTCAACAAAGCCTTCTTTTTCCGCCTTTACGGATCTCATTGCTCGATCACACGCGTTAGACGCGAGGTAATATTAACTGTTATGGTGGATAATATGCTTATCTACATAATGTTAATATTTAAAGTGTTTATTACATTCTAATAATAAAAAAAACATCAAGTGAAAATATAAAGTAAAATTTATATTTTATGTACGCAAAGTCGGGAAGATGACTGGGCCACCTGTGTCCACCATCTTCACTTCACTATTACGGGTTCAATTCCGGACAAACATAAATAATTTTAAACGTTCTTAATTCATGACACATGCGTATCTACTCATACGTATTGCAGCAGATTGGTGAAATAAGCTCTAATTCTTTTAAGTCAGAGACGAGGAGGCCTTATCCTTGTAATGGAAAACTGGGTAGGATTACTGAATGTTATTTTTACTTACATATATATAGCTAGTGCAAGAATTAAAAAAATCAGTAACACAAACGTAAGAAGTAAAGAACCTTCTATTTTCTTAACTAAGTTAAATGTACGTACAGCAACTTATTAACTAACTGTTGAAAATATGTGACGTCTTCACTGACCTTTATATATACATAAAATACTTAGACAACTATATGGATATTCATGAAACTCGGCAGTTGTATGCTTAATGCTTAAATGCTTAGCATTTTTAATCCCGGAAATTTAAAAAGTGATATTTAACGTGCATATATGCGCAGTTACATCCACTTTTTATTTTCATTTCATTACACTTTATGAGAAAATGTGTGGATTTATTCGGAGCAATATATATACTCGTAAATTTTTTTTGCTGATTTAGAAAAAAAATTAAGGGTTATGGAATTGTAACGGTATTTTCGAAATTTAAAATCTGGTATAACTTCTCACGAAGTCACGATTTCTTTAATGTTCTTGTTTTTATAATTTCATTGACTTAAGAACATGTTTCACAGAACCTTTTTTGTAATTCAAATGCTGAAATATCAAAAGTTTTTGCTAAAAAATATTTTTAATTTCGTTTACTTTACTACTTACGTTAATACTTTTTTATAAATAATTTATAAATTAACAGCTTAAAATCAATTTATAATAATAAAGTTAATATTTCGTACCATTAAAATTAATCGGAATTGCGATTCAGTTTGCGGGAAATATCGATGGCATTGTCGCCATCAATATAATACATACATATTAATAGTGGCAGTACTAAATTAAGTTCTTAATATAAATATGTCATGTGAAAATATGTAACTTGTGAGTTACTTATATATATGTAATGAGAATAAAATATTTTTTATTAATATTGTAATTATCATGAGAACATTTTTATTATGCTTAGTAGATAGTAACTTGATGATGCTGATGTCTGATCCACCAATTTCGATCATGGCGGTATTTTTTTAATTTCTGCCTTTCATAATACAATGGGATAGCAATAATAAAAAACGTAACATTTTTAACTTCCAATCAGTCAATTCATGCAAAGTAGAAACCTAGAAGTATTATTTTTGCCAAGATTTGCTGCTAATTATGTAATCATTGCTGTATCTATCTAGTTAAAATAACTGAAGAGTTTATGTAAGGAAAAATTATCAAACTATGCCACTACTTCAACCAGAAACAATACACGTGGAAAGGGCTAAAGAACAATAAAATTATTTTCTGAAACTACGAATTTTGAAAGCATACAACAATATTTCAAATTCCATTTTTTTATTAAACCACTATAAGTATTTTTAGCTAAACAATCTATCAATTTATAGCATTTTACATAACATTATATGAACATCTTGGCCCAAAAAGGATGCACCCTTAGTATCTTTCCAATAACTTCATGCCAACACAAAATCAATAGATAACTTATAAGATTTTCGTGCCGCAAACTGGCATTAACATGACAATCTTGGAAGCTATTTGAAATATTTAATACCGCTGTGGGATACATACTCACATACACTGGATTTCAGTGAAATATTATGCTGCGAGAGTAAAAGTGTTAGGTATATGGAACGCAAGACGAATATTCTATTTTGTCGAGTTGCTTTTAACTCTGTCGAAGACTGAAATGACCAATTAATATAAACTATATTGCCTACTAAGCAAAAGTTTTCGTCAAAAACGGTAATTCAAAGGTAATCTTGCTCGATATAATTTTTTTAGGTATGCCAAGTTTTCTTTCAATACGAGTTTTCTTACAATACAATTTATTCAAAAATAATCTAGATGTATGTTTGAATAGTAGATACAAGTGTAGATACTATTGTTAATCGATTATTTTACGTAATAAAAAATAATCATATCTTATGAATAAAAAAATCGTTATGCTTAAATTAGTAATCTTCAATGTGAATAGCAAGAGCGGAACGTACAATTGTAGCTCTCAATTGTTTTTCTTTATCTGTAGATCTACCCTATTGAGACATCATTAATAGACTGGCTTATTGATGGCTACGCCACGAACACGTCAATATGTGCGTGAAGCGTAAGCAATGTAGCTTTGGCTTAGGATGATCGCAAGCTTACGACTTTAACTAATTACAAATAAAATACATAAAACTTAAAAAAAAATTATGTTGATCTTACTCCTAAGCCAATCGTTAGTGTTTCTTAATATTATTTTTTTCTTAATATTAATTTATTATTAACTATTCCGGTCTCACTTATGATATTTATCAAGGAATCCCTTGGGCTATAACCGGGTGCAGGAAAATCGAGATCATGCTCTTCCCTCTTGAATTGATTGCGAATGAAACATTGCCGAGTATGTGAATAATCTTGAAATTTCCAATGTGACGTACCATTGTGAGACCTAGTTACGTCTCGTATATCGTATATTTCAAATGAAATTATATTCCTTATATTCGTTATATAGTATCGTCTGTGTGCTGGTTTCTATAAATCCAAATGTGTGTTATTTTACCTCGATACATTGTTGTTTTCTGGTGCTGGGGGATAAAGTGAATCAATATCACAGGCACAATGGATTTAACATCTAAGAGATCATGGATACATTGGCGTTATTAGTGTTGGTATGTAAAGCCAATGATTAACTTACCATCTGGTAGCCATTAGTATATTGATTTCAGTATTTTTATTTAAATTTTTATAAACCGATACTAAAATATGAGTTGAGTTGCTGATCTTGTCGTAAAATTATCGTATATTATCCGCAAGTTTGTACTGGCTTGATACCAAACACAAATACACTCATAATGCCCCAAGTGATCGCAATGCCGTATTAATCGCGCTAATGAATTTGTAAAGCAGTTAATAGGTTCTGTAGATACATAACTACACAGGTTAACCCTTATTGGTTTAATGATAAAGTTCAAAATCCTTTCCAAGTTTATTGAAAGTACAAGTGATAATGTACTACAACACCTACATTAACTTATCGTTTCAGGGAATTTAGCAATCTAATTTATACCTTATTACGATGATTTGCAGTTTAAATTTGCATCTAGTTATACCTGATATGTTTCCATGTATATAATTGAGGTAGATATTTCGATTATTGCGAACCCTTTTGGGGTTCGATTAATATATGCGAATAATATTGTTAAGACATTTTCCGATAATAATCTTACTTAATACTATAAAAACTTAAATTTGTGTATTTATATCTTTAAGTATAAATAAGTAACAAGTGTGGCCAGTTAAAATAAAATAATGTTACTGTCACTGCCAATAAATAAAATATAGAATAAATATAAAAAAAGTTTCGTTAATGAAGTAAATATATTCTCTTGTTATTATTATACTAATACACATATACAAACGAAGGATATATTAGACACACCAAGGACATACAAGGGATGTCTGCAAGACAAAAGAGTGCGTCTTACCGTTTGCCGTCTTCGCATACTTGTCAGTCTTACTGCCAAGGCGTGTCAATACACGTTTCACATTAAAAAAGGTATTGAAGTCAATTGCGTCATTGGTATTCAGTGACGATGTCATGAATCGTAATAAAGTATTTATTTTTATAGTTTTGTGAATACAAATATAATATTTCAATTTACGTCGAGAAAAACGGTCGTGTAACAGCTAGTACTGAATAAAAGTTCTCGCTCATGACGTCAAAACGTTTAATCGGTCAGTTATTTATCTATAAAACTGAAAACAAATTTCATATTACTCTTTGTTTTTTCTATAAATTTGTTATGCGTTTTGTTTTTCTATTTTAAATTTATATATTATTAAAATGACTGTACAGACAAAATTTATGTTCTAGCACTTGTTTATATAGAAGAGGAAGTCTTGTTGAAACACGACAAGCAATTAGATACTAAATAGCATCCTCAGTAATGTTAAAATTGTGAAAACTTTTGATGAAATATGATGATATTTTTTTTTATATATTCTTAATATAATGTCTCATCTCCCATAGGACTAATTAAAACAAAATTAATGCAAAAAACATGTTTAAGCTTATTTATCCTAAATTTTTAACAAAGTCTATAACATTTCACGTTCAGCAGAGCTGTTCTGTAAGAATTCACTTTATTACTCACATGTGTAATATGGACAACCGACTTCTATATGATATACGGTTTAGAAGCGTTTGTGTAAAATACACGTGATGTAATGCTATATTTGTTATGTTCAAGGTCACATGTAACTTTCTCACATTTCGCAACCGTTTTTTACGGTGAGATTTAAATGTTCTTACATAATAGCTCAATTAAATTTTACATAAACGTATATAATTCTCAAAAATAAAGCGACACTTGATAAATTACTCACTACAAAATCAGTGAACGGATTGACAGCAGGAAAAGGGACTGACATAATAGTATAGTTTGTTTTGGCTCGCGCGCGAGACGTGGCATGAATTTGTTTTGGCTTCGAAGAAAAGGTCAACATGTGATGGATTAAACCGTGCTAACATTACTCGAGTAAAATAAAAGTTTGTGGAAACTATTTGAGGTTGTGTTCTCAAACTTACAAAGTATTTCGATACATTCGATATTTAATAAAATAAAAATCATTATTTTATACAAACTGCTTGCTTCATTTGATAATAAAACTGGTCAGATATAATAACAAGTGTGATTTTTGAGTCTAATCTTAAAAGGTATATATACAGTGTTAAACTTAACTATATCATCACAATACAAAATTACTTCTTAACTCATTCATTAAACGTATCCAGCGATCTTAGTGTTGCTCTTTCACCTGGAGATTTCGGGAATGGCGCACATTCTCCCGACCGTAGTTCTCAGCCGCAGCCGTTCCAGCATTTGCATCTCATTGGGAATGCAACCGCGGCCGAAGAGCTAGTCATACTTTGGATACGACATATGTAATTTTTTTTCTTATTTAATCCTAACTATCCTAAAATAGATAATTTCTATACTATTCTCAGGTATCGATCAAATATTTAATGTGTTAAATATTTCTATGTAAATAAAAGACAATGCACATACTGACTGATTTCGTCAACACATAACATTATTACTAACCAAGAATACATACTTATTTAAAAATTGTAAAAAAATGCTTATAAATTGCGAGAAGATAAATTTTTGGTGATTTTTTTAAGTACATATTTCATTGCCGATGTTCCGATGTATGATGATTTGTTTTCATTAGACATGACGATCGACCCATTTAAAAAGCTTATATCGTAATAAAAAAGAGTATAAAAAATGTAATTTGAAATTCCGAATCCGAATGGTATAGAAGCTTGAAATGTCGATAAAATTTACATCATTCTCGACGATAAAAGTAATTAACTGGTACTTGTAGCTGAGCACAAGGAACAATGTGATATAACTACAAAAACTTCAACTTATGTTCTACATTTTTTTATGATAATCAGCTTACATTTGAAATACCTAATTAAGAAAATTTATATTTAGGATTTTGGTAAGAAATAACCATCAACTCATAACCATAATAGTTTGTAATAATAGTTACATCATTTTGTTTCTAATATGAAGATAAAGCGTTTTTTTTTTATTTCTAGTGGTAAGAAAGAAGCTAAAAGAAAATTAAGTATATATATTTTTTTATTTTGCCGGACAAACCAGAAAATGATAAAAAATATTTTTAATGCAGACAAAGTTACTGGTGATAAGCTAGTAAATACATTTAAGGCTAGCTATTTTCCAAATTATCGCTTGTAATTATTGTCCTTTCTCCAAAGTATACAATTTAAATCTTATTCTATAGTAATGTACCTTCTCCATTTTAACAAAGGCTTGTCATAACTACGTCATTGTCGAGATTTTGCAAGCAATTTCCGCCTTAGCGACGAATGCAAATACGAGCGAAATGTGTTATTTATCGCGTGAATTAGAAATCGCGTTGTTGTTCCACAATACATAAGACGTTACATAAACAACAAGAAATTTGAACAATATTTAAAATAGGTTTAATATTTAACAAAACTGTCAAACTGTCAAGCAAAGGAGTTTTACTACAGAAATAAATTAATCTGGTTTGTGACGTGTAACACAATTATATTTTCTTTGTCTGTTACAGTATTTCTTCAAGTACAGCTATGTATATACGAGACTATCTCAAAAACCTCCATCTTAATAATGACAACTGCTGGTCATCTTTTAAGACTTCAAGTTTAAAGTCAAATACTCAAGACATAGCTCACTGATTACCTAACTTTGACGGTTAGACAAGAGAGGATTGACTCTGAGTTTAATCCTGCTATTTCATCACCCAGAATCTCTATTTTACTTTCTAAAGACGAAACTAGTTTTGAGCGTCCCAAGGTGTCTTTAAGTGTCCGAAGGGTCGTCCTAAGGGACACGCGATTGACCTAATTAGGGCAAGTGATGTAGAAAATTACACCCAGATGGGTCCAACCTAATTGCCGGTTTTTGATCGACGCCTCTGGGTTCAGACTAGATATGTTTTTCGTGTCTACGAGAAACTCACCAGAAAATAATAATGGATGAAATTGGACCATTAGATTTAATATATCGGCTTAAATTAATTTATATAAGAGTTATTTATTACAAAGGCTTGGAACCGTCATGTACATTTTCTTATCAAAATGTGTACTACCTGAGTAATGATACAACAGTAATGTTATCAGGCTACCTCACGAACATGTATATTTCAAAAATAACATAGCGCAAGACATTTGGTATTTTTTTTTACTTTTTAATTAAATTAAAATAAGGCAGCATTGGTGACAACATTTTTTTAACATTTATTTAGTGAGCAATACTTTTGACGAAAAAATCTATCAAATAAAACGGAAATATAATATACATTATTATTTATGAATACGCAAAAGTCATAAC
The DNA here is from genome assembly GCA_905147175.2 of Nymphalis urticae. NCBI lineage: Eukaryota > Metazoa > Arthropoda > Insecta > Lepidoptera > Nymphalidae > Nymphalis > Nymphalis urticae. The sequence goes on along the minus strand of LR989998.1, from coordinate 8,904,949 downwards.
GAAACTATAATTGATTATATTCCCTAACGTCCCCAACATTACGATCACATTTCCAAACAAAATGAAGATAAAAATAAAATATAATATAAGTGCTGATAATCACTTTCAAAACACTCGCATTCGTAAGTATCGCTTACTACCGATATCGAATGTGACACGTAAGATACACCCAAAAAATACTCATAATATTTGCCAAACGAAACGCGTCCAACCCCTGTATAATAAAAATATACATATATAAAACATAAACGGGAAGGTCTTCGAGATATCTGATTATAGGATTGGGTGCCCATCACATTATGATAATGGATACTTGGGAGACGGCTCCAAATAGAAATAGATTGATTCACAATTTTTTTTTCTCCTCTAGGCGAGCGGCTGATTGATTTTTGGGTTATTGTCGCTGATGTCTCTGCCCCGGAGATAATTACGATTAAATTACGAAGAGTCAAATGTCAATTATTTATTCAAATTGCTAATGTATTCTTTTTTATATTTATCTTATTAGTATTTTAATGTAATTTCGTATTAGCATAGCATTATCTTCTTAAACTTTTCGTAGATTGTTCAGACTTAATCCAAATTTTAGGGCTAGGTACACGTATTTTTAATAAAATTCCGCAGTCTATACTTAAGTTGCCACCAAGCTAGCTTTAATTAGTTATAAAAAACCATTTTCTTGGTAAAAGGTTGGTTTTCTAACAAAAATGCGTGGATTAAATGATTGCATGATTTCGTGCAAGAACTAAGAATATGTAATTGATACAAATTGTATTTTTGTTAAAAATAAATAAATATTGAGTTTCTTGCTGGTTGTTCTCGGTAAAATTTTGTTAAAGTCTATTCGAGAGAGAACTAAATGAGTCAATAAGCTATTCATATATACTTGTAACGCCGTAAGTGTGACTTTTCTTCTAAGGCGATTGAGTAATTAATAAAATAAATCTTGAAAAATGAATAGCCGTCTGCTAGAGTAAAAATGATCACCCCATTTTTTCTATCCCGTGCCCTGAGAGGATTCTGGGTTCATTCCATTAAGATTTTCCGCGGATCGGAGTGGTACAGAATTGTTTTAGTATTACACATTCGCAAACTCTCGCTGCGGTGCCTGACGTGCATTCGATAGAATTCATCTGAGGGAACAGGAAAGACTCGTCTCAAGTTCGGCTTTCTGCATTGCTCTCACTCAAGGGAGGGAAGAAAGTCACTTCAATTAATAGTACTTAATGGATGACTAAGGAAATTCTTGAAAGTAATTAAAACCTTTGTTCACACTTCACCCTTTCTCCTTATGATTTGATTCAAATGATTCGGGTAAAGGATAGAAAGCAATGAGTTTTTTCTCTTCTAATTGCAAATATATAAAAAAACGCCTATATATATATGTATATATATTGGATCTGATATTCGACATCTACTCTGCTACATTAAAACTTTTTAGTGTAAAATACTTTGAATAAATAACGTAAATATAGCTGATAAAAATACATAAATTAAAAATTATTATTTATCTGAAATGATACTGACAAACTAAGGATACAATTAATTGTAATACGGAATCTGTTGAAATTATAATGTCGGCCATATACCAAAACTTGTGTTGAATTTTGGTTGCGTGCTATTATGTCGTCTCGTAAATCTTAGCGGAACTCTTAGCGATGACATATTACTTCAAGAGTCAAAGATCAAGGTATTTAATCAAAAGTGTAGAGAAGTGTGCAGAGAAATATGTATACATATATATTTTACACATATAACAGTTGTATTTAAACTTCAATTTTACTTGGTAATCTCGACTATTTGGAATGAAAATATTTCTAAATATTGACTCAGAATATATACAATTAAAACAATTGTATTGACTTGATTCTTTTTCTTTTTATTCTCGTGACACGTGCTCATTTTAAATAATGATTAAACTTTTTTTATATAAGAAGCTAAATATATGAAAATAAAATAACACGTGAACATTAACTGAAAATCCTAAGTTCAATTCCGGGCCAAGTACATTTAGCGTGTGCTTGATTTTTCGTTCTATGGAAGGAAGAAGCGTTCTATGGAAGGATGGAGTATTTGACGGTGAAGGAAAATATTGTGGGAAAACCTCTATATAGCAGATAACAGCTTGCCACTTAAACCATTAATCCGCACTAACATCGTTTTCGTAAGCTACAAATCTTCTTCTTCACTAAAGCATGGGCATTTGGCCAGTTGTGGGACATCTACTTATTAGCAGCAACATACGTTACAAATACAAGAATTTAATTAAGAAAATAATCGAAACAAATTTATATTTATAGAATATTAAGAATTCATATAGGTCATTGACCTTTACGGACCTAATAAAGATTGGCACGCCTATCAAATTAAAATTATCTTTGTTAGTGTTATAAAGATGAATAGCACCCCATATTTGTTTTTCGGACTAAAATGCTGGGTTTTCATACGTTGATTAATATTAAAAAGTTCATTCAACTTCCCTCATCATGAAAGATTAGGAGTATTCTAAATTAACGAGGATGTTGAAAACAGCTGTTTATAAATTCATTGCTCTTAATTGTTGAACTCTTTCCCGCGAAAGCGAATGTAGGTACTCCATATAGAGTATAAGCATCTGTTATGTAACATATATAATTTATTTAAACACAGTCATGACATTGGTTGTACATTCAGGCATATGAATTAAAAATCGAACGCACATAGGCTTAATTTGTTATCGCTTAGGAAGGCAATGTTTCACAAAACTCACTTCACTCAACTTAACGAAAAATAAAATGATATTTTACAACTGTCATTAATAAAGAAGTATTTATTATGAATTTTAATCATCAGTATCTACAATAATAATAATTGTATAAAGTAGTTTCGATTTCACTTCAAAGCTCTAGATATAAATTAAACCTTAAAATAATAATACAATGAGAAAAAATGAATAGAAAAGTTTTCTTTAATCTGAACAAGAAAAGTTATTTTAGTTTTAAAACTGCGCTTTCATATTTCCGATAGATACTTTCAATTTTGTCTGATTTGTCGAAGAAAGAACTGTTAGCGTTTTATTTATCCCGGCGGAGCACTAATCACGCTTAGCAGCTGCGCGTCTCTTTCGAATTATTTCACTATATTCTAGAAAATTTCGAATTAAAATGGGAAAATCTTTTGTATATAGTTAGATATAATAAAGGAGTTATTTTTATGCCGAATTAAGGAAAAAATACATAACAATGGACAAGGTACATTTTATTTATTTATTCATGTACTTCTAAATGCGTAAATGAAAATGTATAATAAGAAAGTAAATACAAGATTATTCATTTCTTACAAGAGACTTTTGCCAAAAACCCTAGTAGTGTAAAACAACATGTAATTTTCGGTATAACATATAAAATAAAATATAAATATAGAATAATATTTATTAGAAAACATACACTTGTACGATGATGATGATGTCCTCCTGACCGATTTCAACCGCTGCGGCATATTTCAGCGGCCTGTTGAGAGATTACCCAACTGCGCAGGACATTTAAGAGTGAATACTTGTGTGTGCAAACACATATAGTTCCTTTTGCAGCATCTCAACCTAGCTCAAGTTTTTGACAATAAACGGCATAAAGATTATTCTTGAATAATAAGCGACCAACAAACGCAGCGTAGGGCGCCCTCCAGCCAGGTGGACCGATGACCTTAAGAAGGTGGCGGGCACCGACTGGATGCGGAAGGCGGAGGACAGGGAGCTTTGGCGCACCTTGGGAGAGGCCTATGTTCAGCAGTGGACAAACTGATTGGCTGTTGATTGATTGATTGATTGAAGCGACCAAAGGATTATGCGCCGTTAACCCTTAAGGATTTGCCACATCTACATCGAGTGAAGGAGAAGAGACCGATACTTGGTATTATCTGTAATGCTAGAACCGCACCTTTGCGACTAAATAGTTGTTTTACTTTACTGGTGGTCTTTTTTTTTTAACGTTTAAGCTCGTCTGGGTAGGTACCACCTACTCATCAGATATTTTACAGTACTTGGTATTGTTGTATTCCGGTTTGAAAGGTAAGTGAACCAGTGTAATTACAGGCACAAGGAACATAATATCTTAGTTCCCAAGGTTGAATATAATATTTCGCATCTCATGTCGCAAAAATATGGACTTATTTCAAAGAACATTTCAAGCCACGGCAGCATTAACTCTGCTTGATAGATTTATTTAATTGCTGAATTGTTGTGATATTAATTTATCAATATCATTAATTTTATGTATTGTTAAATAAGTTTAACATTTCAGGAGTTCAAAATATTCGAAAATCGTGTAATTGAAACGCGAGATATAAAAAAGTGTAGCTGTTAAAACCCGATTAAAATATATAAAATGGTTAATATACGCGAAAGTGTAATGTGTACGATCGTGTAATTTGTTGAAGAAAGTAGCGTACGTTTTATTTATCTCAGCAAATCGCTATCACGCTTTGCAGCTGCGTCGTCACATCTGAGTCAACTACATCAGATGTATCTTTCTTAGATGTCGTTGTAGCTGCATGCTTAAAAAAATGTAAAAAATGGAAATCATTAAATAAATAAAATAGAGATTCTATTCAGTTAATTTCAAAATTATAAATATTAAATTATACAAAAGAAATTGCTGTCTGTACATGGAAGATATATCAAACCATGGAAGATGTAAAACCATTATCGGAGGACTTTATTAAAGCAATAGAACCCAAAACAATGATTGTTAGATTTTTTTGACTGTTTGTATATACGTTTGTGCGTGCTGATCATAGAAACGGCTTAACAGATTTTGGTACGGTTATAGCACTGACTTTTATGCAACGAACGCACGTATGTCGGAGACGCACGGCGCTCCCTGGTGACGGGGAACTTGTAAACCTCTGTGTGTATTCATTTGTAATATATTTTGTTAGTTTGTGTACATATTACGGATTAAAAATAATATAACAATATATGTAATACATATTTCTTTTGTTTTTCGATACTATATATTTAAATAGTGGTTGTCCGCGGCTTCGCTCGTGCGTAAGTATAAGTAAAGGATAAATGTTTGTATGCAGGTCTGTGATTTTAAAGTAAGAAGCATGAAATGTGATTCTGGTTAGAAGAAAGTATATTTCGGCATTTTTTTTTCATCAGCGAACTAACAGTGATGCCTAATTAAGTGATGCCTATTAATATTTTTTATAGTTACCTAAATGGTAATAAAGTTTATATAATATTTTATTATTAGAAGTAATTGAAATATACTTCGATAGTCTTACTCGTTTTATTTTGTAAATTATAATATAGTAATATCTGACACCACGTGAGCTTTGTTTGAAACTAAACGATTAACACTTTATAATAGTATTTTTCGCTTTATGCGTTTATTTAATTTTAACAGTTCGACGAAACCGTTATAACGCCTCAAGGGGTTATTTTACGGCTACTAATTCCCAATTATGAGACTGTAACAATTTTAACAATGCTAATATTCCTCTACCAACAGTCCTTCGTAAATTAAATACACTCATTTAAACATTTTTTTCCTCTAACATGACAATATAAGACAAATTTTTTAAACATTCTTTTTCGAATAAATTCTTTCGATTAAAATACGAAACATAGCAAATATGAAGTAATTTCATATCTTATACTTGGTACAGTGTTTCATCATTTTAGGGATATGAAATAATCGCCTCGCTAGGCAGACTTGGTTTGGGATCACTGCGCAGTAAATGGTCATAGTATTCTGCTGCCCATTTTGCGCTAAACATTTCCTCGGGTGACTTTTCCACCCCACAGATTGAGATGGGGTTTTTTATTCGTCACCGTCTACACATGCCTCTTACAAGTTGGACATACGACCTTGTGCTGTTGTCAAAAGCGGTCATAGTGGAGATTCTTGGTGGTGGCTTTGTCTGGAGTTGTGGCGTGGTCCAGAGATGGATGTCTTCTGAGATGATAATAATAATGAAATTATATTAAATGATATTATATTTTATAATAATTATACTATTTGAACCTTTGACACTCGTTGACATTGTAATTAACAGAACACATATTGCGTTCTGTGTCTAACAACGGAAAGATACATTTTTTTTTATAGAACAGGAAGGCGGACGAGCATTAGGGCCACCTGATGGTAAGTGGTCACCAAACGATCTTAGACATTAGCACTGTGAGAAATGTTAACCATCGCTTACATCGCCAATGCGCCACCAACCTTGGGACCTAAGATTTTATGTCCCTTGTTCCTATAATATAAATTAATTTAACTTTTACTTTCACTTATCAACATTTATTAATAATGTGAAGTTTATAAAAGTAATTATAAAAGATTTCGTTAAAACTTGTAACGTCATACTATTAATACCAGGAAAAAGCATAAGCTATTTATGAATGTATAATTATACAGGGTTAATAATTATGCCGCGGAATGTGTAAAATACTTTCTAAAAATCGTTCAAAACCTTTCCATTGTAAAATTAAAAAATATCGTCAAGGAACATTTTTGTGTTAAACTATATTTAGACTTTTTATAATAATACATCTTGGGAATGAAACCAAAGCCGCTAGGCCATTTCAAATATAGATAAATACATTGTACTGTAAAAAGCCGAGATGGCCCAGTGGTAAGACCACGTGAATCTTAACCGATAATCGTGGGTTCAAACCCGGGCAAGCACCACTGAATTTTCATGTGCTTAATTTGTCATTATAATTCATCTCGTGCTTTACGGTGAAGGAAAACATCGTGAGGAAACCTGCATGTGTCTAATTTCATTGAAATTCAGCCACATGTGTATTCCACCAACCCGCATTGGAGCAGCGTGGTGGAATAAGCTCTAAACCTTCTCCTCAAAAAGAGGAGAGGAGGCCTTTAGCCCAGCAGTGGGACATTCACAGGCTGTTAAATACATTGTAAGCGAAGAAAATTGGTTAGGTTAGTAGAAAAGTAAAGTATGAAAGTAGGTGTAATTCGTTTATTTGTAACAGCTTAATATTGAATATCGATATTTATAACTTATTTTGGTTTGTGAATTAATGTTATATTATCTATTAAACTAGCTTAACCAGTTTTTATTAAGCTCAAACCCAGGCAAAAAAACCACTGACTTTTTATTTGCTTAATTTGGGTATGTAATTCAATCAAGGAATATACGTGAGTTTTGATACATTTTTGTATAATAATCCGTATTGTGGCAGCGCAGTAGAATGATCTAGTAATAATAATAGTAGTTGTTAAAATGGAAAATACCGACCTATTTTTTATGTTCAATTTACGAACATAAAACTTGATTGAAAATTCATAATTTCCAGTGATAGGTTTCAAGCGTAATAAATTCCACCGGTATTGTAATTATAATATTCATTTCGAATTTAAAATATTTGTATTCTATAATATGAATAAATACTACAAATTCATAGCTCGTAATATACAAATAACTTATTATTTTACACACACACACAAATAACTACTTATTTCTTCATCAAGCCATTATTAAGTGGCTCGAACATGGCACTCCTTAGGTGCTATCTAATTTTGCACTGTTGCCCGTTTGAGTTAAGGGAAATTCGTCACTTCCGCTCGAACCCTGGAGCCTTTCAGAAACGCTTGAAGGTACTAATTTCCGGTTCATAGCCTACCCGGATTTTTTTTTGTAGCTTTGTTAAGGGCATTTGTGGGAATTCATTGGTTGAAAAGAAAGAGAAAAGGTCGAATAGTATACGTTTCAGTGACATCTTTGATCTATTTATCTTATTGATATAAATAGAAACAAGATACAAAATGATACGACGTAGAAGCATAAAAGCGTAGATCGTAACTAATATTGGAGGTCTATTATGGATTTTTTTATGTTATAGGCCGGCGGACGGAAAAATGGGCCACTTGATGGTAAGTGGTCAACACCGTACAAAGACATTGGTGATGTAAGAAATAAAAATCATTGCCTTACTTTGCCAATGCCCCAACAGGTTTCGCCCTTTAAACCGAAATGCAACAATACTAAGTATTGCTGGTTAGTGGAACAATATCTGATGAGTGGATGATTCCTAACCAGACGGTCTAAGCTATTTCATTTTCTACAAAATTGACTGTAATATTTTAAAAATTATTGTCCCTATCATCCTCACTCCTATATAGGAAGTCTGCACCACAGTTTTTTTCCTCATTCGCAAAATTACTGAAGCACGTTCTTCGTCCTTTGTTCTATCAATTTGGATTTATAAATGCCTAATATATACAAACAACCAAACTCATCATAAAATTATAACGTAGGAGTACTAAACATCTTCATAGAGGTTTTCAAGAACCAGCGCTGTCAACCCGACTCTACCACTAACAACAGCCATTGAAAATGATTCGTAGTTAATTAATGAAATAATAACAAGGGCAATCGGTATTTGGACTCCTACGTATACTCCTACGTATTTAAAGATGTGATAAGCCAATTAGGCCGAGATGGATGATTAGGACGCGATCTTACCACTGGGTAAGAACGCGTGAATCTTAACTGATGATCGTAGGTGGTGTTTACCGGGTTTGAAGGGCAAGCACCACTGAATTTTCATGTGCTTAATTTATGATTATAATTCATCTCGTGCTTTACGGTGAAGGAAAACATCGTGAGGAAACCTGCATGCGTCTAATTTCACTGAAATTCTGCCACATGTGAATTCCACCAACCCGCATTGGAGCAGCGTGGTGGAATAAGCTCCAAACCTTCTCCTCAAAAAGAGGAGAGGAAGCCAATAGTCCAGCAGTGGGACATTCACAGACTATTACGAATAAGCCAACTTTTAAAAATATCACATTTTAATACAAAATAAAATTGGGGTAAGCGGTCAATCATTTTTACGGCTTTGAGAGCATTAAAAATGCTTTAAAAAGTTACCAGAGTTTGAAATAATAAAAAAGTCGGGATTTTATTCGTGTTATTTATAGTTTATTGTATAATAACTCATAATCGATGGAATAACTCGTTTCTCCCGCTTTGATCACGGCGCTTTGAAGCCGTGTATTGATTTAGTGGTCACTAACGTGGTAATTTTATTTGGTTTATGCACAGAAGCAAGAGCATGTTCATTATATAAAATAAAAAAAATCTAAATCTAAATTGAATGAATGAAGCAAATACGTTATTTAATATTAAAGCGTAATCTATTCATTTATAATTTCGTTGATGGGAAACATATGCTTTTTATTATTGTAATTAATTATATTATTCACCTTCGTTTTTTATAAAAATATATTTTATTTAAAATTATTCTTAATATTAATTATCTAATATATTATATAATACATATATATTAATATTTTAAAGTCTAATTACTATGAAGGTAAGAAATGCATTTGTATTTTAATACAATTTACTATATATAATTATGTTAATAATTTACTATAATAAAATTATTCTCAATATAGAGTTCAAAATAAAAATAATATAGATCATTTCTTGCAAAATTAAATCTGTACAATAAATACTTACTTGCAATAAAACTGCAAATTGGAGTTTATTTAACTCTTTTAATTATTATGAATGGATTATATTGGTTATTGAATTATTTGTGCACAATGTACTAAAATTGATGTTGATTTAATCAGGCAGATAGGTTTTAATATTAACTTTTGTTCATTTTATTATAAATGTTCGCCAAACTCTGTTATTATATAACACTTATTGTTATTATTTTTGAACGCAATTATAATAATAATTATAAATATTATTATATTATAAATATTATTATTATTATTATTATATTATTAATTATATTTTATTTTATATACTAGAGATCGCTCAGTGGTCGAAATTCGACCATAAATTATTTAAAATGTAGATTTGAACGTTATAAAGGTTATATTCAAAAAACTGTTGTTTTGGGTTCTGTTGATCTAATAAATGCCATTTTTTCCAATATCTATAATGCACGGACATCGGCCTGTTACAATTTTTTTATATGTATAGATTACTATTCTGAAGTGTTTAAAAAAAATGATAAAGATAATCGTGAAATTATTTTTTTCACATAGTACGAAATTATGATAATTTAATTATTCTTATAGTAAGGATTCAGATATACAGAAAGAGAAAAAAATAAAGACTCAGTTATCAATAGATTGTTAGCTTAAATCTCAGTAACTCTTAAGCTCTGAATCGGGAAAAAGTCGGTACCGTCAGAGTTTGTTACAATCCAGCCTAACGACCTCTCCGGGCAATTAACTATTTGTTTCAACCTCAAAACGCAAAACTCCGCATCATTTTATAATATTGTCGAAGTGAAAGCGACGTTCATTACAGAGTTTACTTGCGGTGACATTACAATAGAAGTTTGTAAAATTTGTCTTTATTCGGACAAGGTATTTGTCATTTTGTTTGCTTGCTTATCCTTCAATTGGATGATGTAAAAGTTGCATGATAGAAGGCTTTTCCTGCCTTTATGGTTAATCGTGGACTTGACGTCACTTGGTGATAGGGCGTTGTGCAAGTCTAGGGGGTACAACCACTTACACATCACATCTTCAACTATCAAACAGAAATTAGTATTATTGTGTTCCGGTCGGTGGTCGGTGGTATTGATATAAATAGAAACAAGATACAAAATGATACGACGTAGAAGCATAAAAGCGTAGATCGTAACTAATATTGGAGGTCTATTATGGATTTTTTTATGTTATAGGCCGGCGGACGGAAAAATGGGCCACTTGATGGTAAGTGGTCAACACCGTACAAAGACATTGGTGATGTAAGAAATAAAAATCATTGCCTTACTTTGCCAATGCCCCAACAGGTTTCGCCCTTTAAACCGAAATGCAACAATACTAAGTATTGCTGGTTAGTGGAACAATATCTGATGAGTGGATGATTCCTAACCAGACGGTCTAAGCTATTTCATTTTCTACAAAATTGACTGTAATATTTTAAAAATTATTGTCCCTATCATCCTCACTCCTATATAGGAAGTCTGCACCACAGTTTTTTTCCTCATTCGCAAAATTACTGAAGCACGTTCTTCGTCCTTTGTTCTATCAATTTGGATTTATAAATGCCTAATATATACAAACAACCAAACTCATCATAAAATTATAACGTAGGAGTACTAAACATCTTCATAGAGGTTTTCAAGAACCAGCGCTGTCAACCCGACTCTACCACTAACAACAGCCATTGAAAATGATTCGTAGTTAATTAATGAAATAATAACAAGGGCAATCGGTATTTGGACTCCTACGTATACTCCTACGTATTTAAAGATGTGATAAGCCAATTAGGCCGAGATGGATGATTAGGACGCGATCTTACCACTGGGTAAGAACGCGTGAATCTTAACTGATGATCGTAGGTGGTGTTTACCGGGTTTGAAGGGCAAGCACCACTGAATTTTCATGTGCTTAATTTATGATTATAATTCATCTCGTGCTTTACGGTGAAGGAAAACATCGTGAGGAAACCTGCATGCGTCTAATTTCACTGAAATTCTGCCACATGTGAATTCCACCAACCCGCATTGGAGCAGCGTGGTGGAATAAGCTCCAAACCTTCTCCTCAAAAAGAGGAGAGGAAGCCAATAGTCCAGCAGTGGGACATTCACAGACTATTACGAATAAGCCAACTTTTAAAAATATCACATTTTAATACAAAATAAAATTGGGGTAAGCGGTCAATCATTTTTACGGCTTTGAGAGCATTAAAAATGCTTTAAAAAGTTACCAGAGTTTGAAATAATAAAAAAGTCGGGATTTTATTCGTGTTATTTATAGTTTATTGTATAATAACTCATAATCGATGGAATAACTCGTTTCTCCCGCTTTGATCACGGCGCTTTGAAGCCGTGTATTGATTTAGTGGTCACTAACGTGGTAATTTTATTTGGTTTATGCACAGAAGCAAGAGCATGTTCATTATATAAAATAAAAAAAATCTAAATCTAAATTGAATGAATGAAGCAAATACGTTATTTAATATTAAAGCGTAATCTATTCATTTATAATTTCGTTGATGGGAAACATATGCTTTTTATTATTGTAATTAATTATATTATTCACCTTCGTTTTTTATAAAAATATATTTTATTTAAAATTATTCTTAATATTAATTATCTAATATATTATATAATACATATATATTAATATTTTAAAGTCTAATTACTATGAAGGTAAGAAATGCATTTGTATTTTAATACAATTTACTATATATAATTATGTTAATAATTTACTATAATAAAATTATTCTCAATATAGAGTTCAAAATAAAAATAATATAGATCATTTCTTGCAAAATTAAATCTGTACAATAAATACTTACTTGCAATAAAACTGCAAATTGGAGTTTATTTAACTCTTTTAATTATTATGAATGGATTATATTGGTTATTGAATTATTTGTGCACAATGTACTAAAATTGATGTTGATTTAATCAGGCAGATAGGTTTTAATATTAACTTTTGTTCATTTTATTATAAATGTTCGCCAAACTCTGTTATTATATAACACTTATTGTTATTATTTTTGAACGCAATTATAATAATAATTATAAATATTATTATATTATAAATATTATTATTATTATTATTATATTATTAATTATATTTTATTTTATATACTAGAGATCGCTCAGTGGTCGAAATTCGACCATAAATTATTTAAAATGTAGATTTGAACGTTATAAAGGTTATATTCAAAAAACTGTTGTTTTGGGTTCTGTTGATCTAATAAATGCCATTTTTTCCAATATCTATAATGCACGGACATCGGCCTGTTACAATTTTTTTATATGTATAGATTACTATTCTGAAGTGTTTAAAAAAAATGATAAAGATAATCGTGAAATTATTTTTTTCACATAGTACGAAATTATGATAATTTAATTATTCTTATAGTAAGGATTCAGATATACAGAAAGAGAAAAAAATAAAGACTCAGTTATCAATAGATTGTTAGCTTAAATCTCAGTAACTCTTAAGCTCTGAATCGGGAAAAAGTCGGTACCGTCAGAGTTTGTTACAATCCAGCCTAACGACCTCTCCGGGCAATTAACTATTTGTTTCAACCTCAAAACGCAAAACTCCGCATCATTTTATAATATTGTCGAAGTGAAAGCGACGTTCATTACAGAGTTTACTTGCGGTGACATTACAATAGAAGTTTGTAAAATTTGTCTTTATTCGGACAAGGTATTTGTCATTTTGTTTGCTTGCTTATCCTTCAATTGGATGATGTAAAAGTTGCATGATAGAAGGCTTTTCCTGCCTTTATGGTTAATCGTGGACTTGACGTCACTTGGTGATAGGGCGTTGTGCAAGTCTAGGGGGTACAACCACTTACACATCACATCTTCAACTATCAAACAGAAATTAGTATTATTGTGTTCCGGTCGGTGGTACGGAATGATTAATATTTCTTACGGCACTGATATCTATGAGGTGCAGCGGCGTCTTTCCAACAGGCCCGTCGTCTAAATTATTAAATAAAACCTTGGTTATTGTTTAGCTGGCGGAATTAATTCTAGCCACTGGTTGGTTCAGGCGCTTTTCGTGAGTTGTAATGGATACGCATTTAGAAAATAATACATTTACTATCTGTTTTTTCTCTGTTTGTTTATTATCATTTCTCGTACCAATTTATTATTAATGAAATTTGATATAGCGGAAGAGCGGAGTGTTCTGACGCAGAGGTAGATCTTACTCATAAAAGAACTGCTGCCTCAAGCTTGTCACAGATTGTTCAGTTACTAAAATAAACCATTTTTAGTATTTTTTTTATAGAATAGGATGGGGGACGAGCATATGGGCCACGTAATGGGAAGTGGTCACCAACGCCCTTAGACATTGGCAATGTAAGAAATGTTAACCATCGCTTACATCACCAACCTTGGGACCTAAGATTTTATGTCCCTTGTGCCTGTAATTACACTGGTTCACTTACCCTTCAAACCGGAACGCAATAATACCAAGTACTGCTGTTTTGCGGTAGAATATCTAATGAGTGGGTGGCACCTACCCAGACGAGCTTGCACAAAGCCATACCACCAGTTACAGTCATCGGTATCCTAGTTATTAAACTATGTGATTATTAATTAAATACAATAAATGATTGGTTTTAATATTTATCAAGTGATATCGAAACCAAAGTAAAATTCATATAACTTAAAACGCTGTTTGTGAATAAAAGTTAATAATATATATACAAAAATAACAGTCATATTAAATTCTTTAGCAATTAAAACAAATAAAACATATTACCCAACTTAAATAATCTTTTTAATTAATAATTGTATACTTTTTATTTGAGTATTATTTAAATGTATCATGTAATTCTGGAGTAGAGAATACATTTATTAATTAAGTGCGCCTTTTGTACCCACTACACCATTTTGGTTAATACAACTTTAAAAAAAAAATAGTTTATTTACAGGCATTGCTTATTATTGTGTATATTAATTTATTAAGCGGAGATATTTTAGGTCATCTAAAGGAAACGAATAGGAACAAGCTTGTATTACTTAATTAAGTTAATAATACCCCACCTGAATTAATTGAAACTCTACAACATGCGATATTAATTAGTTTTTTTTTTAATTTAATTTTTAACACCCGAAGAACGAGCGTGTTAAATTAATCAAAACATTTTTACAAGTTTCATTTAACTTGCAATGTAAATTACGTTCGGGTGGAATCTTGGAACTCAATTTTGAAGATAATTATCTTCAACCGATTGAGCTGAAACTTTGTTTACACGTTTAGTTTGGATGACAATACATGGTTAGCTGAGTGACGTCAATCTAAAATGGCGGACTAAATTTTTTTGTTTTTCTACAATATGGTATCAAATGAACTTGCTGAGAATACGAATGCGAGTTAAACTCCGTTGCTTCAATCTCAATTTGTATGTATGTTTGTAATGTATAAACGTAATAATTACTAAACCCATTTAAAAAAATCTCATCATCTACAGAAAGCTACTTTATCAGCGAGTAACATAGGCTATATTTTATTTACAAAAAAATTAGATATCTCTACGAAAATTGCAATTATGTAACCCAAGATATTTTTTTTTCCTATAAAAGTAATTATTTGGCGTACGCTGCGAAAATTAATGATGAGACACAAAATAATGTATTACATGTTTATAGTACTCATTATTACCTAAAAAAAGTCCGTGAGGCGATATATCTAACTACAATAGTTAAATCACAATAACTGGTTTTAAGGAGGAGGAAAGAGGTTTCATATTGTGGGATGAATGTACAATGCCACTCACGCATAGAAGTCGTAGATAGAACCTAAGAATATAATAATAAATAAACGCATGCAAAAATAGGCAGGGCATCTGCTTTACGCATATATTTTAATACGTTTACCTTACTGATTAAAAAATGTACTGGATAAAATCCTTGTTTTACCTTTAGGAAGTCAGGGCGGGCAGCAAGTTAAAAAAAAAGTTGTGAAAACTATTGTAACATTGTATTATTGTAACATATTTATTAATTTTTATTAAATTTAACACATGATATAAAACAAATTGAGTACGAGGAAGTCCAGTAGGTAGAATAAGTAAATATTTTTCATGAGCTTAATTTGTGCTTGTATCTAATAACCTTGTGCTCAAAGGTTAAAGGAAATGTATGGAAACCCACTTCTGAATAGGGTGGTGGAATATGTTAAGAGGTGGCTCTTTCCCAGCAGTCGAACATTTTCTTTAAATTTCAAAACCATTAATTGTATATCTATAAATTGTGTAAATGATACCCAGCCTGACTTATTACAACAATTAATTTCAATAGGTTTTAAGTTGTAATAGCAATCAGAATCAAATTTAAGAAGAAACAAACTTTTTATTTCATATCACGGTTCGTGGTCTGTCGCTATTCGTTTGTCTGAAGAAATTTAATTTTGTCCCGAAGTGTCGAAGAGGACAAATTTAACACGCTCGATTATTTGTTTTCGTACGTTTCCTTCTTTTTTTTCTCTTATCCAATTTCAACAAATAGATTAATAAAAAGTTTTTATTTATCTTGAACGATAGGCGATGTCTTTAAAGGTTAAATACATAATTATACAAACAAATACATATATTACACATAATAAAATTAAATACATATAAATAGGTTTTTGTGAAATAGAAAACTATGTGTAAATATGCCTTAACCATTGAACTAATGGTAATTAAAACAATACTCTTGTTCGTAAAGCTTTAAATCAAATATTCTACATGCGATTTCATTAATTTTATAGTTTAATCCGGATTTTAAAAACATATAAAAACTTGTAAAGCTCAGTAATATCTTTCTCAAATACAAAATATGATATAAGCCTAAAAAAATATTAAAACATTTACATTTCGCTACCGAAATTCGTGTATATTAAAACAGAAATCGGTGTGCTGTGTCGTGCATTATTCATAGTAACGACACACACGCTCGCGTATGAATTGAAACGACCCCACTTTCAGCCCCTTTTATGGATTTCACACAAACTTAGAATATATTAGAAATGGCATTAGAGATTATCAATGTAAATAATAAATGATATGAAAAATGTGTTTACTAAATAATTATTGTTAAGTTAAACTGAAAGAGGTTGTAGTTATTTTATTGGTAAACCTATTATATTAATTTTTAATTGACTGAAAAGGCTACGCAGTCATGGTGGCGATAATGCCAATATATTATAAGACTGACTCAAAACAGCCTCTTAGAAAATTTGTTTTATTAAATAAATACGGGTTTCTTAAATTAAATAATACACATTGAGATAAGGAGATACGTCTAATACTACCTAATTGTATAACAGATATCAGGAATGACTTGACTTAGTAAATATGTACTCTTTTTTCTAATACAACATTTCTTTTAAATGAAAATTCCTTTGTTTATGAGTAGTCCTTATACACATTTATATACCAGGGCTTATGCAAGGATGTCTGAAAACCATCTCGCCAGTTATTCTACCGTTAAATAGAAAAGCTTTGTATCTGTGTGTTCTTGTGTTAAGGGCGAGCGAGTCAGTGTAATTGCAGGCTCAATGTAGGTATAACAGCTTAGATTAGCCAATATCTTTGACAATGTAAATAATTACTTAATATTCGTTTAATTTCTGAGATGCCACTGATGTAAGTGGGGATAAAAAAAATATTTATTTCATTTTAGGCTCCTATTCTACATTTAGTTAAAAAATTAAATCTTATCTAAAGAAGGGTTTAAACCTAACAAGCACCGCTACATTTTTTTGTGCTTAATTTGTTTTTATAATACATGTAGTGATTGGTAAATATATTGCGGATGAAATTCTGTCCCATGTCCATTGTCCATGCCCCATTGTCTCCTGTTAGTCTGGAATAAGCTCCAAACCTTTTATTCAAAAATACTATTATATATATCGACTGTTATTTTTACTATGAAATTTGTAATGTTTAATCATTTAATAAATATATTATAAAAACTATAATATCACTACATTATATATGATTTGAATTAAAAATGTTTTAATATTTCGACAAATGTTCTATAAAGTTATATTTAGAAAATCATACTATGCTCCGACTGTAACCATTGTTACTTTTATATGCTATCTATCCACAAGAGATTTTTGTTATTATTGGCTATATATTGTAATAAGGTGGGCAAATATCACTTTATTGTAAGATCTGATTTTTGATTTTGATTTATATTATGTAGGTGCAATGGCTGTAATTGCAATGGTTCGCTCAGCCTTTAAGCCAGATAACGGCATTACATATTATTGGTGTTTGGCGGTAGAATAATTGATGATCGCTTTGTAACTTACTACGGGCTTGCACAAAGCCTTACCAATAAACGTTAACACTAGCAGTAGCGTAGAAATCGCGTTGTGGTTAACTCACATTTAACCTTAAAAGTTTACTTTAGTTAAATTCAAATAAATTATACTTAAATAATTTATATACCTAATTAACTTTAAATATAATGAGAATAAGTATGATAACGATTGGTAAATATGAGTGCTCATACTGGTCTCTAAAAATATACATTTTACATATTATATTCAACAAGTGCCATTGTATGAATTTGTAAAAAATAATATATTAAATTTATATAAAATATTTATTAAAGGGTGCCGCTAAATTATATCTTTCACATTTACAGCAATATTTTGAATTATCAATAAAATTTCAAACGTAGTTACAGTTAGTTGAAGAACATACGTTGACCTAAAAAGATCCGGAAAAAAGAAGTCAAATGTTTATTTTATTTGTCTTATTTTGTAATTGTTCACAATTTTCAATATCCATACATATAATAAATCTGTAAGTAATCGCTGTCTGTACGTGAAAGATATATGAGTTAAATTAATACCGGGGGCCTTTATCCCCTTTATTTAACGCAATAGGCCTCAAAACAATTATTGTTAGAATGTTTGTTTGATTTCAATAAGTTCATAAATAATAAACTTATGTCAATTTAAAAAATCACGTCGAACATTTATTCGATAAAATTGCTATAAAATAACTGTTATGTTGAATTGGCTGAAACTTTAGCTACCTATAAATGATAGTCTGTAAAAAGATGAAGATTGAATGTTTATAGGAACAAAACAAAGTTAGGAAATGGATTATTTCAGAGATGTAGATACTTACAATGTAAATTGAACTCAGATCTATATGATCAATCGATTTAAGTAGGGTTCAGCTTATGCTGGTATATGTCGGTTAACTGTCTGAATATTTCTATTTTTTAAGGTTGACTATAACCTTTTGTATGGTAATCAAATTTAAATTAAATTAAATATAATTAATTTAAATTATAAATTCTTATGAAAGATATCGAGATAAGACCATAGACAGTTTTTAGTACTTTTTATAGTTTTGACAAATTATTACAAGAGTAATTGAGCAGGTTGTTTTAAAATACTCATTTAACGTATATCATAATACACATACGTATTTATTTTCGGTTTGTAAAATTCATACATAGTCGGTTAGTTTGTCAAGTGAAGTAAACTAAAATAAATACAACAAAAATTTAAAATAGTATAAATCGTGACCGTGTGGAATGGTAGACATTTCCCCTTAGAATCGCAATTCCAATTTGTCAGTTATTTGGTATCTAAATATTTACGTTTTAGTTTTAGAAGGACACAATTTCCTGTGAAGGTATCGTTTGTACAGTATATAAATCACAGGGAAAGACTTTCAAGTATGTTGGAATTAATTTAAGGGAATGTTGTTTTTCTCATGTATGATTGCAATTGTATGTTGCCCTATCTAGATCCCGGTCCGGCAAAACCGAATAGATACTAATGTCCCAAAAAAATAATACTAAAAATATTGTATATACAGAAATATAAACGCGGGTGAAACCGTGAGCATAGCTAGTAGTAAATAAATAGTCAGGAGATAAGCGTCAATTTCATTTCAATTCTAATGTTTTCTATCTATATATATATGAACGTCCTTATTATTATTAAATTAGCATTCATCCAACAAAAGTGAAATGGCAGGAGGCCTCAATTCGTAAATATTAGATTGGCTCTAACAATTTACATATATCTTCAAATAATATTTTGTTTAAATGCTTTAATAGTAACACAGATAATTAATATAATTAAAATGAACTTGTTCTTTGTATAACTCAAGATTGATGAAAGAAAAACAAATTCTTGTTATAATTAACAGCTCTTGAATAGTTTCAGACTCATACTCATATTATAAAAAGACCTCAAAACTTTTTATAATATATCCACAATACATAATTGGACACTTTTGTAATATATTTTTTATATTTAAAACACTTAGCTATAATGTTTTGCTGTCCATTCCGTGCCCAAAACATAATGGAAAATAAGGAAGCCCCTTTCAACGAACCATACCTCGTATATTTAGAACGCTTTTGTAATTTAAGCCCTGTCTACAATGTATAACCGGATATGTCAATTAGAATGCCTCCGCCATATGTCACCTGTTAAATTTGTCATCAAACATTCTTTCAATTAAATGTTAATTAACACCATCCATTTCAAGCCTTACATAATACCTTCGAATCACAAAGTTATATGCATATAAAATTCCTTCCATTAAATTTGGCGAACAATAATGCCCCTGGGAACCCACTGTGAATGGACGCCGTTGTTATGCCGCCTGACCACTGAACCCTAATCTAGGTAAACCACAGAGTAAGTCATAAAAGTTAAGCGGTTAGTGTATTGTTGATGATTCCATTGTCTTTGGTATCATTAAGTAGTCGTTGAAGAATATTTTTAAGTAATTATAATAAATATATGATCTCGAGTAATGTTTTTCAAGTTAATCGATTCACCTTTCTAATAAGTAACGAAGTCAAAGTAAACGTAACGAAGCAATACCTACATTTAAGAAAGTAGCTAAGCATTTCCTTAATCGTATAAAAAATAAAATTTTCTTATAATATTTGCTTACAATGTCATGTACGATACGGTATATATCTATACATATATATATGAAGCAAATTATAATCGTACCCGTGAAAAATCAGATTGTATAGTCGAGTCTGTTTTAAATTACCCACAAATATAACAATTGAGTTTGTTTGAT
The DNA here is from genome assembly GCA_905147175.2 of Nymphalis urticae. Taxonomy (NCBI): domain Eukaryota; kingdom Metazoa; phylum Arthropoda; class Insecta; order Lepidoptera; family Nymphalidae; genus Nymphalis; species Nymphalis urticae. The sequence goes on along the minus strand of LR989998.1, from coordinate 8,884,417 downwards.
GAATCCGCTCTCCGTTTATCACATGTGTCTACGCCTAGTTTTCTGATTAGCATCGGGAGGCTTTTGCTCTAAATTTTGATGGACGCTCATGTTATGGGTGGGCCGTGGATGTTTTGTCTCGTGATTATAGCGTACGTCATTACTTGAAGCTTGGTTATAACCGCGCATGTATAAGATAAACTCGTATACAATCATAAAACCGTATTTAAAAAATCATTGCGGTTGAATTATTTTTCTTGAATGCAATAGACAATTAGATAATAAAATTCATGTATTTTTTTCCATAAACTTACATCGGCTTATCCTTTCTTTTAATTTTGAATGGATGTACTCTCGAGGTATGACCTAAAAAAACATCCTGACAAAACACATAGACTTGAAAAAAACATCAAACACGGCTTACAATGGGTTAATGTAATGCCTAGAAACATAAACAGAAAAAAAATGAATCGATACTACTACGTTTTTGTACATTGCAGGTTATACAAGGAAGAAAAAATGATGGATTCAATTATCTAATGCAGTACTGTGTAAAAAGTCTTTCAGTTTGCTTTGGTAGCTTTGCTGTTGAAGTTTATTCAGCAAAAAATGTTATATATTTCAAAAAACGATTCGATTTTTTGGATTGGTACAGAGCAAAGAAAATAACTTTACGTGTAATATTTTAATGATTCCAGGATACACGCGACGACGTTTCATACCAAATTTTATTAAATACGGTTTAGTGTTTTGCGTGAAAGCGTAACAGACAGACAGACAGTTAATAGATTTCTGAATAGAAGATTAAATAAGCAATATAAATAATTAAGTCCATTCTAAGGTCAAGAAAGTCGCAAAATACTTATAACTTTCCAAGTCTCCATTTACATTTTCTGTTCACCGGCTATAAGAAATTTCGCGAGAAAACATGAATATTTCAGAACAAATTCTGAGTAAGACATAGTTATCTGCTTTTTATATGAATCGCCTAACGAGCGGTTATATTAAGGCATTGTTATAAAATATATACGTTAGAATTTGTTTTTCATTAGAGACACAAATGAAATTAACTTTATTTATACTATTTTTAAGACGCGAAAATCTCAGCGGTAAGGAGGTATTTTTTATATATATGTATAATCATTTAAATATTCTTCATTTGGATTTCTTTTTTTTTCTAACAGATATCATACTTTTCATAGTTTGGCCATTAAATATATCTTTCCACGAGTAAAAGTCAATTGTCTGTTCTTAAAAGTATAATGTAATAATCCGTGACTTAACAAGCTCCAACTCAATTTTCTACTAATTAGGTCAAGAAAGGGTTGTTACAAGGACAGGAGTATTTAAGACGACTTTAATCATTTAATTTAATTGACAAACATCAAAGCTGAAATAAGAATACCTTTTAACGCTGACATTATATTTTCATAAATATTGCTATTATATTGAATTTTGGATTTTATTGTATCAATCGTTACATATCTTACTGATGGAAGGGAGGAACGTATTTTTTATTATACCACTGACTCACCAATTTATTTACTGACAAATACGAGTATACTAAGGCAACAGTGTAATTATACTAAAGGTGATAACGGTAGTTTCATAGAAAGAGCCGAGTTAGTTCCAACAAGTGAGATAAGGGATTACATAATCAAAATGGCAATTTGTGGCTGAGAATAGACCGTGATGTAAGCGCTTACTGGAGCTGGGAAAAGCGAACTTTAACATTGAAGCTCGCGAAGTATCAACGCTGCATCTACATCGGAAATCATTACATCGATAAGGGGCGAAGAACCGTTAGTATTACACATAATAGTGTTAGCATTTTATTGATTGCCTGTATCGGTAGGTTGGATATGACTGATAATAAAATTACATCTGGCCATTAACTGTCATTACGGAAGAAGACAACTGTCATGGTAGCGATTTTTAAGAAAATGGAGCATCTAAGAAATTATTTATTTTTGGAATAAGATTATATCGGAGAATAAATAACATTATATTGACAACGGTGTCTTATTTCGGACCAACTTAAAATAATAAGATAAAATAATTGTCGTTTATATTATTTGTCAATGAGCAAAACGAACAAAAATCTAAATCTAGCAGTTCAACTAAGCAATGACTCGGACGCTTATTCTGTGGTAAATAATTACATGTTACAGAATAGTTTCCTGTTAATAAGTAATATTTATTTGATTTAATTATATATTATATGAAAAGGTTTTTAAATAATGTGCCCGTATGATAACATAATCAAGGGACACTACATTGTGTTTGGCAGCGTAGAAGTGGTTCATACATCTGACATTCCCAGAATCTATGTGTGATGGTAATCTTAGCATCAGATAGGATATCTGTTTGTAAATCTTTCTTAAATAGCTAAACATTAATTAATGACGGCTAAGTCAAATTATAGAAATTATTATTTTTACATTCATATTGCAATCATTAAACGAATGAGCGGTATGCACGACCTATCACAGGATGAGCGCACAGGCAGCTCAAACACTTTTTTATTAATTTGTTGTTCTTATATCGATAATATTCATAACGAAAACTATTTTGAGCTTACGACAACATAGACCTTACATACATATATATACATATAAATAAATAGATACATATATAGACAGACGCATTTGTTATATAGACAAGTCGATATCGATATATTCACGACTCAGCAACGTTGTTCCGCGGTTTAATGTCGCATATACGTGTAAGTCGGTTTAATGTCGCATTTTATGCGTCACACTTCGTCGTCTCGTCGCGTAGAAAACAAAGTCGCACTTCGTTGTGTCTCGTAGCAGACTAATTAAAGCAAAACGTAGGCCATAAATACATAAACGAAAGCAACAATGATAAATCATTAAGACGAAGAAGTATTCACTATATTTATTTGTACCTTGTCTCCATTTAACCTTTAATCTACACTATAGATATTTGGCTGCAAAAGCCTATCGTATGTTTGGTTTTGTTCTATAGAACCAGTAAGGATTTTAAAAATATTTTAACTTTGGGCCTTCTTTTTAATTCATTCGTTCGATTGTTATTAAAATATGGTTCGGTAATTTGGAATCCCTATTATAAAGTCAACACCCAAGAAATAACTCTATTTCTGTATTTTTTCTAATGTTAATGTTAAAGTTCAGATGCTTCGTTGTTGGTTAAGATGTTCCTGATTTGGTTTCTCTAGAAAAATGTTGCATTGTGAAGGATCAGATATTTTTCCTTATATTTTTATCCAGAACGTAATCAATTCTCTATTCCTTTTTGGATCCATTGATTTCCGATGTCCTAGTTAACTTTCGCGATGTAAGTCTTTATTAAATTTGTATATTACACGTACTAAATATACACAAAATGCTTTTATTTTTATTCATTTCATTGTTCATGTTTTAAATACAATAAATAACTTGGTGGTAGAGCTTTGTGCAAGCTCGTCTGGGTAGGTACCACCCACTCATCAGATATTCTGCCGCAAAACAGCAGTACTTGGTATTGTTGTGTTCCGGTTTGAAGGATGAGTGAGCCAGTGTAATTACCGGCACAAGGGACATAAGATCGTAGTTCCCAAGGTTGGTGGCGCATTGGCGATTTAATTATAAATATATCTTTCCACGAGTAAAAGTCAATTGTCTGTTCTTAAAAGTATAATGTAATAATCCGTGACTTAACAAGCTCCAACTCAATTTTCTACTAATTAGGTCAAGAAAGGGTTGTTACAAGGACAGGAGTATTTAAGACGACTTTAATCATTTAATTTAATTGACAAACATCAAAGCTGAAATAAGAATACCTTTTAACGCTGACATTATATTTTCATAAATATTGCTATTATATTGAATTTTGGATTTTATTGTATCAATCGTTACATATCTTACTGATGGAAGGGAGGAACGTATTTTTTATTATACCACTGACTCACCAATTTATTTACTGACAAATACGAGTATACTAAGGCAACAGTGTAATTATACTAAAGGTGATAACGGTAGTTTCATAGAAAGAGCCGAGTTAGTTCCAACAAGTGAGATAAGGGATTACATAATCAAAATGGCAATTTGTGGCTGAGAATAGACCGTGATGTAAGCGCTTACTGGAGCTGGGAAAAGCGAACTTTAACATTGAAGCTCGCGAAGTATCAACGCTGCATCTACATCGGAAATCATTACATCGATAAGGGGCGAAGAACCGTTAGTATTACACATAATAGTGTTAGCATTTTATTGATTGCCTGTATCGGTAGGTTGGATATGACTGATAATAAAATTACATCTGGCCATTAACTGTCATTACGGAAGAAGACAACTGTCATGGTAGCGATTTTTAAGAAAATGGAGCATCTAAGAAATTATTTATTTTTGGAATAAGATTATATCGGAGAATAAATAACATTATATTGACAACGGTGTCTTATTTCGGACCAACTTAAAATAATAAGATAAAATAATTGTCGTTTATATTATTTGTCAATGAGCAAAACGAACAAAAATCTAAATCTAGCAGTTCAACTAAGCAATGACTCGGACGCTTATTCTGTGGTAAATAATTACATGTTACAGAATAGTTTCCTGTTAATAAGTAATATTTATTTGATTTAATTATATATTATATGAAAAGGTTTTTAAATAATGTGCCCGTATGATAACATAATCAAGGGACACTACATTGTGTTTGGCAGCGTAGAAGTGGTTCATACATCTGACATTCCCAGAATCTATGTGTGATGGTAATCTTAGCATCAGATAGGATATCTGTTTGTAAATCTTTCTTAAATAGCTAAACATTAATTAATGACGGCTAAGTCAAATTATAGAAATTATTATTTTTACATTCATATTGCAATCATTAAACGAATGAGCGGTATGCACGACCTATCACAGGATGAGCGCACAGGCAGCTCAAACACTTTTTTATTAATTTGTTGTTCTTATATCGATAATATTCATAACGAAAACTATTTTGAGCTTACGACAACATAGACCTTACATACATATATATACATATAAATAAATAGATACATATATAGACAGACGCATTTGTTATATAGACAAGTCGATATCGATATATTCACGACTCAGCAACGTTGTTCCGCGGTTTAATGTCGCATATACGTGGACAATTTAACACGATTGCTGTAGTTCGTTCCACTTGACTCTTTACGCTTCATATCTTTGCTTGCAAAGTGACTACATATTGCCCATTGAGCTTTTAAAAATAATAGAAGATACAGTCGTCCTTGGCATCTTTGTAGATACTCTTTTCAGTACATTAAATAAAATAATTAAATGAAATTAATTAATAATACTTAAATTTGTATAAAGGAAATTTAATTGCAAATTAATTTTTACAAGGTTAATTTACGTCTTAGTTCTTAAGGTCGGTGGCGCATTATCTATGTAAGCGATGGTTAACATTTTTTGCAATGCCAATGTTTATGGGCGTTGGTGACCACTTACCATCTTACATCAGGTGCCCATATGGGCCACCTGATGTAAGATGGTAAGCGTATGCGATGGTAAGGTATAAGGTATAAGGTATAGGTAATAATAATAATAATAAAACATTTGATTAATTCTTTGTTAAATTAATTGATTTATTATTACAAAAATATTATCGTAAATTTTAAATTTAAAAATAATTGTCATTAATTGGTAGCGATGACGTTCGAACCTAGGAATAACAATCACACATTGAATTTCATGAAAATTAATTATGACAATCAAATTATACTATAACTAACCCATTGTTCCATTTTCAAGGTTTCTTGCAATATGCCCATCATCTGGAAATATTTTAAAACTTTTAATAATATTTGCATCTCTTTTACACCTGTCATCGTTTTACCAATATGTTGCGAACATGTTGAGACACGATATTTTATTTATAACAATAAAAAGACAAGAACTCGCTAAATAGATTAAATACTGCCTGATACGATCGTAACACACGTGTGATTTAAAAAGAAAATAGTGAATTAAAATTATGGCAAATTTTAGGCGTTCCAATAAACATTTTGACTTATAAAATAATATAATAATTTATTAAATGTGAAAGTGACTTAAGCGTATTTAATCTTGTTTTCAAATTTATAATATTGATAAAGATAGTAAACACAAGCCTCCTTGCTTCAAATGTTTAATGTCAAACATAACGACAACTTTTAATCAAATTATAATTTTATATGAACGCTTTTCAATACCAATTTAAATACCAACAAATTACCCCACAAAAACAGTGCAAAGCCGAGCACGCCCACGAAACAGACAGGTCGAGTGAGATAAGGCGTTACTTCATAACACATCGGCCCCATATTTTGGCTCTCAGAATGTATAGGATTTATGTTTAACACGTTTGTAAGACGTGTTCGGCTTCACTTTTATCACGAGAGTCACGTCACGATGAGATATATTTTAGCAAATTAGAATGGATGGAATTAATAAGGAAGATTGCGTTCGCCGCATAGAAATATGACGTAAATATTATATTAATATAATATTCTCAAGTACCTAATAGCAATATATTAATCATAGCAATGTTTTAGTATGTTTCGATGGATAACATGTAGTGTAATAAAATACACGTAGATATAACATTCAAGCAAATAGGTAAATATTTCATTTAGTTATTTAGAATTTTTCTTCGCGTTTATTTTGATTTCTCGTATTAAAAGTATGCAAACATTTGCAAATGCCTAGTGAAGTGTGTATGTAATCTCGATTTCTTTTAATAAGTGGCAATTAAGAGCACCTATGTATTGCTTCGATTACTTTATTTATATTTAATTTACACTATTTATATAGATTTTATATTAATTACAATAATTTAAATAAATTTATCATCAAGTGACCCCTTGAACAGCGAATAAAAATCCACGTCGAAATCGGTCCTATAAGCCCACAAAATCTCGTTCCTTGATCTCCTATTTCTCCACTGAATTTTATTCCTTAATAGGCGTCCTCAGGACAAAACGATGATCAGTAATTATGATGTAAGCACTACGTTATGTGACTGACCTGTATCTCCGAATAACTTGTACCATTGGTATATTAAGATATTATCATCTTAATTTGCGATAAAACTATTTTTGATATCAAACATAAGATCCTCGGAATGAAAAAGTTTATGTACCATCATTTACACAACCTTTAAATATGTCTCGGACTAAGAACAAAATAAACAGTGAGAATACTGTAAATAAAAATTGTCACATTTAAATTGAATGAAGGAATGAACGAAAATCGATAAACATTACGAATTGATTAAATCAATGACTGCTGTGAGGTTTTGTTGTAAGTCGGTATTCGTTTCGATTTTTTAAATGAAGCAATATACCCTACCCTCTGTTGTCTTTTCGATATTTTGCATGTATTTGTATACAACATATTCTAGATTGATAAACGTAATAATAATGCCCTCCAGAAATATTTCGGACACGGCGAGTTTTTTATTTTTGAGTTTATTTTGAAATTGTAATATAAATCTCATATAAAAATTTGTACACCGGTTTCTGAGGAAATTTGGTGAAAAAATATATGAGTTTATGAAATATACAGCTATTTTTTTTTAATGTTTTTATATTATGATGACTATGATAGTTCAGTAAGGAGCAATTATTGACTTTGAAACAAAAATGCTAAATTGATTATAAATATTGACACAAACATTTTCAAACACCTTAAAATAATATTCTAATAAACAGCGTTCTAGTAAACAACAGAAAATGTTATAGTTAATTTTTAAATTCACAAAAGAAAACAATTTATGATTTTTAATAGAATATTCGAACTCATACCCATACTAGTCAAATTAAATTTTAAAACGATAATTGCATAAGAAAAATACGTGCGGGAAAATTTTACCGAATTTATAAATCAATTTAACAGTAATTACAGTTTGTCCGATTCTTTGTTAAATTAACATTCCGGCTTGTCGGTAGTTTTTCGACAATTTACAAGTGCTTCCGGAATTCTCTTTAAATAAATCATATTTTAAATTGTTAAATGAAATATTTTTGAGAATATTGTTTTTGATAAGGCAACATATTTTAAATTACTAGATAATAATAATAATGTCCTCCAGACCGATTTCGGCCATGACGGCCATGGTTATATATGAGTGACTATTTTATTTACAGTCCATCGTTTAATTTTCGTGTGTATTTGAAAGCAATATTGCACGCTTCGGATAAAAATCTGGCACTATATGTATCCACTGTTTTTAATGTCGCGTTCTTGGCGCCGCTAGGACTACAGCTTTACCAGTTGTCCTAGGTGAGCGACGTGCGGTGACGATGCGGTGATAATGCGACCAATACTTCACGGACATGTGTCCTATTCTGTATACAAACGTGGCGATTTTATTTCATTATCGTTTTTACCATGGGCAAACGTACCGCATTATTAATCGAAAATTATTATTTTAAATACAAAGCTCCACAAAAATTTGGTAAACAAAGAAAAAAATACCAATATCATATATTTAGAGCGAAATAAATTTGGAGAATTTTGTAATTTTATGCGTCACACTTCGTCGTCTCGTCGCGTAGAAAACAAAGTCGCACTTCGTTGTGTCTCGTAGCAGACTAATTAAAGCAAAAACGTAGGCCACAAATACATAAACGAAAGCAACAATGATAAATCATTAAGACGAAGAAGTATTCATTATATTTGTTTGTACCTTGTCTCCATTTAACCTTTAATCTACACTATAGATATTTGGCTGCCAAAGGCAAAGTAGTTTGGCAAGTCTGTTTGGTTTTGTTCTTATAATCGGTAGGGATTTTAAAAATATTGTAACTTTGGGCCTTCTTTGTAATTCATTCGTTCGATCGGTATAAAATATGGTTCAGTAATTTGGAATCTCTATTATAAAGACAACATCGAAAAATAGAGTACATTCAGTAAAAATATTTAAAGTTTTTAAAGTTCAGATGCTCCGTTGTTGGTCAAGATGTTCCTGATTTGGTTTCTCAAGAAAAATGTTGCATTGTGAAGGATCAGATATTTTTCCTTATATTTTTCTCGAGAACGTAATCAATTCTCTATTCCTTTTTGGATCCATTGATTTCCGATGTCCTATTAACTTTCGCGATGTATGTTTTTATAAAATTTGTATATTACACGTACTACTGGTGGTAGAGCTTTGTGCAAGCTCGTCTGGGTGGGTACCACCCACTCATCAGACATTCTGCCGCAAACCAGCAGTACTTGGTATTGTTGTGTTCCGGTTTGAAGGGTGAGTGAGCCAGTGTAATTACAGGCACAAGGGACATAAGATCGTAGTTCCCAAGGTTGGTGGCGCACTTGCGATTTAAGCGATGGGCAACATTTCTTACAATGCCAATGTCTAAGGGCGTTGGTGACCACTTACCATCAGGTGGCCCATATGCTCGTCCACCTTACTTTTCTATAAAAAAAAAAGTACTAAATATACACAAAATTCTTTTATTTTTATTCATTTAATAGTTCATGTCGTCGTATCAGTCGTTCGCTCTTGACAGAGTGGTCGTGGTTGACGATGACGCATCGTTTTTGGCTACCGCCCCCGCTATGTGTCTCCATTTGATGCGGTCTTCAGCATCTCTAAAACATTGGACTATGGAGGTCTGTGTTGTAGCTTTTATAATGTCTGTCCAACGCTTGGGTACTCGACCGCGTGACCGCTTGCCTTCCACTTGCCCTTGGACAACGAGTCGTTCCATGGAGTGTTCATTTCGAACAATGTGTCCGAAGTATTTGAGAATTCGTGTTTGCACAGTCGACGATAGTCTTTTTTTGATTTTTAGCTCCTCCAGGATCGAGATGTTAGTCCGAAATGCTGTCCAAGGGATCCGCAGCAGTCGCCGCCAACACCACATTTCGAGTGCGTCAATTTTGCGTCGGTCTTTCTGTCGAACCGTCCATGTTTCTGCGCCGTAAAGAAATATAGGGAAGACTAGGCTTCTCATCAGGCGGACTTTGGTGGCTTTTGTTATATTGCGGTTGCACCAGACTTTTTTTAGCTTATCAACAGCAGACCTTGTGATAGCACATCTCCTTCGAATCTCGTCCTCACATCCACCCGTGTTCGTGATTGTGGAGCCGAGGTACACGTAGCTTTGAACTACTTCACAGTTGCCAATCATAGATATATCTGGGCGATTCAGTTCAGCACGGTCCACGATCATCATCTTGGTTTTGACTCTATTGATCGCAAGTCCGAAGGAGAGGCTTATTGTCTCCAGGCGTGTCAGCAAGTGTTCCATGTCTTCTTTTGTTTGAGCGAGAAGAGTAGTGTCATCGGCGTATCTTAAATTGGATATCTTACGACCTCCTACTGAAACCCCCTTGTCCCCTTGCTCCAAAAAGATTCTCATAATACATGACAATGACAGTTCATGTCATAATCTATTAAATGAATACTGAATTTTTGTTTTGATTGTTGGTTTCCTAAATAAAATAAAACTAAAAAAACTAACGAATACAAATACTGGCGAATAATAATAATGGTCCGCGCAATAGACAGCGTTGTGCGTGAAATGAGAATGAGTCATTTATAGCAATACTCAAATACGATTTTTCACACGCATACCAGTTAAATCACACACATTAGTAGATCCATAAAAATAATCATGCATATTTTACTTCTGTCCCACACGACTCTAGGTAATTGCAAATTGCATCAATTTGCATCAAGATGCCGTGCCACGTAGTACTTAACAAGCGGTATCTCGCGCCGCATCGGGAGGGGCCCGCTTATTTCACCGCTAATCGGTTTATAGCGGGCTAATGCAGCTGAATGAACTTCCTGCCACTATCTAATCTTTAAGCTTTGTAACAACGCTAGCAGCCGCTTATTTCATGATTATGAAGTACATTCGATGATTAATTGAACAATCCTGATGGATTTTAAACTATTTCCATTATAACAAGCGCCCTCTATATTAAAAAAAGTATAAAATATATACCGGAAAAGACATCACTTTTTGTTACGTTTTTGAAAAGTTACTATCCATCGTTTAAATAAATTGTTGTAAAATATGAAGTGTAGATATGTCTTCTACTAATGATATATATAGATTACAGGATGAGTAAGCCAGTGTAATACCCGTGAGATATAACACCTTAGATCACATGGTTGGCTGCACATTGACGATATAAATAATAGCTTATACTTACAGTGCCGACTTACCTGAGCTGAGCAACGATAACAACGGAGCACCACGTAGCCAATTTGTTGTCTTACTAAAGCTGCATATACATACAAAAAATCGATTACAGTTGTTATATATTTTATACATTTCGGTAGTTAATTGAATAAGCTTACCTTTCGATACGACTACCAAAACAATTGTACTAAACGTTACTACGTACTTACATAGAAACGAGTATAACTCCTCAATTTCCAAGCTGAAACGAACAGTTAGGAACACTTGATAATGTTTATGTCTAGTTTCCCCAAGTGTATATTTTATTACAGTCATAGGCAAGTGCTCAAATGAAGTGGATGTCGGCAATTGGGGGTATAGAGAGTGTTGAGCGCAGTGCTATCTGCGCTTAATGAGGGACAATTAACGGAGTGGCTCGCTAGGATGGTCTCATGCGGTTTCATGGATACATATGTTTAACACGTATGCGATATAATATTTTAAATTACTTGTTTTATTATTAAATATCAAATGAATATATGGCTCGTCACAAAAACGAAACAGATGTGCATTAGAGTTACAAAGGAATGGAAGGAATGCAAAGGACGTATAGCGAAATTTGAATGTGAATATATTTCGAAAATATTTTTCAGTATATTTTATTAATTACGCTATTTATAATATTCGTGATAGAAATTAGCTTTTGATTATTCAATTTTTCGATGAATAAAACGCAACAAAGACTCGTATTTCTATTGATTTTCATAACAAAAAAACCATTTTTGTTTTCAAAATTAACTTACTGGATTTGAAGTAAGGATTATACTATCAATATGTCGGTTTTATTTCTTTCACAACTAACTTAATTGAAAGGTTTCAAAAATGTTATTATTTGAAGTTAGCTAATATTTATTTAATAAAGTGGTGATTAAACGATAATAAATATTTCACCGATATTTAACTAATTATTTTTTTAGGTAGAAAACATATTGTAATGAAAGTTAATGTAAGTCTGTGAAAAAGGGGCTCATAAAATATCTAGGATGAATAAGCAATATCCAATGAGAAAATATAAGAATATATTCCATAGCACGAGATGGGAATTGAGGAACGCGACCCAGATTTCGTCGACAATTTAGGTGAATAAATGAATCCAAGTACTAGGTACATATTATGATAATATAATCTGTCAGATCTGATTTCATTTTTATTTTTTGAGCTTCAAAGTGAAATAAAGAGATATTTTGTTTAAAAAATATTTTAAATCTTTTTATTTACAGCAGAAGTTACAACTACCTACTTTGCTTATAACTATTTAATGATTACATTTTTAAAAATTCTCATCACATGTTTTGTAATAGGAAAGTCCCATATAAATCAGATCTTTATTCATAATTCTTACTTCACAAAAAACATGGCTTATATTAATATTTATAGTAATATTTTTGATCAATACAATATTCATTAAAAAATAAAAACAGAATTTTCTAGAAATTCTAAAATCGAAAATAGAACTTAAATCAATATGGTATTAAGTTTCAGTCAGGGACTTAAAAATTATCATAACCCTTACGCAATGCCCTTGAAACGGAGCGCAAAAAATACTGCGTTTTAAATGGCGCTGAATAAGTCGTATTACTGGGGTATAAAGTTGTTTGATATTGCCATCATAAAGTTGGTAGTTGTTGGTGGCTCGTATATCGGCGTTGGAAGGATCGGTCGACTGAGTTATATTTTATTCATGAGGAGAATTGGTGTTTGTCTAAATTTGACGTACTATAGCTCAAGCTGGATTGAAAGCGTGCCAGAAAAGTTTCCTTTAGTTGGCTACACGTTATGCCTATCTGTTATACTTTGAATCATATTTCGTTGAAACCAGAAATTTGAGAATGAATATTGAATCGGACGCAGAAATATTTTCGGGTGCAAAACGGCTTAATCAATTCTGTAGAATTTTGGCGTAGTAGTTTTTATTAATTTAAAGCAACATAAATGCAAATATTTATCTATTTGTTTAAAACTAAAGTCAAACTGTATATGTACATATACTTTTTTTAATTGTCTTGGATTACTAATAAAAATAATAAAAAGGCCAAGATAACACTATCTTGGCCTCTTATTATTTTAAATTATCTTTCTTTTCATCCGTGCACAAACGACGTGGAAACTATTGAATTAATTGAAAACCAGCGTGGTGTTCCCTGTGACTTAAGTATATATATACTTTTTACAATTTTTGTAAGGCCCCTAAAAATACTGTTTTTACTATCGGTCTACACAGTTGGTCTATAGAAGCAATAAATAATAGTCGATAGTAGGCATAATACATTTTGAATTAATTTCAATTGATAAGACAACGAAATGTTAAAGAACAAATTATGATTCATGTCATGAAGAAAATCAGAAAAAAGCTTTGTTTTCTACTGCACTAGCAAAACTCTGCTGACCTTGTATTGTCTAAGTAAATAGATTATAATATGTTAATTATATCAAATGTCATAGCGATATAATTACAGAGTAGAGTTTAGTCGAGTTTCACTCGCAGCCTCGCATGCGGATTGAGAGAGTGGAGGCGTGCGTAGTTGTTAGGTACTCTATGCCTTTCTTTGAAATCCAAAATTTGATGACGATCAGTTGAGTAGTTGTATTGTGAATTATACATAATATGTGTCAACTTTCATTGGTCAAACGATGTCGAAGCCTGGTCGTTTCAATCAAATAACCAAATATTTTTATATATAAGCTGCGGTCAGTGCTCTCAGTCGCGTCATATTTGTATTATAATATAGTTTCCGTTATACGTTTATTATTACTGTTTTAAAGTCATGTAGCGTCATGTTAGGTATGTATGTGTATTATAGCTATATCTTACATAAAAAAACGGAATATATAACACAAAGAGGAATATTTAAATTGGACTAATAGTTACTGAGATTAACGAGCATGCTCAAGCATAGTCTGCAGTTTTATAGTATAAACTAGGTATGACCTATATCCAATTATACTATATCCAAGCTTTTTCAAACAAAATTATTTTTCACTCGAAGCTCTTTACCCTTGTTAAATTTTTTATCTATGTTATATCAACCGTATTGATTGAAGTTTGACGTTAAAATGATTAAGTGTTCCAGTTTCTATTCCTCTTTAAAATAAACCTCAGTTGAATCTTAACTGGGAGCCAATTTTACTAAATTGTAACTGTTACGATACATTTATGATTCAATTCCGATCGAACTTTGACCGAATCGTAAGTGATAATTGTGTTAGTAGAATAGGAAACGGCCACACGGTAACGATCACATTTCGATTCGATTGCGATAAAGTGACAATCTTTCCACTGTTCCGGTTCTTAGGATCGTTAGTTATAATATTTAACAAATGCAAAAATATTTTGTTAAATTCAATAGGTATTTGCTTATATAAGCCAGATCTACTATAACAAAATCTTAGCTTGATAATATATATCTCTACATATAGTAAAACAGTACAAGTGTGTCTATACATTGAATAAATTTTTCCCTATATAATGTATAAGTAAAGGAACATGATTTTTTTTTTAATTTACCGCAATAAAACCGACTTTCACTCAAATGAAGTCGCGGATAATTATATAAGTATTACTTTTGATTTCGTAGAGGTTTATTTTTATTTATAATTTCGTAGGTTTATTTTAATAAAGTAGCATATGAAAATATTATAATATAACCTTGTTTCACTGTAATCTATCTCCCTACTACATCATCAACCTTTGACCCATTGCCAATACATCTTTCCATGTTTTCATATGCGTTCTTTAAGACAGACATGTTTTGTTAACTCCATGTAGCTTACAATTTGCATAATTAAATGTTTCATGTTTATATCTTTTATTTATTTAGATAAAAAATAATTTACAAATGTTTTAAAATGAATGTTGGTTGTTTAAGATAAATACAATTCGATACTTTATAGACATACATACACATGTATGTCTAAACAATATAAACAAAAGCAAAAGGTAGCTTCTGCTGGGTTTTACTAGGTTAACTGATTTGTAAATTTAACTTTTCATTAATATTTTATACATCCTAAAATTATTCGTTTTTTTATAAATAAAAAAAGTTATGACTTGAAATATAAAACAGGCCAGCAAAACTTTACTGAAGACATTTTTGAAATTTACATATTATCTTTACATAGTTTGCCTCTTTTATAAATGTATTCATATATTATAATAAATACATAAAATAAATTATATACAAAAGTCACTAATGAGAATAGCGATGGTAGGACGACATACAAGTATACGGCAATATAACGAAGACGATACTCAGAAACTAAATAATACGCAAACTTAATTTACGTTCGAGCGTTTCCTATCAGCGCGAGCGTCTCATATTGACGGAACGAAGGAGTTGTTTTTGTAGCATCTCCTATCAAATTGAACAATGTAAGTTATTCCGTTCTCGGCCGTTCAGATCAGATTGACGCGCATCTTTTTTATTTATCACCGCCGCAGCGAGCATTCGCGGCTTTATTGCTTCTCTACTGCTAGGAAAGTGAATTTTGATGTGGCTCTTTATGTGTTTTAGAGAAACGTTTACAGAATCCTTTTGTTTTCCGTTCTTTGTCTCCAGCTGATATTGCCTATTCCGTTTTTGCTTACACTAACATTGTACGTTTGAGGACGAAAGCTATTTTTATTGGAGCTGCGTGTAATGGTCGGGAACTTCAACTATCATTTGGTATTTGAGATCTATGTTATGTTAAGCTGCTTCGAATATAGCTTGTATAAAAAAATAATGTATATTGCATGTTGTATTTTTTATTATGATATGTTTTTAAATATAGGATTTAAAAATGTAATTGAAAAAGTTGTTAAACATTTTGGTTTATTTTATATATGGCCTGGTGCTAAAATGGCTAAAGTAGATTTGTGAGTAAAATGTATATGACATTTTTCCAATTGCATGATTATTTAAAACATGATAAATTTATTTGTGAACAAACGGCATACGCTTAACATTACTTATATCAACAATATTACGTAAAAAAAGGCATATGTAATATAAAAACGTTACATTAAAACGTTACATAATCCAAACCAAAGACGCTTATGTTAAACATAATATATTATAAATACCAGCATATTTATGTATATATTCATCTAAAAGTCAGAAACAGTGAGGACTTCATTGTAATTCATTTATCATAATTTTGACTTTCAAAAAGACGCGAATACAACAACTTTCAAGTACTAATCGCCAACAGACGTTGCTTTCAATAAGAAGTTTATTATAATTGCTTTTCAACTATCCATATTTACAACAAATAATATTGTTCAGAATATATTTTAAATTATTTACACAATTCAAATACTCGTAATTACACAATGCATATGACTATTGACGTGCAACATGTAATATTCTTATCTTGTCATAAGATATTTTAAAGGTAACATCAAAATGGGTCAAATGGTCATCAATTCGCGCTGAAAATGGTTTAAAAAATCAACTTAAAGCGTGCCTTCATCGGGTAAAATCAACCTTGTACCCTAAAATTTATATACACGGTATCAGTTAAGTCTTATTTTAATACTTTAAGAGTATTCCAGGAATATATTAAATGCTGTGTTCCGGTTTGAAGAGTGAGTCAGCCTGTGTAAATGCGCAAGGGACTTCTTAGTTGGTGGCACATTGGCGATGTAAGCAATGGTTAATATTTGTCAACGGTTATAGATGTTGGTTACCACAAACCTTTAGCTGGCCCATTTGACTACGTTCCCAAATCTATTAGAAACATCCAAAAATAAACATAAAATCTATTTATCTATAAATATACATATAGTTGCTCGAAAATCAAAATAATATCACAAAATATAACGTACAGACGGAGCGCAGTAACAAGTAAAGTAAAGTATTATATACAAGTAAACTAAATATTCTAGTATTTCCTGAATTACTCGACAAAGGAATTGTAGCTTAAATATTATATGAAATGATCACTTTACACAAAGCCTTGGCCGTACTCAAAATGTCAGTAAAAAATATTCTCAGTGTAGTCGGTAAATGGGTCAAGTTTCAAAGGCCTAGGGAGCTCCCTAGAGAGGGCCCGGTCGCATTCGGCGGGTGCAAGGCTACCATTTGTCTTCATTGCGAGGCTGACGTTATTGGACAAATTTTAGTGACGATTTGGGAACGCTTCTTGGAGATTACATTGAGATTTTTCGGCTATGCTAGAGATTAGTCGCAATTCGGATTTTATTACAGGGTTACAAAACTATGTATATTAATATCAATCCTTCACTATATACACACTACTACCACACTACTACAGACCACATGAAGCAAGGGATTCGTCACCACTTACCGAGCATAAGGGCCACCTGATGAAAAGTGGTCACCAATGCCCATAGACATTGACATTGTAAGAAATGTTAACCATTGCTTACATCGCCAATGCGCCACCAACTTTGGGAACTAAGATGTTATGTCCCTTGTCTTTCACAAGGGAGGGAGTTCTTCAAATGATTTAATGAATGTACTTGAGGTGAAAAAAAATTACGTTTCATTTTAAATTATAGAACCCTGACACCTAATACACAAATAAATAATGAAAATAGCTACTTTACAAAGCAAGAAAGCACAGATATTTAAAATTATAATCGTAAAGCATATTGAGTTATAATATGTCACCTGTGCAACAGGCGACGACAAATGCAATGATCACTTTTTCCCTTTTAAGCTTATTATCTAATAGTAAGCGGTATTTTCCACAATTTTAAATCAGCAAAGCAAAATATTGATTTTTGTATTTACATATAAAAAAATCTCCGATGTATAATATGACTCATGGCTTATAATTCAACATTTCTATTTACAAGCAATGATTAGTGACTATTAATTTAGCAATTGTACTTATCTGCCCCAAAATTTTTAATAAACATGAATGTTTTAAAATTTAAAGCATTCTGATAAAGCACTTAATGTCTAAAATAAGAATGATTTAGCGTGTACAAATCCATAACTGCACAATCGATTTTAAATTGTAGAGAACTTTCGAGAAATCTCAACGAATTACCGATTCAATGATTCGATTGAGCCCACTCAGTCGGACAGTTTGCGATGTTTTCAAGTCCCTCGAAGAAAGTTATTTAATTTCACGATAAACGAATGTTCTCAAACAATTGCTCATTCAACGCTAAATTGGAATGCTTTAAGAATATTATGACATCTATTAATAAAGCGTACTGTAAAATACCATTGGTCCTATTATGGTAATAATTTATTTATTAAAATAATTAAGTCAGCTCATATATATTCCGTTGATGGGTAAAGATCTCTTCTATAATTCTACTGGTTTTGAAGTATATTCTACCACGCTAGGCCATGCTTCTTACATAGTTTATTTTGAAATTATTGGCGAAAAAAGCGAAACGATGCTTTTGAATAACTAATAGAGCACTACCCCGCGTTTCGATTTGTCTATAAAAATATATGAAAAAAATTGTGTGATCGGAAGACTCCGTCAAGAACAAAGTTCTTTGCGATATTTTTTCGACTCAAAACGTGTTTTAAAATGTTGATCTTAATTGATTATATTGCTGTATTTTTGTCACACCAAAAAGCGCCTCCGCCTCCTTTATTCAGCTCTCTCAAATCAAACATTAAGAAAAAAATTAAATTTA
The DNA here is from genome assembly GCA_905147175.2 of Nymphalis urticae. NCBI lineage: Eukaryota > Metazoa > Arthropoda > Insecta > Lepidoptera > Nymphalidae > Nymphalis > Nymphalis urticae. Next base: position 8,865,635 of record LR989998.1, on the reverse strand, counting down.
TAAAATTTATTTAACATTTTCTTAGGAAAATAGTAATTTATTCAAATTTATTAAAATAGCGAATTGTAAGTAATATATAAAAAATTAACTTACTGTTTATTTTTTCACAATTACATAGAACCGTAATATAACAATCAATATAGGCAAACATTATTTTAATTCTGTTCACAAGAGGCTCTGCTAACAGAATTCAAGTAGTTAAATTTGATTCAGAATAACGATAAATTCGAAGGGATTTTATTTTGAATATTGTCACAGTAAATTAAATATTTTAACAATATATTAAACATCAAAAATGTATTTAAAGGTTTCAAACAATCAAACCTACTACTATACTATACTACTATAAACTAAATATCAATAGCTTGAAAATAATGGTCTAGTATTTTCCAATAACTATTGGAATATTCAGTAACAGTAACAGCCTGTAAATGTCTCACTGCTGGGCTAAGGCCTCCTCTCTCTTTTTGAGGAAAAAGTTTTGGAGCTTATTCCACCACGCAGCTCTAATGCGGGTTGGTGGAATACACATGTGGCAGAGTTTCAGCGGTGGCCCGGCTTTGAACCCACGATTATCGGCAAGTTTCCCGCGCTCTTACCACTGGGCCATCTCGGCCCAATACGTATGGAATATATATTTCGTATTTTAGACATTTATAATATAAAATCATATAATAAAAACTAAACTAATTCATAAAAAAATTCAAAAGATAGTTTTTTTTAAAATGTCAAATATTTGCATTAATCTAAGAAAGCATTAACATTAAATATTTAAAAAAAATACATTAACCTTCAAGAAAAAGAGGCAACTGTTTTAGTATCTTATTTGTTAACTTAGTCTCTCTGAAGCTTAGATTTACTTTACATATTCATTTAATATTTTCGCTAGTTATACATGAAAAAAGAGAACGCCATCTATGGCATACGATATATAGTTATAATGAAAGATCGTGACATTACAACCTATTATTGCCGCCAGAAATATGACGACATTAATGAATTTTATAAAACTTCATAAACATTATACATTTATCCATGACTTCCTGATATTTTATTTTGAGTATTTTTTTAAAGATTGAATATAAGATGCTATTATCATGTTTTAACTAATTTTATTTACATATAAACAAACTATATGAAATAGAAAGAAAAAGAAAAAGAGACGGGTAAGCATAACTCTATTTCGTTATGCGACATTTTTGCCATTTCATTCTACTGTAAGCCGCGTAAAAGAACTAAGTTCCAAAAATTAAACTGATGTCATACTTAGCTATATCGTTCGTAAACAGACCCCATATAACTGAGTTAGTTGTGTTATTCCTTGAGCAAGTGTGAAATACCAATAAATTACTTTTAACCTTTTAAATTGATATCCTCCTGACCTACTTCAGCTATGGTGACCAAACTCAATAAGCCAACTGCAATTTAGATGTTATAGTACAAGAGTATATAAAACACAAGTGAAATTTTTACACTCTTAACACTTATAATTATATGACATGCTAATCCGACATAACCACAACATAGAGTTCAGACGCATTAACTTAAGGTACTTTACGGGGCACGGTGGTGTCAGATAAACATAATATCTATTATTGCTTCAGCCATGCGTGAACCTTGGATCTTAGAATCTTTACAGTATTATAAGCTATTTACTTGATCTACGAGATAGTCAATTAAAGTTTCCTTATATTATATAAATAAAAAGTCATCTTATATACCGTAGCTGTTCTACTATCATGAAAAACTCTGTGAAGTGGATCTGTATAAATATTAGTTCGTTGTATGTGTGTGTGAGAGCTATTTTCACTTAAATTTGAAGAATTACAAGAAGAATTGCTGAAGTTATTGCAGTCCAATATTGTTTTGCACTTTAACAATGATTAATTGAATATCGCTACGAATATATATTAAAGCAAAGAGTGTTATCAGAACTTCGGTCTGGTGTAGTAAATATTTAAGAAAACATTTTCAGTTATAATTAATTAATATGCAATGTAGGTCATTGTGTGGTAAGAAAAAGTATTAATGAGAACGCTAAGTTTTAATTAACACAAGAGATAACTTTAATGTAAATCTAAAAGAAAAAAATATAAACCCTGTAGAAAAAAACCTTTAAAGTAATTGTGTAGAATAATAGCATAGCAATACTTGCAGTATTTTCTATTTAAGCTATTTTGAAATAAGCTATTTAAAATTAATATATTAAAAAACATTAATACCGACTTCTAATTAAATTTTATTATAACACTATCTGATATACTGAAACAAATAGCCTGTAAATATTCCACTGCTGGGCCAAGATCTCCTCTCCTTTTTAAGAGAAGGTTTGATTGAAGGTTGATTGTTTTGAAGCTTATTTTACCGCGTTGCTCCAATGCGGTTTGCTGGGTAACGTGAGTAAAAGTGTTCAAAGTGTTCAATCAATCTAGTAGTATCATAATATGCTTGCTGCTCTTTTTTATCTGGATTTACTTACTACATTTCGAGATTATATAGTTGGAAAAACATACTAAGAAAAATGTAGTTTCACCGTGAACCTTTTTAAGCATTCACAAACTTTCACCCAACAAACTTTCATTTCAATCGGATAAATGGTTTACGTACGCATAGAGAACAAACATACAAATAGATTTTTTTTAAAAAAAGACACGTATTTAATGTCACGTCATCATAAATAATAAAATACTTTTATCAAATGTTTTTGAAACTGTTTAGATTAATTATAATAATAATAAATTTATTTATTCTTTCCCACAGACTAATGTTTACATTTGTATATATATATATATATATATATATATATATATATATATATATAAACAGTTATATGTGGGAGACAGGAGCCCAAACTAGCTTGCCCTGTACTAAGGGGGATTAAAATTTATATGGAGAAATAATTATAAGGATTCGGAGTATAAATACGGAACTCTGAAATATGTTACATAAGCTAAATAAACTTTGCATGCATGCAATGATAGTTATAGGGAAGTATAAATAAAAGACCGGAACGGGTTTTTTCGTTTATTTTCATTTACAGTATAAGAGCTAAACTAAAAAATTGAGTAAAATTGTTAAAATAAACTTTCTTATAAAAATAATGGTATTAAGGAATAAACATTTCGCTTCTTTTTAGTTTTTATAAAAAAAATATTGTTGATTAAAATAATTATAGAAAAATATATGTAACTTCTATTTATATATTTTTTTAACAAAAAAACGATAATATTAAATGCGAAATTAAGTTTTTTTAAACATTTTATTATTTTAAGGCAACAACGTCTTTTACTTAAATGAGCGGTTTATAATCATATAAGATCCAGCGATAGATACAATACATATATTATAAAAGGGCAGATGCAAGATGATTGGGGAGATAAAAATAAATAGTAGTAAAAATTTCATTTTAGTAGATATTGTGTGGACTATGGTGCATGATATTTTGAAAATTGAATAATTTTTCATTTTTTCATTCATCGTTCATCTCCTAGACTACAAGAGACAAGATATACATGGCGAGGGTACAAAGAATCAATCGGACAGCGGCGATGCTGTTTTCTTTTTCAATCAGTACCCGTCCCTTGAGAATGTTCGTGCAGATGTAGACTACAAAACATTTTGAATACCACAGGTGAAATGTATATTGTACACAAAAATCGGTACTCTGCTTTCCAGCATTCATACTTGATGGCACCTTATTTAGTCTGTGGTCTTAGGTTGCTGCGTCTGTAAGGTCTTCGGGTGTGTTAGTTAGAAAATAAATTGAATATTGGAATCGTATTCTGGGGGGGTTCGTTTCGCTAAGATTGACTGCGGTTGTATGTTTTAAGAGTAGTGTTGGTTTACATATTACTGAAAGATAGAAAGAATTATTTCTGTTGAATATTTGTTACTTTGTTTTTTTAACTATTTTTTAAACATATTTTTGTTTCCAGAAAATAAGCTTTTATTTAATTTGAGAAACCGGAATTTTGCTAATTTATTTCAATTTCAATAATTTACTTTATTAAAATTTTCCGTTGAATTAATCGCTTTTACCGTTAATGAGTTTTGTGCAAAGCTTTAAAATCCAAGATAGTTCTTGGATTTAAAGAAGATTGTGGTCAGCTTTCATATTAATTGAAAGTTTGTAATTTATTAAGCAGAGACGATTGTGCACTTTATAGGTTGTCATTACTAAAGATTAAATCTCTCTCGCATCGTCAATCTTGTTAATGTATTCAATATTACTCCCAAAGATAATTAGTCAAATAGCACTTAAAATATTTCATGAATAGCTTCTGTGGAATAATAAAACTTACAAAACGCAATTATTTATTTGTATACATAATGTATTGTATACATAATGGGATCTATAAATCCAATGATTACATGGTTAAGAGCGACGGCTCTACGTGGCATGGCTTCACCTGCATATGAAAGTGCTATGTGGGTCAGTTGCTTAGTGGAAGTGCAAATAATGAAGAAGGATGTCCATAGACAATTGAGTTTTTTAATACTGAGAAGCTGCATTTTAATTATTTAATTTATAAAACATCTAGCCATCAATTTTAGTTTGGCACGTGGATATAAAATAAAACTGATATTAGTATTTTTTACTACACATAAATACTAATCGATTGATATCTACACTATAAAAACACAATATTACACCTAATCGTATATAATATATTTAGTAGTGTAGCATAGATTTATTTTATAATATTAATATGAACCTAAATCCTTATTGTTTGTACTCCGGTATTAAAGTGGGCCAAATATAAAAATAAATTATTATCAGAACATTAAGAGTCCATAAAATAATTCGGTCATACTGTTAGAGAAACCATCATAAGAATTGCAAGCATATGTAGATAGACAGATAAATCAAAAACTATGGATATAGTTTGGATGACTGCAAATATGTTTGAATACAATTATAGGGGATCCTATTTTAATGGCTACAATGCTGCATCGCACTAGCTATGTTTTTGTTTTCCAATGGAAGGCTTCATGAAATTATGATTCAAAAATTGTTATAGAAAATATATATACATCTAATTTCAAACCGACTTAAATCTAATGTAGAGATTAATAACAATTTGTAACTTTGCTTTTTTGTACAATTGTTATAATGACCTTAAATAATTATTATCAAAACAATAATGTTGTAATATTTTTCTTCATTTAATATTATTTATATCCAAGTTTTCCTAAACTTTTTAATAATATTAAAAAATCAAATGTGGAAAGTATATAAAGAATAAGACATTTAAATACATAGAAGTGTTCACGTAAACCATATCAGTAACATTATCATTTAAGACAATTTCTTAAGCTTTTTTAAGATTTCTACGAAGAAGTCGTGATCGGAATATATTTGTTGAGTCCCTTATTTTTTACTTCATTCAATTTTTTGCGTTGTGAAAATGAATTTGAAAAAAATTCTATTGAAGTTATATTTTATTAGGATCGACTGACAGAAAGGTTTTTAAACGTAAATTTATTCATTAATATATTTAGTTTTTGTTATGACCAACAAAGTTTATTAATAATAATTAGTTAACATAAGTAGCTAGCTCAAGACGGTAAAAAACAGACTGGAGTGTAGAAACTGTCAGTACTTTTCCCCAATATCTTGGCATGTGTAGCGCTGAGTCTTATGCCTGAACTCTTTTCAGTTTTCTTGAGCTTACCATCACGCACACACATAATTGTGATCTTTAAGTATGGCCTGTCCCGTTAATTAGTTTTTTTTGTGTGTCCGGAATCTGTCAGGGACATTTTTTATTGTCTCTCTGATGGATGTCTGTAATGTTGGTGTAAAAATCCGTTTTATATAGAATCTGAAGGTGAAAAGAAAATTAGCCTATCTGATGGTATATGGTCAAAATCACCATATAATGTTCTTTGTGCCTGTAGTTACACTGTAGTCACATGTTATATGGAGTTGTTTACAATCACGTGAACATATTGTAGTTGTAAAAGCTATAACATATTCTTCACAATATCTTGTAAATATTTGCTACATAAATAAAAAAAACTATAATACTATAACATAATTAGAAAGAAAAGGCATAGAATTTAGACCAATTGTCGCGAGATCGCGAAGCAGGCGAGTGAAATCCGAAATATTATCTAGTTCAAACTTTGGGATCTATTTAAAGTGTAAATATTCTACAATACAAGATTCGTCGTGAAGAGTAGTTGGCTGTAGATTAAACATCCAAATCAAATCTGTTTCAGAAGAAACAACACAAAGACCATCATCAACTGAGCTCCAAATACTTTCTCTTTAAAAATATTATCCGTTTTACTTTCTTGACCTACTAAATGGAAGGACAAAGGGGAAACATAAGATCTGTGAATGGAAACAATTAGATAAGGAAGACAATTTAAATATCGGAAAATCCAATAAAAAACATCAACTTTTGTAATTCATCATAATCATTTACTACTTTTAGGATACTTTCATTGCCAAAAAGGTTCCAGCTTACATGGCTTGATTTAGAAAAAAACTATCAAACAAAAAAACGATGCCTGTTCATTTATTTTTATGCAAAGCAAATAAATATATATATATATATATATATATATATATCAAAATCAAATGTGATAATGTGATATATATATGGAATATATATATATATATATATATATATATATATCACATAATCACATAATGTTCTGATATATATATCAAATGTGATCAATGGTTACTAGAACTAATTAAACTATTATAATAGGTAATATGTTGGGGTTTCTCTGGGCGATAGAATCCGAAATGAGGACATTCGCCAGAGAACTAAAGTCACCGACATCGCGCGGAGAATTAGCTCGCTGAAGTGGAAGTGGGCTGGTCATGTCTCCAGACGCATTGATGGCCGATGGAGCCGACACGTGTTAGAGTGGAGACCGCGCTTAGGCAAACGTAGTGTAGGGCGCCCTGTGACAAGATGGACCGACGATTTGAAGAAGGTGGCAGGCACGGGATGGATGCGGACTGCCCAAGATCGGGATGGTTGGCGTTCTATGGGGGAGGCTTTCGTCCAGCAGTGGACGGCAAAAGGCTGAATTCATTCATTCATTCAATAGGTAATAAAGCTACCGAGTATTTTATATATATATATTTTGTTTTATATATTTTTTTCTATAATAAAAGGTCATACGCCCTCTTAAATACGTTGTAAGACATATTAACCATTCCTTATATTGCCAATGCGCAACCAACCTTGGGAACCTATAAATTATGTCCTTAGTGCCAGTAATCACGATGTATAAGTGTAGATATATTTTACAGCTAAAAGTTTTCAGCAGTATTATTATTCATGTCAGTTTTTTGTGAAAAAAAAAAAGAAAAATTATTTCTTAAAAGTTCTGTGTCAAGCCGTGCGGAAGTGCTGATAGGTTGACGTTACGAATAAAATGAGGTTAGTGAGTTATAATAATCCTTTAAAAATATATTTTTGATAGGCATTTTATTTTAAGGTAAAATTTTCGAAACCATCAATAGCAAGCCAAGTCACCTACTGTCTTAATGTTTATACGATTATATCACATGAATTTTTTTCAAACATTTTTTTTATAGAATATAACGAAAATAACATTGAAAGAAATTAAACATAAGATACACCAAAAGCATGGACAACACGTTTGTACTGATATATTTATAAGAAAAAAACTATAAGCACTCGTTTAAAACGTAGAGTGAATACGATTTTTAAATCTTTTTTTTTTATAATTAGGAGGCAAGCGTGCAGACCGTCCGTCTGAAGCAAAGTGGTTACCACAACCCGTGGACACTTGCAACATACGGCTTGCTGATGTGTTTTCGGCCTTGACTTGTATATTCGATGGTTGAAAGCTCTTAAATATTATACCACTCCGGAAAACCCTCAAGAGGAAGATAATTTTACAACCTGTAGGTGCACGTTAAGAATTATCATGAGTCAAAGGGTGAAGCAACGAAGGGTGCGATGTCGGATATAACGGTAGTACCATATCAAACAATTCCTTTGAACTTATTATTATGTGACAATTTGACACAAATTGAACTTAAATTATCGTTTAAAATAAATATAGATATAAATAAATATTGTAAGGGATTTTCAGGATAATTTATAAGGATCAAAAAATCTCATATATAACTGTTTTGTACATATTTATACTAACATTATATAGCAAAAAAATAGTGTCTAAGAGACACTAAAATGCACTTATGTAACTCATTAGTTGGAGTGGGTAAATACTATACCATATTCCGCTGTGGCCCAGAGGGATGGAACTCCGAAGGTTAACGCAACATATAAAAAAACAACAAACTATTGTAGCTTATAGTTTCAGGAAGGACGAAGTGGATGTTTTATATATTTTAAATATAGGTTTTTTCATGAATCCGGCAAAACAAATAAATAAAACCGCCCTCTTTTTGGGATGAGAAGCTACGAGTAGAGAAAAGAAAGTTACTTACGATAAAGACTTACTACTAACAGTCCAGCAAATGGGTCATATGATGGTAAGTAGTCACCATTCCCCATAGATATTGGTATTGGAAGAAATATTAATCATTCCTTACATCGTCACCACTGACCTTGGAAATTAAAATGTCCCTTGTGTCCCTTGTGTGTTGCTTCAAGCCAAACCCATCAATATAAAGCATTGCTGCTTGGCGATAGTATATGTGATAATTCGGTAGTACCAGTCTGGGTACCATCCATTATTCTTGTAGAAAGCCCTAACACCAAATACCATACCAGATAATTATTGATTGTATGAATACATTTATAAATACCTGAGTCACACAAAAATATCACAATAACCGTAAAATAAATCAATCGACTAAGAAAGACGTAACAGAGATTGTTATTGGCGCATATAATTAAACGTTTTATGAGTGTGTAGTGTCAAAATCAACATATTTACAGTTATTACTAGTTTTTACAATAATTTTAGATCTTAAAATAGACGTGAATAAAGAATAAATTCATTTATAATACGACACACAGGTAGCTCCTTTAAATCTGGCTTTCCTTAGCATTCATCGTCGTATTCGTGACACCTTTTTAAAAGGAAATAAAAATATGTGACATAGATTGTAATAAGTGGAGGGGAAAAGTGTTATACATAGTGCGAGTTCACATCAAAGATGGCGGTATGTGGAACATCTTAACTTCCCCTGAAGGCTGGATACGAGCCAGAAGGCTTACTCTTACTAATAGACTAAGAGACAAATGTTTTAAGCACATTCCTATCTACATTAAATTTCTTGCGTGCTTTTTATATGATTTACATACTTGTGGGAATTAGTATCTCTTGTTGATGGGTACACGTACTTTAAATGAAACTTTATTTCAATAACTCAAAGATAGAAAATCGAGAGTCGATTTACGAATTCTATTTAATAAATAGCCTATACTTGGGTATTTATTTTGTTTCTAATATAGAATGATTTATGTAATGTTTTGTAATGATTGTAATACTTATTGAAACTAAAATAAATAAAATAAATTTACTAGTTTACAAAATTTGTCTTATATTTAAGAACTAAAAAATATTTAAAGTGATTTCGTGGTATTGCCGTATTTCCCACCTTATTTTTATCGGAACTAGTCTTTTAACTTTTGTCTCCTGGACTATCATCTCCGCTAGTATACAGACAGAACGTTCTGTCAACGTCTCCTCGACTCGAATTTAATAACATTTCCTCTAGACGCCGTGCAAAATTTATTAACTTCTTATAAAATGTTATCTACGTTAAAAATTGAGTTCAATCAAATTAAAGGTATGTAAAAATATTATTTGTTGTTTCTAATGCGCAATCACAAATTTATTTAGCTTGATTATAAAATTAATACTATTTAAATATTTTACTTGATACAAAATATTTGTAAATACTAAAAATCTCCAAAATCTATCTAAAAAATTAATTATTTTTTAAGAATTTTGAACTATAGTTAAGTAATATGGCTTAAGTTAATATCATGAGGTGTTAGGCATTATTATATATTATATTATTATATTATTTAAGCATAATTGTTCCAAATGCCGACTGCTACGTTACCTATTGTCAAATAGTTGAATGAATACAGAAATCTTCTTTGGTAGGCGCACAACACAACACAACCCACTAAACCACTTCATCGCACTTCATCGCACTCGAATGAATGATATACTCACTGATACGGGACCAAAACAAGATACACTTGTTTTAGGGGTTCCGAACACATAGGATGGAAGCCTATTACTAAGCCCATCCCGTTTGTCTATCACATGTCTCTATCTTTAAAACCGCAATAGCTAGAGTGGAAAATTTTACCTAATACGTATAATTGTGGCTGCTATGAAAAAATAATAATGAAAATAAAAAGATCAAATGGTGGTAAGGTATTTAGTGCATTCACCAATAATATTGTATTCAAATTACTTTTTGTTTTCAAAATCTACCAACTAATGAAGACAAAACTGAACTCGACAATAATGTTGCCACGGTAAGATCACTACAAGATAACACTGTGACAAGATACGTTATTAGAAATATATATCCTCATCTGCTATTTGTTGATGGCAAAGTTTATATGTTAGATTTACTGGTGTTAGGGCTTTGTGCAAGCTCATCTGGGTAGGTACCACCCACTCATCAGATATTCTACCGCCAAACAGCAGTACTTGATATTGTTATGTTCCGGTTGGAAGGGCCAGTGTAATTAACACATAACCTGTAATTACAGGCACAAGTGATATAATATCTTAGTTCCCAAGGCCAGTGGCGCATTGGCGATGTAAGTGGTGGTTAACATTTCTTACAATGCTAATGTCTATGAACGTTGGTGACCACTTACCATCAGGTTTTCAAAATTTATTTTTCTCTTAGTTTGTTGCATATGTTTTTGGAACATGCGACATCTAACGCCATTGACACTTATACACTATTTTCTTTCTGCATGCTCCATGAATAAGAGCAGTAAACTCTTGAATACATTCAATTTTGTCTTCAACGAAAAAATCTGCTGGATCTTTCAATGATGCGAATATTTCCTGGAAATTCGTTTGTCTTGAAAAAATTTTAAAAGGCTTAATTATTAAGAGAATAAAATAACCTTTCATTTTATAAAAAATATTATAATAAATAGCTGATGAGGGTATATAAATGACGCCAGTTTACCTGTTTGTACGTGGCAACTTCATAGTTAGGCTAAAGAAAAAGTAGAAAACTTATATTTTTCCAATTGCTCGTGTAAAATTCTCTCGACTAATGTTCGTTTTTCATAAATAACAAATCAGGAAAGTTGATAAAAAAATTGGTTTAAAGTTAATTTTAATTAACAGTGTGACCTATTTGCGATTTATCAATGTACATGTTATCTAACATATAGGATTTGTCACCATCAAATAATAAATGAGGTTAGATATTTTTCTAAAAACGTATCTTATCCTTGAAACTTAAACATATTGTTGGAGGTAATATTTTTTCGTAACAAGGAAAGAGGATTTTTCGTTAGAGGTCACATAGGTTATACTATTAAAATTTGTAGCCGATATTATTTAAAAAAAATCGGTTCCATTTAAAATATTTAAGTCATCAAAATGGAGTTATTTATTATAGAGATTTACTAAGATTTAAATCTGATTTTCACCATATCAATCTTATGTGGAATGTGTTTGACAGGAGTGATATATTAAAAGTATTAAAAATTCAAGAAATTTCAAACGAAATCAATCTATCATATGATGTTTGACACAATACTGTTACAACATTACGTCGAATAATACGTCCAACGTCCACAAAAAACGGTTCCTTTATATATTTATTACTATATGTGTATTAAAAAGTTTTCACTTTCAGTGTCATTTAACTCAAATAGTTTTAAAACTCACATACAAAATTATAACATTTATAGAAATATGTTAACTACTTTAAGAAATTGTGTTTAGATAAAGTAATAATTATGTATTGTGTTAATTTAAATAACATTACAACGTACCGACACAAATAAAAATCTCTAAAAAGTAAAATATCAAACGTATTTATAAGTTTATTATAAGAACCTATTAGTAATTTAATTTACAAGTGCTTGCGGAATGCTCTTTAAATAAATAATATTTTAAATTCAGAAGTTTTTTATAAAGGATGTTATGCTTTATTTTACCTCGTAGACAGGGCTATTCTAAATAGGGCATTTAATGAGTAGTTTTACGTTTTTACATTTTACGTATTTACGAAAATATAAGTGAAACAAAAATGCAAAAAAAACTAAATATAAAAGGTTTGCTTATCCCTACATGAGATTTCTTCCAGCACATCTAAAAAGGATACTTAAAAGAGGAAAACAGCGCTTAAAAGAACGTGGCTGACTTCAAACATCATTGATAAAAATACCCTTATAATTTTAATGTGATAGTAATGTTAAATTATAAAAAAGACATGACACATTTAAAAAAAAATGTAATTTTTTTTTGTGTTTACCTAAGTCATTGATCTTACGTGAACGATGGAATAAACATTAAGACGTAAAATATGTGACATTGCTTAAAATCAAGGATACATATTTTTAATTAATTAAAAGTTTTAATATACAACAATATTGGTTTAATGCATTCTGCTTTATATCAAGTTAATTAATGTGTATTCAATTAAAGTGTCTGAATTCTTGTCATACTTTTCATTTATACTGTTACATTATTTATTTTGTTTTAAGTGCTTATCAATACGTTTCACGATATGTATGCCGCTGCTGATATCCTCACAGCCGTGAGAGGCTTAGTTAATTTTTCAGAAATAGTTTTTTCATGCTGGTCTTATAGTTTTATTATTTTCCATCCTTCATTCATCCTCCATAATAATGATTACATTAGAAATTTATATAAATATATATTTTTAATGCTCTTCCAAGATTAATATGTTGGGCATGTCAGTGACAGCACATTTCTTATATTTATTCAGAAGGCAACCTAAGCTTGCTGGTAATAAAAATCCTTTTTTACTACGGACATTCGAGTGTTTCCGCCGTGTAAGCTCAATTCAATCAAATAATCGCTATAAAACTTCCATAACATGAGTTCGGAAGAGTAATAACTTATTTGGGCGCGTTGAAGTGGTTCTGGTTAAGACGAAAACATACTAAGGAATTCTGCCCACAAAGAAAATGAAATGGAGTCAAATAACTTTATTATTTGAGAATTTTATAGAACTCACGATATACATATAAACTTTTTATAACAACTATAAATAGTTCGTAACTCACTAGTGACTTTTGATAATTTATGTAGTATTGTGTTACTTTAAAGTAATTATTCTTTTTATTATATTGTTTTAAGTGAAATCTAAATTCGGACAGTATGTAAACTTTCTTTGTTTTCAGATTGTCTTTCAAAGTATGCATCACAACTTGGAACGCATGTAATTTAATTAAATAATATTCTTCTTATTAATTTTGCCAAGCCAACAAACCCATCAATTTCAAAGCCTGCGTAAGATATTATATTTCACTATTGTGTGCAAAACACAGGTACATTATATATTTGTTCTATCTTGTATTCTTATCTAGTTCAAACTTTGGGATCTATTTAAAGTGTAAATATTCTACAATACAAGATTCGTCGTGAAGAGTAGTTGGCTGTAGATTAAACATCCAAATCAAATCTGTTTCAGAAGAAACAACACAAAGACCATCATCAACTGAGCTCCAAATACTTTCTCTTTAAAAATATTATCCGTTTTACTTTCTTGACCTACTAAATGGAAGGACAAAGGGGAAACATAAGATCTGTGAATGGAAACAATTAGATAAGGAAGACAATTTAAATATCGGAAAATCCAATAAAAAACATCAACTTTTGTAATTCATCATAATCATTTACTACTTTTAGGATACTTTCATTGCCAAAAAGGTTCCAGCTTACATGGCTTGATTTAGAAAAAAACTATCAAACAAAAAAACGATGCCTGTTCATTTATTTTTATGCAAAGCAAATAAATATATATATATATATATATATCAAAATCAAATGTGATAATGTGATATATATATGGAATATATATATATATATATATATATATATATATATATATATATATATATATCACATAATCACATAATGTTCTGATATATATATATATGAAATGTGATATATATATCAAATGTGATCAATGGTTACTAGAACTAATTAAACTATTATAATAGGTAATATGTTGGGGTTTCTCTGGGCGATAGAATCCGAAATGAGGACATTCGCCAGAGAACTAAAGTCACCGACATCGCGCGGAGAATTAGCTCGCTGAAGTGGAAGTGGGCTGGTCATGTCTCCAGACGCATTGATGGCCGATGGAGCCGACACGTGTTAGAGTGGAGACCGCGCTTAGGCAAACGTAGTGTAGGGCGCCCTGTGACAAGATGGACCGACGATTTGAAGAAGGTGGCAGGCACGGGATGGATGCGGACTGCCCAAGATCGGGATGGTTGGCGTTCTATGGGGGAGGCTTTCGTCCAGCAGTGGACGGCAAAAGGCTGAATTCATTCATTCATTCAATAGGTAATAAAGCTACCGAGTATTTTATATATATATATTTTGTTTTATATATTTTTTTCTATAATAAAAGGTCATACGCCCTCTTAAATACGTTGTAAGACATATTAACCATTCCTTATATTGCCAATGCGCAACCAACCTTGGGAACCTATAAATTATGTCCTTAGTGCCAGTAATCACGATGTATAAGTGTAGATATATTTTACAGCTAAAAGTTTTCAGCAGTATTATTATTCATGTCAGTTTTTTGTGAAAAAAAAAAAGAAAAATTATTTCTTAAAAGTTCTGTGTCAAGCCGTGCGGAAGTGCTGATAGGTTGACGTTACGAATAAAATGAGGTTAGTGAGTTATAATAATCCTTTAAAAATATATTTTTGATAGGCATTTTATTTTAAGGTAAAATTTTCGAAACCATCAATAGCAAGCCAAGTCACCTACTGTCTTAATGTTTATACGATTATATCACATGATTTTTTTTCAAACATTTTTTTTATAGAATATAACGAAAATAACATTGAAAGAAATTAAACATAAGATACACCAAAATCATGGACAACACGTTTGTACTGATATAATTACAAGAACAAAACTATAAGCACTCGTTTAAAACGTAGAGTGAATACGATTTTTAAATCTTTTTTTTTTATAATTAGGAGGCAAGCGTGCAGACTGTCCGTCTGAAGCAAAGTGGTCACCACAACTCGTGGACACTTGCAACATACGGCTTGCTGATGTGTTTTCGGCCTTGACTTGTATATTCGATGGTTGAAAGCTTAAATATTATACCACTCCGGAAAACCCTCAAGAGGAAGATAATTCTACAACCTGTAGGTGCGCGTTAAGAATTACCATGACTCAAAGGGTGAAGCAACGAAGGGTGTGATGGCGGATATGACGGTAGTACCATATCAAACAATTCCTTCGAACTGATTATTATGTGAAAATTTGACACAAATTGAACTTAAATTATCGTTTATAATAAAGATAGATATAAATAAATATTGTAAAAGATTTTCGGGAAAATTTATAAGGATCAAAAAATCTCATATACAACTGTTTTGTACATATTTATACTTACATTATATAGCAAAAAAATAGTGTCTAAGAGACACTAAAATGCACTTATGTAACTCATTAGTTGGAGTGGGTAAATACTATACCATATTCCGCTGTGGCCCAGAGGGATGGAACTCCGAAGGTTAACGCAACATATAAACAAACAACAAACTATTGTAGCTTATAGTTTCAGGAAGGACGAAGTGGATGTTTTATATAATTTTAAATATAGGTTTTTGCTTGAATCTGGAAAACAAATAAATGAAACCCTCTTTTTAGGATGAGAAGCTACGATTAGAGCAAAGAAAGTTACTTACGATAAAGACTTACTACTAACAGTCCAGCAAATGGGCCATATGATGGTAAGTAGTCACGATCCCCCAAATATTTTGGTATTGGAAGAAATATTAATCATTCCTTACATCGTCACCACTGACCTTGGAAATTAAAATGTCCCTTGTGTCCCTTGTGTGTTGCTTCAAGCCAAACACATCAATAAAGCATTGCTGCTTGGCGGTAGTATATGTGATAATTCGGTAGTACCAGTCTGGGTACCACCGATTATTCTTGTAGAAAGCCCTAACACCAAATACCATACCAGAAAATTATTGATTGTAAGAATACATTTATAAATACCTGAGTCACACAAAAATATCACAATAACCGTAAAATAAATCAATCGACTAAGAAAGACGTAACAGAGATTGTTCTTGGCGCATATAATTAAACGTTTTATGAGTGTGTAGTATCAAAATCAACATATTTTCAGTTATTACTAGTTTTTACAATAATTTTAGATCTTAAAATAGACGTGAATAAAGAATAAATTCATTTATAATACGACACACAGGTAGCTCCTTTAAATCTGGCTTTCCTTAGCATTCATCGTCGTATTCGTGACACCTTTTTAAAAGGAAATAAAAATATGTGACATAGATTGTAATAAGTGGAGGGGAAAAGTGTTATACATAGTGCGAGTTCACATCAAAGATGGCGGTATGTGGAACATCTTAACTTCCCCTGAAGGCTGGATACGAGCCAGAAGGCTTACTCTTACTAATAGACTAGGAGACAAATGTTTTAAACACATTTCTATCTACATTAAATTTCTTGCGTGTTTTTTATATGATTTACATACTTGTGGGAATTAGTATCTCTTGTTGATGGGTACACGTACTTTAAATGAAACTTTATTTCAATAACTCAAAGATAGAAAATCGAGAGTCGATTTACGAATTCTGTTTAATAAATAGCCTATACTTGGGTATTTATTTTGTTTCTAATATAGAATGATTTATGTAACGTAATTGATTGTAATACCTATTGAAACTAAAATAAATAAAATAAATTTACTAGTTTACAAAATTTGTCTTATATTTAAGAACTAAAAAATATTTTAAGTGATTTCGTGGTATTGCCGTATTTCCCACCTTATTTTAATCGGAACTAGTATTTTAACTTTTGTCTCCTGGACTATCATCTCCGCTAGTATACAGACAGAACGTTCTGTCAACGTCTCCTCGACTCGAATTTAATAACATTTCCTCTAGACGCCGTGCAAAATTTATTAACTTCTTATAAAATGTTATCTACGTTAAAAATTGAGTTCAATCAAATTAAAGGTATGTAAAAATATTATTTGTTGTTTTTAATGCGCAATCACATAAATTTATTTAGCTTGATTATAAAATTAATACTATTTAAATATTTTACTTGATACAAAATATTTGTAAATACTAAAAATCTCCAAAATCTATCTAAAAAATTAATTATTTTTTAAAAATTTCGAACTATAGTTAAGTAATATGGCTTAAGTTAATATCATGAGGCATTAGGTTAGTTTTTAACAAAATTGTTTAAAATATCGACTGGCACGTTACCTATTGTCAAATAGTTGAATGAAATCAGAAATATTCTTGGGTAGGCGCACAACACAACACAACTCACTAAACCACTTCATCGCACTTCATCGCACTCGAATGAATGATATACTCACTGATACGGGACCAAAACAAGATACACTTGTTTTAGGGGTTCCGAACACATAGGATGGAAGCTTATTACTAAGCCCATCCCGTTTGTCTATCACATGTCTCTATCTTTAAAACTGCAATAGCTAGAGTGGAAAATTTTACCTAATACGTATAATTGTGGCTGCTATGAAAAAATTATAATGAAAATAAAAATATCAAATGGTGGTAAGGTATTTAGTGCATTCACCAATAATATTGTATTCAAATTACTTTTTGTTTTCAAAATCTACCAACTAATGTAGACAAAACTGAACTCGACAATAATGTTGCCACGGCAAGATCACTACAAGATAACACTGTGACAAGATAAGTTATTAGAAATATATATCCTCATCTGCTATTTGTTGATGGCAAAGTTTATATGTTAGATTTACTTTAGGGCTTTGTGCAAGCTCATCTGGGTAGGTACCACCCACTCATCAGATATTCTACCGCCAAACAGCAGTACTTGATATTGCTATGTTCCGGTTGGAAGGGCCAGTGTAATTAACACATAACCTGTAATTACAGGCACAAGGGATATAATATCTTAGTTCCCAAGGCCAGTGGCGCATTGGCGATATAAGCGATGGGTAAAATTTCTTACATTGCCAATGTCTATGGACGTTGGTGTCCACTTACCATCAGGTTTCCAAAATTTCTTTTTCTCTTAGTTTGTTGCATATGTTTGTGGAACATGCGACATCTAACGTCATTGACGCTTATATAATCTTTTTTCCCTGCATGCTCCATGAATAAGAGCAGTAAACTCTTGAATACATTCAATTTTGTCTTTGACGAAAAGATCTGCTGGATCAATGATGCGAATATTTCCTGGAAATCCGTTTGCCTTGAAAACATTTTAAAAGGCTTAATTATTTAGAGAATATAACCTTTCATTTTATAAAAAATATTATAACAAATAGCTGATGAAGGTATATAAATGATGCCAGTTTACCTGTTTGTACAAGGCAGCTTCATAGTTAGGCTAAAGAAAAAGTAGAAAAGTTATATTTTTTCCAATTCCTCGTGTAAAATTCTCTCAACTAATGTTCGTTTTTCATAAATAGCAAATCAGGAAAGTTGATCAAAAAAGTAAATTAAAGTTTATGTTAATTAACAGTGTTGGCCCGTGATTTTTCTTTAAAGGTTACATCGGTTATTTACTAATAAAATTTGTAGCTGATATTATTAAAACAAAAAGTCGATTCCATTTAAAATATTTAAGTCATCAAAATTGAGTTATTTATCATAGAGATTTACTAAGTTTAAATCTGAATCTTTACAATTTCACCATATCAATCTTATGTGGAATGTGCTTGACAGGAGTGACATATTAAAAGTATTAAAAATTCAAGAAATTTGAAACGAAATCAATCTATCATATGATGTTTGACACAATACTGTTACAACATTACGTCAAATAATACGTCCAACGCCCACAAAAACGGTTCCTTTATATATTTAATACTATACCGTAACCGTAACAGTCTGTAAATGTCTCACTGCTGGGCTAAAGGCCTCCTCTCCTCTTTTTGAGGAGAAGGTTTGGAGCTTATTCCACCACGCTGCTCCAATGCGAGTTGGTGGAATACACATGTGGCAGAATAACAGTAAAATTAGACACATGCAGGTTTCCTCATGATGTTTTCCTTCACCGTCAAGCACGAGATGAATTATAATCTCAAATTAAGCACATGAAAATTCAACGTTGCTTGCCCGAGTTTGAACCCACGATCATCGGTTAAGATTCACGCGTTCTTACCACTGGGCCATCTCAGCGTATGTATTGTGTTAATGTAAATAACGTACGTAACGTACTGACACAAATAAAAACCTTTAAAAAGTAAAACATGAAACGTATTTGTTTACCTTTTAACTTTATTAAAGGAACCTAATAGTAATTTAATTTACAACTGCTTGCGGAAGACTTTAAATAATATAATTCGGAATAATAATATATTTGGAAGTTTTTTATAAAATATGTTGTACTTTATTATACCTCGAAAACTGGGCATTTAATGACCAGTTTTTTACCCACATACGAATATATAACTGATACAAAAATACAAAAAAAAATAAAAAACTAAATATAAAAGGTATGCTTATCCCTAAATGAGATTTCTTCCAGCACATCTAAAAAGGATATTTAAAAGAGGAAAACAGCGCTTTAAAGAACGTGGCTGACTTCAAACATCATTGATAAAAATACCCTTATAATTTTAATGTGATAGTAATGTTATATTATAAAAAAGACATGACACATTTAAAAAAATAATGTAATTTTTTTTTGTGTTTACCCAAGTCATTGATCTTACGTGAACGATGGAATAAACATTACGACGTAAAATATGTGACATTGCTTAAAATCAAGGATACATATTTTTAATTCATTAAAAGTTTTAATATACAACAATATTGGTTTAATGCATTCTGCTTTATATCAAGTTAATTAAGCTGTATTCAATTAAAGTGTCTGAATTCTTGTCATACTTTTCATTTATACTGTTACATTATTTATTTTGTTTTAAGTGCTTATCAATACGTTTCACGATATGTATGCCGCTGCTGATATCCTCACAGCCGTGAGAGGCTTAGTTAATTTTTCAGAAATAATTTTTTCATGCTGGTCATATAGTTTTATTATTTTCCATCCTTCATTCATCCTCCATAATAATGATTATATTAGAAATTTATATAAATATATTTTTTAATGCTCTTCCAAGATTAATATGTTGGGCATGTCAGTGACAGCACATTTCTTATATTTATTCAGAAGGCAACCTAAGCTTGCTGGTAATAAAAATCCTTTTTTACTACGGACATTCGAGTGTTTCCGCCGTGTAAGCTCAATTCAATCAAATAATCGCTATAAAACTTCCATAACATGAGTTCGGAAGAGTAATAACTTATTTGGGCGCGTTGAAGTGGTTCTGGTTAAGACGAAAACATACTAAGGAATTCTGCCCACAAAGAAAATGAAATGGAGTCAAATAACTTTATTATTTGAGAATTTTATAGAACTCACGATATACATATAAACTTTTTATAATAACTATAAATAGTAACTCACTAGTGACTTTTGATAATCTGTGTAGTATAATGTTACTTTAAAGTAATTATTCCATTTATTATGCTGTTTTATCAATTTCAAAGCCTGCGTAAGATATTATATTTCACTATTGTGTGCAAAACACAGGTACATTATATATTTCCTTACTTTCATGATTTAATGGGACGGCAATCCGACACGACCGACCGGGGACATCAAATAATGGATTTATGTTTTTTCGTCATCGGCTCGCTTGGTAAAAGGTATTAAAGTTAAAAAGTCAAGTAAAAACGTTGGGAGCAAACACTGATGCAGTCTCTATTTCTTCAAGCTCATATTTAGTTAGGTTGAAAATTAAATATGACACTAGAAAAAACAGATGGAGAAATCGCGGCTTTAAATTCATATACATAATTTACATTTGATTTCATATCTTCCAACATTACGTGTGTTTTTTGTAATACATTTCTATTTAAAATTTATACAACTTCCCAGTATTACTGTTAACAATATTATTTTATAACTCCAATAGTAACAGATGGATTTTCAATGAGCGTCTCCCTTAAAATCATTATTTGACTAAAAGGCATAAAATAGTCGTAAAGATTTCGCAATCGCAGATAGTCTGATCTTTCAACGAATACTGATCGGAGAATCGTAAAATCGAGCGAAATCATCTGTATAAAAACAAACATAGGAAAGAAGTTTTAGAATATATATAATTTATAGACATCTAATTTAGCCATTAATAATTTTTTTAATTAAAAAATAGTAATAAGAAGGTTCTCTTTTACCGATTTTAAAATACTTTGCTATTTATTTTTATAAGTATTAAACATCATCACAAGCCATTTCGATACGTTGCCACGCTTAATGCTTTATATATGTTTATGGTAGCAAAAGAAAACGCATTAATTCGTTTTCCCTACATGAAGAGGAGTACGTGAGATTCGCCGGCGCTGAGTATACCCCGGAATAATCACTAAAAAACCAGCCGTAGTCCGCCTCTCCGGGGGCGTCACGTGCCCGCTTGGGCATACTCCCGTAACAAGCCGACGGTTGGCCCGTCCCTGCGGGTCTTCAATTCCTATCGAGTTTCCCGGGAAACTCGATAGGATTGGACAGAGACACCACCTAGTCCTTAGTCTCTCCATTTAGTCTAAGGACGTTCATATTTCGTAAGACGCGTTTTCTACACAAGGACTCGTGTACTACATCGCTTAACGATTCTATGGCACATGACCGGGGCCCATTACCAACTCAACTTACTAATCCTCTTGGCTCTCTCGGTTACTATAGATTTTTATCAAATTAATTTAATTTTTATTTGATTCTTTACAGAAACTCCAATAGTCCTTTTCAAAGCTCACTGAATGAATTGGTGAATCAGTCGTCTGTGAGGGTCAACATCTCAGCTTCGCATATCATTACGGCAAGAATGTATTGATTAAAAACGTTTGTCTTTAGTCTTTGTAGAAAAGATAAGAAATATTCCAAGCACTAACCAGCCCAGTTGAATTCGTTAGCAAGCCTCTTTCTTTGGAGTTGTTTTTAAATAATTGCAGTATCTGACAGACGTACATAGTCTTTCCTGATAAGCGCTCAGACTTTCTCTCTGATTACATTGACACCATGACCTATATTTCAAAATATATACACATACACTATGTAATATACACTGTGTTATAATATTAAAAAAAAAACATTAGCAATATTTTTTATGTTTACTTTAAGTGTATATGTACGTATTTAGATCTGTAGTACATTGATAGTATTTAAATGTATAAATTTGTAGTGTAGATTAATGATAGCACACGTATAAACCTTACTGACTTTTCAGCTGCTAACATTGTGTAAAGTTTTATACTGTTATGCATATTAATAAATAAATAAAAATACAATATGAAACTAAGACCTAGGCGTTTTTTTTAAGTACCATAACAATCAGTGTAATAGTCATAGTTTTTACATGAATCCGAAAAACAACAAGCTTTTCTTTTTCAAACACCAACTAATAAAATATTATTAATTATAATAAAATTATAAAATTTTATTATTTATTAGCATAATATCATTATAATAATGTTGATTTACTTAGTAACTTTGGTTTACAGTGATATGATTCTGTAAACATTTATAGTTGCTACACAGAGGCTTGCTCCACTCGCATCATGAACAAATAATAACCCTTTATTAGTTAATATCATTTAAATTTTATAATACAAAAACAAGAAAAATTACTGATAACAGTTTTTCTGCGGTGGCATAGAAAATAAAACGTTATTCCACTGCATAAACTCTATTCCTTACTCAAATAGAACAGATAGACAAAAGACAATATGAAGGCGCGTCTTAACATTTCTGGAATAAATCGCAATTTAAAATAAAACACTGAACTCTGCCAAGAAAGCTTTCACCGTAAGCATTTCAGAACATGTTGTAAGTCGTTCCTTTGAGATACATGTCCCGACATTTGATTTTAAATCCAATGCCTTACGCATTACGGTTCAAAGGCTCACATGTCCTTGTGTGTTATATACAAGTGAATAAAAGCTTTATGGTTATTAGTTAAGGTTGGTTTTTAAATATAAGTGCGACGTATCATCTGTAATAGGTCCCAAAAGTGGGATCCTGACGGCATAACATGTCTTGCAACTTGTTTATTGTCAGGAATTGCTTAAAGTAGTGACACTTGTCTTATATATGTTATATTCGTATATTTTTAATATGATTCAATTTACAGTAACGTTATATATATATTTCACAATTTATAACAATTAAATTGATCTTATATTAAATCCGAAAGAAAACGAAGTTAAAAATTGATTTTGAAATCAATATTATATAAAGTATATATTTAATATTATCACCACTAAAAGGTAAGTACAAATTTAAGCCACTATTTAATTTGATAGATTACCGACTGTTTTTAAAGTGATATAATAAATATTATAACACATTACAGCCTTATAAAAGTATATTAAATATATTAATATTAATGACGCAATATAATATCAATAACGCAATTTAAATCCATTGAGTAGCTTATAAGATGAAATGGCTTTGTAGCCCAAGAATTTCTCTTCTCACACAGACTCTTTAAGGCGGCACTAAAATTTTATAGGATAACAGAAGCTATGCGCAATATTGGGTGCTATTTTTAATAGCCTACTGTGGACATAGAACAGCTTAGTATAAGAGGAGGGTGACAACAACTGTATAAGTACAAAAACAAATGGTTAAATTTTATTTACAAATTGACGGCAAATTTACTAATTAACTAACGACTAAATACAAATAGTATTGTAGGTGAATATGAAATAAATACGAAATAATAATAAGACAAATTACACTTACTTTATGTACTGTAATTACATGATATCGTTTACAATATTGTTGCTAAGAGAGTTATCGCGACCTTAGTTTAGTTCTTGATCGGTGATTGTCGGTTAAAATTTGATAAGCAGACCTTTGATTTGAAAATTCAAGCAGAGTGGTTAAATAAGAGTATTTACCTCTAAAATGATCTTCGTTTCAGTCGGAAGTTCGGAAGGTAAGTTTTATCTTTTTATTTTTATTAATTTTAAAAGACTATTACTTCAAGGTTAAGCTACATTATTTATTATTTATTAGATATTTAATTTGATGTTAAAAACTATTACTTGATTCGTTTGCCACTCTTAATTTACTATCAAAAATATCTCCTCCGTAGACTAATAGTATTTAAGATTGGCCGCTATGGTCAAATTATGGCCAAGATGGAATATTTTTTTCTTACATCATCATTTAACCCAAGTGACTCAGCTCTTTAAATGAGAATAAAAAAAAATCATCATTTATTATAAACATCAATAGCTAATCTACATGAGGCAACCACTATAGACTGGTAAGCTGGTGGTATTCACTAATCAATAACTGTACCGTTTTAAAGCAAAAACGAGCTGGTTTATCTAGTTATTCACCACCAATTATAGTATACAGTTTCAGTAAAATCAACAACAAGTTTTTGCGTGAAGTGTGAAAATTTCCTAAAACTTTGTTTTTTTTTTTTGGAATTTGGACGACAGTATTCATCTTGTAACATATTATACAAGTGAAAATTACCTAAGATTTATGATTATGAATAGAATTTATCAATAGTCGTCGTCATAAAACGATACAACTTTAATACAAATTTTCCACAAAGTAATATTTAGTATTGGCACCCTATTGTAAGGACGCCACAATTTTATTGACGTTATATCAAACAGGTACTTCTGTGGCAGTGAGTGGTAATGGCGTCTTTAGAAAGGCAGTAAAAGACATTTTGAGCAAAATGTAAAATTCATGCATACTGAAATGAAAAATTATAATGAAGCCTCTTTAGATAACTTTCATGTTTATTTAAGGTTATAAAAAGATAGAAATAAAAAATTACAGTTATTGTTATAAAATTAGACGGAAATAACTGGTATTAACCTAATTAAAAATATACCTACTTTTAAGAAAAAAAATATTTATGTTTCAATTTTGAGTAACACATTTTGATTTTTAAACACAAAATTATCGTAAACTAAATTTACAAGATGTATTAATTAGTATCATAATTACGTGTGAGTTATCATACTAGTTGTTACACCTGAGTTATTTTTATCAAAGACAAACGGACATGATCTAATTATGCATTCAGTTGCAACAGATACAAGCTATTAATATTAATACGATTGGAAGATGCACGCCTACTTAGTAGAAGCGTGTTGATGCGTAATTTGCGAGGTCAAACACCTCAGCTAGTTGAACAGACTCATACATATTAATTAGGCATTATCACACAATACAGAGCAAAAAGTAAACATTCTAAACCCATCTACATTAAACGCGAAACCCTAATTAGATAAACATAAAGTAACTATAACAACTAGAAGGAAAGATAATTATTTATGAGGTCCAAATCCCTTCGTTCATTATTTTTTATCATTTTGTGCCACTGATTCATATTTCGTCGTTACTATCATGGATATGATAGTTACATTATTAGACAAATTATAAAACAGAAATATTTTTGTTAAAAAATATGTGATACTATATTACTCGAATATTGTAGTACGACAATATATGTCTTTTGTACGTGTCATGTGGTTTTTATCCGATTTTACCCGATTTTCATACAAGTTTCACTTAAATTGTTGAGTTGAATTTTTTAAGTATTTTTATTATATATTCGTCTTACAATATGTTACCTAGATAACTTATTAAATACTAACACTTTTTTTAAATTTAAGTATACCTTAATTAAGTGTACCTTGGTAAATAAAGCATTATTTTGATTTAAAAGAACGTTGGTTTATCACAAGCGTGTTGTTCCAAGGAAACAAATGGAACAGTCACATTGTACATTAATTGTCGTCAAAGCGTACAAGTTTTAATGTTGCCTTGAAAATAAAACGGCACGGCCACTAGAAGATTATGAACCCATTAGTTGCTGAGATGTATGGCGTTGATTTATGTGCTGGAAAAGTAGTCTTTTATTATTTAGTGAAAGCTTTCAGTGCGGGGATTAATGGGTTCGTCTAAGAACAGATCAGTTGTTAAATGGACTTTGGAAATTTGAGACGAAAGTGATCAGGTAATTGTGACAACTGTATGATATGAAACTGTAATTGATTGCAAACGTTTATTTATATTTTTAACAAAGATTTGATAAGCAAGCAATTTTAATTTCCATTTGAATTATATCATTTTATACTATTATCATTAAAGCAAATGACTTCTGCTGTTATATATTTTAATTTAATTAAACGAATTCAGACTATTTGGGTATTTGCGTCGGCAATAATAATTGTCACATTTAATCTAGATTGATAATAAGCAATTCTGCATAATTTACTCTTCAAATCGTAGCAGAATGTCTTGTAAAGACGAAATTTATTATTAATACCAAGTGTTTTGCCTCGGGAACTATAACCGCCATAAATATTTTACTGCTCGTACAAGAACTAACTCATGTGTATGAATTCCCAGCAAATGCTACGCCATAAAGTTTTTATTGCCACTAATGGACGATTCACTACAAGAATAGTTTACTTTTGTGACATAATATTTCCCTTTTTATTTTAAAAATAATTGATTTTTTTTGTTTTTACTATTAAAAATTAAAGTTTTAATTTTATAAGATTTTAGGCACATTTAAAAATATATACATATATATATATATATATATATATATATATATTAGCTTCTTTTTCATTTATCATAAGTCAATTAATATTTAACCAGTATTTTATTTAGTATTTATATAAGCACTAATTTCCGTTTGCGCCTTTGTCCGCGTGTGTAAGGTGAAAGGTTGGCAGGTATCGGGTACTCTATGTCTATTTTCTGTGTCCCTGACAACGTGTATCCTAATTGTCATGATGATTGTTTGTATAGTTAAACCGTGAGAGGGTAACTAATAAAAAATCAAATAAATAAACTAACTTTCGAACTTATAATATTAGTAACAATTAATTTTATACAGAGATAAATTTTTCAATGATAATTTTTCATAAAATAACGTCATAAAATATATAGATTCATATTATTGTGTCACATAATTATAAACCACAAAATACATTTTCTATTATATTAAAAACTTAAATAGCACAGCTCTGTTGACTGACTCATAAAATATTTTATGCTGACGATAAATTAATAATTTATTGAGTATTAAAAGATAAATTTTAAATAACGACGTATCTCATGAAATACAAGTAATTGAACATACTCGGTGGCCCTCGTTTAAAATTCTATCGATAAGTTAAACTCTGTTCCTCTTCTAAAAGAACAAAATATCCTACTTTCACCTGAAAAGATTCATTACTAAAGTTGCCGATACGAAATCAGGACGACGATCTGTCAAAGGGTGTCCGTGATAACTCGCCTTCTATCACGGGAAAGTTAAATTGATAATTTTTTTAGTTTTCACTTGTTTTTTTTTATGTACAAGTCATAAGCTTAGAAATACCTTTTGATTTTACTTCCGTAACAGCCTGTGAATGTCCCACTGCTGGGCTAAAGGCCTCCTCTCCCTTTTTTGAGGAGAAGTTTTGGAGCTTATTCCACCACGCTGCTCCAGTGCGGGTTGGTGGATTAAACATGTGGCAGAATTTCAGTGAAATTAGGCACATGCAGGTTTCCTTACGATGTTTTCCTTCACCGTAAAGCACGAGATGAATTATTATCCCAAATTAAGCACATGAAAATTCAGTGGTGCTTGCTCGGGTTTGAATATACAATCATCGGTTAAGATTCACGCGTTCTTACCACTGGGCCATCTCGGCTTCTTGATTTTACTTCACGTAGTCCGAACCGGAGCGAATATGTATATTGTTCCTGTAAAACATTATTTCCTTGTTTAAAAGCTGCATGTTCACACCATTAACAGCGCAGCGATAGATCATTTTAATTAATCTATTGCTGTTCAAAAATTACTAGTGTAAATTATAGTTGGTTAGCAAATCCATCATCTTTAAAGTTAATTGTAACTTTTTCTCATTTAAAAAGTTCTCTAACATAATTATCAACAGTTTTTATACATAAAAAAATATTCAAATATACATTTTATCGTTTTGATCTTTTTATGTTTTAGTGTTGAATTAAATAAAACTAAAGTACTCATTTCTTTTTGGCCATTAAACATAAAAAAAAATATTGGTTTAGATTTAGATTTTTTTCGTTCTATTTAAAATCTAGTTTATAAGAACACTGTATTTGTAAAATTATAAGACAATATTGATTCGTTACTTCGCATCAGTTGCTATGTTTATATTTCCCGATCCCAATTGATATTTATCCCAATTAACAATAATTATCAAACATTGCCTGGCCCTCCTGTCCTGACTGACCCAGCGTTTGAATCATCGAAAATAATAGCACGCCTCCGTCTGTTGATGTGTATATATAGATGGTTTTATATATAGAACGTCCAGTAATTAATGGATAGCCTAACATGACTCCTTGCAGAATTCCCTAGATGCTCAGAAAAAAATGTTTACTAATTACTAAGGGCGACTTTTCAAATAAAAATCGTCCCGGCTTCTCGGGGGTAGGTAGGAGGAAAAATGTATTTTGGATAAAATTTGTATGAGAACCTTTTAACTGTGACAAATTTTAAGTCAATCGGATGGTTAGTTTGGGAGATCTCGCGATGAGATTTATGTAAATAGTGTGGCTTATGAGATGATAAGCAACAAAATCTTTCATAACTTAGACCACAAAAAAGTGAAAGAGTATTCCGTAAGTTTTAATCAAAATATCTTTTACAGGCACCGAGACGACCCTCCCTGTTTATATTATCATAATCTTGAGCACTTATCAAGAATTTTAAGGAATTACATAAAAATTCTTTCATAAAGTTCAATTTACGTTTATTAAATAGGGAGATTCTGTTTTATTTGTTTATAATATCACCAAAACGGTCGGTCAGCCTTTTATACAATTCAAGAAATGTATATTTTGTTTCAAGTAAAGACAACCAGCAAAAATTATGTGTAATAAAACAAAGAAAAAATTATGAAAGACTGACATTAAACCCAATTAAAAACTCTTTAGTTCTAAGGTTTCATAAACCTTTCAGACACTTTATTAGGTATATTGAAAATTAAAATGCATTTTCATTCGTTTATTATACTATTCATTTTAACTAAGTCATAGATCCAGTTAATGGCTTTTAAGGCTTCAGAAGTCCGAAGTTAAAATTCCGGGTGCGACCTGTGGAATATTATTGAGTTTTTGCTCTCCTATATCCGAATTCTCTTTGGTCGCGTCCAATTGCTGTTACATCGGATTATGAGGAGAAGATAAAAGTGATTGCATGTGTCTTTGTGTGTTATAATATCTTTTGTACAGTTGACCTCCGTTGAATGGCCATTTTCATGGTTGAAATCAGTCAGGAGTACTATAACGTAATGCTATAGTGTTCATATAATTATCTCTATAATGATAATCAGTTCTTTCTACTACACTGTATCTAGTTTAGTACTTTTTTAACAATAAAGATCTGAATTTAGATAATCTGTATATAAAATCGATCAATGCCTTATGTAGCTTGATATTAAGACAGGTAATTTATTGGATTAAAAAAATTAAGGGAACTCCAATATAATCGTCGATAATATTTTATTCATTCGAATA
Organism: Nymphalis urticae; assembly: GCA_905147175.2. NCBI lineage: Eukaryota > Metazoa > Arthropoda > Insecta > Lepidoptera > Nymphalidae > Nymphalis > Nymphalis urticae. The sequence goes on along the minus strand of LR989998.1, from coordinate 8,835,860 downwards.
AATACAGGTATTTAATATTTTCACGTTATACTGGTGGTTGAGCTTTGTGCAAGTTCGTCTGGGTGGGTACCACCCACTCATCAGATATTCTACCGCAAAACAACATTACTTGGTATTGTTGTATCCCAGTTTGAAGGATGAGTGAGCCAGTGTAATTACAGTCACAAGGGACATAACATCTTAGTTCCTAAAGTTGGTGGCGCATTGGTGATATAAGTGATGGTTAACATTTCTTACAATGCCAATGTCTATGGGCGTTGGTGACCACTTACCATCAGGTGGCCCATATGCTCGTCCGCCTTCCTATTTTATATTTTAAAAAATCCCCCATTGTGACATAGAAATTACTTAATAAATGTAAATAAGTAATTTTATTTCAATTTAACACAAGGTTTCAAAAAACAACAATAGAGACATAATAATTAATAAAACGTTGGTACCTCTAATCCCAAAAATGGTTCAATTATGCGCGAAATTCGTACACTATATATAATGACTGGGCATTACTATAATCAATGTTGAATGGCACGAATGTTGCTGATCATTATAGCCATAACGCACGGCACCATTCCGCATTAACTTGGAAATAAAATCGGAAAATAAAACAATCGTTAAGTTGGATCTGTCATTATTGCAAGTCATTTATTTCCGCTTTCATTATTTTGTATTGATGTTTTAATTAAATTATTGTGTTCGTACCAAATTCAAAGCTAGCCAATTTTTTAAAATAATTATGGATAATTATATGAAGGTTTTTAAATTATATAGCTTTTAACGACGACATTAAAATGTTATCACATGAATATCCCATCCGATCTCATTAATCAACATTACCATTAAAAACATTTTAATTATTTTTGATTATTAGTTATATAGGCAACAATTTATACGATCCATTTATTATTAGTTTTATTAATTTCTTTTGCAGCTGTTCACGTGACCAATACATAAAATAAATATTTTGTTTAAGATTACTTATAAAACAGGTCAATAAGGTTCAAGTAACGTAAAGGACATTTTCAAAGATAGTTTTAGAATAACGATGTAAATTATAAAATAAAACATGTGAATAAATATTAATTAAAAATGTTAACAAAATATTCTGACATCATTGTTAATCCTTCCTTCCTTAAACCTTAACCTTCTCCTCAAAAGAGAGAGGATGCCTTAGCCCAGCAGTGGAACTAAAACAGGCTGTTACAATTGTTAATCCAAGAAAACACGTCCTGGTTAATGATATAAAAATAATTATTATGATTTACTATGACTTATCTAATAATATATTACCAGTAGTAGAAGGAATAGCGATGTCAAAAACACTATGTAAGAAATCAGACATGTTAAATAGCTGTCGGATACTTCTAGATAACAAATATAAGTCGTTTTACAAAATGTTTACCGGCGGATCTAAGGATACATTCGGTTCAAGTGCAGCAATCTTTGACCCTCAGGCAGATATAAGTATTAAATTTAAAATGAAGGCAGATATATCTATAATGCATAGTGAGCTGATTGCAATTTCGGAATCATTGTCATATGCGTTATCCTGTGCCGGAAGTCAGGTTGTTATACTGTTTGATTCAAAGAACGCCCTTCACTTGGCTCGGTTGATCTCGACCTTTCGAGGATACCCGGTAGCCTATGATATTTTAAAGTCCGTTTACAGTAGACAAAGTGCAAATAAAACAATAATTATCCAGTGGATACCTTCACATATTGGAATCACGGGCAACGAGGAAGCTGACAAAGCAGCAAAACAAGCTACTCATGACGGAATTCCTTATCAGTGCATACCTTTACATAGTGAAATTTTAAATAAATTCAAGAAAACATGTAAACAAAACTGGCAGGAACATTTTGATGAACGGTCGCGACATAAAGGTATATGGTACAAGACAATTGTATGTGAACTTCCTCATTGCCCATGGTTTCAAAAAATTAAAAGTAGCAGAAAAAATATTGTGACATTTATGAGACTTCGTTCCGGTCATATTGCGTGAAACAAATTTAATTTTATGATGGGCAAAACCAACACCTATAAATGCTTACAATGTAACTGCATGGATGATGTTTATCACCGATTGATGGAATGTGAGCGGAATGCGTCGTTCCGGCCCCGTTTATTAAAATCATATAATGTGGGTATATGTAATAGTTTGCTTGCGGTACCATCATCAAACGAAGCTAAGCTATTATTAAAAATATGTATGTAGAATACTTGCCCATTTTCAATAATACCTTATATACAAAAGAAAAGATTATTGATGTATAATATTATTGAAGTAATGTTAAGTTAATTAGGTGTTGTTTTGATTTAGTATAATTACTATGTGTTTTGCTCGTACGGGGGTGACATAGTCAATCTGATGACTAAACTCCCAGGTAAAATTAATGAAATAAAAAAAAAACATTTTAGCTTATAATATAAAAAGTTAGCTATTAAATAAAATTTAAAATAGTATTTTATAGAAAAATAATAATAATATTATTATATATATAGAATTTGTAGTTTTTCGATTAATAAACCTCACACAATAAAAAATGTACCGTAGTAAACATAATATAAAAAATATATATGTCAGAAGTGGGATTTGAACCCACGCCCTCAGAGAGGACCAGAACAGCTCAAACCTACTCTGTAGGCAAGGTAACCTTGAGTCTGGCGCCTTAGACCGCTCGGCCATCCTGACTATAAGATATCTCGCGAAAAATTGAATAGCGTTCATAAACTGACGATAAGGCAATTTTACGCTCAATTGTATTAGGATTATTGAATTATGTGTACGGTTTAAAAATGTTTGCGGTACATATTTTTGTACTGTAATAACCTCTGCGCAGAATGCTAGTCATTGCGATAGGTAAGAGAATAATAAGTTAAGGTTGTAATATATTATAATATATTCAAGAAAAAAATTTATACAACTTTCATTATTTCAGTGCGATCATTACGTGCACGGAAAAACTCGTGTAGTTGTGTGTCATATAAATTTAAAATAGAATCACTTATCTAATTGGGCACCATGCATAAAATATACATTTTTATATCATTTTAATTATTTTACGTCACTTTGTATCTACATTTTTGTCCGTCTCTTTTACTTTTGAAAAATACGAATACTGAAAGAAATCGCATTCTTAATCTTCTTAAAATTCATAATCGCAGACTTAAATGAAATTACAAATCGCTATCTTTGCTTTTACACAATAGAATTAAAATCATAGAAATTAAATAATGTGATAGACAGAAAAGCTTAAAAATGCGTTATCTCAACATTCAATTACATAAAAGAATCATCCAGCCGATTTTAATGCTCACATATTTCTTTCAAAGCAAAACCGCTCAATCCCAACAAAACATTGAACTACCCATTTCCTTTAATTTACAATGCAAAAGATAAATCTCTCGGGTCACAAGTCCTTGAGAGCTCACAATGGTTTTATCAGAATTAATCATCGTTTTAACTCGACTGTAAAGTCTGACGAAATTTCATGATATTTTTTCAAACGTCCCGCGTTAACGTTTTGATTTTTTTCGTTATCTTTTTAATAATTGCGTGCAAAGACATAAGTGGGCTTACGGTCTTCTTTTTTAATTATCTACAAGTATCGTTTGAAACTTCGTTTGCATATGGTGGAAATTATTTAATTCCCTGGGATAGAAATTATGTAAAACATTTATCATTATATATTTATGGTAAAATGTAATATATTCACAATGTAATAGCGAGGCAGTAAATTCCGTATTATTATGTCTAATACATGGTTGATTGGTTTTTTATTCCTTATACGATATCATTCATGTGACTATCGTGGATTCACGAAAATAATGCATATATTTAACTTTTTTTGACTTTGTGCAATTTTATATTATCTTAATGTATTATTATTAATTGAATGTGTATTCATTTTTTTTTTGTAAAACAATTGCAAAACTTAATTCTTGACCGATTTAATATCGAAGTTTTTTTAATTTTTAGGAACGTTCAAGCTTTTGATTGCTTTATCATCCCCAGTTTAAACAAATAAAAATAATTAAGAATATTCATATATATAAACTTAACGAAATATATCTATAAAATTTTAAAACAACATGATTAATCTAATAATTCAAATTCTAATAAGCAAACCAAACCAAACATTCAAGTGTAATCACATAAAAATAACATATTGATCAAACGAAAATGATTTCGATGAAAAAAAATAAACTAGGGACCGAAAGTGAATTCCGGCAAAGTTTTCTACATGCCCAGTTTATTTATAGTTTTGCGCGTGAGTGAAATCGAAAGATAACTTTGTATTGTCATCCCGTCGTAACTCTTCAACGGGCGAAACAAAATGAGACCGGTGTAAGTACAACATCTGCGAACTATTGAACGCTTATAATATTTTCTCTGACTATAAGAAAAATGTTTCGTGTACAAATTAAAATGCACTTTAATGAAATAGGCTTTTAGTTTTTAAAAGTAATTTTACAAGATATCATTTAGTTTGCAGTCAGCCCTGGTTCAGAATATAACGAGTACGTTTTTGAAAATATATTAAACAATTCATTCAAATCAACCATTTTCTCATTAGTCAATTCTGAATCTAGGAAAAATCAAATGTCTAATGCGTTTTTGTATCTCATATAACAAACAATAAACATTACATGTGGCAGCAGCCAACAGTTCTTCTACCTATGTTTCAAGTACATTTAAAGTTCGCAAAAGCTTCTGGACCTCTAAATGCCCTGTCTATACAAATGCATACAATATATGACCGTAAACGATCATGTCGGAACTGAACTCCTTGAAGTATATAGAGATCCTTCCCTACTACATCTTTTATAATTATGTTCATTAGGTATTTGACCTCAGAGTTTAATCATGAACATTCCATTTGATTCCAATAAACTAAATGTCTCGTATAATAGCATCTTGTTTGTTTTGTGTGGTAAATCCCAAGAGTAAAAATAATAAGGTCGTTCTCTTTTAAAATGGGAAAATATTTTTTTGGCATATTATCTGCACTAACTGGCTGAATCGAATTTTTTCCAAAAATATTGGGGCCTGACCATTGTCCACGATTACTTGGTTGACGTTTAATAACAGCAGTGAATCTAAAACTTACTATCATATGGGCGATGTTCGATTTTTATGCACATTTCTCAGTAACCATAAATAACTTTTGAGTCTTCCATTAATAACTTCCAAAACCCAGCGTACAGCGTACGTATTATACTTATCTATTACATTTGTGTAAGCTGCGTTTCATTGTTATGTTTTGGGCATACGTACAAAGTATTAGAAAATAAAAATGTCTTCCAGTTTAAAAAGAAAACCAGTGAAATGCGCTTTCTGTATTTACACCGATTGCGTTATTTTTCTTAAACGTAGAAACAAAAATCCTTTAATTTTTGATTGAGGCATTAGAGACGCTTTACTTCCACTAGAATTTCTCGGAAACTGTACATATGCCTGTCATCTTATATCTTATATACAGATATATTATAAGAGTTAACATAATATAAAATATTCCTCGAACTAAAATTGCGCTCTGAGTAAAAATTTTCCCAGTTTTATTTAATGAATTAAGTCATTTTTTTCGTATATTTATCTCTAGTTCACAGTTATCGAAGTTCACCTATCCGGGCAGATAGCTCATAAAGTGTCGGAGCGTTCTGCCAATAAAAAGTTTTATCTCCTAATGGCAGAGTCTCTATCTTCGAGGCGATCGCTCCTCCAGAAATATAAGACCCCTTGTATTAGACATTCAGTTAATGAATCTAGTTTTTCAGTGGTAAAATAAATTAACAAATAAAGTTTGCGTAAATGAATTGCTTTTTCAATGGAAATAAAAATCAATACTTTAAATTAATCTGCAAAATATATTTATTTTATTACTTTGTTTATTTCCACTAAATAAAACTTCCATTTCTGAAGCAATTACTCTTTCAGAAATATGAAACCTTTCTTAGATCTTAATGAATCATGTTTTACTAAAGTAAAATAAGATTGAAATACAGTTTTCTAGTATCGTTTCTAGTTTATTTATTACTAGTATTTCACTTTAAAAATTGTATTTAACCAATTACATTATGTACTATGTAGTATGTAGTATGTATTTCTATTTAATTTTATATTATAGGCTTAATTAATTAGGTTCAGTAAAAAGAAATGAATAAAGATAATGAATCATTCTCACAGTTCGAGTTAGTCTTAAGCCGATTTTTTTTAATAATTATTTATTACTAGCGGTGCTCTTCTAACGTTTAAGTCCTATTTAAATTATTTCTTAAAGCAACTTGTTTTTCTCATAAGAAGGACAAGCAACGTTTAACGACGTTAATGACGTCCACCTGGCCTATTTTGGCTATGGTAGCCATTCTCGAGGGAGAATAGCCAACTAGCTAACCAGTAGGTAGTATTGTTCTTAGTGTGTAAGCAGTTTACTGTCTATTCCTTAATTCTCATAATCCGATAGGACAGGCAGTTAGCCTCTCAAGAAACTCAATTACTTTTCATTGGACTAGACACACTAAGCAATCCTTTAACCGTTAATAAATGCATTATTAAATATAAATGAGACCTTCAAGTAAGTTATCATAACTAAATTTTGATTTATTGCACGTCATTTATCGTTGACGTTATTTGCTTGTGTTAAATTAGAATTGATGTTAAAGTCTATAAAAATGTATGTTCATTATTTTGATGCTATTTAATATAATGTTGAAATAAATAACTATCTATTAAAATTGCTGTACAATCTGCGTTATAATTTTAATAACAAATATAATTATTCCTTACATATAATCAAACAAAATTTAAAGAAGTAATTTTAAGTATTTTTATAAAAACACACATGTCCGTCTGTGTAGGTGCCAGTCACTTATCACATTTTTCTATCGCCAAAGAGCAATACTTAGTGTTATTGTGTTCCGGTTTGAAGGGTGAGTGAGTCAGTATTACTATAGGAACAAGGGACATGATATCTTAGTTCCCAAGGTGGGTAGCATATTAACATTCTAAGAATTGGTTAATATTACTTACAGTGCCATAGTCTATGTGCAGCGATGACAACTTAAATCAGGTGGCCCATTTGCTTCCTTGTTTGATATAAATCTTTTTGTTTTTTTTTTTCAAATAGGAGGGGATGTGTGAGAGATTGTATTTTAAAAATGATGATAATTAACGACTATATTGATGACGAATATTCAAATAAATGATAGGCATCAAAAATTCACACATCAACGAAAAAAAATATTTTACTTAACTTAATTTACCGATAACAAAATTCATCTAATCATTATTTATTTAACGCTTTGGTTTTATCGAAAGATGTGCATAAAGGTATTAGGATAGATGTTATGTACAATAATGGCTTTTATGCGCTACGTGATAAACACTTAGGTTTTTATTGTATGTGATCAAGCAATGGGGATTGTATGGCTGGTTTTATGGAGTTTTAAATGTTTTATTGGTTATTTCGACGCCCTTTATGAGTTAATCTGACAAATCGAACGTAATCTCTTAAGCCCGAAGTTTTTACGTTACCGAAATCGACCAAATGTCTAACCTATTTTAATAAATAACGTGACAATTATTTTATGACGTCATAAATGAAGTTTTAATCGAGACAATTATTCATGATGCTAGTAAGTATCCTTCTGTAAATGTTCCACTGCTTCTTCCACGGCTGAGAAGGCTTGGAGTTTATTCCAACACACTGTTCCAAAGCAGAATTTCATCTTGTACATTTAACTTTTCTCACGACACTTGCTAAAGTTTGAATCCGCAATCTCCGGTTAATATTCGTGGCCATTTTGGTTCATTCAATTACTACCATAAAGCAATTAACGCTAAAACAGTAGCTCATTCTATTTACCAGGTGATCAGGACACGAACAAACATATCCAAACCGATAGTATCGCCGATAATTAAATTACATACTAGTGTTAAATATATTGACATGTTTTCAATAGGACGTGAAGTTGACTTATATCTAAAATAATTACTTACGTAATATGTTATAAAGAATACTCGTTACAAACTTATAATAAAAATATTAAATGTATATGTATAGGTCCTCATTTTAAACACTATCCTCCTCCTCATTTTAAATATGTTTTATAAAAATAAAATAAAACATCTTTATACATAAAAATTCGATAATTTCTTATGAAACTTGAATAATTTTACACATAATATATTGACAATATGTACAACTCCATTCATCTTAATATATAAATTAATTTATATTATTTGAATCATTAAATCTTTATATGAATACGTGAAGAGAAAACTTTTCACTCATATTTAAGCTCATTGCACGCATGGAGGCTGAGTGAGTGAGTAAGATATATAAACACATTAGGTAATGACAGACATTGGAAAGATCATTATGATTGTTTTCTTAATAATTTAGTGGAATCTTGATTACAAATTGTTTAGCCTTTTAATGTTTTCTGTACTAAGAGTACACACTTGCCAAAAAACAAACTTAACTATTAAGGTAATTATCCAATTCAGGTTTTTCGTTTCATTTTTAGTACAATTGATGTTGTGTTTAAAGTCGGTTTATTTATTGTTTTGTGATTTTTATCGAACACATTTAGTAGAAACACCATAATTGCTATGAATGTTAATTATTCTACTCCAATGTTTGTTATCGTACTGCAGTATTACTTATTTACAAACGTTACACAGATAAATTATGGCATAAAATAAGCCTATTTTCGTTAATATTAACGTACCGTTATCTATATGTGGTGTGTATATTATAAACATTATTCATAATTGTTTTGACATTAAGCTGAAATAAAGTGCTGAAAAAATCAACTTAGCATTTTGGTATGCGACGCGCGTCTAATATTAAGTACGGTGAGTAACTTAGGTTTTATTGTAACATTTTATGATTTTTTGTCTTGTTTTTCTGAGAGAGGCTCCGAATAGCCACTCCGCACAATCGAAGCACAGCACAGGGAGGGGATGGCACAGCACGGCATAGCTGTGGATGTGTCATATCAACACGATTCCGTTTCCTGTTGTTAAGAAAGCTGCTGGCTAAAATTGGTCAGGTAGTTATCGTCATCATCATCATCATCATCATCATCTATTTTTTATATACCTGTACAGAATCCTTTGAAATTGAACTTCTATTTTTTTATTAAGAAAGCAAAACATGGTAAGGAAACTTGCGCAGGGTGTGTTGAAAAAGTTAAGATGGATTTATCTTACCGTAGAACTGTGTTATAGATGAAGATTATAATCCCCCATCTTAAGAAGAGTTAGTGAGACCCACCGCTGAACGTTGACCTAATTTTGCATACCCCATAGGTATGCAGTTAAATAATTCATTACGACTTTATATACTAAAATTGACTATGGTCTTATTTCCATGATCCCTTTTCTGAGACTGCTGATAATATGCCCAAATTATTCCATTTCAATCATTAATACTTAGTATTGTTGTCTTCCTGTTTGAATTGTGAGTGAGCCAATGTAACTATATGCAGGCACGGGACATAACATCTTAATTTCCAAGATTGTTGGCGAACTGACGTGGCCTTGCCATCAGTTGGCCATATTGTCCACCCTCACAAAAGAATAATCTAACTAGTTTTGTTTTTAAGTTTTTTTTCTTCATAAAATCATAAAAAGAGTTTTAAAATGATTCTATTTATTTTTGTACAACGCATTTCAGTTTGAATGCAAAACTCGTGTAGTCGTCTGTATCAGCAATTGTCACGCGATACGACCATCTACTACAGTTGTGTTGTAATTACTATTATTCATTCCGCTCGATACAGATAATTGTTGTTTGGCCTAAAGCATTGTTGTAATCATACACATTGGTTCAATACTGATTGCTCTTGATTATCGTGACTTATAATTTAGAATTCTGATACGTGAAAAATTAATTCGAAATAAAATTTATAACATAATTTTAAAAAAAGGATAGAGTAATGTTTGTTATCTTGATTTAAATTCGTGTTTACTATTTCATACATCTCGACGATAAAGAAAAACTTTTATAGTCACCAAACACCATTATTAGAGCTTATTTCACCAACCTGCTAGAACAAGGTGTTTAATTGACTTTATCCGCAGTAAGACGTTAACAGGATTTCACTGTTAATGTGAGCACCTTCATTAATTATAATACACTTAATTTTTCATTATAACGCACGTGTAAGGTTTCTTAATCTCAATATTTTCAGCGATTGTTAAGAAATTTTAATGATATTATGTAGTAATTTTAATGTATTGTCCAGGTTATAATTTAATTTATTGTAAAAATATTATATGAATTTTAATTTATTATCTTAATAGTAAAAAGACAAATACTCGAAGTCCAGTCTGAATATACTATTTCTTAACTGAAACAAAAAGTGTTATATAAGTACGAGTGTCATTCAAATGTATGTGTATATTTTATTTATGATGAAACAAATCCATGTCAACCTATGTGAATGTGAAAGGCGGAGAATCAAGACCTTTGGCGCATCTTGGGAGAGGCCTATGTTCAGCAGTAGATTGTAGAGTAGTTTCTACATTCATTATATTCACATGTTCTTCCCATTTTAATCTTTCTTATGATTCATAGACAATTAGATTATCATTTTATTGTCTGTGGTCTGTACTTACCACCGTGACTCTTAAGTCGATTATACGAGTTTTCTTCGTCTACCTTCGTTACATTTTTATTATTGTTTTTCTACTTTTATATATCATTAATATGTATATTGTTAGGAATGTCCACCGAAGGGGCGTGGCCTAGCGGCTCGACTTGATCACGCGATGGTCGTCGTGGTGGAGACAGGCCCTGCAGAGCTCATCGGCCGGCCAGGCTGACGTTATTACACTTCTGCTTGGACTCTCGGTTGTGGAGGATATCTCATAAATAATATTTCAGTTGCTCAGTTTTGATTCCTTTGTTCTATTTTTGTGTGTAAATTGTACGTGTCAATATACGTTTACTTTATTGTTATATAATTGTTTTGATTCATCTTTTATTAAACCTACTTCCATCCTGATTCCTAAAAATGACATACATCGCTAAAATATAAAGACATGTGTGGTGAATATAAAAGTTTATGTTTTAATTAGGTTTTTCATACCGTTTTAAGACCTTAAGGAGTGATTTTTTTTTCTTGTAACGTTGTTTTCTAATGTTAAGTATTCGTACAGTCTGTATAAATGTATCGTTAATACTATTGAATAGATTTAAGTTGCTTCGGAATGCTCAAAAATTTTTATGCTATAAGAAGATCAATTCAGAAGATTATAAGGTCAGAAGACGTCGATAAAGTTCGTGTGAAATGCATTTACTTACATATAAGGACTATATAATAAAGTTATTAGTGTCGGTAGCTGAAGAAGCGGAATCATATTCTGACAGGAAATTTAAAGTAAAGAATATCAGTTTTATGGGTTTTTTTTTTTAAACAACGTACACAAGCTGTAATTTAATTCAGTGAAGCGTATGGGTAAAAGCTATTTACATATATAAAAGCAAACATTCCGGATGCTGTGGCTTCTGAAAAATGCCACCTAAATGCGAGTTACGGATGCGGAGGAAAAAAATGCGAAAAGTTGGCGGTTGAGTCGGCCCCAATCGCTCATATTTTGGGCATTGAGCATGAATTTTAATGTTCATCTGTTATGTAACTAGTAAAAGTAGGTCTTCAATTATACTTGGCCTAAATTCTTTAAAAATCACTAAAAAGTTTATAAAACTTTTGTGTGATAATAATCTTAAGAATGGATTAATTTCATTCATTATTTACCTTCATTTCTCAATACCATCTTGTGATTCGAAATTTAATTTAAATAGAAAATTTTCATCAGTAATTATTTACGCCCGAAGTAGACAAAGACACCTTAAATGTTGAATAAAATCACACTTCACTGAACATAAAGTTAATCAACATATTAAATAACATCTTATTCCTCTTTATTTCATATATTTATTGAAAATTTCTTGCAACAAATTAAATAAATTTGCATAATAAAGTACTCTTAGCAGTACTTCATTATGCAATTTAATATCAAATTATATTGAATTAACTTTATAAGTCACTCATCAGATATTCTACCGCAAAACAGCAGCACTTGGTATTGTTGTGTTCCGGTTTGAAGGGATGGATGGTTCACAAGGGATATAACATATTAGTTCCCAAGGTTGGTGGCGCATTGGCGATGTAAGCGATAGTTAACATTTCTTATAATACCAATGTCTATGGGAGTTGGTGACCACTTACCATCAGCTTGGCCATATGCTCGTCCACCTACCTATAAAAAAACCACCCACTCATCACTTAAAAAAGTATATGAAATGCTATCCCTAGTTGACATGGATAAGTTAGTTACTTCATTCGGAATATATTAGCAATTTATTTAGTATAGTAAATGCATTTTTTATATCAGAAATATTGCGTTCTGCCAGCAAGATAGCTAATAAATATGAATAGAAAGCCAAGTTAATGAGCCTGTGAATCTGCGCCATGAAGGCTTATCCCAAAGCTATTTCGGAGCAATTTTCGCGGAAAACGCGACATCATCACGAAAAATCTCTTTTCGTATATTATATCACTTACTTACCAAACAACTTTGCTTCGATTATTTTATTTTTTTTATTATATTAAATAAATGATACTTTCGTTGATGGAAGGCAGCCATCAGGTCAATCTAATAGTAAACGACCACCTCTGCTTATAGATATATTATTAGATACAACAAAACACTTTAAAAATATAAACAGTTTTTTAAATTAATTAATTACATTAAAGCAAATAAAAAAACTGGGCTATCTTCCAAAGCCTCTGTTTACGCCGTAAATTCGCTGCTAACCATAGAAACTAAGATGTGCCTTTAATTAAAAATACCTCTCACTGACCAAACCAAAACCCAGCAACATTAAATATTCATGTTTTCTGGCTGAATAACTGATGATAAAGATGGTACCACTATCGTCTAGACTAGCCTACACATAACGATCAGGTAGTAGTTTTCGAAGCGAACTATAAACACTGTGTCTCTAATTAGTGTCTTTTTTAAATATTTTTATGATATACGCTTTGTTATGTCATGTTTATAAAATTATATGTATTTCAAGAAAAACTTTAACAAAATTAAGTTGAAATTTTGTACTCGTGTATTATTCTGCTGATTGTACATTATTCAAATGTCAAAAACGTAGTATTAGTGTTCCCTTTCGAATAGCTTCTTAATAGTTAATAGTATTGGCTTATATTTTGCATAAGCATAACGTACATTGTACCTATTTCACTTATAACACTTATAATTAAATAAACGATAATCTTTAATACATTTTTATTAATCTACCAATTAAATATATCATTTCTGTATCATGTACTTATTTATTAATATCACTTAAAAAGATAAAATGTAATCGTTTGTGAAATGTTTTGAATATATACACAGATATTTACTCGTAAAACAAAATATTTTATGCTTTCGCAAAATAACGCGATGAAAACGCAAGGTCGGTGTTGGAAATATTTCTTTATTTTTTACAAAGATAAGAACTGTTTGAAGCGTATTTTGCTAGAAGACTGATAAGTTTATCGCTTCGGTACTCTAAGTAATTTAAATCATACGAATATTATAAAGATTATATTTTCTGTTTTAAGTTAAATTCATATTAGAAGAAGAACTACCAGATAAAAATTCAAATGCGTATAATTACTAAAATATATTGTATATTATGTAATATTGTTATTTTTTTTATAAAGATAAATATAAAAATCTTGAGTTTACGTACATACCTGTGCACTATAATATTTCCTGTGCAGCTACTATTGAAAACAGGTAAGGACAATTTTATAATCATCAAACTTTAAAATTTGAAATAGTTATTTTAAAGACATTAAAAGATGAAACATTGCATGAAAAAGGCGTTTGTTTAAATGAATTGATGGCACTCGTTTCTACTTGTATCACGATCATTTTAAATAGTATAATATATAGCGTAATAGTAAAAAAGACTAAGATGGTCTGGTGTGATAAGCTCGAGCGGTTTCTTAATTTGTATGTATACTATACATAAGATAACGAAACGAGGAAATTAATTATCAAAACTTGCTAGAAATAAATCTTACATACTATTCTGGCTAAATACATGCTGACTTTTGTATAAAGCCCTATGTTTACCCTGTGAAATGAAAGAAATATTATAAATAACGACACATTTAACATATTTTTTTTAATTTTGAAGTGACCAAGAGTGCAATACATAAATAGTATGACTTTAGTTTAATTCATATATTTTCAGTTATTAACAAGTTTTTTATCGGAAGTTTATCTTGATATACTCGTATGCTCTAATCTGCTTTTATAATAATATCATATCTTATAAGGTCCAGTTTTTGAGGGTATAAAGAGACATTATTTGATTTGAATGATCTTAAAAAACTCACAACTGTTTTTGTTGGAGACTGTTTTTTCTTTCTGTAAGTTAATTATACAGCGTTTTTTAAACTCCATTCCTTTTTTGAAATGTATAATTAGTGTTATGAGTGGATTTCAGAAATGTATATTTATTATGCCTGCCATTCTTAATAAGCACGAAATATGTATTAGGGTGGGGATATGTGATGGATGTAAATTCTGAGTGTTTTTATATTACAACGATGAGATCTGTCTCTCGGAAATTCGTTTATATTTTTTAAAAATAACCCTGGCCTCTTTATATTTATCTCTTTGTAACACACAAAAATAAAGAGGTAATGTTAAGGATAAAATTACATTGCCTTCTATTATATCAATAGTTCGTTTAACGTCTTCCACAAATTATATAAAAAAAAATATTAACTTATAAAGTAATTAAAATTCTTGCGCTAGTTTCTTATCAATTACCAAATAATATGATATTTTACGTATTAAATACCTTCCCGCAAAAATAAGCGTACTAACTGGTGAAAATTATATCAAAGAGTTAAAATCTTATCAAAATATGTACAAACACTAGAACTACAAACACTACTACATATTTAAAAATATATTAAATATTAAGAATATTCTACTGATAAAGTAAATTTTCACTGAACTTAATGTGTTCCACTGTATCCCAATCAAGTGAAGGGTATAATTAATCTTAATACTTTTGTACATACTGTAATAAAATGGATAAATAGGATCTGTCGTACAAAATATGTATGAGCAAATAACGAATAAATATTACACGTGTATCACATTAAATGGCTTAATAAAAATCTTTGAAGGTACAACTCAAACAAGAAAAGGCCTACTTAAAGGATTATTCAAGAAATATAATTTTCAACATTTGTACGTCAAAAGATTTGTGCTTATGTATCAATTTTGTATATACAGTTATTGTGAAGTCATTCCTTTCCTCGTAATTCATTTTATCGTTTCGAAACATCGTCGCGAATTTTATTCCTCCTTTCTTGTTAACGCCAAATTTGGATACCATTATGCGATGTGTGTTGCGAAAATTATTTTTTCCTCATGAAAATCATAACGACGTAAGATGGGAGATACATAAACTTGGCGAATATAAGGATTCAAGAATCTAAAGTACTATGAGGCAAAAAAATACGAACATATGGAAATAAATGTGTTATTATTTTGTATGCCAGAAACATTGTAACTTGGATTCATTTTTTGCTCGTAAAACATCAGATTTTTCTAGACGTCCTCATTTTAGTAGGTGTAGAAATAGTTTCTTAAAAATACCAAATTATTTCGTACAAGCTTCGCGTTTTGACCTCAGTTAGGGTGAAAGTTAAAGTAACACTCCTGAAATTACTGGCCAAAGATCTCGTCTTCTATGCAGGTTTCAGTTTTTTCCACAACGATGCTTTGATTTGGGTTGGTGCCATGTTTGTCAGAATTTTATACGACACTTCCAGGTTTCCTCATGATCTACTTCAACAAAGAGCACGGGTTAAATGACTTGCTTTTTTGGTACATTAAATCGCAGCGGTGCTTACCACGTATCCATTGGATACTTTAAAAATATCTATTTTATAAATAACTAGCTTATCGTCCCTGCCTCGCACAGGTAGATAAGAAGAAAAATGTGTTTTGGATAGGATTTGCGTAAAATCCGTTCTTAGTGAGCGTCTACATCGGGTAACTGTAACTGTGAGAAATTTCAAATCAATACTACAAACACAATGCAGTTAATTAAAGGCTGGAGGGTAGGAGTGCCATATTAGGCTATTATTGTCATGTACCGTAGGTACATGGACAGTAGGCTGCTGCTGACATGTTACGTGCATATTGTGCTACATGGGTTTTGCTAGACACCAAAGCTATGTTACTGCAAAAGCTTCATTATTGAATAATCTTTCTATTTTGTTCTAGAATAAAACTGATAAGAATTAGAGAATAATATATGAAGATACAATTATCGTACCATAAAATAAATCATCATCACATCATCTTCCTATATACCAATCTATTTACCAAGTACTTAAATAATTACAAATAAATAAAATAGCTTCCATTTAATATTGTTTTATTTTATTGTGAATGAAAAACGCTAAGATTAATTTTTAATCGGTTGTAAAAACCCTAGTAAATCCTATAGGACACTCCAGAGATCTACAGTCTTCTCAACAGCTGTCCCGGGTCTCTCTTCCCAGGCAGTAATTAAGAATAGACAACATATATTATAATAAATTGAGTTTGATTTAAATAAACAAAAATATAATATAAAGATTACCTACGCGTATTAATTATAAAGTACTACAATGCAATGCTGGGCTGAGAAATAAATCTTAGAACTTCATACTCACATACGTATCTCGCTAGAGATATAATACATACATACGTACATACCTATAGTATAATTTTATAAATATCATTCTTATACAATTGAGCAATAACCTTTACCCGTATGTACCAAACATTAATAATTTTAGGTAATTTTTTACGTATATTTTTTTCTCCCGCTTTTTTAGGTTTACTTACTAATTGCTTTTTTTTAGTTTTATCAAGTTCTACAACGATTTCTAAGTTTCTATGTTGTACGCCTCCGCTATCTGTAAGTCCCAAAAAACATGCATTCTCGTCATTATCCTTTTCATTGATTTTGATTTTAGATAAATCTTTCTTGTAGAATAAATATTGTTTTAAAAAAACTTTACCTAGTCCTTTGCTCTAATGTGTTAAAAAAAGAAAACAAATTTTATCATGCAATCACAAAAGCACAATACTATGTATATCTCCTCGTATCTGTATCATAGAATATATCACAATATAAATAGAGTTTTACCCACTGCTTTGCCCGCGTCATATTTAGATATACTAAATAACAAATACCATATACCTTTCTTCAAAAATCGATTTTCATACTAACATTCATCCTTTATACAAACTTTATCACTATCTTAATGGGTAAATTTTCATAAATCCTTTCTTAGTGCTAACCGTCTGTGTAAACGCCGTATGAAAATCTACATGGTCCCGGTAGTTTGGACTGTGCGTTGATATGTCTGTCAGTTATTTTTTATATTTATTATTTTTATATATATTTATTATTTATATATAGATTACCGTAATCGTACCTTACACGTCGCTACCGTAACAGCCTGTGAATGTCCCACTGCTGGGCTGAAGGCCTCCTCTCCTCTTTTTTGAGGAGAAGGTTTGGAGCTTATTCCACCACGCTGCTCCAATGCGGGTTGGTGGAATTACACATGTGGCCGAATTTCAATGAAATTAGACACATGCAGGTTTCCTCACGATGTTTTCCTTCACCGTAAAGCACGAGATGAATTATAATCACAAATTAAGCACATGAAAATTCAGTGGTGCTTGCCCGGGTTTGAACCCACGATCATCGGTTAAGATTCACGTGGTCTTACCACTGGGCCATCTCGGCCGTTACACACGTCGTTGTACACGTCGCTACATTTGTTTTCAAATATTATATAATATCGAATTTACTGAACTAAAGTTAAATAGCAATCGTCTTCGTGACGCATTTTTATATTTCATGTACTCACGATGATACACATACGCAAACACCCAAACGTTATTTGAGCCGGTTGGCGTAGTTGGTAGATACTTGACTTTCACGCCGTTCATTTTCATCCACAACCTTGGATTCGATTCCCACACAGGACAGACATTTGTGTGCATGAACATGTCTGTCTGTCCTGAGTCTGGGTGTAATTAAATTATTAATTTAGTCATATTAGAAGACGTGTTACTGGTTTTAACAAGTACATTTTAAAGTGCCATCCTTCGTTAGGTGACTCTACGAATGGCCAACTATAGAGGCTCATTATTGACACACAATTTGATTCAAGTCTTATAAATGTTTTAAACCTGAGATATTTATATTTATAATCATAATAACTTCAAAAGAGGTTGTCTTCGATACTTACATTCAATTACAATAAAACAACAGAATAATTTTCAATGTTTATTTCTTAATATCCCACTTCGTTTGTTACAATATTTACAAAATACAAAAAAAAAATGAAAAAGAAAACCATCACGCGGGGACATTTACAATTGGTTTGATTAAAAAAAACTTGTACGGTCGTACAAATAATTTTGAATTACATTTAAATATAACATCCTACGCGTATTATAAGGAACATATCTAGTTATAATTTTCTACCGTGCTATAATAATATTTCATATTAGCCTACTTTACAAGAAGGGGAATAGAAATTTTAACAGTTTCAGGCAACATCTTATTAATAAAATTTACACCGCACAAATTCTATACAAATTACATTTTATTACATACGGACTTAGTAAATTAAAAATAAGTACTTCACACGGTTGGCCTTTTAATCATATTCCAGTGATCTAGAACAAAATTAAGTCAAAATCAATTGAGTGGATAAGCTGTTATAGCGTTATTGATAGAAATCACTTGTAATAATTATATACTTATATAAATAACACATATTATTAACTGAAATATTTGTTTTTCTGTTGTATGGATGTGTAAAAAAAGGCTTGTAAGGCTAACCACTTGGGTTTGTGTGCATTAGTGCTCTCTTTCTCTAAGGTTATAGGACGGCACCCCGACACGACCGGAGAACTTTTGGATTAGTAGAAGATTATATACCTGCGAAGCCCTTTTATAAACCTTTTATAAAAAACCCAATAACTTTTTTGGCCTGATCCATGATTTTTATAATATGCTGCCGTACAAACCAGACCATCAAAACGGCACAGATATGACAGGGGCTCAACAATATTAAACAAGTTTTATCGTTTGACTTTCAATGATCCAGATAATTTATATTATTTGTTGGTATATTATTTTTCATAATAATCATTTGAAGGGGCAATGTAATGTTTTTTTTTATTACGTTTTGTAACCATACTGGTTTCTGTGTCGAGATATAGAAAAAGTAATAAGCAATTTATTTGGAATATTTTCTTCGTCTATATATTAATACGTGAACTTTGAAAATCGTCTTTCTTTTTATTGTGAAAGTAAAGGAATTTAATTAATAAAATTTCAAAGATAGTGTGACAGAGAGAAACAAAATACGAGATAAAGATATATGATCGTACTCTTTCTATATTAATTTAAAATAAATGTACCAATATTGTAAACGATTTTTAATACGACCTTTTATTAAGATTTTTTCTATGATTTTATTTTAAAACATGTCTCGATACATAACCAAATATTTATTATATACATGCAATTATAGTGCGGTATAAATTATATTAATATGAGCTTAATAACAGAACAGATTAAGATTTTTATTTATGTTTTAATAGAAAACAGTCAATAGATTTTTAATAATATCATTTTATTTGTCTTTATTACCTAAAAAGTACATGTATACGTATCTAGACCCCTTTTCAATAATAATGAAACTTATTAAATTAAAATAATTTTACTATAATATTCAAAATTAAATATAAGATAAAATGCATTTTTCATGTATTATATTATGGTTCTTATCAAAATGAAAATTCCACTACCTATAATATAGCCTTCTGGCTTTATTATTATATCAATTTGAAGCTATTAAATTATTGAATGCTTGCATCATTTTAAATCGATACAATATTAGAAGTACTCGTAGATTAAAATCGATTTCCTAGATTAGTCTATTTCATGACTTTGTAGAAATCAAGCTAATATAAAACGTGTAAAGTAGTTATTAACACTCGTACGTGAGATACGTACAATTATTTCATTAAAACTGCAATTTTTAGCTCTTCATACACTAAGGAATTCATCTCGCGCTCGGTTTTTGTTTGTTTCCACTTTCATTTCTCTTCGTTTTTCAAATAAAGTAATTGTATAAATGTTTGCTGCAGCTATTTTAATGTTTCCCAGATGTGATTATTACAATATTTACGCCGTTGTACAAATTTTCAAGTCATAATTATTTCACATTTTTTGTCATTAGATGTTATTGAAAAAAGTATGCTTGAATCACAACGAGTGATGACCATGTTTTCTTTTAAGAATGTTATGTACAATACCGAGTTATTGTATACACTATAGCTCTTTCTCAAAAATGGGACATTTATTTATTTTTAAGGGAAACGTACAATCTGATTACACTTATAATAATAATATATATTATTTTATATTATTATTATTTTGCTATAAGTGTATAAATAAAATAATATACACTAACAGCTAAGCTTCCAACGATAATAACTACAAAATCACTAAAATTTAACAAAAACAAAACATACATAAAATCACATGGGTTAAAAATTAAAAAAAAATATCGAGTGAGATCAATAAAGGTGTAGTAAATATTATAAATTTTTTTACAACCTAATATTTACTCTATGAAAACACATTGAATATTTATCGCTAACATATGTTTCCTTTAAAATATAATAAATTAAATATAATTAAATTGAATTAGAAATAAGAATGAACCCAAAAAAGACCGATCTAAGCATGGTGCGTCACATAACGCCGACGTTGTAAACATTATCAACGTTAGTGTTATGTTTTTCAATGGATAAGTAAAAAATTCTGCACAATTAATCGTACATACCATGTGTATTGTCGTCAATGTAGATTTATAGTCTGTTGGAACTTACGTCACAAGAGACTGATATCGGATTGCATGGTCCAAAGCCCAATGGTAATTTTGAGATCGTATGCAGAATTATATAATAAATACATAAAAATAAGATGAAGTTGATGAAAAAAAAACTTTAAAAAAGTTATAAATATTTGAAAAGAGGTCTATCTTATTGACTAATAATCGTTCTAGGAACAAAACAATCCGTTTACCATCATTCATACGATGGAACTTCTACAAAATTAATAAATTTTTATTATCATAATTATTTACAACAATTCAAAGTATGTACAATGCCGTGATATAAACTTTATACTACGTTACGTATCGTCTTACTTGGCTTATTTACAAAACGGACAATTTACATTAAATTATATTGTATAAAACTTGTTTTTAAAACATAATAAAATGCATTGCGAAATTTCACAATGTACAACAATTAAATTATTCATCCAATAGAAACTAGAGATAAATAAAATACATATTAAAACGGATAGTTGTGACTTTTGTTTGATGGAAACATTTTCAAATATTCAATTTAAATGAAAAATTTTGTATTGGAATGGCATAATGTGTCGTAATTATTCTTATTAATTTAACAGAAAATTTTACATTTCGTTACTTATGCGAAATTTGATTACAATAACCGCTTCTTCGCATATAATTATAATAATATAAATAAAATCTCCCTTGTCCATGTATCGCAATTCATTAAGATCTATACCAACGGTATTTGATTCTTAAATCTATACTTAACTCTAAACAATTACTTTCATTCGTCTATAGACTGGAGCTTTTGTTTTGCTTCTGTTACAAAAAAGAATTATTATTAGTATTTAATTTAGTTTAAAGGTGAAACATTTGAAATAATTTGGGAAATATGACTTTTGTTTCTCTCTTAACTATAAATATGATTTAACATTGCAGTAGTAATAACCTCTAAATCCACATAATACTCAACTCTAATAATTAAAAACAACATTCAACAATTTTCCGTTTAAGAAAATTCCAACTAAATAGTTAAAAAATGACTTATATTTAATTTAAAATTTTAAGAATTCGACGCGTCGGTAGCTTAACAAAAGTCCCAGCCGTTCACAATAACTTAAGGTGATCATCTGCAGGCCATAGATGAGAGGAGGTATGTAAAAGCCGCGCAGCTCAACTGCGAAGTGAGATACGATGACGCGCGATTACTTGTCTGCATAGCGGCCGGGTGTTCCCCTGAAAAAAAGTATGCTTTATTTTTGCGAAAACGTTTTCATTATAAAGTTTTATTTTCGAAGTTCATATTCCTAAATTATTCTCTGTATAAAATATTTTAAAATACGCTTTAAAGAGCTTAACAAGAAGTACTTTTATAATTTAGTCGTGAGATTTGACTCGAGGTTTCACACACGTTACATTTCCATTGTATATGAAATATAAATATCATTCACACAGTTTGCCATTTATGGTTTCTGTAAAGCTTGTATAACCTTCCTAAATAAATGAACTGATCAGCGAAAATATTTTTATCGAATCAGATTTATTATATTTTAGCTTAGCTTTTATACAAACTCGCCAGGTTTATAATTATACCATATATGCTGTCATTAAATATACATTATTGACACAAGGTTGAACAATTTGAACAAAACACTGTCTGAGTATTTCTATAAATAAAAAATGTAAAATTACACAACTTTATGTTTTTAGTTCAAGAATGTTTATAAATAAAAGAAGTAAACTCGTTTTTGGGAATGCAAGATACAACGTGTCGCCTTTTTATTTGCTCGCATACAACAGACGGTGCTTTGTACGGAATATTCTGTAATAATTTTATTCCATGCATGCCCCATTTCGTCCACTCTTGTGTAATTTGAGGAAAACAATTTAGAAATTCTTGCATACCGTTATTATTATTTGCCAAAAACTCAACATAAAAGGTTATTTGAACAGAACAGAAATTTAATGTCGGCATCATTTTCATCTCGAAGAAAATATAATTATACATTTAAGTGGATTAACAGATGTTTGCAATCAACAATTTTAAGAGGTAATATTAGCTTGATTGATCTTTTTTATTTATTTCTTTTAGGTGGAGGGACTGTCATCTGGGCCACTTATCAGGATAAGTAGTCACCACTACACATAGATATTCGCAATGGCAGAAATATTAACCATTCCTTCCAACGTCAATGCGCCACCGACCTTGGGAACAAAGATGCTGTGTCCTTTATGCCTGAAGTTTCACTTAAAATAACTTGCGATTACAGATATAAATAATATAACATACCATTAAGTACATGAACGGAGACGGAAGCGGGGTGCGCATTGTTAGGCACGCAAGTGTAATTGCCGGAATCTGTTAGAGCGGCTTTTGTGACCAGAAGTTTGCTAGTGGTACCTCCCTCCGTCTTCTCTGTTTCCAAGCTGATGCCACCACGTGGTGAGTCGAAATCGACAACTGCATTACCATGGTACCTAATAAAAACGCTTATGCATTAAAAATATTAACCAAGATGTATATTTCGTTTCATTGTGATTGCTTAAAAATTCTGTAACATATTATAGTCAACAACTTGTGTTCTTGTGAGTCAACAAGCCTATTTCTTTTTTTTATAAATCTTATAATTTTTATGCCCATGTCTTTCCCCTAGGCCCTAGGCTACATCCATATACAATTTTATTACAATCAATTCAATGTCTTAATAAACAGACAAATATAGTTACTTCTGCATTTATGATATTAGTATAGTTTTATATTTATATTTATATTTAGGCTAGAAATTTTAAAAGTAAGATTAACCAAAATTATATATTTGTTTTATACGCAAAATATAGTACCGAAATAGTTTTTGATATAGGTATCAAATGGGTTTACTAAAAATTGACATTAATATATTAAATAAATATTTAATTCTGGACATGTATTGCAATGCTTCTTTTAAAGATTATGGACAAAAACAATAATTAACTTTAATATACGAAATATAACGACTTATTTTGAAAAGTGCTTCTTAATGGTTTTGATGTAACCTTGTCATATCCAAGACTTTAATAAAGTTTATAAATACAAATTGGCTTCAAGTAATCTATCTCGGGTCATTCTCGAGGGAACGTTATGTTGTCTTGAATCTCATCGAATTTAATCAAAGGAAAAATAGGAGAAAGCTACGAAAGCAGTAATTCAATTTATAATAATATTTCCTTTGTTATATACAAATTTCAAGAGCTAACGTTTTATGTTAAAAATGAGAATCTATAGCGTGGCATCAACATTTTCTATAACGTAATAACATGTTATTTGATGCTTACAGCATAATTACTTCTATAAAAGATAATTGCGATAATATACGAGACTTATTTTTATAAAATATTAAAAATATGATAAACGCAATGAGCATTACTTGTGTTCGAATAGTTATATAAAATATTAAAAAATAAATTATTATTGAAAGCATTATATATGCTAAGCAATAAAGTTCAGGTTTTGTAGACGTATAAGAAAGGTAAAACTCGTCTTTCCTTTTACCCAGAGTAGTTAATGCTTAAACGGATATAAGATTTTAAATAAAACTATAAATAATTTAAACAGAAAGACATCAATAGAAAACAGTCACAAAACAAGAAACTCACCATAAAACAGAAGCACTTGAGGGTGGCGACGAGTGAACATTCACTGAGCACGTCAAAGATATCGTACTACCTTTCTTCACGTACACATCCTGAGAGCCCCAGATGGTTGCTGCCGCAGCTACAACAAACAAAAATGATCCTTAATACTTGGGCATTTGAAGCGAATTTTGGCAACAAATCAGGTTGTTGAGTAGTCAACTGTGAAGTTTCTAGATTCAAATGTACTATTCTGTCCATATTTGAACTTAAAGACGTGTCTGACATTCGTGAGAAATCTTTCAATATATTACGAGTATAAAGTGCATAAGTGCATTAGAATATTTCACCTAGGTTGAACGCATCGTCTATTTTTAAAACTTACGTGTTAACATTGGTTTCTTATAAATATATAAAAATTATTAACACATGCAATGAAGCTCTAGGTATATTTGTTTGTTTTTTAAATCCTATACATTCATATTTATGATTAATTTCTTAAAGTTCTATTGAGTAATGAGATGAATATTTTAAGGAACAAAAAAAAGCTTTAACTCAATATTTTGAATACAAATAAATTAGTTCAATTTAATATTAAGAAGATCGAAAATGCAAAACATCAAACATTTATTTATAAATCTACTACGGGATAAAAAAAGGCATAATAGGTACTCAGGAATAAAAGCTTGAAGCTAATTGAGGACTAATGAATAAACAAAACGTAATAGAGGAATTGAGAGTACCTGAGGATCGGACCGGTGGCTGAGGCACGGGGGTGTAGGACTCATCTGGAATTCACAAGACAACAGCTTAGGGAGGGATGAGGAATACAAAACAGAATATGACCTTAATAGCCGAGCGAAAGGATACGTCGTTTCGAAATTAACTTGGAATTTTAATTTCAAGCTGATTAAATTTTTGTAAAATATATTAATGAAATGGTTATCAATTTAGAAACTGCACGAAAAAGATGAAAAGTTAAAAAATGAAATAAAAAATAGATGTTTTGGAAAATATTATTTGTTTTGCTCCTTGTTGTCGATTTAGGCCAATTGCTTAATAAACACTTTTCGAAATGTTTTTTATTTATCCATTTATTCCAATTATACTAAAATATGTATTTTAATGAACCTTGGTATAGTCGAGAATTATATTTGAAGTTCCAATTTTTCTAATAGACATTAAATAAAAAAATGAGTTCACATATCAAGTATGTTTGCTTTAGCCTGAGTGGGGCTTGGGAATACAACTAACTTCCATATATAAATAACATATATTGAAATCAGTTGCGGTGAACAAAGTGCCAATCAGTCGACAAAGGTAGAAAAAAAAGGGTTTGGAGTGGATAATCGAAAAACTAACAAGCATGTCCAAAATTCAAGCGGATTGAGTCACTGGCACAGTTCGTATGTGTCACCTATGTGATCTATAAAATTTGAATAGAAGAGTTAATAAATAAGTTTGCAATGTAAGAAGCAATAATGAAAAGGTCGAAATACGATAGCAGAAATTTTATAGTTGTCTACGAAATTTATGCACATTTCGCTATCATTCGCCATTTTTCAGCATAACAAGCGCTGTAATTGGCTGGAGCAGAATTTGAGAGGCACGCTTGATATATTTCTGGTACTGAAGCGTGTACTGATAAATGACTCTCGTATTACTACAAACGGGAAAGATAAAAAAAACAACTAAAGCGCTTTTCGTATATACCAGCTACTGACCAATTAATTCAACAAGCCTAAAAATTACACACGTGTTTTTACAATATTATTTGCATATTTTGAAAACAATACACTGTTATGATTTGCTGTTAAAATGTCGGGTTTCGGGAATATATTATATTTCTATTCTTCGTATGTTTTTAGACTAATAAGTACACCATCCTTAATTAAAATGTTCTTATCATATTTAATTCTAAATTAAGAGTTAGGTGTACAAATTAGGTACATTTTAAGCGAAGTAATTCTTCCTTTAACACCTCAATAATTCTTAATATTAGCTTAAAGTATTAACAAGTGATCAACGAAGCGAACACTTACCAAGAGCTCTCCGAGAGTGGTTAAAATTTATATGCCAAAGTTCTAATTGTTTAATTTACATTTTAATAATGTCTTATTGTATTATCAAGAATATTATATTACTTTCTTTAAATATTTTTTTAAATTTCGAAAATAATTATATTTAACTTTTTAATAGTTATTCGGAAATTATTTGCATGGCATAATTCCCATTCAATCGCCTATTAATTTTTTAGTAATATTTCTAGAATCTAATGATGAAAATGAAAGATCCAATCAATAGCATGTTTCTTTTATAATTAGTATATTTTTATATAATAATACAATATAGAATCTCTGTAATATTCGGGACACTAAGATTGTCACCATTAAGTTTAATATTCACATTCTTGACTTAAGTAACATTTTTGAAGAGCAGCCTTTTGTTAATTAAGCTGTACAATTTTAATAAAGAGGACCGTTGTTATTTAAGATAGCTATTAAGTTGTAATCTTATGTTTGAGGTTGAACACGAATCTTAAATTCTTCTAAATATTACAGTGTTGTTTAATAGGTTGGTGTATAAAAGGCCTACTTATACCACAATTGAGACTATAAAAAAGTAAATACGCTGATAAAATGCCCTGTGCAAGAAAAAGAAGAAAGTTTGGAACTTATCTCAAAGAATTGTTGCATAATTTTTACAAATGTTCGTTTAAAACGTTTCACAACCAAATATGAGATAAATTATAAACACAAATTAAGAAAATGAAAAGTAATACCTGCCCGATTTGCCAAAGACACTTCTCATGAGATATCACGTGTCTATCTAATGACAAAGTCCTTAAATATGTTGAAATTCGTTATGGGAATACCTTCAAAAATTGTTTAGTTAGTTTTCCATCAAAGTAAATAATCAATGACACCTTTGTGTATTACCACCAAGAAGAAAACTCACATCCTTACGTAAATCTCAAGACCTTACGTCACGTCTAAGTGAAAAGTATTCCTTATAAAAGTTTCCTGAATACCAGCTATGTGTTATCAAAAAATATTCGCAACACGCGCTTGGCTGGAGCCCAGCGGTGCACCGAATATAGCTAAGAGAAATTGCGCCCACTTTGTAACCAGCGTTATACCCACTCCTAATATGACGAGATGAATGTGAGATTACATCGTCATATTACATAAGGGCGAAACTTTGTGAATTTGATGATATCATTAAAATGATAAACAATTCTTTATTTTGTTCGTGATGTTAGAAACATGCTTAACTTTTTAAAAGAAGAAATATGAAAATAGATTTTATAGCATTTGTTTCAAGATAACGAAGATAACCAAATATATTATATCAAGTCGAATATAAAACAATATATAATTGCAAATGGCACGGTAATCGGATCACATGATGGTAAGCGGTCATTACTGAAAATACACATTAATAGTGGAAGAAATATTAACACCACAACCTTAGTAGTAAAATGTTATGGTCCTTCAAACCGGAATACAACAATACTAAGTATTGCTATTTGACGGTACAATGTAAGTATGTATTGAGTGGAACCCCGACAGGCGTGCACAAAGCCCTACCAAGTATAATTATTCAACGACAATATTTCCAACAATTAATCAAATTAATGGAAATAAATTTTCTATTGTGATGAAATCATGTTTTTTTATAATTATTAAAACATTAGAAAATTCGTTTCAATCAATATTTTCAAATCAATGAAGTGTCAAAATTATAATTATTTACTATGACAAAATATATTGATTATTTTATAGCAATATTAGTTTTATAGCACTATTAATATGATAATCGGTATATACAAATAATCATATACATGTATATAATGCAAAGTGAAATATTTTATAAATTATAATAATTGTTCAAATCAATTTTATACTTAATGATGTTTTTATGATATAAAATATTTAAAATATAGTATAAAAATTCTATAAAAAGTGGCTTAGAAGGGATCGCCTTGCAGGTCAAAAAATCATTTAAACAAATCACACGCACATTAAGCAAATCTACACAAGTCACATTTGCACTGTAATCACCTTCAACGTTTAGGACAACTGCCATGTTGATTTTCGGTTCAGTATTGATCTGACATTCGTAAACGCCCGCATCACGTGGCTGAACGTAATCTATCTTCAAATCCCAGTCATCTGATGGTTCGGGATGTAGCACGCTGAACCTCGCATCTCCCGTGTACGTGAAGATGTGAGATGTCAGTATATGGAGATCTCTTTTTCTCATCCAAGATACCTAGAACAATAACATTTTATTAACACCTTGAAAAAAATATATATTAACTATACTGTAACTGAAAAATTTAGAAAGGAATTATTATTATTTTCAAAATTACTATTTCCTCAGACTTAAAATATAAATGTCAGAAATGTATTCCTTTTACCCTCATTTATAGTGGTCACCGTGGCTACTAGCACTACAAGAAACACAGACAGTTTCTCACGATATCAATGCGCCATCAACCGCTATCTGTGGTAAATATTAAAAAAAAAAAAAAACTAAGTGACATGAATCAACATCAATAATGAAACTGAAGACGGCGTTAGAACTTTGCTGTCTCTAGAGTGTAATTGTTACTAATTTCTGATCATAATCATAACAGATCAACTGAATTACTCTAATTGTAATATTACTTCTAACATATTTTTTACAGAATATTACAATACAAACTTTGTAAACACACGAAAATTTCCTTATGTACATAATATTACGTGCTTATATATATAACATTACGTATTAGGTATTTGGTACGCTGTTTTAATACCGTATATATTTCATTCAATAAATGTATGATGATATGATATTTGACGTGTTGTTAATATCATTAAATCATGTTTTATAACAATTTAAAAATACATAACTGGCGAGCAATTCCACTTTATTCCAAGACGCTTTATATCTAGAAATTAAAAAGAAGATCTTTGATTAATATTACACCAACAATAACGTCTAAAATTATATTTTTAATTCGGATGCCTTAGAGAAATTAGAAAATAAATTCGTTTCGTTGCAGGGTTTTTGTTTTTGAACGTAATTAGAGTGAGCTCGAGTGAGCCTGCGTAAGCCTACGTCGTAATTAAGCAAGATGAAGCATTCGAGCCCTCTTTACAGCCTTTAAAATAATAAAATTAAGTAAGGACTAAGAGAAATATTTTTTCTACTTAAATTCGGCATCTCGTTTGATGAACTGAATCCAGTTATATCTCAGCATCAGCGTCGCTTAGGCTTTTAGTACATTCAATTCTGTTTCCTGATGTAGAGCATGAGTACTTATGCTGTTTTTTTTTTAAAACGTCAAAATACTATTAACTGAATCGTATCGTTCCAATGAACAATTTAATTTTTTTTAATTTAAATTTATAACTTTGTACTGTTTTTCGAATGATTAATAGTCATGTAATTATTAGTGAACTATCAAATTATTATAATATAATACCAAATTGTTCAGTAACCAATTACGATGATAGGCTATTTTGATGCGTGTCACCTTTAGATGTTACAGTTATTGTAGTCATTATCGGATAACACTTTCGTGACCGTATTCTTCTGTTTCGAGTTTGTTCTAACTATATAGCTCTACTAAACGTTGACATTGCAAATGTATAATTAAGTTTTTTTGACTTGTGTTATATTATTTGATATGTGTTGTTCTGAATATATAGATGAGACTTATATAAAAAATATATACATTTTTATGTATATATTTTTATTAAGCCCTTGTGTCGTTTTGGAGACTTGATTTTAAATTTGGGTTATTGTTACTTTCATTGTATAATTACTAGTATTCAACTTAAGATAAAAAATATACATTTTAAAAGTTTTTGAATACAAAAACTAATAAAGTTTTTAAAAAATACAATATAAAATAAACGAATGCCAATATGCCTAATATAATAAAAACCATACAAAATGATGTAGAATGATTCATCTCGAACAATACATTATAATGCATCGCGGGATATGTCAGAGAGCTATTTATTTCCCGAAATGGGTCGTAGATCCCTCCACCATTAATATGGCGGTCAGTGGAGCGGCTCTGAGGAGGGATATCGAGGACCCAATGAGATCGACGTTGAAAAATGATATTTTATAGTCTGCAGGTGTCGAGATAAGTTTGGGTGAAGGGTTAATGTTATATTTTTAAATTTGAGTTATTTATGATTGATTTAAGCAAAGTTATTAACCCTTTTCTTTATCGTATAATATTCTTCATTCACTCAAGAAAATCTACTGATTAAAAAATGAACTTTTTGACAGATCTTTATGTTAAGTTTTTGAAAGCTTTTTCATAATTTATATTAAAATAAGACAATAAAACCTAACAATTACAGATTCATGTTTACTAGAAGCTAATTATTATAGATCATATTTGACCTGTACCATCTAACCTGTACCTAAATATATATATATATATATATATATATATATATATATTATAGCCAGTTAATAACCCGTAATTGATTATAAAATTCAAGGATTAAAATAATACATTTTTATTATTTAAAACTAAAAATACGAATAAACAGCATTATACCAAATTAGTTGGATTAACTTCGGTTCGAGGTCAACTTCACAAAGTTGATCATAATTTTAATCTAAGTTATATTCCCTAAAGTTACAAAGGCTATAAGCCTAGAGGCAAAAAATTAAAATTAACTTAGTATTAAAATTAACTAAGTAAAGTTTAATGCCTAATAAAATTGTCAAGATGAAAAGTAAATTAAAGTTGATGCAGAAAAAAAATAACGCCCTCCAGACTGAATTTTGGTCACAGTCACATTCTTAGAAGATACTAGTTTAATTCGCGAGTGTAATTTATATTACAGTGCACAAGTGTGTGTACAAGCACAGGTTCATTATATGTCATCTCAATTTCATAGTCTAAAAACAAACCACCGACAATCCGACATACCTGTAGGGATCAATGGCTAAACGGTTTTACGTGATTTCCGATGCACGGGAGAGGAACACCGCTGACTTTCTAATATTGGACTGCTATTGAGGATTTTTCTTGACGCAAAAATAATAGAACATTTTTTTGTCTGACCCGAGATTTTAACCTGGGACGTCATGATGGTAAGTAGTTGAAGAAATTGTAGTGCCTGCCTATATGAGGTAGCCGTCTAACAAATGTAGCTTTTTGTTTCGATCTTTTTTATTTTTTATAAAATAGATACCTCTACCACGGAGGGACACGCGATTGTAAGTGGTCACCAACGCCATAGACATTGGCATTGTAAGAAAAGTTAACCATCGCTTACATCACCAACCTTGGGAACTAAGATGTTTTATCCCTTGTGCCTGTAATTACACCAGTAAATATTTAAATAATTAATAAAAGATTAAATAAATGAATTATCTAATAATATAATATAATAGTCTAAAACATTACAGGTATTTGAAAATTTGTTTGTCCATACAAAAAGAGCAAGATAAAATACTTACTGTCCTATTTCCTATATGTTTTGCGCGGCATCTGAGAACAGCTGATTGACCGACGACCGTAGACACGTTGCGAGGAGACACGTCGTCGAAGTACGGCCGTTCCGCCCGTGTCTCGCCACCGCCGCTCACACCTGGCAAGACGCCTAAGCCTACGAAAATACAAAATCTAATTAATAAATTTCACAGTCTAAATTAGACACCTTAGATGACAGTATAAATTTTTGACCAACGATTTACATTTTAGATAACAGATATACATATACTTCATATGTATAATTCTTATTTACGTATGTATGTCACTGAACTCCTTTTAAGCTGCTGCACTGATTGTATTCTTGCAGATTGAACCCGGTATGTGGTGATGCGATAGGGACGATTTATTAAAAAAAAAACACTTATTTTACCGGGCAGGCTGGGACTAGCACTTAGTTAATTATATTATAATCCCATAGATTTTGTTGTGACATTATATTTATATTTTGTGTATAAATTCAGAGAATCGAAAAAAAACTGAAAACTATCATTTGAATTTAATACTAAAATAATTATGTTGACAGATCATTATTTGAAATTGCGTAA
Source organism: Nymphalis urticae (assembly GCA_905147175.2). Taxonomy (NCBI): domain Eukaryota; kingdom Metazoa; phylum Arthropoda; class Insecta; order Lepidoptera; family Nymphalidae; genus Nymphalis; species Nymphalis urticae. The sequence continues at coordinate 8,803,192 of LR989998.1, read as the reverse complement.
TGGTAACGTCATTATGACTGTCCCATCGTCACTTGAGCGACTATAATTTACATTATGCATGTTTATAGTTAGCAATAAAATAATAATAAAATAAAATTAATGTGTTCATTTATTTACAACGATAATTAATTTAGCAATTTTGTTCATTCCTTTATTTAAATTATTGAATTTTATTCTGTGATACACGAAATGTTTAATAAACGCATCATCATCATTATTATTTTTTTGCGTAGATTGGATAAAAAATTCAATGGCATAGATAATCGAAAACAAAGTATTGGCTAACTCGGGATTTGAACCTAAGAAGGTATAATCTGCACCCAATGCTTGCCAGACCTACGAGGCAGTGGATAATAAAACAAATATAATATAATAATTAATACAAATACTACTTTTAAGAATGATGTCGGGTTATTTATATCGTTTTATATGAGGTATAAATCGGTGAATTGTATGATATGTTTATAATTATATCTCCTAATAATTACATTTAAGCACATGAGCTCATTATTGAGTTCAAAAAACCCAGACATTTTGAGTCACATTTGAAGTTCAAATATTATTAAAATAGTAAAACAATATAACTTTGCATATTAAATTTCACATACGATAATCTTTACTCGAGTTTGAAATGTAATTTATTACAACAATCTCGAGACTTGACGAACTGTTATAAATTCTTTTAAATTTATTCGCATTTAGGTAGTAAGGCACTTTTATTTAGATAAGATAAAGGAGTCAAGTTACCAAGCGATATTTGTTCCTAGACATTAAAAATAATAAAAAATATATTAATTATTAGTATTTTTTTATTTTTATTTTGTAAAAAATATAAAAAATACTATGACACACCGGATATCCCTGAATATACAAGATATAATAAAAAGTTGAATCTTGCCTACGATAAATTCTACTCGAAATTGGTACACTTCTTAATATATTTATAACCCTTTAAATAGTGGTAGCCTTGGCTAAATCGTTTAGCTAATCAGGGCGAGGCAATAAAATCCAAACAAAACTATAGCGGCTCAAGCGATCCAGTGATCCAAGCAACCAGTAGTGTATTTATAATGTTTTCACCGCATACCTAACAAAAATGCTATTATCCCTAATTTTGCAAAGACCAACTTTCGCTGGCTGTCGTAACATTTTGCGGGTCGTGTTGCTGAGACCGAAACAGTTATATACTTTACGCAATTACATAATTCAGGAATTAAATATTATACTTTAAATAGCTACAGAGCGCACTCATACTTGTAATAGGATCGTATATACATTCATATGATAGAATAAAAAGATTTTTAAAAGATTATTTGAATAATCATCCAATTCTCTGCTTACTATTATATACAATAAACTCTGAGACATGTTGACATGTTCCTAACCTTTTCTTTGTAACAATGTACAATCTATTTCAATACACTTATCCTCAAACGAATACACAAAGCTATGTTGCGACCATTGAAAACTGATTGATAGGTTTTAATGTTATTTAAACCTTATATGTATTCCGTTTTTAAAATTGCTACAATATTCCCAACTTTACTACTAATATTAAAGTTATTTAATTCAATAATCAATGACTTTTGCTGTGCTAGTTATCTGTTTAATTCAACTCAGTAAGATTTTTTTTTAAATTATTGATTTTACTTCATATCCATAAAAATATAATATAAAAATACTTATTAATATAAAAAGATTTTATGGTGTAAACTTTACGTTTACCACTTTTTTACGTTTTTCATAAAATTATATCATTTATTAATTTAAAGTTCTCGCATAAAAAACTTGCATTATTGGGAAATCCTCAAAACAATTACTTATTGAGGATTATTCAATAACGCAAGCCTGATTTCTTGATTATATTGATATAGAATTGAAGATGAGTTTTTTTTCACGCTGGAAAATAGCATTACGCGTTTCCCCCACGGGAACAGACAAACAGAATTGAAGATGAGATACTAATAGCATATACGAGAGAGAAAAGTTAGTATGTCCAAAATACGTTTAGAAACACTAAGCTAATGTATTAGAAGAAATATTCAAATTTAAAACGAATTTTGATATAGAAAATGAATATCTGAAAAAAATATTATAAACCAATAAAGAAAATATGCAAATACCTAATCCATAAAAGGCTCCATAAAAGCTTGAAATATTTACCTCCATTAACAAATAAACGCAGGAAGTACACAGTGCCATATAATGAATGTATCGAAAGTAAATTTGCCTCAAGACAATACTCAAGACAATCTATTTATTTGTTTAATAAAATAAACCAGGAAGTGGACACATATTCCAGTACATACTATGATTGCAAAAAAGCCTTAACAGAATGGCTGTTAAAACGTAACTATAAAGAAATAGAATCCCTGCTTGAATACATCACCTAACAAATTGTTGCGAATAAACAAGGCAAACACAAACACACGCATTAATACTGTCCCTTATACACACCCAACACACACACACACACACACACACACACACACACACACACACACACACACACACACACGCACACACACACACACACACACACACACACACACACACACACACACGCACACACACACACACACACACACACACACACACACACACACACACACGCCCGCCGACAAACACTGCTCACAACATGCATAAGCCAACACACTCACAAAAACACATGCTTAACCCTTACGCCTCAGATACTCTCACATCATCACGCCACACATACCCTCAAACATATTAATACTGTTATAATAATACACATTTTAGATAAAATTTGTTATTGTATTACCGTGATTGTCAATATTTAAGTTTTAGTATGAGAAAATTATTATGTAAAGTATAGTATATTTTGTAACTGCTGTCTCGTAGTACTTACCGCTGATTGCATAAGGGAAGAGCGGGGCCTCCTACTACAGGTATTGATATACTTAAAAGGGGGTACCCAACCATGTATAAACAAGTGTACTACTTTGAATGAAATAAATTATTTTTATTTTTATTTTTATTTATTTATTTTACCTAATATATATTTTTTAATTCAATTTAAATCCATTTATTTGCTTTAAACATAATATACATGCTTAGTCACTATATTTATATATAGTTAAAATAATGTATAATTTAAGTTAAAATATTTGCATGTCATAAATATAGTGACTAAGCGTGTATATTATGTTTAAAGCAAATCATATAATATATATATAATAGCATATAATATATATATTTTATATATATGTGTCCGTAATAAATTTAAAAGTGAGCTGTTGTTCATTTGTTTGTGTCCTAAGAAATGTTTAAAATCAACCACAAAATGGGTGTTAAACAAAAAGTCTCCATTACCCGAGTGTCAGAATGTGACGCGTGCGCCGAACCGGAAATAGGAACGCAATATGTACTTGCTTTTTTTGACGAAAGGCGTTTACTTGAGGTGGAGCCATTGAATAAGCGTTTGATGATTTGAATTTTTAATTTCTCTGTTCATAATAAAAAAGAGTGATTATCGTAATTATTAAATATTATCGTAAAATATCGTATAAAAAGGTAAATAAATAAACATGGTCAATTAATACTCAAAGGTAAAAAATTATGTAAAATATATGTATACTAAATGTACAAATATCAAGAGTATACGTGTAATTAAAAAAAATAAAAATATTTATATTACTAAATGTCATCAGTTAATTTTGTTACAACAGCAAAAAAAAATGTCATGTTGATATATACATATACATATATCAACTATGTTCAGACAAATTAATATTTTTTTATTTATGCGTAATAAGAATATAAAAACTAATAAAATAATAAAATCGCTCGTTCAAAACCCGTACATGACCACGTACTGCGGTGCAGTTGGAAAATGGAAATGACAGCGATGAAGTTCTTTGTAGCGTCGTACTTGCACTAAGGTTCTCTTTTGTTTTTCTAACACGTCTCGCGTACTGCCCCGGTCTTTCCACCGTCTCACTATGATAAAGCACCTTGCGGTTGCGATATTGCACCAAATAAATCACACACCGTGCAATCTGAGGTTCTTTTGTTGTCGGCTCCGGCTACATTGTTTTCGTTTTATTTTCGGCAAAGCAGAAAGGGTTGTTTACGGTGTCTTGATATTTTAATTTATAGGTGTCGATGTTGCGTGTCTTCTTCATTTTAGTTTGGGATTGATTTTTAATGCTATCTGGATAATTTATTGACTTTGCGTTGAAATTATGCTTTCGAATAGATTTCGTGTTTTAAGAATTATGTCACATTTGTGTTCGAAATGTCAAATAGCTTAATATAATAATTTCTCTGAGATAAGAGAAAACTTAATATATCATACATATAATATCGAATTTTAGATAGAGACTAAAGCATTACAAACAAAAAATATATAATAAATAACTATGTACTCATGTTAACAATTCTCTTTTTTTGCTTTATCGTCCGGCAAAAAATTAAGAAACTAAAGAACCTACAACTTACGTCGATACTAATAAATAAAAAGACTTTTTGAATTTAAGTCGAAATACATAAAAAATATAGCAGCAACGCATTGTATAAGTAACTGCGCTTCGAAATTTCATCTACTTGGAATTCAGACTATTGACGTGACAAGCGTGAATTTCATATTCTTGCTAGTAGCAAGAAAATACCATATAATATAAGAAAGATTTCCTAAGTTATAACATTATTTATGGCATGACAGATTGTCTCTATCTATTGCTTTATTTATAAATGATGAATGAACCGCGCAGTCAACAATAGTAAACAAGAAATCGTCTTAGCATTTATCAGTCATTGTATTCTTATTTAACGGCGTTGTTGTGTACAAAAACAGAAAAGTGCATCGTATCGTTGCACTGCAGACAGCGAGTCGTTTTATTTCAGACGGAACAAATGGCCCCAGATAGGGGCTCTATCGGAACTGGCCCCACTTATCACTCTTGTTTAATCTTTTAAGTTCCGACGATTCGAAATCTAGTTTTACACAATAAAAATCTTTCAAACAAAAGTTGTGTTTGTAAATGTACTGTTATAAGAGTTTAAAACGAATCAAACGTACAAAACTATAATTGTGTTTTTATACTTTAAATACGTTTACGTTTTTCTTTTTTTAAATTCTTAATCGCTTAAATAGGCTATAGTTATAGAAATATGTAAATTATTTTAATTGATTACAATATTTTATTTAGTCTATTTTGACTAATAATTATGTTTCATTGTAATTCTATTTAAAATAATACTTAATTATTACAAAATTTATTAAAATTTTAAAAGTTATTTTAACGACGGATAAAAAAGTGACGATTTGAAATAATTTTTAACTATCGAATATATTTCGATTTGCATCGGACATTCATGCAATACAAAATCGTATAAAATATTTAGCATGTCACTATTGCAATATGTATGAGGGCAAAAACTCGAGGCGAATCGCACTCTGTCACGTGATCGGAATGTGTATATACGAATACAATGCCACTCGAATACGAATACAGTCACGGATCACTCGGATTCCGATATCTGATGTACTATAAATATTATTTCAGCTTAACGTATATTTGTCGAGTAAATAATAAATGTAATATCAACGAAAATAATTTGAAATGTATTTGAGTTTATTTTTCCGATCCGAATATATGTATAAATAGAGTTATATTGAAGTGTTTATTTTTACCATAGTTTGTGATATGCCCGTACAATGTATTTTTATCTATCAATATATTATTTAAATTATGGATACATTTTATTAACTCTTCTGTTATTTCTACCTTAGATGTACCTCAAATTTCACTTATTTGGTCAGTACACAATTCAAGAGGCCCAAGCAAAAATAGTTTCTTATAAATAAGTTTCTATATTTTAACTAATACCTGGGTGGTTCATAAATGGTAATAATGCAAGAATTTTCTGTATTTCTAATTAGATGCAAGTAAATAAGAGGTCACAAGACCTATAAGTGTTAACATTTTTGAATACATTAATATTACTACAGTAACTGGTCCCATCACTACTGTCCTATATGTCCTAGCAGCTAAAACAAGGATCTTGATAGTGAAGATTGAGGGTTGAAATTTGAACAAGCACAACTGACTAGTTACGCACTTAATTTGAGCGTATAGCTCATTTCATGCTAGTTGATGATGCGAGGGCCGTTTTATTGTTCGTCTCTTACAGTATATAATACCATATCTCAAACAATTTTTTATTCATAAAAGAGTGTCACTACTTGGTAATTAACATGAAGGCACATTAAAATAACATTGACATTAATAAAAGATAAGATACACCAAAGGAACGGATAACACATCTTTGAAGTTTCAAATACAATATAAAAAGATTTAAAAACAATATAAAAACTACGAAATAATAAAATTTTATTCGAAAAAGATTTCACAGAAACTTAAAATGAAGTGATGCGCACAATTTTAGGTAAAACTTTCGAACTGAACAGCGTCTTTTGCACTAAAAGCAAACGAAGAGAAATCCCAAAGACGGCTGGGATTCTTAAAAAATATTAAACTTTGAAAGCCCTCAAACAAATATGGAAGCAGAAAAATCTTGAGCTCAGGGTGCATCTTTCATTTCGAGCTCGGGAACAGGCAAGGTGTCGGGCGCTTATTGCATTCATTTTGTGCTTGAATCTACCAATAAAAAAGCCAATTTTACTGGTGAATTTGACTTTGTGCTATACTAATATGTATGAGAGTATAATTAAAAACTTTATAACCCTAATTTAAGAAATGTACATATTACAATTTCTACGTAAAATATGTGGAAATATTACTCTCATTTTACTAAAATAATATGTATATGTTTGTATGTACAGAGCGTTATATACGTATGTATCTACAGATAAAACTACACAGATATCAAATCTTATTACAGCAATAACATGCAAACTATCTGCGGTACAACTTAAACTGGGATTGAGTACAGACGAGAGTGACTCTATCTCGTCATAAAGCGACGGTAATAACTTCTGTATTGCACGCCAACGTTGTAATTTACGTGATCGTTTGTCCACACTGATAGCGGAGTCGTCTTGATAAGATGTATTAATCGTTTTATTTTTGTTGCATTTTTCTCTTTCTGTCTCATTGTTTTTCTGCCAAATCGATTCGAAGATATTCTTTTAAGTTGAACCTGGGCGCGACGATATCAGTATTTCTTGCTTGAATTTGTTATATAAAACATTTAGAAATTGGACAAAAACGTTTCATTAATACTAAGTGGTATTTGCGTCTTTTTACAAAATATTTTCTTTGTATAGAATAGGAAATGATTAATTAATTTATTATCTTCCAAGATTATAAACTATCTCCTAACTAATAAACTATGAACTAACTTCCAAGATATAACTATAAACTATCTTAATTTTGTAAATTGTAAACTTGCTTAGATTTTTGTGCCATTAAAAATAAAATTGAATCAAAAATTTAATTTATATTGTCTCGGGTAATAAAAGTTGTTATAAAGAAGCATATAGAAAAAAAAGTCTATTGAACATTTTCTTGGTCACATTCAAAATTTGCGTGAAATTCGCAACTCATGGTGAAATGTTTCTAATACACCTAATTTACTTCTGTACACCTCGCCTGTCTCACCTGTATTGAGTTGCACAACCTTAAATTATTTTTAGTCCGTCATTGCAAATCTATCTTACTTTAACAATACTTAAAACATCATTCAATTGGACTAGACAAAGAGTACCCTTTGTTAGATTGTTTCTTTGCTTTATTGTATTTTAAATACAAGACATTTGAATTTAAAGTATCTGATGTTGTTCCTCTTTTAAAAAATCACTAAGCATATATTTCTTCTTATTTTAAGAAACAATATATAATTATGTAATAACAATAGTTTACATACTCTAACATTTGATCCAATGCTGTCGTATGAGTTAATACGTCCCATTATAACATTGTAATTAAAATGAGTGGTGCTACTGATAGCGGGATTGAGACCGTGAGTCAAAACTTGATAATGTAACATTTTATACAATTACATAGATGTATTGAAGTATAAGTCTGCTGTGTCGTAAACCGACAGTAATAACTTCTATAATGCTCAGTCATAGTTTGACTCGTAATTTATGTCGAAGTTGGAACTATGGTTGCACTATTAACAGAGATTTCCAACAGTCTGGCAATCTGCCCTGGCTTTGTCCAGTGTCTCCAAGTATTTGATTTCACTTATAATACTTATTCATATCGGCTCTTGCGATTATTAACGACTTATCAGTTATAATTCTATCGCCTCACATTAGCAATTCACTAAAAAACCAGCGGTACTCATTCCGTCTATTCGAGAGACGTCACGGGCTTGTGCATGCTACCGTGACGCCCCGATGATTGGATGGTGGGTACAGGGACCCACCATCCTAGTACCCACCTAGCCCTGTCGGCGGTTAAGGCAATGGGATAGCGCTGATGCCTCTTCTCCTTAAAGTTTCTTCTTCATGTTTATTTGACAAGTTGATCTTAACAATTCAAAATGTTTATAAAAATATAATTTGATATTTAATCAAATGAATATTTTATTCATTGATTTAACAAAATCGAATTCAAAGAAATTTTTTGTAACCTCATACTGGGTCCTACTTTGTCAGGTAACTGCCAAAGTTTCTATTCGAAATGAAGTTTGCACCCGTCAACCTTATCTCGTACAATCCCACTTAAATTAATTTGTGCTCTACATATTCGTACACATACAGTTATATTAAGTACAGTTAAGTATAAATAAAGAAGTGAATTCAAATTAATTACATGTTGTAAAGTTACACAAAGACAATCTATGCCAGTTTTTTTAAATACATATTTTTCGTTTGTTTTTATAGTATAGAATAAATTAATAACTTTGTATATTGTATTATATATATTTTAACAAATTATTATATTATCCTCTATATATTATAATTGTTTTTTTTGACTGCCTCGTTGGTCTAGTGGCTTGATGTAAGGCCGCAGACCCGGAGGTCCTATGTTCATGGATTCCCAGGTCGGACTAAAAAATTTATTGGGTTTTTCTGTCAGAAAAATCTCAGTAGCAGCCCGGAGTCTGGAAGTTAGAAGTGTACACTCTCGTGCCTCGGAAAGCACGTAAAGCCGTTGGCCTTGCACCTGAACTCTTTCCCGTCGTGTCGGATTGCCGTCCGTAGAGTTAGGAAATAGTGAGTGCCATCTGGAGAAATTTATTATTATTATGGTTCTTAGAAAACTTAATATCATAACATTACCAACAAAATAAATATAAAATAAAATTGTTGATGTACTTCATAATTATAATACTATCATTGAAGTATTTATATAAAAAAAATTCCACTATAGGCAATTTAAAATAATCTATAAAAAAATCAAATACAAGTCGTTATTTTAATATCTGACTGGCAGCAATTAGTAATATCAACCAGGTAAAAATTTACATTTTCCTATCTTATAAAAATACATTACATAAAAAATACGGTCTCTTTACTTTTTCTTATAGAGTAGCTTCCGTTCACGCAATCGACCGTGTAGACTTATTCCTGTCTAAAATTTTGCGAAGGTATTATGCGACCCTAAATGTAACTTAAATTACAAATTATTTCAATCAATTTAACATAAAAGAAAACTACAATTGCTCTAAGTGCCCCTTGAAAGGCAAATGCTCAGTCCACTTGGTAAGGCAGTGTTCACCTAAGATAATTTTCATCCTACATTACGCACGGAAACGCTTACAAAAGTGTCGCAATCGGACAATGGACCGCCTCAAACTACTATAAATTCGCTATAATGGCCCCATTCGGAACCTCTATTGAAAGCTGCCCCCCGACTGATATACTATCAGTTAATCTGTTTGTTACCATCGTGTGTTTATATTTATTGTTATTGAATCCATATAAAATTGAGATTTCATATAATTATCATAATTATATCTTTGATCATCTCGTGCTTGACGGCGGAGGAAAACATCGTGAGGATGCAGGTTGCATGTGCCTAATTTCACTGAAATTCTGCCACCAACCCGCATTCGAGCAGCGTGGTGCAATAAGCTTTAAACCTTCTCTTCAAAAAGGAGAGGAGGCCTTAGCCCAGCAGTGGGATATTCACAGGCTGTTACTGGTACCGGTACGACTGTAGAGTCTTCTTCGTGGTTTTTTTTTAAATATATAGGCTAGCGCTTGACTGTTATCACACCTAATGGTAAGTGAAGATACATTCTAAGGTGGAGCGCCTAGAAGATGCCTATACCACATCTATTGGCACTCCAGTTATAATTCTAACCCTTATCATTATATAGCTTTTTATTCATCAAAATACACAGTATGTCGCAAAATAAATATTAGTTAAGATACACTTATATTATTTGTATGAATTGTTAGTATTTACATAAGTTTCAATAATTATTATAGTCATTAATTTCTACAAAACTTAAACTATTTGTACTTTCAACGTTTTAATTATATTAACATAAGCGTGTTGGTGACGCGAAGCCACGAGTTTATCTCCTACGATAAACCAGCACAACGCGCCTAAAGAAGTTTTCACTTCAAAAAGACATCTCCGAAATTATTGAATTAATTATTCATTTTTCCAATAAGCTTTTCTCGTGCTTCTATTCAAATGACCTACTCCACATTGTAAAGTATAAATGGCATGTTTAACTTACAGAAAACGTTCAAAATTAATACATTTTTTTTACAATTAATAATACTGTACGTTAAATAAATAGATTTAGTTATATTTATATACTTATATACAATAATAAAATACTTATTATATTCTGATAAAATTTTGACATTAATCAATTTTTGCATAAACCCGGGACGAACAAACAAACAATACTGACCTCTCGATAACAATAGTATGAAGTAGAATTAAAATAAAAATATCTCAATTCGAAGAGGTATTTATTTACGAACAGTACATTTTAATATACATTAATTTGTTTTTAAGCTTTATTAAAATAACTCTGCATTATGTAAATTGGGTTACGATTCCATTGTAATACGGTTATGAACTATTGTTCTCCTAGTAAATGAATTAATTAATTTAAAAAAAAAGTTTCGTTGTGATTGTTATCAGAGATTTAATAAACTTGTTAATTACACACATTGCTACTGAATGTAATTCCTCTCAAACCGTTATTATTTTCAGAACATACAAACCAATTTAAAATATTTATTTAAAAGAGTAAAAATGGTCAAAGCGTTGATAATATAATTATGACAATGTGAGGAAATGTAGGTATATTTAAAAAGCCTACGAAAATACAGAACGTTACCTTGCAGTGGAAACAAGAGTGAAAATACGGATGCTCAAACTTCACATTTCGTATGTTATTCATTTGTACAATTTTAATGAAAGGTCTGTTCTCAATTTACAAGGATTTTTTTGCAATTAAGACTTTTGAATCTAATCATTGATTTTGAAAAAAAAAAGACATATTTATAGTGATAGCATTGGTGAAAGGCGCAAGTTTTGGGGAAAACAATTTGATAATTATAATGACCTAGTAATCTGGGTCTTAAACTGACGACCTTGGGTTCTGCGACTTTATAAGTTACCCAGTAGACCTATGAAGCAGTCAATTGCAATCAATCAATCATCACATTGATCAACGAAAATATGATACTTAGGTCTATAACGAAATAACACAACGTTATTATGATGTAAAAGTTGCAGGTTTGATCCTGATCCCCTGGGATATTATTGTCTCCACTCCTAACGCAAGCTATACGCTTAATTGAAGGGGTAGCGGTAATGGTATGATCGTTTTGAAACTTGAAACAATAAAGAATGTTTACATTATTAAAAATCTTTTAAAATGTGGTTTAAAAGTAAAAATTAATTCTCTTTTCGAAATAAAACAAATTTCCAACTATCGCTTCCCTTTTAAAATAAATAAAAACATCCATCCAAAGTAAAATACCGCTCAGCTATATTTCATTCAAACTTTCCAAGCTTCGAACTACGACAAAACGTGGCAAGGAACTGCTTGCTGACTTTTAATGAAGTTGTGTCGATAGAAACAGAAACTTGTATTCATATTGGTCAATATATTTTCAAGGGAAGACAGTCTTGTGATAGACTTCATTTTGATTAAAAACATTAAGCTAAGATACGTGGCATTATATAAGAAAGTTCCGTTCGTTTTTAAAGCAAAAACTATTGTTACACGCTACTTGGAACTTTGACGCAGTTATAGTTCATAGTTTTAAGACAAACACAAAGTGTTAAGTAGACTTAAATATTGTTATTTTATCTATAAACTTTATTATGTATATGTCGTTGACAAAAAAATCACACTGACGGCTTTTCTTAGGCTTTTCTGTTGTCTTCAGCTAAACAATTACAGATAGCACATTTGATCTGAAAAATCTTGTGTGAGAAATTTACAAATGTTTAAAATATCTACAAAAAATCTTTTATTAGATATAGTAGTGGTCTGATAGTGTTATTTAGTATAGCTAACTTAACTAAAATAATATATTTTAGGATAAGCCTTAATAGCAGTCTTGCAAAGTTTGGTCGTTTATTGAATATAATTCAAATAAACGAACTATATAGTCTTGAAAAATGTAAATGAAGATAATACAAATCAGTTTGGTTTTAACTAGTCTACTATGATGTGGATGTACAGTGGTTCCGCCAAAGTATAATAGAGCGACCCTGTCTAACCCCATGGGTCTCGTAAGAGCCGACTAAGGAAATTTTTGTTAAGCGCAACTAATCGAGCACGTAAGTGACTTAACCACCCGCGCGGTGACGGCGAAGCAACTTTAGTTGGGTAGAAGGTAGCCGTTTCCTATTGAATAAATATATAGTTTAATTAAGTGCTATGATAAAATAGTGACATAATGCAATTCAATGTTCACGGATCTTTTTCTGATTTAACGAGAAATTTAGCGAAAATTGCTTATTATTAAATAATAAGCCTAGAAAAAAGAAACTGGCAGTCATAGGACTGGGTCTGCTGATAGAAGTGAAAACTTGAAACTGTTTAATATATTTGTCCAATTTCCAAATCTATTGGCACTTCGATTTAGAATTATTACTACCTTTTTATTATCTTCTTCTTCCTAGCGTTTTCCCGGCCTAGAAATGCCAGGGTCCGCTTTCCTACATCTTTGCCTCCACTTTGCCCGATCGAAAGCGTCGTCTTTAGTGAGATCGTGCTCTCTCATATCGTCCCTCACAACATCGAGCCAGCGCTTCTTGGGCCTGCCGCGGGATCTAGGGCCTTCGACAACAAAGTCCAGGCATCGGTTCCCAACGTAGTCTGGCGGTCTGCGGCTAATGTGACCAAACCAACGGAGACGGCTTTCCTGCAACTTATCCGCTACATCGCAAACGCCAAGGCTACCACGGATGTGCTCGTTACGAATACGATCTAGTCGCGTAACGCCACACATCCACCGCAGCATCTTCATTTCCGCGACGTGAAGTTGCTGAACATGTCTCGCGAGAGCTGGCCACGTCTCGCTGCCGTACAATAAGACCGGTCGGATGATGCACTTGTACACAAGGCCCTTTAATTTCACCGGTATCCTGCGATCACAGATTACCCCGGTGACTTCCCGCCATTTGGCCCAAGCTGCGTTTATTCGAGCTCTAACGTCGTGGTCGATCGTACCAGACTCGTGCAGTACGGACCCGAGGTATTTAAATTTTTCCGTCTTGATAACGGATTCTCCGCCTATCTTTATGGGTTCGGGGTCCGTACTGCCACAGGCCATATACTCGGTCTTCGCAACATTTAGCATCAGACCACCCCTCGCTAGCACACCCTTCCACTGGTTCACCTTTTGCTCCAATATCTGCTTGTCCTCATCTACCAGTGCAATGTCATCAGCATACATCATGAGCCAGGGAGACGGCTCATGGGCTTTCGCTGTGACAACGTCAAGCACTACACTGAACAGAAAAGGACTCAGGGCCGAGCCTTGGTGGACACCAACTGTGATCGGGAAAGGGTGCGTGTCGCCAACGGCGGTCCTTACTATTGATTCCGAATTATGGTACATGTCTCGGATAATGTCAATATAGATTTGTGGCACATTCTTCATCTTCAAAGCCCACCAGATTATTTGGCGTGGGACGCAGTCAAATGCCTTCTGCAGGTCTAGAAACGCCATGTACAGCGGCTTCTTCTTTTCTCTATGGGCCTCGGTTAGTATTCTTAGGGCGAAGATGGGGTCTATGGTTCCACAGCCTGGGCGAAACCCATACTGACATTCCGAGACGGTACATTCTTGCCGAAGCCTTGAATCGATTACGCGTTCGAAGAGTTTCATGGTGTGGCACATAACCTTAATACCGCGGTAGCTTTCGCAGTCCTGTACACTACCTTTGCCTTTATAAACTGGAGTAATGATACTCAATCTCCAAGAGTTGGGCATCTTCCGGCTAGTAAGTATTCGGTTAAAAAGGTCAGTAAGTAGGTTCACACCATGAGAACCCATCGCTTTCCACGCTTCAATCGGCAGGTCGTCAGGGCCTACGGCTTTTCGGTTCTTCATTGTACGAAGACATTTGAGTACCTCGTCAGGTGTTACCGGTGCAACAAGTCCGAGATTAGGAGGCAGTTCTGGAGGAGACACATTAGCGTGTTGTGTGTTAAGCAACATGTTAAAGTAGCTGCGCCACCTCTCCTTCACCTTAATTGCATCGCAAACCAAAGTGCCATTAGAGTCTTTGACACAAAGACATTTTGTTATGTCTTGTGTCGCTTTCTCCCGAGCCTTTGCCAAACGGAAGATAGTCTTTTGGCCCTCGTTTGTCTGGAGCATGTCATACAAAGGTGACAGCGTCTGGTAACGGGCTTTGGCAACTGCTCGTTTGGTGGCACATTTAGCTGCTTTATACGCGTCTCGGTCTTCAGGAGATTTGGTCTCTTGCCACCTCTTAAACTGTGTCTTTTTCTCTCGAACTGCCTTCTGTACTGAGCCATTCCACCACCACGTCTCCTTGTCGATGACCCGGCCTCCCTTCGAAGTGCCAAGCACCTGTTTTCCAATGGTATTCACTGTTGACTGGATCCTAGACCATTGATTATCTTACTAACTACCTTTTTATTATATAACTTCTTAATCATCAAAATACACAGTTTGTCACTAACTCGGTACGAAATATTAATACAGTTTAATTTAAATAAATAATAATAGTTAAAATACACTTATGTGTAAGTATTTACATACATTTCAAATACATACATTATTTGTACTTCCAACGAATTTATTATATTAACATTACCATATCGCTGACGCAAAGCCACGAGTCTATTTTCTACGATAAACGAGCGCAACACGTCTAATGAAATTTTCGCTTCGAAAATGATAAAAAAATATATAATAAAATTTCAAAACGTCAATAAATAATTATGAAACATTAAATTATGTTTTCAGGTTGGAATCGACCTCGGCCCATTCAAATAATCGTAGTATTTTAAAACTTTAGGCCAACTAATCGAGGGGTGCATGTCAGTCACCTCCACGTGGTGCACCCTGGGCAACAGGGTCGACCAGCAATCCGACGTTTTTTTTCTGGAATGCTTGTCGACCGCGGCCGGAGACAGGAGTAGAGGTAGAAGGAGGAGGGAGAGGCGGGTTCGCCCAGTTTCGGTGTCGTTGCTGGGTGGACAGACCGTAAAAAGTCACCGCCTCTCAAACTCGTTTCCCCATCCAGGTTGTCCGTCAGCCTGCGGTGGGACCGAGGGTCTGGCCTTCACCGGCTGGGCCAAGAGGAGACAACCTCAATAAAAAACACCCGGTGGGTCGCTAACCCATAGCGACGGCCGCTGGCGGGGTCGCGGTGGTGAGCTAACGCGTTCCCGTAACCCCGCCGCCTGCGGTGAGACGGAAACGGGGAGGTTTTAGTGGGTAGGACGGTGGCCTTCTGTCCCGTGAGTCCCACATAACCGTCCCGGTCTTGGACCGGGCGGTAGGCGTAAATGCGTTTTCTTCTCGACAAAAAAAAAAAAAGGCCAACTAATCGTTGCACGGAGGGAACACATTTTTCTTCATTATATTTATTTTTCATTATATGTTGGTGTTTATCACCTGTTTTTTTACGCAGTGGAAACCTTCAGAAAGGTACCCAGCTTTCATGGGGGGAAACTGGGTTACGTTATTCTTACCCACTAAAACCGCTGCGATGGCCGTCCTCACGAGTTTATCCGCTACGATAAACCAGCGCAACATGCTTAGAGAAGTTTTAAGTTAAAAAAAAATAAAAAAAAACTACATAAAAATATTCTAACCAATAAAGACAGCAATACTATATATAAATGTTTGGCTGTAGAATAGCTACTGGGACGTACTCGACCAGACAGTCCTGCGCAAAATTCTATCGTCGGTGCATTGTAATTACACTGGTTCACTCACCCTTTAAATTGAAATACAGTCTTACAAAGCATTGTTATTTCGCTGCGCCATATATGATGACTGGTAACTATCATACGAACCTGCAGCATAAAATCTATAAACCAGTTGCTAGGGAAAATCATGTTCTCATTTAAAGGAACATTTTAAGTTTATTTCACGACGCGGTCTATTTATGGTGTCTCACAATTTCCAGTGTTGTTTTTAGACGCATCTTAATGTTCTAAAAATTAACCTTTTAACATTATCTATCCTCCCGAATGGTACGTTTTATCACATCATCTAAGAAGGAGATATTATAATGCTATGTATAATGCTGAAATTATATGAGAAATTCTCGTCAGTGTTAACCCTGCAATTTTTGTTTTACATACGTCTATGTCGCATCTATTAAAATCTATTAAACGTATCTATGTAGGTTGTGTCTATAAATACATTCAATACATAACAGAACATGGCATGAAAACCAACCCACAGCCTTTTTTAGCCATAACTGTAAAGCGTGTGTGGTTTATTTTGACAACAATAAAATGAAATACTTTTACGAAGAATAATGCTTCAACAGCGTCCTATTCACATTACGGAATATATAACGCCTAAGCATTGTATGTCTCTAAGTGGTAATGTACATAAAATACAACCAACGCGTTTTACTGCCTTCACTTCTAACAGGAAACTTGATGATTCTTTATCGTCAAGAACATGAGAATTGCAATTCAACAGGAATTCCTGCCAGCATTATGTTAGTAGAAGCTGTTTTAATTTTTTGGTGAAATTTTCAATACCCGAGATCTGTATTTTAAACCTTTCTATTCGATCCCACTACGAGCACGATATTTCCAATAACAGAGAAATACATAAAATACTAGCTGACCCGGCAAACTTGTTCTGCCATATAAATTATATCTACTATTTATTGTAAGTGTGTGGGATGGGATCTGTGACAAAAAAAGTAAAGGAGCGCTGTAGATGATAACCACCGATAAAAACAAAGAAACACCAACCATTCATTTTTTCAATTCAATGTATTTCTATAATGTAATGGACATATTAATTGTTTGATTAAAAGTTAAATGTAAAGTGAAAAAAGACATATATATATATATATATATATATATATATATATATATCCTAAAGTAGTTAATTAATTTTGAAGAGCAATTGAGTGTACGATATTTTTTGTGATTCCGTCGTTAGCCAACACAAATAAGTTCGATGGTCTTCCCACACGAGAACATGCCACGTATAATTGTCCGTGTAATAAACATGGTGTGCCTAAATTTAAGCCACAAACGGAAATCGTTTGGCCTTGCGACTTATTGATTGTCATTTTTTTTTATAGAATAGGAAGGCGGACGAGCATATGGGCCACCTGATGGTAAGTGGTCACCAAACGCTCTTAAACATTGGCTCTGCAAGAAATGTTACCCATCGCTTACATCGCCAATGCGCCACCAACCTTGGGAACTAAGTTGTTATGTCTCTTGTGCCTGTAATTACACTGGCTCACTGACCCTTCAAACCGGAACACAACAATATCAAGTACTGCTATTTTGCGGTAGAATATCTGATGAATGGGTGGTACCTACCCAGACGAGCTTGCATTGCAATGCATTGCTTTTTTCATGCGTTTATTTATTATTGTTTTCTTAGGTTATGTCTACGGATTTTGTGTGTCAGTGGTGGCTCATCCTACATTCGTCCCACATTATGAGACAGAACTTTTGAAAAAAGTGGTCTGTTATTTTACTTTTAATAATATTGGTAAATGGTCACCCCCACTCATATAAATACATCGGCACTATAAAAAATATTAACCATTCCTCACATCGCGAATATATAGATATAAATTATATGGCAGAAAACGTTTGCCGGGTCAGTTAGTATTGTTATAATTGCTTGATAAATAATGGTCATTGATTTTGTTTTTTTTTCTTTCGATAGTTTTTTGACGCTGAGCATTATACTCTAATTTCCCCTTATTATACTGCAACAGTAAACACGCGAATCATATGTATATTGAATGTATGTATACTTGAATTAATTTACATAATTTATCAACTTATTTTTGAAGATTGCATTATTTACACTTGCTACAATTTCGGTTTCTTTACTTTCCTCCATAAAATTGCGATAAAAACACGATATAAGTCCCATGTAAATTTAAACAATAACAAAAAAAAACGGTTGCGGAAGAAGAGACCCGGGAAGGAACGAAGTACTTTGCGATATTTTTTCGTCTGCGAATAGACATCAGGAACAGCCTTGCTACTGGATACGTGCCGATGAGCAAACCGTTCAATGGTGACGTGCTCACACGCACATTTTCTTTATTTTGTTGGATTTGATACTTTATTATTTCGACGGCCCAAATTGGCCCCCTTGCGTCTTGCTGGCATTTTTCACTGTAACACACACACACACACACAAATAGACCAAATTGTTGTATTTACTGATAAAAACGGTATACCGATAATGCTTTTAGTGTTTTCCCAACCTTTTTAATATCAAAAAACACGTTTATTTTTCTTATCAATTAAAAAAAATCGTTTAATATTTTGCAAATTTCTAAATGTCAAAATGACACGACGCTTCTCGTGAATGACGTAGACGAAAGTTCGATGAGGTTCACTATAAGTGATTATTTCGATATTGTTCATACAAAAATACTAAAATCGTGATTATAAAATGGGATGATGGGTTAGGAAGCTGAAAATTTGGGGTTATATGTATTTTTTGATGTTAAATCAAAATAAAATAGAAATAAAAAAAATGACAAAAAAATTAAAAAAAAACTCGGGATAGGGACACTAAATATCAGCTAGCGGTATGAAATATACTTTACGACCTATTCTACTAACTCCCAAATATGCATAACAAATTTCATAAAAATTGGTTGAGCCGTTTCGAAAGAGTTCGACCACAAACACCGTGACACAAGATTTATATATATTAGATTAGCAATTCCACAAATAGCTTAAAAATTCATTGCTATTATTTTAGCTTACTAATGTATAAATTTTATAAGTAAATAATAATTATTATTATTAATGCAATGACATATAAGTATTAACGTAATATCCCGCTCGCCTGAACATAAATCGACTATTATTTCCTTGTACTTATTCCAAATATGTACCAAAGTAAAATTTCTCACGATTAGCCGCTCCCTTACTTAACGTTACAATTCATAACTTGGGGGCAAAAATAAAATTTAACAACATCAGTACCGCCCCTATTCCAAACAATACTCGAGCGCTGAAGTGTTGAACGCCTCAATTTGAGTGTAACTTAATTTCGGCGCCATTAAGACTAAATGGGCCGGCACTTATCGGTACATCAGGCGATTAGCTCATGATTTTATGCTGAAACAATTGACAGAGCGATAACAATTATAAACAAGCAATTGTTATTTAAATTTATAAACTTTTATAAATCATTTGTTTTATTTTAGCTACTCGACGCAAAAACTTCAAGTTGTTATTTTTAGTACCAGTTGTTAGTTTTACCAAAACTAAAAAAAATCCTAAACGACGGTATGAATACTTTTATTAAACAAGGTAATTTGTAATCCATTTCTATTTTAAACGTAAATTGTAATGCACTACTCTACCATTGCCTCCCTTCGACTTGTAAATACTAATCACTTATTTGTTGACTCTCATTTGTCAGTAACGACATATTGTACTCTGAATAGATGTGTTGTGTATTGTAAATGTACGTTCACAGTTATACGCTCAGACACGTTACACGTTATTATTTATCAAATGCTTAACATACGGTGAAAATCTATACGGTTTCCACAAAATAAAATTGTCACAAAATCAATTGTGGTTATGGCACCTTTTTATGTTGGGAACAAAAAATAAAAAAAGAACGTTACGATTAAATAAAAGCCCGACCAAACCAATGAAAAGCTGTTATTTGATATCCCGCATTGGCTTACAGAATACACCAGTGTTCGTATGAACAATTCATAAAATAAAAATATTTTAAGCTATATTATTTAGCCCCGAGTTTCGCCACAACTCCATTCGCTTAGACTTTGTAAATACGTAAAGTTCCTTCACTGCCATTCGAAAAACCATTTTATTTCGCATTCAAAATGTTTCATTAAAATCCAACACTGGTTTAATTTTCATAAATAAATGATAATATTATAATAGTTGTAAAGATCTCTCTTGATAATCTCTTCTTCTCGGTCGTTTACTTCATTGCTGAAGGTCGTGTCCATTCTGATCTAGGGTCTGGGTCACGATCTCTGTGAATTTTCTCCAGTCCTTCCTGTCCTCAGCTTTCCTCAGGGCTGTGGTCACTTGGAGACCAGTGAGGTTGGTAACTTGGTCCAACCATCGTGTGGGGCAGCGGCCACTTGGTCGTTTCCCCTCTATCTTGCCAAGCATTATCAGCTTGTCAAGGCTGTCAGGCTGCCTTCGCACTATATGACCAAAATAACGAAGGACACGCTGGTAGCAAATACTTGACAATCTCGTTTTTATGTGCAGTTGTTGCAGGATCGAGACATTGGTTCTCTTGGCCGTCCACGGTATGCGCAGCATTCTTCGCCAGCACCACATCTCGAACGTGTCGATCTTCTTCCTCTCCAGTGAGCGAATTGTCCAGGATTTCGAGTCTTGATAATATGATGATAATAAATTGATGATCCCAAAGCCATCACGATTTCGTCTTGGCTTACTTCTGGTAGTTCTTCTGTGAAGGGGGCTAAAGTGGCTCTAGAATTCCTAAAAAGTTTCATTATTTAAATACGGGTATATATTAAATAAATGTGTATATATTTCAATTGAAATATGTTTTATATATTATAGTCCTTATATTATAATACTGTTGTTCAATCAAAATCAGCTCTTTATAATATTAATATAACAAAACGTATTACTTGATCAAAAGCCAGCTATACCAGAATATTTGTATAATGTTACCCGAACCTTAACGCCCCAACTAATTTTGACAAATGAGTTGACATTAGATTTATAGTAGTGTCGAGAATGTCAAAGGCTATGACGTCACCATAAATTTAAATTGGTGAACGACGGCCGCTACATATTGTAACTTATGAATATAGTTTATTCGTAAGTAACATTTAATAGCTGCTATAAATAAATAGTAATATTTTATTTGATTATTATAAGGCAATATAAACAAATAGCATGGCACTTTTATTAGGTCTATAATGAAACTCAACAGACTTTTTCAACTAGGCCCACTCATTAATTTTAATCATATATTTAAAAAAAACTTTTTTAACAAAATATTAAATTCAGTACATTACCCAATACGAGATTATATAACTAAAAAAAATGGGACGGTATTTTTATGCAATATATGTATAGAAACTTAATTGCATTTAATGAACACATCTATGTAACTTAACTTTTGGTAAGAGTAACCGCTGTTACTTGTGGTCTTCTTAGTAGAAACTATTTTCCAAAGAAATGGTAAATAAGACGACAATATGACGTGATTACACAGACATTAGTCTCAGGACTCTCCGAGGTTCAATAACGTAACCATATCTATTCCATCCTAGCACCGTGTTATTACCGAAACATTATCAACAGAAAAATCTAATGAATTTTAGTAGGCCGTCTCAGAATTTAAGGCCAAGCAGGCTAGCCACTAGCTAGACAAATAAAGCAATTTCGATTTGATTGATCGGGTTAATTTGTGATAAATTTCTAACATCAATTTTTTAACTACTTTTCTAAATAAAATTTGCAAGAATCGATTGCCATTTTAGATTGGCTCAATAAATTCTTCCAATAATCTCGTTAATCAACATAATTGGAACAATCATTAGTCAAGCGTCAAGTTCGACTTATCCTCTTCGCTTCAACAACTGCGATACTGGTTTGGTAATTAACTTTATTAACACCTATTAGCACTGACTTGCTTTTTTGTAAATTAGTTCTAAAGTAAGAAAGTAAATGGCTTATAATTTGCTGTAGGTATTTTAAGAAATACGAAATTCAATAATTTCAACTTCACTGATAATTAATATTTTTCAATAGTGACTGTGAGTGCTTAGAATAGATAAATAGTATCCTGTGTCACTATTAATCAACTGTATATGCATTAGACAAAACCAATGTCCAGTGTTACTGTGTTTTTTGCACAATAATTATATTCTCGTAATATGTATATATATATTTTTTATATTTGCAAGGAAGGCAAATGACTCTCCACCTGATGGTAAGTGGTAGTAGAGTCCAAACGCGACGATGGCCAGTACAGTTGGGAAAAAGGTTCTGTACTAGCCGCCTTCGCCTTGCCGGCCCGCAAGATGCCTCTTCGCGCCTCTTTTGAAGGAACCCGCGTAAGAGGAGGTTATTTTCAATAGTAGCGATATTGGAGCATTCTGTCCAAGTTTCGTTCGAGTGCGGTCAATTTTAAAGAACGGACATGGGTTGCGAGGTCGTCTTCTAGGAACATTAATATTAAATCTACTCAACAGGCTATCGTCATTTATTTTTCATTAAATACTTTATAAAGCAATTTCATGTCTAGTAGAGATCTTTGAATCCCCACTGGACTTATTAAAAAAAATCTAGTTTGTTTTTGTAGGACTCTAAATGATTTGAAGCTTTAAAATGAAAGACCAAATGTTTAACGAGTCTCTTTTAAACACGTCCTATTTTCTCAATATGGATCTTTATTCTTTTATAAAAAGCTCTTAAAATATATTTATACCTTTAAATATAACCTTATTGATAAGTATACTATTTATGTTTTATATATAAACACCATCATTCACATCTATAGCACAGTATCGACGTTTCAAATAGTATAAGTTTATTCTACCCCGTTTATAATAAAAACTAAACAAATAACAACAATTTTCAATGTTCTCGTAATAATATACTCCTACAGGTAATTACTCCTATAGAATCCACCTCCTACACTATAAAGGAGGTTGAAACATGATCTCACTCCCACACAGTATAATAATAAATATATTGGAATTAAATAAAGTGATTCTACATTTTTTTTTGTTATGTAAAAAAGGTGATATATATTAATTTAATAATAATTAAAATGATCATTCTAAGTTTTGTTTTCGTTTTTTTTTTTGTAATATTATATGGAATTTATAATAAAATCCCGTCGTACTTTCTCATTCACTAAATAAACTTCAAAATGATAAAAAAAAATCGCAAAAAGAAACATGGAATTTGATTGCCCAATCTCGCGTGTATACTAGTTTTTAAATAACTTATTCCAATTTCTATTCCTTTGTTTTTTAAGGTACTTCTTGAAAGAAGGGAGTTTCTTCTCAATTCTAAACCCAAACTGGTAGAAATTCAAGGCACAAAAACACCCATAAAATTATATTCGTATAAAGAATTTTGATTTAGCTGATTGTCATTTTCAGGATCTCCACGATTAATTATATCATGTATTAAAATTATGTTATTACTGATATAAAAAATACGAGGAAGTGGGCCATATTATATAATATAGTTTTTCATCTACCCATAGACATCAATACTAGTATTATTTTACAACCGTTGGTAATACTTTTACAACCGTGTGTGATCTAAGTTGATATTTGTTTCATAAAAACCTATAAACTAAAACTTATATACGAAGGCAAAGGCTTAGAAATTGTTCTATTGTTGTGATTTGTAAATCGACATGAAATAGAGTAATATTCGAAACAATATGCTCATTTCTTTATAATATCAACTGTCATAATTAAGTAAGTAAAAAATCAGCAGAGTATGATGAAAATCAATCGGGTTTGAACTTATGGTCTGAAACACCAGGAGTAAGAATTATTGGTAGGAAAACCGTCGGGAAGTCACGATAGTATGCGCAAACGATCCCGTGACGAAAGAAGAGACGGTGAAGGTACCGCTGGAGTTTTAATGGGTATTCCGGTGCACTGGACGTTCTAGACCCCGGCGAGGCCATCTCACGCCCCACTTAATGCGGGAAAAATGCGTAAATGCGCTTTTCCAGCGAGATAAAAAATAAATTCTTACTCCTTGTAAGAAGTATTGTCAACAAATTAATCGAAAACTAGGTGATCGTAACAGACACTGAGTGTATTTCTCAAGCAAGGCGGATCATTGTCGTTTGTTTTTATATAATAAAAACACAGCAAAACCCCGTGTAAAAGTTAGTTACGATTACAATAAAGTCACTTGATTCAGATATGTCATAAAATGGTCTTAACGAAATAGTGTAACAGCGAAAACGAATAAAAAGTCGACAATCAAGTATTATGATGTCACATAATTCTGCTTACTCGGGGACAACGGCTACTATTGTCCGTTGTTCTTTGACCCATTTGAGGCTTATCGCGAAACTTTCTGTATTAAGATTTTATTGTTTCGTTTTATAGACATATTTAGTAAAAATTATTGTCACATTCGTGTTGCAATGAATTTGTTATTTCTATTTGTGAGCCATAAAATCAGAAGGGTCGTTTGCGGATGACGTAGTGTCCGAACGCTCGAGGGCTCTCGAAAAATGTTTAATTTTGTTCAATATTTATTTGAATAACAATATTATGACCTGTTTATTTAGAACATAAAATAGAATATAACTTGATATTTTGAATTAAGTTTTAAAAGCTAAAAAACGTCGATTTTAAATTTGGAACCCTCGTTTTAGAAGTGGTTCCTAATCCCAATGTGATTGTTGTTACACATGTCTTAATTTCGTTATTTTTATATCTGTCTCTATCAGTATAATTTGATTATCATTATATTTTTATTAACTATTACTGGTCACAATTTAATTACTATTTACCAATCATTAACAAATAAATTGACATTTCCAAAAAAAAAAGTTTTGAATAAATTTTACCAACTAGTAGAAAAATCTTAATAAACCCTATTAAAAATAATCTCGTAGAATATGTGAGTAATCCTCCTATTAAATTTAGACGCCAAATCCTATGAAAATCGTAGTTGCATTAGCAGCAACAAGGCAGGAATGATGAAAGAATCTTAATAAGTTTCACTACAAATTTCCTTTGCGATTTTTATCTTTAAAACTGTTACTTACTAAAAAAGAAAAAGAAAAGACTATGTAGAAAATGTTTTTACTCTTTTATAGTTATTTGATAAAAACTGTTTGTAATATTTACGAAACCATTATTTTAATCTATACAAATAAAACAACTGTTTAAGGGACGTGTCTGGCCATAAATGTCGTAAAAGTTGTTAGCGATATAGAGGCTATGAACACAATCAACTGAAGTATAATATATTTCCCTTTCTAGAACAATCATTGTTCGAATTCTAAATGGAATCAGATTTCGAATTAGAATTTATAATACTTATCATATCTAATAAAGTATAATGCTAACATTTATATTGACACAATTTTCTTTCCTAGGGAAAAATAACCTCTAATTCACGACGATTCGTTCCTTGAACTAGATCTCAGCCGGTATATTTTGTTGGTGTCAAATAAATTGTCCTCCGTTCTATTAGCAATGCTAAGATAAATCGTTAGCAGAATGTGGTTAAGAGTTGCTAACACGAACGGCTATTCTGAACGTTTTAGTGGAAATATATTCTTAAATGGGCTATTTACGGACGTATTTACTTTGCTTGGACGAAATGTATTTATAAAAAGATTGAAGTTGAAGTTGGCGATAATTTGTTTTAGGGATCGTGGGATAAATTTTAGTTGTTTTGAATCTACTATAAAGCAGTTTAAAGGTACATTACACTACAATAATATCGTGGGAATAAGCACGTGGACTAGGTTAAGACCTACTTACACTAAAAAATTAAGAAGAGAGTTTGTAGAATTCCACCGTGCCCTTTTAGGGCTGGCTTTCATCCGACATATGTAAGTCGTTACATTGTTTTCTTTCATTGTTGAGCACGAGATAAGTCATAAGTGTAACCAATTCAGCTTGCTTGCCCGAATTGAAACCCAATTTGCACCATCTCGGCCCAAGGTAGGGGCTATCGAAATGTAATAAACAATTCGTTCATTGATATATCAAATATTGATGGAAAGCGGAAAACCAATAACCATCGCCGTTTTTATAATAACGTCGTATGCCACAAATATCTGATTCAGTGCGTTGATTTATTGTATTACGCGAAAATAATATCGGACGTAAAATTATTATTTTTATCAGTACATTTTATACACGTACAGGAAATGATTTTTACTTATTTATATATATATATTAATTGTATATAAATTATAATAATTTTAATTTATAGTATATATCATTATCCCTTCTAATAATGTATACTTTTAGCAAGGCAAGCAAAATTCGTCTAATGATAAGTGGTTCTTCACTGTTAATCATACTGGCTTTGCTTCTTAATTTTCCGTCAATTAGCCACTTTGGTGTTTTATATCGTAAGTCTTTGTCATAACACTGGCATTTACCCTACAAGTCGGATAATAACAATGCAAATTATAACTTTTTGGTGGTAAGTGGTATATAGTGTAAACTACAAAATCGAGTGATAAAACTTTACCTATGTTTTATATCACAGTGTTAACTAGTCGTATGTTGTTAAAGCTTGAGTATGAAAAAACAGTGAATTCCATGACATTTTCTTATAGCCTGTTTTCTCAGTTCTTTAGGTAGGTATCTACCTGTAATAATAGTCGGTCTACTCATCTATAAAAAATACTTTACCAAAAAGTATTACCATTTGACATGAAGTATCATATTATCACGCTAATATCTAAAAACTCTTAAAAGTTAACGCCGCTATAGCAAATCTTGTATTCGCACAGCAAACAAATCCTTTACAAACAAGATGATGAAAGAAATAAAAATTCTCTTATTTAACCTTTAGAGGTATTTTCAAGTTGGAACCCGGACTAAGTAAATCCGAAGAATAGCAGAGCTCATTTCAAATATTAAAAAGCTGAATCCGTCGTCGGGTTACTTGGAGAGAAAACAAGAAATGAAGATGCCCAACTTTCTTCTCGACAGACTAGCTTCCTACTAGGTTTCGATATTAAAATTAAAACTTTTAGTTAAGGTTATTTTTGCACTAAATATAAACTATACAGTCGTTCAAAAGAAGAACATATTTTCTTTATATTTAAGGCTGTTTGTGTTACTCGATTAAAATAACTTTGATTTTGTGTTAATATATATAATAATAACATAACATAGTCATAGCAGTATATATATATACACTATGATATGTGCAGACATTTCTTACATAAACGGGTTCATCGATGATTGATATATGATCTGCTTTTTTAGATTGCTAGCAGTTATCGTTTGTTTTTTTTTTTAAATAATCAAAGCTTTAAACCATCAACTATATATAAAATATCTTTAACTCGAAATAAACTTTTGTAAACGGTATTCGATTCAAAATTTGAAGTGCTTCACAATTAATTCAAAACTCAGAAGTAATCATATATACCAAATATAATTTAGCCCAGTTTTATAAAATATGAGACCGAACACGAACTCCTCTCATCTTTCAGCGAACTCAAATAACTTCGCTTAAAAAAATATCCAAGGCCCTATGGAAAAGTTGAATTCCTTCCCCGAAGCTAATGCCCATAATCTTGGCAACTTTTAATAGGACAGGCCAAAATTTGATGGCTATTATTCAAAAAAAATATACGTTCGGGGTTGTCCATCCATCTGGAGACTTAATTCAGATTATGTCGACAGTTTTTTTGCGAATAAAAATCGTTTCCACTTTAAGACACCTTTAAAGTATTAAGAGAGTATTCGATTTGGTAAACTTATTATAATTAGCTTTTGTTTTTTTAATAAGTCACAAGGATTTCAAATTAAATTAGAGCTCTAGCTAATTAGGTGGTAACGATGGAAGCTTGTATATATGTATATATACAAGCTTGCAAATTTTTGATAGAAATGAGGGATCATATTAGACAACAAAAAAACATGCTGTTTATTTGTCTTGCCCTCATGAAACAATGCTACTCATAGTAATAATCACCAGAAAAGCCATTAGAGAAAGTAACAAGATTGTTAAATGCACAAGTATTATCGAGTACAGTTAGCGTAAATAAAAGGAGCTCAAGGGAAACATAATGGGATCCACAGTTGACATGTGACAGGCACAAAGACACTTGACCCCGCTGTAATAACACTTAAGGTCTTAGTCCACTTGACAGACAGAACTAAGAGTGGAATATCGCTCGATATATCTGTTTTTTTTAGAAATGTAGACGAGACAATCCAATATTTACGTTTCAAAAGTGTTTAATTCGATTCAAGGAGTTTGTTTTTTAAACTAAAATTATATTTTGACTGTTGTAGTTTCTATACTTTATCTATATTTGAATCATTTTTATTTGAATGAAAAAAAATATAAATTAAATTTTTAATTTTATTTCATTATTAATAATGAAATGAAAATTGAAAACTGCTGCTCAACTAAAATCTTAGATCGAAAATTAAAGACACTATGTATAAATATTACATTATAGAAAAAGCATTCTACATCCTGTGGTCATTCAGACTTACTTCTCCTCCTCCTCTCCCGTTCCTCCCCTGAAACTTGATCTCGGACGCTCTCAGATAAGTAGGTGGGGAAAACACGCAATATCAATCTATGAAATGGAATAAGGTTTTAGTTGAACAGATAGAGCAAAGAGTAATAATAGATTAGGAAAAGATCGTTCATTAACATCGAATATATTACAAATAATTGTGTACTGTAGTTTCTATCTTTTATCAATGAGTATTTCATATGACGCTCTAGGGTTGACTAAAATTTATAAAATAATAAAATAAATTTCGCTTCGTGTGAGGTTAATCTAACTTCGTAAAAACCGTAGTTTTAAAGTGATTGTGCCTTTTTGTAAATATTTATTTGAAGCATTGAAATTAACTTGAAATCGTATTGTTGTTTTGATTTATGTCGGTAACAACCAGATTTTTATAAATGTTTCCGGCAGCTGATGTGAAATACCGAAATTGATCGTTGTTAAGAAAATCAAACTAAATTTGAATGAAATAAATATAACCATAGCGTTGTCATAATTTTCTACGCTATGCACTCACAGGGATATTACTAGTCATATACAGAGATAATTATATACACATCGTATAAACTAGACTATACTGATTGAATATACATAAAAAAGTTTGAATATTTTAATGTTGTAATTTAACCATATTATTGATATGAAGGTAATCTCATTTATAAGAAAATGTCAAATTACTACGCAATTCTACATAATAATATGTTGTAACGCGTTCGAAACGAGAGATGGAAAATAATTCTATTTTGTAAATTTTTACATTAAAATATTTCTCCTAATAAGAAATATTGGGTTTCATACACACATCAAAATAAATCATATCAGAAAATACTAAAATCGAAAAACCCAAATTCTGAACAAATAAATATATATATTTCAATATAAATTCAATATTCATAAAAACAATAACACAAAATTTAATAAATTATCGTTTTAAAAACAAAATTACTGTTGAATATGTAATATAAATATGATATGATAAATAAAAAAAAAATTAAAACAATTTACAATCGTCAACCATTATTTCACTGAAGAAATGATATAACTTTCTTTTTTAATATAATAGTAAAATTTAATTGCCATTCCAAATTTAATTTAATCGAGAAAATCTGTATTACGACAAATGAATTTTAGGCTTATCATCTACGAAAAGACATCATCATAATTTTAGACCGAAGATAAAAATGTGTAGCATGTGAATGACAGAAATGAAAGTTACATAACCTTGAATAAAGAGAGACAGAAAGAGAAAGAGAGATAATTGAATATTGCCCGAGAATACACTTGTATAAATCTTGGACAGATAAATAATGTTTATATTGAAAATTATGTTCAACTTAACTATGTACTTTCTCGAACCAGTGTACAACACTAGTGCAATATTTTACGGTTAAGATTTATCGCGTCGGATAGTGATAAGAATCCAGTGTTAGGTGAACCTAATTACGTCGTAACTGACGACGAGAATGTCCTTATTCAACACTTAGCGACTGCCGATGACGCGTGAAATTAATTTTTTCGCTGATTTATTTTAAGATTACAAAGGATTTTTTATAAAGTGCGGCATTGCACGGGCTTAAATATAAAATGGGTGTCTTTAGAATTTATCCCTTAGAGTTTTTACATCGTTTTAATTAGACCGTTCATAGGTAATATTGTACTTACAGTTATTTCGTTTTAATTAGAAAATTTGAATGTTAAAAAATTTAAAGGCTATTCTTGGAATTAGTTTAATTTGATCTTTACTTATAATACTTCGTCTTCTATTATTATATTAAAGCATTCTATTAGAATTAATGCGTTTTTGATGAATTGCTATGTTAATTTAGATTTTTTAAGTAATAATAGTTATCAAGTTATTTGAGATATCTTGAACTAAGAAAAACAAACGTTAAATCAATAACACCGTCATTTCAAAGTCTAAGTGTCAAAGAAACCTTAGGATCAATTTATGGAGCCATTTCCTGCGAATCTCATCCAGCGTCAAATTTTTCGCCATCCATCTACACTCGACATACAGCTACGAGTGAGTTAGAATTTTTCAACACGCTTTTATTGGCTCCCGACACCCGTTGAACTGTTTCCACTTTATTTTTTTTACTGGCTATTGCAAAATAAGTGTTATAGGTTACGAAACTGAATAAAAAAACCTGACATTTTTATACTCCATCCATTTTGGAGGGTCGAATTTTTTGTACATTTTACGGCACAATTTACGGAACAGATATATATTTTTTCGACTTGAAACTAAATTTTCGCCTGTGATTTCCGCGTCAACAATAGTTATCGAGTTGTGCTAGAAAATCCTATTACAATTAAACCATATAGTAAGTTGTTTGATTTTGATATAAAATTCTAGGTTTAATCATAACTCGCAAATTAAATCAGATTATCTAAATATAATAATAATAATAATATCCTGGGACATTTACACACGGCCATCTAATCCCAAATTAAGCAGAACTTGTGCTATGGAAACCAGACAAATAATACTGAGACATATACTACTTTTTTTGTAAATACTTACTCATATAGATAATTACACCCAGACTTAGGAAAAACACACATGTTCATGCACACAAATGTCTGTCCTGGATGGGAATCGAACCCACAACTTCGGCATGAAAGGCATGAAAGTATTTATTACAAACCAAACCAACCGGCTCGTCAAATATATTATATAGAATTGTCTTTTGTTTAATTTATTTGTTACTAATACAGTTTATTATGTTAACATACTTGGGTAATTTTGCATCGAAAAACAATTCATTGTAAGACCATAATATGGAAATCTGATAAACATAGAACCTTCACTTCCGCAGTCGGTAAGCCATAACCCATTAAGATAACAAGCCATGCTCATTATGAGATTAACGTTATACATTATCATATAAATGATTTCCGTTTCAGTTGAAATTGGAAATTTGAATTAAAAACATTCGCTTATCGAGAGCTTACTGATTAATTGGTATTAATTTCTCATTAATAGGTATTATGATTTAGTTTCATATATTTTATCATAATACTTATTCTAATATTCATGATTTATTAGTATTAATGAATTTGATTTTGATAATGGCTACAAATATTTTTATTCAAATAAGATTATATATATTAAAACTTAATTTAAATTATGATAAAAATTGTAATTCATACTTTGAATAAAAATAATTTACGTAAATTATTAATCTACTAATGACTGACTGATTTTGATTCATAACATTGTAAGTAATATGTAGGAATTGATGACCTAAGCAACTAACTGCGCACCAGATATTATAGTGCACAAGTAGACTTACTTCGCAAACGCATTCTATTATAGTATGATGTCATGGTAATCTAATCCGGCTTTCTAATATAGAATGAGATACGGGACGGGCACGGAGGTGTAACATTAACGATTTCTTTACAACGAGCTGCTACTGAAAGTTTTATTGGCTCTACCCATAATTCGAATATTGGACCTCGTGATTGGTACAAGCTAACCAATAACATGGTTATCACGCTTACCAGCCAATTTAAAAGAAACTCGGCAAGAAATTACGAAACTTATAAGGTCTATTTTTGAGAAGTAAAAGGTAAAAAATAAAAAGTTAGTTTATCTTCGGAGAGTGGGAAGATAGACGAGCAAATAGGCCACTCGATGGCCCGATATCCCTTGCTCGCAGACATTGAGATTGTAATAGGCAATAACCGTATCTTACATTGATGATGGCAACCTTAGTTCTTATGTAAGTAGCATATATAGTTTCTGTCATTACATCGTTTTCATTTTAAAATACCAATTTGTTTTAATTATTGTAGGCAGATATACTATTAAATGGTCGAAGATGATCATCTTCGTTCGTAAACTCTGGTAAAGCTGTTGCTTTATACACCACTCCCCTGATCAATCCGCTGATTGACGGTGTAAGGAGTGGTTTATACTGACTATAAGATCTAAAATGTCATAAAGTAGTATACAGCAATAGCTGATAATATTGATGTTTGGTGAGAGAATGACCATAATTATAAATGTGTGGATAAAGCTGTCCTCGTGAGATCATTTATAATTATGGTCATATCCACACATTTATAATTTATATATTTTTTATATTTGAGGAGTGTACTTATTCTGATAACCTTAATTGCTATATAGCAAGCAATATTACTTTAGGGTGGTTGAGTTTCACCAAGCTGTCATGTAAAATTCTCTTTTTTTCTTTTCTCCTTTGTATCTCACATAACACTTTTCCTACCATGGTTTTGATCTGAATCCAAACATACGTCTACACCTGAGATCTGAATTTGCAATGGTAATAAACTCAGGCTGCATATTAGCCATACACTATAGCGAGTCCTGTCCCTGTGATTTCCATCAATCTTAGTCGATAGCTATATTTAAATAAAAAGTTAAAAAATACTATTTACCCACTTGATTATATATATTTACGTTATTTTTATTTTATATTATCACTATAA
The DNA here is from genome assembly GCA_905147175.2 of Nymphalis urticae. Lineage (NCBI taxonomy): Eukaryota > Metazoa > Arthropoda > Insecta > Lepidoptera > Nymphalidae > Nymphalis > Nymphalis urticae. The sequence goes on along the minus strand of LR989998.1, from coordinate 8,769,900 downwards.
TATTCTGTTATCATTTTATTAACACCCATTACATTAACAAATTATTATTTTTTTGAAATTGCACTACCTTGTCTCTTATTTTTTTCTGCATACCCTGTGCTATATATACAATATAATATGTTTGTGTGCAATATAGTTTGTCAAATAAATAAAATATACCTTTCACGCATTGCTACATGTCAAAGCTTAACGAATTATCCCTAAACTATTTCTTATTCACTCACCCAATAAGGACTTTCGATATGCTAACAAGGTTGACAATCCCTCGCAACTAGTAAATTGAATAAAGAAGTTCAAACAAATCCAAATGCTAAGAATCATATAGAACCTTATTTGGCAATTCAAACATACGAGTAATTCTATGCTTAAAACGTACCACAACTTTCCAGTTAAACGAAAGTTACAGTGTTGTATTTGGGTATTCACCACTTACTAAATTTCTGATTAAGTCATCAAGTCATTTACCTAATAGTATATAAAATTTGTTTATCTGCTTTCAATAACACGCTTTATTATAAAAAATACCCACATTGAAACATAAAGTGATTGGTTAACTTAAAACAATTTGTAGATACGTTGCAACCATTTAGTCCCTATTAGAATCGCTGAGGTGGACAGTCTGGGGACCAAGTATTGTCGAATAATTTATGGCTTGCAATCCTCTCAGACATATGGATCCTATATCAAAGGGAATGTTTCATTGAACTAAGATAGATCAATGTGAATTGTCTAACTACTGAAATATTCTCAATATTATAACACAAAATTAGGGGAATTGGATTACAGTGGTTTTCAGCGACAAAACAATGATTTTGATATTGGGAAGTGAAGAGACTATCGTAATAGTATCTAAGCTAATGTGGTAACAGATTCAAAAGCTGCTTAATATCGCATTTAAGATTTGGCCTTCCTATAGCTCCTAATATCTGCTGCATTTACGTACACTAACGTGTTTTTTACCCTGATTGATGTAAATGGTACAACTTTTCATCTTCAACGCTTTAATAAATGAATCTATAGATAAAAGATCCCACCTTTAAACCGCAGGTACACAGTGAACTAGTTAATTCAACGCGTAATCGAATTTCCTGAGCTCGCCTCGCAAATTGCATCCTCGCAGCATGAATTACGTTAAAGGGTTTTGGTTAGCCATTTCTGCGGATAAGTCGGAGCTAAAAACCAAAAATTTTCATGAACGCTTTGAAATTTTTAACGATCAAATTTCTACTGTTTGCTTCGATAACTTTATAAAACTGTGAAATACTCAGCTGTGCTCAGCGAAAATGCAAGCATTGCGTACGAAGTGAAACAAACGGTGATAGTTGTTCCATGTTTTATTAGTGTATTGGAACAGGCGTTGGGCAAAAATGTAATTATGTATTTAATGCAATTTACTCTTTTACCGACTTATTTTTAAACACTATTTATACCGACCGAAAGAGATAAACCAATGTTTAGCCAAACAGACGCTACACCACATTTATAAGTAAAGCGTTTGAGCTTTTACTTTATTTATTTATTGTTTAACGCGATTTATTTAATCGTTATAATATTGAAGTTTTACTATTTTAGAATACGTATTTAAAAACTCAATAATAACTTGTGAATTTCTTGCTTGAGCTTTGAGCTTCCGCTACCAGTTTGCCTAAGTGCTCGTTGGTAGAAATAAATAAGTCAGAACTTCATATAATTTAAGCAGATTTTATTTTTTATGTTGCTCGGATATTGTCCCTATGTTTTGTATATTTTGGTAAAGTCCCCGTTTTATATACACTGAATCATCTGTGCTCTCTTTTATTTATCATATTATTAGTTATAACAGTACAGTAACAGCCTGTGAATGTCCCACTGCTGGGCTAGAACTCCTCTCCATTTTTAAGGAGAAGGTTTAGAACTTATTCCACCACGCTGCTCCAATGCGGGTTGGTGGTATTAGTTTTAAATATAATATAATAATTACTAACAATTTTAGAAGTAGGCTTATATTAAAGTGTAACTCTAAGCCAGAATGTTCCATATAAGTCGTACATGTCGCGTTTCGTTCATTGAAATAATAAAATTAAAATAAAGCGACAAAAATCTGTTTTTTGCCAATGTTTTTTCATCCGACAAAGTTTGAGTTTGTTAAATGAAAAATACTCTTTCTGTATGTTTTACGACGAAGTTAAGCGAAACATTTCGAAATAAAAAAAACGAGTATACAAAAATTACCTTTGTCGTATATATTTTTGGAACTTGTTACACAAAAATAACAACTTCGCCATTTAAGTTGCTTTCCTTAATCGAATCGGAGTAATTTTTTTTTTTTGAGTATTGAGTTTGCTAACAAATTGTTTTTTATGTACTATTATCATTTTATTGCCTTGTAAGAAGCGTTTTAGATTTAAACGATTAAGAAGCGTTTTAGATTTAAACGATTATTTGAATTACCGACGGGTAAACGCTTTCTGTTGGGGAAGAAACATACAAGAGCATACAAGAATTGAAACAAATAATATGTAGCGGATACAAACAGCATAAAATAATAAGCGTTAGAGGTTAGGTATACCTATTTATTGCCTTCCTGTATGACGTATTAATTTCATAATACATCTACTCGAAAAGGATTAACATATTATATTTTTATGATTATAGTCATATTGTCTTCTTCATAAGATTGTTATTACCTACAATAATCACATATTGAATATTGTGATATTTTTTTATGTAAGTACATAAGGCATATACTTAACAGTGGAATTTTATGAGCTGCTACTTTTAGCGTTTATCGATTCACAAAACCATTTACAGAGAGGAAATATGATCATAGAAGAAAATTGATTCCTTATTAGACTAATTTCGATGGAACAATAAGCTAGATGATTAATTCAAAGTGTTTAAATAAATATGAAAAATGTAATTTAATAAAAGAAACCCGATGCGACCGTGTTCTCATCGTGGCTTAGAGTTAGGGCAATACAAGTAAATCAACGTGCATGTAATTAAATAACACGGCTTTTCAGCTTGGGGGTTATAAATTTTTTCCTCTTACAAGGTCCGACAGGAAAAATGTTGAATTATGTGTATGGAGGAGTATAATAATGGCGAAAGTTAATCGTTAGGTCCCCAGGACCCCGGGGAGCGATACGGGTTAAGCTACACGCGAAAAGTTGACGGGTCACGGTAGTTTGTGTTTGTTTGTTGGAAAACATATTAAAAATTGTGTTCGGATATATTTGAAGACAGTTCTGAGTTTGTATTAGGATAGTAATACTTTCTGTAAGTAAGCCTGTGTGTTTTATGATCAAAATATTTAGTGTTAATGTTATTTTTGACTGTCAACGTTTTTCAGTTAAAAAACATGTGACAAATGTATAATACAAATATATTATGAGAATAAAATATAAAAAGACAAAAATAATACATCAGAACCAAAATAAACGCGTTTTTTAAAATTATATTATATAAATTTAAAAAAGAATTTAACACTAAGTACAATTTTTAGATTAAAATTAAAATATCATACATTTAAAAGTAGCTTAAACTTAATTTTAGGAAAGACAAAGCAAACGAAGTTTTAAGACCCTAATGCGAGGAAATACTAAAAACAAAAACGCAGCGGAAATTTAAACGTGCTAACATCGTAAGCGCATTACTGCGCAATTGTACTCATAACCAACTAGCATGCAACCATTATCATGCTTTGCTTCTAAATTATCATGCTCAGCTCACGAACTGAGCATATAAACATAAAATGGAACGATTTTCAAATTTCATGTTAACACATTTTTAGAAGTAGCATGATTTAAATTACTTATAATAAAAAATATAATAATATTAGGCGTAATAGTCTTATTGCTCTAGTGATGACAGGCTGGTGCATTTTTCGCCCAGAGGAACGGAATTGTGATGTGATTCAACGGGCAACTGCTGCTTCCATTCTAGCCACCAGTCCATGCGATCATGATATGTATAGTAGCTATATTTAGTATGCTAGTAGCTATAGCTATATTTAATTTATTTATATTTATTTGATGGCTTAGTGTTCTTATTATTATAAATTATTTTTATATTAAGGCCAAAAATAATTTAAAACAGGTGTGTTCAATTTAATGTTTCATTAAGAATTCACTTAAAATGACTAATTCGACTGATTTTGATAGTTAGATATTTTGATAGTTTATTATTTCATACTTTTGACGTTTCGTTGACGTTTATATAGTCTATATTTACTCCCGTTTTTAGATAAAGCTTACGGGTGTAATGTAAACGTGAATAATGGCAACACTATAAAAGTCGTACTAAAACTTATTGCCTGATTTATAAATCTCTTAAAGATTTATCGAAAAAAACTACTCACAAAAAAAGGTTACATAAATAATTCAAATTACAAACCTTTGCGATTTGGTACAGTATCTTAGTACCGTGAAAAAATTACAAGATTAGGAGTCATGTTTTATTTCAAACTATCAAAATATAAATATACTTCATTCAAGTCGTCTTTTAAAATCACTTTTAAAGTATTATATGTATTATATAATCCTGTAATTATATATAAAAAAAGAATTTCGATGATTATCTTTGGCATATTTACATAAATAAATTTCAAGTACTAATTAATGACTCATACAACCATAAGCTTCATACAAATAAACACAACTTAACACTATTTCAAGTTCTTAAATTCGCAAGTAGTGTAGGAAAAATAACACAATCAAAATAAAACTCAAAACAAATATACGGACTCAAAGGTCTGTGTACATACACAAGTTAGGTTTAAATTCGCGTAATCATATCACATTCGATGTATGTACTGTTATTTACTTTGTAGTAGGTCTTACAGGCTTGTCTGGGTACAAATTCAACACATATTCAGCATTTCGTAGTATCGTTGTGTTCCGGCTTGAGTAGTGAGTAAAGGGTCATTGGCGATCTAAGTACGGTAACAGCCTGTAAATGTCCCACTGCTGGGCTAAGGCCTCTTCTCCCTTTTTTGAGGAGAAGGCTTTGGAGCTTATTCCAACACGCTGCACCAATGCGGATTGGTGGAATACACATGTGGCAGAATTTCAGTGAAATTAGACACATGCAGGTTTCCTCACGATGTTTTCCTTCACCGAAAAGCACGAGATGAATTATAATCACAAATTAGGCACATGAAAAACTTCAGTGGTGCTTGCCCGGGTTTGAACCCACGATCATCAGTTTAAGATTCACGCGTTCTTACCACTGGGCCATCTCGGCTTCTAATTTCTTCTTCTCGGCGATCTAAGTAATAGTTAAAATTTCTAACAGCACCAATTTTTATGGGCTTATCATTAGGTGGTCCATTTGCCAAGAGTTTTTTTAAAATATATATCGCTACTATAACAGCATTGTTATCACCTCGCCATGAATATAATTGTAAATGAGCAAACTTTAGTATTTACTCAAATACTGCATTTTAGTAAAGGGATGATGAACTTATTTAAACTTTATCTTTTGTAAGATCTCTTGTACGGAAGTTTTATGACCTGGATGCAAGATGTTTTAATAGGCATTCCTCCATGAGAGTATTAGAATTACACGTGTTCGTGGCTTAGCAATACTTTCGTTTTAATGCTACTGTTTCTTGTCCTATTCAATGTTTATTATTATATTTATATACTATATCATCAGTTATTTATTTTATTTATTTAAACTAGTCTACACTTTTCATTTATCTGTTCATTTTGGTTTCTCGAATGATCTGAGTCAACAGAGACGATCGTGTGTTCAGTAGTTAACGAGCATTTCGATATTGTGTTTGTTTAATATTCGTTGCAAGTTAGTTTTGTATGTATTTCAGCGTACAAAGTAATCGTCGTCGCGTTATCTCAGTGCACACGTACTGTGAAACTCCTTTAATTTTCTTGAGAATTAAAGTAAATTGGCTTCGTACAGTTTTCGTTAAATTCTAAATCCGAATTAAACTCTTTGTTTTAATTTTAATATTTCAGTATCCACCTTTTGAATAAAGATTATTTATTAATATTATTTAGGTTATATGTTGTATATATATGTTGAACTGCCTCGTTGATCTAGTGGCTAGATGTAAGTCCGCAGAACCGAGGTCCTGGGTTCGGACTGGGGTCGGGACAATAAAAAGTTATTGAGTTTTTGAGTCTGGATGTTGGTAGTGTGTATACTCCCGTGCTTCGGAAAGCACGTAAAGCCGTTTTTCCTACGCCTGAACTCTTTCCGGTCGTTTCGGATTGCCGTCCAATTGGATTATAAGAGTAAGGGAAAAGAGGGTGCACCTGAGTTTGCGCACACACATGTGCATTATAATATGTCATGCGCAATTGCCTAATCTCTCTTTAGATTGGTTGCCGTGGCCGAAATCGGTCTGGAGGACCTTATTATAATAGTAAAAGAACCGAGAGGATAGAGTGGTTAGAACAAATGGTTCTTCACCAAAGGTTGCAGAGTAAAATCCGGACATGAACCTTGATTTATATTAATAATTTATCGAGTGCTACGCGATTATGGAAAACATTGTTAACAAATCTATTTGTATCAAATGTAATTTTGACAGATTTACTAATCTGTAATGAACTTATACGAATTACATTACGTTGCGGAAAAAGCACTAAGGCTTCTTAAGCTGGAGAAGATCCCAGAAGTTTAATGCTATCTTGCAATATACATTTCTTATGAGTAAATTTATTTTACTACATGAAGATTTAATCAGGGTTCCATATTCAATATTAATATGATATGTTATTCGATTTCATCTTTGTTTCTTAAAAAATTCTCAATCTAACGTCTCAATAGATATAAGAAACATAAAACGATACAGGGCTCTCTGAAAAGGCATCCGATGAATATTTCAAAGGTTTCTGACATCAGAAGGCGGCTCTTGAGCGTGTGCCGCCATTTATATATACGATATTTTCATTTTTTTCTATTTCTGATGGTGTTATTGACATAAATTGAACTTAAGGGCAAGTGAGTGCTAATAAAAGGGCCGTGTGCTTCTCAAATGTGACTATCTTTTATATAGTTACTCTTATCGTTATTGTTGAATGTATTCGAGGTAAGAATATATCAAGTGAATTTCCTTATAACGTTATATTAAAAAAAGTTATATCTTCGTACAATATGTAAGTTTCATTTTCAATTTCTGATTTTACTTTATGCGTAAATTCTTTACCTTTTTTATTTTATTCAAAAAATATTGAAATTAGTATTAACATTATAACGCTCATATAATTTATAAAGAGCTCGGCTTTTCGTGATAACTGATGGTCAGTTATCACGAAAAGCCGAGCTACCTACCTAATTTTAATTTAAAAAACTTATTTCATGAATCGAATTAATTTTATCGAAAAAAATTGCAACGCTAATAGAAATAACTTAATTCACCAAGTTGTGGATCAACATATTGTGTCTAAAACGAAGCACGAAGATATAAATAAACCTTCTGTTCTGACAGTTAATACACTAGGAAAACTTAGTGAAAGCTCGCTAACGCTATTTATTATTTACATAGCGAAACAGGTGTTTCAGTTTCTTTTCAGCCTTAAGCGATTAATTATTTTTTACGACTTAATTCGAATTATATTTTCAGTTGGTTAGATCGACATTTACCAAAATAGACTCATTTAAAAACATTTTAATATATCAGTACTAATTATAATATATATAAAATAATTTAGAAGTGAAAACAACATTTAATTTAAAACTAACGATGTTTTCTGATAATTTTGGTGTGATTATTGATTTTGTAATTAAGCACTTAATTTTATTTATAAAATGATATTAAGAAATCAAAAAAATATTTTAATAATAATAATAGTCCTCCAGACGATTGGGTAAAACTTCGACGTTATTAAAAATTTGTACATATTTTTCTGCACATATATATTTAATTGTACTGTTTGCACAGAATTAACCATTATATAAGTTGCAGAAATTACTTAAAATACGGTCAAATCTGTAGACTGTTGATAATTCGGATTTTTATCGTATAATTATAGTCAAAAGTAAATATTGTCAATGATATTTTGGCTTGAATGGCTTTTAAAGACCCGACCGTTGCTAGGCAACGGTTAATCTATACGCATTGAGAGGACTACAGATCTTTCAAGGGTCCATATTAATTATGTTTTGTCCAATTTCACATTTAACAAGACTTGTTTTTTGAACGGCTTTCGTGTCCTCTTTTCATATCTCTTCAGTTAATGAAGGTCATTATTTTGAATCGCTACGAAGTTTAGTGGAAATATATAAAAATATTATTTGATAAATTGGACTCAGCTACAATTTTTAAGTAACTTAGAGATAACATTTTCCTTTACGTTAAAATAAATTTTAATTTGATGTTTAAGTCGACAGACAAATGCACTTCAAGTCTTAATATTTTAACGACAGAAAGTGCTGCTCGAAAAGGAATTTTACGTCGTGTAAATATTCCGATTCTTTTATTTTGAATGAGCATAAAATAATAGTATTTCAAAAAAGTATTTGATACATACAAATCTAGATTATATTTATCCTGCCAAGAGAAAAACGCCTTTAAAAGCAATTCAATACCTTTTATGCCAAACGTGTAATTGAATTTGATGGAAATTGAATAAGGTGTTTATTATAATATTTCGTGTTAAATGAAATCCAGTGTTACAAAATGTTTGTTTATGTTTCTATATAAATCATGAATATTCCTCTAGTTATATATGACATCGTTGTTAATACAAGATTGTAAAAGATCCTATTTTATTAAAAACATTCGAATCAAATACAAATCCCGAGCACTATTATCGCAACCAACTTGATCAACTATTTTTTGTCAAAGCTTATTATGTAAACTATACTTTCAAAATTGCGACACAATTAAATACCATACATGGAATTTTCATGCACAAAAAAAAACTTAATTTATATTAAAGCCACAGTAACTAATAGGTTTACAAAATTCGCCTGACGAAAACACAGTCTTTTTCACAGATAAAATAATATTTAAATTGAAGCAATTCGAACGGTAACAATAATTCTTCGGCACCGCATCTGCAAGCCGCAGTGTATTCCAAGATTGCGAATAAATTCAGCATTGTGTAACGTTATAAGGATAAAACTTGAGACGTATTACTTTATCTCAGCTTAACAAGAGATTGTCTGAATACCGACTATGTTGCTCTATAATCGAACGTCAACAGAGAAGTACAATAAATATGATCGAGAATACTCGCTTTGCTAACACCACTAAAAACATGTTATCAATAGACGGTAGCGTGCTGGTAACGATAAAGGTTTAGGGTTAATTCGAATATGGAAAGAAAACTACCAAATTGACCGAAAGGTTACTCAAAACATACTTTATGAAGTTATGAATAAAAAAATACCTCTTACATATTATTGTTTTAATGATTTAATTTTTATTTTATTTTTGTTTCTATTTATAGAATATTTATCTTTGTATAAAATTTATATATTCATAAGTATCTACTTATGAATATATAAATTTTATTTTGAATATTTTGATATATGAGATCATAATGCTATTCATTAGCGTATGTTAATGTCAAAATTTAGTTATATATTTTGTTACACTATTTTCCTATAAGAAAATGTATGTCTTAGTATTTAATGTTGGCTTCCTAGTTAATATAAAATAAATAAAAAAAAGTATATTAAAGTCAGCTTCACTTTTCTAAAAGGAAGAGATTTGATGCTCGACATGTATGTTTGTTGATATAAAATATTTATTTGTGTGCATTGAGGGTAAGACCGTCTCGAATGCCGTAACAACACTCTCTTATTCTGTTATGCCCGCAGCTCTGTACTGCCTTGTAAGTGCAAAGCACGTATAAAAATTTGTGTGGTCGGGGGACCCCCGTCAAGAACGAAATTTGTTGTAATATTTTTTCAATTAAAAACGTGTTTTGAAATGTAGATTTTTATTGATTATATTACTGTATTTTTGTCACATCAAAAAGCGTAGTCCTCCTTTATTCAACTCTCTCTCTAATTTGTATATTTTATGTTATTTTTTTAAGTTAAGATTAACTTCGTTTTAAAAATATGTTTGTTTATATAATTCTATGTTTATTTATTGCTCTTCCTTAGTTAATAAATCTTTGATTAACCATTAATTTTGATGTTTTACATCCGCTGAGCGTCCCGAGACGGTAATATTTTTTTATTAATAGCTTAACATCTGTAAACTTCCAAGACACATACATTTTTATTATATGATGATTTACCTTTTTTTATAGAATAGGCAGGTGGACGAGCATTTGGGCCACCTGATGGTAAGTGGCTACCAACGCCAATAGAAATTGGCATCGAAAAAAAGGTGAACCATCGCTAACTGGCTCACTCACGCTTTAAACCAGAACACAAAGAATAGAACGACCGGTATATAACATCTGATGAGTATCGGAATACCTGATGGAAGGGTGGTACCTACCCAGGCGAGCTTGCATAAAGTAAAAAGTATTTTGAAAGATATATCTAGATAAAATGAAAAATAATTAAAAGGAATCCAAAAATGTTTGAACGAGTAAAAAATGCAGATAACATCATTAACATTTCCATGATAAAGCGAATTACAGCATTGTGTAAATACAGAAATGAATTTTGGTGGTGAGTCCAATCATGCGTGATCTATTGAGAGGCGTTTACTAAAATGAAATTAATTCTGTTTAATTGGTAAAGTTTAAGTTAGCGCAACTTTACCGCAAAATTAGTGAAAATTTCTCCATCGCACAATAAATTAAGGAACCTCAAACTCAAACACGACGGTGGAATGATTCTAAATAAAAACCTGCCAAGCTATCAAACAATACCGAGGTTAGTAATTTCATTATTCGCAACCATAATTAGACAATTCAATCGAATTGTTCAATTTACAGTATTGTTGAACGTACAAACGTACGTTTTTATGTTTACATTATGAGATATTCGTAGTTATAGCTATAGATTAATGTGGTCACTCTCTAGTAAAGAAGGTTCCTACACTATTAACGTACTATTCCTAACTATTAATCCTGAAAGCCAATGTTTATGTTAATTTAATAAACTATATATAACAGAATATAACAGAAGTATGATGACAAAACCTAATTACAACTTCATTATGTTATGAGGCGTCGAATAACATTAGTGTGAGATCGATGTAAATTTTTACTCTTAATATAATTATGTGACCAGTTATCAGTTCTATTAAATGTATGAGTTTGGTGAAGCACTTAGCTTTTTTCGCGGAAGTCGTACTTAGGCTTTATTTCTGTTTGTAATGTTTTTTCTTAAGGAAATCTGCATGTGTCCAACAAACAGCATTGGAGGAGTATGGTGGAATAAGCTCTGAATAATTTTCTTTACAGCAAAGAAGGCATTAACCTAGCAGTATGACATTTACTGTCCGTTACTTAATTTTTTTTATTTTAATTAAATGTAAATAATAAAATACCTTTAATTAATCTAATGACGTCATAAGAAACATAATAGGGCGAAATTCGTTTTTTTTAGATTTTAAGTTTGTTTATTGTCTTGATATGTATTGAAATTTATATTATAATAAAATAAAGATAATAATTTTCGAATAAAATGTTTAACCCACAACGTGACCTAAGATCAATAAAATCAATACAATACACAATTGAACACGTTTAAAAAAGGCTATCGAGAAGGTATAGAATTTGCAAGTTGATAATGATCTGAAAAATGCAGTATGTCGAAACGGTACCATCAAACGATCATCGTAAACATGAAACCTGCCACTGACATTTGATTGGCACCATCATTGCATGCCAAGTCATCCTGGTCCCGTATCGATACGATGCGAATACGAAAATACCGTTTGAAATAAACGCATTTGATTTAGCCAGCATCAAATTAATAAAGAGAAATTACAAAATATATATTACAATAACTTTTTTTTTCGAAACAAAGTATAGAAATTTTAATCTCATAACAAAAATTTTTATTTGATAAAATATTTTCACTCGAAATTAAATTCATAAAAATAATACATATATAGAAAAAGTGCATGAATTCATATTATATTTTTGTAAATGATTAAAAGCTATTTCTCTTAGTACTCTACAGTTTATTATGCGAACAATATTGTAGAGAAAATTCCCTTTATCTAACGCAAAAAGCGTACGAGAAATTCTGAAAACGTCCCAACGACTTTATTCTTCAGATTTACCTTTGTCCCACCACAATGGAGTCTCACTAATAGAATGATCGTTGAAACGCACAATTATTTTGCAGAACAGAAATGTGACAAGATAATACCTTATGTAGGAGTCATTTTGGACGTTCCGTATAATTATTAAATTGAATATGTTTATAATTTCAGAACAGAAAAAAATAATAACTGGACTTTAAAATACAAGAATGGATAACAATATTTAGAGTTTTATAATGATATTAATATCACACGCTATTAAAATAAAAAATAGCCTGTTGCTTCTCGGTTTTGACTTTAACACATTAATTAGTCTTAACTACTGCATTTATAGACTTTTTGTTCTTCTCTAATAATAACATCAAAGCATGCGTGAATAATATTTGACATTGTGTATTTATTTACATTAATTATGTACATTATATATTTATTGATAATAATAATAGATCACATACGCTGTTGCTTAATCAAATTTCAAGTATCAAATAATTGTATGCAACTTATTTGCACGATTTATTTAATAACACGGTAAATATTTCCAAGGAGCTTTTTTTAACTATAATTGTTACAAAACAGCAAATTGTTGCTTTTCGAAATTAAGACATAGTTCAGAATTAGTCCCAAAAACGATTTAGTTACGACGTTACCAATTCTAATTTAATATGTTAATACGAAGTTGAAAGTACAAGACAATAATCTATCTCTTTCGCTGAACTGAAGTATTTCCTGGTTAAAAGCAGATGAAAAAAATGTGAACGGAATAAATCACGACGGTAGCGTTGTAAATCCGTCGGTACTATGAAAAACGATGTACGTCGCAACGGTTGAAGTACGGATTGCAATTGGATCGGAATACGTTACTGTACTTAGCTGTGAATTATCATTTTATTTAAAATCAGAAGATTTAAAGGCAACTGTCGTTCCATTTGTATTTTAACTGGATCAGATTTAAATAAATTAGATTTCTTTTTAAATAAAATAGACATCAACATTTATATAAATATAGTTAATTGTTTTTTTTTAAATATATAATTAGAGTTGATAGGTGTTTTATAATTAATACAATACAATAGGCATTATTTTTTTCAATACTATTAATGTTTAAAAAGAGCCGCGATGGTACAATAGTTAGAACACTGAATCTTAGCCAAGGATTTATGTAAGTTCATGCCTGGATAAGTACCACTAGATTTTCATGGCGTTGGATGACAATATACTATAATAAGTAATAAATAACATATTACAATATGTGAACTGGAAGTTATTTCCATTTATGATCTAAAAAGCTAGTAGAAAATACTCCGTAATTAATTGATATACGCGACGTATGTATGATTAATTTCAATACAATTAAAGTCCAACTTTTTACAGAACATTCTACTACTAACAAATTTTGCTTTTTTATAAAATAGGTAGACGGACAAGCAAATGGGGCATCTGATGGTAAGTGGTCTCCATCGGCCACACACATTGGCCATAGACATTCCTTACATCGGTAATGCGTCATCAAACTTGAGAACTAAGATGTTATGTTCCTTGTGTCTGCACACTGGTACTCATCCTTTAAACCAGAATATAATAATACTAAGTATTGCTTTTTAGCGGTAGAATATGTGATGAGCGAGTAAAACCTACCCAGACGGGCTTGCACATAATCCTATCACTAAGTAAAATGTCTTATTACTGTATCCATATAAATAACGAAATGTTTTTACAAAGAAAATTATAATTTCTTTAGTCTACGCATCAATAAAAAATTATAATACCGAACAATATCTTACAAAGTAAAATGAAAACTGTTCTTTGTAAATTGAAAGCTGTTGGGAGTAACTTAAGTGCTTTTAATATTTTTACATCTTTTAATGAACCTCTGGACGTTTTATGCCAGGCGGTTCCAAGTTTTTCATTGAGCCTCCGAAAGCTTTTCTATTCTAAGACAAGGCAGGTTAAGTCAAAAAGATTAATTTAATTTACATTACATATAATTTTCGGAATAAACTACTATATAATAAGTAAAAAATAATGAACACTCGCTAAATAGTAATTATACTTAACTTCTTATTTTTCTTGAGAGAAAACACGAAAACTTTTTAATAGTCTAACCGTTTTTGAATCCAAGACATCGGTATCTGTAGCAACATACCACTATACCAAAGAGGCATCTATATCCCATGTTCGATAGTGCAGTGACAGTGTAAGAAGGGATTTGTACGCCTTGCAGTTCCAGTGTCAATTCGCAAAGGTGATCGTACGACCATCGTGTGGTCCATTTTCCCATTTATCTTGTGATATTTTATAGTTGAGATATTCAATAGCTGAGATGGTGCAGTGGTTAGGTTAGACACATGAAGCTTAACCGATGGTCGCGGGTTCACTCACAGACAAGCATAATTAAATTTTCTTGTGCGTAATTTGTACTTATATTTTATACATATTATATTCATTCTTAGCGGTGTTGGAAAAAATTCGTTAGAAAATCTATATCGTATCTGCCTTATTAATATTTACCGACCCGCATGGGGTTGACTAAACCCAAAAACCTTATCCTTAAGGGGGGGGGGGGGGGCTTGTGACAGTTACTATTACTACTTGTGATAATTTTATTACCATCGTACATGTATTACTGCATTGTAATTAAAGCGAAATTTTAAATATTTGTCTTTGTATATTAAAAAGATAAAATAAAACAGTTAGGGGTTCATAAGACTTATAAAGGATTATATATACATAATATAATAAAAAAGTGCAACATAAATAATCATTATATTTTATTAACACACCTTTGTTATTTTCTGAAATACCTATGTAAAGTGAAAACGAGTGCGTTCTTTCTGGTAGAATTTACATTCCGAACCATAACATGATTACATATCATATATTTATTACTAGATTTAAATTCAATCTAGTCTTCCTACTTGAATAAAGATTTTTCGATTTTATACTTTACACTATATATGAAAATACCAGCTTACATTGATCGTCAAAAAATTACACGAGCTAGTCCGAAAAGGAAATTCAGGGTATAGCATTTATACGACTTACAGTATGCTGTGCAGTGCCAACTGGCTCCGACGATAGTACACATAAAACTACTGGAATGCTCCTGTTATTTAGAATTATTCCCACACGCTATATGTTCATAGTTATATTCAATGTGGGGGATAAGTATCAGATGCAATTGTGTGTTTTTCACTTTTTAGATTTAGTTCAGTGCCACCGTTTTCTTTTTACATTTTGGCTTTTTTATAATGAAAACAGAACAAAAATCAATGGGTATTTCAACATTTATTAGAATCAAAGTTACTTTTTTTTTAATTATTACACGTTATCTCAAGTCGAGAGCCACGAAATAAATTTAAATTAAAACCAATTCAAAATTGCCACACAGTGGGACGTCATTGTAGTCAATATGACGCGTAACTTGATTATAACATAATACTCGAAGGTTAACGTTTAAATTTCTTTAAACGTTTAATTACCTCCCCATTATTAGTATTTCTTTGGAGTAATTTATCTATTGTTTAATATTATCGCTCTAGAGAATATACGTACTTTCATCTGTAGCTGTAGCATAATAATATTGTCCGGCCACAGCGCCCAATATCAAAGAATGCCAATGCCATCTAACACGGTTGGACAAAGACCAAGCGCAAGACACAATGGCTTATGTTCATTTCGAGTCGAAGAAGTGTAACAGCTAAATTCCTGATTGCTACTGATAATTTCCTTGAATCCGTTAATTAAAAGTTAATATGTTGGTAGCCTGACCTGGTATTTGAACCTGAGATCTCGTATAAGATAGCTACTATATGATAGGTAGGAAAGTTCCAGATTAAAAAATCCTATATAGCCGTATAGCCCATAAACAATCTCTTTGCAAAAAACCTCTCGTTCATTTGTTCAGTTGCTGCGTGGACACACATTCGCTTTCCTTTTAATATTGGTTTTATTTCATGCCCGCAAAACTTTACAATTAAGACTTACCGAATAATATATTTCACATGATGTTATTACGACATTTTGACACTATACGTACCTGTAAGAAAATAAAAGGAACTATTAGATATAGAACAATAGTAATAAAATCACAACAAGTAATAAAACATGGGAATACGAGTGGAAACTTTGCAGACATAATATTCATGTCGAGATTTCAAAATAACAAATAAAATTGGATATTATATTAGTCTTACAGAAGGTTTCACTTTAAATATGAATTACAAGTTCAATAAAGATTCTTAGAATGAATGAATTATATCTACATATATGAGTTTACTTAAATCGTTTTACTATTCAAATAAAATTACCATTTATGTCAATAAAACTACGCTTTTGTCTTTACTTTTAATTATTTTTCATCAAAAGTATAAATCTTTATTGATACTCGATAATCTTTATTGATTTACGAAATGAAAACCCATCAACAGTTTATTTATGAGTTTTAATGAATCTTGATATGATAAAAGATCATAATTATTATAAAGGAAAAATAAAATGTTGGAAAAAAGACAACACCTAGCAAATGAATTAATGATAACAGATTATTAATATATATTTTATAAATAGAAGAACTATAATTCTTAAAGCATCAGATCCTAAAGCATCCTGTCCAAAGTTTGGTCACGACGAGAACATAAGTGTATTGTTTAATTATTATTGTCAAAGCATTTCAGGCGGCTAACTCAAAGTGAATAGAAGTTCAAAGCTTGCGTTTTCATCGTTGTGATTTTAATAGTAAAAATTGAATTTAACAAAGATATATAGAATCATGAAATGCATTACAAAACGTGATTTTATTGCCTACCTACGTTTAGGATATTAATATAAGTTTTCAAAACTCAAAAATAACATATTTTACACAATAATTCTTGGGTTTAGTGCAAGCTCGTCTGACGTACCCAGCTCAATACCACACCACATATTCTACAAAAAAGCAATACTTAGTATAATTGTTGTGTTCCGGTTTGATGTGCGAGTTATAGCTATACTAGATACTCAAAAATGGGCTTGTGTTATATAGCCATAAATAGAGTTAATTATATCATTTGAAAAATAATATTATAATATAATTTTAGAATTAACGTGTATCTAAGAATTGTAATGTATATAATTTGCCTTTTTTTCTTATTTACAAAGGATAAATCCTCTATACTTACTTCGTTAAAGTAATCAGACAATTAGCATTACTTTTCATTGTTGTGTTAATTGGAATAATCTTTAGAAATAAATAAAGGAAAAGCGATGACAAAAGAAATCAAGAGAATTGATAAATCACTAACTTTTAACTTGAAATAGTCCACGAATAGAATTGTGATAAACGACGCCAAAGTGCCTACTGCCGTTGCGAGGTACAATTGTAAGAGGCACTAAAATAAGGTCCTACTAAAGGAACGACTTTTTTTATTGTAATGAATGCCTACTTTATTTCTGTACTATTAGCAACAAAAGACGCTGGAAGAAATATTTCGTAGCAGTCTTTTTCATTATAATGAAAGTCAAGCACGTTTTATATTCAGAGAAGTTAAATTGGAAAAAACATACATAACTTTAAAAATATTTAAATTACAAACAGCAATTTTAAATATAAAATAGTAAACGACGTTGTCAATTATAACCTATACACGAATACACAATCGGCAAACATACATGCAATGACTATTTTGCTCTATATTATTATCAATTGCTCTATATTATTATCAATTGCTCTATATTATTATATATTAATATAAATTGTTACAATTGAACGGACAGTTCCGTACGTCATATAAATTTGAAGGAGTAGTGTTATGTGTGAAGCCATAAACATAATGCAAAACGAACGGCTTTTCCTGCTTTCCGAGGCACGTGAGTGTATCCTTCCAACTTCCAATCTCCGAGCTGCTACTGAGAATTACGACATAAAAACCCAATGACTTTTTATTGACCGGCACGAAGGGAGGGAGGAAGGAAGTTATCTGATTTGAACCCAGGACCTCAGGGCCTGCAGCCTCATATCTAGCCACTAGACCAACGAGTAAGTCACTTTACACTATTCTGTATGGACGAATAGATCGATTGGCGAATGTTTATGCCTGATTAATAAATGCAAGAGATAAAATCATTATTTTACCCGTACGAACCCGTGCGGTAGGCAGCTAGTAAACGTAATCAGCTTATTATATTTTATATATACAGACGTGTTATCTGTGCTTGTGTAAGGCCTTTTTAATGAGCCTGTGTGTTTATTGTCAGCTAGCAATACAATCTACGTTACAAGACTAAAAAAATGATTGAGATATGCTTTTAATTTTCAATATAAATATTGATTCTCTTACATTTTGTATAAAGCTAGTTAGCTTAAGTATATAATGTTTGTAATTTGGTTATTAAAGGAAATAAGGTGACGAATCCAAATTTAAATCACAAGCACATTCATGGCAAAAAATAATAATAGTATAACTTACTGCTTACGGCTTTTATAAGACCAAGTAACAGAATTACTTAGAAATATTCTCGGCATGCAGTTATTGGTGTATTTAGGCATTTTTATTTGCCGAAGCAAGTAATTAAAATACTTTTTAGTATTTTGCTTGTAGTTTATTGAAGTTTATAAATTATAGCATATATAATTATATGCTATAATTATATATATTATTGGTTAACAAACATTAAAATATTCTTTATTTTAATTTTGGTGCCGATAATAATATTGATCACTTGATACTATCGATAGACATAGTGTTAATGGATAGTGTGGTTATTTAATTATATTTTTTGAATTGTTGTTTTAATTTGAAAAACCTTTTTGAAACTTGTAAATATAAGTTTTTTAAGTATAATAAAAACTTTTTAGTCCAATATTTTAGGTAATATATACTAAGTTAAAATGTAAAAAGCCTATTAGAAATTATATTTTTACTAAATTGCCAATATTTGGTCTTGTTACTTTGGTCTCAGAAAATTATTCAACATAGCCTCAGAATTTATTTTTTTGTATAAAATAAATTATTGGAAATATTTTTAATTAATATGTTATAGCGCTAATTTTGCACCCTAAAATTATGTTTTCGTGACTGTTAAATCTTTGCCTAACTTTTTGTAAAAATATATAAAAGTTATTGAAGCTTAATAACGAAAATAATAAATCGCTTTTGTTTTTACAAACAATTTATAAACATAAAATCTAACTTAAAGTAATAAGCCAATATTAATTTAAAAAAAAATAACTTTTTAAAGATCTGACCAAGCGGGTGATATGGGTTTCTAGACTAACAATATAGTTAAATTTGCAATTACATTTGTTGATAGCCTTATATTGGATATTGGCAAACATTAGGAGTCAGGAATTAAAATAATTGGTCTTGCATACTTTATTATCTGTAATTGGAAATAGAAATTGATTTCGTCTATTCCTTTTTTGTTTTATTTACTATACTGTTTATTTAAAAGCTTAAAATGTAATTTTATCCAACAGAATCTACTCATGGGAAGCAATTTGCCTTAGTATCAGCGGGAAAGATGCCAAGATGCCTTCGGGAGTGGCAATGTGCATTTGTTTAACTTCATTTGCATCAGCGATAAACGTTTAAAACTACTTCTTGGTATAAGCTACATTTCACCAAACTTTTTAATAAAAATCATTGAAATTTATAGTGGTAGTATTCTATTTTAACAGCTGTAACCATATTTTAGAAAACTCGTTACGCCATAACAGTATACGCTTATTGTATAAATGCAATGGCCAATAGCCTTCCTTCAAAATAAATACATGCTAACGTCTGTGATTCTATTTAAATGTAGTATATTTTAGATATGTATATGAAAGAAGGTAATATTTTTGAGAATAAATCCTTCTTGAAAAAATTAAATAATATAAATACATTTTTATAATATTTATCATCTTATGATAATACGCTAGACTATGTTATTCGTTTTGTTCCTTGATGCTTCTTCGATTTTGTGCGATGATACACGCACGAAATCAGTTGTAGATTTTCTTTAAAACTTAAAATTCAAATTTAAACTTAGTCAAACGTTTATACTTAGTAGGTTTTGAGTTTGTACAACAATAAGTTACAATACAATATATATGCCGGCAGAATAATATTGAAAAGATGCTGCCAGCTTCCTACACAAGCATAGCCTTCGTGTTTTAGTTGATGGCTACGCTTCACAATTCTATGTAGTGAATACTGGGGTCCCCCAGGGACCTGTGCTGTCTCCCACACTCTTTCATACATTGTAGACGATAGTACAGTGCATGGAGGATATCATGGACGCCCAGTGGCCGGGCAAGCAGAAATTGACAAGAGACGGACGGATCTTGTTTTTAAGCTCGATGAGATATTACAACTCATTGCTCAATGGGGTTCTGATAATCTTGTTGAGTTCAACGCCAATAAAACACAGGTGTGCGCTTTCACAGCAAAAAAGTCGACATTTTCCCCTGTTCCTTCTCTCTGTGGCACTACGCTGATGGTACAAAGTAAATTGCCATGCTGGGAATCGACGGTCGAAGCGACCTCAATCAAAGGGATTTTATGGAGGCTGTTATTAAAACAGCCTCACGGAAACTCGGGGTTCTGAACAAGGTGCGGCGTTTTTTCACGCCACAACAACTGCTCCTGTTATACAAAATGCGGATGCGGTCTTGCGTTGAATATTGCTCGCACCTTTGGGATTGCTCCGCTAAGTACCTACTTGAGGCCTTGAATCGGTTGCAACGACGTACGATTCGCATTATCGACGACGCAAAGGTCGCTAACTCCTTCGAACTTGTGCAATTGCGTCGATAGATAGCAGCGTTTTCTATAGAATTTATCACGGCGAATGCTCTGAGGAATTATTCTCCCTCATTCCCGCTTCCCCTTTTCTTCACAAGTCTACGCGTGCTGGCTCTCAATGTCACCGCCTTACTGTGACACTAATTCCATCGCGCACGAAGAAATTGGCAACTCTTGTCTTTGTCGCACCATTAAAAAATGGAATTATTTACCAGCAAACGTGTTCCTCTCCTCTTACAACCTAACCCAGGTTCTTCAAACGAGGCGTGAAGAGGCATCTTGCGAGCCGGCAAGGCGGGGGAGGCTAGTACAGAACATTCTCGACTGTACTAGTCGTCGTCGCGTTTGGACTTTACTACCACTTACCATCAGGTGGAGTGGAGTCATTTGCACTTTCCCTGTAGATGTAGATATTTAAAAAAAAGTTATATTTCATAAACTGCGTGAATCTAAAATTAATAGATTTACCTATATATTTAAGATATATAATGAATATTTTCGGCAGTATTTTGAATTACTTACGTTTCATAACTATCAAAATTTATAAACGAAGTGAAATATTAACTGCTTGAAGAAACTTCAAAGACACGAGACTTTCCAAATCAATGATTTGTAAAATATGAATATTTCCACTAATGAAGTTATTACTTGTAAAGATTTTTAGTAAATATTTATCTCAAACTTAATTTTTTTGCCTTTTTTACTAAAATATTTAGCTTAAATTGGATTTCATAATTCCTTCAAGAATATATATTTTATATTTCGGTTTCAACGTTTTTTTTTATTTACGCTAGCTGTTGTCCACATTTTTATTTTATTTTAAGCAATTTAGTTAAATAAATTAACTAATTAATTATATAGTATTATATATATTAAGATTGTGTTGAAAATTTTCCCAACAGTTTTGGTGCTTATGACATTTTATTTTTTTTATATATTATTTTAGTAAATTACGAGATTGTTGTATTTGGTCAAAATTATTGAAGTACTCGTATAATATTATTTGTCAAATATCTACATTTTAAGGTACGCAGCGTTCAATTATGTGTTTAAGAAGGATTTCGGTATGTGTATGCTAATATTTTCGCATATTGTGCTATACATCATATGTTAAGGACAATAATTTTACTTACGATTTTAATATATTTCTGCACCAGTTTTTGTTTTGCCCGTGGCTTCGTTTGTGTACGAGACGAGGGCAGGTGCTAAATCTTCTATCATTTTATATATGTATATTTATATAAAATGCTGAGTTTTCAAGATAAAAAAAATATTAATGGAAAAACCAAAACCTTATTACCATCTCGACATCACGTTACGATCACGTCACGAGAGTGCATCTGTTATAGCGCACACGCTAATTGTACATTATAATATCTCATTGCCTCGTGTAACTTGAGATTGGTTGAGGAGACTGGAATGCGAACAGGTAGAGAAGTAAGTTTAGTTGAAAAGTAACAAATTGGATTCGAATATTCTATTGAGACAAATAATAAACTTTTTGATTAATTATGCAAAGGAAACTTGGCATAACGTAATTAAGTAAATAAAGCTCCTAACAAATAAAAGTAACGAAACGTAAGGTTTTCCTCAACAGTGCCTTAAAATATATTCATGATAACTTTTTACTTGGTACCTACCTTTTCAGAGGGCAGCTACCCCTAATTATTAGCCTCCGCCGAAACGAGCTGCATTCATCGCAAATAAGAATAAAAATTCAGATGAAATCTGGGCAAATTACATCATCATCGACTTTATTACCAAGCAATAAGACTTAATTTTCATTGCGAGTTGAGTATAAGAGATTTTAAAATTTCGCATACTGCGCATCTCTGGGACACCATTTGGCTCATAGATGTCATTAGCTTTTAGACAAATTGTGTTGATTGTTGAATTGTACTGATTCAGTCTATTGATGTTCATTGATTGTATATTAATTATTATAATTAATATTTTTATTTATAAAAATGTCAATCAGTAAAAACATTTGTGATTTAATGATTATTTTACACTTAATTATTTACAATTTATTATATAAAGGATTATTTGAAGAACCCAGCGACCGTGAAATATGAAATAAGCCAACTGTAATATGAAATACATTTCAGTAATATAACGGATGTGTAAAATGCTTATTGATGAACAACAACATTCGATGAGAGATTTAATTTATAATATACATTTATTTCGATAGCTATCACTGAATAAATATCTTAATACTAGCAGAAACTTCCAGACCGCAATCGTTGAAATATCAACAGTAGACAAAATATATACACGCCATAGTCATAAACCACGGTGTTTATTACAGTTTGATTTGATCATGTTTCATTGGGAGTATTTTTGTGAAGTATTGCGAGAAAAACTACACGTGCTGAAAAAAGGAAATTCACAATGATCTTATTGTCCTTCTGACTGATATAAGCCTTGGCGCTATTTTTAAACAAGACTACTGCACAGAACATATTTGTCCTACTATTTTAGCCCTATCTATTACCACAGTCTTACAAACCAATATGTGAAGGCACAGGAAATTTTTCACTATTTTTTCTGAAATTTGAAAAAAATAATCTGGGAAACTGAATGTAGTCTAAATATGTGTAATGTACATATATTTGAAATCCAAGATTAATTCATAGACAGTTTGATAAGAAATAGTCTTAATACATATCTTATCCTTAACCACAATTAATTATCGAAATTTGTGGGTGTTACATTCGCTTTAGCAATGAATGTGCTTAGAATTTAAGCAGAAACTTCTTTTTAAGATCAAAGCTGGTCCCATGTGACCAAAAAGTAGGGACAGATTAGATGGAATCTTATCAAAATTGTGGAAATAATACTAGCATTTTCAATGTGTCCAATATGTTGTGTATATGCGCATGTACCTAAACTGCGTTCAGAAAAAAATATGATGATATGGCGTTCTGCTTCGGATGTGTAGATATATGAATTGCTTATATCTATTATTTTTAAAAATGCTTAGGGCGAAATATTCAACTTGTATGGTACATTAATTATTATACAACCGTGTAGCATTAAAGACGTTCAAACAACGTTTAAAAGGCTATGCATCATGCTTAAAATTTCTGTATGAAATTTTACATGCTCGTGTATTTCAAAAAGAGTTCTTTTACAAGGTTCTTAGGTTTGTTTTAGACTGTAATGTTTTAAAATTTGTTAAGCTGTCAGCGAGTGAAATTTAAGGGTGGCACGTGCCGTTATAAGTGCATTCGTTTTCTAGGGAATGCTAGTTTTACGACACATGATGACGTTCAAAAAGTTCTTCGTCGGCGGTCAGTAAGGATGTTTTTTTTATAATTGGTTCATAATTGAATTCTATTGTAAATGTTTAATATAACAGGTGTACAAATTATGAGTTGTAGTTACAGAAAATTCGGATTTAACACGCATTATTATAAATAGAAATCGCTACTAAAATAATAAATCTGTAGCGTTTGTTTGCTTTATTTATTTATTTTGTCTGAGCGCGCATATTTTTAGAACCATTGATCAGATTTGAGAAATTATTTTGCATTTGATAGCTCAATACTTGAAGAGTGTTATTGGCTATTTAACATTAGTTTCGCCCCACGGGGTTGCAGAAAAGCTTAACGGAGCTCGTAACTAATATATTTTATGCCATTTATTAAAAAAAAAATCTGATCTATTTTAATAATTACAATTTAATATAAAACAAACATTTTACGCGATTTAATACAATTACATCACATTCATCAGATTCTATATTGTACATAAATGTACATTTCTACTATAATCCTTTGTAATCCTTTGACTTTCCGTTGTGACATCCAGAATCATTTATCCTATACCTCAAAGCTTACATCATGGTGCACCATTTTGATCTTTGTGGTCATCAATATAAGACTCAAATGCGGAGCAAGTTATTTGTCGTATACATTGAGTAAAAGTCAAAAGTTTTATCACTATACACTAGGTACTATATATGTGATATTTATTTAAGTTTTTTCTAATATATTATTAGAAACCAAATGACCTTCTGTGGAATAACATTAAGTACAGTTTAGGTTATAACAAACTATCGTTTAACCCACTCCTTGGTTTTGGTATTCTCTGCCATTGATGGGAAGGCTTATTCCACCATGCTGATTCTTTCGTTATCTTTCGTTAAGATTCGTGTGTTTTAAACAAAGGGCGAATATATAGCATGTTAAACATTTATTAGGATAGGTTTTATAAATTAATTGCTTTTTTTATCTTACACGTTGTATTACAAATTTGATAGAATCCTACTTTTACAAATAATATCATAGTAGGTACATTTGAAGGAATCTTATTACTTTAAGTCTATGAAACTGATAAAAGATTGTGAAATTATTTTATTGACAAATTTGTTTTGTTATTACATTTATTAAATAATTCAATCATTTATAAATAAAATAAAATCACAATATATTTATAACAATAATATTTATAACAAGTTGTCATTATAATTTATTATATTTTCTG
Organism: Nymphalis urticae; assembly: GCA_905147175.2. NCBI lineage: Eukaryota > Metazoa > Arthropoda > Insecta > Lepidoptera > Nymphalidae > Nymphalis > Nymphalis urticae. Next base: position 8,744,514 of record LR989998.1, on the reverse strand, counting down.
TTATGTCTTGCCCAAAGGTTTTCTAAAAGAGTCCTACTTAAGTACGATAAATTAATAATTTATTTTGTTATTACTGTAAAAACAATGGAAGTAGAGTTATTTAAGAAACAGTTACAAAAATACTTATTACGCATTGGATTATACTTGGTTCTTATTCAATAAATAAATATTATATTTTGTGTTACGAATAACGAGCGGCTTAAATCGTTCCTAGTCTACGATGGTATTATACGTTTTTATCAGGAACCCTTTTGTATGACGCTTTTCTAGAATATAGTAACCGAATGTTAGTCAACCTTATTAGCTCAATGTTAAAAGTAAGAGTGACCATTACAATATAATATTTTTTATAAAATTAATCACAATTATGAAACTAACCTCTGGCTATTGAAAGGCTGACCAATATCAATAAACCAAATTGAATACGATTTTTTGATTGGCCGATAGCAACTGTTAACGTGAGTACGACCGTTTAGTATTTAGACAGATAGTAAATGTGATTTTTACTTTTTTTAAATTAAGAACTCGTCTTGAAATACTATTGTATTTAATAATATTTACAAAATGTTTTAATTTTATATTTAATAATTTTAATAGCACTCATGGTTTATATTTTATATTTTTCTTTATAATTAAGCATATTAAAAGTTTAAAAGGGCAACTTTTTTGAAAAAGTAAGTATTTTTATTACGTTACGTGCACACGGTAATGTGTCGTACGGTTAAAGAGGCTAAGCGGTTGGAGAGCACTCGTCCAAACCCATCTCGTGCCGGCCTTGGTCGCGGAGACCCTTTGATAAAAAATATAGTAAGTTATTTTTAATGAGAGAAAATTCAAGAGATACAATTTAACGCGTTTTTTCAAGTATTATTAACCTATTTAAATAATTTTATAAAGAAATTTTAATTACTTATAATAACTGGTTCTTTTTGATACCTTTAGGTGTATATTTACAAATTAATTTTATACCTAGCCGCGTCCACTTTTTTTAGTATGAGAAAGTAATAAAAACTTTCAAACTTAATTTTTGGAGTATGCCCACGCATAGAGCAACTAATACTTTGCGTTTATAAAAACCTACGCTTTCGTGATACCTGACTGACGTGACCTTCGCTCAACATTGAGACATTGTTGGAGATAATACTTTGCGCTATAATTTATTACATAAAATTTATATTTATATGTATAAATTTTATTATTACACTGATATTTCATATAAATCCCATCAAACATTTAATAAAATGGAACTTTTAAGAGTTTTAAAATATATTCTTATAAATACTACGAAATGAATTTGTAACTTTAACAAATGTTAAGTATTTTGGCAGTTTGCCAAATCTTAAGAAAGCAACATTAACTAAGACCGCTCTCGGCGGTTTTAATCTTCGAAGCTCGTGATTAAAAATAAATACAAACATGTAAAATAGAAAACTCCAAGGTTTAATTTCTTTGAGGTTTTTAAATTTTAGCTTTCATGTTAAATTATTGTTATATTTGACATTTAGTTTTGTATAATTCCATTAAAAATGGATAATATTATACTGGTTGAAAGAAAACATTATTGCAATTTAATTATATTCATTTAAGTGTAAAATAGTGAGACAAAAAAAGGAAAATTATTTTAAAAATATGTGCTGACATTGCCAATAAATGATAATGCGTACTGAATATATTTAATATATAATTTGTCACACACATAGAATATCAACATAAAGACGAACATAAACGAACAACGAAAACGGTAAGTAACAAGTCCACATTCTCGGGCATTACGTTCCAAACTCGAAAACTGTTCAAATCGCCTCGTTTGTCTTTTCCATGAAACCAGTTGTCAGCTTAGCTGTACTGTAGCCCATAGCTAACTCTGTCGGCTGTCGCGTGTTTTCGTTCCCAAATTGTCCCTGTCACTGGGCCCGATCGAACCGACAATTAACATGAACGAATTGATATTCCGCGAACACTGATTGGTAGAATGGTCAGGTATTGTTCCTGTTTTGTCACGTTTGTTTTTGATCACGTTCTGCAGAGTTAGGGTTGAATCGATTTTGCAATTAACACTCAAATTGTGTGCTCACCAATTGTGTTCAGCAATACAATTATTATCTAGATAAAGAGATAAATTTGATTGTTGCAATCGATAACAGAATTAATTTGTACGTATCTGTAATAATAATTTACATTAAAAGTAACATAAAATAAATAAGTATACTATTAAATAAAATATTAATATACTTTACCTTTTCTAATATTCTATATAATATTATTTAAAAATATAAGTAGACAACTTACATATACATAAGTAGTTTTTTCGTAGTTTTCAAACTTTTTTTTTAAATTTTAATTTGATAATAAATTAAAATTACTAAATAAACTAAAATATTTTGTTACTATTATATACAATAAACTTACGTTACAGGATTAAAATTCAAGCAATACAGTGAGCGAGAGCTTATCTAGACGCTTCTAACGATACCTCATTTGTCGAATTATGATAATTAGTTTAGCAGTTAAGCGGGAGCAGATGAACATATATACTGAACCACTCCTAAACGACTGGATCACTTATGATGGTTTATTTTACAAAAAAAAAATATACCTATGTAACCCGTCAGAAGTTGGGCGTCTAGTATTAGATCAATTTATTATTGTCCCCATGATTATTCTTGCGGGCGTTCCTTGCAATCCTTTCTACGGGCAAAGTCTGCAAGAGCTCTAGCCATGTGGACTTTCAATTTATTGTATATAATGTAACTATCATTAATAATGAATGTGTTTGAAGTTACTAATGAGGTTCATCATCGGTGTTTTTTCGACTCTTATTTAATTTCATATGTTAGTAAAAGTGTGTTCATAAAATACTTTTTGAACTTAGTTATTTATAAGATTATACGATAATTGTGTCAGTTATTCAACTCATAGATTATTTATTGATGATTTATAATCAAATTTTTGGCCTTTACTTATTGTATTATTCATAATATTCTAATTCCTAAGTCCTTACGTTTCCATACCATCTTAGCGATATAAGGAATGGTTAATATTTCTTATAAAAAAAAAATAGTTATACCAATCAGTTATAATGAATAAAGATTAAGGACGCGCACTCCCCGTACATTTTGTAGTTAAATATAGGCTGCGCGTGCGCGAAAGTATGGTTGATCAGCATAATTCTGGTCTGGCCCCGATTCAAAATCTTTAACAGTGAGTCTTACCAAATAAAATTAGTCTTTATCATATAACGCAAAGCAAATGGAGCTTAACGTAGTAAAGACCCAGTGGATAGAATTTATGGTTCGTAACGGAAGATCATGGGCTTAAATCCAGGCAGGCATAACTAAGCTTACATGCGCTTAAATCATGTTTATAATTTAATACGTGCTATGTGTTAGAGGAAATTTGAAACCTGCACTAAATGAAATTCTGCTATATGTACATATAGTATATATAGTGTATGTGGAAGTAAGCGTACGTGGTATATACATAAGTGGAAACTGAAACGAATATAAATTGAGGAACAATTTACGGAACGTATTATAAAATATATAAATGATTATTTTCGAAAAAAGTCTATCAGGCTTTTTGAAATTTAGCCGAGAACAAGAAAAATTCTTCCAATTACAAAGTAACCATTGGGATTGTAACCTTGTAAACATATCATTTGTTCTACTCATAACAGCGATTTGAAATAAACTTAAAATCATCTCCTCAAGGAACGGAGACATTCGTAACCCACCCTACACACACACACACTTTTATGTAGAACAAGTATTTAACAATTATTCACCTTATTTGAAAAAAATATCTTATATTTTATTAAGGAAACTATGTACAGTCATTTTTATAATATATAAAATAAAAAAAAACAAAAAACACATTATAAATGTATAGCAAAAACAGGCCGCCTAAAAGATTGTCCTGTGGCATTGTAGCCAAGACTCTGGCACTAAAGCCTCTCTTCACGTTAGACTCAGCCTTTAGGCTAAATAAGCGCCAGCTCTTGTGTCACCAGAAGTGTCGATCAGCTTCTCAGAAATTATTATTATTAATCACCTATACATTGTCAAGCCGAGGTAATGAATCATTTCTCGCAACTATTCAATATCAGTAACCACTTATAGAGTTATGAACAAAATAATTATGACTCGATTAATAGTCCTTATATAAATAGTTGTTGATATCCAATAAATATTTTTATATGAAATTAGTTTCTTAATAAGACATTGTTGTTCTTGTAGGTGAGTTGAGGGCCTTTTTTTATTGGCTTGTTTGTTTATCGCATTAAGCACTTTATAAAATGCAAACTAAGTATTTAAGCTGACTGGTTTTGTCAATTTGAAATTATATATGAATTTTTGTGTTTATTGAGTAAGCGATTGATTTAATAGTTACTACAATGGTTAGTAAGAACTGAACCATATTTAATACAGAACGCTCATGGGTTGGCTATTGCATCAGTGGCCGACATCAACCAATAACCATTTAGCTTAAAGTCAAATAAGTAATCTTCCAATAGCGTTTCAGAAACTGGAGTTAACTCCAGTAATGTTTAATGTTAAAATGGTTTTTAACATTTACCTTAAGGTAATATAACATTAATTTCCTTGTATGCGGTTGCTTTTTTATGTCGTAGGTGAGCGGACGGCCAATAGGCCACCTGGCGATAAGTGGTCACCACTGCCCTGCATTGGAGATGTAAGATATATTAACCGCCTGTTAAATCGCCAATGCGCCACCAACCTTGGGAACGAAGATGTTATGTCCCTTGTACCTGTAGTTACAATGACTCGCTCATCCTCTAAACCAGAACGCAACAAAACTAAGTATTGCTGTTTGTCGGTAGAATATCTGATGAGTTGGTGGTACCTACCCAGACGGTCTTGCACAAAGCCGTACCACCTAGTAATATGCTTTCAAGCTTACATATATAAACATATGTGTTAGGCTTTAGTTTGCGATCGCTCAATTGTGTTAGAATCCCATTTGATCAGTTATACGAAATTGTTAGATTCAAATAGTCATCTGCGGCCAAATAAATTGATCATTACTTCAAAGTCTAGTTTCCGATACAATAATCACGAATTGTATTTATTCCATAGATATTAGCTTACAAATATGCGATTCCATAATACGACAATTTAATTAAATTATTAATATTAATGATATGTGTACGTTTAAATTAATGAAATACAATAATATTATGAAAAAGCGTTAATAATTTCACTTGAATAATTAGTCTTAAATAAGATTACTACAAACATAAGCTACATTAAATATGTATTTTTTTTATTAATTATGTCATATTTATTCGAAATACGGTAATCAAAATATTTTAAACAAATAATTTCATTCGAATTATTTATGTTATGACGATTTCGCGAGATTTATTAAATGTAATTAGTAGTTCAGTTTAATTAACTGATTTAATTTATAGTTAATTTTCATTATAAATCAATTTAATGTTTGTAAATGTAAATGTAATCAATAACTATAGTATTCTGTTATAGTAGTATAGTTGCTGTCTGTCTGTTCTGTTGTTCTGAGAGACCGTCATGGAGACGGCAGAGTGGGAACGGGAAATGGTCGGCCCTTTTCCTGCTCGGTGGAGACGACGACGGCGTCGTCTTGGCCCTCCCACAGCCCAGACGCCCGGGCCTTAAAAGATAGGGCGTAATCCTGCGTGGCCGTGAATGCAAGAGGTGGGGGCCTATTTCAGACGGCCCTGAGAAGGACGGCAGCCGGGATGGCCTCGTGCTGCCGTAGGCACCGTGCCGTGGAAATCGGGGTGGCGAGATTATCTTCGCCCCCTGAGGAGAGCTGCGCCGATCCGTGCTGAGGACGGCCATCGCGGTGGTTTTAGTGGGTAAGAATCCCACATAACCCGGTTCAACCCCCATGGGACCGAGGTACCTTTATGAAGGTTCCCACTGCGAGAAAAAAAAAGAAATAAAAGTCGTAATAACAATATGAAAAGTCTCATGTTCGATCGTGATCCTTTTAAGGAACAACATGTAAACGTCCCAAATTGGGCTACTTCTGCTCTTGAGAAGTTTTAGAGCTTATTCCAAAACGCTGGTTAATTGCAGATTGGTTGAATAATCTATAATCTAAAGAACAATTCTTAGTATAGATGTGTTGTGGTTTGAAATGTGAGTAAGTCAGTGTAATTAGAGGCATAAAGAACAAAACATTTGAACTGCCAAGGTTGGTGGCGCATTGACGATGTAAAATATTTTGCGCTTAATATTTTTTTGATGATTATTACAGAGCCAAATGCTATGAACGGTGATAACCAGTTATCATCAAGTGGCACTTTTGCCAGTCTGCCTATTTTTTTAATAAAGAAAAACAAGTTGTGGTGTTTCGTTTTCAACACTTTTTTCTAGAGTATGTAATTTATTGAGTATGGCCCGATAATTACTAAAATAGCCAGAAACACGGTGAGACCCAAAAGAAGCGCTTTTGAGTTTTGATTATTTTATAATTAGTAATATGCTTGTTGGTAATATTAAAACAATGTATAGAAGATGTAAATAACTTGTGATGGTTTTAGTAAATTTTTTTAATTATCTTTACAATATGAGAAGAACTTTGGGATTTGGGACGTTAAACGGGTTGTAAAATAATTCACTTCTTTTAAATTTCATGTTTTCAATGTAAATTTTATAATACCTCCTTCATAGAAGTCACAAAGCAGAATGAGTGACAATTCAACCACTTACAAAAAGTATGTACGAGTAGACAATAGCTTTTCGTGCCGTCAACGACGTTATTCACTGAATCCTCTTTGTTATAATTAATCACCGATCACAGCGCTCGATGGCGGCGATGACGCAGCGTAAACGTCGACAAAACGTCGACGAAGCGTCTGTAAAACGACGTGGTAACAATAACTCGACGCCGCTATGTTTAGTATGCAATTAGTATTGTTAAGCGACACAAACGCGCCTTTATAACAAATTAACTTTCGAGTTTGAACCGTGTTTTATATTGTTAGAGTATATTTTTGAATGTATGGCCGGCTTAAAGAATGTTTCATATCGTGTTTACAAATTTTCTGGAGGGCTTAAATGTGTTCATAAAGTTTGATGGAAATGCCGTTACCAGCACCGGGCTTTACGTCGGCTAAGGTATACATGCCAAATATTTTTTGTTATTATTAAATGAAAAAAAAAATGTACAGCCAGTGTATAACAAGGGAAAAGACGAATAATAAAGAAAAGTTTTGCAGAATAATAATAAATGCCTCCAAGAGTTTTCATTAATAAGATCTAACAGAAATAAAATGAAGCAAATATTCACGATCCAAATTATATTTCCGTAACAGCCTGTAAATGTCCCACTGCTGGGCTAAAGGCCTCCTCTCCCCTTTTGAGAAGAAGGTTATTCCACCACGCTGCTCCAATGCGGTTTGATGGAATACACATGTGGCATAATTTCAGTGGAATTAGACACATGCAGGTTTCCTCACGATGTTTTCCTTCACCGTTAGGTACGAGATAAATTATAATCACAAATTTAAGCACATGAAAATCAGTGGTGCTTGCCCAGGTTTGAACCCACGATCATCGGTTAAGATTCACGCGTTCTTATCACTGAGCCATCTCGGCTTTTTAAAATTATATTTAACGAGGAATAAAATTTTGCGTTATTATAGTTAATGATTAAAATAATATTTGATAAAAGACCAAAAAAATCAAAAATGAGGGTAAACTATGGTGTTAAATAAGAACGGTGTCTTTGAAAGCTACAACTGTTAGTACGGAGCTCCATCTCAAATTTTCAACTAGCTAAATTTTTATAAGTACACATAATTTATTAGGAACTATGAGGAAGTTTATTTTTATTAAACAATTGGATAAGTGCAATGAAGTGTTCCAACTCTTGTCTTGCAATGTTGGTTAAGTGTGTATTGTCTATGAAAATTGTAACTAAATGCTGAACCTCATAGAATTTGTTACTGAAGCAGCTTGTAAGTAAAACTAATAAATATTCAATAGCTTGGAAAGTCTATTACACGAACGGCTTTGCCTTCGTCATTATCCGTTTAGATGTTGAATAAATAGTTATAGCTTCATATCAATATGAGTATTGAGTTTTAATAACTTATTTCCGATTTTACTGAAATCTTATTATCTTTAATAACTTATGATCTTGATATTATGTAATAAAAATGAGACATAAATTTTCACTTTTAAATCTCGTCTTAATAAAAAATATACGATATGTCAATTTTTTTATAAAAAAATAAAGTATTGTAGTATACTTGTTACTGTTTTGTGTAGTTTAGTTTTTTTTTATATTTGCCGGGAGGGCAAATGACTCTACTCCACCTGATGTTAAGTGGTAGTAGAGTCCAAACGCGACGACGGCCAGTACAGACGGGAAGAAGGTTCTGCACGATGCCTCTTCATGCCTCGTTTGAAGGAACCCGGGTTGTAAAAGGATGGGAACACGTGAGCTGTTAAGGAATTCCATTTTTTGGAAGTGCGATAGAGAAAGGAGTTGCCAAATTTCTTTTTAGCGCGATGGAATTGATGTCACAGTTAGGCGGTGATATCGAGAGCTAGCACGAACCGATCCAAGGCCTCAAGAAGACTTCTGTGCCAGACCCTGTCAAAAGCCTTGGAGATATCGAGACTGACAGCCAACGATTCCCCATGCTTGTCGATAGCTTCACCCCAGAGGTGTGTTACGTACGCTAGAAGATCACCTGTAGACCGTTTTAATAACTGTCGTTGGTAGTGAAATATTGAGATGTATGTACAGATTATTATTTAAAGCGTATGTAACATATTCAAGTTAAAGGTTACCATATATTTATAGTTATTCAAAACATATAAAGTTTTATTTTATAAAATAAAAGGTGGAGGGGCAGATGGATCATTTGATGATAAACGGTCACCATCGCTCATCGACATTGGCGCAGTAAGAAATATTAACCATTCCTTTCCTTACCACCATGATTAAATTGCAACACCCAGCTTTAAACGCAAATAAGAAAAATATAAGATACTGTGTATAAGATAACGTGCCCAATAAACACATAATATGAGACCACGGATCATTAAAACATTAAATTTTTGCTTCATAGTACAATCTGTGCTTATTACAACTTACACATATAACCGTAACTGTAACCGTAACAGCCTGTGAATGTCCCACTGCTGGGCTAAAGGCCTCCTCTCCTCTTTTTGAGGAGAAGGTTTGGAGCTTATTCCACCACGCTGCACCAATGCGGGTTGGTGGAATACACATATGGCAGAATTTCAGTGAAATTAGACACATGCAGGTTTCCTCACGATGTTTTCCTTCACCGTAAAGCACGAGATGAATTATAATCACAAATTAAGCACATGAAAATTCAGTGGTGCTTGCCCGGGTTTGAACCCACGATCATCGGTTAAGATACACGCGGTCTTACCACTGGGCCATCTCGGCTTTACACACATATAACAGTTTTACTAAATTAGCCCTACACAGAATGAATTACTATAATCTAACCAAGTCAATTAGTAAATAAAATAAATACCTTGTAAAATAAATAATATCAGAATTATTAGAGAACTAACTATGATGAATAATTTTCCTTTTAGAAAAGTTTGTTAGAATCCTGGTTGTAAAGTTAACATTGTACTTGAGTACTACTTTAATAGAGAGTAATTTTAAACGAAATTCATCTTTCAGCATTTGATCATAGTTTCAGTCACTAATTACAATAAAAGTAGGAGATCAGCATTCTAATAACCATTTTGCTAACCGAATATTGAATATCGAGGATGAAATTTCAAAGCCTTTAACTGAGAACTATTACTGATCGCGGTTAGATCGAATGAAATTTCATAAATATTTCGTTGATCAGTAAATGGACCACAAATACTAGAATAATAAAACAAATAATTTTGTGATCGTGATTTTAATCCGATGCGAAAATAATTGACCTGTCCATTCGAACATGTAATTTAATTGGTAAAAAAGAGTACTGAGTTTTTTATCCGTCCTAGAAACTACATTTGAAACCTGTGGTATATTTAATTTGTTCACGTAATATGCAATCAAAAAATGGTGTAATCAAGTAACCTAATAAAAATGCTTATACATTTTAATGTACCACCGGTACGAACTTTATATTTTATACCTATCTTAGCACAAAATATAGAATAGAATACCACAAAATATAGAATAACTCCAAATAATTCATTAAATTAAGATTATTAAATATGTTTTAGCATAATTGTTAGTTGAGGGAACTTCGATTATTGATCACTGCAATGGTAATTAAGTCGCAGAAAAGCTCAAAATACTCAACAAGCAAATGTATCAAAGACTTCAGTCAAAAGGGGAAAAAAACTTCTGAATAAATAACGTTAACTAAACATCATTATTCAATAGCGCATCAATACAAACTTCACTCAATAGGAAACACTTTTTAAATCGCAATTCCCTCGACGTCAGTTAAAAATTGTACTATCAAACCTGTCATCAACTGACATACAATAGCGAGTCTGTTCCATTGACTCAGATACTGACTTTTTATCAATTCGAAATCAAGTTCCAACGGAATAAAATGTAACATTTCATTCAATATGCTTCAACAATAGATTGTTTTCAGAGATGATAGATAGAGTGATGAAGTTTTTAACATGATTTGTTATAATGTGATCGAATTGCTAGCCGAGATGGCATAGTGGTTAGAACGAGTGAATCTTAACCGATGATCGTGGGTTCAAGTCCGGTCAAGCATCAATGAATTTTCATGTGCTTAATTTGTGTTTATATTCATCTCGTGCTTGACGGTGGAGGAAAACATCGTGAGGAAACCTGCATGTGTCTAATATCATTGAAATTCTGCCACATGTGTATTCTACCAAACCGCATTGGAGCAGCGTGATGGAATAAGCTCCAAACCTTCTCCTCAAAAGGGAGAGGAGGCCTTAACTTAGCAGTGGGACATTAACAGGCTGTTACTGAGTACTGACTACTGATTCGATTACTTTGAAATATATATTATGATAAGTTAAAAGAATATTCGTTGGTCGCGGTTTTTCCAGGGTGGAAATAGTGACGATGTTCCCCTAATATTGTTTCCGTATATATCTGACATTATTAATACTTATCAAGCTAAATGTTAAAAAAAATCGGTACATTTTATTTTTGTAACATAACACTCGTAGTGGCATCTTTAAATAGATGATCCAGCCATTAAAACAACAAAAGGTATATTACCCGTATAACCACATTTGCAAGCCGCACTCAAGATTCATTACTAATCGTATTCTACGCAAGCTTGACGAAGCTATCGATATAGTCGATACTGAACTTTGGATCTGCAACAGTGCCAGATGGATTATACGTACCTGGAGATGTTGAAGTGCTTATATAAGGGTTGCGAAAAAGCACGAGCTCCATCGTATAAAACTTAAGATATCACTTCTGTTACATTTACTGAGATGTTCGGACCGTTACTGCAACTCTCAAATAAAATAAATAAACTTTGGATAAAATACGTTAATTAAATTTTAATTATTTCCTTGTTCTCTATTACAAGAATAACAACCTGCTAAATTGAATTAAATGAATACTTTTTTATAATTATGATACTTGCTTAAAATATATTTCAGAATGTGCCGTTCCGAATCAATACCATTTTGCGGGGCATTTACCAACATACATAGTTACGTACATAATGTATTATACGTTTTTATCACATTTTAAACCAAATAGGAAGTTAATAAAAACATTTTTGCATTATGTTGTGTAACGACATACTTACAGATTTTTAGGCGATAACAATCCAGCTTGAATCAACTGATTTAACGAGTCACGTGTTATAAGGGTCTAATGACCAGCGAACATATCAATTTCATTGTTCGAATTGAAAATGACCGCAAAATATACGTCAGCGGAACCAGAGTCGTTAGTTTGAAATAAATTGTGTCAGGTCTGCGTATCAAATAGCATTTTGGTAGCATTTTGGTACCGTTGAAAACAATAACCGTCGCGAGCCTGTCAGCCTGTCAGCTGACGGGCGAAATGATTGAACCGAGCGAGTTTCGCTATTGCCAAATTGCGTAGCGGCTGCTTTGTGATCCAGTGAAATTAGAATTCCTTTGGATGAAATAATTGTGTGTTTTGTAAGCTTAAAAGTAGAAAGTGAGTAAGCAATGACAGAATAGCCAAACGTAACGTAATCATTACCTTCACGTTTAATGCAGAGGAATGAAAATCATCAATATGAGTGAATGTGAGGTATGATATGAGTAATCTGATGATATTCGAAAAAAGAGAGCCAATTAAACACGCAATTAAATAGAAAGATTATAACACACATACCACACCTGTCCACGTATACTAGATGTTCATTCTAAGTGTGTTTATAATTTATGTATTGTCTAACATTATTAATGTGATGATGCTGCCTATTATTCAAGTAGTTAGTTTTCAAAATCTGTGAAGCGTTATTATTTATTTTTTATAAAAGGGGAGGCAAACGAAAAGGAATATATTATACAACTGGATTACTAGCCTAGTAATACAGTTGTATAATTAGGTTTCCAAAGTTTTGTGAATTCAAATAAATGATTAATTGACAAAAAAATTGTGAATTTATTTGTCTTAATTTATATTGAATAAGTATATAAAAAAACATTTTTCGTTGATTTAAATAAATATAGCAAAGAAAATGCCAATAATTATTTACTTTCTGCCTTTCGATCACCGTCAATAAAAGTATGTATCAATTTCAGTCAGTTTACACCAAAACGAATTGGAAATATTTTGTTTCATATATTTCCAATGTAAAAGTAATTTTTAGTAAAAATCCTCTTTCCATGTGTGTGTGTTTTTTGGCATTTGTTACCTGAAAAACGTATTGGTGTGCGTTGATTGAACCTTTAAAACGTGAGTAATGTAGTAGTCACTGAGTTAATAGCTCGATTCAACCAATAAACTGAATTTCAGTTGGATTGGTTCTGTAAAAATAATGCAAGTAAAATACCTTTTATTGCAATAAAATACCTGATAGATAGCTGATACAAATATACGTTCAATATCCCAAAGGTTGCTGTATTATTTGCATATAATAATAATAGCTGCGTACTAACGATAAATATCCGTTAATCCCACATTTAATATAATGCTCAAAAGTATTTAAATTGAATGCCATTTTTAATATAAAAAAACTAACTCTCAAAATATAAAATTGTTAAAAAAAATATTTAATCTGCGCTGTCAAACTGGAAATGCCTCTGCCCATCTAAGCCATCTGAATGGCCATCAGCTCACTTTGTTAGAACGGTACATTAGAACTAGGCAATACTCCACCGCAATTGTGGGACAAAGCGACGGTAGAGAAAAACCATCAACAAACGAATACGCCGCAACTGGGACGCGCACAAAGCCTCAGCCACAAAGGTGTCCGTTTGACGCGCTACGATTACGTTGCAGAGACATTGATAAATTTGTTTGTACTTCCATTTGGATTGCGATTAGTTCCCACTTCATTTGTTTTAGTTTTGATTGATTTACTATAATTAATTAATCTTCTTATCTAACTATCAAATAATTAAAGTAAATTATATTTTCTTACTTTGTCTAACGAGTTATTCGGTTTTTTTATACTCTGTTTATTTATAATATATATGTCGTTTCTATAAGCCAAAAGTTTATATGTAAGTGAACAGTCCATTTGTTTTTATTTCCAGTATTTCCACAAACCAGTATTTCCAGTAATTCCAAAAACAGTAATTTAAATAGCTCCGGAAAATTATTACATAATTCACAATAAAAATATTAATAATGGCGACTAGTTCTATAAGCCACATATATGTTTTAAAATTCATATCTAACTACAAATAAAACTATACATATGATGATCGTATTAAGAGAGAATGATAAGTGTTCATGTGTGAGAATAATAAGCCTTCAATGTATTTTACACGTCATGCAAGCGTATTTTAAAATTTAAGAAAACTTCCAATTTGTCCTAATCCATCCATTGAGAGGTTGTATGCGTGATCAGGGGTAACATTGCATTTCAGTAATTGATGTCATCGCATATCAAACGTATCTCATGAAGCGTTACAGTAATTGACGGCCCGCATCTCTTGGGGCGTGTCATCGTTGCTGCGGAGCTCGCTCGTTGATTTCACTCGAGTGTTTGTCCTGTACTGGACACTCTGATCTAGCGTTGTTTAGACCAGCAATTAATTTCCCGTCTACCGTCACGCATTTGAATAAGCCAAACGAATTTGAAGCACGTTTTGCTAAAACGTTTTTTGATCAAATAAAATGTCCGTTGTCAGAACGAACGGAAATTGTTAAAATATCAAAATTCCCATAGCTTAATAGAATTTGGCAGGTTTTTTTCGTTGTTATTTTCTTTTATTGTTCCAACAATAAATCTAAATGTAATGATAAAATATAAGCAAGTAGTTTAAAGTTTATTTATTTATTTATGAAATAGGAAGCCAACGTTTTATATTCAGAAAAACATTTGTTATTGCATGTATAAAAATATTTTTACAAAATATAATTATATCAATTATAGGCTAACTTACAAACAATAAAAATAAAAAAAACAAAAACATCCCTAACAAAATAAAATAAATAAGTTAGGAATGCATGCACTATATCAATTGATTCGTTATATTAATTCCCGCTTCCCGCTTTGTTGATGTTGATTCAAATTGCTTTAGCAATATCGTGTGATATCCCAATATATTAATTATCAGACGATTTCTAAGAGTTATCGTAACAAATAAAATAACTACAGATAAAAACTTTTTTGCAATATAAAGTACAAGGGTAACAAATTGCTAACTGAGTATAAAAAACTATAATTAAATTTTGTAATTATATTATAAATGTCAAAAGAAACAGACACATGCGCAAACTGAATACTCCAAAACGTCCAAACGTCCAAGTTGTTAATGGATCGACTAGAACACATTAAATACGCAAATTGATTTATTTATTTCTTTTTAAAGATAGAAAATTAAATTCCGAATGAGACATTCAAGCATAGATGTGGATACCTCTGCATTTATTAAGTCAGATGCGAAATCAAATGTAAAAAAAGGAAATTGAACAAAATAAATGTGTTTTAATTTGTATCATGTTTTATTTTTGTGCATTATCTGTCTATGCCAAAACTGTACTGATTGGTTTATCTTTGTCTAAATGACAAACACTAGTGATCTTTTATTTAGTATTAGTTAATAAGCCATCTCGTTTCATGTAAGACAGCAAGGATAAGGGTAAAGTTATGTTATATTTATCCTTTTTAAAGGCATTGTAATGACTATAATCTTATATTTATATATCTTATCTGTGCTTTACTAAACTAACCAAAGTTGATAAAACTGAATAAGCCAAACTGACTAAAGTTTTTACTCCTTCAAAATGAAGGAGTAAAAACTGCTGCTGTATGCTTAGTTTAGAGTCAAATTACAATTATAGAAAATGTTACTTAAAAAAAGGTAAATGTTAATTTCTTCACTAAATGCAAAACCAAATGAAACGAAACACACTGTAACATTATTTTCCTCATTACTTATTCCACTACGTGTTAAATTTAGTAGAGGTTCATTAAAAGTTGGCCACAGTCCAGAAAGATATTGGGCATTCGTACTAAGCTTGGCTCATTATGCCTGCACGATTCGAGATACAGTTTTGTGACTTTTGACTTGATTAATTAAAAGTTGTCGGCGGCTAAATATGTTCGAAGTTCGAAATTAAAGCGGAAACATCAAGCCGTGCAAGTGGTTATTTCGTTCAATTGTTCTTTCCCTCAGTGTAACTTATTTCTTTAGAAATTTGTTTAAATTTATATTATAATAAAATCTGTTATTATTCTTCTCACGTTTTACTTTTTTTGGGCGATAATAACTTACAAAAATGTTTTTATTCAAAAGAGAATTAAATTCAGTGTAATATGTATAATTTTATTATTTGTAGGATGTCAAGACTTCACGCAGACATAAATGATGGATGTTTTGTTTAAGCGTATAGCTTTATTAAATAATAAAGGAAACGTTGTACAAATAGCTGAAGTTAACACATACAAAATGGCACTCGTCCTTGTTATACACAAAGCCCATTCATAATGAGAACACGTATAAGGCAAAAACAAAATACACCTTCGGTACAAACTCGGCATCAACATCTGTCAAGCTTTGTATGACACTCGCGACGTAGGTCTGACCTGACGCCACCGCAATTTCGTCTTTAATCTCAAAGCAGAGAATTCATTCTAAAATGAATGATGACAAGTTGTAATTTACATGCAAGTCGGAAACTTGTCAGCATTGAGTTGGGACCGGATGCTTTTGGCACTTGGCGACATTTTGTGTCTGACCGCTTTACCTTCGCACATATGGCATAACAACTATACAGTAGTGTTATAGAAAAGAATTGGACAAAAAAACTGTATTAAAATCAAGAGAACATTTCACCAAATAAAAGTGCATTAAGAAAGAAACAGTATTAAATCTCAAACAACCCAAAACATAAAATACGAAAACTTTACGAGAAGACATTGCACGGAATGGTGTTTAATATCTTAAAATTATAGGCAAAGCACTTCATAAATTATTTGAATGTACCGCAGTTTCATCGCCGCAGCCATCCATTGGACTCACTGGTCGACCTCGTCCGAATATTGAATATAAAAATGATACATTATAACTGCCGCGTATATTCTCAAATTGAGAACGATATTATTTCGAATTTTAACAAAAAACTTTCATCAAATTAAAAATTGAGAAATAATTTTATTTTTGCTTTTAAAATTTCATCAAGTTAAATTTGAAGAACATTTTACTGAATATTTTGGCAAAGTAATAGTTTGTTACAAAACTTAACATGCGCGCTCATATGAGCCAAGTTTCTTGTCTTAAAAGTGGCACAAATTCTTAACTGTTTTATCATGCTCGTGTCAGGGCTCTTATTTCATAAGTAGGATTTTGGATGTCAGTTACAATGTAAGTGTTTTTTTTTATAAGAAACTGAGACTTCTTAAATAGTTGGGATTCAATATTTTGCATTTTTTTATTTGCCAATGCCATTTTGTATATGCCATTTAATTTATTAAAATTTGAGACACTTGTTTTTGTTTTTTTTATTACCATATGAGCTCTATCTTGTTTATTAAGCCATCAGAATATACAGTTCGTAAATCAAACGTTAATTTATCAAAGACAAATATTTTGTTTGTTTCATTTCCGAAATAACGGGATAATTTTTGGCATGGCTTTTCAGTATGCTTATAATATTTTGTAAATTATAGCAATTAATTGATCGTCACAGTTATTACGGTCTTGTAAAACCTATTTTATACAGCTTCGAAAAAGCGCTTCTTGGAATTAATCTGGTATCGTGTTGACAAAGATCATAATTGTATATTTATAATTAATTGAATACTATGCGGAGTAATATAGAATAATACCAAATTATTCATTGTAATATATAATATAATTTGTAATACTAAAACATTGTCCTCACATACATTATGAGATCCAAACTACTACTCGTTTCAATAAAAGTCACTCAAGTTCAAGTTATACCATAAGATACTGATAACATTATGGATTTAGAGAATTGGTAACTTTATCTCTCCGGTTATTTTGGATTGCAATACCATACTATAAGCAAATAGAAAGTGCACAGAATTTGGGCTCTTATTTAGTTTGTTTCCGTTGCGCTTGATAATAGTACATATTTTGGTCAGAAGATCTTCGTCGTCATAATAGTATATATTCTGTTTTAGTGAGCAACTCTGTCAATAATAATACATTGTGGAATGTTGTTGATATTGTACATATTTTTTATTTTTTTAAAGAACAGGAAGGTGGACGAGCATATGGGCCACCAGATGGTAAGTGGTCACCAATCGCCCTTAGACATTGGCACCAACCTTGGGACCTAAGTTTTATGTCCTTGTGCCTGTAATTACAATGGCTCACTCATCCTTCAAGCCAAGTACTGCTGTTTTGCGGTAGAATATCTGAAGAGTGGGTGATACCTACCCAGACGAGCTTGCACAAAGCTATACCACCAGTAAAACATATAAAAATAGTTGAATTTTATTCGTGATGATGAAATAAGTTAAAAAATAAGTTTTTTAATAAAATGCAGACCTATCACAAATAAACAATCTATTATTTTATGACATATTATTATGATGTCATATTACACAGACACTCGTAACTATTAAAATATGTTATTTTGTACATTTTATTATTACGGATTTTGTTTATTACCCAATATAATTTAATTTGCTAACATCGATTCAGCATTGTTATCGTGTCCGGAGATCGGACATATTGTGCAATAAAAACCTAATGGATTACAAAATTGACAAATTTATGAAAGTCATAAATATGACTACAAAGAAAGCGATCCTTAAATGGTATTGAAAGATTGAAACTTTTATTACCTTATTTGAATAAGATCCGAAAAACGATTACGCTTCTTATTGCAGTAAGTCATAGCAATACATAACATCGCATTTAGCTTTACTTTACTTTGAAATATAAATTTGCATAATCTTACGCGTGAATCTTAACCGATGATCGTGGGTTCAAACCTGGGTAAGCACCACTGAATTTTCATGTGCTTAATTTGGGATAATAATTCATCTCGTGCTTTACAGTGAAGGAAAATACCATGAGGAAACCTGCTTGTGTCTAATTTCACTGAAATTCTGCCACATGTATATTCCACCAACCCACATTGGAGCAGCGTGGTGGAATAAGCTCCAAACCTTCTCCTCCAAAAGGGAGAGGAGGCCTTTAACCCAGCAGTGGAACATTCACAGGCTGTTACGGTATTAACCTTATTATGCAAATTTCTATATATATATATTTATATTATCAACCATGTGAAATGCAGGATTGGATGTTATGTCTCTTAAGTTCCCAATTAAAGGTCTACTAATTAAACTGTTTCTGAGTTTCTGAAGTGATTCGCACCTGTTCCGTATTAAGCCACTGTAGAGCCGATATAATCAAAATACACTGAATAAGTGTATTTTGATGGCGTGACGTAGGCTCTAACCTAATCTATACTAATATTTTAAGCCGCTAAACTGTTTTCACGCGCTTTTAATACTACAATAAAATAATTTTGACTTAAAGTAACAGTCAGTATATGTCTCAAGGCTGGCACACTCTTCCTTTTGAGGAGAGTTTTTGGAACTTATTCCACCACGCTGCTCCAATGCGGATTGACATGTGACAGAATTTCAGTCATATTACACACATGCAAACATCCTTACAATATTTTTCTTTATGAATGATAAACATAAATTAAGCATTGAAAATTTAGTAGTGCTTGTTAGGGTTTTAAATTCATGAATACGCTTACGAAATAACCCATTTATCGTTTCTTACAACGCTCATGGAAATGAGGTGGCTCTATCCTCGTCTACTGTAACCACACGGCTTAAATAAGCTCTTTATCAGAGTACTTTAATTGTTATGTCCTTGTCAATGTGGTTAAACTATCGCTGACCCTTCATACCGGAATACTACCAGGTAAAGCGTTGTGGTTTGGCGATAGTATGCTTTGGTGAAATCTACATTGCACAGGTATGATAATTCGTTTTCATGATACACTTAATTGTACTTTTCTTTCAATTTTAACCAATAATAATTAAATATTGCACATGACAGGTAATTTTGTGTAATTTATTGATGACATAAGTCTACCGAACGCATTGCATCGTCGAATTAATATTAACGATCTTACCCATTAATTGGGGCATTAAAACATCCAGCCGAATCAATTTCCGTATGTTTTCCGTTATTTCCTTCTCCCGATTGAAAATTGTTTATATTTGTTACGTTAATTTTGTATGCAATTTTAGTTCTTCATCCTAAAAGGGCTGGTGTCATTTTTGCTTGCACGGATTAAAGCTTTCAATGAATTTTTGCTGGTTCGCACTTTAGATATGAATTTATTTCGGTTATAATTGCCTCATGTAGCGTGCTTATAATATGAAATAACGGCCCGCAGCGCTTTGCTGACATTAAAACGTTTATCCTGCGTTTGTTATGATTTCATTTTAAGAATTTTTTGTTGTGTTTTATATGAATAGTTTCTATTGTACTATTTTTTGTTGCTTTAAAATAATAATAGCTACAAATAAAAAATATAATATGTATTATTTCTAAAGGATGTCGTTTATATAGGGCCTTTTACTAGGGTATAATTTATTTAAATTATACTGTTGTTTTTTGTAGTTTTGAATTTGGGTATTCAAAAATACACCTGTCTTTATTAATATGTGCCCGAGAGCATCACCCTTTTGATTTAGATATTTTTATGTTTTTTTTTTTCTATAAATGGGTGTAAAGAAAAGTATATATTTTCGAAGTGACACTTCTTGCCCGTCTGGTTTCCTTAATCTATATAAATAAAAATGAATCGTCGAAATGTATGTACGCGCATAGCTTCCGAACGACTGCACCAAATTGGATAATTCCTTTTTTATTGTGTTTGTTATTGTCGGGACAAATTAAAAAAACGAACAGTTTTTTAAAACCTTCTATAAAAAGTGAGAGTGAATGAGACAAAAGACTTTCATAATGTCAATCTATCCAACCTGTCAAGATTGTCAGTATAGTGACATACATTCATATACAATTACTGCTTCTTTTGCAACAGCAAAATGGCTTAACTTCGTGTTATTTATTGTTATTGATGATAAGAAAATGCCACCAGTGAGGCGTCAATTGTGTTTTTTTTTTGTAATGGTTAAACTACGAAACCGATTTCGAAAATTTTTTCACTTACAGAAAGCTAATTAACATTGAGTAACATAGGTTTTTTTTTAATGCAATTTAAAATTGCAATACAACCAACCCGGAATGTAAGGTATATTTTTTTTCCTATGAAGGTATTTATTTGGCGTGCGCTGTGAAAACTATTGATGATGCCTGAAATACTGTATTGCATTTTTATATTACTCATTATTACCTATAAAAAGGCTTTACATATATCTATTAGAGTTAATTCGCAAAAAACACGGGTAAAATTGAAAGATGATGACATTCGTATCATGATATTAATCCTAATGTAATGAAATAGGTTTTTATAAAGGTCGGTTATATACATGTATTACTTTTTAAATTATTTGAATCGTACCTTTCGATTAGAAGTTATGACTGGTAATAAGGCAAAAAGTAAGAAAAATGCCGCGGTGTGAGCGAACCAAGGATAACGGTAGCAATCAGTACTACGCTTTGTCTTTTATTTACCTACATTTTATTATTTGTTAACTACAAATTGTTGAATAGTACTTTTTTTTATTTTAATATATTTTTATTATTTCAACCTTTATAACGCTATATAAAAATGCCCTTTCGAACTTTGAACATTAAACTAACTTTGAAAATTGTTAGGAAAATTTTCCGAAGGGACGTGGCCGAGCAGCTCTACTGATTCCTAAAAATATGTTTAATTTAAATTAATAACTGTAGAGTATCAGAAAAATTTAAATTCACGCATAATGAAATATATAATAGCGGTGGCCAATTGTGCGGCGGTAAAGTAGCCGGCACAAAGATTTCCCATGTTCCATTCGTACGTACCATGTTCATCACATATTCTACCGCCAAACAGCAATAGTAAATCGCGGTAAATTTGAAGGGCGAATGAGACAGTGTAACTACTTGTGCTTGACAAGGGATATAACAATTTAGTTCCCAAGGTTGGTGGCGCGATGGCGATGATATTGGAGATGGAAGGAATGGTTAACATTTCTTACATTGCCAATGTCTATGGGCGTTTCGACCACTTACCATCAGGTGGCCCATTTGCTCGTCCGCCTACCTATAATATTAAATATATTATACTAATTATTTTTTTTCTTTATGTAAATATACAATATATACATGTTTATATCGTATAGTGATTTATGTCAAAGGAGAAAATGTAACCGGATTCTTCCCCAGCGAAACGTTTTGACAAAGTTCTTGCTCCTTCATGCAAGCGGTTTTTATTGATGTTGACAATATAAAACTTTTATCTGACTTTATTGTTATTTACGAGTTTGTGACTGTGACTTTTGTATTTTATTTGACTTTGTGTCTTCAACTATCTATGATTATTTACGTAGACTTGACTATAAAAATTAAAAAGTAGCCTTTAAAGCGTTATTTTCATACTTTAATCGAATGGTGAAGCTGCTACAGGCTCGCTTTCAACCAATCGTATTGTAGATGGCCAGACAATACGCAGACATATAAATAGACTCCCCATATTTTACCTTTTATTTGGGTCAGTCTATCAGTCGGTTTGTAACCACACAAAATTTTAAAGTATATAAATAAATTGTTTGTATCACAAAGTAATAATTAAATTAAATTGTAATAGCTGAAACGACCTGATTTTGGGAGTCAAAGTTGCCCACGTCCGTAGGTCTCACCAAAGACAGGTTTCATCCCTCATTACCCTACACGTGGCCTCTGGGTGGTGCTAATTGAGCAACATATTTTAGGTAGGAGGCTCCGGCCGTAGCTAGCATTACCACCCTGCGAACAAAGCCGCACCGCCATAGCGATTTATCAAGTGGCTAGATTCACACTGTCGCGCAGCATGTCGTGTTCCGGTGCGATGTTTGCAGCAGCTTACCATAGGGGATTGGGTCTGTATAGTTGTGCTCTGCATTTGGTGATAGGTTCTGACCGTAGTCACAGTGACGCCGGGCGGCTCAATCTGGAGGGCAGCGGGATCCGAAGCACGGTGCACCGCTGGCCGACCGCAGTTAGTAGGGGGCCCAAGTAGTAGGTTCCCAGGGGGGTTCGGGCGTCCCCGCGGTCTCCAGTTGAGTCTACCATCTCCGTCTCTGCGGTAAAAGTCACGGTGTCCAAAATGCGGCACCTCGTACAACTTCCATTTCCCCATACCTATTCACGCCCACAATATATGGGTTATAAATACAGCAAGAAGAAAGTTTCACAGCGGCTGCACCACCTCTCATTTTCAGTGCATCTCTCTAATATACGAGGTTTGCACTCCAATCTCTTTGCGGTCGACCACCACATTGAGACCGTCATGCCACACTAGCTCTTTCTCACGGAGACACAAATCACCAGTCCAGCGGATGTAGCGTACTTACAGTATCCCGGATATTCTCTCGAGCACAACTTTAAACCTCGTGCTGGGGTCTGTATGTACGCTCGTAATGACGTCTGCTGCCGGCGTCTCCGAAACTTGGAGGTACCCGATTTTTCGGTAATGTGGTGCGTATCGGATACAGGTTTGGAGCAGATTGTATACGCCTGCGTCTATAGGTCGCACAATGTTGATCAGGAGACAACTCGGATGTTTGAGTATCTCAGCATGACGGCTAATGCCGTCCAATGTCGTTACCCGACTGCTCAAATGGTATTTCAGGGGGATTTCAACGCTCACCACCAAAATTGGCTGTTCCCATACCAGAACACCACGCCACGACCACACCGGGAGAGAGCTCTCTCAGCTGGTACATGAAGCAACTCGGGTGCCGGACGTGGACGGTCATACACCTAATTGTCTGGACCTTCTGCTGACTACCGGCCCTGACCGGTTTTCAGTGTCAGTTGCAGCTCCCTTGGGCACTTCTGATCATTGTGTGATCAGGTCGGTCTTCAACTTTCACCCTCTGGACTCCGGTCCCACTGGAACCAGACGGGTGTGGCGATACAAGTCGGCAAACTGGGATGAGATGCGACACTTTTTTGCAACCTACCCTTTGCGGCAGATATGCTTCTCTTCCACTGAGCCGTCGAGCTGCGAACAAGCCATATCTGAAGTGATATGTCAGGCTATGGAGTTCTTTATTCCATATGCTGACGTATCACTGGATGGCAAGATTCCTAGGTGGTACAACGATGAGTGCGCCGCAGCTGAGGCCCGTAAAAACTCAGCGTTTGTAGCGTGAGCAGCAGCCCGCACCACCAAAGCTCCGGACATTGCGACTAAGAAGAGAGCCTTTAACTCTGCTGCCAAGTCCTACAAGAAGGTTCTCAAGAAGGCTCGTTTCAACCGAACTAGACGTCTTGGAGCCAAATTAGCTTCCTACCCCCGTGGTAGTAAAGCATTCTGGTCTCTGTCCAAGTCGGTTGAGACGAACTTCTGTCGTCCATTGCTGCCTCCACTTCTGAAGCCTGATGGATCCTTGGCCTTTACGGCAACAGAAAAGGCTAACTTATTAGCGGCCCTGTTTGCCGAAAATTCGCATCTCGATGCAGGAAGTGCCTCACCGCCAACTATACCACCTTGCGACTCAATGATGCCAGAGATACGAATTCGCCAAAGAGAGGTACTAAAAATTCTGTGAACCTTGAACGTGAATAAGGCCAGTGGCCCTGATGGGATTCCAGCAATAGTCCTGAGGAATTGTGCACCTGAGTTGTCCCCTGTTTTAACATGCTTGTACCGCCTCTCTCTTAAATCCGCTCAAGTCCCTAAAGCCTGGAAGATTGCCAACGTACAACCAGTACCTAAGAAGAATAGCCGTACCGACCCGGCCAACTACCGACCCATAGCAATCACCTCCATACTTTGCAAAGGTTTGGAGCGTGTATTGAATAACAAACTCCAGGCGTACCTCGAAGAAAACGATCTCCTATCGGACCAGCAGTACGGCTTTCGTCGGAATCGATCAACAGGAGATCTCTTAGCGTACGCTACTCACATCTGGGGTGAGGCCATGGACAAGTATGGTGAAGCGTTAGCCGTTTCACTTGACGTGTCCAAGGCTTTCGACCGGGTCTCGCATGCGGGCCTTCTTAGCAAGCTTCCTACCTACGGTATACCTGTTGGCCTTTGCAACTGGATATCAGATTTCCTGAGTGGACGATCGTTTCGAGTTGTCCTAGATGGCTTCTCGTCTGATCTAATGGCGATTAATGCCGGTGTTCCTCAGGGTTCAATTCTCTCCGCCACACTCTTCCTGCTGCATATAAACGATCCGCTGAAACCCGGTATCTTTGGGTACGCAGACGACAGCACTGTCACGGAGAGATACATATCCGGTCCCCGAGCTAGTGCAACAGAAACTCGTAAGCACAAGACTCAAGCGTGTTTGTTTACTGCCAAGAGGAGTCCATTCCACCTGACTCCGACTTTCCGGAATGTATATGTACCCATCACCAACAGTATTGAGCTTCTAGGAGTTACATTAACATCCAAACTCAACTTTGCTGCTGGTAAAAAACTTAGCATCCTCAATAAGGTCAAACAGTACTTCACACCAGAACAGCTTCTGACTCTATATCAAGCCCAAGTCAGATCGTGCATGGAGTACTGCAGCCATTTATGGGACGGCTCTGCTAAGTACCAGCTTGATACTTTGGATTCAGTGGATCGTCGTGCTAGAAGACTCATTGGCGACCAGACACTGGTTACAAAACTCCAGACCTTAGAACATCGTCGTAAGGTTGCCTGTCTGTCGGTATTCTACAAGATATATTTCGGCGAGTGTGCTCAGGAACTATTTGATTTGGTTCCCCCGTCACCTTTTTACCAAAGAACTGCGAGGCATCGAAAGGATCTGCACCCGTACGTGGTTGACGTTGACGTATTTAAGACACGTACGAAACGATTTGCTTTCTCGTTTCTGATACGCACCGCCAAGGACTGGAATACCCTCCCGACCTCCGTTTTCCCCACCACCTACAATATGGGTACCTTCAAGTTCAGAGTGAATAGGCACCTTCTAGGCAAGCGCGCTCCATCTTAGACTGTATCTCATTTTCCATCAGGTGTGATAACAGTCAAGTGCTAGCCTATTTATTTAAAAAAAAAAAAACGACCTAGCGGCTAGAACGCGTGAATCCTAATCTTACGATAGTGGGTTGAAGCCCGGGCAAGCACCACTGAATTTTCATGTGCTTAATTTGTGTTTATAATTCATCTCGTGCTTGACTATGAAGGAAATCATCGTAAGGAAACCTGCATGTGTCTAATTTCATAGAAATTCTGCCACATGTGTATTCCCGCATAGGAGCAGCGTTGTGAAATAAGCTCCAAACCTTTTCCTCAAAAGAGAGAGGAGGTTTTAGCCCAGCAGTGGGACATTAACAGGCTTTTACTGTACTGTTAATGTATCACAAGGTTAATCTTTGGTACTTAAATGTATGTTACCACAAAAAGTAGTAAAACGAGAACATAGAATGTTTATGCGCAGTAAGAAAGTGACTTAAGCTTAAAAAGATTTAAAATATAACGATTTAGTGTCCCATAATTAATATTTATTAACAACTTGGATTGTATATTCGGATTTCTATGACATTCTCGTATAGTTTATGCATTTATTATTTTATATATTTGTTTTTAAGTTAATCATTCTATGAACCTTGTATAATATTGTATAAGATTTATTGTTTAATTGCTTGCTTGTCAAGTTGCTATCAATCGTGCAACGTACATATGTTATGTTCGTTGCGCATCTGATTAAACTAGCTTATGCTGTACACTGATAATAACAACGCATAATATTGTTTGCCGGTTTGCGGTTTAACTTGTGAATTAACCGGAACTATCCAAATGAGCCGGGATTGCTTAGTGGAGCTTAAACTTAAATCTTAACCGTTTGCGAGTAGGTTATCATTTGCTTTATTTAAATTTATAATTTGTCTCAAGCTCGGTTGTGAAAGAAAATATCGCGAGGAAACTAGAGCGAAAATCTGTTCCATATAAATCCAAAACGAATTGGAGAAGTGTGGTGGAGTAAGCTCCAGGTCCACTCCCAAGAGAGAAAGCCATTGCCTAGCAGTGGATGATATTTACGGCCGTTACATTAAGTTAGAATATAAAACAGCTTTTAAAACCTTACAACGTGTAAGTACTAGTACTACTACTACGTGTAAGACTTTTAATGACTTTTGAGAAAGTAAATTAGCTCAACGTTATTTTCACCATTTACGCCAACTAATAATCATGCGCAGCCAGTTCTGTCCCGCGGCCTCGCGTCTACAATTTCCGTTTAATTAACTCTAACTTAGAGATGGGGCTGGTCTGAAATAATAATTGCCTGTTTTTTTGTTTATTATTTTGCATTATTACAAGGAAAATAATATTAAGAAACTTATTACTATCATTAAGAATTATACGATTTTATTTTATTATTTCGTACCAATCAAATGCTTCTGTGAAGACCATTCAATGCTATAGTTATACATACATTGTGCGTGATAATACACTGGCCTTTCCCTGTTCTAATGGAATGAAACTAAGAAAAAAAAAGTAGGCAGGCCATTGCTTTTTCTTTATTTTGTTACTTTTTAAATTCAATAAATGACTATATAGATAGACAAACACATATTATTGCTTATATTAACTTTGTTTAGTTAAAACCAGCTAACCAATATATAATTGACAATTAATAAATAACAGACATATCGCATGTCCATAAAACCACGTCAAAGGCATCACTAATTTTTACGCTGTAATAATCAATATTAAATCATACTATTCATAACCTGACTGTACAAATATTGTATTACTAAAACACAATATTTTTTGTGATTATAAATACACATGTATTTCATATTCTGTTTAACGAGAAAACAAAAGAACAATTTGATTTTAATAATCATGTTTACTTCTAATATTGTATATACATATAAAAAAATATATTTATTAAATAAATTTTTAAATTGTGGATTGGTAGATATAAAATTATAAATCTCTCTTGCAATATTTTGTCTTAATGTTTTATTTTGTATTACATAGATAAGGCATAATATTGTATGAAATCAAATATTTTTTCAAACCCGACTAAATAAAAAGAACAAAAAATATTGTTAGGTTTGAAGCCCAAAAACAATTATTAGAAAGCCTGAAGTTTGGAAGCTGGTAGTGCTAACACTATAGTACTTTAAAAAGTACGTAATTCCATTGGTCTTGTGCCTGAATTCTCTCCGCTCGCTTGGGATCGACGAAAACTAAATTATTTTTAAAGATTACAAAATATTTTAGCTTCGTAGTTCTGTTTACAATATATTTTAATAACTATACACAACTACAACTTTATAAAAATTATATGTTATTTGCATGCTCGAAGAATTATCTAAATAAAGAACCCTTACTGAAATTTAATCTATAAGAACGGCTTTTAATAATAATCTAAATATTGTTTGTAACTAATTAAGTAAAACACATAAATATAGGCAATATTATTTATAAACCATTTAAACCATTTAAACCATTTATTTTGCTACACACATACATTACATAGATTATACAGAAGAAAAAAATTAAATTTAAAGAATACAGTGTAGGTAGCAAGGTATGATATTGTTTCTTAAGTGGTTAGCCGCATAAAAGTACAGTTTAATTCATATCGTTAACCACAAAACAGTAGCCAATATAGACAATAACAGAATATATGGTCTGCATAACGTATAAAATTGAAACAGATCCATTCTAATGCTAAATATTTATGAAGGATGTCGGTCGAAGTGTTATTTATACCATCTCGTATAGAAGCTGATATTGCCCCCACGGAAAGCTTAAGGATAATGCGATGTAAGTATAACACCGATTGCTGGATTACTCGGGTGTTGACAAGACAATAAAGCGGTATATTAACCTCAGTGTCGATTTAGAAAAGATTTTACAACTTAAACATAATTTTACTTTTTTTATAATTTATTTAATCCTTCAAATCTCCACAGAAGTGTTGTACGTGCCTTTGGCGTGTCTTTTTATTATGTTGATTGAGTTTAGTTGTTTGATGTCCTTGTATAGTATAATGTTTATGTAATATATATATGTAAATATTTGTGTGCCAGCATCACAATAAATATTTGAGGATTACAGTTATAATTTACTTCTTCAATATTTTTTCTGGCGTATTTATTATCGTGTGCCAGTTGTTTATCTTGCAATATTAATATTAGAGGGATAGCTGAATTCCTAACTTCGTTTGAATGTAATTTAGGAGGTGATTAGTTTAAAATATGCTGTCTTATGCTATCACATATCAAATCAATGATGACCTTTAATGAGATTTTTTTTTAATCTATAATTCTTTATCTTAACTAACAAGCATTTCTTATACTTACCGATAAAGTGTAAAATGTTTTAATTAAAGAACAGAAACCAAGTGTAAAGTTTTCATTAGGTATAAACAAGTTCTCGGCACACAGTTTAATTCATAAATTCGCAAAAATAAGTACAAAAGTTTCTTAACTTATAGAAAATTAAAGAGAGATTTTATAAAATATAAACAGCAGGAATGTTTGTTGAAATGGTATTTATATATTTTTAACTATTTTAATTAATTAACAGAAAATGTACTAACGTTATATCTAGGACAAAGTATGGATTTAGTTAAAAGAATTTAAACAAAACATATTGTTATGTTGCATGAGGCGTCTGACGGTAATATAATAAAGAAACTTAACAGTACAGTAACAGTCTGTTAATATCCCACTGCTGGGCTAAGGCCTCGTCTCCCTTTTGAGGAGAAGGTTTGGAGCTTATTCCACCACGCTGCTCCAATGCGGGTTGGTAGAATACATATGTGGCAGAATTTCAAAGAAATTAGACAAAAGCAGGTTACCTCACGACGTTTTCCTTCATAGTCATGCACGGGATGAATTATAAACACAAATTAAGCACATGAAAATTCAATAGTGCTTGCCTGGGTTTGAACCCACGATCGTCGGTTGAGATTCACGCGTTCTAACCACTAGGCCATCTCGGCTTTTTTTCTGAATCTTCAAAAGAAACTTATAAGAACCTTATTTTAAACTGTTTCACTAGTATTTTTTTATGAAATTATCAATAGAGCACTTTTGTTTTATTTATAGAGTTTATTATGCAGTACAGGTAGGCAAAGTATGACCCTTCTGTATAAAAACGGTTCTAAACAAATTCGATAATATGCATATTATGAAATTTGTTTATTATTATAATGAATCATGTTGGGTTTATGTTTTTACATTATATAATGTCTACTGTCTAGTTATAAGTTGTGTTTGTAATATGTACAAAGGTAATTTAATATGGACCAAATATTTCTCAAAAACAACACTCTTCCTAACATAAAAAATAATACTATTAATTAATTAATAAGTAAGTAATGCATGAAGCATTGCATTTTTTAAATTATAATATAATTAGTGGTTATGTAGCATTCCGAAGAAGCACAAAAAGCATATTCTTATCATAAAAAACAACATTTTTGTACAAAATTATAAAATATAATTTATTATTGTTCAAATTTGATTTAATGTATAAAGCTTTTAATTAAGATATAAAAATAAAAATATGTTCTCAATAATTTCAATTAATGGTCTTTGTAACATGTAAATTACAACGATACTAAACAAATAAAAATACCAGTAATATGAATATTTTTCATCAATAAAGAAAAATAAACCTAATTTCAATAGTTCACGCAACATTAGCCTAAATAAGGAGATATACAAGCACCGGACGGAGAGACAGGAGAGATTTATATCTCCACATTAGTTCCCGTCCGCCTGTCCTTCAGAACACTCGGAAACGACGAAAGTGGGCACCATGTAAAACTACCCGAGGCGTTTTCAGCAGTTACTTACAATTTCCTCGTAACCCTCCGTTTTATTTATGCCTCCCTCACAAAATAAATTCACTATAAGTGGTATTTGTGACCGAGGACATCTCTCTACAGAACGAAGTTTTATGAACGATTAGAGATACACAGAGCTATCGCTTTTTCGACTATAAAAATGTTGGGGGAGTAACTGAATAAGTAGGTCGTTACGCGTTATACATGATTTTTTCTAATGGATTCCATATAAAAAGTTTTTATTAGATTGTTGTATATTTGAAATTTGTGGGAGTTCCTGGAAATATACGGGAGAGTTCAGCATTTCACGTAAGGACGCGATTATCCAATATCTTGTGAAAAAAATTAAAACAAAACTTCTTTGTCTGAATTAATACGTAAAAAAAAGAATTGTAGAAACCATATAGTTTAATATTGAAATTAACATTTTTTTCTGTTTATTTGCTAGAAAGAACTGCTCTTAAAATAATGATTAATATGTCTTCTGTATTCCATCGATTGATGTGAAATTATATAACAAGGTTTTAAATAACTGCAGTGCTATTCTGTAAGTACTCACTTCGCATCGCAATTGTAAATTGGTAACAACCGACTTACAGTGGTACGCTGATTTGAT
The DNA here is from genome assembly GCA_905147175.2 of Nymphalis urticae. Lineage (NCBI taxonomy): Eukaryota > Metazoa > Arthropoda > Insecta > Lepidoptera > Nymphalidae > Nymphalis > Nymphalis urticae. The sequence goes on along the minus strand of LR989998.1, from coordinate 8,713,351 downwards.
GCGTGTATCATTTAAATGTTTTAATTATTATATACCACAGCATAGCTTTATGATATTTAATGCTCCAGTTCTGCTAAAAATTTCGTTTTTTTTCTTAAGAACTATAGTAATGATGATGATGTACCGGTTTCGCTCACGCATCGCTCACGCATTCGCTGCGCAATTCTTGAGAATTACTAACTCTCAATCAATGCGCTGAATGTATAGTTCACAAGTATGTGCGGAATCACAGGTGCACTCTGTAATTCCCTTAATCTCAATATCCGATAAGCTAGTTACCATACATGACGTAAAAGAGGCTCCGGCGCAAGACCACTCTAGGTCAACCACTTTAAGTGTTTTCGTCAAGTTTTTTCTTTCAAGAGACATGGAAATCTTAACACTGCGAACTTCGGACTGCTACTGAGAATTAACAATCCAGATTTAGCTGTCAAGCTATTTTAACTGGAATTACCGACATAAGGACCTTAAGCAGATTTTTCTAATGGTATGAAGTAATTATTCCTATAATTGGCACTAGCCTACTTTCTTTTCTTTGTTCTATAGTTGAGATTTCAATTTTAAGTTATGGATTTAAAAAAATATTAAATGTTTGTTAAATGTATGTTATTTTAAAAGAATCTACAATGGCTATACTAAAACTACAGTAACCCTACACGTGTTACAACATTATCTCTAAAATTACATCGGATAAACTACTTCTACCCACAAGTAATTTAAATAATGCAAATACCCTAGCAGCCACTATATTATAAAATTTAAGAAATATGATGCTAGAAATTTTCTTAATTTTAAACTTACGGATGTTTTTAATTAAAGTTTCATGTGCCAGTATATATTTTTTTCACTCGATGCAAATGTGCCTGAATTATTACCAAGAGAGTTTTGTTGGGTTTAGGTTTACCATAAGTGAGCCAATATAATTACAAATAGTTAAGAAGACACACGTTAGCCTTTAAATTAGTAATAAAGATATATGAATATATTAATGTATTCTAATTGAATTAGTAATATACATAATTACATTCATAAATGACTATTTACTTATTCATTACTTAACACACACTTACTAACACACATTAGCGTCTTCGTGGTATATCCGTGTATTTTATGTCAATCTCAATTTGCTTGCCCTTATGCCATTTCTTGGGGTCAACATAGTGTGGTTTTTATTCCATTTATAAAAATACTATTGTTGTGTTCCAGTTTGGCACAGGTACAAGGGACATAACATCTTCGTTAGAAACGAAGATTGGTGGCGCATTGGCGATGTAAGGAATGGTTAATACTTCTTACATCGCCAATGTCTATGGGCGGTGGTTACCACATAACATCAGGCCCGTTTGCCCTTCCGCCTACCTATAGCATCAAACGGTGTAAGCTTAGTTACCAAAATATTTAATAGTCGTTACATATCTTACTAGTTCGACAATAATAATATTTAAATTTAAATTATAACATCAATATATTTAAATAATTATGTATAAATAACTTTAAAAATTTTCTTTACGTTTAAATACGTAATCGAGCAAAAAGTAAATATTAAATCAACTCAAATTCAACTTTGCATTGGAGCAGCGAAAATGCAATTTGTGATTTACCGACGTACTCTTGACCTAAATTCGTAGTTACCGACCCGTTTCACCACACATGGATACCACTCACTGCACGTGGATGTGCTTATGACATTCTTATATGTGTTATGCCATGAATACATTTCATTTTAGTGAATAATATAATTAATTCATTACACGATTATAAATGCACTAATATACATTGAAAAATCGTTCTTACGCAAGGCTTGGAACTATATGTTATTTGAAAAAAAAGATATGCATCATTCAATAATATGACTTCAGTATGAACTTAACAAAAATAACATAAAATTTCAAAGGCAAATTTGAGTACGCCGTTACTATTTGCTAAACGTTTGTATCTAAAGAAAGTTATACTTCTGTTACACGTACTGAGTTGTGTCATATTTGTAAAGAGTTCCTATAGGTAGCCAATAGAATCATTTCATTTCCTAGATAAATTGTATTCTTAGTTGGACTTTTTAATATTCCAGTATGTATTTTTAAATGCATGCAGAGAAGGAAACTGAGGTGTATTTTGCAAACATGATAGACGTTGTCTGAAGAATATTTGCTATCAACCTAAGCTCAAATTTATTATACGACATAATATTATATAGACCAGCTCATGTCCTGGAATACGGGATAAGATAAATTACACAACGATCAATTGAAACACCAGCACGTAAAAGGAAGACAAACAACATTTATGTATAAGAATTTATAATATAAAAGTAAGTCTTCTATAATTATTAGCTATTGCACCTTACATCCAACAGCATGATATATTAATTAACGAACAAGGTGTTATTGTATAAAGATTGAAAATTTATTTCGGCATTGCCTTCACTCATCGCATAGGTGGCGAATATATTTATTAATTATACGTAATGGTAAATTGATACTTTTCCATATATGATATAATCTGATATACACGTTTCTGAAAAGTCATTAATACAGAATGTCAATTGACAACGAAAGGCGTAGTGTGAAATTTCGCTTCAGCAGAGTCCAACTAGAGGTTCGTGCACATCGATAAAAGGGTGATTGCTTGTTATGCAATTCATTTATATTACCACACATCGTTCGTGTTTTTAAAAACTGTCTGCCATTTTGTTATGCAGGATTACATTATTAATACTTAAAACTACTACTAGGTGATGTAAATATATATATCGTATGAATTAATTTGAATATAAGCGAAATATCGTTAAAGACAGATTTTCTTCACTCCATACCAATTTTGTTACGAAAACAAAAAAATATTTTCTTTTCATTCAGTCACCAAACGAAATCCTTTTACGTTCATATACAAAAATAAATGAAGGCGTAAAATTCAGGAGTTTTATGAGCTTTATGCTCGCGTGGACTCGCAAAGGAACGTCGAACGACATTGTTTTGTTGTTATGGGGTAAGGACATTATTAAATCTGGACTGTGGATTACCGTATCATTGAATTTTGGTTTATTATTCTGAAATTTCTCCTCGTAAAATAACTATGATGTAAGTTGATGTTTTAGGATAAATTAAGGTAAATTGATATTTTACTTTAATTTAAAAACACTGAATTGCTAATGAGTGAATCAGTAACATATTTTTTATAGATTGTATATTTATAAAAATATAGATATTTATAAAAACCATACATATAATAAATATGTCCTCATGATTAGTCACATAAAAGTAGCATAACACACTGGAAGACAACTTAGATACTTTTTAGAAGCATTGGATTGTATATTATTGCTATTTGTACATTATTGGAACACCAATTTTTAGCATAGATTTAGAAGACTTTTAGTGGGTGTTAGCTTTTTGTGCGAACTTGTCTCGGGGTAGGTACCACCTATTCATCACATGTTCAACATCCAAACATCAATACTTAGTATTTTTGTGTTCCGATTTGCAGGGTGAGTGATCCAAAGTATCTATAGGCATATGGGACATAACGTCTTAGTTCACAACTGGTAGCAGGAAGGTGGGATATTGGCGTTGTAAGGAATGGTTATTATTTTTAACAGCTCCTATGTCTATAAGAGATTGAGACCATTTATTTTCTTTGATTCAAGTATGAATCAATAAGAAAAACTGATTTCTCTTTAAAACCGTAATTTTCAAGCTTATATAAAATCCATTTCGTGTCTCAATTGATGCCACAGATAAACCGTAGAATACAGTAATATTTGTTAAAAATCATTTTTATATATCTTTAATTTCTAAGTTTTGTCACTTGTCAAATGTTGGTAAAATCGAGTGTTGTTTTCTACCAGGCCTATATAAAGAATGCTGTTTATCTTAGCAAATCCTAGGATTTTCAAAAAACAGGCAAAAAAGTGATGTTCATATCAAACGTCCGCTCAAAAGAGCGAGTGTGCATAAAATGTATAACCTAACAGCGAAACATACCTCTTTCACGAGATATGTTGCGGTGCTAGGTGTACTCGCCACCCTCCTGAAAAACTGAAAATTGCTGGAATAAACAAAAACTTAATCCAACTTTATTATCCATCTCACATTTTTATTTTAGTAAAGTATAACGGTTAATTTAATCCACCTCATTTGCATGTAATACTGGATAAATTTAATCTTAAGGCGAGAACAGCGTTTAGGCTATATAATACAATAAATTAAAAAAGGTTTTCTTTTTAAAAGATACGAGGACTTTTAAGATATTAGCAAAAAAATATTTAGGAATTAAGTATAACTTTAGCCCAAAATTGATGTTAAGTTTTGAGATTTTTGTTCATGAGAAAAAAACTTGTGCAAGTTGGAATCAGTTTTTTTTTTTTTTTTTTTATTTAGTAACTAATGGGGCCCCTATTAGTTTTTGTAGACAATTAAACATTGACAATAGTTTACATTATAAATCTTATTTTAATTTAATTTTTCGTAAATGCAAGTAAATGTCATAAATATAGTAATAGCCTTAATAATAATAATATAATAAAATATTTATTTCGACCAAACAGGGATCATAAATACTTCTTCTTCTTCTTCTTGTGCCTCTCCACTACTGGAGGTTGGCCGTCAGCTCAGCGAATTTTTCGCGGTCTCGCGCCAAGCGAAATAGTTCTTCCACGCTGGCGATCTTCGTCCATTCGCGGATGTTGCGCAACCAGGACTTTTTTCTTCTTCCAGCGCGTCGTTTGCCCTCTACTTTGCCCATCATTATAATTTGGAGCAGTTGGTATCGCTCGTGTCTCAAGACGTGGCCCAAATACTCGGCTTTTCTCTTCTTGACGGTTTGCAGTAGCTTCCGGCTACTGGCGACGCGCTGGAGTACTCTCAAGTTCGAAACTTTCTGTGTCCAGCTAATACGGAGCATTCTGCGGTAACACCACATCTCAAAAGCTTCTAGACGTTTCTGGGTGTCAGCTCGCAGAGTCCATGCTTCACTACCGTATAACACTACTGGCCAGACATAGCAGTGGAGTATTCTTCGTCTGAGCTTTAAGGATAGTTTACGGCTGCACAAAACCTTCTCCAACCTTTTAAAGCTTGCTGGGCAATTTCAATCCGGGTCTGAATTTCTTGCCCACAGTCCCATTCTTCATTTACCCAAGCACCGAGGAATTTGTACATACGCACCCGCTCTAGGTATTTACCTTCCACCTGAATTTTTGGCTTAAGATTTTTATCCCCCGATACAACCAGAAACTTGGTCTTGCTAATATTCATGCTCAACCCTGCCTTCACACTGCACTCGTTAACCCTGTTCACCAAAGTCTGTAGGTCCTTTTCTGAAGAGGCTATAAGCACGGTATCATCGGCGTATCGTAGGTTATTCACGACTTTACCGTTTATCTTGACGCCTACCTCTAACCCCTCCAGAGCTTCAGATATTACAGCTTCCGAGTATATGTTAAAAAGCAGGGGAGACAATATACACCCCTGACGGACACCACGACGAATCTCAACTTGATCGGTCTCTGAATGCTCAACTCTCACAGCTGCTCTTTGGTTCCAATACAAGTTCTTAATAACGCGTAAGTCCTTGCCATCTAGACCTACATCCATTAGACGTTCCATAAGTATGTCATGTCTTACGCGATCGAACGCCTTCTCATAATCAATGAAGCACAAGATAACGTTGGTCTGCATGTCTTTGCATTTTTGTACTAGAACATTTAAGGCAAAAAGCGCTTCTCGAGTTCCCATGCCGGATCGGAAACCAAATTGACTCTCCCCAAGTTGTTCGTCGCATCGTGGTCTTATGCTGTTTTGGATGATCGCCAGGAATATTTTAAGTACGTGGCTCATTAAGCTTATTGTGCGATATTCTGCACATTTCTTTGCTTTTGCCTTTTTTGGTAAAGTTATAAATGTGGACTTTAGCCAATCATCGGGTAAAGAGCCTGAGTTATACACCTGGTTGAAAAAGTTGGTTAGGGCGTTTACGTGTTCTTCTTCCAACAGTTTGAGAATTTCTACTGGTATACTGTCGGGACCTAAAGCTTTACCAGTTTTAGCAGATCTAAGTACTTGTTTCACCTCTGTTGTTAAAATTGGTGGTCCAGAGTCATCCGTAACAGTAACATTCGCGGAGCTCCTAGAAGTATCCTCAAACATTTTGACTATGTAGTCACTCCAAACCTTTTTCTTGCTTTCTAAGTCATGAAGAAGAATGCCCTGATCATCACATAGTGCATTCAAATTGTGAGTTTTATTAAGCCCCGCAAGTGTTTTGATCTCCTTGTGAAGGTTAAACCCGTCATGTAGCTTCAAAAGGCCTTCGATACGTTCGCATTTGGTCTCATAGAATTTATCTCGAGCAGTTCGAATTTTTCTAGCAATGAGCCTATCCAATTCGTCGTACCTCTTTGGGTCTGCGGTTTTATATGTTCGGCGTTTATCCATTAATTTCAGGATCTCCTCAGTCATCCATTGCTGTTTCTTGACTAGATGGTCAGGCTGCAGATAAGTCCGACAAATATTGCTGACTGTATCCTTGAGTGTTGACCACGTTGTCAAAGATGTTGATGGGCAGGTCAAGTGCTCGTTAGCCCATTCGTTTATAGCGTTTGAAACTCTTGCTTTAACTATGGGTTCTTTCAACATATTTAAATCTATGCAAAAATTTTGTTTTTGCTGAGCTAATTTTTTAAATTTGCAGTGTAGTGTTGCTACAACAGGATTATGATCAGACTTTATATCTGCTCCCGGATATGTAACACAGTTCTTGATTGAATTTCGGAATCTTTTGTTGACCAATACAAAATCTATTTGATTACGAACTATGTTATCAGCTGTATGTTGTGGCGAGGTCCAGGTGTACAAACGACGAGGATGAAGCTTAAAGAGGGTATTTGCTAGTATAAATCCTTTCTCTTGACAGAACTCTATTAAAGTATCACCTCTTTCATTTCTGGTTCCTAATCCGTAATCCCCTGTCACCCCTGGTACAGACATGGAACCAACCTTAGCGTTGAAGTCACCCATTATTACATTTAAATCATGTTTTTTGGTATATTGCAAGAGAGTTTCAACTTGACCATAGAACTCCTCAATTTCACTCAAGGGTTTATCGGCCGTAGGAGCGTATATTTGAATTATATTCAAGTTTGCTGGTACTGCAGTTATTTGAATGAGCATTGCGCGATTTGACAAGGGTATAAAATTTGTCACTGATTTAGAGATATCTTTGCTCATAAGGACCCCCACCCCATGATGGTCAAATGACTGGTCGTTGCCAGAGTAGTAAAGGATTTTTCCTTCAGCAGTTACATATTTGTTATGTCCAGTCCATTTTGTTTCGCTTAAACCAATAATGTCAAGTTTAAGGCGCTCCATCTCCTGTATGATGTTAGAAAGTTTTCCGTGGTTCTTCATGCCTCTCACGTTCCACGTTCCTACTCTAATCTTTCTCGTTTTCATAAGCTTACCTCCGGAGATTCTTCGCACCCCTGTCCCATTAAAGGGACGCCGGAAACTCGGGGCCATACCTATTGTCGTACTATTCATGAGAGCTGATCTACTAGGGATGTAGTAATGACGGTGGTATCCCGTTGCCTTCCGCCATTGCAGTATCGTGATCGTCGCGCCATGCCTTGGCTGCGCTTACGAATGTTTGACTTGAGCCCTTTAAACTACTATAGTTTTGTCCTCAAGCCAATACTGAGATCGCTGCTACCCAACCCCAGGTCACAATAACTACGCCCTTGTGACAGGGCTCGCCTCTTCCGCTGTTTCCACCGTTGAGGTCTTCACCTGTAACCCTAGGCAAGGGGGCCGTGATATACCCCACAGCACTAGGTCCTCCCCTGAACTTAGCCATCGACATATCCCGACTTACTGAGATACGTGATGCCCACCCCCGCGACGTGGACGCGTCAGGGAAGAATTGCTCAGGTAAACGCTAGAGAAGGTAACTCTAACATTCCAAGAGCCGGGTTAACGGACTTGTTTGTGCCCAAGCCCGAAGGCAAATACAAAATATACAATAAATAGTAAAAAGACAAAAATTACAAATATCACAGTTTATATTTATTCTATTAGCAATGCATGATAATAAAAACAGTTGAAAAATACATGGGATTTATAAGAAATCTTTAGATATAACGTGACATTGTTTAAAGCTTTATAAATAAGTAATTTATAACATTTCCTTGGTTAATGATTTAACCGCATTCAAAACTAAAACTAGAGAGGTTACCATTTCGCACCACGAATCAAATATAAAATTAACATAAAACAAACTAGAAAAATGCTTTATGTAATACTATGTAATCCCATTAATTCTTTTAATATATTTTACAAGAGAACTATCTATTCTAAGAAAGAAGTTCGAACCAGGTTATATAATTTATGTGTCGTTAAGCGGAAACTACGTAAAATACTTATATGTACCTCCGACATCGTGTATGCGCATACCTTTACCGATATCATGAGATTTCGTTCATTTATACTGAACATATTTCTTAATATTTATGGTATTTTGGACATTACATATTTGACAGAAAAATATTTTACCATATTATATTAAAATAACGCCGTTTCTGTGCATAAAATATTTTTCAATATATTGTTGCTATAATTATTATAATAATTACAAAATAATTAACATCAATATAGCAGTATCCTGGGTGGGTAGTCCCACTCACCAGTTATTTTTACACCAAATAGCGATACAAAGTATTGCGATGTTTCAGGTTTAATGTGAAATTAAGTGAACAAGTGTAACTACGCGCACCATATTAGATTCCGTAGTTTGCGGTGTGAGAAATAGTTTATATTTGTAACAGTACCAATGACTATATGCGAAGGTATCCACTGGCTATTAGTTAGAATAATATAATACTAAAATTAAAATCAAAACGTATAATATTTGAGTAGGGTAAAAGTAACCTTAAATCGACATTTTACAAGATAAATTAAATGTAAATATTCTATCAGTTCACGGTGTAGATTCTACCGAAATGAACCAACGAGTTACTCTGTATAATTATTCGTCTTATATGGTTTTAATTATAAGGAATAAAATGGATATATCCTGCATGAAATAAATATGCACGTATTACAGGTGAGTATTTATACCCCGAAGGAGCAGAACATAGATAGCCCAGTGGATAGAGTACTTGAATCTTAATTGAAAATTTTGGTTCAAACCTGCACAAGCACTACTGGAATTTCATGTGTTTAGGTAATTGAAAAACATTGTGAAGATAGCTGCATGAGTTGGATTAAAATCTTGGAGAATATTTTTGTACATGCCTACTTAAATATTACTTTTGGAAAAGTTTTCGTCGGTTATTTTGTCTTTTAAGATAAATATCTTTTAGATAGATTTTTTTCTAATAAGCATAATCATTCTATCATATAATAAATTAGTAATTATTTTTGTTGAGGATAACGAAATTTAAAAGAAAAAGAAAAAAAAAGGCGTAGGTCGTGTTTAAGAACCTAACCTAACTAACACCTACATATTAAGTTGACATTATCATGATTATATTTTAAGTATAAGAAGCGTCTACTGTGATTGATGATCGTAGAAAAAATTGTCTCTAGGCGGCCTAGGCGTGACATGGAATATGTTCTATCAATCACTCTTATCTTTCTGAATCTGAAGTGGGTTACGATAGGCAGTTATTATCATAAATACTCATATAATAATGCTTGTAATGCTTGTAATATATTTGAATCTAATAAATAATGTTGTGGAAATATTTTTGATCCTTGTCCTCGCAATAGTAATAGATACGAATAAAAATATTTCACTAAAATTTAACATTCACTTACAGTTTTGATTACTAAAAAAATATATAATAATATGACCTATTGAACTTCGAGTCTACATTATTCGTGGTTTTTTTAAAATTATTGGTAGACGGACGCAACAGTACGAAGTATTGCTATTTAGCGGTTGAATAGACGGGCTTGCACAAAGCCCAACGACCTAAAATATTTATTGCTCTAAAGCATGGCTACTATTAAATTAATCATCGGTCATCTCTAAGTCGTTTGAAGTTTATGAGTTAATTCTGTGTCATTTATCGATATTATTTTACCGGTACATATATTATTTCATATGTGCTACTAGCATTCGAGATGTCAGGTCGTTGGGGGTCGGATGCCCTTGCTTTAATCAGGGAGATTGGCTATCGAGAGGGGATTTAACAGTCACTCCGGGTCCTACCTGACGCAAAGGTTGTCCATTGCCGTACAGCGTGGATATGCTGCCTGCATTATGGGCAGCTTTGCGTCGGGTGGGAACTAGGAGAGACTATTTTAAATTTGACTTTGTATAACAATTGTATATTATATTCATTTGTAATTTGTTTGATGTCAACTGTAATTATCTTATTGTAATACTTTACAATAAGATAATTACAGTTGACATCAAACAAATGTGACATGTAATACTTTACAATAAGATAATTACAGTTGACAAGGAATATTCATTTCGAACTCTTAAATCTATTTAATCTTTGTATGTCGTTTTTAATATCTAATATATTTTTAACAAATATCCAGTAATCTTTTTTTATTTATTTAAAGCAATCATTAGAAAAATATTTCTTTAACACAACAAACAAATAATATTTTTTAAATCACGTTTTGAAAGTCAAAGAATGTTGTAATTATACAAAGCAAATATTATAAATTGCAAATTCCCCAAAGTAAACACAGTAAAGAACATTTTGCCGTAAGATTTTCTAACAAGATCCAACTCACTAAGCCGCGAAAGTTTCTCTCTGTATAAACAGTAACAGGAAACACACGTCGTGGGCGAATACAAACATAATAATTATGAAAATGAGTATCAATATTCCTTCCCTTCCCCTTCTATTAAATGTTTTACAATATGTTGAGATTTAGAACGAGATATTAATTAATAGATTCTATATTTTTTTTTAAGTCGGTATTTACAAAATATATAAGGTAGGTATTTAAAAAAGTAGGTATTTAGGTACCTTAGAATTGTATTTGTTTTATTGGTTGTTTTTGTATGTGTATCATTCATGGTAAATAATAATATCCTTCAGATTTCATTTTGGATATTCTTCAGACTTCAGTGGAATTTTAATTGCAAAATTATAATATACAATTTCATTTATAAGCTACAGTAGAATTTTCTTATTTTATTCATATAAAAGTAAATAATCAAGTTCCAATCCCCAGTGATATTGATGTATAAATTCTGCCGATACTACACTAAAATTCTGCAAATGCTTCCGAATCATACAGAGATAAGGAAATGTAGTACTGACTGGATATTAGGATCTGCTACATGAAAACAAGTCCCATCATCAAACTCAAGAGTAAAAGCTGATGTAGTAGGAAATTGGACAAACAACGCTCAGACCTGGCCATTAATACGTATCCAAACACCGCCAATATCAATATGGTCCCAGCCCGGTCGCTATTAAACCTGAAATCTCAAACGCAAACGCTCAATAATCGAAAAACTATCCACTATTCTATAGCTACGCAAATTTCAGCTTTAACTCGTAGTAAAATGGTACAAAATTTAAAATACACAATCATTTATATATAGGGTTGCCCCATGAGGTTTTTCGAGATTTAGTGTTTTTTATTTATAGCATAGGATATGAACATCAGTTTGTGTGAAACTTTATTAAAAGTTAACATTCGTTATGAAATAAAATCATGTTTACTCGTCACGGATTTAGTGTTTTGAATAAAATCAAACATTTTATTAGTTACAAGGTTTTTAAAATAAAATATTGTAGAAATAACTCTTTGAATGAAATATTTGTATAAATCATTAAACAATTTTGAAACCGAGGTTGGCCGGTGGTTAAAGCATCTTAACCGAAGATTACGGGTTTTCACTCGTGCAAGCACCACTGAGTTTTCAAGTGCATAATTTGTGTTTATAATTCCACCATCTCCAGTGGTAAAGGAATATATCTCAAATCAACGTGCATGTTATCAGATGATAACCTGCTGCTAGTGAAACCAAACCAACACATACATATTTGAGTAGCGTGTGGAATTAAGTTCTATGTCATCTTCTGGAAAAATGATGTCTGATGTGAATGATGATGAATAATATTTTGTTGAAAAATACATTACAATAATAATATTTTAATATAGTAATGGTAATAAGCAACGTCTTATATCATCGACAACATATTGTTAATCAGAAGCTATTAAATAAAACTTAAGCTATTAGTCTATCAATTTTAATTTATATTTCATGTAGCTGCAATCTGCTACGATAACTACAAATAATTCATATATAATCAACGGAATTAATTTATTTAGGCGCTTACATAAAATCGGCGATCGACAAAGATCTAATATAGACCTTTTTATATATTTTTAATTTCTTATTTCTGATTTGCCTTAAACTTTATATAGATATTCTCTTTTTTTATTTAATTAAGGGAATTTTTTATACACAGGCAAGTCAGTCGCATATATAGATATTCAAATGAACTACAATGAATGGATTATTTATTATTATTATTATTATTCAGCCTTTTGCCGTCCACTGCTGGACGAAAGCCTCCCCCATAGAACGCCAACCATCCCGATCTTGGGCAGTCCGCATCCATCCCGTGCCCGCCACCTTCTTCAAATCGTCGGTCCATCTTGTCACAGGGCGCCCTACACTACGTTTGCTAAGCGCGGTCTCCACTCTAACACGTGTTGGCTCCATCGGCCATCAATGCGTCTGGAGACATGACCAGCCCACTTCCACTTCAGTGAGCTAATTCTCCGCGCGATGTCGGTGACTTTAGTTCTCTGGCGAATGTCCTCATTTCGGATTCTATCGCCCAGAGAAACCCCAAGCATCGCGCGTTCCATCACTCGCTGAGCGACCTTAAATTTGTGGACCAGTCCTACGGTGAGTGTCCACGTTTCGGCACCGTAAGTCATTACAGGTAGGACGCACTGATTAAAGACCCTGGTCTTAAGCGACTGTGGGATCGACGATTCAAAAATATGACGCAACTTCCCGAATGCCGCCCAGCCCAAACGTATTCTTCTTTTAGCCTCCTTCTCAAAGTTGTGCCGGCCAAGTTGTATAGTTTGGCCCAGGTAGATATATTCCTGCACAACTTCAAGTGGAGAGCCATTTACGACCACTGGTCCCGGGGATACATGATTGTTTGCCATAATTTTGGTCTTTTCAATGTTCATCCCGAGACCTACTCGTCTCGAAGAATCGCTCAGGTTGTTTAGCATCTCTTCCAAATCCTGCAGAGTCTCCGCCATGATGACAATGTCGTCGGCAAATCGCAGATGTGTAATGTGTTGGCCATTGATATAAATGCCGTGTCCGTTCCAATCGAGCGTCTTGAAGACGTCCTCCAATGCATTGGTAAAAAGTTTCGGGGAGATTACATCCCCCTGTCTTACCCCGCGATGCAATTGGATTGGTCTTGTGCTCTGATCTTGTACTTGGACGGTCATGGTTGCGGCTTCGTACAAACACTTCAACACCTGGATATACCGATAGTCAATTAGGCACCTCTGCATGGATTCCAGAACAGCCCAGGTCTCAATGGTAACGAAGGCTTTTTCGTAGTCCACAAACGCTAGGCATAGAGGCTGATTATATTCCTCGGTCTTCTGTATTATTTGCCTAAGTGTGTGTATGTGGTCTACGGTACTGAAGCCTTTTCGAAACCCAGCCTGCTCAACGGGTTGGAAGTCATCGAATTTCCGGGCAAGACGATTCGTGATTACCCTCGAAAACAACTTGTAAGGGGGTGTAAGGGGAGTCGACAACAACCTAGGCTCCCTACCGTCAACCTCACCTGCTCGTGGTGCATCCTGCTAATCAACGAACGAGGCTCTGGCGACCGAAATCATGGCGGTATAACCACACAAATGCTGGAATCCGAAAATGCTAATCCTGATAGCGGGCAGCAGCGCTATTAGTGAAAGATTCCAGCCACTGCGGTCACCAACCCGCCTGCCAAGCGCGGTGACTAAGGCAAAAACCCCCCTATGAGCGACGGATTAGGATTGAATGGATTACATTCACATTATTGCAATTGCATAATGACTATTCAAGCTTTTTGAATATTAAATAAAATGGTATTTAAAGAAATTATATTTTAACTTTTACAGTAGTAGAAAATATTAAAAAACTATCTGCAATTAAACAATATCTATAAAAATCCAGGTAACTTTCAGTTGTAAATGTAATTAAGATCTCAGCTAGCAAAGCGGAGATGAATCTATTACAGTATTAACTTGCGACCACTGCTATAGAGAAATATATCTTGGAGTATTTGATCTAATTAAATCTCTCTTATGGATGCACATGCACATTCATTGAATGAACATACGTATTATTAAATACTGGAATATGTTAGTAATATAAATTTACCATTTTGATTGTGATTAAGTCGAGCCACTAGGCCACGCCCGTTCGGAAGATATTCCTACCACGGCCTCTCCTCGCAGAATAGCATCTTCGCGTCCCGACATTAAAGGTTGCGAGATATCTTTATTCAAACTGAGCAACTGAAATATTATTTATGTGATATCCTCCACAGCCGAGAGTCCAAGCAGATGTGAAGTAAAACTAGCCTGCCGACCGATGAGCTCGCCAGGGCCACTCCCCACCACGATGACCATCACGTGATCAAGTCGAGCCGCTAAGAGCTGCCCCGCCCCTTCGGAAAACATTCCTAACAATATACAAAGCGGCATTCGTTTTGTGGCTACTGCATGCAAATACTCGTGATTACTATTTTTTTAAATTATAATAAAGGAAATTTAGGTACGCGGACGGGCAAATGGACTCTAATGGGTCCCTAAGGTTGGTGGCGCTTTGGTGATGTAACTATTCCTTACATCGCCAATGCGCTACCAACCTTAGGGAACTAAGATGTCACGTCCCTTGTGTCTGAAGTTATAATGGCTCACTCACCCTTCCAACCGGAGTACAATAATATATATAGTATTACCATACCGCGTAGTAAGTATTCTACCGCCAGGTAGAATACTTACTGCGTGGGCGGTACCTACCCGGACGGGCTTGCACAAAGCCCTATCACCAATTTAATTTTAATTACAATGGAGAGTTACAATTCTTTAAGCATGTAGGCTTGTACTACTAACAATACAAATGTTATATTTTCTTAATAACTGTTATTATCTGTTCTTCTCTGTTTACTCTGTTCCTTCTGTTTTGTATTTAATGAATTTACTCTGAAAAGGCCAATATTTTTACTAACCTGACCCAAATGAACCCAGAACCTCGGGATCGGCAACCTCATACGCTATCCACTAGAATAATGAGGCAGGGAAATACAATAATAACACATTATCTGGATGTATTTTTCGAAATAAAAATAATATTTACGTCTCTAAAGGTTTCCTTTTATCACGCGCACTTTATTGCGTACCGGTATCTAAAGGCTTTTAATGGCTAGGGTTACGGTAGGCCGTGCCTAATGACGTGTGAACGGGGACGAGGCACGTGTTGTAGATACTTTTAAGTATATTATGTTACGTTCAGTTATAAATTATTAAGTTTAGTTATGATTTTTTTAAAAGGTAAAATATCGGAAGCTTATCTCTTATTAATAATATGTCAATGGTCAATCCACTCGTTTTATAATGATTCGATTTTGAACGCACATGTCTAATAAAAAATTAAAAAAAAATATTTTTTAGTAATTTATTACATTGATAATGTAATCAACATAAATAATAAGTGTCGGGGTAGGTACCACCAGGTACCATTATTATTTGTTGTATTCCGGTTTGAAAGGTGAGTGAACCAGTGTAAGTAAAGGCAAAAGGGACATACCATCTTAGTACCCAAATATTTATATTATTGATTTGAGGTATAAATAAATAAAAAATGCAATAAAAACATCAATATTCCGCTTGATAAATAAAAGAAAAATACAAAATTTATCTCTTAATAAAAGTATAAATAAAATTATATCCGAAATTGGCCAAAAGCTTAAAAAAATCACGTCCGTCACACTCGAGGTACACGCGGGCCTCAGCAGAGGGCCACTCGACGCTAATAGAACCTTTGATGTCCTCCCTAGGGACGCCGAATTCTACCCCTTTTGTTTTTATCTCCTTTACCTTTCATGTTACATAATTCTGGAAATAATTCTTATTCTTAGGTTAAAAGATTTTTCTTTTAAAATATAAGTCAGATTGCGACAATTTAGCAGTACTTACAATATACGAATCAGGCAAAGTGTTGAATTTTATAATTTTTTATTTTATTTCCAACCAATTGAAAAAAAGCGAAGATACTTAATCAATCTGTATATTTTATTTATTATTATGTATTTATGAAACAATTTTGATAATTCTTTTTGCATTGGATTCAGTATAACATAAAAATGGTGTGATCTTATTTCATTTGTACTAGACATTGTTAAGTTTTGTTCATTCAAGCAGTTTTTAATGCTTTATTTATCTCAAAAATATATTTTAACAGTGAGAAGCCAAATAGCCAGGCTTCCAATATTTTAATATTCATACCAACAGTTTTTATATATTTCTAATGTCAATTATGAGACTTCAGGTGTTAAGGCTGTTTGTACCGGTAATTATAACGGTTCGTAATTTACATCGAAACACGGCATAGTATTGTTGCTTGGCAGCTATTTAGTAGGCAGACGGCTATTGTACATGGATTTTAAAAGCATCAAATATGAGTCATAAACATATGCTATGGAACTATTGGCAAATAAATCATAGATAATCATAAACCCAATATAATAGCAAATGTGTAACTTCATTGATACGTGCACTGTGCAGAACAACTTGATACGATCTATGTCAGTTTCCTGACAGCTTACGTCAAGGATGGATGGATTAAAAGAGTTTTCATAGCTTTTTTTAAAAAATGTTTCTATTATTCAAAGACCACGCGAACAAGGTCACAGGCATTCATCATAAATATTTTTAACCGTTTCTACCAAAAATATAGAAAAAAAATCTTCAGAACGTTTTGGGCAATACGGCGTAAAAATCGCAACTCAACAAAACCCAATCAAATGAAAGGGTTTGATGAGCACTCTTCAAAACGTATAAAAAATTATAATAGTAATATATATGTTCGTGGGAAAATATATAATTGGATATTACACGTTTAAATAAAATATTACATTGAAGAGGCAATTCGAACGACGAGAGAAGTAAATAAAATGAATTTATTATTAAATAAATAATAGCTTGAGATCTGATATGTAAATGAATAATTTAATTTGTTATTCCAATAAGAATATTTACTCAAGTATTATATTAATAATGTAAAAATCTTTTGGTGTTCTACTTTTATGGTTTTTTTTTCGTTAAACTTTTTTTTTTGTACATTTCTAATGTTTGTTCGAATATTTCACAGACAAAGATCATTTCATTATAATGTGTATATCTGAAATAATGATTCTATTCTACCTTGATTATTTATTTATTTATTTTATTTTGGACAACCTTCATTAGACACATTAGATAAGCATTTAAATAGAGGTTGAAGAGGTTTTTTGACAAATGTTCTACTAATTATAGGTTATCACATCATTCGTAAAAGCATCACATTATACATAGTCATTAAATAAAGTTAATAGTTAACAATTACAAGTCCATAAAAAAACACCTACATTAACATCATTAAAATAATTTAAAAAAATTGAAATTATTAATAATTTACGAGTGACTATTTATATAAACTTACATATTAATTTAGAGAAAAAAAAATAGAGAACAAAAGAAAAACAAAAACAATTTTAGAGAACAAAAAAAATGGTCGATTGTTTTTTTCAATTTGTTTAAGGCGCGAGTTAGCCAGTACAGGCAAAACGCACGTAGCTTAAGTTTAGTGTCACATTGCACCAGTCACTGTGAGTGATAGTAAGCTCAAAAAAACTATAAAAAATAAAATCGACTACAAGAATTAATTAAAATTTAAAGCTAATACTTATAAGATTTGCATGACTTAAATGAAAGCAAGATCACATTTTGCGATAAAAAGAAAATCTCCTTACAAGGGCGCGGGCGGTACATTAAATCTTTATTGATTGCGGTTTCCAAGATCAGATTGTCCGAGTTAGTTGTACAGTAAATAATTTTGTAGGCAAAAAGCTAATCCTGGCCCTTTCCCCGACTCAACCTTTCTTGTTTATTTCGGTACTCGAGTCAGGTTACGAGAAATACGGTTCTTGTGGGAAATAAAACAGATATTCTTAAGATTTTTTGTTTTAGTTTCGGGAAATTGTTTATTGTGTTATGTGAGTGTATTAGTAACGTTATTTATGTAAATGTAATGATTGTATTCATTTATGCTGAGTTATCTAGTATGTAAGATAATTTTGTAATGTTAAATGTCCAAGCTGAGTAACTTGCTTCATAGGGCCTTAATGCGGCATTTCACAAACTGTAGGAATTCGTTTAATTAAAGCTTTACATTCACCAGACAGCTTACAATTATAAATATCTATGCCAACCATTTGTTTGTATTGTAAAGTAAATTAAATGGCGATAAGACCTAGCTTAGACGAGCAGATTCTTATCTGTATATTCCAGTTTTGAATAATTACCAGCTAATGTATACACAGATAAATATGAATCAAAATTCTGCTTGATGGAAGTATTATTTTTAGTTTGAGGTTCTACCTCACAATATTAGTTGGTAGTTAAGGTGATGTATTCGATTGATTGATGCGCTGAATAAGAAATTAATGAAGTCATGGAGTGGCTCTGTTCTACTACAACCGATTCACATAGTCATTTCAGTTTTATTACTAAAATTACTCCGTAGAAAGTCTATGTGTATTTAGATTAGATAGATTGGAACGTTATTTCTTATCTATGATGTGATTTTGACGTATGACGTACTTTCTTTCTCATGTTGGCTGTAGGACGTATAAATATGTATCGTATGTGCGGCGTGTTTTAAATTCGGCTAGTGTTACCAACTATTCGTCTTCTATCCCACAAATACGATCAACCAAAGACCGGGAGCGTACAAATAATAGTGTTTTCACTAATAAGAGACCAGATTTCGAGGTAACAATCCCCTTTTCTATTCATCCTAATACCATCCACTAAGCTGTGGCGAAAGCATTCGAGAATTGATTTCAATGTGTAAGTGTTAATAACATCAAAATATAAATCTCAACTCAAATGACTGAACAATATTCATGCAACTCTAAACATACACCCGACTCAATGTTAAACGTAAATTCAATCTTATACTCAATAAGCTTACAAATCGCAAAGACCACATATGCACATATGAATAAACATTTGTTCAACGGTAACCCTTCAAGAGAGTCGCATTGATGTTATGTCAATATATTTCGCTGTCTCAGCACTCCCTCGATGCCTGATTCGTTCCAATCGATTTCAACTGAATACTCGAAGCTCGCTCGCGTGTATAAGATTTCGGAAACGAAGAGTATTAAGAAAGCAACGTTTTTTTTATCTGGATTAAAAACCTTAAAGGCTTACTGAATGAATCGTTCGTGTTTATTCAATAAGAAAATGTAAGGGGATTTCAATCAAAGAAAAAAAAACCGAGCGTGTGTGATGGATAAAAATGTGAAGTGTAGCTTAAAAATTTAAATTTTTAACACAGATTCTATATCATTGTTGATAAAATAGCTCAGAACTCACTAATATGGAATACCACTAGCAACAGGAATTCACGAAATACTGTAATAAATTCCGCTACCGCCAATTAATAGTATCATATTTTGTATGGGAATAAAATCATATCAAAAATGCAATCTTCAAATTTCTATAAAATTAAATATTTGATATAAGCAATTAAACAGCAGTATGCTGTAAGTTATTTTATCTACTCGGCCTTCCATTGCCGTAATTCGCCATCTTACTATCATAGAAAATTACGATGACATCTGACTTTGATCCGTATAATTTCATATTATTATAAATAAACATAGTAGCTATCATTGTATCATTTGTTCTGAGAAAATCGCTCCACAGTTGGAAAAATAAAAAAATATATAAAAACATTTTTTCGATTATTTTCCATTGATAAAAAATTTATAACTCCACTCTGCCCTTTTGTATGAGAAAACATAGAGATATCTAATAGAAAGATCAAAAGATTAGCACATACCAATCACTATGATACGCTTTGTTATATACTGAAACCATTGTGTGCAGACTATCATATTAATTCACATAATTGATAGTCCATACAAAGCGCACACATTTACATTGTTTTTCGTATAAAATATAGTATATAATACATTATTATAAAACGAGCTTCCGTGCCAGCGAGTTAATTGAGGTGGACGTTGAATTTGAGCAATGCAGGATACATTTTCAACTATTACGTAGAAAGCATTTCCGGTGAACGAACTACACCGTGTTACATAATTATATCAAAATCAAACCATTATTTTCGCTTGACATTTGATAATAACATAACAGCCCGTAAAATATTCAATAGTGGGGTACAAGCTTTCGTCCTAGTCGGTAAGGAGGTATAGAGCTCATGCTGTAACACTTTGGCTTTGTTCATATATACATATTAGGTAGTGAACATTTATTCGACACATACTAGTTTACCACCCAAGACAAAATACTTTATAAGCCTGTGTAGTTGCTTGAATTTAAGCCCGCAATATTCGGGTCTATTCTATCCATCATGAAATCGAATTTGAGACCGTTAAATCGATTATAGCGTGTAAAACAAATATAATATATCCTTATGCTAATGAATAGTAACAAATACCATTTGATTGTTATTCTCCTTGGACAAATTCATCAAAAAACTTTATTTTAAATACCGTCCTGAATTCACCAAAAAGTAAACACAATATAACTTTCTTTTGGATGAATATATAGTGACATTTGTATGAGAAATGAGTATGAGATATATTCCTCCTCCTTTTCGTATAACATGAAGCTATGATTCACTCGGATCCCACTAAGACCAGACATTTGACTAAGTCACATTATATCCATCTGTGATTCGCCCTTCATATGTTGCTGAGTACACACCACTATGTCACCATCCCGTTATTATATTAACATAAGTAATGCTCTCTCCACACGCTCAAGTTTTATACTTCAAAGATAGAGAACTTCAAATATTAAAAAGAAAACCAAAGAAATAATTACTTAAGATCATTCTGCGTCGACCTTAATATTCTATTAATATTATTATAAATGTGTCGGGTTTGTATGTTTGGAAGTTGTTACTCAATTACGCAAAAATTGTTAAAGCTGAACGGATTCGGATGAAATTTGGCACTGGGATAGTATATATAATTAATCTATAACACATTATTTCATTCCTAAAAAATGACATAGCTTAACCTATTTATACAATATCATATATAACTGATTCGATTACGTACATAGACTACTCAATGTACGTAATAATTTGACAAAGTTGTTTCATGTTAATATTATAACATAATCACATTCTGTTTCTCCAGCGGAGTCCGTTATAAAGAAATGAACACAATAAAGCGCTGTGTGTAAGCGACATTATATATTAAATCTGTACCAAGTAACTTTTGTTAGATGGTACTTCAGATGCTCTCGTAGGTATCTCACATCTCCGTTCCTGCGGGCTTTAGAGGGAATATTTAAACGTGATTCCGAATGAGGAATTGTTCGTAGTGAAATGTATTATGTATGTTACTTTAAATGAATGGAGGTTTTTATTCTAAGAAGCTATTTTCTTACAACCCTTCGTGTGGGGAGCTCCTTTTCGATAGCAATGATATATTGCATTTACCGTCGCTTTACGTTTATACTGAACGTATTACACCCCTGAGTCCAATTATTTGATACGGTAGATCAACTCTTTGCAATTGTAGCGAAAAGTTGAAAAGTTTCTCCTTGCATTTAAATATTTGCAACGAAAATGTAGCTAATTATTTACTGATTAGTTTTGCATATACATATAACATATATTTTAGGGATGAAATGAAATAGTTATTAATGAATACCAACAGAGGATCGTGGTCTTTTTTTGGGATAGAAATTTAATAGGAGATAGCTCAGTGTTTAGAATACGTGAATCTTAACCAAAGATTCCAGGTTTATGCCCGAGCAAGTAAGACTGAATTTTCATGTGTTTAATTTGTGTTTATAATTCATCTTATCATCATCATACTCAGCATTGAAAGAAAATAACAAGAAAAAATCTGTATATTCCGGATATAAAATTGCAACATATGTATACGTATTGAAATAGTATAAGGGAATAAGCTGCAAACTTACTTTTTAAAATGAGAGACTATATAAATACTATATTTTATTATTAACTCTCGGTTTGTTTTAACGAAATAATATGTTGATAATATATATAATAGATATATGTATGTATTAATAATATTGCATCTTAAAGATTTATTTCAAATTATATGCAACTTATCCTTCTAGTCCAGAATATACATATATAACAATACGTTTTCACACTATATATTATTACTGTTTACCAAAAATATATAGAAAATTTTATACTATGGCATCTCAGTAATTCAATAATTTAAAGTTAACTTACCTCCAGGCATCGAAGCGGTGGTTACATAAAAGCAGTGTAGAAACAGCGATAGAAGCATTTTAGTAGTCATTTTACCGCTTACACGTACTCTCTCATCCCGTACCTCCTCTCGACCATATTCTAGGTTTTATCATTGTCAATTGGAACAAGAACTGGCTCACATTTCTGATTCCGATGTGATTAATCTGTAACAAAATAATTTATAAGATTAGGACAGTTTGACACCTTTGGGTAAGATAAAACTAAAAAAATAAAACCAATAAATGCTATATTATCTAGTATTCTTTTAAGTTTTTACTTTATATAGACAGGTAAACGAGAAAATTGGTCATCTGATGGTAAGTGGTCACCAGTGGGTAGTCTCTAGTCAAGCACTTTGCACTGCCAATTTGGGAACTATATAATGTTAATCGTGCTTGTGATTCACTCATTCATCTAACAGAAAAAATATAAATTCTTAGAATAGCTGTTTGACGGTAGAATAGCTGATGAGTAGGTTGAATTCAGCCTTTTGCCGTCCACTGCTGGACGAAAGCCTCCCCCATAGAACGCCAACCATCCCGATCTTGGGCAGTCCGCATCCATCCCGTGCCTGCCACCTTCTTCAAATCGTCGGTCCATCTTGTCACAGGGCGCCCTACACTACGTTTGCCTAAGCGCGGTCTCCACTCTAACACGTGTCGGCTCCATCGGCCATCAATGCGTCTGGAGACATGACCAGCCCACTTCCACTTCAGCGAGCTAATTCTCCGCGCGATGTCGGTGACTTTAGTTCTCTGGCGAATGTCCTCATTTCGGATTCTATCGCCCAGAGAAACCCCAAGCATCGCGCGTTCCATCGCTCGCTGAGCGACCTTAAATTTGTGGACCAGTCCTACGGTGAGTGTCCACGTTTCGGCACCGTAAGTCATCACAGGTAGGACGCACTGATTAAAGACCCTGGTCTTAAGCGACTGTGGGATCGACGATTCAAAAATATGACGCAACTTCCCGAATGCCGCCCAGCCCAAACGTATTCTTCTTTTAGCCTCCTTCTCAAAGTTGTGCCGGCCAAGTTGTATAGTTTGGCCCAGGTAGATATATTCCTGCACAACTTCAAGTGGAGAGCCATTTACGACCACTGGTCCCGGGGATACATGATTGTTTGCCATAATTTTGGTCTTTTCAATGTTCATCCCGAGACCTACTCGTCTCGAAGAATCGCTCAGGTTGTTTAGCATCTCTTCCAAATCCTGCAGAGTCTCCGCCATGATGACAATGTCGTCGGCAAATCGCAGATGTGTAATGTGTTGGCCATTGATATTAATGCCGCGTCCGTTCCAATCGAGCGTTTTGAAGACGTCCTCCAATGCATTGGTAAAAAGTTTCGGGGAGATTACATCCCCCTGTCTTACCCCGCGATGCAATTGGATTGGTCTTGTGCTCTGATCTTGTACTTGGACGGTCATAGTTGCGGCTTCGTACAAACGATCGATGAGTAGGTTACTACCTACTTATAGAAATATTCAATAAATACCATCGTAGTTAATTATAACTCGCTCGTTAGTCTTGTTATAGCTTATAATACTGCAGAACTCAGGGGAGCCTTAAAAAAGTTATTTGTCAAAAAATTGACAGCAGCAGTACGGAATCTGGAAATTGGTGATGACACTCCCACGCCTCGGGAAGCACGTGAAGCTTTTTGGCCTGTGACTTAACTCTTTTCGGGTTTGGCATCAAATAGCATAACGAGAGTAAGGGGATTGGGAATGCACTTATGTTTATTTTTTGTTACATACAGTTGTACTCTATAATACATCCTAATCTGGTTCAGCTAATCTTCCTTGAGAATGGCTATCGTGACTGAAATTGGTCAGGACATGGAAAGGATTTTTTAATTTTTTTTTTCATTCATTAGCACTTGCGATTATTTAGAAGGACATTATTTACTTTAGAGTGTTATTTCTGATACTTGACATACGTTAAATATGTATTTAAATGCATAAATTAATTAAAAGACATATATTATTACAACAACAAAAAGAAAACAAAACGTCAGGAGACTTATGGTCTCCTCTTTCATCTAGGGAATAGAAAAGATCTAGTAATAAAGTTTTAATTCTATAACCGCTTAAACAGAATCTCAATAACCCGGCGCGCTGTTCTGCGGCTTAAGAGTAAATACATTATAAGCCACGGGGGAAAATTAGTGGCTATCCAACTTCGTGAACGCGAAACTTCAGCAGACTTATTTCAGTCTTTTTTGCATTATAAAGTGAACAAAATTATAGTCAGTTACAATGCACTTGAAGTTTTGAATATGGAACAAGAGAAAGTGAATTTATTATATTTTCTTACTTTGTATTATTGTTTGGTAAAAAGAAAATAATGAAAAACAGAAACACATATTGTATGATATACAATGTATTAAACACACACACGCACATTGTAATATTCGTCGAAATGTCATTTAATTTTTTTATAAGAAGAATACTAAAAATCTGGAAAACAATTATAAAGGCCGGAGCCGTCGCGAAAAAATCTCAAGCGAACAAACGACTCAAAAATATTCGTCGCTAATTCCAAATTATGTCTATCTCCCGTTTGTAGTTGGAACACTTCCTTCGAGTATATATAATATAGTGCAAAAAACTTGGTTATGCATATTTCACCTCGTCTTATTACTCCCACTGATGACAGGAGAGCTGGTTCATTTTGTGCCCAGATGGTTGGAATTGCGATTCAATCGTTTAGGTCCTTAATTAACAGGGAATGTTAAAAATTTTACCTTAAAAAATGTATGTATAGTGAACCTGACCAGGTTTTATTTTTATTACATTATATAAAGGCCGTTTTCTATGAAACTTACACTAAAATTAATTAAATCGTATAAAGCCACACTATGCTTGGTTATAAACTCAAAGAATTTACTGTCAAAAAGATCATTTCTAGACTTTTCGAAGCTTTCTAAGTCTATTGCTATTATACAATTTATATAGGCAAAGTCACTGGTCAACGTTAGTAAATATACTACGCGACTTTTACATCTAAGGATTTTCCGTTGCTAAACTGCTGTTTGAAAAGTATTTCATCGGATAGTGTACGTCGAAGCTCGAAAGTATTACATGCAACAATAGTTTGCTATCTCCGTCGATTTTTAAAAGCCCCGAACCATTTTATTAAAAGGTTACATTCAGAACGAAAATATTTTACCGCTTTTACAAAACATTATGAAATTCCATTATATTCGGAGGTTCGACGCTACTCCTCAAAATATCATTTCAACACCACAGCTTATTGAGTGCCGCGTCACAGAATTTAATACATTTAGTGTATTTTCCATGGCGGATTAATATCGGAGTGTGCCAAATACGTCGTTCGAAGTGGGTCAACAGATTTACAGTCGACCTCTGGTATTCGGAGTTACAGAAACGCGAATCTTGTGATTGCCAATACGTTACGAATTGTTTTTGTCACTAAGAATATTAGAATCGTGTCTGGTTAACATTTTATTTTGCTAGAGGGTAATTGATTTTTTATAGAATAACTCTTTTTCCATCTCATAAATCATTGTATGAAAAAAAAATGCTGTCTTTGAATATTAAAAAGTGTTTTTGCATAAAATTTACTAGGAAGAAGTCACCGATGTACTGTAGCTATAAAATAAACAATATGACCTTAAAAAAAGTTTCTAGTATTAGAGATCTGGGAGTTATCATAGATTCTGCTTTAAGCTTTCGACAACATATTGAGCATATTACATTTAAGGCATCTAAGATATCAGGCCTAGTTTTTAGGCAAATGAAAATATTTAAGGACCATAATTTGTCAATTCTTGTGTTTAATAGTATTGTGCGTAGTATCCTTGAGTATTGTAGCACTGTTTGGAGTCCAGGATACCAAGTTCACTACGACAAAATAGAGCGAATCCAGAAACGATTTCTGTACCACCTATCGTACACGGACTTTAAATGTTGTCAGCTGTTCACTTACGAATCTCGTCTTACTCATTATAATATGAGGTCACTTAAGGAGCGTAGAAGGGTTGCAGATGTGATTTTCTTGTCGAAATTAATAAATGGCCTAATTGATGCACCTGAACTGCTCGAGCGTTTAAGTTTCGCAGTGCCTCGGGACGGTAGCCGCTTACAGAATCGCAAGACGTTTAGTTTGCCTCATACAAGAAGCAATCTTGGTCAGCATGGTCCGCTGTATAGAATGCTATCTTTTGCTAACCGTTTTAGAGATACTATAGATATCTTCAACGATAATATAAGGGCCATTAAAAAAATGTCTACACAAATCGGTTAATTTTTAGTTTTATTTTTAAATTATTTATCAAATTTTTGGTATTTATTTACTTAATTTTGTCTTGCCTAAAAGTTAATTATTTTTATTTTATAGGTGATAGTTTTTATAAGTTTCATCTGTTTGTTCTTATGTAAATCTATATATCTATATAATTTTTTTGCTCTTTAGCCCTCATATAAGCATGTAATGTCAACATCGAGAAGACTCAATTGCAAATATTTTCGGTTTTCGGTATTACTGTATATCATTGTTGATTGTATAATTGTAGTCAGTTTTGTGTATTAAATAAAAAAAATATGAAAATTTACAGAATAGATCTTAGACACCCGTTATAGACTAAATTTATCAGAAAAGTTTTTGTTTTTAGCTGCATTAAAGGTAGTTTATAATAAAATAATTCTTTATATGATACAAGATAGAAATTCTTATTTAGTTTGCTATTATTCGCTCAATAAAAAACATACGTGGCATATATTTTAAATAATATAACTTTCATAACACTAGTTTCAAAATAAATACTAATCAATTTCGATGCTTACTTACCAATATATCCGGCAACTACTAAACAATGAAATGCAATGAGGTTAAGATATCTTACGTATTATTTACACGAGGACACAAACTGTCATCTCTTTATGTCACGCTAATGATAAGACTTCCTACTCATATAAATGACGCTACATAAAGGTATGTAATCTTAATTTGTGTGCTAAGAATTTTATATTTTAGATTAATGTACAACGATTTTATTAGTGTGTAATCGGCAAATACCTTATGAGAGACCTCATTGTAAGGTAGGTTTTTGAACTTGCTATGTCGAACGAATGACGCGACGGTGATATAATACGGCAATACAGATCGAGTGACTATATCCCACAGCTTTTCTTATATGAGTAGTCGTGGAGGTTGGGATCAAAACCCTTTTCTTCCATCCTCTAGGCGAGGAGTTACTCGGATGGTTTGGCATAAGATGAGTTTCGTCTGCCTTAAGACGAGCTTTGCCGAATGTAGAAAGAGTACTGCACATAAGTGACTCCAGATTCGTAATATCAAAAACGATACCGTAGCGTGCATTTGGTTTAGGCAGTAAGGGTTTCTTGCAGTGTGTACAAATCGCACCTACTCTGGATTATTTACAGGGAGCTAGGTGCCTTTTAAAGGATACTGCATAATAAAAAAAGTAAAGGAAGTTAAGTTGACTCAGAAAACTACATATATAAACGTGGTTTTACCACTTTTACATGTGACATAACTAACAAATTGAGTTTATAACGATACAAATAAACAAACCTGTTAAATACATCGTAAAACAATAATCTGAAGATTCGCACGTACAAAATAGAACATTACCTGCCCATAACATTATCGATGCCATAAAGATCGTCATTCCTCTGAACTCGAATAGCAAATGCTCGCAATTTGCTTTATTGCAGAAGCATTTCGTCACCAGTGAAGTTGGACCTTCCGGATCTTTTTGATCACACCAGGTCTGTCTTAGTTAAACGAAAGGCATGGAGGCTCAGCCTTTTTTGGTCAAGGCGAACTCCGTGGCAGGTCGCAAGGTCTCTTTCCGCAATATTTTTTTGCTTTCCAAATTCGTTTCACGATACCTTTATTTGTCAAACGTGCTCTCCTGAGAGATTTGGAATACACAGTCACAATTGTACCCGATAAAGATGAAGTAGCTAAAGAATTTTAACAGAAATTAAGCAGATGTTCACTCTGACACTCCTTCATTTAATTTGAAAGATCAGAACGAAGATACAGTAGATTAGATTCTCGTTGAAAAAGAATTTGGTTCTCCAGAGATAAATTAATGAAATTAATTACTTTCCCTTGAGAAATGCCGTGACCTATTTACTTTGCTGATAAAACGACCTTTGGTCTCTAATTTACTTGTAATCGGATTGTGGTATATTTCTATTTGTTATAAGATAAAAATATGATTACTCTGAGAGAGGTATTATGTTTAATAAAATATTAAGTAAATGCTTTAAGTATTTTTTCTTATTTGAGACAATAAAAAATAATACGGAGTACAAATATCTTAACTTATTATGTTAAATGTTAAATTGTAAATAAATATAACACCAAAGATCTTAAGGTTAAATGTACAAAAGATTAAGCTCTCTGTTCAAGAGTGCAAATGTTAATTAAGTAAAATTTTCTAATTAAGATAATTTTAACAGTGGACAAGAAAGTAATCAAGTTTCATAGACCGAGAGTAGTAATTGAAAACTAAAGTTTGCGCCGTAATTGGGTTAGAGATAGGACTTTCCTTAATCACCCAATGGATCTTTCGTGAGATAAGTCCTTATCTGGCTAAAATTTAACTAGACTAGAGGCAATTAGACACAGGCGTTGTGTTGCGAAGGGATTCTCACAAATTAATTGCATTTGAAATAGTAAATTCGTGACCACTGGTGATCAAAGCCAAAAATAGAAGCATTACTATAACAAAAATATGATCTTTATCTATGTAGAATATTTTAATAATAATTATTGACATTTTCAACAAAAAATAGAAATCCAATTTACAACATACTTAATAATGAATTATAACAAAAATCACTTATTTGGCGGTTTTAAAATAAAATATAAAACTTGATTTTTACTAAGTTCAATTATTGATCTTCAAAAAACTATTTAATCAGAGAAAATACAGAATATGTACCAGTCAAGTAGCTATTAAACAATGAGGGAAAAACTCGATTGAGTAAGTTTAATTAAATAAGTTCTACGTAATGACATGGAAAGTGAATTTTGTTCAAAGGATTCCGACATGTGGTTACACTTGAACGCTCAACGAAAAATAGTGTACAAAACCTTCTATAGTCGACTTCATAAATATTTACTTTAATACTTATTTTAGCGACAAGAACAAGACACGTTTTAAATTTTAGAAGTTGCTTAAGTCATGAATATTTTTTTAAATTCTTATATCTACAGGTAATTAGATATAAACCACTAAAAATCATAAGGAAAAACACAACCGCAACAAAATTAAAAAAATACATTCTATGCTAAAATACGACATAACGACGATAACATAAAACTTTTCACATCATTGTTATAACAGTGTGTTTATTCTCTTTGCTAAATAGGTAAGTGTTTCATTGTAAAGTGTAGAGCTAAACAAGCCGAGTGGCGTCAAGTTAAGTCGTCGGGAAATGCTTTACTGCCTCTTAATCATGCAAGCTCTTCACGACTTGGTACTGCACTTTGTTTATATTTAACTTCAACTTTTAAAACTTCTATTTTATTCGCTTTAATTGAAATGAGGTCTTTTTATTTAACAGCGTCAAGAATTGTAAGATTATTATCTTTTTTTTAATCATAATCAATGTTATGTATTTCCCAGTAATACTTTTATTAGTACAATGGTTACATTAAATGTTACTATTGAGATAAGAATCACACGTGATTTTTTCAATTGAAACAATTTCATATGATTCCAAGGACAAATTTTGGTTTAATTGTTATTTAAACGGACACGGACACGGACTAGTGATTATAAATCAATGATTCTTATAATAATAATCGTCATAGATGAATAACAAAATAAAATAGCTAACGTTTCAATTATAAGACGATCATATCATTTTAACAATCAGAGATTTTATAACATTTAGAATTGCACAAGCTACAATTAATAATCCGAACAATAATAATGGTTCCCGTTAAGGAGAACGCTTGAGGTATATATGGTAGAATTTCACCCAATATAAAGGTTAAAAAAATGTACACCTTTACAACCTTTTTTGACTAGTTCCAACGAATAGGTCATTTTGACTTATAAAATAAAATTCTAAAAAACATCGTTTAAAATTATGTGATTGTGATTCTTTAAGTATGATTAATTAAAATAAAAATACCATGAAATCTTAATAAAACGTCCCTCTGAGGATGTTGTAATTGAGTTCCGTTTTATGTAAAGAAAAAAAGCAAACATTTAACGACTACGGCGTTATTAAGATTTGATGGCCTGCCTTAATTTAATGACCCATGTACCGAATATTGATTAGTAACGGAAAGGTATAACGGAAGGTGTAACTTGGGAAGAACTCAAATGAATCTATATATATGAATATATGTTACTTTCACTCAATTTACAACCTCGAAATTGTTTTGATGCCGGCGCCAAATGAAATTTAAGCCAAGTTAAAAATTGTCAACATTATTCTGGATCACAAATGAAAAAAAACAAAGAATAAGTTCTATTTTTTTATAAATAATATATGAAATAGGATATCAAAACGCGTTTCCTGTGATGGAAACTGTAATAAAAAATAAATATTGAGGAAAAGCTGCTTAAATTTTCACACTGATGTGTTTAAATAAAAAAACATATTTTAAATATTTAAAATATCAAGTTATATAATTGCATTAACGTTATCAAATGTAAAATCTAGTAGCCACGTTTTGGTAATTTTCCCTATCGACATCAGTCATGAGGGGCTGTCTTCGTACAACCTCTCACTCCTAACCGCTATTAAAATCCGGTCCATTTGTACATAAAGTGTTCCCGCTATTAGATTCAAGAGTAATTAAATCGATTCCTAAGTGAATGGAACAACGGTTGAGATTAACTGATGCGTGGTTACGTGATTTTAGTTAGAAACCGAAGATTGGATGATTGGTGTTTTTAGTCATAATTGATTAATTTTGTTTTATACTCTGAAGGTTGAAAGCAATTATGAATTGAAATCAAATTGGAAGTCATTTAACTGATTACTGATCAAAGCTACTATAGTGGAATAGATTTTCAATCTTAAGAGAACTGCGGCATTGTAAATTATTGTTGTAGTTGATCTCTCTTTGTTTCAGATTATCTTGAGAATATCATTCAGAATAGCCTTGCTTTCCAATACTAATTGGTAATAACTTTTTAAATTATGAGTATCGTATTCATCTCACCCTAATGTTTGGACTAAAACGATTTTAATTTTTTTATATTACAGGCGGACAAGCATGGGCCACTTGATGGTAATTGGTTACCAACGCCCAGAGACATTGGCATTGTAAGAAGTGGTAACCATCGCCATATTACATCATCAATGCACCACCAACCTTGGGAACTAAGATGTTATGTCCCTTGTGCCTGTAATTACACTGGCTCACGCACCCTTCAAACCGGAACACAACAATACCAAGTACTGCTGTTTTGCGGATGAATATCTGATGAGTGAGTGGTACCTACTCAGACGAGCTTGCACTAAGCTCAACCACCTGTATTATTGTGTACCGTTACAAACTGAGATATGTAACTGCAGTCTCGATTATATTTTTTTCCTTGTAGACGCAGGCAGACATTTCTATAAATTTTGTCTTCGGTCTCTGTGTAGATAATAATGTTAACACAACAATTTTTAAAGTTTATTTCAAATACAATATGGCTTACGTGCAGTTAATTATTATGAATCGATATTTAAAACATTGGTCAACACGTGTTGATTAATAAAGTTACTGGTATAAGTCGATTTTGTAAATAGATAGTAGTGGTAGTCTGTAGTCGGAAATTTGCCGAAGTGTTATTACGTGTCGTTATCACTTTATTTTGAGTCATTTTTGCAATAACTTAACATTTTCATCAAATATGTAAACAATACAACATATTCTTTTATTTAAATTAGTCAAATGTGTCATCTAGTCCCTACAAAGGCAATGAGGTGCCAACCAATAACAATTAAAATAAAGTCTTAAATATTATTTCGTGCTGCCTGTTATTAGGCCGTTTAGTTCAATATACATACCAAAACCGGTAATAAGAAGAATTATTTATTGTTCATCGGCGGTAGACTAATTGCTGAGTCGGTGGCACTTACTCACGCTGACTTCGAAACAGTTTCACCAAGAGTGTCCAATGGCTAATACCGCCACAAATGTAAAATTTATTATTTCATACAACTGTTTTCAACAATTGTTTAATTAAAATTATTCCTAAATATTTAATAATAATAATATTTCAACTTTGATTTTAAATGACCGCGTAATTTTAAATAATAAAGAGAATAGTAAAAATAAAATATGAAGATTATTGTGTGATATACTTTTTTATAAGTACACAAACTATATGCTACAGAAATTTATTTAAAAAGTAAAAAATAATTTCTAATCTTTTAGTTTTCTTAGTTTAAGTATATTTATCATTTGCAAAATGACGTTATGACGAATTACGAATGTACGTTTTGTAGTGGCAATCACATAAACTTACTGTGCGAATGTACTGTTAGGCATAGGCATCCTACGTGTAAATTTTTCAATTGGATTGGCTCAATCAAATAGAACATAGGTATACAAAGCATTGCTTGTTCGATTGGCCTTGCGCTAGAATAACTGTTGACTGTCCTACTAAGACGTAACATACGCTGGCTTTTACAATAAGTAAACGTTTGATTTTTATATAAATCCGAAAATCACACTACATAAGCATGGACAAACAAAAAACCTTTTAAAATAAAAAAAAACTTAATATTTTACAAAATTGTACACTTATTATAATTGCGGACGTACTAAGAGCCGTCTCGTGTTCATTAAACACTGGAGTACCTCAAGGCGCTTTAATGAGGCCGCTACTTCTCCCTCGTTATCTCATACGTAGCCCCCTTTGTCGGAACTGCTGTAGTTACTGTGTTTGTCCCGTTAGCCTCGTCTCACCTGAAGATATCGTTAGAAACGAGGTACATACTATTGTTTACGCCAATAGTGCTACTGAACAGTTTTAAACACAGTTTCGAAGTCGAGTATGAAGTTTTGCGTTTCACGTACAGATCGTATCTAGTAATGTTTCTTGTTTGTTATTTAAAGTATGGTTAACTACACTCCAACGTGTTGTCTTAATCATGTTGTGTTCACTCGCTATTTAAGCACTCAGTATGCCAATTAGTATAATTATACATATGTGTATATTAATGTCAACTATGTGATAAATGAATGTAATGAATATGGAAACATAATTTGTATTTGAGTTTTTCCTAATATATTGTTGAATTTTTCTTTAACAATGTTTAGAAGATTATCTTATATTTATTATATTTTACAAAATCTCACTTTGTATGCCTGATAAAAGGATTTTAAATTGATTCAATTCATTCCGAGTAATCATTTTCATAAGCTATTACATACACCAGTACAGGTGACCTTCTGTAAGTTTTGAGTGGGTGAAGTAATAATGATCATTTAAATAGAGTTTTTTTTTTAGGTACATCAATATTATTTTAGGTATTACAAACAAGTTGTATATTTTTATTTTCAAAAATCAAAACCATCATGAAAAATTTACGTTGAAATAGATCGAAAATGTAAAATTTCGAATGAATCACGAGCCACCGATTTCATTTCACACGTCCACCATCTCTTTCCGTTTCATTGACTGTTGCAAAAAGCTTTATCCCTATTTTGATATTTCGATCAAATGCCTACTGCTGTACTCGATGCAATAAATTAAAAATAATCCAATTCTGACAACATTCCATGCATATAATAAAAATATAATTAAAAGAATTTACCTTTATTTTAAAAGATTATATAACAGAAATAATTTTTATATTCAAAATAAAATAAATTACAAAACATTTTTGTATTAAGCATATACTTTATTTTTGTACATATACAATGTACACACTTACTTGCTTTAGATATTTTAAGCAAAACTAATAGATTACATGTCAATATAATAAAAATTTTACTGTACTGACTGACTTCTATCTGAATTGGTCTTGCAAATCAATTATATAGATGCAGATCACGAGGCTTAAAAACACCAATGTATTCGCGATTGCGTCAATCCTCGATAAAATTAGAATTAATTGTTAAAAAAAAGTAACCATTTATATGTTCCTTAACATAAAATAATTGGAGAGAATAGAGAGAAGCTTATGTACATTATTTACTCATCGACTTAAGGAAATACTTTAAAGCACGGGTTGACATTTCAATTGGACAATTTATTTCGTGATCACCAATGAAGGAAGATCATGAGGAAAACTACACATGTATGATAAAAATCTGTCACATGAATATCTTATTTCTAAATAAGCTTGCAAGCCTTCCAAGAGAATACCTCGTAACTCAGACAGCAGTGGGTTATTAAGTCATGGTACTTTTTTAGTTTAAAGATCTTTATTATTACTCAAAGAACATGCAGTTCACTTAAAGAGCAATTTAACAAATTTCACATAGTAAAAAAGGTAGACAATCTTAAATAAAAAAATGGACATTTTCTGACCATTTTTTAATTTAAGATTGTAATGAAAAAATAAAGTACAAATCAATGACCAGAAAAATAAATGGAGATTCTCGAAACTAACAACAAAAATAAATAATAAAAAATTGATTTTTATTCCTTAATAATGTTTTTAGTGTTGTATGTGTGTTTGTGCGTGTTTTATATGTGTACGTATAGACGTGTTCGTGTGAAGGTGTGTGCGTGTGGGTGTGTGTGTGTCGGTCTGTGCGTGTGTGTGTGTGTGTGTAATGTGTACTTTTTTTTTAATGTGAGTGTGTTGTTTTAATCGTAAATATTTTTAGAAATAAAACTTTATAACTTTGATTTAAAGGCAGACGTGCTCGAACCTTTTTTTATATCAGCAGGCAAATTATTAAATAAAGTTACTCCGTCGAAAAGAATGTTTCTTTTGCCAAATTTTCTACGGGGTCTAGGCTATCTGATTTTGTTTGTGTTCCTAAATCTGTGGTCTAGGCTATCTGATTTTGTTTGTGTTCCTTAATCTGTACATTCTTTGTGTGAACGAAATTTCGGTATGAATGTCCCCGGACATTTTTTTTAATTAAGACGCATATGTTATGTGTGTATGTTTGTTTCCGGTTAAAAATTTTAGTTTCAGTCTGTCATAGTTAAATAATACTTTTATACTTTTGCAATATAATTTCGACTAGATTGGAAAAAAATCATAACAGTATGCACGACAAGAAGCTGTTTGCGAGTATTGCTTATATATTGAGCGAGAAAAGAATTCTGATGTCAATAATTTATTATTTTCACTCCGTTCAAGCGACACCATTAGTACGTTAAGTGCTTGTTCTCGAATTTTCCATTTTGGAGATATTCGAACAACGAGGCTTTCACGTTTGATAATAATTCTTAAAATAATGGTTTTTTTCTTCATTTAATTGGTGTATGGAGAATTATGTATAGAATTCTTTATTGGAATTATTTAACATAAGGGTGGGCTTAGAATTGTAGCAATTTAAATTAAGAACGATAACTCTCATATACTTCAGTTAAATAACATATAAATAAGTCAGTATAAATTTTGTAATTTAATGATTTTCTCGTTGAATTTATTCAAGCTAATCTATATATTATCTTTTAAGACTTTTTAGACCCTTATAAAAGCGCGAGTAGTAAATTTTGTTCAAACGTAACCATTTTATTTTTTTATTTAGTAAATAAAATACAACATACGTAGGTTATGTGAGTAAAAAGGAATGAGCTAAGCTTATAGCTTTTCAGTTATCAAATATTGTTAACCAAGATTGCCTGCCTGCTTTGTGTACATAGTTAGCACAAATTGTTTCAAAGTATTAAACAATGCTATTGACCGGAACTGAGACGTAAAACTTAAACTTAAACTTTTCATTCTTTTCCTTCTTTATTCAGCCTTCTTTTCTTTCTCAGCAGTGGGACTGAAACGATTAAAAAATTTAATAAAATATAAACATAATCAACAAGTACAATTTACTTTCAATCGCTATAAATCTCTACATCACGCCATTGCATCGAGTAAGTTAATTTAAAAATAATTCGAAATCAATATCAGTCGATACCGTCAAAGTGATCGTAAAGGAACTAAACGAGAATGTAACGGTAGGAGCCATTAAGGGCCGAGTTTGTGACGTAACATTTCTTTAGAAAATGTCGTATCCAAACGGCTCATGATCTTGGGTATTCTTCGGACAGCTGTTTATAATCAAGATAAGGAACAATGGTTAAATCTCAATCAATTAAAGATTAAAAGTATATCTTATTCAGAAAATACTTATAATAATGTAATTATTAAACCATATAAGAATGTTTTCTGAAGACGTAAATTGTCATTTCATATGTAAAATGATTTTAAATTTGTATACAAAGTATATTATTTACTCTAATAAAATGGTAAAGTAATATATTATATCGATCCTCAGCATACCTAGTCCAACCACTTTAATAACTATTCCTCTATTCTAATCTCCGGATCTCAAAGGCCTTTAAATCTAAAACGTCACACCATCCATAGTGTGAGGACTATTATCGCGGGACTTTTTGTCCCGCCCTTTTTTGTCCCGGACAGATAGCGAATGGGTAATTGGAGACTGATCCCTTTTTGTCCTGCTACGGTTTGGGAGGGACGAAATTCCATTACCCGCGTCATTAGGCTGTGTTGTACACGCATTTGATGAGACACGTGGCTAAGTTTTGAGACTCGGTGAAAATGTTGAGTTCGACGTAGATATAAAAATATGCTATTTACTAAAACTTAATTAGTTAATAGTATTTTATATTCCATTTTATATATTTAAATAAAAAATCACATTGTAGTAGGAGTACAGAAAAATATAAGAAATCTCAAAGTTCGTTAATGATCTATCATAAATTAACTATAAATTATATTTTTTGTTTAGGTAATATGATATCAATTCCCATAAGGATAAATTTACGTTGAAGACTTATTAAAATTGAAAGGGTGTCCAAAACCATCGCATGTCATGATGATTTGGTGGAATGATATTTAAGGACGTCGGTCACCTCATATTCCGTTGATAGATATTAAGATTATTGTTAAATTTAATATTCTTCTCTTCTTTCTTAACTTCGAAGCTATTTTTTTTTTCGCAGATACCTTCAGAAAGGTACCCAGCTCTCATGGGGGGGGACTGGGTTATGTGGGATTCTTACCCACTAAAACCACTGCGATGGCCGTCCTCGGCACGGATCGGAGAGGCTGCAGGATCGTGTTGATATAACCTGCCGCCGATATGATGCCGCATCCGCGGCCTCTCCCGTGTTATACTCCGCTCGTGGCTCGGCGGAGCTCTCTTCAGGGGGCGAAGGTTATCTCACCGCACTCCTAGCCGCACGCCTCGCACTGCCGTACGCACTAGCATATCGCAGCGCGAGGCCATCCCAACTGCCGTCGTCCTTAGGGCCGTCTGAAATAAGACACGCGAGCCCCCCACCTCACGCATCCACGGCCCCAGGGTTACGCCCTATCTTTTAAACCCCGGGCGTCGGGGCTGTGGGAGGGCCGAGACTCCGACGTCATCTCCGCCGAGCAGGATCGGCCCATTTCCGTTCCCGCTCTGCCGTCTCCTTCTGGACCATGACGGTCTCACAGAAGGTCGACCCTCCACGCTGATTCCTTGCGGAGCATCGCCGACACGACTGCTCGCAGGGAGAGGTCTTGTCCGACTTCGCGGACCATGATCTCTCTCTCCGCATTCCACGCGGGGCACGCCTCCAGCGTATGCTGAGCGGTGTCCCGGTCCACACCGCAGTGGTGGCACATCGCCGACGATTCGCGTCCGATCTTACACAGGTATTCTCCAAAACAACCGTGTCCGGTCATTACCTGCGTAGGTGACTCGTCGCTTTCGTCTCATCCAGGTTTCGAAGGCTGGCAGGATCGCTCTTCAGATCAGATCAGACTTCGAAGCCAGTCTTAGTGACTAGCCAACTTTGCAGGTAATAGAGCACAAGCGTTTGTGCAATCACAGGGGCACTCTCTATTCCATTGCTGTCAAGATTCAATGGGAACCTAACTCCAACACGACTGAAGAGTGGGCAAGTGCAGAACCAACGGCTTAATGTGCTTTCCGAGGCACACAATGCCAATTTTCTTACTGTAAGCTGCTAGTGAGAATTATTAGACATAAAAACCCAATATTTTTTTAATAGCTCGAGGTTTTATATTTCCATCACTGAAGTTATTTAAGTAGACTAATTGACTCAAAACACGTTTGAAATTATCGCAACTTTACGACATTCGAATTAAAGATTTTAAAAATAGAATAGATAACTAATAACATATTTTATTGCGCAATCGATAAGTTAAAGATAACCATTGTAGCTCTTGAAATATAGTATTATGTTGGCTCCTTTTACCAACTTTAGAAACTGAGTACTATCTAAATAAGATATCTTTCTAGCTTAGCCGAATAACGTAGAAAACCGGTAAAAAACCATCGCACGTGGTTAGTCACGCGGGAAAATATTTCAGTCAGATCCGTTCAACCGTGGAAATGAGATTGTGTTAAAAATAAAACAGGTTTAAACAATGCATGTGTGTGAAACGGGTGTGAAAAAGTTAACTTTAGTGGATTTTTTTGTGCGATAACACAAATAATTAATACATCAAATGGTTAGTCATCATTTACACTTTCTAAATAAATTAAAGTTCTCTTATCTATTGAAGCAATAAAAACGTAAATAATAGCTTAGTAACTAGAGAAACATTAGCTTGTTTTGAATAAAAACATATAAAATAATGAAAAAAATGTGTGTTTTTTTTTCATTTACAACCATATAAAGCATACTATTGTTTTTTTTACTACTACCTTGGTCTAGTTACTAGCTATCCTGATATCTTAGGTTCAAAGCCAAGGTCAAGTTAATGCGTCTTTAAGTTAAGCAATTTTCAGTAACAGTCAGGAGCGACGCATTTTTAGTATACTCCCTTACTTTAAGAAAATACGGATAGTCGTTGACCTATAATATTTTCATTCATTTCGAATTTGTATCTCATGGGATGATAAAAGTGTGCAAAAAACAAGTTTACTCTTTAATTTTACAGTGTAACAAAAATGATTTTTATTTGCCACCCCTTGCCTGTAGTTATACTGACTTACTCATCCTTCAAACCGGAAATAAAGAATACTAATACTACTAAAACTAAGTATTGCTGTTTGGTAGAATACGTGATGAGTGAGTGGACCTTGAAGGCCTTGCATCAAAACTTCAACTTAGAGACAGATTTATAGCTCGCTATGATCTTAAAATGTTTAATTTAAAAATAATGTTAACGTAAATATAATATTATATATAATGAATTCAATATTTTAAATGGTTATATATTTATATTTGTCTTGCTACAAAGCGATCTCTGTATTGCGTTATATTTTTAATTTTATTTACGTTATATCTTTTTCCAAACGAATAAATACGTAACTCGTCATTATAATACTCGTAATGTTAAAAACTTTCTTGAATTCAACAAAATTAAGCAATACAATTACTTTCTTTCACTCATTATACTGAAACGGAAAGCGAATTAATTTATAGGTTAATGCAATTGCGGTTAAGATACAACAGGAAGGAGATACGGAAGTGGGGAGTAATTGTTTGCAGACCATCCTGTATATGACATCAGAAATGTTTAAACTGTCACGTTACTTGCTAACAAATAAAGTATATAAAAGATCATATTTATTTATCATAATAATTAATGATAAAATATAAACAAAACAACTATTACAGATTTAATTTGTTTTAGACTTAACCGTAAGTTCTGATCAGACATACATATTATGAGCAATTGATATATATAGTTATGAAAGAATAACTGACTGACACACAGCCCAAACTAAACTAAAGAGGCTCTATGATAATTTGCACACGGATTCCTTCGCTACCATAAGCTACTAGGTATATAGCAATTCTAAATTACGACGCTAGCGAGGTCGCTGGTAAAGCGCTAGCCTGGCATAAAATCTGTGTTATTTTGTTTACCTTTTGACAAAGCTTCAAGCAACTCATATATGATTCACATAAAATAAAAGTATATTTTGTTTATACAAGTTCGGAGCAGTTCCATATCCTGATTTGTTTTCTAATGTTTCAAGTAATTATCACCAATAATGAAGCAACTGTTTATTTTCATCCCGTATATTTATACGGGACATATACATATTTATGTATCGCAGATTATAGTGATTAGTAAGACTAAGTGATTTTTCATTGGCATTGTGCGTTGCCATTTCGTCGTAATACATCTATTTAGTCATTTTAGTAAATGTTAATCTTCATTTAAAATACTTTATATATAATGGTTCAAGTCAAAACTAATTCCAGTCTTCAATTATTCTGTGATGTCATACGTAAGTGTACGTATCTACCTACGTCAGTTCCTATAGATTCGGGACACTAACTAAGAACACTTCTACAATTTAGTTATAATGTTCTACTAAACTTGAGATAACTTAGCACAACTTCATCATATAGCTACCTAAATATTATATAACCTTATATACTTAGAGGCAGATTTAAACCTGAAGATTAAACTTGCTATGATCTTTAAAGGTTTCATTTAAAAATATTGTTAAGGTAGGTATTAATATTATATTATATTGTTATAGGTATTAGTATTATAATGTATTAAAAATACATATATTTATCTAGCACTATCCATCGTTACGTTGGCAGCTAAAAGTAAAAAAATATATTTAACAACTGGGAAAAAGTGAGGGTGAATTAGCGCCTCCAGTCTGTCAGTCAAAACACATTTGTCAGAAAACATTGATCTTTGTAGACAATTAATTTTGAAATCATTAGCAATTCTTCGCACGAATTGATTTAAAGACGAGTAGAAATAATAAGTTTTGATTAATATATTGTACTATTCTAAATCAAAACACAAACAAATTAATAAAAATACGTGATAAATAGACATAGTATTAAATGATTTTTCGTCGCGATATCTAACGAATACTGCTCATAAGTATTAATGCGTCGACGTGCGTGACCTCCGTGACCCGCGTGCTCTCACGAAACCGCTGACAGATATAGATGTATAATGAATTTTCTTATTTTAACCTTTGCTTTAATTTACCAGCTTTGAACAGTAATACGTTATATTATTGATATAGTAGAAGAAGAACCAAAGATCAGACAATCATTCCATAGGAGAACGAAATTGGGATCAGCGTGGAATTCGAATTCAGTGGTTAAAGAATTCGTGAAACCCAACGCCTGAGAAAAACAAATACCGTGAGTCGTATGTAGGCCGTAGGCGTTATACTTTTGCTTATTACAAGGAAGTTTGCGCTGAACGACGTTACTGCTGTTGCAATTTGGATACTTAGATATATGGAATTGAATGCTATTTGTTATTAGTGTTATTATTGTTAGTTTCCTTTTTTAATATAACTTGCTTCGGTTTAAGCTGACTCAAAATCTCATTCTTTTGATATTTTTAAGAATAAAATTCGTTTAAAGTCAATAAAAAGAAATTAAGGAAACCGTAAAATTCCAACTTTACTACATGACACATACAATGATATTCAATTCTACACTATATTGAGAGTAAATTTCTTTGCATTGTGGACTCTATTTTCAAAACAATAAGGATCAATACTTATATTACCAAGGCTTTGAGCTCATTTCAATGCAGTTTTAAGAAACTGAGAAATAGAGAACATTTTTAGAAGACTGTAATAAAAATACTCGACATTGTTGCGTGTCTATATGAGAAATATTTATGAACTGAATTTAAAACAACATCGCTAGTATTATTCAACGCTGCTATTAATAATTTATAGTGAATGCAATATAAAATTTTAAACATAAAATATTAACTGCATAACTCCTTAAAGTAACTGACGCCATATCGATTTTTTGTATAATAACATATAAAAAAAAGCAATTAACTACTAAAACGAAAAGAAAATAAATCACAATATCCTTGTAATTGTAAGAAAATCATAGGATATTATTCTCCCTCTTTAGCAATTATTGGTTGAAATAAAATCTATAATCAGTCGTAGCCAATCACAGTAGTGACAAAACAAATATATTCAATCGCCGAACCGCAAAACATCTGGGACTCTAAATGATCGAATTAGTCAAATGCTTGCCTAAAATCATCCAAAGCGTTAAACAAAGCAAGCGCCGAGGCGCAATTTGTTACAAGCATAATACCGTGCATTTTAATTGGGGCGTAACTCAGTCTCAACTTGCCCTATTCTCCTCCCCGCTTCCCGTTTATCCGAGTTCTGTAGATCCTGTACGCAAGTTGAAGTGATAAATAGTGTTCCTGGGCTCATACTAAATCACACCTTATGAAAGGAACTGAATTAAGACGTTACGACGTAACGCTTTAGTTTTAGTCGGTTAGTGCTGAATTTGTTTAGCACATAGTTTGTAGTTTGTAAGATTTCATTTGCGTAATGTTGTTCGTTATTTTGTGCATAATATTATTGTACTTCGGCAATACTTATTCTATCCTGGATTTAATAACCAATGTTTTACTTATAATACAAATTTTATAACAACAACGTATATTATTATAGATGTAATAACTCTTCATAAAATAATATACATACATTATAAATTGCAACATTTCTTTTCTTGTTTGACAAGAAAAGAAAATGACAAGACGCATTTGCTTAAAGCCTTGGTAATACTCCCGTTTCATTCTTTGAAATAAACAATACATAAAACAAAAAATAAATTTAAGTCTCGTTAAATTTACACGCTTCATAATTTAGTACTGAATCAGATTGATTGGCGACGTCACTCGCTATTCGCTAGACAAGACCCTTTTGTTGCTTGCAAATTGTTCACCCGTCGTTCGCATCGCGATTGTTATTTTGCATCTTGTCTTATGGAAATGAAGCTTAATGTTATGTTATTAAAATACCTCGGGGATAGGAACTTTACGAGACGCTCGAATTCCGAGCACGCTTAAATGGGTACAACGATGTGACCGTAAATAGATATTATGTAACAATGGTTTTAGGATGTACAATATTGTACATAAATGATGTAAGGATATTGCATACAATAAAATTTTATTAAAATATGAGCGAACTAAATTAAATTGTATCAAATAAAAAATAAAATAAATGTTCTGAGGAATCGTTTGGATTAGTCTTGGCCGCTGAATTTCACCGCCGGACCACGACAGAATTCTAAATTTCATCCTTACCACCTCGATGTCTGGAAATCCACAACAGCGCAATTTTAAAGGCATTTTCTGCTTCGCACAAACACTCTGTGGGACCAGCTTTCACCGGCGACTTTTCCGAACCGATATGACATTCAAACCCTCAAAAACAAGTATACTCATTACTCAAAGGCCGGCAACGCAACTGCAAGCCCTCCGGTGTTGTCCATAGGCGGTGGTAGTAACTCTCCATCAGGTGAGCCTCCTGACCGTTTGCCCTCTCTTACATTAAAAAAAAGTATCCACAAATATTATAATTTTATT
Source organism: Nymphalis urticae (assembly GCA_905147175.2). NCBI lineage: Eukaryota > Metazoa > Arthropoda > Insecta > Lepidoptera > Nymphalidae > Nymphalis > Nymphalis urticae. Next base: position 8,669,333 of record LR989998.1, on the reverse strand, counting down.
ATATATTATACTTTAATAATTATTTAAAGCTTTATGAGAGTTCGAAACTTCCTATTGCTTCGTTTAACTATAATTAGCCGGGTTATATTGCTGCATATGCCAAGATCATGACTCCAAATCCCGACTTAGATCAGTAAAAAGTATTTACATTTTTGTGTCGAGAAATTCTCGGAATTTGGATGTTAGTAGTATGTACACTGCAGTGCGTTGGAAAGCACGTAAAGCCGGTCGTGTCTAATTTAACGTCCCATCGGGTTATGAAAGTGCTATTGTGTTTGCTTGTGTAATGTAAATGTCTTTTGCTGCTGACAAATTTCCCTTGAAAATATCAACACCAACAGGAGGACATCGTCGTCACCATCAATTACTTGTCGATATTAGATATTAAATTTCCAATTCATTTTAAAGCGATTTTTAAAACTTGAAAATTAATGGTGATTGCGAAAGTATCAAAATTAGTGTTCGTTGATGTCCATAAAGTATTAAAAATTGTAATTATAGATGATAACTATCAAAATGTGTATTTTATTCGTACAAAGGAGTTACTACGTCGTATCTTAGCTGCAATAACGATTCACAACTGCTTGTGATAGCCTATTTTAATAATGACAGTTTTGAAAACCTGCAAAGCACACATGATTTTTTTATTAATAATATTTTTTCATAAATCATTTTTTCATTTTTTATAAAGTTCTACTTTCTTGTCAAAGGATAATCTTTTTTATTTAATTGTGTCCAAATATCTAATCCAATAATATATTGTAAGATAGATATTAAAGTAAAAGCTTTTTTCTAATTTCGTTGAATATTTTGAGCAAAGAAACAAATAATGAAATTAGAATATATAATCTTTCTAACTTATTACTTTTATTAAAATTTAATTATTTTATTACGAGTGATAAGCTGCGGTATATTTAAAAAATATTTCAAACACAATGGGAATATTAATCAATTTCGAAACCACATTTGGTTGAATGTTTTAGCCAAATTGCTATTAACGAATCAGTGTGTCGGATATAAATTTTGATTCAATAACTGATTAGTCAACCTATTTTATTTTCAGAACAATAAAACATTTTCAATAATTGATAGAGTTATAATGGATTTTAATAAGAAAGTCAAATATTATTATCCTACAATATTTTGTTATGATATTAAATAAGCAATACCAGTACATATATGTATTGCACCTGGGCGACCAAGCTTCGCTCGGCTCTAATAATTAGTTTTTTTTGTGGTAATGTGCGTTTTTAAGGCTGCGTGTGTTAGAGCCATGTCCGAAATACATAACAGATATATAAAAAATCGCGATACTCGGTCGCCCAGGTCCAATATTAAAACAACAAAATAACACGAACTTGTTGATTAACAGTAAAAATTAAATATTATCTCATTCGTGTACAATCCATTAGACGTTGGATATATATGGCCTTATAGTTTTCCATGTAAGCTTCAACCAGTTGCCAAATTGATAAAAGTTATAAAGATATATAAAGTCAGTCAGTGTTTTTTTTAGATGTTACTGACCTAAAAACTTTGGTTTGTTTTCAGTGTTATTTTGGCAAAGACGCTCCTTTATTAAAAGCTGTGATAATCCAATTGGAAAACATCTCTTTTCTTCTATATGATATGGATAAAAAATATCAAAAACTAAGGTATTACTATTTTAAATACTATTATATATTATACTTAAATATTATGTGTTTCTGATTTAAAAGTTGTGATAACATTAATGTGTTTTAGAATCTTGTAGAATCTTGTAGTTTTAAAATAATTTAAAAATAGAATATTGACTTATTACGGGCTTTTGTCACTTATCAAATATTGGTTACGGGACCTCGCGTGATTAATCAAAACCTGCCAGTGAAGTTGCCATATTTATTTAGCTATTCAGCTGTTTGTTTACGATTTCCGTTAACGAATCTGTGATCTCTAATATCGACTGATTCCTCATACATAAGCTCAATTACTCTTCGGGTAATTCAATATTCTATTATTTTCAGGATCGATGAACTGGTATCCACTGATAGACTAGATTTTGTCATAATAATAATTTCCTCCGGACCGATTGCTGTGGCCGACAGCGGCCAATCGCAAGAGAGATTAGCCAACTGCGCAAATATTACAGTGCACAAGTGTGTGCGTAAACACAGGTGCATTCTCTATTTCCTAACTACCATAATCCAATGGGACGGCAATCCAACACAACTGGAAAAAGTGCAGGACCAACGACTAACGAATTCAAAATCTGCTAAAAGGTTACTACGAAGATTCTTTTTGTGAGATTATTTTGGAAAATATTAAAATCTGAGTGACCTTGTTCTTGCAAAGCTCTATTGATACACACCGATGTGTATTATAATATTATTTTTTTAATTTATAAATATATATATACAAATATATACTATTCAGTCAAGGGCTCATTTATTGTCAAAACTGTAAAATTTTCGATGTTAACTACGACATTTTACTTATAGCGATTTATTTTGCTTCTAATTTTCCGTTATAAGCGTCTCTAGAAGAGTTATTTGTCCCTGTTATTGGAAATCTCGCGGATTTATCTCGCTTTCTCAGAATTTGCTTTTCGAATACCCCCCGATTTATATTGAGCTCTTGAATAAACTCCGATGTACAACCACGCCTCGGTATATTGTCAGCTATTATTTTAGTCTATTTCTTGCGAATGTGAATGTAAAATAATTGTTATAGTTATTTCGATCTCGTGTGTTGTGATATCACGTAGTAACGACTAATCCTAAGAGGCAGATAATCGTTTTATAACGTAACATAATAATTACTTTAAGGGCCGTTAAAACATTAAAGCGGCTTCCAATCCACAGCGAATTAGTTTCTTCAGTGTCGACAAAATGTATATTATCGAAATCTGAAATATCTTACGTAAGTAAATAACGATAATATTCATTACATGTTTAATAAATTCCGCTTAAATAAATTTATTTCGATGCGTTCAATATCAATTTTCAAATCACGATATTATGTCGATGTGATAATGTTTGTACAATTCGAATGATGATATTATTACATAATATTTGTATTTGTTTTAATTACAAAACTGTGTTTTAGTATACTCTAGTAGTAAGCCGAGATGGCCTAGTAGTTAAAACGCGTGAATGTTAACCAATGATCGTGGGTTCAAACCCGGGCAAGCACCACTGAATGTTCATGTGCTTAATTTGTGTTTATAATTCATGTCGTGCTTGACGGTGAAGAAAAACATCGTGAGGAAACCTGCATGTGTCTAATTTCAATGAAAATGTGCCACATGTGTGTTCTTCCAACGCGCATTGGTGCAGCGTGGTCCACCACGAATAAGCTCCAAACCTTCTCCTCAAAAGGGAGAGGAGGCCTTAGCCCAGCAGTGGGACATTAACAGGCTGTTACTGTTACTGTACTGTAGTAGTTGCATAATCATAGTACATACTAATTAATATTCCATCTGAGTGTTATTGAAATTCATAATCATTCCAGAGCAATACAAATCTTAGAAGCCTACTGTCGTAAGGAAATATATTCTCAAAATTTTGTTTCAGTTAATTCGGAAAATATGATTTGTAGTAATATTTGTAATAATATTTCTTAAAAATTGTAGTGTATTCGTTAGTGAAGTTTGTTTCTATAATATAACTAGCTGACCCGGTGAACTTTGTTCCACCTTAAAGGCAATATCACATTATCACATTTTTTTAATTTTTAACTTAGGGTAATTGTAAATAAAAAAATATAATTATTCAATTATTCTTTATTTGCCATTTATTGTAGCACCTTGTGAAAAACGATATTTTTTGTTTTTTCATTAGGCGCGAAAACAAATAACGCGGAAGGTCTTCCGACACGTGAACATGCCACATATAATTGGCCATGGGAAAAACATGGGTGTTCGAGATTAAGACCACAAACTTTCAACGATTGGCCTTGTGACTTATTTACAGTCATGGCGAATGCTAGACGGATCGGAAATTGAAGCCGTTTAAACTGAAATGGCATGTCGGTTGGGATCATCGGGATCCTCGGAATGAGAACTTCCTCACCTTTGAATTTTCCTTTGAGAATTGTGGCGTAAATCAAATTGTTCATCAATTTACTTACCACCAAACGTGTGCCGTTGCACAATTTTGGTTGGTTTAAGTTTCGAAGCATGATTACTATAGAACCAATCTTTAGTCGTAAATTGTGCGGTGGTAAGCCAGGTACATCCAAGGAGTTTAAAAATTCAATGGGATAGTTGGTGGCATCATCTTCATTTGTTAGACAGTCAATAGATTTGAAAGAATGCAGTGTACCAATGATGTCATCCTGAATTATGTAATTTAAGTCATCTACATCTTTATTCTTAGCTGCCAAAATTGCTCGCTCACTCAACCATTCATTATTTTTGAGGTTAGTCATGATGTTTGGGAATACTTTGTTAATGAGTTCGTATTTTGATGAGACAAAGTTACAAAAATTCGGAGGAAATGAAATCAATCCGCTCGATTCGTCGACGGGTACTCGACCATTGCCGATAGTTAGCAATTGCTCAGAGAAATCTTCAGCAGATGTATCGTTCAGCAATGCAACTCTCATGTTTGTTGTTAGCTGAAGTTTCTTAACATAGCGCCATAGATTCGATGATTTAAGGCAAGCGTTTATTTCGTCAGCAGCAGTCGATCTGGGAATTACTGGCAATGTTTGGCGGAAATCACCAGACAGTAAAATCATTGCTCCTCCAAAACATCTCGAGTCATTACGTAGATCTTTCAACGTTCGGTTAAGTGCTTCCAATGCACGTTTGTGCGCCATTGTGCATTCGTCCCAGATGATGATCTTCGATTCTGATAAAACTTTGGCCGTAGCGGAGCGCTTTGTAATGTTGCATGTTGGTTCTTCAATGGATTGAAGATTTAACGGCAATTTCAATGCAGAATGTGCCGTACGACATCCTTCTAGCAATGTGGCTGCTATACCAGAAGAAGCAACTGCAACCGCAATGTTGGATCTTGCACGAACAGTGGCTAAAACTACTGACATGAGGAATGTCTTACCAGTTCCACCAGGGGCATCCAGGAAATATAAACCACCGTTTCCATCATAAATTGCCTTCATTATTGTATCATAAACTTCTTTTTGTTGGGGATTCATCAGGGGTACATTCGTTTGAACTACTAAATCTAATTCCTGGTGATCATATTCACGTTCCCGTTCCAATTCTCGATTAAATGCGTCATTCATTTCACAATTTGGCGCTGGCATTCCTAACCTGACTAATAAACTACCGCACATGAGATAACACATGTCTTCGATCAAGAGCAAGGCCCGATTATGTATCTCTTCATTCATTTCAAGATCGGAATTTCCTGAACTGACACGAATTTGATGTAAAATATCTTCTGCCATATTGTCCTTGTATTTGTGCCACAGGTTAGATGGGTTCGATGGAAAGTATGTCGAAATGATGATAGCAAATAATGTACGTATCTGACTTGGAGATGCAGAGATAATGGCTTCAACGATTGTAGTATCCCAATGGGTATCGTTTTCTAGTAACTTGAGTTCTTCACATGCAGCACGATATGTTGGAAATATTGTACCATTAACAGTCCGTAGTGACTCAAATGACGTTGGCCCATGCACATTAACCAACAACAATCGCAAATAGAAGCATTCATCATTCTTAGGATGAACTGTATATATACGACCAAGAGCATCAGTGGAACGCACATCCGGATAACCAGGAACCACATCGCCTTGCTTCCGTCGTTGAAAATTCTTCAATGAAGCATTCCAAGTGTAATAACGTGGCATCTCCGAGTAAAGCAAAGTTCGCGCAAACGCATCGCTCTGGCAGGTCGCAAAGAAACTGGTCAATGTTGTTGCTGGAGGTGTTTCAGCACGTTGAGCAACATTCGAAGCCGTGAAATATACTCGTTGGCCATTCTCCAGATGCACCGCCAAATGCACCACAGTAGGGTGACGTTCGTGTATAGGGAATGAGAATATACGCCAAATCGCTTCATTGCAGTTCACATACCGACCAACTTGATAGCGCGCAATTTCATCGTTCGTATTGGAGGCTTGGACGCCAAAAACCGCCATATCGCTGCCTTTCGTGTCATATTTGCAGATGTATTTAATAGATTTTACTGAATTGCAATACTCAACGTTACAATGTGTCTTGAACGTTTTGGAAATAAGTGGAGAATATGGAACAATCCAACTGTTGTCGACCACAAAATCTATTCTTTTAACTTTTGTGGTAATAGTTCAACCGTTATCATCCGGTGATCGACGCCGATACAGTGGATAACCATCGTTGCCAGTGACGGTATCCGCTGTTAATTTCCGTGGATATCGTTTGGAACACTTGCCGTCGATCATGCAAGGTGATTGAGGATTAATAGCGCCACATGGTCCATGAATCATATTTTTGATTACAACATCATGTAGGTCTGGATCGGCTTCGTGATCAGGAATCTCGGCACATATGATATTATCTATTTGGTCTGGTTGAATTCTTTCCACTAACCAAATAAGAATGTGTGCGTGAGGCAGGCCTCTTTTTTGCCATTCGATTGAATAAATCCAACATCGAGTTTCTCCAAAGACTTGTTGTTTAACAATAAAATTCATTAGGGACCGCATTTTTTGTCTGAATACACGTGCTGTGATGTCGTGTCGATCACTCGGTGTTTGTCCGGGAAGCAGCAATTGAACAATTTCTATCCACTTTGGATTACACGTAAAAGTAATAAAGAGATCTGGCCGACCGTAATGACGAACATATGTCATTGCATCTTGCGCATATTCATGCATATGACGCGGACTACCTATATACGTCGCCGGCAGAATAGTTAATCGACCAATATCAGCTGCATTTGATTCTGTACTAATTGCATCACGTAGATGGATATACTCATCAGAACGCAGTTTGGCTTGGTTCAACCGAATGAAAGTTAAACGCTCCGTTTCAATCTTGACGTACATATCCACACAATACTGTTGAAACAATCGACGAAACCGCAGTAAATAGTTGTCAGAATTTTGACGAATCATCAAACGATATGCGTAATAATTCATCGAGCTAACCTTCTTGGTAGTTTCTTCACCTGAAATTAAAGCAGTAGAATTAATATTTCGTATGTAATACTAACATAAAACTCGTACTAAGGGTAATGTAGTGCCTTACATTGGAAACCCAAACCAAACACTGTAAAACATCATGCTGTAATGAAAATTGTGATATTGATTCTTACCATTCAATGGATTTATCATTTTGATATTAAAATAATATCCATCTTCTCCATTCCAAAACATCAGCGGGTATTGTAATGTGTCATATGAACGATGTGTTTCAGATATTTGTTGCAGTTGTCCAGTATCGCGACGTTTAAGCAAAATATCTCGTGATTCCAAATTTTCACCAACAATCAGAATGGCAACTTCATCTATTGTTGGAGCGTTAAATGTGCGCTCGTGTGTTCCAGATGGTCGTTTATCCGCTCTGATCACAACTTTGTAGTCATCATTTGGCATGCGCTCCAATGCACTCTTGAACAACCTGACCAACGTATGATGTTCTTGAAGCAGTTGTTGCAGATCTTGAAGAATTGCTCTTTTCGTTGCTGTATTGATCTCTTGACGTCGATCAAGTTGTTCCTCTGTGTTGCCCATGAAGTATATTTGTAAAAATTTATGCTGTCCATCATCGAGAGGTTGCAATGATCCAATTCGATGGTGAATCTGTCCTTGTATCTACAAAATAAAAAACAGTCATTATTACTTTACAAACACTACAGGAATAAATACAATATGTTATTATTCTACTGTATTGTGTATAAGTACAAAAACAAATAAATACCTTGAATATAATTTTAGCTTATATAACACACGCGATTAAGTCCCGTAATACTAAAATCAATATGAGTGATAATCATGAAGGTTTAAATAAATATAAATACCTTGAATGTCGGATCAAATCCTCGTTCTTCAATAATGTCTGCCCCAAATGAGGTCATTTGGAAACAACTATTGTATTTTTGGGTGTTTCCAAGAAAATGACGGGATTCGGGTGTTTTGCCACGAAGCAATGAATTTAATGGCTCAGGTGGCGGAGTCAATAATGGCAATTTCACTTTGCCATTAAGGCAGCACAATCCTGGCCGTTCTCCGGAAAACTTTAATGCGCCACAATACTCGCAAACAACGTCCATTGGCCCAATGCGAACGCTAGTATGCAAGCAGTAATCAGTCGTGCAATCGTATTGATACGCTGCCCGATTCAAATCAGTATTTGATGAATTTCTTCTTTTGCTTCGTAAATTATATAGCTGTTGATCTCTGAGGTTTGCTCGACGATTTCGCATTGCCAACCGAGCCGTTTCACGGGCTGCCTCCCATTGCTCTTGTGAGTGAGAAGCACGTAGTCGAGCCATACTAAGGCGGCGCTCTTCACGTGCATTTTCTTGCTCTTCTTCAGTGCTTTCATTCGCAATGTTTCGAATTACTCTTGCATTACGGCTTTGTCGAGAAAGATTTGATCGTCTTGGTCTCGGCATGGTATTGTTATTGATGAATAGTGTAACTAACACGACTTTCTTTTATATATATAAGATAAATGGCACAGCAATACGATATTTAAAAAAAATTAAATTAGAAGATGAAGTTCGCTTTTCTTTCTTTTTATTAGAAACTAAACAGGCATAGAGTATTTATATTTCTTGTTTTATACGAATTAATCAACCGGCAAGACTTTTTTTTTAAATATTCTCAGCTGTCAGTGGCTTTTTGTTATATACTACCGGACTTTTTTAAAAATATGCTCAGCTGTCAGTTGCGTTTTGTTATTACATTTTTAACAAATGAACCGCTGACTTATATTTTGACTGAGTTGTTTTGTTATTACATGTCAGTTGCGTTTTGTTATACCACATTTTATGTCACATCACACGGGAACGACGGGAACGGGATAAAAAGTATCCTATGTCCTTCTCCCAGTTCTAAGCTACCTCCCTACCAATTTTCAGTTAAATTGGTTCAGCCGTTCTTGAGTTATAAATAGTGTAACTAACACGACTTTCTTTTATATATATAGATTATTTCTATACATACTATTTAAATTCTTGTCAATGTTGCTCATACGAATTTTTATCTTTTTAACAAAACCTTAATATTTACTTTGGATGTTTTAGAATCAACATATTAATATGATATTTAACATAAAACATAAAGAGGATAGCTAGAATTTAAAACAGCTTAAGCAAAAGCTGCACTTGGCAAAGATTTAATCCACTCAAAAATTAGATTTTGCAGCCTGAAAACATGATTTTGAGCTCCTAGTATCACTTTAAGCAGCCTACGTAAAATTGTCCATGCAAGAAACATTTATGCATTCTATATCTGCTATATTAAATAATTAAATAAACCTTGCAGTTTCTAGAATCTTACTAAAAAAAAAACTAGATGAAACTATTTGAAAGCTAGTTTATCAATACATTTTAACAGTTGTCAAATTTGGATTTACTTAGAAGTAATAATAACAAATAATAATAGTTTTTTAGGCAGCATTGATCTAATTCGTAAATGATTGGGAAAGATATAAAATAAATATAAACAAATGTACTGTCATTGCCGACATAAGTTAGGAGTTAATACAATGATCTTAGTTGTGGAATTTTTATTAAATAAAATCTATAATAATAACCAAATACAAAAGTTGACATGGAAATAACATCCTTTTGAACTGTAATGTCATTTGGAATTACTTTTGTTTGTTTGTTCCTTTGTTAAGATATTTCTTGGCTTTGATGTGAATCTTATCATAAAAACCTCCTAAAGGAGAATGCCCATAGGCCGCACTTTTTCATGAGTGATCGTATCTCAACATGAAAATTAGATTAAAAAAAAATCTGAACACGCTTTTATAAATATTTATAATGGGGTATTTTTTTCCAATAATAATAATAATTATTATCTATTAATTTCCTTCATTTTTAACTGCCATTTTGATAAACGTATATTTGTTAGTTTTTAAAAATTCCTCGCAAACGTGTGGCAAGTTTTTTGTTTTTGTATTGACGAGTTAGAACGTTCGCATGTACATATTCGCTAAAAAGTTTATTAAATATTTCCAGGTGCAAATAACGAAATGTAAAATACACAATGTCTTATCTACATCCAACGGCGTCGATAGATGCCGGGGTATTTAAGCAACACAATCGTAGATCAAATATTAGTATAAATATTTGTATAAGATCAATTTTTCTTCAACACATTTAAGTCACTATAAAACACATTAACGGTTTGTTCACTGATTAAAAATAAAAAAAATCCCTTAATATATGTACTTTTTACTAACCAGAATGACAAACAATCACTTATCCTTTACTCAAACTTAAGCGCGAGCGAAGTTGCGGATAACAGCTAGTTCACAATATAAATATATAAAATTTATTTTATAAAGATTAATTCCAGTACGGAGTGAGATTTTTTTAATAAACAAAATTGTATTCTCTACAAAAATTCACTACTTTAATAAAATTTTACTACCTACACATACTATTAGCAAGCCGAAGTAACGGTTCTTTAGGAAAATCAGAAGGCAACGTTAATATAAGCGTCCCTCGAGCATAAATAATTTAGGAGCGATTACACGGTACATTACATTTTGTAGTTTCGCACTTACTGCCTCAGATAATCCCTCATGTAAAATAGCAAACTTAAATTAGAAGCAAAATTCGCCCTTAATACATTGGAATAAACAAAGTTAACATATGCTAAGTTTATTTGATACAGCCTTTGATAAGCTTAAGATGAAACGTCTTAGGAACAATAAACTGGCCGTATTGCTAAGATATATAGAACACAACCATAATCTAATTTAGAGATTATGTTTATATTTAGGTACGTTTATATAAAACAGACAAATATAAAACAAATCAGTACCCTTTCCCCTGAGATTTTCAACCAATTTTTTTTTTTCTTGGTTTTTCAAGTAGAAGAAAAGAATTTTGTATGTTTATGTAATCAAGTAGATGAGAACACTAATAATGATTACATTTCATGTTTAAAACATAAATTAGTATAAATGTAGGGTTAACCAAAGTAGTTAAATATACTTATCATATACATAAGTCATATTGTTGTCGATTCGTGGGAACATGGTGATACTTAGTTTTGGTAATTTTATAGTAGACGTAAAAGTTAAATTGGTTAGAGTATTCTCTCAAAGACTACATACCAGCACTTTATGGATCAAATTCACCTAGCAGATTTACATACATATAATGATGCCTAAAGGTTACTAACCTAATGATAATCTACGACTCGCCAAATTCGCGCAAAAGTCTACTTAATTTTTTTTAATTGCATTTAATTAGTATAATAAACAATACAAAAATATTATAACAATGAAATCGCGACCAACTGTGAGCAACCTTCAGCTATGTATCTTGCTATGTATCTCCGTGGTAGCTTAAGACCGAATAAATACATCGTATCATCAATTTCAGCAATGCAATAGCTGGGACGATCACTTGCCAGAGCCCTTTGAGTATTATACCCGACTGGTTCAAATTTAAATACATAAATAGCTATTAAATATCTATATCGTAGTTAAATATTATATGTATTTAAATGTTAATATATTCAAGACATGTAATAAGTATTACAAGTAATTAAAGTGAAATGTTCGGTTGAGTTTCTTAGTCAAAATACCCTGAAACTTTGATAAGTGTTTATTGCAATTTATATCTTATTGAGGCCAGAATAGAACATAAAATACTGTGCTTGTTAAAAAATTGTGACGTAAAGTACGAAAGTATCATCCAGATTCGTATTATTTCGTAAGTTCCTTCGTTTCGTTCGTTTGTTTTAACGTATGAGCTATGCCAGTTTTGATGGCAATTTTAATATTTGCGTACAATGCGCGTAAAGCTCACAGTATAATTTTTTTGAAAGTATAGTGTTATAGTATATTATTAGCATAATGAACTATTTTGATAGTTTATTACCATGCCTTTGAACATATTATACCAATGGTCATGATGTTCGGTCGAATGGTACAAAAGTTGATTTGCTGGCGTACTATTTAGCGACGAATTATAACAAATAAGAAAATATATTTAATTCTTAGCTTACACTGCAAAAGTAAAAAACAAAATATATATATTATAGGTAGGCGGATGAGCATACCACCACCTGATGGTCACCAATGCTAATATACATCAGCATTTTAAGAAATATTAACCATTCCTTACAGAGCCAATGCGCCACCAACCTTGAACTAAGATGTTATATCCTTCGTGTCTGTAATTACACTGGCTCACTCACCCTTCCAACTGGAACACAACAATACCAAATACTGCTATTTTGCCGTAGAATATCTGATGAGTGTGCACAAAGCCACCAGTAAAACGATGCTTACGACGTCGTGGGCAAAAGCTAATATTAAAATAAATGTAAAATTAAAATGAAAGATTCACTATTGAATATTTTGTCTTACTATTCAATATTTTAAATGAAAATGGAATAATCACAGTCATCATGGCACAAGTTTTCTTTCCGTGGGCTGTTCTGTAAGAACAAACTCGAAACTCACCACAAAAATTGATCGTGAAATGTCAGAAAGTGAGCGTAATAATTAGAACATTGAGCGTAATAATTAGAACATTTCAAGAATATATGTATCAAAATGTTATTATGTTATATACACCGTAAGTCTTTTGTCAATGTTTCATGGGTGAGTATTGAAGTGAGTTCTTGTAAATATCTATACAATAGTACTGCTGCTCATAATTTAAAGTCTAAACAAAATTATATATATACAAACTCATGCCAATCTCATTCTTATCACAGATACATATTTCCTTTATCATTATGTATTAAAGAATAATTAGTGATAATCTTATCGGTCTGAAACCGCTTGACAAGCTACTAAAAAAACTAATTGATAATATCTAATTGGACGTAAAGAGGAATTGATAACATAATTATACTCAAGTACTCGTCTCGGTTCCTTTATAAACAAATTCTAGAATTGTTGATTCAGTATAATTTATATATAATGTTTTAATTCATATTATTCATTGATTTCTATTATATAGGATATAAAAATCATTTGAGGAGAAAGAGTAGACTATAGATTTTAGATAGATAGATTTCTTGTCGAATTTTCTCGGCAGATTCAGTATTAAATTTAAATTTAATTATTTAACACGGCGATTCAAAAGTGCTTATTATAAGTCTTTTGGAATAAAGAATATTTTTATTTAATTTGAAATTTGGATTTATATAAGATATTGTATATTTTATGAGTGATATCATAAATAAATATATTTTTTATCATTATAGACGTATGTTTCACTCTAATTACATCTGATAATAGGTATATAATACTTATATAGTATTTTATTCCATCTAACTTAACCTAAGCATTTTCGTTAACGCGATAGTATGTATATCGTGAACCAAGGCAATTAGAATGCAACGGATATTGCCATCTATGAAATTGTTTCGCTAATAACCAGACACGTACGATAAAAGGCAAGCGCATCCCATTTTTACTGTACTTGAACACGAACGAATCGTCGGTGGAAGGTATAGTAGCAAAAACCGGTCAGACTAAAGCTAGAGGTGGTGTAATTTTGCCTGAAAGCTTAGTACTAACGCAAGTGTATGTTTTGACTGTAATTTGTTTTAAATATATTGCAATAAAATTGACAATAAGTATTATTTGTTGCAATTAAATAATCCATTTGCTCGAGTACTCACGGTATAATCCACTGTGGAGCAAATTTAACGCATATTCATTTTTTTAAGCTATGATAAGATATTCATATTTAAACTATCACTTATAAGAGACGTGATGGCCAAGTAGAATACTATACGTGAATTATAACCGAATATCGTGTTTCCAATCTGGGCACCGACCGTGTTCGTTTTATTTGCTTAATTAGTGTTTATAATTTTATTTATCTCATGTTTGGCTTTGAAGGAAACATCGTGCATATATCGGACGAAAACCTGGTCAAATAAAGTCTTTTATTTTAACTAAATTACAAGGTTTAATATGACAAAACAATAAAAACCGGCCAGTTAGCCCTGAGAATCTTCTCTGTTGTTCGTCTTACTATAAATTTCACATGGGAACCCACGAGAGCGAGGACAAAGCTTTGGGTTTCATTGAGTCGTTTGTCCAACAGAGCAAAACGTTAGACAGTTTCTCAACACTTTGTTGTCTGTTGGTGTAGGTGAATTGCAGGACTTTATATTTCCCCTTTTATCGACTTGCAGAACATTTGGTTAGAATCTGTTAAAACACACAAATAGCACATTTGCTTTTCATTGTCATCTGACAACCCATAAATAAGGACAATAATGACATTCCCGATAAATAAATAGTTAAATTCTCATTCTTGCATTATTTTGTCTTAGACTTAGTCTTGGATTATAATTACTCTTAGCTTAATAGTATATTGAGATTTATAATTTGACGCCATAACCTTTTCGGAATTTTTTTTTTTTTTTTTTTATATTTGCCGGGAGGGCAAATGACTCTACTCCACCTGATGTTAAGTGGTAGTAGAGTCCAAACGCGAGGACGGCCAATACAGTCAGGAAGAACGTTCTGCACTAGCCGCCCTCGCCTTGCCGGCCCGCAAGATGCCTCTTCACGCCTCGTTTGAAGGAACCCGGGTCGTAAGAGGAGGGGAATACGTGAGCTGGTAAGGAATTCCATTTTTTTGAAGTGCGACAAAGAAAGGAGTTGCCAAATTTCTTTGTGCGCGATGGAATTGATGTCACTGTTAGTCGGTGACATCTGGAGCCAGCACGCGTAGACTTGTGAAGGAAGGGGGAAGTAGGAATAAGGGAGAATAATTCCTCGGAACACTCGCCGTGATACAGTCGATAGAAAGCGCTCAGCGCTGCTATCTCTCGACGCAATTGTAAAGGCTCGAGGGTGTTAGTGACCTTTACGTCGCCAATAATGCGGACCGCACGTCGCTGCAACCGATCCAAGGCCTCAAGTAGGTACTTAGCGGAGCCATCCCAAAGGTGCGAGCAATATTCAACGCAAGACCGTACCTGTGTTTTGTACAGCAGGCACAGTTGTTGTGGCGTGAAAAAACGCCGCACCTTGTTCAGAACTCCGAGTTTCCGTGAAGCCGTTTTTATCACAGCCTCGATGTAATCCCTTGGACTAAGGTCGCAGCGAACGTCCATCCCCAGCATGGCGATTTTGCTTTGTATCACCAGCGGAGTGCCACAGAGGGAGGGAAGAGGGGAAAATGGTGACTTTTTTGCTGTGAGAGCGCATACCTGTGTTTTCTTGGCATTGAACTCAACAAGATTATCTGAGCCCCATTTGGCGATAAGCTCTAACGTCCTATTGAGTTCAATGACAAGATCCTCCCGCCTCTCCCTAATTTCCGCTCGCCCAGCCACTGCGCGTCCGTGGTATCCACCATGCACTGTACTATCGTCTGCATAGCAATGAATGCTCCCGAGAGAGAGCATATCATTGATATGCAAAAGAAACAGAGTGGGAGATAGCACAGATCCCTGGGGGACCCCAGCATTCACTACATAGAATTGTGAAGCGCAACCATCAACTAAAACACGAAGGCTGCGCTTGTGTAGGAAGCTGGCAATCCAGGTGCAAAGCTGAGCAGGCAGACCATATGCCGGCAGCTTGGAGAGAAGACTTCTGTGCCAGACCCTGTCGAAAGCCTTGGAGATATCGAGGCTGACAGCCAAAGATTCCCCATGCTTGTCGATAGCTTCACCCCAGAGGTGTGTTACGTACGCTAGAAGATCACCTGTAGACCGTTTTGTTCGAAATCCGTACTGACGATCATTAATTAAACAGTGATCTTCTAGGTAATGGATCAGTTGGTTGTTAATAATCCGTTCCATCACCTTACAAAGTACTGAGGTGATAGCTATTGGCCGATAATTTGCCGGGTCAGACCGATCCCCTTTTCTGGGAACCGCTTGCACATTAGCTCTTCTCCAAGCCTCCGGCACACATCCCGAGGAAAGAGACAGTTGGAACAGGCGCGTTAACACGGGAGACAGCTCCGCCGCACACTTCTTCAGCACTATGGCTGGTATTCGCATAATAAATCACTGTTACAAAATCTGCAGTACATTTCGCAATAAAATCAAGTAAAATAATTTATTCAACATTTGAATTATCAACTGACATATTATGCTTAAATGCCAGATAAAATCTACAATCGAATCGATAAATGACAACTTCTGAATGAAGAAGAATTAAAAGATCCGAGATGGCCCAGTAGTTAGAATACGTCAATCTTTACCTAGATTCAAACCCGGACCAACCAATAAATTTTCATGTGCTAATATATTCATCACGTATTCGACGGTGAAGGAAATCATCATGTGTCCAGTGAATATCAGTCACCTGTATATCCACCGAACCGTAATAGAGCGGTGAGGTGGAATAAGCTACAAACCTTCTCCTTACCTTACCTTGAGAAGAATCACTGATACATTTCCAAGATGTATATAAGTTTAAATTATTCTTTACATCATTAAAATAGAATTATAACATATAGGTAGAAAATTAAAATACACAAAATTTAATAACAGGTAAGTAGAAAATGAGTAATATTCAAGGCATGTTCTTGTCACTTGTGCGTTGTGACACGACGAGCCGTAATGTAGGGAGTATTCAGTGTAGATGTCAGCTGGGAGACAGGAGCTAGACGCACCGAAACAATTCATCCACCTGAGAACAACCGCAGTCGAGTGAAATAAATGTGCAGTGAATTTCAGTACTTCATTTATAGCTGTAACTATATTTTATTTTACTAGAAAGTCTTTGTGTTCATGTAGAGATTAATTTTAAAACTTTAAACGAGCTTCGCCAAATTAGTTTGCGTGAATTTTTGTTACTGCTGGTATGTCTTTATTCAGACTTTTATTTTTCAAAGCATGTTATAAAATATCACTATCTCTCTAAAAGAGTAGAAACTCTTGTTATGAGATAAAAGCTATTTGTAGTATATTTGTAAGCTACAAGTACGCTTTAATACTATTCATTTAGAAAATCCCATGTGATGTATGTCGTAAAAGAGGTATATACCATATTTAAATAAATATGTATTCCAAACATTGTCCTCTGCATTAAAGGTCAGAGACATAACTCATCATTTATTGTACGGTCAAAGAAAAATAAATTAATGTGTTCCAGCTTAAAAAGTGGCATAATATCTTCGATCCCATAAACCCTTTAAAAATAAAATCAAAATATACTTATTGGACAAGGCTATAACAATCACCTTCAATCTTAAATTACAGGATTATATTATTGTAAAGCTTCCACTAGCTTGGAATGTAGATTCTACCGAGAAGCACCGACAAGAAACTTAGTAGTTTTCCACCAGATAAATTATAAAGTTATATCAATTAAATAATGTTCATTATATATTTATATAATTAAAAAACATACAGGTCATAACGAATCTTCATTTAATGCAAATGTATAGTTGGTGGAATTCATTTTGTGACTAAATAAGTGTATATGCATATATTGAAGTAAAATCCCCTGCTACTTCTGGATAAAGTAGCTTTCTAATTAAGAAATACTTTTTTTTAAAATTAATCTATTGTAATACTATTTTTATAAACTAATGTATTATTATGTTTACTGAAAAAACCAAAAAGGTTTAATCAAAGGTATGCCACAATGCATATCGGTTAGCAATCAATTAGCAGTTACCGTAGATAAAATCAGCTTAATAGTTTCAAAGGTTATCGAATTAATATTAATATTATTACAAGCAAACTAATCTTTCCACTTAAAATTTATTAATTGCACAAAAAAATAAAAATGAACAGAAATATTGGAATGTATATTGTGGATGAAAGCCTCGTGGCGGTAGTTCATGACAACATCATCGTGTAAAAACGAATGACAGAATTAACGAGCTATGCTCGATTAATAAAACGAACGTGAAATAATATATTCTGATAGATTTTGTGAAAAAAATAAAAACATTTTTTTAAATTTGATCAATATTTTTTTTATTATCTAAATCATACGTCGTTTTAAAATGACTTTTATTCACCGAACACGTCACCCTCGAGTCAGTTGTATACAGGAGAGTTAAGTAATATTCTGTAATTCAGTCTCGTGCCCGAACGAACCCTCACGTCTAATTAAGAAAGCGTAATTGGAAGGGACTGTTTTTGATATTTGAACAGAAACGAGGTCTATCATTTGAATCGTCTGATTCTGTTTTTCAGGTAACGGTCTGTATTAAGAAGTAATTGAAATGGAAAAATTATTCCGGTAATGTTTGGATTTTTGGTTTCCTTGATTATCATCAATTATCTGTACAACGTATAATTAAATTTTTGTTTACATCATCTGCATCATCTAATTACCGTTTATAGGTACGTACGTAGGTTATTTTTGCTTTGAAAATAAACTGAGACGAATTGTTATTTTTTTTTATCTGTGAACTACCGTTAAAATACGTCAATATCCCCAATTACGACAATGTTGCCAATAAAATAAAATCGGCATTGATTTCAATCAATCTATTATTTTCTTATAATCAAAATATGGCGAATTTGACACGATCAGAAAAAGTATAGGCGTAGGACTAGGTGTTTTATGTTAAATAAATTCAATAAATTTACGATAATCATTAGACGTAGACAAAAACTTTATCAATCTAAAAGAAAAATCTATATTTTTTTTAAGGAATTTAACTTTTTTTTTTTTTATAGAAAAGGAAGGTGAACGAGCATATGGGCCACCTGATGGTAAGTGGTCACCAACGCCCTTAGACATTGGCATTGTAAGAAATGTTGCCCATCGCTTAAATCGCCAATGCGCCACCAGCCTTGGGAACTACGATCTTATGTCCCTTGTGCCTGTAATTACACTGGCTCACTCACCCTTCAAACCGGAACACAACAGTAACAAGTACTGCTGTTTTGCGGCAGAATGTCTGATGAGTGGGTGGTACCTACCCAGACGAGCTTGCACAAAGCTCTACCACTCCTATTCAACACATTTGATCTTAAGTTGTTTTTAAAGATTTATATGCAGAATAGTATAGTAGTAATCTCTAAAACCGAATATATTGACAGCTGCATTGGACATTGATCTTTTGTTTTGCAAAAGGTAGATTCAAATATAATTGATTGTATATAAAACATATTATTATTTATATAGCTGAAATACAAAATTGGATGCAATCGTAATTTAAATCCATATTATTTTTTAACAATTATAACGACCATTTTGGGGTGCTTGTTCGATGGAATAATTAAAAAGACTTTTAATAAATTATAAAACTAATACAATGGATTCTAATTTAAAATACAAACGTTAAGGAGCTTTGAATTCTTAAAGGCATTCATTATTCAGCTTATTTACGGCTTGCAATCTAAAACGAAACAATTAATTCTATCGTGGTCTTTATTTCTACCGTCTTAAGAACCATATTTATTAGAAATGGAGGTTTCGTAAAAGAAGCGGAACGTTCACATGAAAGCTCATGACGGCTTAATATGAGGTATTGTAAAATAAACTTAACGATGTACGTAATAAAGCACAAAATTGAACCATAACTCGTCGCAGGCGTTATACATTGTTGAAATAATTTATTATTACATGCATGTGTTAGAATTTTTATTACGTGAAATGTTAAACAGGGCGTTAACAAATTTGTTGACAGAATCAAAAAATATACTCTATATATTCATTTATTCATAACATTTAAGTCATGAGAAATATTTCTTTTTGTTCGTTAATTTCTATTTCCTTATATATCGTATATTTTTATAATATTTGTCAAAGCATAGATATAAAAACCATATTTGTATTATTTAATTCCTATTTAAACGATGGACGACAAATAAGCTGCCTAGAAATTGCACATTTCATAAAATATTGTGTTTAGTATAATAAATTTAAAATTTTTAAAGGTATGACATGCAAATGTCCCAGTTCTGGGTTAGACCTCCTTTCCTCTTGAAATATGTATTGCCTGGATTTGAATTGGCAATTTTCACATAAGATTTATGCGTTCTAACCACACTGTCATCTTGGCACTTTTCTCTTCAACATGAAGTCTGTTTATTTATAATTTATAATGTGAATTTACATTGACCACAATGTACGGACAAGAACTGACGATGATGCGATATACATGAGATAAGAGTTAATTAAAAAGATAACTTTATAACTTTAACCCTTCACGCTTATTTATAATGGAGCACATTTTTAGCCAATATATAACCCCTTTTCGGCTCAAATATGCCGTAATGAAACACGGTTGTAAGATGTACAGGAAATTTTTTACAAGTTTCAAAGGTTTACGGCCTCCGATTGATTTCGGACCAGGGCGTAAATAACCGAAGATTTATTGCGACACTTCATTTTGTGAACACCGTGTATAAAAACAGGTATACCTTCGACATTCATTCATTCATACGTTTATAGAAGTTCAATAATGTGAATAAACAATGTATGTTTATAATTTTTGTATTTCTCAATTCAATCATCATGTGTAATCTAGTCGGAGATTTATATTATTTCTGGTATGAATATTTTTCTGATGTTAGTGTTAGCTAGTTAGTGGATTTAAAACATCCAATGGTTGCTAGGGAACATGATAAATTCCTTCTATCAATTTTTTTTATTCACATAGCTGTGAGGCTGAAAAAATATTTTTGGAATTGATTGATATGTTTGATGTCACTCACTCACGTCACTCAGGATCAAACGGCTGGTATGCGTTTCGGACAGAGGATTAGCATTCATATTACAAAAAACTGAAATACTGCTTGCCTTCTCGATACAATTGCAACCGACACTAGGATTATCCAATTGTTTCTTTTTTTTAAATTTATTAATTATTTATAATAAATATAATGAATAGCTAATTCAAAAGTATTTAGAAAATGTTGGTTAAAACAGGAGGGAAGGCGAGTAAATGTATGTTAAGCACTTTGACCTATTCTATTCTATTGTCAAAGCAGTTAAAATATGTTTGTGGTTGTAGTTGTAAGTAAGCTAGTGTAACAACAAACATCTTAATATCTGTAGTTGGTGACGCATCAACGGGGTTAGGAATACATATTTCTTAAAGACGAGATGGCCCAGTGGTAAGAACGCGTGAATCTTAACCGATGATCATGGGTTCAAGCCCGGGCAAGCACCACTGAATTTTCATGTGCTTAATCTGTGATTATAATTCATCTTGTCCTTTATAGTAAAGGAAAACATCGTGAGGAAACCTTCATGAGTCTAATTTCACTGAAATTCTGCATTGGAGCAGCGTGGTGGAATAAGCTCCAAACCTTCTCCTCAAAAAGGGAGAGGAGGCCTTTAGCCCAGCTGTGGGACATTCAAAGGCTGTTACTTTATTTCTTACAGTGCCAATCTACATTGCCATGCTACAGTGTCTATGGGTGGTGTTGACCATTTACCAATATTAAAAAGAAAACAAATAAAGGGCCACACTTTTTCAAGAGGTCTGTTTCATAATATAGGGACGAATGTAAGATGCAGAACTCACATATTAAAGTCGTAGAACCAAAGAAGACAATGATAATAAATAACGCATGAAAAAATACGAAGGGGTGCTTTATGCATATTTATAAGCTGTTAGCGATGTATGAGCGAGTAGATCGATTGGTGATTGTTTATGTGTGATTAAAAAATGCTCGGGATAAAATCCTTATTTTATCCGTACGTAGTCGGGGCGGGCAGCTAGTTATGTATAAGTTGAATAATTCCTTGCGTCAATAATTTAAGCTACATTATTATTATTTTATACATCATCATCATCATCATCTCAGCCGAAACACGTCCACTGCTGGACAAAGGCCTCCCCCAAGGTTTTCCACGTTGGCCGGTCTTGCGCTTCCCTCATCCAACGGCTTTCTCTACTCTATTTTATACGCTGCTGCGTATTTATTTTATATAAATAATATATTTTATGAGTTATTTTATCATTGATAATATTAAATAGCAACATTAAAATTTGTGACAAAGTGAAATTAAACAGAAATATTCGATTGGAAACACTTTATTTTTATTTTTTTTAGCAACTGCAAATGAAATGAAAGAAGGTTTTTAAATTATTTTGTTTTGTACTTTGTTTTTTTAAAATGGTTTAAATATTTGTAAGATATTTATATAAAGGTAAAAAAATCAGCAGTAGAAAAATAAATTAAAAAATGTAAGATTTCTATGAAGTGTGTAAATACAAAAACATATTACATACATACAACATAAAATATTGGAAAAATAAGGAAGATACATAACAATATCAAAAATTTTCACAATTATACATTGTAATCATGAATTTAAAATACTTAATCCTGTAATGTGTTATAATATTTATTCATCTGGTCCGATCTGGTCTATGTTCATATCATCATATTCTATGTTCTATATGCTAAATTATTTAAACTAATCAAGTATTTTTAAACACACTTTGAAATGGTCTACTGTTCAGAGAAAGGACTGTTTTTCTTAACAACAGAGACGAATTTAATTCAGAAAGTAATCCCTCTTACCTAACGTACTCAACAACCTTTAAATAAGTAACGACGTCATTACTAAGAGAATCCTACTAAATGCAAAGTTTTAACATAAACGAAACATATAGCAACCTATGTCAACTTATTTTCATTATCTTTCTTGAACGGGAATGAATTTTACTGGTTACTCATCACCATACGTGATGGTTGAGCTTACGTGCTCTATAGATAAACTGTAAACGGCTCTTACGATAACCATGTTATAAATATATTGAAGCAAAGACAAATACACTAATCATATCAGCATTTATTATGATTTATTAGCAATCCAGGCTAGTAATATACATACAGGTATGTTAGTTTGTTTTTATTTCCTACAGCAATTAAAAAATAATGGATTTTTTGCATATACAAGTTATAACAATCATTTTCTTAAGAAAATTTTAATTTAAAAAGATCGCTTTCCACGTTTCTGAGAAGTCCACAGATATACATGCATAGACATCAAACTCATAACTTTCTTGTTTTTTATTCTCTTGGTTTTTGCGACATCGGAAAAACGATTCATAGTTATTAACGTTTCATAATAACCTAGCATTTGTATAAAATTCTAGATGATTCTGCTAATGCTAGTTTTAAAGAATATAATGAATATCTCTTCTATTGGAACTGATTAAAATACATAGAATTGTTTCTTTATTCCTATACATTTTACAAAAACTAAGAAATTTCGTTTAATCTAGATGTCACAGTTTCATCGCCGGTCAAGCACCTCTCAGCGCAACTCATGTTTCGCTAACATCGTACTGCTAAACGAAAGATAAACATCGTTAGAATAGTTCTTGTAAATTTAAACCAGTATTTGGTATTTGTTAACGAACTACAGACGAGCATACTATGATCTGATCTGATTAAAAAGTCGGAATTATTTCCTTAATGGCATTCTTGATTTAAAATTAACATAAATGTTATCCTCATAAATTATTTTTTATGTAAGAAGCCAGACGGGTATGAGGCTGATGGTAAGTGACTACCACCGCCTACGTATACCCGCAACACCGCAGGGACTGGTGTGCGTTGCCGGCTTGTAAGGAAGAACATACCTTTAATTATGCTTGCTATTTAAAAAATGAACACCTTCAGTTCATTCCGTTGTTGACGTTGAAGAGCTTTGTAAATACTCAATATTTTGTTTATCCAAGCTTTAATAATATTTAGGGATTAAATCGGAAAATTCATACCGTCTGAGAGCCATTTTGCCTAATTTATGTAAATTAATTAGTTATATAAACGTATATGATTCCACCATACATATAGTGGAATCATTGTTGTTCCTCATATATAATTCTAAGAAGTCCTCAACACGCTGTGTCTATATGTATCATTCAATATTATTCTTATATTAATGAGAGCAAGTCAGGATTGTATAACTTATTGCTTACATCAATAGCTGTAGAATCGCATTCTAGAACTATTGATGTAAACAGTATTTTATTTGTTAGTGTGAGCAGATAAATAATTTGAAAAGGCGTAGAAATTGTTTATAATATTTGAGAATTGGTAATACTTGTTCTATTAGCAGAAGAATTAAGAAGTAACTTAATACAATTTTATATAAATAATCTTTTTTTTCGTGACCAAATATAACACGGTCAATTTTAAGTATTAGCCGTAGCCGTGGCACTGAAAATATAAAATATAAAACATGACTGTGAGTTTGCAGAAGTGCATTATTTCATAGTCCAATGGGACAGCAATCCTATAGAAACAGAGAAAGATGTTTTTCGAAACATAGGATTACAGCACAGCCAAGTTCCTTACGGACTGTTACTGACATTTCACGGCGATAAAATCCAGTGACTTTTATTGACCTAACCCAGAGCTTGGTTACAGGATAACGAGATGTGTCTGCCTTATGAGCTAGCAACTATCACAGTGCGGTGTACATTGCATTTATATTCATTAAAATATTTTCACATAAAAAAAAAGTTACATAGTGGCTTGAATCATATTTTCATTTATCAAATCAACAACCAGAACTAGAAAACAATCTCTCTCAATACACGAGATCTCAAACTAATGCCATCCCACTCGACAATCACTCGACAAATAGTTCTCAGAACACAAGTCTGCATTGTCCAACTAACGAGACCCCAGATTTTATTTCCTGTTCCCCGTATAAACCTGACTTGTTAAGTAACGAAAGGGTCGTGAGAGGTCAATGCCGAAGTCAATGACTGAATGCGGAGTTTTTTCTTTTTCTTACTGTAATTCGAACAATATATATTCTTGAATAGCCACCCATAAGCCTTTTTGAAAGATAATTCGTTTTCTGTATATTACTACTGGTTCGAAATGTAGTTTCAACATAGTAGAATAGGCCACTGTATGTAGTTCTAGTGACTTCCTCGTTGGTCTTGTGACTAGATGTAAGGCCGCAGACCAGGTGATCCTGGGCCCAAAACGGGCTATTAAAAAGTTAACAAGTCCAAAAGTTATTGAATTTTTCTGTCGAAAATTCTCAATAGGATACTGGAAGTTGGAAGTGTGTCCAATACCGTGTCTTGGAAAGCACGTAAAGCCGTTGGTCCTGCACCTGAACTCTTTCTGGTCGTGTCAAATTACCGTTCCATTGGATAGTGAAAGTTAGGGAATAGAGAGTGCACCTGTATGTGCACACAAACTTGTGCACTATAATATGTCCTGCGCAGTTGGCTAATATCTCTTGAGATTGGCCGCTGTGGCCGAAATCGTCCTGGAGGACTATTATTAACTACTGAGTTCATACTAGTCTTTTCATCAAATGACATAAAGTCATCTTTAAATGTAAATGTACATCTTGTATAGAAATCAATAAATTAGAACTCCACGCTATTCAATTTTATTTTTTTCATTATATTCGTAAGGTAGACTGTAGTAATCGCTACCCCCCTAAGGAATATTTACCATACGTTACATCACCAATGCGCCACCAACATTTGAAAGTAAGATGATACGTATTTTGTGCCTGTAGTTATACTGGTTTACTCACCCTTTAACGTAATTTATTGATATTTAAATTATAAACTATCACTGGTTTATAAACTAACCTACAACGACCTGTCACGTGAAACATGTTACGCTTGACGTAGTCAATATTCTTGATATATATAAATTTATATACATACCTAGGGCGTTTACTTATTACAATTATTCGATTAGATTCCAGAATATGACAAGTGATGAGCTACCCCAGAAATCTTCACACATTTACAAACTCAATGGGATAAATGGTATAGAAATCCATCTATCTATCCCCATGGATAAGAAACATTCATTAAACATTCAAATCAAATAAAAGCATTATGTAACATTTTAATATGATTATACATATAATAGTTTTATGTAATATATTTTTTTTTATTTAATTCTTATGTTCTATAGATAAATATGCTGCTAATTGAAGAACAACATTGTTCAGAATAATAAATTAATTAAATTATATCAATTAATAAAATATATATTTTACAATATTTTTATAACGTTTAATAAGAAAGACCAAAATGTAATTATCTTAAAATAATTAGGCTTTGAATTACGATTATAATCAAACAAAGTAATATTAGGTATACGTCGTAAATTATCTAGAAAATAATATTAATTAAATGCCATATTCGAAAGGACATTTAATCATGAAATCAGACTCAAAGGCTTACGTTGAGAACAGATGGCTTGCGTTAATTGTCCCTTGAGAGGACGCAATGCCAATGTTCGGAGTTGAGTTATTACGAGAAAATCGTTTTAACTACAACAAAAATATTCAGCGTTCTTCTAGAGAACTAGAACATTATTCTTACATTTGGTTGGAATTAACTTTTTTATTTTATTTGCCATTTCAATAATATTATTACATATTAAATAATTTTCCGTATCGATCTTTACTTAAGATTCACTTTATTGAAACTAAAAATGACTATGTAAACAAACCAAGTAATTAATTTTAACGTGCTTCTAATTGTGGTTTAATAATAATAATAGTAATTCTATTATTTAAGATAATAAAGAAATATATTTGAAAAAACTGTAAATTCGTCGAAAGTATGTTCTTTAATATATTTATACAAGCAAGATGAAAACAATTAACACAACAAATAGTATTACTGCTTAGAAGCTCCAAGGATTTACTTGTTCGTGTGACGTGACTAAACTAAATTTACTTGCGTTCAAATCTCACTATTCGAATTGTGGTGACTGTATTACAGTCATCTATCAATTCAATTGATATCTATGCTAATATTATAAACGCGAAAGTTATTCTGTTACGCTTTCATGATTAGAATACAATTAAAGCAAGCTTGAACTCCGAGGAATGACTTAGGCTACACTTTTATAAAAATACCTCCCCCCAACACCCCCCCCCCCCTATACTAACATGCAGGCGAACACTGGTATATAAACTATAGAATCTAGCTATAATCAGTTAAAGTGATATTAAAATACACCAATGTGTAATTATAGAAGAATAATTTCGTTTTCAAATTGAAATGATCTTCCTATACTATTCATAGCCAATATATATAAAAGTCAATCAATAAAATAACCCATACCGCATCATTCAATATATATTTTTTTTTATAAAATAGCTTCTAGATTTTATCATATCAAAGGAATGGAACCCAAAATAGTCTACATACTTTTCAGCATTTTAATAATAATAATAATATCCTCCAGACCAATATTGGCCACGGCAGTCAATCTCAAGAGAGATTAGCTAACGGCGCAGGAGATATTATAGTGCACAATTGTTTTCCTCTCATAATCCGATGAATTCCAGCATTTTACAACTATTACGTATTATACATACTGTTACATATTATATATATTAGTATACGTATACGCTTTAGATCGGGCAAAGTGGAGGCAAAGATGTAGGAAAGCGGACCCTGGCAGTACTAGGCCGGGAAAACGCTAGGAAGAAGAAGAAGAAGAAGACGTATAATAATGAAGTAATCCCGATTTTTTATCTAAAATTTATACGTAATGTGTAATTATAAAGAATTATCTTTATATAAAAAAAATATCACCATCATCAATGTGAACAACGAACATAACCTATATAAAATGAAAACTATAAAAATCTTGTGTATAAATATAAAATATTGTTAAATACAACAAAGTTATAATCTAAATATAATCAAGACAAAAGCATTTTGCTTATTTCATTAGCGGCAAACCGGGATAATACGTTACGTGCCTGAATTTCTGGGCCTTACGAATTTATGTGCGGTGTTGTCCCGCAGAAATTAACGCCAGCTCGCCAGTTAACAATTGTGACTGGCCTACGGATTATTTGAAATTAATAACCCAACTGTTTCAGAAATATTTCACCGTCGAAGATAATTCTAATATTTTAATATTTCACACGCAAAGTTTGAGAACTGGTGCCCGAACAAGTTTATGGATGGAGTTTTGGATAGTTTAAGCGTTGTGATTTTACTGAATGCAGAGATTTATTTATACTCTTTATTCTCTCCAATTAAAGGTCAAACTTTGAAAAAGCTTTATAATTTTGAAATAATTATAGTTATATTATTTTAATTTTGTATTTTATAAAAAAAAATCTGTACATATTACAATAAATAATTTATTAGTTATAAGTATTTTAATATAGAAATTGTTTTTTATCTGTTTCTGATGTGTTCCTAAAAGGAAGAATGTTTTCGTCCGTTAGAAGGTTACTGTGACTTTCATAGACATCATTTTATAGGTTTCTATAAAATAAACAATAATAACAAAGTTTTGAAATAAATACTTAATTCTATTTTATTGTACTTAATACTTGGTTCTTTTTTGATAAAATTGAATATGATGTTTTTTATCCAAAAATATATTTTTTACATTAAAATATTCATATTATCTTAAAATCCGAATGTTGTAACACTTTTATTAGTATTCTAAGATTTTTTTATTAAATTGTGAGAGCTTCTTTAATTTCTTACTTCTCTCCGTCGTCCTCCAAACGATTAAGTAAAACCACCTGGTCTTGACGTGCGCTTCAGTCTCATGAGATTATAATTCCTTACACAAGAGTTGATTCAGATTTAATTATAATGGTTTTTTAATTTAAAATTTTTCATTTACATTTTTTTTATATCTTACAAAATCTTTTTAAATTTTCATTGTAACAGTGATGTTATTTATCGATATAACTAAAAATTATTTAAGATAATTTTACGATATAAGAAACTTCAAATAGAATTAATGTTTCCAAGTTACAGCACAAACAGTTTTAATGCGTCAAACTTTAATCGGATTCTAAGCTCCTAAGTTGCGTCATTGTTGGCTTATAACTAATTATATTACACAGATAATTACGTAGAAACTAAATACTTAGGTGTTTCTAACTGAATCCCGGATGATCTGGATGATCGGCGATCCAAAAATGTGTGTTGATCAAAGATTCCAATATAAGTACGTACGTAACTAATTTAAAACGAGAATAGTTCTCGATTCAGATATATTTGTAACTAAACTGAATAATCAGCTGACGTAAGAGCTGGGACAACATGTTGGCGTCTAAGATGCTTGTGGAAAAATATTTACCCGCCTCGCCTTCAGCCAGTCGAGACCTAATCTTATTACTCGTAGATGGAGATAAGAAATGGGCTCACCTCACATTTCGAAATGTCTTAGTGAGGGCTTATAAGTTAGTTTTATTTAAAATTCATTACTTTAATACAATTTTTGATATTCTGTTCAATACATAAAAAAAAATGTTCTTAGAGCTGAAGTAGTATTTTAAAATATTACTATTATGTACTACGTTTTAAACGAAGCAGTTATCTAACGTCAAATTATTATTAGAGTACTTTTTTTTTCATAAACAATACAATGAAACTACACTAGTAGCGCTATAGATTAAAAAAAACAATTCATATTTGAGTGGAAATTAAAACTGCCAGTTGCGGTACTAAATATTCAAATCAAATACATAACAAAGGGCCGGATAGAGTGCCTATCGCAATATAGATCTAGACAACATTTTTATTAACGAAATATAATAAAAATATATCAAAGGCAAACTAAAAAAACAATTTTGTAGCATACAACATCGAAATTGATGAAATTATTCAGCAGATTAATATATTATAATATATCCATACAATAAGTTTATTATAATTGTTATTATTTAATATTGAATTCTGATGGCGTAATATAATATAGATTTAATTATTCATAATAAATCTGTATTTAAAACTTGATTGGTCGATAATGAACACAAATAACATTAAATTTAGTTAATGTTGACTTGAATAATATGATATTTTATGACAAAAAAGTCACCGCTAGTGTAATTTTAAAAGATGAGAAATAATCAACCTTTGTAAGTGCTACGAAAGCATGCGATCTAAAATGATCGTAAAAAAATATTTGTCCGGTCGCCTCGCCCGCAGCTCTGAGTGCCCTAATCTTATTAGATGGAGATAAGAAAAGGCTTTACATCATGTGTATACAGTCTTCGCTGAAGTTTAGACGTTAGCCAGATTAAAACAACCGCAGACTGGTTTACGGCTTCTAAGTATGGTGCAGGTTGCATTGTACTTAACTTTTGAGAAATATGTTCCAAATAGAGAACAAAAGGTACAGTTATCATCACAATGGAATAAAAATAGAAATGACTTTTGACTTAATGGAGTATGTTTAGTTAAATACACTAAAAGTTTTACACGATTAGGAACATGAGTTACAAAACAATACAGATACAAAACGTATTTTTATTATTCAGAAAACAAAGTGTTGTGCAAACGATATCTTATATAATATATCTAAATTTGTGAATAGTTTCGATGTTGCAAAATATTTGTTTTGAATAAAAGTATTTTAAATTTAATTGCATAACATTTTCAAAAATATTGAATATTTCTTCTAGACATATATACAAACCAGTAGATAAACTGCTCAGATGTAACTGAAATCATAAAGTGTTTTGTATGAAGTATTCTCATTGGTGTCGAGACGGTCCAAGACGTTAGGACGCGGGAACTTCAATCTGATATAACGGGTTTCTTTAGTTAATTTTGTTTATAACACATTCACACGTGAATTATGATGAAAACTGAATGCGCGGTTGAAATTTTGTTATGTAACGGTACATCAAATTCATATAAGATAGCGGTGCTGGAGTCAATACTAATAATAGTGTACACTGAATTCTATATAACTTTAAATTAATGTACTAAAGAAAAACGTATTTATTTTATTTCATTTCACATAATTTCAAAGTCTGTAAACACTAATGCTTCCCCTGTTTTATACTTATTGTTTTACTCTATTATAACTCTTACATTTATGTCACTAAGAACTAAAACTGTGGCCCATAGTTTAGTATTAAGTTCAGTGGCGTGTGGACAGGGAGTAGTAAAGGTCGAACCGCCATTACATGGTACGTTGAGCACCAGCTCTTTGCTAAATGCATGTTTTATACTAAACAAAACTGCTTTTATGTAGCAATTCAACTCTGTGACTATATTGCATGGTACTTCGCTAAAAAGATTTGTATTCTAGTAACAGAAGTCTGTACCTACATGTCGTCTTGGTAATTGACTTCTCACCTAATATGCCTTCAAAAGATTTTTTTTCAGGCAGTGGAATTCTTTAGAAAGGTAACCGGGTCTAGGGGCATCGAATTATGTTGGATTCTTACCCGCTAAGCCTGCGAGGTTGCGGGATCGTGTAAATTTGTATTCTAGTTGTAAGAGCTGGTACTGCATGTCATCGAGGTCATTGATTTTGTACCTATCACGAAATCATCAGAGCCTGTCTAAATTCGAGGCGCAGGATATTGTATAATATTATATATATTATTATTATGCCTTGACCATGACTGTCAAAAATTTTGTGTTTTTATTATAGATTCGATGACCCTGATTTATAAGTTCAAGTATATTATGTTACATATTTATGCGTATATGCACTAAATTTCTGACACCACAAGACCGATCAGTATACAGCCATACAGAGATTACTAACACTTTTGAAATTAGAAAATAATTTTATTTAGAAATTAACAATTAGTTCATCTGAATTTGATAATTATTAT
The DNA here is from genome assembly GCA_905147175.2 of Nymphalis urticae. NCBI lineage: Eukaryota > Metazoa > Arthropoda > Insecta > Lepidoptera > Nymphalidae > Nymphalis > Nymphalis urticae. The sequence goes on along the minus strand of LR989998.1, from coordinate 8,637,727 downwards.
TAGAGTTACTTTACCAAGTTAAATTACCAACAATTTAATACATGATATTTTAATATTCAAAATCTATAAAAGAACTATTTTTTAAGTCTAATATTGAGACATAGACTTTTAATAAAACTGACTCTGAAACTCCATGCTTTTTGTAGTATCATAATATGGAATTAACCCGTCACACCCAATTAGTAATTACACTTTGTAATTTGTTAAAACTTATTGAAGTCTTAAAAGATGATGAAGATTTATTTATTTATTATTTATTTATTTAAGAGGACAACCAATAGTGGGCACAATATCACGTGAAAAAAAACAATATTACATATTAAAATCACCTCGGTAAAATTCCAATATTTACAGGTAGCCTCAGCATGCACTATCACATTTTTTTATAGATTAGGAAGGCGGACAATCATATGGGCCACCTGATGGTAAGTGGTCACCAAACGCCCTTAGACATTGATACTGTAAGAAATGTTAACCATCGCTTACATCGCCAATGCGCCACCAACCTTGGGACCTAAGATTTTATGTCCCTCGTGCCTGTAATTACACTGGCTCACTCATCCTTCAAACCGGAACACAACAATACCAAGTTCTGCTGTTTTGCGGTAGAATATCTGATGAGTGGGTGGTACCTACCCAGACGAGCTTGCACAAAGCTCTACCATCACATTCATTATAAAAGAAATATTAGCTTAACTTTAATATTAAATAATTACATAATATATGCCAATATAAACACATTGAAGTTGGAAGAGATAAAAATGTTACACACTTAAGAATTAAAATATAATTTATGATAAAAAAAATCTTAAACGGGAAAATAAATAAAATAAATATTACTTAATAAAAATCTTACATATATCTAGTTTTTGTAGATAAGACACAGTTACAACGTTAAACGTAACGGTTGTTGAAATTTGGCTTTAGTCAGTCGTGTTTTATCCTTTTGACCTTACTCGATTTCAACACAGCTAATATTCACAAAAGGAAATTAAAGATCACAATCACTTTCTCAAAATAAGCAATAAACTTTCGTAAATCACATACTTTATAGCTTTTTGTAATATAATTTAACATTTATTTTATAATTAATAAAATCGTATAATGTTACATCGTCCAGGAATGTATTTTCAAGGATTATTTTAATAGAGCTGTAAACAGTAATAAATTAAAATGTAGTTATTTATATATTTTTATCGTAATAAAGAAATGACTTGAAAGTAATTATTAAAGTAAAGTAAGGATTAATTTTTATATTAATGAATAAAAAATACAAATTATTATCTATCGTAACTCCGATTACTACGGAAGTTTCGTAATATTTAAAAAAAAACCTTGTATACTTTCGAGAAATTATTTATATTTTCTTTTATAGGATAAAGTGATTGAACTTACGACTTTCACATTGATATGCGACACTTATCCTGTTGTACAATTAACACATCAAATATTATAAAAGGATGTAATTTTAGGTAGGTAAAATATGTTTCATATAATATAGCTTTATGCGTTAACATACTTGAGAAAATCGTCAATCAAGGCTCTGTTTGGACGAACTTTGGCAAAACTATAACCGATAAACTAGAACTTTGTATAAGATATTTGAACGTATAACTTTAAAATACCTACAGAATAGTTCGTGACATCATACATATATATAGTTTTTGTAGATAAGACAGAGTTACAACGTTAAACGTTATTATTTGCTTACATAGGGACTTTAGCAAGCTCGTCTAGGTAGAAAATAAATACTTAGTATTATTGGGTTACGGTTTGATGGGTGAGTGAGCTAGTGTGAATACAGTGTAATTCTGAGATGCTCAAGAGACAATATCTCAGGGTTGGTGGCGCATTGACGATATAAGGGATAGTCAATATTACTTACAATGCCAATGTCTATAAGCTGTAGTGACCACTTACCATCAGATAACCTATTAGTAGCATGGTAACCTAATTGAAATAAAAAAATCCTACTTACTTCAAAACTTCGGGATTCTCAGGTCCAACCCGGGATTTTAGGAATTGGAATCTATCTATTAAGCTAGCCACTAGACAGTACCTTGCGACCAATATACATTGTAAGAAGAGAAAATGAACCGCGATTGTATATAATAAATAAGACTAATTTAAGCAAATTTAGATATAATGTCGGTTAATATTGTTCATGCAAGTATCAAGAGCGAAATACGGAATGAAATAATAAAATACACAATAAGTTTAGCTTGCAGTTTTTATAACCTCTATTGATTAATACAGGTTATAAAAACTTCACCGATACTGCAAGTATGAAATAAATCCCGAGCACTTACAGATTTTTCTATTTTAGCCTTTATAATATAACAAACAAAACATTGACCGAACGTTGAAGTTATATTAAAAATATACAATCTCAAGAAAAGACCAAACAAAGAAAATAATAATTAATCAGTAGCTACTAAATAATACTTCCATTATATTAATAAACTTTTTTCAATTAATCGAAAAGGTTGAACTATAAGCCATAATATGAACGCCATAAGGATGCTATTTGTATGTGTACATTGTATTTGAAAGTAATAGTTTAAAGCCATACGCTATGCGATTAGCGTCTTTACGTTTGTTACGACATGTTACGTTTTTCATTTGCCGCTAACATTTTTACTGCATTCAAGTAACCATTTGCCACAGCTGTGCCTGGTGTGACGTTTTGTTAATAATATTTGAATGAATTTTATTTTAATATTTTTATAACATAAGAAAAAGAATAAAACCCTTGGAATTATATTAGAAATAAATTATTGAAGATATAACTCCTCGTCTTATGGTCTCTACTAGTGTAAGTAGGCCTAGTTCATTTTGGGGAGGATCGGAATTTCGATTCAAAGGGTCATTGCTTGTGGCATGCCACCATTCCACGCGCTCATGATTTGTACTGTAACTATTTTTAGATATTTATCTTAAAATAAAAAAAAAAACAATATATTTCTATAGCTGTCTTTCCGGAACTATATTTTTAGTTGGAGTTTGGTTATCAAGGTTAGTTATCATCAATACCATCATCATTTAGAACAATAAGAACGTAAAGTAGCGTGAAACCAAACAACACGCAAGAGTTTTTTTGGAAGAAACTATTTTGGTATTAGGCTGGAAAAGGCAGCTTGCTATAAAAATCTGTCAATTTTTTTTTATTTATTGTTATAAAATAAAACAAATTGTGCCGACAAAATAAACAAATATAAATAGGAGAGGTTATGATGATTACGTCTGTTCAAGCACCTCATTTGGTATTTACCCAATTTAATATCCAAAGGAAAGAAGAATATAAATCGATGATTTAGTATCATATCACAGTTGCACCCGAAAATATGAGTATATCTCGGAGAAAACAATAACTACATATATTATTTTTGAATGTGGTTAAATAATCCCTATTGATTGTTAAAAGCGTTTAGGTTCCACAGCTCTATGCAATCACATAATGCATAATAGTAGCACACATTTATTTAATACATATAATACATAATACATACATACAATACAATACAGTAATAATATTTATTATTTAATATCTAACCTACATTGTCCATATTTCTGAAACAGTTGAATCCTTGTAAAGATTATAATTGAAACTAGTATGGAGGTTTACGTATACCTCTATATAATAACTTTAATCCTAGGAAAATAGATGATGTATATAATATGTTGATAGAAAAAATTAAAAGGTATTTTTAAGATTTGTACATGAAAACACAGTTTTTGTTCGTAGATAATATACGCAGTTCCGATATAATTAAAAGTTATATAAGACATACTGAATGTGTTCTTTGTTTCATATAGTTTTTACTACATGCAATGCAGATGAAAATAATAACGGAACATTTTTACTGAGCTTTTTATCATTTGTGACCCAGTTTCATGCATCGTTTTTTTGTTATTATCGGTACTAAGAAAGCGTTTTTCAAATGAAACGATATATCATTTACAAACGCTTTGCAAAGCTGTTGAAGGAATCAAATATTAATTAATCAATATCAAAGTATGCTTTATGAAATGCTCTTACAAGGACTTTTGGTTCAATTTGCAAGATTAAATTAAATTTTAGGTTTCCAACGATTCGGAATGTACAATCTACTGGGACTCGTAACATATATAACATTTTCTCGAGTAATATTTATTAACGTTTCTATATCTTTTCTAACAAATTTACTATAAATTTGATTGCCTCGTTGGTCTAGTGGCTAAATGAAAGGCCGCAAATACTGAGGTTCTGGGTTCAAACCCAAGGCCGGGTCAATAAAAGTTATTGGGAGAAAACAGAAGTTTGAGAGGAATAAGAGGAAATTTATTCATGGTAGGGCTTTGTAGGTAAGCTCGTCTGGGTAGGTACCATCCACTCATCAGATATTCTACCGCAAAACAGCAGTACTTGATATTGTTGTGTTCCGGTTTGAAGGGTGAGTGAGCTAGTATAATAATTACATGCACAAGGGACATAACTACTTAGTCCCCAAGGTTGGTGGCGCATTGGCGATGTAAGCGATGGTTAACAAGAAATGTTAACCATCGATTACATCGCCAATGCGCCCCAATTAATTTAATCTTGACAATCCCAATGTCAAGATTAAATTAATTGGGGCGTTCGTGAGCACTTACCATAAGCTCGTCCGCTTACATATTTTATATAAAAAAATAGAAAAAGCATTTCTGTTTGCGTTCGTACTTGTGCAGAATTATATTATGTCTTGCGCAGTTAATCATTCTAAGAGTGACCACCAGGGCCGCCACTGGTTATGAGGACATTATATTAACATATATATATATTTTAGTTTTCTTATGAAAGTATAACGATAAGTATATTGCTAATATTGTTTCATTTAATAATCTATATTACTATACAATATGTCAATTATGAGATGGTGTTTGTTTATTTCTAAGCTTTTGGGAATAAGTATTAGTTATTTCTTAATTTTCTACAATATTACATTTTAAACGATATAGTAAATTTGTTTGAGTAGTATGAGATCACCGTGATAGCTTCTAAATTATATATTACTTACGTATTATTTATGTTAATATGATTTTAAGGTTGAATTTCAAAACAATAGTGTGTTTATCTTGAGTCTTTTCGATACATTTAAATAACAATGTTTAACAGAATTAAACTATACTTCGTGATATATATATCACGTATATCATATATATAAATATATATATTTACCGTTAATAGGCAAGCGCTTGACCGTTGACTTGCCTGATCTTAAGCATAGTCACGGTCTAGGATGGAGCGCGCCTGCCCAGAAGGAACCCGTTTACCCTGGATTTGAACACATCTACATTGTAATTATCTGGAAATATGGACTCAGGCAAAGCATTCCATAGTTTCGCAGTGCGAATAAAAAATGTGGATTCAAAGCGCTTCGTACGTAGGCGGGGAAGTTCCACTGTGACACCTATGGCACCTTGGTCGCGTTTGCCTGGCCGTCCGATAGTTGAAGGGGGTCCGATAGTAGATCACGTAATTCCTGCGCACATTCTCCGAAATGCATCCGATAGAAGACAGAAAGCGATGCAACCACACGTCGATGTTCGAGACTTTGGAGTCTTGACTCGACCAATGTGTCGTCTCCTATCAACCTCCTAGCACGTTTCTCAATCAACTCTAGAGCCCGAAGGTGGTGCTTAGCAGAGCCGTCCCAAAGGTGAGAGCAGTACTCCATACAAGACCTCACTTGTGCTTTGTATAAGCTGAGCAGTTGTTCTGGAGTAAAGTAACGTCTCACCTTGGTGAGGATACCAAGCTTTCGGGCGGCTATTTGGGGTTTGGACTCAATAAAAGAGCCGAAATTTAGAGTCGAAGTGAGAGTAACACCAAGAAGGTCAAGGTGGTCAGTTATAGGTACGGACACATCTCGGAAAGAGGGAGGTAGCTGGAATTCCCTCTTTTTGGCGGAAAATAGACACGCCTGCGTCTTGGTTGCAGTGAACATGACCAAATTGATATCGCCCCAATCGGACACTGCCTTAAGGGTCATGCTCAGGCGCTCAACCATAGCCTCTCTCTGAGCCTGAATTAGGGCCTCACTAGCTCGCGCGTTGGACCTGTAGCTCTCGACAACTGTGCAGTAATCTGCGTACCCATGGATACCGGGCATCAGCAGATCATTAATGTGCAGCAGAAATAGTGTTGCCGAGAGCACTGACCCCTGGGGAACACCGGTATTTATAGCCATTTGATCCGACGAGTGGCCATCAACCACCACTCGTAACGATCGGTTCCTCAGGAAGTCTGAAATCCACGCACAAAGGCTAGCAGGCAGGCCATATGCAGGAAGCTTGCTGATAAGGCCATCATGCCAAACCCTGTCAAAGGCTTTCGAGATATACAAAGAGACAGCAAGTGCCTCTCCGTGTTTCTCGATGGCCCCACCCCAGATGTGTGTGACGTACACCAGAAGATCACCAGTGGACCGATTTCGGCGGAATCCGTATTGTCGGTCACTGAGAAGGTCATTGGCTTCCAGGTACGTATATATGTATATACAAGGTAAATAAGATAAATAAGGCCTTCACTGGAAAATTTGAATAAATAAAATACACAAAAAAAACTTGAAGCGATCAAAAAGCTTTTAACCTAACAAGGACCTGAACAAAGGCTGCACGTAATATTTAAGTTATTCAGAGTCATTTATTAAATCGAAGTTCGGCGAAAAACAAATTAATTTAATAAACATTGTTTTTTTTACAGAATACCGACAAATATATTCCTAAATCAATATAATCCCCGACTAAAAGCCTTTGCAAAATTTAATATATGACCAAAAACTCCAATATAAATTCCCGTGCACTCTCAAATTAAGTCTACAAATACCTTTACCCCGAACCTGGACGTTATGTTTTCGTAAATGCTCGTGTAACTCAGAACAGTGGAAACGCTAGAAATGTCATAAAATCTTTACTTATTATGAAAAAATGCATCAAATGCACCTTTCATTTTAGATTATACCAGACACTAGTTCAAACCTGTTATATCTTTTGTGCCTTTAACATAGATTAAAAATCACTCCTTATTCTATTTTTAAAGGTATTATAAGAAAATATAACTTTATTTTTAATACCCAGACAGAACCATAAGTAACAACGCACATTACACATCAGAAAACCAAAGTAATCGCACGGCAAGGATTTTTTTAAAATAAGGCTAAGCATGATCATTTTTGGAATCAAAGCTATCCTGTACAACTAATGTCATTTATTTCATATATTTTCTTATATGACCAATAAAAAATGTTAATTCCTCAATACCGCAACTAACATATATCTTTCAAGTATTTTATTCTGTGATGTAGGCATATAAACGTGTGTCACGTTTTCGCATTACTACAAGTTAAATGACTCGTCGTCGTCGCCGTGTGTCGCCTCCAGGCGTCGTATAAGCCCCTTGACATGTTTGTATGCAACACATACGTAATACAAATACGAAATTAGAAGCAAATGGACTGTACATACATGGTATTTGTATAAGAAAATTTTAATATCTTATTTAAATTAGATGGAAGTTGTTTTGGAAGTGGTTACAATAAATCTCACATTTGGAAGCTGAAACATAGTCGAATTATATATTGTAATATCAAACGTTAAGGTTGAAAATACCTTGTCCAAAAAAAAGGAAGATCTTCCATAAGCATTTTTAAAATTATAACTTTATTTTCATAATAATTTATAGATTTTATTTACCATCACTGGTACCTACTCAAAAAGTTCATAATAATCAAGATGCAAAAACCTATGTATTGTACTTATTTAAAAAAACATTAATTTCGTATTGTACACATTTGTTTTTAAAAGTGCATTTTATTTTTAACTCAATTCTTACGAGAAAAACCTATTCCGCTTTGCCTGTTTAAAGTGAAGCCAACTAATTTATGTTAGCAAATATAATTGTACTAACATACGGGCTTAATTACGTTTCGCTATGCTGAAAAACACTAATGAGATTTTTGTTCGTAATACCCTAATTACTTATGTTGATAAAACTCCTTAGTTTTCTACAAATTCTTTTCAACTTCACGCAGGGAAAGCGCGTTCATAATTTTTATTCAGCGACAAAATAGCAGAACTGATTTTAAATTTATGTTTTAAATATAAAGCAATACGTACTGTTATTGACTTGCTGAGACAGATACCTGTGATAATGTGTAATTTTTTGATGATTGAATGAATGATTGATTATATAAGACCAAGCGTAACGAACAAATAAACATATTCACTTTCTCATTTAAACTATATATTTAGGATTATAATCATTACGGAACGAATCTGTTTGTATTACTTTTTTGCTAGTTGCTTCTCACGAGTTTTTTTTTGCGAGAACTTAAGAAAAAAATATACATTGACACGTCATACGAATGTGATAAGGGCAAGTGAATGATGAACGACGTCTTTCTGGAAACCCATTCGTTTCCAGGAATAGTATCACATATGTGAGCTATTGTTAACCGTTTAAGTGGTTTTATTGTATTAGTTTCAGTTTTCTTTGTGATTTCTGTTTTTTTATACGATTATTTTCTTTTATGTTATACCTCAAGAGCAGACATGTTATACTTATAATATACTAATAACTTATTTCTTTCTTATAATACTCATAAAGAAATGTATATTTTTGTTCAAATTTCAATGCTCATTTAAATTAATTTTCTGTTTTTTTTTATATTTTTATTATAAGAATTTTATTGTGTTTCTGTGAAGAAAAATTTATTTGATATAATTAAATAGTTGAGATGAATTTTAAATTAAAATTCCGACGTTTAATTACTTTAACAGACTGCCTCGTTAAGCAATTGGGTAACTTATAAGACATGTCCTTCTACATACATAAGGCATAATATTTACCTTTATTTTTACTACTCTAGTCTATTCCATAAAAAGTAAGACGAGAGATTGTTAGTCGTGGTTGAAGTCGGGCAGAAGGACGTCATCATCACTTCAAGGACAATGATTTCTAGTGACATAACTATATTCGTATTTTAATACTTAATACCACTTTATAACAATCCGATTAATGAAGAGTTATTAAAATATTTTTAAAAATGAAGCATACTTAAGGAATTCATATTTTAGCTATCAATTTTAGATTTTCTGCCCCCTCGCCAGTGTGAAAGTGAAATAATAAAAATACATTTTTCTTATAAAATTACTATTCGTATTAAAAAGATGTATTTCAAAGAATTGTAACGGTTATTCTATTTGTTCAACGACTAAGATTTCAGCGCAATACCGTACTTCTTATAATAATGTAAAAAATATACTTCATTGTGATAATAATACTAAATGATAATCATGTCCTACTTATTTTATTACTAATTATAAATAAAAAAAAACTTTATTTTGTTATTTTAAGTTTTGCGTAATCTTATGAATTCTAAATAATGTATTTGCCCAGCAGTAGGGCTGAGCAAAGACATCATCTCTTCTGGTAAGGATTAACATTTTATAACTATTGGAACATCTCGATACAGCCTGTATAAATTAAATAATAACAGGCACACGACAGATGACGTCTTAGTTCATGCTTTGTTTGAATGAGTGAGTCAGTATAATTACAAGCACAAAAGGTCAAAATCTTATATCCAAGGATAGAGATATACTGATGGTGTTAAGAATAATTTACACTGCTTACAATACTGTATACAGTAGGTAAGTATTGAATGAGTAGTTCTTTTATATATTCGTGTTAATTTATTTTATTGATATAAATCTGAACTGAGAATGTAAGCTGTGAGTGGCGATGTCGTCGCTTCTTTGTCAGGTGAATATCATAAATTACAATCCTTACATAAAACAGGCTGATTTACGGACGCATTTAATATGACAATATGTTTCTTTGAAATCTCTTGAATTTAATTATTTCAATACTTTTTCAAATAATATACTTTTCGTCGGCAATTTATCGTCACTAATAATTATATACGCATAAAACTTTTGCGTGCAAAAGTATGTTTGAGCCTGAATCGCCTGAGTAAAATTAATTAAACCTATAGAGCTTCTGTTAAAACCAACTTGGAATGCCGCAGGACACGATTGTAACGTAGCGAAAATGACGACACTGAAAATAATTATAACATTCAAAGGATATGGGCATCAAAATAGCGTATCACCATAAGTCGGGTTCAAGGTTTCATGAGTGAGATAGAAAATTTACTATTACAGAATACAGCACTAAATTTATAAAAATGATTTTATTTTATTTTATTGGTGTTAAAATTTTATAATCCATATGGGATAACACTAGCTTATCAGTTAAGCTGTCCCAAAAAACGAATAATTTGTATTTGACTGTTAAGTGAAACTTTTATTATTATTACACTGTGTAAGTAAGTAGTAACATGATCACTCATTAATAAATAAATAAAAATGTCAATGGTGACAAATCAGGCGAAATTTGTAAATATACTATAACTAACACAACATTTTGTTAGTGTATACATATGACGCTTGCTGTACTTATAATAACCATAACGAAGCTTATCGCAATAGACACATTCCCTGTAAATAACTATAGCGTAATCAGCTATCATAACGGTAGTTGGCAGTGCGTTACAATCGGTACTTTGTAGGTGAGACCCACCATCGACACGAGCCACGAGACTTTAGTAATAAGCAAAGCGGTTTAAGGGGATTCACTTTCATAGTCCCTGCTTGCCTCATTGATCTAGTATCCGGCTTATACAGCTGTAATTCATGACATTCCAGTTTGATTCCACTGAGGTCATTAAAAGTTACTTGGCTTTTGTGTCACTAAAATTTTAGCTACAGACCAGAGTTAGGAAGTTGTTTTGCTCGCCCGTGTTTGGAAATATATGTAGAACTGCGGACGAATGATGCTCGTGTCAAGTTACAGTCTCGCTGTATTATGAACGATAGACAATAAAATGTGCAGCTGTGTAACAGAATATGTTTATTCTACCTAGTAAGGAGTTGTGGATATAGCCGAAGTCAATAAGATAATAACTACAAAAATATATACATTAACGACTGACCTTCTAATGAATTTTACTTTTGAGTGTTTTAGATGAGTATCCATTAATAGCCATGTCATTAAATACGTGACCAATTTCGCAATATTTTTAAAAAGTTATATTCTAAAAAAAAAGTTTTTTTCAGTAACACAAAAGTAATAAAATTAGGCCAAAACCATATGAGTAATAGATAAAAATGCGCCAATCGCGACGAGCTTGTCCATAATCCAACCACAACATAGATTTTAGCGATATCTGAAATGGAGACCGACAATTAGGATAGTTTGCGAGCTATATTGGCAAATGATCTGGGAGTTACGATAGCGAACCAGCTACCAGTTGTAATAAACGGTCGCCATGTTGGGACACTTTTGAATTGCGAATATGTTCCATTGTTTCGAAACGGGTTGAATTGCGGTTAGAGCCGTTAATTGCAAATGAAAAGCGACGGATTTAAGCTATGATTTTGAAGGATTTTCACACGATTTTCGAAAAATAATTCATACATTTTTAAATGATAAATAAGTTTAATATGTAATTTAAAACTTAAATGTAAATTTCTGTAATGCAGATAAATAAGTAGTTTTATAAAATAATTCAAGAAAATACATTTTATTTGCCTACTTACATATGAATTTATTACTTTTGTTCGGATTTATTAAAATCAATGCCGTGTAGCGTTACAACTTATAGTATATTGAAAATCTGAAGCACGATCTCGATACTCAAACATATTTTACTACGCTTAACTCGACCTTCGACTTTACTTTGTCATTTTTCTTTGACTCACTCACATTAAAGAAGAGTCTTTCATTCGAGTGACCCGATATAAGCTATCAATAAATACGATTTATTATAAAGTCCCTATATATATATCAATTGTTACATTATCCACAGTCGAGTTAATCGTAATCATGGAATGATGGAGCAATTAGAGTGTAAAGGTTAAAAACCTTCGCTATGCGGCATTAGGGTCGGGATATTGCGGTCGTACGCAACTTGTCTTCGGTTCAATTGACGTCACACTGAGATGGACAAGGAAAATGTTAAATCACAATGATGTTGCGGAAAACTCTTATGACATATCTTAATCCAATCCAGTTTTTTTTTCATATAATTAGTCATTATAAGGATAAGCCAGATACGCGGATAGTTAATTTGTCATGGGTGATAGATTTTTTTTTTACTAATGTGTGTATCATCTTCATCAGCTGTTCAACAATATCGGTTTTAAGTGTGAATAATACAGTGTAATAATCTTGAGAAGGAGGTCAAAAGAAGAATACGTTTGGGCTGGGCAGCATTCGGGAGGTTGCGTCATATTTTTGAATCGTCGATCCCACAGTCACTTAAGACCAGGGTATATAATCAGTGCGTCCTGCCTGTTATGACTTACGGCGCCGAAACGTGGACACTCACTGTAGGACTGGTCCACAAGTTCAAGGTCGCTCAGCGAGCTATGGAACGTGCGATGCTTGGGGTTTCTCTGGCAGATAGAATCCGAAATGAGGACATTCGCCAGAGAACTAAAGTCATCGACATCGCGCGTAGAATTAGCACGCTGAAGTGGAAGTGGGCTGGTCATGTCTCCAGACGCATCGATGGCCGATGGAGCCGACACATGTTAGAGTGGAGACCACGCTTAGGCAAACGTAGTGTAGGACGCCCTGCGGCAAAGTGGACCGACGATTTGACAAAGGTGGCAGGTACGGGATGGATGCGGGCTGCCTAAGATCGGGATGGTTGGCGTTCTATGGGGGAGGCTTTCGTCCAGCAGTGGACGGCGGTAAGCTGATATATATATAATACAGTGTGATTACAGGCACAAATGTACATAAGTACATATGTTACAATGATTGGAGGTACATTAACAGTGAGTGGAAAAGCTAATATATTAATATCTTATAGTTGTTATTACTAGGGGCGTCGGTAAGTGGCCATCATGCGGCTCATCGTTTCATTTATTTCGCATTTATAAAAATTAAAAAATCAGCTTGATTTATTTGCCATTTGTACCTGTTTTATGTATCATTATTAACATTTGGGCATTTGGGTTACATATTCTAAAAATATTAAGTTAAAAATTTAATATAATATTTCAACCTTAATAAAAAAAGTATATACATAATATATACTAGTTTTGTGCTAGCAAAATATAAAGAAACTTTTGTAACTAATATTCCACTACAGAATTATGGTATGTATTTTTTAATATAAAACTTATCTATATTAGCCAAAGTAACCACATTGAGCTTTAAAAAAATAAAAAACAAGTTAATATTGAACAAGTTTCAAGGATAAAATATAAAACTGAGTGAATCGCGATTTTTTATTTCTGGTGGTAATAGAGTAGATACTACTACGTCAATTTGCGTTCGAGTTAAGTGATTGGAAGGAGTGAACGTAGGTGATAATGTCTTCTACCTCACCTACTGAATAATTTTATAGTATTTGTTGTTAAAAAAATCAATCAAAAAGTCAATCAAACCTGACACAATTCGGCATACAACAAATTAAGATTACAGAAGTTTAAGAACTCGAAAGACTTACAATTCCACTATTTTGCTGATACATCTATGTTTCTGGAAACTTCACATACCTTTTAATACCTGAAACAATACAAAAATAAGTTAATATTAAAAAATATTTAAGGTATCAAGTTAATATTAAAATACAGTAACAGCCTGTAAATGTCCCACTGCTGGGCCTTAGCCCAGTGAGAAGAGAGAGGGCTTACCCTCTCCTCACTTTTTGAGGAAAAGGCTTGAAGCTTATTCCACCACGCTGCTCGAACGCGACTTTGGTGGAATACACATGTGGCAGAATTTCAGTGAAATTAGACACATGCAGGTTTCCTCACGATTTTTTCCTTCACCGAAAATAATATTAAAATAGATTATAACAATTATAATTGAAGTTTTCTGTTTAATATAATTCAAATACTAGTTCATTAAAACTATATTTGTCGTTATAAAGTCATTAATTATTATGTGGTGAATTCATGCGTTTATCCATTGAGGATAATGGCGTCCTATAATTTGAATTCAGATACTATAATATAGAAGCATTTAGCTGAAAACTGATACAATTTTGATGTTTTTTTTTTTATAATGTTGTTTTTAATATAACCAACACATATAATTTTTTCAATCTAGTTATTGAGAAATTATTAAAGATACCTGAAAATATCAATATATCAATAGGAAGGCTTAAATAACAGGCATACTGTCCATAAACATTGGCGCTATAAGAAATATTAACCAGTACTTATATCGCTAATGGGCAACTAACCTTCGCAACTATAAAGTTATGTCTTGTGCATGTAATAATACTAGTTTACCCTTTCAACTGGAACACAACTTTACTAAATAACGCTGCTTAGCGATAGCGAAGTTTGCACAAAGAACTAACACCAAGTAAAACGACTACAACAGCAAAAAAACCGTATTGCTTCATTCTTGTTTGAATGATGAGTGCTCTGCTGTTATTACAAACACGCGCATAGCATCTAAACTGATGATGCATTAAAAACGATATAGGGACTATTTTATATTTCATACAGTGCTAATATGTAGTTACTATTGTATATATTGTCTATGATATGTATAAATTGTTTAAAATAAAAAAAAATAAAAAAATCTCAATCGGTCAATCTCAAGAGAGATTACCCAACTACGCAGGAGATATTATAGTGCACAAGTGTGTGCGCAAACACATGTGCACTCTCTATTCCCTAACTCTCATAATCCGATATGATGGCAATCCGACACGACCGGAAATACCGCACCGAGACCGTTCAGGCGCAGGACCAACGTCTTTACGTGCTTTCCGAGGTACGGGAGTGTACACACTTCCAACTTACAGACTCCGGGCACTGAGAAAAGAAAAACCCAATAACTTTTTATTGGCCCGACCTGGGAATTGAACCCAGGACCTCCGGGTCCGCGGCCTTACATCTAGACCAACGAGGCAGTCATATATAATGTATCAGTGTAGCCTATAATGCAGTTTGTTATATATAAATAAGGCAAAATTACATCTATAAATTTAACTATATTCTTCTTCACTACCGAGCCCGAAATAAATTATAAGCATAAATTTAGTATTGTATATGGTACTTGCTCAGGTTTGAACTCGAAATCTTTGGTTAGCGGCCATGCGTGTGTATTGTATATTATAAATGTTTTAAAGTTTTAATCGTAAAATTTAAGGTAAGCGAGTTCTTAATATGACTGTTTTTGAATTACTGTCGCAAAAGGCCGAAATAATTCTCACACAAAAAAGGTTTTAAGAATACAACATGCTATTCTACGACATTGTAACATTACTAACAAAATAATGACGTTCTAATATCGTGATTTATTTAACGTACATTTTGGTTTATTTAAGCGTTATAAGTGCTTATTAAATTGCGTGGCTATTCCAATTTACTGAAGTATAAACGAAAATGTACGAGCGTACGCTGATTTTGCCTCGATTTTATTGAAGAAACTTTAGTAGACTTTTTCATTTTTACCTATATAATAATGGTAGAATAACTGTTCAACTAACATAACTTCAATCTATGATGCTATATAATGATAATAGCTACGTTTCATTCTTTCTTTTTCTAAATGGTGAAGTCCCTTCGAGTATTCAATTCATCCAGCGTATATTAATGTTAAGCAATACTCTTACAAAAATCAAATTAAAAAAAATCTTATATTCTTAAGCTGTTGTTTAAGATTGTGGAAATACGCAAAATCTTGTACATTAAACCATCGGTCACTTCCACTGTGCCGAGTCATGTACCGTCAGCACAAACGGTAGGAGTCGCTTTGTTAATTTCTGATATATTAACCACGTTAGCCTTTTGCAAGGTTCCTTTAGGGAGTTGCTCGTTACTTTGAGTGGCTGTCAACATTAATTGTGTTAAGGCTAGAATTATATACTCATATTTTACGTCGTGAAAGTAAAAATGTAACTGTTTGAATGATGAATGCGTGGTGGTTGTATAAAGTATTAACTATGAAAAATGTTATTGTAATAACCATTGACGTCACTTTAATGGATCACTATTTCAAAATACAAGGACGTCGTTTTTCTTCATTTCTCACTTAAAACACAATATAATCTTTACGAAGCATAAATAAAATGTATTTTTTAATTTATAATGTGAAATTATTGGAACTAGAAAAAAAATATATTTACAAAGAATATTTTAAAACTTAAACTAACAAACCAACTTTACCAAATTTATAAAAAAAGCATTAAGCTAAAAAAATATTTCTAGTTAGACAGTAAACTAATAAAACATTGCGATTTTTGTTATTGCTTAAAATTTTAATGTGAATTACAAACCCTAAACAAATAAAAAATATTTACAACACTATTAAGAGAATGGTTTTTTTTTCAACCTATATTAAAATTGAAATGGTATTTTTTTATAAAAAAGATCGTCGTCGTATTGCAAATGTACGCATACGTCACCATTTTCATTTTCAATACTTTTTTAGAACTCTTTCCAGATGTATAATGGTAGCGCTATTTCGAAGTAACTATTAGGTAAGGTATGTAGACTTTATTTTTTTCTACACCTAATATACACCATTTCCTGTATCGATGGCATTTGTGCTTCGCCAAAATGATTAATGGATTCGACTTATCTGCGGCACACGCGAAATAATATTTAAAAGCTTTTCGCTGTAACCAGCTGTATTGATTTCAAATGCTAATACCTCCCTTTATTGTTCCATTACAAAACAGGTTGCAGATTTGTACAAGAATAAATAATTGAATTGCCTATCTTGATATCCTTGGAAAATAAATTATTCGATGTCCTGGCATTGAATACGTTTAAATTCATTGATTAATTAACTGAAATATCTCCAATTCCAGGGAAGAGATATCGGATTGTATCTAATGATAATTGAAATCTGTGGCTGAATGAAATTTATGTAAATAACAAATGTTTGAATCATCTACTCTTTAAATAATAAGAAATAGGTTTACATGTTTATTTTCGTACAGGTTTAAAGTGAAATAATGAAAAAAAACTTTAAAATCTTCAAAGTTTTTAATGAGTTTGGAAACTTTTAGGATAAGAGTGCGAGAATGAAGGTATAAAAAAGAACAGATTTTTCGGGATTCTATTGAAAATTTGCTAACGAAAAATCCAAACTTATTGGGTTCTTAAAATTCCAAAAAATAGACGGGTTATAAATAGCTTGGCCTTCGACACCGTGAAATGGCACAAGTTATGGGACGTACTCATACAAATGGGAGTACCTAACCACCTTGTTCGTCTCATTTGCCGACTATACGAGGACGGGACTGCGACTGTTCGAATAGACGACATTGACTCAAAAAGCTTTCAGACACATGCTGGTGTTCGGCAAGGGTGCATACTCTCTCCACTCCTATTCAACATATATACGGTGTGTATTATGAGAATATTTTTGGAGCAAGGGGACAAGGGGGTTTCAGTAGGAGGTCGTAAGATATCCAATTTAAGATACGCCGATGACACTACTCTTCTCGCTCAAACAAAAGAAGACATGGAACACTTGCTGACACGCCTGGAGACAATAAGCCTCTCCTTCGGACTTGCGATCAATAGAATCAAAACCAAGATGATGATCGTGGACCGTGCTGAACTGAATCGGCCAGATATATCTTTGATTGGCAACTGTGAAGTAGTCCAAAGCTACGTGTACCTCGGCTCCACAATCACGAACACGGGTGGATGTGAGGACGAGATTCGAAGGAGATGTGCTATCACAAGGTCTGCTGTTGATAAGCTAAAAAAAGTCTGGTGCAACCGCAATATAACAAAAGCCACCAAAGTCCGCCTGATGAGAAGCCTAGTCTTCCCTATATTTCTTTACGGCGCAGAAACATGGACGGTTCGACAGAAAGACCGACGCAAAATCGACGCACTCGAAATGTGGTGTTGGCGGCGACTGCTGCGGATCCCTTGGACAGCATTTCGGACTAACATCTCGATCTTGGAGGAACTAAAAATCAAAAAAAGACTATCGTCGACTGTGCAAACACGAATTCTCAAATACTTCGGACATATTGTTCGAAATGAACACTCCATGGAACGACTCGTTGTCCAAGGGCAAGTAGAAGGCAAGCGGTCGCGCGGTCGAGTACCCAAGCGTTGGACAGACATTATAAAAGCTACAACACAGACCTCCATAGTCCAATGTTTTAGAGATGCTGAAGACCGCATCAAATGGAGACACATAGCGGGGGCTACATTAGCCAAAAACGATGCATCATCGTCAACCACGACCACTCTGTCAAGAGCGAACGACTGATACGTAACTTATATAGTTGCAGAAGTAATATAATTATATATATGAAGAATATATATATATTATATATCTGCAACTATATAAGTTAGCCGAGCTAGACCAATGTCACAGGTAAATAATACGAAGATCTACCATGACAAATACTTTAAAATAACAATCGTGACATTGTAATTTCAATGCAACCACCCAGCATTTTTAGAAAGGTACTCACTACTAACATTTACATTTATCAAGTATGGCATTGCCAATGTGCTTTTACAGATTACCCATTTTAACGATACGCACCGAAACAAAGTAATTCCATTTAATAGACTCTGTGAACTCTTTTAGGTCTCTGTGAACAGGGATGAGCCTTATGGGATGCTACATACGCTGACCCCGATACATATCAGATATACGATTTTCAGGGCCGAAATAGCAGTGGATAATGCTGTAGCGAACGGCGCTAACGATATTCATCTCTATTTTTTAATTAAATATGTGTGTTTTTTTTGCAGTAAAAATACTCGAAACTTGAAATAATAGAAGCAAAACATTACTAAAATATGTAACATCCCATCTTAGTGCTTCTAATGGTGGCAGGTGGGCTGTTTTCTTTTCACCTTTATAATTATAATTTCGAAACGAGGAAATATTGATAGCATTCCACGCGATCTATCAATGATTTATACAGTTAATATTTTTAAATGGTATACGAGTATATTTATTTAAGTCTGCAATGTGAATATTTTTTATGCAAATAAATGTTTAATTTGTTGATGAAATTGACTCACGTTTTAATATGCAACTTGTATATAAAATAGTACGTATAATATTTACAAAAAAATTTATTATATATTTTATTTTTGAAGTAAAATAATAAGCGGTTTAAATACCAACTAATTAATTTTGTTTTATAAACATTTTATTCGGGGGCAATGAACGTTATACCGGAGTCGATGATAAGCCGATTACGATTTCGAGTGGAATAGTCAGATTTCAGGAATTGGTGGGACGGCGGCGGCTCTCTGTACAATATTAGCAACAATAATAATGAAATCTAAAAGTAGTCGATTTTGATGTTAGTAAGGCAATTTTTTATTGAATTTAAATTTGGAAGTATCGAACTAGAAAATGATCTAACTACAATGATATTGCAAATATTAATGATGAATTAGTATTCTAATCGATGTAGTTATCTATTAATAACTAATTTTTTTTTATAGAATATGAAAGGGGACGAGCATATGGGCCACTTGATGGTAAGTGATTACCAACGCTCTCAGACATTGGCACTGCCAGAAATGTGAACCATCGCTTACATCGCCAATGCGCCACCAACCTTGGGAACTAAGATTTTATGTCCCTTGTGCCTGTAATTACACTGGCTCACTCACCCTTCAAACCGGAACACAACAATATTAAGAACTGCTATTTTGCGGTAGAATATCTGATGAGTGGGTGGTGCCTACCCAGACGAGCTTGCACTAGCTCTACCACCAGTAATAATATACACATTACAAATTTGTTGTTAAAGCAACGAAAAATGTTGTAATATTTTTATACGTATTAAAACTTATCAGCCACTTAAGACTGATCCGAGAACAGCAAATGTTTTAATTATTCAATTTGACGCTAAAATTGGTCAGTGCAAATTTCAAAAGTGTAAATGATTTTAGAAACTACAATAACAATAATTAAATTAATTAACAACATGTAAAGTGAATACACTATACCGTCAACCTGATAGAAGTAAAAGTTGATATTTAAAGCAACTTTTTGGTAAATTAAATATATCCTTTTCTAGTTCCTTTTCTCTGTCTCAGTATGTCATATTTTTTTTCTCCCTGATGTAACGAAATCTGTTTAAAAATTTTACTCTAAGCTCGTCTACGTATCGATTGTAATCGAACTGCCGTCTAAGAAGTTTCACCAAAAAAATCTTTCAATTTAAGAATAATAAATAATTAACCCGCTGATAAGGTTTTCTATTTAAAGTAACCCAAACTTTTACGGTGTGACTATTGGATTACGTCCACATTATATTGCAAATGCGGATTACACATTCGAAACCTGTAATGAATATTAAGTGCGCCTTAAAATATTTATGTCACGAAAACCTTACACGTACTACGTCTGGAAGAGGAAAATATACATTTACGGTAACTTTTCTGACAATTGAGAATACTATACTTATCGCGTATTTTTATTTACGCATAATAATATGTGTGCTTAGAAATCACACTTTAAATCTCATGATATACCTAATATCTATCTTTATAAGAAATAATTATTAAAAAATATTTAGAAGTTAACGCTTATTTACAATTTATTTTATTTCATTAATTAATACAGTAATATAATTATATTCTAAACGATTGAATTCTAAATGGCAAGTCAATACTATTAACTAATACTATAGCATTTAATTAAATAATTTTTGCACGTTACCTGCATGCGACAGACAATATATTCTAAATTGAGGTTTTGGTGTCTGTAGTAATAAATGTCCAACGTGATTATTATTTTCAATATGAAATTTCATGGAAAGTCAAAGCTATTTTGCTGTTTTTATGTATATTTTATCTTTATACGCGTATTATGTATGAAATTAGTTTTGCAATGTAAGGTTTTGCAAGGAAATGTGCGATTTTATTCCTACGAACGCTCCGGTTCCTTAGAAAGCAACTGAAGATATTAAGAAAGACCTACTAGGCATGGGCAAATGCTGATGATCATATGGTCATCAGCATTTGCCCATGATTGATTTATTTTATGATAGATAATAATATTGTTTTTGATATATTCGATCATTTCCGATTTCCTCATCATCATCAGCAATTCTCTTTCTAAGTGGCTTTAACTAAATATCACACCGTATAGTAGGTAAGGTACGAAAAAATGTAGCTGTATATTCCAACTGAATTGGAAGTCTTGTTAATGTGAGCAGATGATTTACTAAATTTGCCATAATGGATTATTCAGCTAAATGTAAGCCAATTTCAATAGGTAATTCTCAGTTGCATCCTGATATTGATTAACCTCTCTGATTTCTGTTACGTTTAATTCTACGAATACCTAACCTTCGTTGTACGTAGCTAAATATCTTGGGAATGTATATAAATATCATATTGAGTGATACCTCTTTAAAATTACACATTTTACTGATATTCTAAGATTTTCAATCGTTTTAGGGACTCCTTCTCTGTTGAAACTGAAATATTTTTGGTACACTCTCGTATATCCAATAATTGATTATGCTGATGCCCTGACCTCACAGAAATTCGTGAATACTACAAAGGAACCATTCGATTTGTCATCTACCTACAAAAATAGCGCTTAATTAAAAGGGGTTTATTTTAAACATATGTATTATTTGCTTTTTTTATGTCATATAATTAGCTCATTTTTAATTCTTATATATTTTAATTATTATTATTTTGTGATTGTGAGTGTGATTTACCAATCACCAATTATTAATGTGTACTATCTAATATTTATCATGTACCAAAAATTTGGGCCCTGTTGCCTGAAGAATAAAGATATTATTATTATTAATAATAAACAACGTAGAGATTTTCATATAATATTGTCTCTCCTTAATCACTGAAATTCTTCCCATTATTTAACAAAATAAAATTACCCTGTACGATTGTAGGCTATGTTCAAACACCTTGCTCCTATATTCATTTCTTGTAACCCGTAACTCTGATGTTCTTTTCTGTTGTCCTTTTCATTTCTTTTATTGCTTAGAACATGATACATATATATTATTTTAAAGGTTTAAATTTTCATCATAATATCTTTATCACTTTTAAAAATCACCCCACCGCCATTATATATATATATATATATATATTTAAAGCATTTATTTATTATAAAATTATAAGCTATTTTACAAAAGGCTTTTATTTTTGCACTCCATTATTTTATACGTTTCCTTTCTAGCGAAACATTCAATTGAATAATTATTATTGTGTGTATATTTTTTTATGCATTTTTTTATTATTGTTAAAGTTTGACCAGTAAATAATGTCTTAAGAGATAAAATTCGCCTTTTGTTAAAATTACACAATTTTGCTGATTAATAGAGTTTTTAAATTAAAAAATATAAATGTAAATAAGCAGCGGAATCTCGAAATATAACAAAAAAAAATTGTTTTAATGAAACGGAACTATCGTGAAATGCAAACCACGGCACGGAATTGAGCTCGTTGTCACTCGCATGCCACACATGAATTTATTAATATCACAACGCATTAATATGAGAGGCATAATCTATAAATTCACCTTTTAAATAATGATAAGTATAAGTAATATTATGCGATTTAAAAGAGTTTTGCTTGTGTTCAAATATAAATTTAAAATGTATAAGACAATGTATAAATGTCATTTTAAAATCATCCAAATTTACTTGCCCTTATTATGCAATAATATATGAATGACTATATTATGCAATAGTATAGTCATTCATTCATCCATCTATATTCCATTTATCACTGGCTAATGCCATTATACGAATCCTTCAGGGAATAATTTTGCAAATGATATCAAACCATACCGTTTCAAATGCTAATGAATAAAAATGACAATATGAAGCATTATTTTCCGACACAATAATAAAATATTTATATAAATGCTCACATTATTTTCTTTAACGATAAAGAACGTATTACGAGAATTTATACGTATTTGTGTATTCGTGTATGAAAGTAAACGCACGACTGTGTAGAGTACGTACGCGCGTAGTCGATATTAGTCGTGCGGGAGTAACATATTAAAATACTATATAAACCAAGGAGATTTTTCCATATGAAAGGAAAGAGAGAAGTAAATTTTATTTAATGTGACCTTAAATCTGACATATTCTGCATGTTAACTAATTACCCGCCTGCAGAAGCTTATCGGAGTCAAAAACTTTGCATGTTATATGTATGTATGCGGTATTTAATAGCAAGTAAATAAACCAAACGACATGCTGCTTGAGAATTTAAATGTATTTCGTAATTAAATGAATGATAGTCATGTTTAAAAAATAATAACGACTAAAATTTTAAATAACAAACATAAGTTTATTTGTTAGTCTTAGGAATTATTTAACTTTAAACAATAGCAATGTTTAGTAGATTAGTAGTAGTAATACTTCACATAACTATGTTTATTTGCTTTAGTGATAAAATTACTTGTATTAATAAAATATGAAATCTAGGCTAGCGGAAAATGACAGAGCTGTTACGTTGCTGTTATCTGGATTTGGTCAGCCAGCACAAACTTTAAGGCCTGAATTGTCGTTTTCCGATATAATTGAACTAAGACGAACGTTTCAATCGACACAATTACGAGTGTTGTCGCTTTGAATCTAGCGTTATATCTACATACCTTATGCCTCTTCGACTCGTCTTTCGACTTCGAAGTCGTCTTTCAACCGTTTATAAAATGTCGTATCCTTGGCTTCATCTTAAACATCCCAATTATATATTTACCAATTATCAAATAAAATGAGATTTATTTTTAAAATGGTACTATATGGTATTGCAGAATTTTTATAAATATTCTTTAAATTTTTATAATTCCAACACCTTCCAAAGTATTTTTATTTTTTATATACATAAGCTTTTGTAGTATTACAAATATTTCCCATAAACGCACTCGCACAAACTACATATTCAAATAGGATAACTCGTAAAATGTACATTTAATACATTAAAGCTTATATGTTGTTTATCGTTCTCGTGTGTTTTATATACATCAGTTCAGAACTTTTTTGTGTAAATAAACATAAAAACAAACAAGAAAAAGCAAAAACAAATACAAATTTTGTATTATGTAGCACTATTGCTAACTTAATATACAAAGAGCTACCGACAAAGCAAGTAAAAATTATTTTAATAATATTGCCATTTCCAAAAAGTTTTTACTAACAAAAAAACTGAAATGCTTTGTTTGTTAGCATAACAGCTTAAAATTCAATCAACGCAAATTTAATTTACACAAATACAACACAAAAGCATTTGTTCGGGTTATTTACGTTGAAAACCTTAATTTTATTAAGAGAGAAAATTACTAGAAGACGAAACGTGAAGGCTGACAGAGGCGACATAAGAACAAAATGTTTAATTCAATTTACTGCGGTCTTTCCGGAAACCTATTTCTTAGACTCCGTCTTGCATATTGTTAATTATTATTACTTATATCCTGAACGTTACAAAGATGCTCGTTCGTTTAATTTTCTCAATATTTCTAGGTTACATTAAAATAATATATACTCATAATTTCATTTTTACTTTTTTGTAAATTAAGTAGTAAACTGTAGATATGAATTATATATAGGATTAATATCAAACGCTGAATCGTAAATCTCACACAACCGTATAATCTCATATAACCGTTATATTCTAATATTTTCTTTAAAAAATAAATGGAATTAATAAAAATACAGTCTTTGCTAAGTTATTTTCTAGAATTAAAAAAAAAGGTTTGGTCTATTTTTTTAATTTAAACTAATGGGATACTTCGTTTTATATTCTAGTGTACAATCGTTTACCATTTATATTTGTAACTGCAAAATTTCATATGTTTCTACAACAAATTAATATTTTAATTAATTCATTTAATATTTAAAAAAGACAAGTATTACATGTAATATTTATTAAATACAAAATAAGCGTAATATAATTTAATAAGGTATATATTGTATCATATACAATATATAAGTTTTTTTAAATCTTATTCGATAGGCAGATTGGCAAGTGGTCCACTGACGATAAATGGTAATCACCGCCCAAAGATTTCTTGCAATGCCATTGGCATGAATACATTTCATCGCCAATGTGCCAGAATCCTTGGGAACTAAGAAGTTATGTCCCATGTTTTTGTAGTTACACTAACTAACCCTACAAACCGGATCATAACAATATTAAGTATTGCTATTCGGCGGTAGAATATATTATGCTAAGTAGACTTGCACAAAGTTTTATCACTAAGCGATACCCTAACAAATAATAAGTACAACATGAGTCTAGGCAAAATACAAATTTCAATTATCAATTATTTGAATAGAGCTGAAAATT
Organism: Nymphalis urticae; assembly: GCA_905147175.2. Classification (NCBI taxonomy): domain Eukaryota; kingdom Metazoa; phylum Arthropoda; class Insecta; order Lepidoptera; family Nymphalidae; genus Nymphalis; species Nymphalis urticae. The sequence goes on along the minus strand of LR989998.1, from coordinate 8,612,383 downwards.
GGTACTGGTATACTATTTCTAAAAAAAAACATTCTGGAGATATAACCATTTGAAACACAGAAAACAATAATACACAGCAGTGGGACATTCACGGCATTCATATTAAGTTTTATGATGTATATAGTATGTAGCTCCGGCAAAAAAATGGATAAAGTGATATACATATGAAGAGGGTGCCCGAGCAGCTCAGAAAAAATAAATATTTGCAAACTAGTCGGGAAAACATGCCACTTAACCGTTTAGAATAAAATTGCAAAAAACCTTAATTTTTGATATGTCATTTGAGTAAAATCATTAAGTTCATTTGAATAAAACTCAATTGTTTTGTACTTTTACTATTGTTTACATTTTAATACCCTAATATTGATACCAGTTTTAAATCTCAATATGTTCTATCTCAATGTCGTGACGTCTACACGACACTTAGTTTTTGTTTGATCACATAAACAATGCCTCAAAGGGGATTCGATACACTGATGACTGATGATATGTCAAGAGCAGTGATGTTTGTTCCGGAATATATGATGAATCTGTCCAACTATCGAATTGCTACACTGAAAACATTTTGTGCATAGTCTATTCAATGACATAAGGAGTAAAAACCAATAAACAACTTTGACCTTGAAATGACGTTATGTCATCATTTTCCTCGATTTAGAATATATTATGTAATTCATTATATGTTAATTAAAAAAATGTGCTTTGAATTTCAGTGAAATTTTTGCTGGAACATTGGAGGTAAAATTAAAGTGCAAATACATAAGTAATAGTGGTTTAAAGTGGTCTGCTATGTGTTTACATTAGTGGTAGAAGGATAGGGCGTAGGAATACTGATGAATATTGGCAATGGCTAATAAATCAGATACATTTTTTAGATTTTAGTAGTCCTATTTAAAGTCAAAAATATAATCGATAGATAATTAGATAAGTATATTTAAAATTAGGTAATAAAAATAGTCTACACTTATTTTATAAAAACAAAATAATCCCATGATTGACATGACTAAATAAGTCTCACACGCGTTATAATTTTTATATTCCTTATTTCTATAACAGTTTAAGTGTTATGAAAATGAAATAATGCCTTTTAATAATTTTATTAGACGAGTTATTTGTTATTCTTATTTCTATTCTTAATGTAAGTGGCCATTAAGCTAAATTATCGCATCGTCAGTACTTCCTGTGCACATTTTACATAGTTAATTTTACTCGTGGCGTTACTAGCCCACACTGCGCATTCAACTAAGCAATGGAATTAAGTGCCTCGACAGCGGACCGTTAAACAAATTTATATATCACTAAACGATAAAGTTGTACAAGAGTTACCCTAAATACGCTACAATACTAGGGTTTTTGCACAACTGCGACAAAAAAGTCTCAAGACATTAATACACTAATCATAAATAAATGTGGCGATTTTTATATTATAGATTTATTGGTCACTAGTCCAAATTTATTTTAGTATTTTCTTGCATTAATATTAATATTATAATACAAAAAAATATATTCAACACATTATCCATGAAGGTATTTTTTTAAATAAATAACCAAGTATTAATTGAAAATCATCATTTTGAATTGAGTATTACAAAAAACTCGCTCTCGCTGGCTTCAGTTACGAATAAGTACGATTTACCAATCTGTCGTTTTCAGGTTTTAAAAACGACCCGAAATTTCTGTCAAATTTTGTTCACGTAATTTAAGTTACGTTTAAAAAGGGTATTGTCAACAGCATCAAAAATTGAATGTAAGCTTTTACCAATGATTTTTTAAAATTATGATTCGTATCAAAATAAAAGTTAATTCAATTCAGTTTAGTTTAGTTTTGCTTTAACATGACATACATGTTTAGTTAAACAATTAAAATAGAACCTTTTTATATAGACCACAAGGAGCTATTTGTCTTAAGACAATCATAAGTTCTTGCAACGTTTGTGCTCGTCCTAAGCGATAACATAGTACAATGCCGCTAAATTCCGCTTCAACAGTAAGCTAGGGGCGTGGTAGGGCGGTCCCGAAATCGCTGGATTTATAACAGAAACCCGTAACAAATCTTCGGTAAGCCACCGTCGAAACAGTTCACTTTGTAGCAATTTTCAAAGGCTGTAACTTTATTAAGTTTGTATTGTAAAGAAAATCAAAATTCATTGTTTAAAGCGACTAAAACTCCTGAATTCATGCCAGAAAAGCTTTTTTGTATGCCTTACCACTCTTACAAAAGAGCAACATAATAATCATAAATGTTAAAGCACATACGTATACGAGTTCATGTCTTTGTATATGCGTGGACAATGGACGCAGTATTTACGTAGTTATTACTTTAGGAGTAATAACAATAATAAATACAACAAAATTCTATTGTTTAACAAAGAAATATTCAGTAAATTAGTTTTTTTTTTAACTAGTAAATAAATAATTTCAATTACCAGTTTATATAATGAGCGATAATTAATTTAGATTATAAGCTTTCATCATATACAGTTTATTCAAAATTATTTGATAAAAACACACACGTATGTAAAATAATATATCAACCTCTTGTTTTTTGGCCTATATCTTTATCTAAAGAAAACTATTATATAAAGATGATGGGTTTATTTGAAAGAAACATACATAAAAAAATATATCTTCTAATCTAGGTCAATGTCCTAGGTCTAGGTAACCTAACTATGCAGTTAAGTATTTTCGAATCCATTCAACAATTTTGACATCACTAACTGGCATCCTAATATCAATTTCGCATTGTAAAATTTGTATGACGCATACAGTACGTTTACAGTACTTGTATATAATATATCGAATCATTTAGGTAGATACAATTTAGAATAAAATTTACACATTGTTTACATTATAATAAATTTAACTGTAAATCACTCAAATGAAATGAATATGAAAATATTACAATTATTAGAATATCTGATAAAATAAAATATTTACCAAAATATAATCATTTAATACGCTAGCTTGAATATGATAAGTTATCACGTTTGGCTTCAGATGGTAAGGTGTTAACCGTTAGATACATTTTCATTACGCTGGGAATTATTGGATTAAGGTAAATGTGCCTGCAATTACACTAGTTGTCTCACACTCTATATTACAATACAATGCAAAACACTATCTCCACCAATTACACTAAACCGGTTCCAATAAGTCTTATCACCAGTAGCGCTTAATCTACAGCTCTAAAAATGTCACGTACATTTCGCTACGATGTAATTCTACACCGCTTAGAAACATCGGATTTCATCGAACATAATATAGATTTTTTTTCCGCCTTTTGCCGTCCACTGCTGGACGAAAGCCACCCACATAGAACGCCAACCATCCCGATCTTGGGCAGTCCGCATCCATTCCGATATTATAGTAATGATAATGATTCTGCTGTTCTTATCTCAACAAAACTTGACAGCTATTTGGCTATCCGCTTTATTCCAACATATAAGAAAGATAATGCGATACTTTTATGAACAACTTTGGGACCATATTACGTCTTCTGACCATTTTATTAATCTTCTCTCGTATTAATAATGATTACTGTATGTATTCGGTTGATTGCACCAAATTTAATTATACTTTCATTGCAATCAATACGAATGTTACTGTCTGTTTGTTTTTTTTTTTGACACGGATTGAGTCGCGAAGAAATAACAGAAGACATTTATATATAATAACTAAATTAATAATTACAATGATTTTAATTTCATTACATCTAATAATAATCATAAAGTAATCAAAGTTTAAGAAATGGTAGACAGCTGTCAGATAAAACCGTAAACTGAATCTTCTTGACCGATATCTTTCTCAAGTAGCCAACACTGGGAAAACATAATACACGCCCCACATACCCCCTACTTCATCCGGGGAAAACGCGTAAATGCATCTCTTCAGCGAGATAAAAAGGGGGAATTGAACCTAATACCTCAAGATATGCTTTTTATGATAGCTACTAGATAAACGGGGCCGATTATATATATGTCAGATACTAAAATATATGTCAGATTTTACTCGAATCAAATGCGAATATATTTATCAAACAAGATAAATATTAACAAGTAACCCTTACTTTGTCTCAAACTAATTTAAAACCACAATCGCTTGAGGCCTGATGGCAAAAACAGGACAAATCACTTTAACGTTACATTGTTTATTATTACAGACTGATAAATCATCATAAAATGTGGTCCCAATCAAAGGTTATTAAAAAGGGAACATTCTCTTTCTTCCACATCATGTTAATTGGAATAAATTGGTACTCAAATTCCACCATGCTGCTTCACATTGGGTTTGTGAATACACAACTCTCAAAATGTCTAAGTCACGAATTTTTTTTACCTTATCAAGAACTTTTGAATTATAAGCACAAGTGCACGAAACATCTATGGCTGGAACACGGATTTAAACTACTTTTAATCGTTATTCAATTGTTTTATTAACTATGTATTCTTGCCTCTAGCTAGTCAAAGTTAAGGTTGTGAATAATTTAACATATGTATATACTGTTACGGTATCACGGTAACAGCCTGTAAATGTCCCACTACTGGGCTAAGGCCTCTTCTCTATTTTTGAGGAGAAGGCTTTGGAGCTTATTCCACCACGCTGCTCCAATGCGGATTGGTGGAATACACATGTGGCAGAATTTCAGTGAAATTAGACACATGCAGGTTACCTCACGATGTTTTCCTTCACCGAAAAGCACGAGATGAATTATAATCACAAATTAAGCACATGAAAAACTTCAGTGGTGCTTGCCCGGGTTTGAACCCACGATCATCGGTTAAGATTTACGCGTTCTTACCACTGGGCCATCTCGGCTTATATACTTATATACATATGTTAAATTATATTATATATATACATATATGTACGGTTATAATATCCCTTTGTGGTTCATATCTTATGATTATTACATCAATGCATTTAAATTTAATTAGCCTCAGCGAATAGTTAACAATGTCATGACATACTATTCGGATTAATATTTATATAATAATACTAGCTACCCAAACTGACTATGCACGTTTAGTTAAGTTTTTAAACAAAGAGGTGAGTTGGCTTTATGGTTAAACACCTGAATCCTAACCGAAGAACCCCTGAAATTTTATAAGTGCTTAATTTGCATTTATAATTCAACTTGTACTTAGCTGTGAAGGTAAATATCGTGAAAAATCGTCTAGGTCAGACGATCATGTGTTCTATATGTATCCAGCAATCCACATTTAAGCAACATAGTGGAATCAGCTCCAATCCTTCGCCTCAAAAATAGAGCAAATCCCAGCAGTGGGACAATTACAGGCTGCTGCTTGTTATTTATTATGTATGCTTAACAACAAATTCATTTTATATTTATTATAGTAGTAAAATATTAACTCCAAGAGTACATTATGCACCTATGTTTGGGCACACTACGATAAAATATATTTATACGATAAAACATCATCGCAAGAAATCTGCTGCTCAAATGTATAGTCTTTCTAAATGGCATGGCTGAAATTCGGTCAGAGGGATTAATTACCATTTTTAACATGTAAGCAAATAAAATGAAAATTAATAAACAATGATGAATAATATGGTTAGCATCGTCGTTCAAATATATTAATTATATGAATACAAAAACAATTAATTTAAATTATGTTATCATAATATTAAATATTACATTCAATATTGTTATGGTCATATTCACGATAATCTACCGTCTGTATACTCTCCGTGACAAATGAAATTAGATAACTAACCAAATAATAATAAGATTTTATTACAGTACATTTTCAATATAAAACTATAGTGCAATTCTAAAGCACTAACCCGTGCATGTCGCTCACACTACGGCATAATGTATTTTACTGTTAAGAATAATTTCAGGAATTATTCAACACGCTACACCAGTCTCTGTTATCTACGTCAGAGTTTACTTATTGCGTTACAGCCTTACTTGATTTGTCACATCAATTTAGATGAAATTTCGGCGTATTAAACAAATAACTTTGATTAATATTCTATGTAATTTTACTGGTGGTAGGGCTTAGTGCAAGCTCATCTGGGTAGGTACCACACACTCATCAGATATTTTTCCGCAAAACAGCAGTACTTGGTATAGTTGTGTTCCGGTTTGAAGGGTGAGTGAGCCAGTGTAATTACAGGCACAAGGGACATAAAATCTTAGTTCCCAAGGTTGGTGGCGCATTGGCGATGTAAGCGATGGTTCACATTTCTGGCAGTGCCAATGTCTAAGAGCGTTGGTAATCACTTACCATCAGGTGGCCCATTTTCTCGTCCTCCTACCTATACTGTAAAAAAAAACATATTAATCACACGGTAAATGTTTTGCTTAACTACTGGGAATAAGAGTAACATAATGAAGCTGCTTCAATTAATATCCTATTGCATTTATTTACTTTGTGAAGTTCAAGAAAGTTAGTAAGCAATTACACCAAGACTCAACAAGTTCATTAGGTTTCTTGACATATATACGCAATATCATTAAACTGCGCAATACCTCAAGCTTTCACAATGTTGTTATTATATTAAGACAGTAGCATACATGTTCCACTGCTGAAAACAAAGTGCTCAATACAGACTCATACGCCACAAACCACATGATAAACACAAGTTAAGCCCGTGATCTTTAAGTCAACGTGCTCAATGCGCTTAGGAATTTCGGCTGATGCTTATTATAAATATTTTCACTGCCTTAGACTAGTATAGTTTTTAAAACTGCATCTCGAAGTTCTGGGCTCGAGCCCTTGGTCACGACCCAATAAAATGTTATTGGATTTTTTATTCAGAAGTACTCAGTAGCCCGAAGTTAGGAAATTGGTATTGGTAACACTCACTGGTGGTCCCTGGGAAAGCACTTAATTCTATATTCCGTTGAGAATGTCAAAAAAAAAACGAAAAGAAAAATATGACGTAACAAGAATGTTTGTCAGCTTATATTATATATACATTTAGATTGATTTCTATGAAGTTTATTAATAAAACAACAATATAATGCAAAACATTCACAAAGCGTAAGAGGATAAAACATAAAACTTTTCGGCAGTTCCCCCTTTCGACACGAAATTGAATTTCGTGCACAATTGCCTCAAAACTGTAACCGATCTCTGGAGCCTAAGGTCTCAAAAGTTTCAAAATTTAACAACTTTTGTGACATGCGACCTTATTTGTGAGAAATGAATTTAATTTATAATAATTAATGGAAAATAAATAAATATGTACAGTGATTGATCTAAAAATGAAATAAATAATAATGATGGTCATATCCACTTATGTTTTTATATTTCGCTGAATTAATTCGCTAAAAGTGCTAAATATCAACTAATAATACTCGATATTTTCTAAGAAAAGTTAAAAAATATTTATTAATATGTTTCAGGTTTTTTTTATTTTATTAAAATAATTTAATCTTTTTATTGCAATTAAAGCTTGTGTGTTCATATTAATATTATTCTTATAAGAGTTTTTTATTTATAAAATGAACTCATTATAGTGTAAAAAGTATCAAATTTACTTGAAGGTGTCGCCGAGGTTTTATTACCTGAAGAATCTAATTAACATTCTTGCGCATGACTTAGAAAATTTCATGCTCACGGTGTGAATTTTAAATATTACGTAGTTTACATAACCTAGATAAAACAAAATACATAATATTTTTAAAGCAGTATTATGACGACATATTGGATACTCCTCGAAGTACTTTTGGTATATAAATCGATAGTCACGTGTTCAAATACGAGTTTACAAAAGTATGACTGCGAACATTTTGACTTATCTAATAAATTTATAGTGATTTATGAGTGTAACTGAGAGAACCTAAGAATGAGAGCATTCTATTTTAAAACTTAAGATTTTTTTAATCAAACGTTATAACAAACAAAAAAGAATTTGAATGCTTGTAAGGAGTTAAGGAGGATTATACATCAACTCTCATTATGAAATATTTCATTCATTCACTATTAACTCTATTACATCTTTTTATCTGCAAGAGATGGTTGGATCGTTGGTAATTTTAAGCACCTACGTAATGCCTTCATTCGTGTAACGAAAACCTGTTGAGTTATTTGTAATACTGAAGCTTATATAAAGCGTATCGAAAGCCACATTTTTTTTCATTAGATAAATCACAGAATACTTCAATAGCATCCTACAATTTTCTTTACACATCACATATATCGAAGCAGCGCCGTTCCCGCGTCAGCCATAGAACGATTCAGTTGAGAATGACCTTCAACACTATATACAAATATGCGTTACTAAAAAAAATTGCTAACACAAAATTGTTCAAGAAGAAAAAACGTTCCAAGCATAATAATGCACATAACATTTAAGAAACGTCGTCGAAGCTATATAAGGGCGGGAGTTGTAAAAGTTGACTAAAACTAGTTCATATGGCCAAAGTTAGCGACACTTTACCGAATGTGGCGATTTCCACAGGCGGAGGAAACAACAACAAGTTTTGACTTATCACCGGATGCCGGCTTTCGTAAACATGCTACTACATGTTTTTTACCGGCCCCACTAGAGCGACAAATTAGGAAACCAGTTCGAAATGCGTAAAAAAATATTATCGTATTTTGTTGGTGTTGTTTAACGACGTACGTTTCCCTTCATACAGACACTTGCAAGAAATAAGAGAGAATATGACTAGACATGGCTAATTGTAAGCAAAAATACTGTGCATAACGCAAAATGAATAGGATAAGGGTAGTGGATAGACGGGTAACGGGATTTCATATCATGTGATTGTATTAATGAATCTTATTCTAGAATAAATATGTATAATATGTGATGAGTAGATCGTGTTACTTAGTGACAGTGCTTTGTGCTACCCATATGAGCTCGCACAAAGCCTTGCCAACATATAATAATTAATTCATAAAGACATTTTAATGCTGTTTTAACATAAACTAAAACAAATAAAAAATATTACTTTACTCTAAAGGTTAAGCCAAACGACAAAATCTATATATTTTTTTAGTTCTTTGTTCGAGCCAACGCCTACATTTTACGTACGTCACTCTACGCTACACTTACTACATTAAGTAAATTTATTCAGTATGCAAAGATCAACCACGTGTTGTATACATCAATATTTGTTATACTATTATTACTATCTTGATGATCTGTCTATATGCATTTTTTTCATTAAACAAATATTTTTGTCATGCTTTGTAGGCGCTTTATATTTTAAGAGGATGAATCGACATCGTATCGACATACGATTTGAAACAAAAGTAAATGATTAAAATGCAGTCAAATTACTTTAGTTTTTGCCTAATTTTTAAGTCCACAGTTTTAAAGTAGAAAAATGTTTTGAAAGTTGCAATATGCACTCAAAAATTTGAGGCATATTTATTCAAAGAAAAACAGCGAATCCTCTTAACATACGATGACCCTTTATATAGCAGTAGGGTATTTAGGACACTTTATCGTGTTTCTTTTGTTGAATCAAATTATACCGTAAAAAATCTACTTAAAAACTACCGTAACCGTAACAGCCTATGAATGTCCCACTGCTGGGCTAAAGGCCTCCTCTCCTCTTTTGAGGAGAAGGTTTGGAGCTTATTCCACCACGCTGCTGCAATGCGGGTTGGTGGAATACACATGTGGCAGAATTTCAGTGAAATTAGACACATGCAGGTTTCCTCACGATTGTTTCTTTCACCGTAAAGCACGAGATGAATTATAATCACAAATTAAGCACATGAAAATTCAGTGGTGCTTGCCCGGGTTTGAACCCACGATCGGTTAAGATTCACGCGGTCTTACCACTGGGCCATCTCGGCTTTAAAATAAACTACCAATCCAACTATTTTTATTCGCTTACCCCCAATGGAGTAAAAGGAATACAAATAGGAACATATAATTTTATACATACAAGTTAACCCTCATAAAGTAGGGCGTTGCCAAGCAGCTAATGAATAGACTTTATCATTATTTCTCGGGAAGAATAAAACGAAACCTTGGTACGAGTTAATTAATTTAAACTGTAGGTGTATGGAGTACAGTTGCTACTTCATTACGTTATGTTAGACGAAGTTGTAATTTATAGTAGGTAATGTTTCACTTCCAATAGAAAGCTAAAATAAATTTTATATTGCTTTTCAGACTCAAATAATTTAATCTTTGTCAATTTCACTTTAGTAAGTTCTGTAGGAACAACTGAAAGCCATTAACTAAAAAAATATGATTAGAACTAAACTAACATGTGATTCAAAATCGTATCGTCACTTTCCTAATCTTTAGTAGATATAATTATAATATATTTTCCATAATAATGTATCAATTTGTTAACGAAACAAGTAAATAAGATAAAGTATATTGGAGTGAGATTTAAACCAGTAAATTATATACCCAATCGTATAATTAAGATTTTACCAACCCATCTTGTTTACATAATGTCTATCTTTCATTAATACGATGGGTGTATCTTACATATATTTTTTTAAAATGAAATATATTATACTTATACACCTACCCATTTTTTTAATTATCAACCAATCAATCGATCCTTTCATCCCTCTTCTAAAAGTCTATTCTTCAACTAATTGCTTTCTACCAATATATCTAATATATCTAATAAATCAATAGGTATCGTATACCTGAATAATAAGTGTCAACAACATGACAAAGTTTATAACATATAACTATTTTTAGCGCAATGATTGAAATTGAAAAAAATAACTATTTTATAGAGTTGTTATTTGAATATCGAACGAATAAATTAATTCAAACCGTATTACACTTATTATAGATTTTTTTGTGATGTGGAGCCAACTTATTAATTATATTTTTTATATAAGTTTTCGTCCACCTTAGCTTGCGTGTTAGGGGTGAGCAGGTTTTAAGTATATAAAAAGAAAAATTTGTCTTTTCTCGGGGTTCAAGCTTGCTTCATACCAAATTTTAGCAAAATTATTTCACTGGCTTAGAACGGCATAGCGTAAAAGACAGACTGTTATATTCGCATTTATTATATTAATATAAATTTAAAATAAACAAAGCGCTGACAAGACTTGAAATATAAATTTTATTCTTGCACGTCGAGTATTTACACAGTTTAATACAGTAATTATTCTTACAAACCAGTTTTTCTATAACGTAAAGCTTTTACTGCAAACCGTTTGCGATATTATAGTGAAGTTATTGTAACGGAAATCTGGAGAGCCATTAGCTAAAATAAATAACAGCAGTTCATCTTATTTCTTTCATACTTAAAATTATAACCCGTCTTGTACATCCAGATAAAAGATTTTCAATATAAATCACTCTTTGTAAATTTCGTTACAAAAGACAAAATCTTAAGGTTATAATTTAGCGGAATAAGGCAATTGTAACGATTAAAGTAATACAAATGATCGCCATTGAAACAGCCATCAAAGTAAGTTTAACCCGAGGAGCGGACGTCATTACGAATTTTAATTAAAACATTTTTAACCCAACTTAAGGGTTGAGTTTCAAAGAATTTGAAGTTCTCTTTTTTAGCTTATTAATGTTCTTAAGAAAACAGTAACAAACCAAAATTTGACCCACAGCTGGACTAATCATAAGTGCTTAAGCTAACGCGGTGGTCCACTGTGGAATAGTAGATATAATTCATGCGTTCAGAATTTCTCCCGACGTATTCAGGTCTCCCTGCGATGATTTCCTTCGGAACCAATTACTACATGAATGATAAACACAGATTAAGTAGTTGAAAGCTCAATTGCTCTTGTTTGATTGAACACGTAGCCTGCGATAATGATTGTCTCTTTCTGTCACTACGCCTTCTTGGCTTCTAAGAAAAACTCAAGTCAAGTCATCATCAATACTTGGTATTCTTGTGTTCCATTATAAAGCCAGTGAAACTACAGCCTCCAGGGACATACCATCTTAGTACCCAAAATTGGTGTATTGACGATTCTTTATATAGTTAATATTTATGACGGTATCGATGTATATTTGCAGGTCATACTCAAGTAATCTTCAGGTTCATTTTCAATTAGTCTCTCTATTTTTAACAAAAAAAATCGTTAAAATTATTACGTACGTACACATGAAAAATAAACTACGGCTTAATATAAATAAACTTATTATTGAATGTGTATAAAAATAAAATCTCAATAACAGTCTTAGCTTAGAATAATTTATTAATTAGTCATTGTTTATTACTGTTCGGTAAAAGTTCAAGTTTTTCTCTGAATAAAAGTAATATTATTTCTTTACTTTGTTTCTTTTTCCGACTATTATTCTCATTCCTGTAAAACTTATGTTATTCTAGTTAAAGGAAAAATTTCGTTAAAAAAATAGTTATACCAGTACTTCCATAATGGGAACTGAATTTAAAACATGAAGTGGCTTCCAAATTAGCTCGGAAATAGTTGGCAAAAACATGTTAGTAGCTTGTTTACGAGAGAAGACCATCCGGCGATAAATCAAAACTTTTTGTTCAGTTGAGATTCACAAATAATGTGATTTATTTCCGTACAGACCTAAACTTTTTCGTACGTTAGGTGACTTTTATTAAAAAACATGATTTTGATCAGCTACGAGATATTAAAGTCTATATTGAACGACCATTAGTAATTCATAAGCTTAAGCTACATCATAAAAAAATCAAAGACGTTCATAAAAAACATGATTAATTGATAACGTTGGAATTGGTGAAGTTTATTTTATTAGTATAAGATAACACTCGAAGCTATAAAAAGTGTAGTATATTAAATCATGTTCGGCCTTACTTATAAATGTTGCTTGTTTAGTTAAACACTGATTACTCTCTTTCTGTCATTATTGATTTCAATTGAAAGAAGACACAACATTGATAAACTAATCACCCGATAAACGTTTATAAGTGTGCCGGTAGACTCTAAAACTAAATTATTAAAAATATAATTTTATAGTTATTTCCAAGGATATAATATGTTTACTTATATCATTATATAGAGTATAAGCCAACCGTAAAATAGAAATGAGACAATAAGATAAGGACTCGTATTTCCCAATTTATTGTACGTTTTTTAAGTAGATAAATTTTGTTACGCCAAAACTACTTATATATTTTATATATTAGTAACACATAAATGTGATGATTCACCGCATGATTATTGATTATAATTTTAGGACGGATATAGTATTTTTATGTTTTTGTGGATATTGGAAAATTAACTGATTTGTGTGTATTTTTTTTAGAACTTCAAAATGTTTACAGAAAAGTCCAAGATATTATATATCATTTACCTTTAAAATAATTTTATAAAAGATAAGCGAAGAAACGGAAACGGTTTCGTGCGAAGTCGAAACGAATAAAATGAAACTAAACAAAGCAACATTATTTTGCTCAACAATAAATAACCTTAAATTTCATTTAAGTAATAACTTGCAAAGTCCTCTTAAGAATCCTCTTTTTAAAAGTGAAAACTAAAACTTATTTTACCTTTATAAATAATTTAGTTTAATATTATCACTATATTCTTTACTGACTATATTTTTGACTACCTCGTTGGTCTAGTGACTCGATGTAAGGCCGCTGACCCGGAGGGTTCAAATCCCCGGTCTGGCCAATAAAAAGTTATTGGGTGTTTCTGTCAAAAAAATCTCAGTAGCAGCCCGGAGTATGGAAGTTAGAAGTGTGTACAATCCCGTGCCTTGAAAGCTCGTAAAGCCGTTGTTCCTGTGGCTGAATGCTTTCCGGTCGTGTCCGATTGCCGTCCCATCGGATTATAAGAGTTAGGGAATAGTGAGTGCACTTGTGAGCACACACACTTGTGCACTTTAATATCTCCTGCGTAATTGGCTAATCTCTCTTGAGATTTGCCGCCATGGCCGAAATCGGTCTGGAGGATATTATTATTGTTATATTTTATATATTAGTAGTAAATGTTTTTAAGATTACTTTTTAATTGATAATACTAAGCTATACATATATATATAGATATAATGGCTTGTCCAAAGAAAAGAAAATCGGTTGACAAACAGAGGAGAATAGTGTACTCAATTGTTGTCTTTGCTATTTATGTATATAAATTATATTACTGAAAATAATATTAAAGACATTCAACATCAAGTTGTATAATGACAGCAATAAATCCATTAAAGTTTCAAACAAATGAACGTACAAACAGTCGTCATTCACAGTGCACCGCAAACAACTGTCACTCGACAGTGCGTGCAGCGTAAATAATACAATAACTGTTTTATATGTTTATTTTGTTCCTGGTCTGTGCGATTTTATAAAGTTTTCAAATAATCGTATACTATAGATCTCAATTTATCACGTTTTGCTGATATAGTTTATTGTCCTATGTTTAATTACTAGCTGATTTCGGACTGGTTCGTGTAAGTTAAAATTTTATGACAAACAATAAAATTTATATTAAAAACAGTACGTTACTTTCCATGACTCAACTAGCTTGAAAGCGATCGAAGTACTACTAACCAAACACAAAATAATATCTATTTTACACTTAATTACTTTAAAATTTATCAAGAACTAAAAAATGGGATAATGGTTTTATTTCAAACTAAATAATTCTCAATGATTTTTATACGAACATCTTGTTTGTACGTAACATGTGTAACTTTACAACACTTTTTAACTATCTCGACACGTGCTCACAACAAAGTTGAACTTTGATTCTCTTTACCTCGTTCCGCGTTCGACTCGCAAAGCAATAATTAACGTTTGCCTTCTAAGAAACAACTGAATAACGCAAATATTGTAACTGAATGATGAATATAAATTGCAATTATTTATTGGTTACCATAATACTTATATAATCTATAATTGTCAACTAAAAATAAAATATAAATTTTCTTTGAAATAGCGCAACGTCGTTATCAATAACGATCGTATAAATTGAAAGACTTATTATACCTTTCTGGTGTGTCCAATACCGCTCCTTAATAAGACGGGAAACCCTTAATAAAAAAGGCACTATTCAATAATCCAAGCTATGAAATCATATATTAAGAATGTAGTAAAATTAATTTGGCTTCTACGGACACTAGACTAAGTTCAATAAGTTAATTTATGCTTAAATATCATAACAAATTGAATGGAACCATACTTTTAACACTCATATCAGTTAAATATCTCCAATGTACTAAGCTTTGTACATTTATTATTATGAATATAAGATTATTAAGTCAATGGCATAGTTAAAACATGTATTTTTTGATAAAATTAATTTATTGACAATGTAAGCAATGCCAAAATAGCCGAGATGGCCCATTGGTAAGAACGCGTGAAACTTAACCGATGATCGTGGGTTCAAACACGGGCAAGCACCACTGCATTTTCATGTGCTTAATTGGTGAATATAAATCATCTAGTTCTATACGGTGAAGGAAAACATCGTGAGGAAACGTGCATGTGTCCAATTTCACTGAAATTCTGCCACATGTGTATTCCACCAAACCGCATTGGAGCAGCGTGGTGGAATAAGCTCCAGACCTTCTCCTCAAAAAGGGAGAGGAGGCTTTAGCCCAGCACAGTGGGACATTTACAGGCTGTTACTGTTACTGTACTGTAAGCAATGGTTTCTCTCTCTTGTACCAAATTTATGATCAGACGTGCCTTCATGACGTCAATTAAACTATAATATAATATTATTGAACTAATTGCCTATTCGATGTCCGTTTCAGTGACTGCTTTGGTATTGATATCCAATGAGATTAATAAGATTAATAATAATCACACGAAGCATGTTCATAACAACGTGTCATCAATATTACTTGCATCTTCACACGCAATGAATTAACTTTGTGTGCATTCATATAAAAATAGAACATCACCCTGTAGTGTTGTGTGAAATAATACCGTACATTTTGTATACTTTTTTGTTAAAATATTCATCGTATTACCTGTCTCTTTCATTATTATAATATTTTTTAGGTTTGCCTGATTCTCTCACTGACATGAAATAATTATGATAATGTTCATTTGTTCTGAATAGAGAATTATAATCTGTGAAGGAGATATATAAACGCAATTTTGTGCGTAAAAATTCAAGACAAAATCACAAACGGAAATATTATGGGAAGGATCAACGGTTATTTTTGTGATTTCTGTGACACGGCCTAGTAACATTTCTGCCACATGGCTAATGACATATATATTGATAATAACTTTTGATTGATCTGAATCAGGATTCGATCCTAGAATCTAATGATCTGCACCCAAACAGGCTAAATACGAATTTAGTTTTAGTTTTATAATAATTATATGGACTTATATGTTTTATTTCATTATATAGAAATTAAACAGTTTCATATTTTTTGGATAGACATTCCTTTTACGTCTTATGTTAAGATAAATAAGACAAATAGCTAACAAGAGGCATGCCTCTTGTTAGCTATTTGATCTTCATATATATACAATCATTTTACTGTTTGAATTGCTAGTAATTTTTTGAGCAAATAACGATACGGCTTATATGAAACGTACGTACATGTAACAATGATAAGACGTCATGGAAATATTAAATTTATAAACAACATTACTAGATGACGACTTCGTTTTTGTGTTAGTTTTTGTAACTAAATTTGCATTAAAACTTCACAAGAAAAGATAAATACTTTGAAAGTGTGTAAAAAATAATTGCACCTTTACATTAAAAAACTAAAGTATTATTACTAAGCAAAGATCGTTTTTTTTTTATAATTGCACGTGTATAAAGTCGCAAGTTAATTTTAAAAAGTTTGAGTATGTTATAAACTTTAATGATTATCATATTCACAGAAATGTCGTTCATATCTTTCATGTCATCACGACTCAGTGAATGTGATACGAAAGTCAAAATATCACAAACAATTACAACTCAATGAACATAAGCGCACAAGGCATTTTCCATCATAATTAATGGTGCCTTCACATTGTGCGAATGACAGTGTTGAATGAGTGAACGGCGACAGTTTTGGTGTCGATTTAACAGAAGAACGAATTAATGAACAACGAATAATACACAGACAATTTAAATTGAATGAAAAAATGAATTTGATTTTACATGGAACTATGACAAAGATATCATGTTTATTTTTTTGATATATATAAAATCATCTCACATTATTATTATTATTTTTTGTTAGTTATTACTTTTTATATGTGTCAAAAATAATATACAAATAAAATATCACAAAAAATTAAACGAATCACTTCTTCCCCATACTCAAGTAGAAATATTCGAAATAAAACGTAAATTTTTACTAGATGGGCTTTGTGCAAGCCTGGGTCTGCGTCTGGGTTATAGTTATTCTCTCATCAGATATTCTACCACTAAACAGCAATACTTAATATTGTTGCCTTCCGGTTTGAAGGGTATGTGAGCCAAATGTTGATGACGCATTGGCAATTTAAGGAATGGTTAATAGTTCTTACATTGCCAATGCTTATGGGCGGTAGGGATCACTTAAATTCAAGTGGCCAGTTTACCCGACCGCACAATTGATCATTGAATTGACAAGGAGTATCGGGAAGTAAGAAAGTAAAATGTTTTTGATAGTTTAGAGGACGTTTTACAAAATATAAATAGGAAAAGAAATAAAGAAGACATACAATGTCAACTCCGTGAAGCCGTAAGAAATCATTTGCGTTCGGTTCAAATTTATAAATATAATTACTTACAAAGCCTGAATACAGCCCGTCTTATTGCCTCTGCTGGTGACAGGAGGGCTAGTTTATTTTTCGCCCAGAGAATCGGAATTGCGATTCAAAGGGGAATCGCTGCTTGCATTCTTGCCACCATTCCACGCGGTCACGATTTGCACAATAACTATTTTTATTTTTTCTTTGTATTAATTTAAGGCTTTAATGTAAATAATTATGTAATAAATTTTGTTAAAGTGATTACACATGAGTTTACAGTTTCATAAGATACATGATTTTTTACCCCTTCAATGCTTTGAATTGGCATTCTTAGTAAGCAAATAAGTCATAACTTAATGATTTCAAGATATTTCAGTGAGATTTCTTTTTTACTAAATCTGAGTTGCTGGACAAATATTATTGGAAGATAAGTATTGTTACTTTAAATTCACTACCGACAATAATTGCCCTCTCTATTATGCTACAGCGGTTAAATTCTTCCCTTCTAGCCCAGGAGTTCTTGCCTAGCCGAAGCTCTTTTGAATGTTGTGAGGTACTGATATACTGGTTGCTACTTACAAAACCATTTTTATTGTAAACAATCGTAAAACATAAAAAAACGATTACTTAAAGAAAAATGTTCAAATAAAATAGTTTTATATTAAAGTGTCGATGACACACGACGTCTTTTGAATAATATATGTTATTGTGTTAATTTGACAATGTTACCATTACTATAATACATGACACAATGTTTATCTAATTAGGGATTTGATTAGTATGTCAAAACATTGAAAACAAGGTGTATACGACAAATTGTAACATTTTCGCGTTAATTAGTGGATCAGGTTGCTTTAACACTACGTGTTCTGATAACTGATGTTCAATTCAGTATTTGATGCAAAATGTAATTTTGCTAAATAAGAGTCAAGGTCAGTGACCATTGCTCTAAGTAAATAAGCGACCGAAGATACCGTACCGATACCTTTAGTTTTAAACATCATAAGCTTAATGTGCTATAGCATAAATAATATATATGTTCTTAATATGATCCGACATTTCAATTTAATAATATAATAAATACAGCTTTTACAAAGCCATTTCATCTTTAATTAAATTTAAGTGCACCAGTACTCGTATCGAGTAAGTATAAAAAGGAAATATTGTCATAATTCCGAGTTAACGGTTAAATGTAGTTCCTGACTCAATAAGAAAATATACTTCATAGCGAAAACCAATCTTGTAAACTTTTTATAACCCATAGCAGTTTCGTATGCCCATTAGTGGTGAGCGGTTTAGACGTTCATTTTTCTAAACCTTCTTAAATCTTACTGTGAGTGAAAAGGATAGCATTATTCCATTTAAAAATAATCTTATTCTCAAAATAATATTAAGAAGTAAATATTTAGGCACTGATCCGTTAAAGCTAGGATATTCACGAAATTGTGTTTGAAGAACGGAAATTAAAACGGAGTGAGCGGAGTCAAAGGGTGCTGATATGAACCCTCATGTTGGAAGTTTATTTAAAGTTCGTATTTAACATTATTAAATAGAAAATAAGCTTCCTTCAATTTATGCAATCGATATTTGAATTTAACATTACTAACAATATCAAAATTTGATCAAGCATACATTATTTAAAAAAGTCAAATTAAAAATAAAATCTTCATGCAACTCGAGGGCAAATTCCATTCCACTCAGACTCAATTGTCTTCCACGAGACAAAGGTGTCAATGTTACATGGTAGCGCTCCAGTTTGTGAGCCAAGGTGAAGTGTTTTCACTTCTCGTGTCTCTTTTATACGACATTGACATTTGTTTACACTATGAAAGGAATTCAAATTCCACGTTGTCTTCCAATTATTCAATACAATACATTGTGTACACCCGAAAACTTATTTAAATTGTGATAAGTTATAAAATACATTGAAACTACTAATATCTAAATAGTATGTAGCCCACACATAATTTTCAAGAACAGTAATAATAGTTTAACTATTTTTTTACCCAACTTGTGGTTTGAACCAAAGGATCCAAGATAAAGCATTAAAAGCAGGCCAGTAGATCAACGAAGTAGTAAAGTCAGTTCCTTATATAACAAGTCACAAGGCAAACAATGTCTCAGAGTTAGATTATAACTTTGCCGTCTAGGTAATGTTATATGCAATAATAGGCTATCTAAGTTAGTATTCTCATACTGTTCCTTGTCAAGATTGTCTTTCAAATAACTTTCCAGGTATTTTACTGAAGATCCTATTACGCACAAATAATGGAAATCTCTACAGACTACAGACTTTCATATATGAAATGGGAAGACAGATTATAAATTGTTTATATAAAAAAAACATGCTAGTATATCCATGAAATGTTTTATAACGATTGATCATTGCTTAATTATACTGTAGTGTTTTATTAGTTTTGATAATACGTACAATTTACTATTAATAATAATAGTCTACAGGCGATTTATTATACTGTATTAGTAAATATATGTCTTTATTTACCCACTGTTGGAGACACGAAAATTTTAATGTAAAATATTGTATCTCTTACTAATTATGTTATAAAAGCATATCATATATTTTAAATAAAGACTTAAATCTATGTTAAATAATGTTCATTATCTAATAAAGATTATAATTTTAAGCAACTATTCAAATTCTATCTATTTTTGTCATTCCTATTTCATAGATAAAAAAGATGTTTGAAAGAAAAGATTCGAAAAAACTAGACATGTACAAAATTTTGCTTATAAATGCTCACAATATGCTATACGCTTGGTACAATAAAATATTTATGTTTAAAATAAGAAACATCTCAAGATTGTACTTTAATTGTACTCACGCGGTGCAGAACTTGAAAACCTAGACTAAAATAAAATCTGACACAGAATTTAACTTAATTCTACAAGAATATATTTTGCCAAACTACAATAAAACTAAACAATATTTTATTCAAAAACACGAATACCGAACGAGATGAAATAAAATCTATGCATCTATCTTGTATCATCGTAGCCTTTGAGGGAAGACGAGATCTACCTCCCGCTGCGCCAAATCAAATCTCGTGAATATCAAGTTGAAAATAGAATATCCCAAGCAATAATGTAACCTATCACAACTGTATAAATTTTGATTTCGTATGCAGTGATATTTGTGGTCAATGAAATAGATGTATTTTTCATTCGTTCTGCCTTATCAGATCACATACGTAACTTCAAAGAATACATGCTTTTGACAGCGAAAACTTTGACGAAGTCAACCGTGTACTTGCCTTCAGCTGCAATTGTTTGTCAAAGGTATTAATAACATCTTCTTCTATTTTATTTAGAGTAAATTGTTTTATTTTAATTCACTTAAAACATGATAATGTACTTTAAATTAGTTTTGATTTAATTAGAAAATACTTTTATTTCCCAATAGTGTCAACACAATGGCTATGTAAGGAGTGGTATTTCTTACATCGCCAATGTCTATGTAGTGACCACTTACCATCAGGTTGCCCATTTGCCCGTCCGCCTACTTTTAACATAGAAACATAGTCAGTTATCAAACTAGATACTACTTATAGAAAAACTAAATATTAAGTATCGAAAATAACAAAATGTATATTAACTAACAACATCTGTCATAGTCTAATAAATATTTTTCTATTAAAAAACTCATATTGATTTATAGCGCGCTGATTAAGAATATTAATAAAACGCATAACCGCATAATTGCTCAGAAATTATATGAATACAATTAAATATCGTCAATAATTTCTATAGTAACTAATCCGATTTTAATTAATCACATTGCCGCCTGATTTCGACTCATCCGCTTTATGACAATGGGTCCGCAGTCCTCGGAACATCGAGCATTTGCACAAGTACATAGCATACATGAAACCGAATTAGTTAACAATAGAATGAATCCTTGTGGTTATTTAGTAATACCTATTTAATTTTCGTCAAAGACTTGAGGTTATGTTAATGGAACATTCGACTCGATCAATCTTATGTATATCTTTCTTTTTATCTAATAACCTTAAATACCTTGTACGTCATTTACAAAACCAAATATACTGTATATTTTGGTTATATAAATAAGTAGGCTTTTTATTTATATCTATAAAATTCCGTTGAATCATCATCTTTTAGATTCGAAAATAAAAATATAATCCGTCCGTAACAGCCTGTGAATGTCCCACTGCTGGGCTAAAGGCCTTCTCTCCCTTTTTGAGGAGAAGGTTAGGAGCTTATTCCACCACGCTGCTCCATTGCGGGTTGGTGGAATACACATGTGGCAGAATTTCAGTGAAATTAGACACATGCAGGTTTCCTCACGATGTTTTCCTTCACCGTAAAACACGAGATGAATTATTATCCCAAATTAAGCACATGAAAATTCAGTGGTGCTTGCCCGGGTTTGAACCCACGATCATCGGCTAAGATTCACGCGTTCTAACCACTGGGCCATCTCGGCTTTATAATATAATAATAAGATTTTTCCAAGAAGATATTCAGTAATTATTTTTTCTTTCTAATTATTTTGTAAAAATTAGTGCGCGTAAAAGATGGTTAACATTTCTTACAATGCCAATGTCTATGGGCATGGGTGACCACTTACCATTAGGTGGCCCATTTACTCGTCCGTCTGTTTATTCTATAAAAAAAGAACATCAACTTCGCGTTTTTTAATTATATTTTTATTCTTGTATTGCGTTTAAAAGTAAAAACAAAGTAACAGCATGACATTTTTGCATGATTTTAAATATGAGACTTAAATATAATTAATAGGCAATATTATTTTATTAATGTATTTTATTTATTATTTTCTTCAAACAATTACAATACAAAGGTTTTAATTCAATAGAAATTTAAATAGTTTACACACAAAACACTCAAAAAATTTTAATATTAAAAGCTTAAATAGAATTTGATGAGATAAGTTTTTTAATAAATCTTTTGGATCGAGTGCATTGACGTCACTGATATGAAATACCCTTAACTTTGAGTATGCCTTTGAAAATATAATTTAGTACCAGAGTCGCATTTAGATGCGTTCTAACTAAATTGCATGACCCCAGTACCGAAAATATGTTTTCATAATAAAATTTATATTTGTATACTTTTTATTTTATTTCTATAGATTTGTAAATTTAATGACACAATGGTAATTTTTTCTATAATAATGCGATATAATATAACATCGGCTTATGACTTCGTTTACATTTATTTATATGAAATTCGATTGCTTTTCTCATCAATTAAAAAATCTTTTGTTAAATGATATATTGTAACTAAGATCTATTATTTAACACAAGACAAAATAGAATATCAAGAAGCATGGATTCAGTATTAGGTAAACGATTTTCAGGCAGGATATATATAAATTCAATTATATTAACCACTTGGCTTGTATGAGCTGAGATGTGTGTGTAATGAAAGTTGAATAATACAATATTGAATATTACTCAATAGCCAAGTGTTTAGAGCATGTCAATTTTAACCTAAGGCTGGTTCAGACCCAGAAAATGCGAATAACTAAGTAAGTAAATTTGTACGTTAATTATGGTTTTTAGAATATAATATTGTTTTCATCATAACTAATATGAACCACACTATTAATCATTGCGTATTATATTTCAAATAGTAATTGAAGTTACATATAAGCTTTATTTTAATTTAAATAACGTTACTAATAAACGCTTAATTTGTAAATATTGTTCCTGTGCTTATCATCTAAGATATATCATATACGGATGAAACCGCGCCATCACTGCTATGCTAATAAGCCAGCTTAGAAAAGCAATCTCTAGAACACAGTAACACCATCATTAACACTGGAAAATAATCCTTATCACAATATAAAGGGTTGTAGTTATCATGAATCAAGTGGTACAAAGCTCTGAGCTGTCGGGTCGCTTATTACTACTGCAGGATCAAACGGGGCGCAACTGACAAAGGGTATTGTTATCTAGAATTATGTTGGTGGCGAGTTAATAAAATATTCTGTGACCTATGAGAGATTGATTAAGGATTGGCACAATTATGCAATAATTTATTTACTAGCCGATATAGCTCAGTGTAATGAACTGTATTTACTTGTGCTTAATAGTTTGTGTCTATAATTTTAGTGAAGACGTTTAGGAAAGCTACATAACTCGGATGGAAATCTGACACATGCGTATCCATATCAGATTTTAGTAGCGTGATAGAACAAGCTCAAAGAGAGAAGGCCTTAATCCTGTAGTGGAACACTTAGGCTATTACTTGAGTTTTAATTTACACGCCTTATATATTCTATTTCCAACCATACACATCATTTATAAGAAAACATGTTCACTTTTATTATTTTCTATTCAGCTCTGACTTTACTTCGTATATAATATTATGGATTATAGAATATTCTATGCGGCATATTTTGCGCACTTACTTGCATACTGAATAAATATACAGACAGGCAAATGCAAACTAATATGTTATATCCTTTATGCCTATAGTTAAATTCAAGTGAGTGAACCATTCACCCTTAAAATCGGAGCACAACAGTGCTAAGTATTACTGTTTGGCGGTAGAATATCTGATGAGTGTTTGGTGCCTACCCAGACGAGCTTGCACAAACCCCCTACGTCTCTACTATATAAGTAAAAATGTGTAAACGTGATTTTTATAATAATAAATAGTTACATTAAATATAGTTTTTTTTAAATATTTTTTACTTTACACAAATAATATATTAATAAACAAGACATCACATCTATGAGAAGACTCCTTTATTCGCGATTAGCTCATATACTTAATTAATACTGAGCTCCGGAAACAAGAGCTCTTCATGATAATAGTCATGAAGCCTGCATTCATGTTCTTCGTTCGTGAGATTAAACGGAACATTATTTCAGACTACATCACAACATCTGAAAGGTCTCGGTATTGTAAAACCAATTGTTAAAACAAAAAGACAAGACAGTAAAGGTATAGGTAGTAAGTTATTTATTGTTTTTCGATATTATTTAGCATTTTCATATGGTATTAGGAGTAGTTTATGCATAGCTGTGTCTAATATTGATCGCAAGAATATATTCTTTGTGACTTTTTGTCATTACTAATAGTAAGATAGACGTCCAAATGGATTGGTTGATGTTATGTGGTCACACCATTGTCATGCTTTGTTAACCATATTATGTACTAAAAATATTAATTAAACTGTCTCCTTCTAATTTCAAACCGAAACACTACGAATTATTCATGGTTACATGTAGACTATAATATAATATAGTTGATGTATACAATGAGAAGAAAAAGTAAATGATGAAGTTGGCCCAGATTTTTTTATTTTATAAACATGAGCCCGAATTGTTCCGAACATAATTCATAAAAGCACGCCTCCCATGACTCATAAATAACTGCAGCTTCGATAGAATATCGAAGAGACGTGACCACACTACGTACTTGAAGAATATGAGCCCTATACGAGATAAAAGTTTTAGATACCCTCGAAACTTATGATATAAAATTGCTGCGAAATATTGAAAGAAAATGCCATTACGTCATCTCATATAGAAGTATACAGCATTTCTTGATTCTATGACGCGAATAGTCACAAATATTTTACAATTATTCATTGAGTAAGCGTGATAAATGTATTTTATTTTATATAATATAGACGAAAGATTATATTTACCGGTACTTGGAAATCGTACAGGTTCGTCCGAGTACCTTGATGATGAGTTGCCATGTTCCAGTTAGAATGTTGATAAAACTAGTGTAACCAAATTGGTGACTGACTTGATGGCTTTGTGCAAGCCCGTCTGAGTACCATCACATATTCTAACATCAAATAGTATTAATATTAATATCAAATTATTAATATCAAACATGGTACTGTTGTGCAAAAGTTTGAGAGGTGAGTGAACAGTGTAACTACGGGCACAAAAGATATAACATCTTAGTCCTCAAAGGTTTTGACGCATTGGCGATGTAAGGGATGGTTAAATTTCTTGCAGTTTTAATAACTGTGTGCGATACCATTACCAAATACCATTTACTATTAGATAAGAGATTTGCTCGTCTACTACCCTTAATTTAATTATTATACTTATATTATACTTGAATTTTCACCGAAAAACTAGCCAGAAATAATTTAAGCTATCATTTTGACGAAGTTCATCAAAACCCTTTACATTATACTGTAACACTGCTAGACAACTGTTAGATAGACAATAAGATTTTATTTTATTTGGGCCATAAAAACAGTTAATTTTATATAACAATATTTATAGTTCAATTTATTGATCAAAACTTCAAAACCAATTGAATCTGCCAAGAATCTTTGAGTTGCTATCAAATCAGATGTGGTTGCATATAGGCATGTCATTTTACCCCATCCGGTTATAAATCATCCACAGAGCCATTTATCATGCGCGGTCTGAACGGACCTTATGACGTAAAGCTTAGTATAGACTAAAAAAATATATTCAAATTCGTGCATCACCAGCTTCACCAGCCTTATTCTGTATTCCTATACAAACAACAACAGTGAAAACATTTTAAGATATTGAAACGGTGACACGTATGAGATTTTAAGCAGAAATAAAGTTATTATAAGTTAAAATAAAAAACGATTGATAATCATTTATTTTGACGGCAACAACTTAGAAAAAATAAATTATAATTTATTACATATGAGTGATATCATTTTAAGTCAAAAGCCATTTTCTTATAGACGAATAATTTTTACCACTATAACAAAGAACAATTTTAATGTTCTGTTGCAATTATAGATAAACAATAAAAGTTTATTTATGGGCAAAATAAAAATATTCTTTATAGTACACAATAAAGAAATAAATGTTACAATATAAATAACATAAAACTAACAAAGATTAGTAAACTACTTAGCGACGTAAGTATTATGTTATGTAAGCCCGTAATGCTGAACAAAGGCCTTTATCTTAAAGAGTAATTAGTCTTATTTAATCATTTTAATATACTCTCAGAAACGTATCAGAGACAAAGATATCCTATAGACAAGATATATTGATTTTTTTACCGGAACTACATATAATAGGACTATATATAAGATATGAGTAAATCAAAAAAATATTAAGTGAATTGTTAGAAGTGAATGATACATCTGTGCTTGACTGCGCTACGAACGTATGAAATGAAGCTCGGCCATAAATCACACTGCGGCCAACGGTTGATACCGATCTCCGATACCCGAAGACGACGTCGTTCTCAATTTAGTGGTCATAAAGCATTAACGAAGAGGAATATGACAGCAAACGTTCTAAATCGAATTATTTTTAACTTTGATATAAATGATATTTTAATTTTATTATATTTTATTAATTGTTTTCATTTTTATTTAAAAAAAAATATTTCCCTGAAAAAAGACTATGAATACATCAATAAAATTAAAGAGACAAATGCCATAATTATTGCATTACCTCAATAATTTACGCTTCGGGTGTAATTGACTACGTGTCTCTGGTTTGTGATTAACTAGTCGAACCATCCTCATTGAAGCATGTCTCCTTTGAGTTCAGTGAACAACACGATTATTACGCTTATTACTTTGATACTAAGCGTTTATATACTTCAAGTTACTATACCTCCGGCTGCGACTACGTCTGTCTGGACCGAACATATAAAGACTCAAAAGAAAACACTATCTCGACAGCCTAACTATTATGTAAATGTATAGCAAAATAAGACGTAGATGCCTATACATACTAATTGGATTTTGTTTTTGCTTTTCAACCTTCAATATTTAACTTCAGTGAATCTTTCAAACTTCTTTAATAATGTCTGAAAGTACTTCTGATTTTTTATACATCATTATATAAACGGGATTAGCCATTTTCTTACTTCTATATAATACTATGAGCGCGTCCCGACGTTACAGTAAAATTGATATAATGTAATTTTTTTTTTTTCGTAGTGGTTAATTGGTATCATTCGTATTCTTATAAAATTATTTCTGGTTGCCCCGGGGTTCACACCTTGGTCGTATAGTATTCAATATATTTATCAGTGACTTTGAATATTCATCTGTTTTCATAAACGCTAATGCTTTTAAATCATCAAATCCTCGATGACTGTGCTCTTTTACAGACAGATCTAGATAATTTCGTTGTTTGGTGTAAAATAATAATATGATGTTAGAGAAAAATAAAATATATTCTGTAAAGTTCTAGATAAAATTGAACAAATTGTTATCACTTAAATTAACATATTTTTGAAAAATTAGAAAGGATTGGGTCTTAATTTATTACAAAATTGCCTTTGTTCCTTTTGTTGAAAATGTGTCTAATCGTACACCAATTTTTTATTTCAGGTTATTAGGAAATGCATGAGTCTATAAAAATAATTAAAAACAAAAAGCTTCTTTATAATAGTTCAGTGGAATATAGGTTTGTTGTCTGGAGGCCTCATTATGCAACGCACATACAGAGATTAGAACGTATTGAAAAAAGATTTCTTTGGGATTTGACTTCTAGTATTGAGAAAGGTGTTAGAATAATTTTGATACTAGTTAAAAATAATATTAAATTGTATTCGTTTTAGTAAATGTATCGTAAAAAATATATTTAAATAAGCTTTAATCCAGATATTTAATATAACAATTAATCGTATCAACCACAAACCGCAAATATAAATTGACATTAAGTTTGACAACAATAGGTATTAGAATAAAGTATCATATCAGAGGTGGAAAAGGAAAGAGGAATAAAATGTTCTATGGAAATTTGATTTTGAAATGAAATTTTAACATCACAAATCTTTCATTCGCCTCATTATCACTTTTATAATAATTTTGACTCGAGGTATCAGACCTTATAATAAATGAAAACTCTATACACTATATGGTGTTTGCGTATTTGTTATAAATATGGTCCTTATAATATGATTTTATAAAAAATACCTTAACGCATAGTTTATAATATATTATATAAATATACAAATAGTTTCTACTCTATTAAAAAAACATTTACAATATTAAATATTTCTAAATATAGTAAAGGCTATTAATATATTTTATTATTTAAGTCTGTACTATGCCTATCCAAAATGTTATTATTAATAATTTATGTATAATAAAATATCCCGTGACATTGTATAAGAATCAGATGTCGCAATTATCAGGATTGTTATTGAAAATTTTATAAAAGTATATGATTTCGCATGTTTCGAATATTTTTTTACTACTCTTATTTCCATTTTTTTAATAATAATACTAAAAAGCTCATAAGCTACCAAATAAAAAAACCAAGGTTTATAAAACCAAGGGAATACTGTATTCGTTTAAGATTCACGCTAACTACTGGGTCATATCAGATCTTTAGTAGTCGAATAAAATTATAAGCTCAACCAAAATCGAAAAGAAATATCTAAATTTACATTTTATATATTAAAAAAGAAAAGAAAAACTGTATATTAACTTATCTACAAAAGTTAAAACACAATTCTGAACAAAAATAAAACTTTACGAAGTCAGTGTTTTTTTTTAAAGAATTCCCTTTAAGTATCAAGGGGTGTTTTATTTCATTTTGTTTCAATATATTTCATCAGTCGTCAATGTTAGAATGAAAGAATGGCATTAAGCTTTCCTTTGTCGAATTTTCTTTCGAGAAAACATGTTAGATAAAAGAAACAATACATCAAATGTCGTTTTGTCTTAGTTCTGTATAAATTCATTGGTCGCGATGGAGCTATGGTGAATTTTATTTAATTACATTACAGCAGCTTAAAAATGATAATTATACATAAGATTTATGTTAAATACCAATTGTTCTGTATTCTCTAGGGTTGTAGAAGAAACAGACCATATTTCGTTGAGACTTGAAAGGATGTCGTTAACAGACCTGTCTGCGTTGGAGATCTTACTGATAAAAAAGTACTGTTATCATTCCATTTGGAAGTGTAATAGATCCAGTTATTCATTAGTAGATACCACTTACTCGTAAAATATATTACCGCTAAACATTAATACTGTGTACTGTGTATGGTTTAATGAGTGAGCGATCCAGTATTACATGAACCTGCACTCTTTCCGATCGTATCGGATTTGCAGCCCCATCGGATTATGAAATTGACGGAATAGAGTGCATTTGTGCGCTGTGTGGAGTGCGCACACACTTGCGAACTATTTTATGTTACAAAGACCGTAACCGAAATCGGTCAGGACGACATCATAATGATCATCATCATACACACGAATAAGGAATATAACATGTTAGATTTCATGATTGGAAATGTAAGAAGTTGATACTTATATCAGTTCATGTAACGAATTACGGGGCACAAATGTTATTTATTTTATCTTCCTAATATAATAATAATAATAAAAGATTTGATTTTCCTGATTTTTGAACGTCGAAATAAGATAGATCTTCTCTTATTAAGTTTCTCATACAATGATCCCATAGCTTACATACTCTCTGTGTATAATATATCTACGTGTATAATATTATGTACGTATGTTCACATCGTTCCGTCTCGTTGAAATTGTGCTTCAGTACTAATAACATTGATTCCAAACTAATTTCATCCGACGCTTATTTACACAATGAAAACCAGATTATGTTTTGCTTTAATAACGTATCAGTAGTTTTTATAAAAATACATGAAAATTAGATAATATATAAAGACTTTTTTATTGAGGACTTTAATAGTGATCTGTGTTATATTTAAGCACAATAGAGTAGAAACAATAAATAAAATAAGAGATAATTTCAACACCCTCTGTGATGTCACTTTATAACTGTAAATGTAAATGTTCTTGTCTTTATATTCTTGTTTACTTCAATATCATTATTATTCGACGAATGCTATCATTTTAAATTAACTTTACTAGGGTAACACAAGAATTATATTTCAGCATAAAACATTACGTATTAAAAAATATATTAAATCTTTATTTCGATAGTTTGGTCTATTTTATAGTACAGTTATGGTAGTATAGTTATGGTATATATATATATATATATATATATATATATATATATATATATATATATATATATATATATATATATATATATATATATATACCATAGTTATTGGTAGGTGGACGGTCAAATCGTACACCTGTGCTTGTTGTTACACTAGCTGACTCACCCTTCAAGCCGGAACGCAATAATACAACTTACCTAACGCGCTTGCACGAAGCCCTACCCCTAAGTAAATCAAAACATGTAATATAAAAGATTGCTTAGATATATTTTATATCTTATGCTACTAATGCACCGCAGAGCATATGTCCGAATTTGAACACGTATTCTTCGGTTAAGATTTATGTATGTATTCTAACCATTGAGCCATTTCAGCTTTTTCGGAGCGCGTATACACTGCGTGATAAATGTATGAACTCACATAACATCGCAAAATAGGATATTTTTCATTCTGAGAAATGAAAGGCTTTCACGGTCAAAAACTATATCTCCTAAACCCAAGAGAATTAAGTTTCTAGTGGCGTGTGTAGTACGAATAATAAAAATGCATGTATTTAAAAAAAACTAATTTATTTTTAGAAAAACCTAATACACAGTACTAATATAAATATGTGTGCAATACAAATATAAAAAATATATGTAATAAATATAACATAAATTTCTATAATTATTTTAAATATGAACTGAATATAATTTTAATTCAAATTAACCACAACTGAGCGGCGTATAAATATTTACGAAAATCTAAATATCATTTATAGTCGTATTGTAATCACTTATCTAATAAGTGTTCAAATTCAAATTCTGTTTTTTTTATATTATAAGACAACTTGTTTGATATTTACTATTTTTATATACTCGTATATTAACAGATTATATACTTAGTGTGAGTACACTTAATATTTTGATCCACGCAACGAAGCCTAAACGTCAATAGAATGATTGATATCCGACGCGTGTTAGCTTTTTGGTTTATTTACATTAGCTTACGACGCACACTAAGAAATATAATGTGTTACTATATACTCAAGACATTATCTTAGTTAATTAATCAGATATATTGCTCTAATAATTATTATATAATTTATCATAGATAATATTTATTGAGAATATATTTTATGATATTATGAGTAAATTTATGTCTTTTGATTTTTCAATAACTAGAGAACGAAATTAATAAAAAATAGTATAATAGTATCTTTGATAATATTATTGTCAGTACTCTAACTCTTCTAGTTTTTGTATACATTAAAATCATTTTAATTGTTAAGATATCAAAGAGTAAAAATGTCTTAAAAGTGATTCAGTAGTGTATTTTTTTACGGGATATTGTTTTAAGGTAAACTGAAGAAAGGAAAGCAAATTAGAGCTAATTGCGTGAAAACTAATTAGTGTCGCGTAACCAATTTTGTTATAGAATAATTCATTTATGTTTCTTTTGTAATAATATTTTATTACTCTAAGACGAGTCCGTACAATATTCACATAACATTTCATTAACCCAAATACATGGAAATTTTTCGTCGTGGAATCGAACAAAATCCCTATTTAATTGTTTTCGGAAGGAAAAAGTTGGAACCCAAATAAAACCGAGGTCCGGATGCCCCACTTCAGTTGCCAATTTATTTTTCATTTTCTTATACACATAACTTCTTGGCTTTCATCCTACAATACGCCTCTTTAAAACAATTTCGATAGGCCGAACATATTTTCGCAGATTAAAATATGAATAAGCTATGCAATTTTAAGTTTTATGGAACTATGTAACTTAATCAGGATAAATAATTGAAAAATCACTATTTATTAATATTATTTCAATCTATGTTATATAATATGTAATTTATGTTATATATTGTTATTATCTATGTATAATAACTACTTAAACAATGTTAACGCAGTTATTGTACCATGAAGTGTTCCAATCTACATTGAAAAAATTAAAAAAAAGTTTTAGTTAAATAAGCATTTGGTAAAAGTTCGTCATTATCTCTAATAAACACTCCAAGAAGTCAAGAATACTTACATTATCTATTGAAGTGCTGCCAAGTTGTGAACAAGAAAAAGTACTTGTCCAAAGTCCCGCCGGAGGCACGTCACGTGACACTTCACTTAGCGTTATCAGATATCGGAACTTACACAAATTTCGTTCACTAAGTTACTTACTTTATTAGTAGTTTTATTATGTTGTCTTGTTTAATTTTTTTATTGTGATTTTTATTTCACATCACATTATTGTTACACAATTCACTCCGATCACACGAAGAGTTACCGGTAAGACGACGGATGGCGCCCAACGTGAGGCGCGGAAAGACGCGACACTGACGTCCGCTCGGCACGACAGTTGGCCAGCCACTGCTGCCTGCGCACGCCTGGACCCGGGCAACCCCACCCCCCAACCCCACTGCAATTCGGCACACAAAAAAATCACATCAGAACGAAACCTTTCCCTGTGACTGAGCTTCAATGATCACCCCTTAAGTCTTAAGTCTCAGATATTAGTTAACGCCATTGCGGCACCTAATGAGGCTGTTAGCTTGAGTTATGCGCGGATCGTGTGGCGGTCCCGGCCGCTCTCTAATTTATAACGTTTTTGAATCGAATGCTTATGTAAATTCAGTTTCTGGTTGAAGGTAGAGCGAAAGAATTTTCTTCGCATCCCGACACACTCGAACATCAAACGAGACGAGTTCAAAGCGTTTTTTTACTTATTTTCTTATATTATTTCTTGCCTTATCGTTTGCGTAACTTTTTTTTATTTACTTCACAAGTTATGACGCTTATAACACGAGAATCATACACGACTGAATCTGTTTTAGATGTTTTTTTTTTTAAGAAATATCTACACTGTAATTTGTCTTTGAAACGTTAAAGCCGTATTTGAATTATTAAATCTATAAAAGTAATATAAAAATATTATACGTACATATTTATTATATGAACATATAACAATGATTCATTAGTAGTACTGTAGTGAGAGACCTCAAATATTCTATACTGTTCAATTAATCACAAAATGACCATCAGTCGAATTTCAGAAACTTTTGATGGTAGGACTTTGTGCAAAGTCCTGGTAAATACCACCCGTCACTTTTTATTCTACAATAAATCAGCAACACTTTATTGTTGTGTTGTGGTTTTGAGAATTGTGAAACTGATTTAATTATACGATAGTATCTTAAATACTCTTAGCTGGTCATGCATTAGCGGTGTAAAGAATAGCTTATATTGAATACAGTACAAATGTTTAAGATTGGATTATTACTCTGGTTTTGCGATCAACTGACCTCTTACAAACCTGTCATATTATTCTTACTGCCTTTTAATTAAAATTGAAAAAAGAAAATTATTAATATAAATACAGTGGTAAGGACGCGTGTATATTGAACGATGATCGTAAGTTCAAACCGGTGCAAGTACTATTGAATTTTCATGTGCTTAATTTGTGATTATAATTCATCTCGTGCTTACGGTGAAGGAAAACATCGTTGAGAAACCTGCATGTGTCTAATTTAACTGAAATTCTGCCACATGTGTATTCCACCAACCCGCATTGGAGCAGCGTGGTGGATATTCACAAGCTGTTACTGTTACTGTAATATTTATATATTACAGTTAGAAAGGTTATCAGTCTATATCCGATGATTAATCGTTTAAGATACCTGGCGATTAATGATATATTTAACATTTAATATACAATTTTAATAACTAATTATTTATTGATCGGTCGAATTGAATTTTATTATAAATTTTGGTTGAGGTCTGCGTGCAGAATACCTGCACAGGAAAATAAAGGTATACTATATTACTTACATAATTCATATAAAATGGTGGTAGGCCTATGTGCAAGCCCGTATGGATAGATACCACCTACTCGTCACATAGAATACCGCTAAACAGCAATACATAGTATTGTTATATTCTTTTTTAAAAGAGGACAGAGTAACTAAAGGCACAAAGGATATAACATCTAACCAAGGCGGTAGTCCATTGGCGGTCGAAGGAATGGTTAATATTTCGGTTATGGTTTATTTACAGTGCCAATCACTACGCAGTTCCATTGCATTTTGGTGTCCCATTGCAGGTTGTGGGCTATTTGAAGTTATTCTACTGATATTATTTAATAGGTAAAAGGAGAAATTTCTTTATTTCTTCCTTGTTCTGTTAAACATATTAAAAAAGAAAGTCAAGTTCATTTTATGGCTAGCTACAATTGAACTTTTCAAACAAGAACGAAATAAAGTCTCAAAATACTATCTAATTCTTTTAAAATCGATATCTAATTATAAATTATATTTATATTTAATTTAATATAAAAGGAAATTGTCGTAAAATGCCTCCAGCAGTAGTTTATCCCACTTAAATGGAAGTGCGAAACGACTGGGAAGCACTTCGCAGTTCTTATTGTCAGGAGTATAGTAGGTCGCGCAGAATAAATAGTTGGAAAGAAGTGTTATAAGCACGTGCTGAGCTCGATTAAGATAGATGTCAAATATTTTAGTGTAGGGATTTGAAAATGGGTTTTCGTATCTCTTTTGAGACGGCGTGTGTTATGACAGGATGCCCGCCAACCTAACACCACCGATGGAGAGAAGATGGAGTGCCGAAGAACGGGCGCTACTCCTTCAAAAAGGGGAAGACAGACTAGCCGAACTAACTGCTATTCCTATCATTGTCAGCCGTGGTGAAGTCCATGGTCAGCAATGAAAAGTGAGCTAAGGCTATGCTCACCTTCTGTGAGACCGTGATTAAGCAGAAAGAAGTAGAAGAGCGAGAAAGAGAGAATGACGCTGTTGGAGCTCCAATGCGTCGCAAGAGAGCAAGTTATAGACGGCGAA
This sequence comes from Nymphalis urticae, assembly GCA_905147175.2. Lineage (NCBI taxonomy): Eukaryota > Metazoa > Arthropoda > Insecta > Lepidoptera > Nymphalidae > Nymphalis > Nymphalis urticae. The sequence continues at coordinate 8,577,044 of LR989998.1, read as the reverse complement.
ATAACGCCAACTATCTGCCCTCGTCGGACCTTCGGGCAACGGATGTGGGGAATCTGTTGTCTGAAAGGCAAATGCATCTAGTTTGGACAGCATGCCGAATGTAATGTAGTCTGAAGAGTGTCTTGTAAAAATTAAGGGATCACGATACGAACGGCCACCGACGGGGTCGCGGATGAATGCGCGAGCGTAGCGTACCCGTAGCCTCGTCATTACTGGAGAGAAGGAACATCGTGGTGGTTTTAGTCGGTAGGAGTCTGGCATAACCCTCCATCATCATGGACTATTATCGTTCCCACTTATAGCTCATGCACTTTCGCTTGATTAGGTTAAGTAGGATTTGATAAATAGGTAGTGATAACGTAAAATTAGCAAGCATTGATTTTTAATGTTTGTTATTCATTAATCTACATACATAGCCATATATATATATATATATATATATATATATATATATATTTAATATATCTGTTTTATACTTTACCAAATTTATTTTATAACAATGATAAACATATGATATGATGTTCATTAGAATCGATGTTGTCTAGATACATAATCAATAGCGTGGATCCGTGAACTACTCTTAACTAGAGACCCACGGTCATCTCTGCTTGTTCTTAGTTTAGTTTCTCTGATTTTTTTAAAGAAAACATTTCATTACGTTATTTTATTGTACTAAAAAACTACTGGGTTACAAATTAATATTGTCTCTATATTAGATGTGTCCTAATTACCCTGGACTGTGAGTAATATGAATGTAAGTATAGTTCAGGATATTGTGATTTAAAAATAATATCAATACAAAAATAGTAAGTACCCAAAAGTTAAATAGTATTGATGCCACTGCTGACATGTTCTTATTATCTGTAGCAAGCCGAGATAGTTTGACTCGAACAGGGCAAAACTGGTTCAAACCTAAATTATATTAAACGGTTATTCAAACTTTAATATTATATAGATAAGGAACCACGGGTGAATTATTTTGTTATTATAGTGTCCGAGGTCTAACTTATTGTATGATATGTATATGTGTAGATGTTACTTAGTAAAACAAATGTATTATAATTTTAATGGTCAACTCCTAGTGCTTAGTTTAATACGTTAATTGAACTTTAACATTGCACGGAGTATAAAATTAGTTCTCCTGTTTATTGTCCCTAATATATAGCCTATACAATTAATGATGTCTGTGAGAAAATCTTATTTTGTTAAAAATAAGATTTTCTGGCCGTGGCCTTTTAATTCTTCGTTTGTAATGAAATTACTAACTCAAGTTATTTATAGTAATTATGTATATATGTACAATTTACTAGGAGATATAATTTTATATCAATATTTCTTGATAAGACCTTGCATGTTTTAGTGCTATTTTTTTGTAAAGTTGAAAGAAATATTAAAATAGAAATTATGATAAGTTCACGTCCTTTAAAAAATCGTAGGCTACAAACATTTTTTAATTTATTAATTTTTATATCAAATAGCTCTCACTAGTTACGACATATGAATCATTAAATAAACTAATTGACTAATTTTATTAAAATATAAGTCAGGGTTGATAGCTCATTGGTATACGGATAGCCAGGCTAGATAAACGTCGCTGGTTTGATCCTCGTCCTTTGGACTAATGATAATTCTATTCCTAACACAATATATTTTTAAACAGAGGTATAATATGTATCAGTCGTGTATTTCTATACTACAACAATGTATACTATTAAAGTAAAAATTGTAGCGACATATTAATACAATATTAACAAACCAATGAACACTAAAAAAAAAAACTACTAATTTAAGAATAAATAGCATGTAACTGACGATTATCATTTTCTAGTTTATAGAAATGATTATTAGTGTACATTTTAGTCTAACATTACGGTAAGTAATGCTATAATAAATAAAAACATACGTTAATCTCCACCTTGTAGCGCGTATCTCTTAGCTTTGTAGTGCTACGCCGTAGCTATCTTTACACGTGACAAAAGGTCCGCCGCTATTCCGATTCAAAGAAAACCGTCACAACAATATTTTAGTACAGCAGCGCTGCAACCTCACTTTATCTTCGATGTGGGTTGCAATTTTACGTCAAAACAATTTGTGACCTTACCAGTATAAATAAAGTTTAATTTACAGTGACAATGGATCGGTTGTATTCGAATAGTATTAGAAACAATCGATCATAGGCACTATATTGCAGGTGATAAAGTTTATGTTTCTATATTTACTGTTATCGTATTCGCACCTCTACAATTTGGTATCATATCTTTTCGCACGCTTTTGTTCCTAATGTTCATTATGTATTCTCTCTGCTGTTATTGAGGGTAGATATAAATTTTATACGTTTTATTGTGATGTCGCTTCTATTGTACAGATTCGATGCTGAATCGCATTTTATCGCGTTTTAAAAGTGTTTTAAAATAAACATTTAATTTTTCCTTGTTTTCATTTGATACCTTTGTAACAATTTTTATCTTATACACTATTTCGACGGCAAGTAGCAAATGTAGATACAGACATCTACATAATATCAATTTTTCAGGAGAGCATATTAAGTAAAAAATAGTAACAATTTTGACATTTACGTATCAATTAACTTGAAATTTTCCATGATAATTTAAAATAACTCTTTTTATTTATTGTATAACGGGTATTATCACTATGTCGTTGTTTTTCTGATATAGTGTAGATGTATTTTTTTTACTTTGTAAAAGCATCAACGTAAAAAAAGACATCTGCCTGATATCCGTTTCGTTGTTAGTAAAATCGATAAACTGTTATAGTAGTTTCTGTATACAGTAGTTTACTCGTTGTATTCAAAATAGAGCTCATTCTAATCAAAATATTTGATAACTTAAGGTAAAGACCTCCAGAACTATTTTTAAGGATATTTAAAGAAATCTAAGCGACATAAAAACAGTATTTAACATTTTTAGACTAAATGTCTTCATTTAGTTTGCATATAACACTTCTCATACTATCAGCTTCATCTACGTCTCTCAGTTAAACTCATTTAATTTCCTAAACCACTTAAATATTTTGTTTTAATAATAATGCATATGCAATAATACTCTTTTATTTAATATTTTTTCATAAAAATTGACTGCCTCGTTGGTCTAGTAGTGTCTTTGGTCTAGTGTAGTGGTCTAGGACCCGGAGGTCCTAGGTTCGATTCTCAGGTCGGGCCAATAAAAAAAAGTTATTGGGTCTTTTCTATAGAAAATTCTCAGTAGCAGCACGGAGTCTGGTAGTTGGAAGTGTGTACACTCACGTGCCTCGGAAAGCACGTTAAGCCGTTGGTTCTGCGGCTGAACTCTTTCCGGTCGTGTCGGATTGCCGCCCCATCGGATTATGAGAGTTAGGGAAATGCACCTGTGTTTGCGCACAGACTTGTGCACTATAATATCTCCTGCGTAGTTGGCTAATTTCTCTTGAGATTGGCCGCCGTGCCGAAACCGAATTCGGTCTGGAGTACATTATTCATAATAATTATATATTTTTGTTTATGAACAAAAAATTCAATACTATTTTTAAGTAAATTATTACTACTTTAGATTAACTATCAATGAAAATCATTTTTTTATTAATTAATATATATAAAGTATAATAATAACATACAGATAAAAAATTACTATCACTGTTTCTTAAAAGTATAATCACCCTTGAAATTTCCAGAATATCAGGCTATTTTTAGTCATTTAAGTGTTTTCACCCGTGTATAACTTAAAGAAATCACTAAAAGCGGACTTACAGTATTTCAGTAATAACAATATTTTTAGTTTCATTTTCGTGGGATATTAGTATTTTTCTGGTTTTCGCCGCATCCTGATCTAGATAAGACAACACAGAATTTCCTTAAATCTATTCCGACATATTTTATTGTCTGTCTCTGTGCTTTATTTGTTATGACTGCAAACGATACCTTCATAAGAAATTGTATCCTTTTAAAACTGAAAAGTAGATCTGTATTTAAAAAATAAGTACCTATTAACTAACTATTAAAACCAGTAATTATAAATTTAACAAAACAATGAGAAGAAAATCTACCCAAATAATGGATTATTTTAGAACTAATTTGATTACCATAAAAAAAGGTTATAGTGAGTCATCCTTAATTGATACACATATTTAGACACACTTTTAAGAAAAACAATTCTGTCATACGTGATGTTAAATATAATAATAGCCCTTGATAAATGGGCTATTCAATACTAACATAATTTTTAATTTGAACCGGTATTTCTTGAGATTAGCTCGTCCAAACAAACAAACTCTTTAGCTTTATAATATTTGTAAAGATTACTTACCGAGTATAAAATTTAAAAAAATGTTATAACTGAACAATTATTATCACTTTCAAACTACTTATAATGGAAAAAAAGAGATCAAAACGTTAACGTTGAGGTACGAATAAAGTAAGATAAACAAATGTAAAGTGCTATAAACAATATAATTTCAACAAAAAGTGCGATAAATTACCGCAAACCCGCGTAACCGCGTATGCGCAAGAGTGTGATAAGTCTTTGTTTGCAGTTCAATCATCTGTGGATACTCCGAAGTAAAGGCGTTTCAAATGTTCGTTTCTACTGCGGCGTTATTATGTATGTATTCATTTACGTACCAGATAATTGTAGTTACTTAGAAAAATTAAAAAACTTTAATACGGACTTGTTGATAAGGTTAGTATAAGATTATTTTCGTTAGAAAAGCATTTACACAAAAATGCAGATGTCCGTACCTACTTTGCTGCCATCGATTTTAACTAAATGGTATTAACTTCAATGTGGTTTGTAATAATTTATAAGCTGGCAATATTATATTTTAAGAATGAAGACTGTTTATTAATTAATTTTATTTGCTGTTGAATTAAACATGCTTTTAATATTAATATTAATATATATATATATATATACATTTGTGACACTTCTTTGATTGCAAGATTTTACAGTAAAGTAAGAAATTATAATATTTGGTCTGCGATTGAAGAACATAAAGATAAATAACATAGAGATTTTTTCTTTCCTTTGCTACGATAGGTAATCTTTTAAGTCCTAATGAGTGCAGTTTCAGTTTTATATAATAATAGAGGGTTGAGAGAATTTAATTTGAAACTAGGGCACTTTTATATTGCATATCAATATCTCATAAATTTCCAATTAATTCTCTTTTTTTATGGAAATGTGAACAAATAAGTAACCAAATTTGTGTTTACGGTTTATCAATACCGTTTTATATTAATAACGGTCGTGATAACTTTAGGTAAATAAATATTCAGAATAAAAAATACATTACTCGTGGTACGATAATATGTCTCAAGGACAATATTAATATATATTTAATAGAAGTAAAAATGTACTAACAAAGTATATATTCAATTTCTTTAAGGCTTAAGCCGTTAACTTGTTTTTCTACCGGAATATAAGTGTAAGGGAATTGTGAGTGCCTTGGGCTATTATTACACCTTAATACCATATAGTGTTGAGGTTAGTACCTCTGTTATTCAATGCCAAAGTCTGTTATTCTGATTATTAAGAAATAACATATGTTTTAAAGATTTCTTCCAGATGGCTAAGACTAAGATTTAATTTTAAACAACTTTTAGCTAATTACAGATTGACTTAAAACAAAATCTTCTACAGAGTAATTTATATCATATAAATAACTTTTTTTACCACTGAAACAACTGCGATGGCCGTCTTCGGCACAGATCAGAGAAGTTGCAGGATCGTGTTGATATAACACATCCGAGGCCTCTCCCGTGCTGTGCTCTCCCCGAAGGTAATCTCGCCCCTACCCCTCCGCACTCTTCGCTAGTGCGTACGGCAGCACGAGGCCATCCTGGCTGCCGTCCTTCTCAGGGCCATCTGAAATAGGACACGCGAGGCCCTCACCTCACGCATCCACGGCCCCAGGGTTACACCCTATCTTTTAAGCCCCAAGCGTCGGAGCTGTGGGTTGTTAACTTAAGATGCAAACAATGTTATCTTAAGTTTGCTTATTTAAGCAGAAGGCTAGTTATTTATGCAAAAAATAAAAAAGGCACACCCTTTTCTCTTATTCTATAGCGTTTTATTGTATAGTCATAATTTTGTGACCAAAATTTTATTTTGTACATGGTAAAAAGCTTTAGATAAGTGACAAAAAAGCTCTAATTTAGTTACTCTCTTCTCGTATTCCTAGGTCCAGGTTCCGAGCGATTTCTAGTAAATCTAAGCTATGTATGCATAGAACATGAAGCAAATTGTATCTAAGTGTGCTAGCCTTATTTAAAAAATATTTTTAAATATTTTGCTGAGGACTACTAAAACCGTAATTAAACTTACGTTATTGGATCTGAAAAACTACCAAATTTATGTATTGGTATTAATTTTCTATTTTTATTAGATATAGAAATAAATTAGATTTAACGCAATTATTAATTATTATTATATATTTGCAAGGTAAGATACAGTTTCATCAAATTTTGACTTAAACAACTATAGAACAAAACTTGCAGATTCGTAATACCTTATGACTTAAACGAACTCATAACTGCTTACATTGCTATAATTTTAGCTTACACTGTCTTAAATTTATCTTGAAAATGTGAAAGAATAAATATCTCTATTCTCGAAACTGGAATGTCGTCAAAGATTTTTTCAAAAGCTGAAGCATCTAGCCAATCGAATTTTATATCATTATGACCAATCGTCAAAATCAGCTCAAAGTTGCAACTGCTTTCGCAATAAATAATATTCCATAACAATTTTATTTCACTGTGTAGTCTTTTTTTATATGTTATAAGAACTTAGCTATAAAACACTTTTTTTGACATAATATAATAGGTTCATTGATGTTCATTGATGTCCATTGTGAAACTTTATATTCCTTACCTACTTCTATAAATTCCAACAGTCTCTCAATCAGTATTTTTCAAAAAGTCTGTGATTCATTGATTTTTATGTGAAGTCATTGATTTTTTAGAAGTAAATTTAATTCGGTTCTTTTTAATTTAAATAGTGTTATTGTTATAAGTATTCTAATTAAAAAAGTATTTGAGATTTGCCATTATGCTCTTAGTTCCCAATTTTAGTAGCCTATCAGTAAGCGATGGTATAAATTTCTTATACAGTTAATGTTTATAAGTGGTAGTGACCACTTACCAGGGGACGGTCCATTTGCTATTCTATGCATATCTGAATAAATAAATAAATAAATATCAGTAATATAATAATAATAATGTCCTTCAGACTTCTTTCAGCCACGGTGGTCAATCTCAAGAGAGATTAGCCAACTGCAGGAGATATTATAGTGCACAAGTGTGTGCGCAAAAATGAGTGCACTCTCTTTTTTCATTTGGTAAAAGAAATAAACACTATCGAGGTTGTTTGATTTTCTTTAAATATTAAAAGCGGAGCGGAGTTCACGGTGGTACCTGACCTCAATTTATTAATTATAGTTTTATTGTTAAACACTAGTGCGATTCATACAATTCGACGAGCCGGTTGGCGTGGTTGGTAGATGCTTGCCTTTCACGCCGAAGGTTGTGGGTTCGATTCCCACCCAGGACAGACATTTGTGTGCATGAACATTTGTGTTTGTCCTGAGTCTGGGTGTAATTATCTATATAAGTATGTATTTACAAAAGAAAAGTAGTGTATGTAGTATATCAGTTGTCTGGTTTCCATAGCACAAGCTTTGTACAAGCTTAATTTGGGATCAGATGGCCGTGTGTGAATAATGTCCCAAGATATTATTATTATTATTATTATACAATTTAACATTGGGGTAATTTCCTCAGATAGTAATTATTTTGAGCAGAATAACGTCCTAGTCATTGTATTACAAATATATAATTAATTTAATGAAACTCCTAACCCATTTCAAATTATGTTTTATAAATGTTTCTTTTCGACAACAACGTATTTATTGGCTAAGTTCAGTGATGAAGGATGTGTATAACTAATGTGAAATTAATTTAAATTATATTTTAAAGTTAATAGGGCTAAATTATATAAAGTCTTATAATAACGCTCGCTACGAAGTATTAACTTTATATTATTTGGAACTGCCAAAGTCTATCGGTGGGTATGACTTAGAATCAGGTTGTCCATTTTCGTCTATCTTTTTAATATATTTTAAAAAGTAGCAACTATCAGTTGAATGTTTATTACTAATAATATTACAAAATTGCCAGAGTTAGGTATTTTATGTTAAAAGCAATATCATATTGCGGTAACTAAAAGCTAATCGTTTATTTTAATTTCATTACGCTTTTCTAAGTTATCATTTTGATTGCTTTCACGTTTTCCTTGATGTATTATTACCTGTGATTATGTTATATACTTATGAATTACATAGTAACTCAACGTTGTTATTGTAATTATATAATATTGTATAACCACTAGATTATATAACATAAGAAATTAAACTGTACATTATTCACATTGATTCTAAGATTCTCTTTTAAATCGATAGTTTTTAAAATAAAAATATCAATATCAAAACTGCCAATTATAATACATTTGTAACAGCCTGTGAATGTCCCACTGCTGAACTAAGGCCTCTTCTCCAAGCAGAAGGTTTGGACCTTATTCCACCACGCTGCTCCAATGCGGGTTAGTGAAATCAACATGTGGCAAAATTTTAGTGAAATTAGACACATGTGGGTTTCTTTACGTTATGTTTCTTAACGTCAAGCACGAGGTGAATTATACGCACAGGAAAATTTAGTGGTGCTTGCCCGGGTTTGAACCCACGATCATCGAATAAGATTCACGCATTCTAATCACTAGACCATCTCGGTATATAGTATTTTAAAATTATTTAGTCATAATAATACATTTATTTTTACTAAATAAATGCAAAATATTGCTTATGATGTGCTGCATATAATGGCCCTGCAGGATAAACAATAAACTTACTACACTCGAAGAAGTTCTTCAATATTCGACCATACCACGATTGGTAAATTAACCTAGATATTTAATAGATATCAAATAGTATATTACTGGACTTACTATTTTTTTTAGGATTTATTAACAGGACTTGTACATACTATGTTATTTATTTTTAATAATTAAAAAATTCTATTTACCAAACCACGGATGGTATACAATACTTTTTATGAGCTATGCATGTATATTCATCAGTTCTCACGTGTATTCTAAACTATGAATCATGATTTGACAAATGAGGTATTGTTAGAGGTGTCTCTTTATGACTATCTGCTGGATATGTGACGTCACTTTAAATTCAATTTATTGCCCTCTAGACGACATAAGGGCCTGTATTTAATATATACACATTTGTATACATTATGTTCTTTGTTGTGGTTTCATTGCGTATAAATTGGTTTTGTATGCGTAAATCATATTAACGTGGGTTTCAAGGCTAGTGATAAAACAAAACGCAAATATAAAAAAAATACATATATACATGCATATTTATTAAATGAAGAGATATATTTATAAATTAACTATTACATTTAGAAAAAAAAAATATAATAAGCACTAAATCTATGAACGTCTTGAAATATGACATTAGAAAAGGTAAAAAAAACATTCTAAACAAAAACATTTACGTATCTTTTCTTCTGTGCTATCCTATTTTCCTGTGCTGTCCTATCTCATGCAAAAATAACCTACAATTTCTTTTAGTTTTAAATATTATATAACATCAAAGAAAAAATAGGACGGATTTATATTATGAATTTTATTTTCCAATTTTTTACTTTTATAAGGTGTGCGCATTCTGCCATTTAATTGGGTATATATTTATACCAGTTATGGAAAATATTTGATAGGATACAGGTTAAATTTCATGTATGAAGAGATTCGATAAACATTTTTTTAAATCAAAGTAAATCTGTAACACAGTTTATACATAAATTTGATAATACGTTTAGTCTATTAATCTTAAATCTTTGGATAGATCAACAAAGTGAATATATTTTATTTATCTTATTTTTCCTTGAAAAGAAATTGTGTAAAATCTAAAGCAAAATATTTCACTTCCTTTTCAAAATTCTTACAGTAACAATTAAAAAATTATCACTAAATTTTCGAGAATAAAAAAAATGTTTTATTAGGAGGGCATTATTCGAATTAAATTATTTAAAAAAATATTTTTCGTGTCATCAACAGGAATTTTGTATTCCAAAAACCTTCATAATACGAATTCTTAGCTAAACCATCACGTAGCTAACTTGATTTTCGCCTTTCCTTGACTTATACTTGATAATTAGAAAGTTCGAAGACTCAATCCAGCTCATATTACAACTTTGATAATGAAACAAGAAATTCTCACACCAATTTGGAAGTTATCCTGAGCTAACTATGCACTAAGTCTGTTTAAACAAATATCAGAGTTAGCAGAACCTTAGTTCAAGTTCTTCGCTTGTTTAGGAGACGGCGGTTGACTGCGACAGTTACAGGTGAAGTTTCAAACTTTTCTTGTTTTTTTTTTTGCCTTAATCGAACTGCTGGCTAGTTCAAAGTGAAAATTTAATTTAAAACTCTTACACAACGATTTTTCACGTTTTTCTATTAGTTCGTGATTGAAGAATAAGAAAGAATTTGCTATATTGCACAAAAAGGTGCAAATGCAGGTGCTTTCTCGATGCCCGTTCTCTAATTTAATAAGCAACCTATGTTTTAGATGATGATTCTACGTACTTTCCGAGGTATATAAGTGTAAACACTAACTTTTAAGCTTTTTAATAATAATAACCGGCTAATATGATTTTTTGAAAGTTGCATATATATATATATATAATGTCCCGACCCAGGACCTCGAGTTTTACAACGTTGTGGACTAGCTAGGTAAACAAGGCAGTTAAATGTTTATGTATATGGTTCTTGTGTATTTAACAAAGTAAGTTTACACAAATCTAGAAAGTCGATTTTAACTTACTTCTAATTTAGGACACATAATAATTTACTACAAATATTATTCAGCCACGGCCATCTGATCCCAAACTAAGCAAAGTTTGTAAGATGGAAACCAGACAACTGATATACTACATATACTACTTTTCTTTTGTAAATACATACTTTTATAGATAATTACAGCCAAACTCAGGAAAAACAGACATGTTCATGCTAACAAATGACTGACCTGGGAATCGAACCCACAACCTTCGGCGTAAAAGGCAAGTGTCTACCAACTACACCAATCGGCTCGTCTATTACAAACATTGTTGGACCAAATTAATTACAGTGTTACACAAATGTCGATTTGTATGAATATATATATTTCACATTTATTACAACCGAATCAGATATTCCATACCGTCAGAGAATTTAATAAAAAAACAATCAAAATCAAGATATAGCAATTTATTTTCTGGTTGAAGAATAAGTAAACTACCGCTGTTACAGGCACAAAGTACGTAACATTTCAGATCTCAGGTTTTCTTCACGCATTGTTATGGGCGTTATATTGTTAATACCTACCAATCAAAATCTCATTCAAATAAGCATTATATTTGTATACGATTAATTATTACAATTTTTACTCGAGACATAATTATTCAAATAATTTTTTTTTAAAAAGACTACTGTTCCTCAAACGTTACTACTATATTTATATTCAAAACAATAAATTAAACGAATTCCGTATTAGTATTTAATTCAATGCTTATTCTTTCTTTAATAATCTTAAAAACTTTTCTACAATATATGTTAGAATGAACACATGTTACAATATACAGGTGTGAATAGGTCGTAAGGAAGCAGCGGTAGATAAGAGCGCAGAGCCACCTCTGTCCTATGTCCGATTGACTCTGACCTGACTTCATTTAAGGCTATAGAGTTCGCGACATATCAACTTTATAATAATAATCATTATTTTTAAGTAATCATATAAGCCTATTAGTAGATCTGTAACTTCGTTATTATATACAAGCTGACCAAGTGGAGGTAAATAGTTACACACACATAGACATTTGCACTTCAAGAGTCATAAGCTACACTTCCACTATTGCTTAATGAATCGCAGTTTTTTTGTGCCATCTTAACGAATTTTACATTGACATTTATACATTAATTTTTGGCGGAAGAATAATTGATGAGTCCATCCAGAGCGTTGCACAAAGCTATAAGCAGTAAAATCCATACATAAATCGACAGTTTATACATTTTCACTTGACACTATAAAATCTTATATGCGACTTATATTTTAATAATATTTAGAACAAGAGTAGTACTATTAATTGTAGAATTTCATTTCTTTAAGGAGAGCCATTCGAATTTTTTAGTATCGCTTAGTGTATGGCCACACAGCAATAGTCGATATAGAGTAGCTAGCTATCAGTAGTTATCCAGAGGTACTCGGCACAGCTCCAATAAGAAATCTCCGGGAAATACTGGACATGTTAGTCGTGATATCATCTGTCTCACTTCTCAACAAATCTCTTTGTAGTCAACGGAAACACCTCAGGAAAGTTCACGCTATATTTTAACGTACGTGTCAAATTAAAAAAAAAATAAACTTCGGCTGACTAATTTAATTAAATCTTTGCTATGAATTTTTAAATGTGAAAATATAAGACTGTAAAAGTTAGGCTTTATCAGATTATCAAGTTTGTTGATGTTCAAATTTTATAACAAAACAAAATACAAATTTTTAAGTAGAATACTATCGCAGTCTTCGACTTAAAATAAATGTTTGTAAACGGTTTCATATTACAAACAACTGCACTAAGCAGACGTTACTTTGCATCAATAAAAAAATAAAACATTTTGCTTTTCTATTAGAATCAATCTAGAAACTAAATTAGCGGTCAACAAAATCTAGGATAAAGTTGAAAAACTGTAGTTTAAAATCCCGAGAGTGAACACAATGTTTCGGCGTGCTGTTGTTGTCTCTGAGCTACGCCAATTAAAACTTGCAATGAAACACAAAAGTCCATTATATTGTTATTAGAGGAACAAGTTTCCATTGTAAATACTTAACGAAATAATATTATGTACGAGTCGATTGTTCACACTTTTGTTATTATTTTAAAACTGTTATTTTAAAATCCAAGAGCCGCTGTTCCATTTTCGAAAACGACATCTCTCTTAATGATCTTAAGTCGAAAGAATTACCGAAACGTTCAAGTTATTTTTGTAGTATATATATATCTGTTGGGCATGCACGGTAGTTGCTTTGAAAATTGTAATCTAAATTATTGTACCAAAAATGTGAGTTCACTCACCTGAAAAGACCAAAAAGACCTCTGGTTATCGTCATTTTTTAAACCTAATTTTAACTTAGTTTCTTTAATTTATTTATTTTGTAAAAGCCTGTAAATGTCCAACTGCTGGGATAAGGAGTCCTCTCTTTTTCAAGCAGAAAATTTTGAGCTTTCTGCACCACGTTTCTCCAATACGAGTTGATTGATACCCGTGGCAGATGTTGGTCCGCCACATGCAGGTCACGATGTTTTCCTTCACCGCCGAGGACGTGATGCATTTTAAACAAACACTAAGCACGTGCAAATTCAATGCTATGCTGACCATAGATTTGAAAATAAAACCAGTGTTTAAAATTTTCGTCTTCCGACAACTGGATCATTACTGTTTAATTTTATTTATTTTATATTAAAAATCATAAACAGAAGAAAATATAGTAAAGCGTTAATAAATTGAGTCATAAAGGCGAGTCCTGCAAAAACGGTTGAATGTGTAAAGTTGGGGCTAATTGAATAACTTGGAGCATTGCCGCGTACCTGGAATCCCTACCTGGGATTACTGCGATGGAATTTTATTACCTAGCTTATAACGATTACTAGCAGAGTCGCTTAGTTGCTTAATACGCCTATGATTTAGACATTTTTAACTTCATATATTGCATGCAAGCATGGCGTTATAGTGAAAAAATAAATAAAATCTAGGTTCGTCTAGGTTCGAGTGTTTTTGCCTGCGCTATGAACTTCTCACTTTCTACAATAGACAATATTGGTATATTCATAACGCACGCATGCAACGCTGAACAATTTGAAACACACAAAAACATGAAAGAACGCACACTGCGTGCATGTGCGTACATAAATGTTCGTTCTTCTCGCGCTATAATTGTTATTTAATATATCACGTTAAATATAACATAATAATATACAGTTACTATTTTATATCACTAATTGAAAGCTATTTATAAGCAAAGTTTTTATTACAATAAATTATTAAATATTGATAATGGATTAGATACTTCTTTTTTTAATGTCTTGTGTTAGCCATAATTTTTAAGATGTTATTATACAAATTAATTGCGATCTAATATAAACTTAAATAGATCATCAAAGTAAAGCTTAAAGTGAGACCACCCAATTCTTTGGATATGTTATTTTTATAATTAAAATAAATAAAAAGAATTACTTGTATAATATGAAAAAATATATGAAAATAATTCATTTACGTCATGCATGTCTTCATGATATTTTATCATAAGATTTAAATACATTTTCATTCTGCAATTTCAAATAGTAAAAACCAGTATTTTTCTTTCTCCGAGTCTGTATGAACCTTATATGGTACAATTTCTCTCCTAGCAATTTAAGCTAAACGGAGTCGCAAACGACCCGTGGTCTATTAATAAAACGTGAGTGCAGACACAGCACGAACCCAATACAAACGTATCAATCTTCGTCAGTCTAGACGCGCAAACTCAAGCAACCTACCACAAGACAATGAATCGGTCAAGGTTCACTCGCCCTTTTATACAGAAGGTTCTTCATAATTTATATGTTCACGACAATACGTTTATCACTTCTTGCCTTAATACCACTTTTGTGGAAATATTTTATGTAATTGTTATTTGAGTAACTTTTAACGTGTTGTTCCTAGAAAGAAAATAAATATATTTTATTTTATACTTACGAAGATTTTGCGAAAAGCGCCTTACACAAGTATCGAACTATCCCATTTGTCTACGAAGAATCATTCACATAACTAAAATAAGTTGCTACTCCTCACAACTAAACACTTTTATGATTCTATTTCGAAATAGACAAAGCATTATCGCAAATACTGCCAAAAATTTGCTGATGAAACAAAAGACTTTTTGAATATATCCACGGAACCTTAAAGTTCCCTGGATCCTTTAATTTTGTCTCCAGCGGCACCTGCGCCAATCTCCATATTCATGTGACAAATTTAATAAGATGCATTTTATCGCTCACTGCGGAGAGACGGCACTGAGACGGACAGCGTTCAAGGTAATGTCATTTAGGTTGAGTCTCGGATAATAAAGTCTTTAGCAAATATCATCATATACCTTTTATTAAGGTTTGCTAGACAAATAAATTATTTGTGTATTTTTTTATATTATCAGTTCAAAATGACTTAACAATTTAAAAAATACTCTATTTAAACAAATATCAATATATCACCCAGCTTCCAGATTTGTAGACAATATTGTTATATTTATGCGTCTATTTCAATAATGTTTTATTTAGAAATAGATCGAATATAAAACAAGCAATATTGAAAGGATTTAATATCAGACGGCAAAGACCCAAATATAGAAAAAAATAGGGGACGTTAATGTCACACAGAGACCAAAAAAATCTAAAAATAACATCTTGTAATGACGTAAGCGGTTCATGTTTTTCATGAAATTAAACGTCGCCTAAGATACAAAATTATAAGATTGGAAACATATAAAGACATACTTTTAATAAAAATAAAAATGAACATAAACAACCCTTCTACTCGATTACACGATATAATATTTAACGCTTTAAGAAACACCCATTCTCACACCAACAGTACGACTGCGCCATCAATCAATATCTATAAACTCCTCTCAAGTGTTTTACGATCATTTTAAGCAAGCAATATATGGCATTAGGGCGGTCTGCTGTATAAAATCGCAATAAATAAATATAAAGTTGAAACGCGCGACTCTCTCCAAACTTCTCACTAAGTTATTTAATAACTGCGCTGACCATTGCCCGTCCTGCTATGGAAATGACATCTAAATTGTTTAATTAAAATATTAATATATTTTTTTTATTTTAAATATATATATTAGTACCTGCCTGCTTTATTCATTTGTTTACTGCTTAATTTATTACATGAAATGTAAACTTTTAACAAAAAAATTGTGATTGTAAGACAAGTCAGATTGTAATATATAATATTAAATGTGATACTAATTATTATTAAATATTACTGGATAGAATCTGTAATATTTTTTTTATATTAACCAAAAAATCTCTTTATTTAATCTGGCAATATACAAAGATATTTTGTTCTACATTGATATTTGCTAACAGTTTATTTCTAGTTCTCATAATGTCGGTTCAAAGGAAAAATGGCCATCTATTTAAATCATTATTTTACATATGTGTTGCTTTTTTCACATTGTCAATAATTAAATATAGTAAGACAAGCTTAAAAATATTTGGCCTCAGATTTTTCGAAAGCTACATTTAAGATAAAACACTATAATTATATGTGGCACATATTTTTTCAAGGATTATTATTTGTAGTCATACGTTTTATTAAGTCTTGGAGATGCCACCTCCACTTTTACTTTATCAGTGTAGAAGGAGTCCAGGTTTTAATCCCCATCTAAGAAGTCCAAAGCTGAATTATCATGAATCCGATTTAGAAACACCCCTCTCTACTTAATGGCTGCTAGTTACATATATGTATATCTATTGAATTTGAAATGTAGTTGAAATTTAGATCGAACGTTAATTTATGTATTGAATGTTCTGATTGAATAGACTAATTATATTATTTCATCCGCCGGATTCCAACGAGGAAGCGTACGTGGTAATTAATATTTTAGAATCAAAAGGCATATATTGACAGTATATTAATAGGGTATATTAAATGCATTGTTTTATTAATTATATTGTTACGATTATTTTATTTTTATTTATTTATTTAATACTTTATTGCACACACAATGATTTTATTATATTTATAAATATTTCTGTCATTTTAATATACAATTTTTTTTTTATTATTATTATTATATTACTGTATCATCACAGGAGTGTTTCTTGCCTTTGTTGCATATTGTTGCATTGGATTCTACGACGACGGCTTCTTCCTTGACTCGAAATGCGTGCAGGTTGTCTCTTGCGGTCTTATTGATCTTTGAGTGTATCTTCCAGCTGGATGGTATTCGGCTAGTCTGTCCTAATCGGGTCATCTCTATGACGAATCGCCATTTTTAGATTGTAATTCATAATAACCATAGTAGTTACCATTTGTGCTTATTTATTGCGCCTAATATGTATTTACATATTTTTAAAATGAAAAAATTTAAAAAATCCATAACACATGCATTAAAATAGTTCCAATTACAGAGTTGTATCAATTTAGTTAAAACATTGATTGACCGGTTAAATAGGTTTATACCTATAGGCGATAGGTATTTTTGTTGTAAGAAATACGAAAAATAGCAAAGCGATATTTTAAGTTCATCTCATAACTAGAAACGGATTCCAGAGCAGCAAAAAAGTAGAGCAATTTGACATTTATGAGGACAAAACACCGTAAAATTCTTCAGCTGCTTATTTATTACAGTAAAAGATTCAACGAAATTCTAGTTATTTTTAATTATAAACAGTTCTTAACATTCGAAATCAAACATCTACGCAAAAGTCCACATAGCAGTCACAATGAAACGACTTGAACGACTACGTGCGCTACCCTAGATTGCATATATTGCGCGCTTACGGTTTGGAATTTTAAAACGAATAGACGTCGACCAATAAAAAAGACTCTCCGGCTAAAAATGTGACGTATGAAAATTTACAGAAGCCATAAGGTACTTAAAGCATTAAATATAAAGTATAATAAAGTAATGACAAAGCGCTTACGCGAATGATACATGTCAAAGACGAATTTTTATGTTCCATTTGAACCTCTCCAAAAATATCTAGATTCACGGTCAGAAATGGTCACCACCAACCTATACACATTGGCAAGAAATGGTTAATATTTCTTACATCGCCAATGCGCCACCAACTTTGGGAACGAAGATGTTTTTTTGTCCCTTGTGCTTTTAGTTACACTGGCTCACTCACCCTTCAAACCGAAACGCAACAGTTATACTATTGCTAATTTATTGCTAATATTTCTTAAAGTAAATAGTATTTTATTTATCGATTTCAATATATAAAATTTACAGTTTTTGCACTTTGCAATTTAAACCGATACTTCGAGAAATATTAGAAGTAAGAAAGTACAAAAATTTGATAGTATAAAAACGACCGGGGCGTCCGATAATATTACAATAGATAGTATAATAAAATGCTAATGAAATTGAAATCTTCAAATAAAATATATTATAAAATAAATAACAAATATTGGCATTTTTAATTTTGTGTCATATTTCAAGGTAAAAGAAAACTGGAAAGGCAAATTCTCTACAGTAATGGTGGATAACTGTTAAGCAATCTGAATATTGCCATGTTATGGATATGGTATTCAACCGGTACACTTAGCAAGTAAAAACGCCCATATTACGCCGCATCAACTATTATATTTATACTATTATGTTGAATACTTTGCGAGTGCGATTCAAGTTTTCTCTTAGTTCAACACTCTTGCAAGTTGCAGTTATATTCGCATACTATTCATAAGTTAATTACTGGACCTTAATATGAGAGATACCATTTAAAATTTTATTTATTCAAATAATAAGACCTAATTGGTAAAAGTTTTTATAAAATAATTGAATTATTTATCTACAAATTCATTTAACATACTATAACCATGACGTGATTGAAAGATTTAATATTCCAATAAATGTATTAAGAAGCCGAGATATAACAAAAAATAAGGAATGCGACTTTCATCACTTTTTCCGGCTTTCTGTAGAAATTTTCATCAGAAATTATTCACAATCTTAGGTTATTCCTTATTTTAATGTTACGAGTTGTTATTTCATTAAATAAAAAAAATATATCTCACTCGAAATGATGGCTTACAGAAATTTCTCACGCGACATATTCTAATGTTTTTAATACAAAATGGCGCTCAACTTAATTAACGTGGTGTGGACTTTGTAAGGAGTTTAGCTCGAGAACATCGCTCAATTAGGGATTTGATTAATTTAAGTGTCACATTGTGTTGCTAAGTAAATAAAAAAATATCATTTCATTATTGTCATCATTGTCAATGCGGCGATGACTTTGTGAATAATTATATTTGGTATGTTCCTTGCTTATGTAATCTGGATTACCGATTCTTTAAACAAAGTATTGCTACTTAGAGGCAAAAACCCTAATTAATTGTTGACTACATAGGCCAACCGTTTATAAGTACAATATCGGTAAAATACTACCTACAATTTTGTAAACCAACAATTTAATAGCCAATAAATAAATAGAAACTTCCATTGCATCAGCTTTTGCCTTATTTATTTTAGCATAGTGGCTTGTTATCATATTTAAATAATAGTTTAACAGTTTGATTGAATCGTTGCAGATGGCGAATAGTTCATAGATTCAATAATATTCATGATTTAAGCTAAAATATAAACAGCTTAAACCTATTTATATTGGGACTGTATTTTAATTATAGAGTTTTTTAAATATTATTTAAATAATGGTGGACTAAATAACTTCTGATGCTTAAATTATTATGATACTTTCTGTTTCAAGCATGCAGCAGTTGTTGATTACAACAGCCCAAATTGAAATAAAAAACTAAACCCCGAATATTTTAAATCAAATTGCGAATACGAATACATTACCCGAATCCTAACAAATCTCTATACAGCACGTGAAGTCCTTAGCTCATTGGATGTAATTGGTCAACTGAGTAGATTGATTAATGTGAGCGAACTTGTAAACGGTACGGAAGACAGCTTGTGAAGTTAATACGACAGATGGCTTACATAAATGACCAGTTGATTTTAGATTTTACATTATAAGTTCACACACATTAAATGATTTCAATGATTAAATGCAAGGGTATTTATTAATAAAACAATCTATCGAATCGATCGCTCGTTTTCCAATGATGCACTAATTGTTTAGTTGAAATAATATAAGCGAAACTTAGACAAATAATAAAAAAATGTTTATTGGATTTCAAATTCGTTAATTGCAAAGTGAAACCTAATAGGAAAATATTTTTCAATCTTGCTGGAACAGCTATAATATTTCGCCGCCCCTTGTTGGGTTTCAGGCTATCTCGGTACGAAATTTCATTAAAATCGATTGATTAGCTTAGTCAACAAGAAGTAACAGGCAGATTGAATGAAAAATAGTACTTTATTTATAAACACTGTAAACTTTGCAATCGATCAGACTTCTTCGCGTTTTCTTAATTAAACATGATATTGGCTGAATATTTTATTAATTTGCATAGAAAGTTATCCCCATAATATTAGGTCCTTACATATAAAATTCCCGTTTTATCGTACTGACCACTTTGATCTGAAATATCTCCTCTTTGGTTAAGAATTCCAAATTCAAATTTATGAATTCATTTGTTTTTTTCTCATTATTTTCTTTATTTTTTGGTGTCGCTTATTACCGCACATTTTGGGTGATTTTAATGCTCGCGTCGGTCAGGACACATCAGCCTGGCCTGAATGCCTTGGTGCACACGGCATAGGTAAGCTAAACGACAACGGGCAACGATTGTTGGAGTTTTGCTCAAAGCAACAGCTGTGTGTTACCAACACCTTTTTTAAAGGCAAAATGATGCGGAAAGTCTCGTGGATGCATCCTCGATCTAAACACTGGCACCAATTGGACCTTGCTCTGGCAAGAAGGAGGGACCTGCGGGAAACGCTCCACACGCGGGCGTTTCACAGTTCCGATTGCGACACCGATCACAGTCTCGTTGCTACTAAAGTTCGACTTGTCCCCAGGAGAGTCCATTCTTCCAAGCCACTCGGTCGAAAAAAGATAAATCTTTTTAAGACTCGTGACATGGAGGTAGTGGAATCTTTTGGGGAACTTGTCCGTGAAGAAGTTGCAACTTGGGACAGTACGGCATCAGCGCAAATCGAATGGGAAAAAGTGAAGTCTCTTCTGACTGACACTGCAGGAAAAGTGTTTGGGTATCAAAAGATAAAATCTTACGACTGGTTTCTAGAAAACGAAGAGCACTTACTTCCCTTGATTGACTCAAAACGCCAAGCCGCTTTAAATTTTCGCCTCAACCCTTGCGATGCGACGCGTGAAGATCTCACGAAGGCAAAAGCCTCACTCCAGCGGAGCACGCGCTTTTTTGCAAATGCGTATTGGACGGAGCTTTGCCAAAGCATCCAAGCGTGCGCAAGCGCGGGGGATATTGGCGGGGTATACGCAGGCATCAAAAGAAATCGACGGTTCTGTTATAACAGACAGCACTCGTCAGATGGCAAGATGGGTAGAACACTACAAGGGGCTCTACTCGTGCCCAGTGGATATTAAGCCAGATGCAGTGGAGCTTGTCCCGAAACTGGCAACTTGGCACGAGCTAGACGCCGCACCCACCGTAGAGGAACTTTATCTGGCCGTCAAGCAGCTCAAATGCGGAAAGAGTCCTGGTAAAGACGATGTTGTTACCGAAGTCGTCAAGCTTGAGTGCCTCTTGCCCATCCTCCACAACCACCTGGCTAAGTGTAGTGCAATCGTTCCACGAAGGTATGGAAGTCACAGTCCTGGACAATGGCAACACATCTACGCCATTTGACGTACGCCGTGGTGTTCGTCAAGGTTGTGTACTGGCCCCTACCTTGTTCGGAATATTCTTCTCGGTGCTTCTGAAGGTTGCTTTTGGGGATGAACAGCAGGGCGTCCACTTACACACGCGAACTGATGGTAAGCTGTACAACATCTCAATGCTCAAGTCCAAACGCTACAGGGAGGACCTATTTGTAGATAGTCTTCTCTTCGCTGACGACGCTGCCTTTGTTTCTCATGACCAGGCTCAACTCCAGAACCTAATAGACAAATTTGCCAGAGCTTGCCACCTTTTTTCAATGTCCATAAATTGCAATAAGACCGTTATTTTAGCGCAAGGATGTTTAGAACAACCGGTCATCTTGCTTAACGGCGAACCTTTGCAGGTGGTTAACAAATTTTGCTACCTTGGGTCGCAATTGTCGAGCAATCTCTCGCTTGATGCAGAGATCGACTCCCGCATCGGCAAAGCAGCCTCCACGTTCGGGAGGCTCCGTTCAAGGGCTTGGGACAACAGACACCTTACGGTAAAAACGAAAGTGCTTGTTTACCAATCATGTGTCCTAAGCACACTCTTGTATGGAGCAGAAACGTGGACAACGTACGCAAAACAAGAACGCCGACTGAACACATTTCACTTGCGCTGTCTTCGAAACATTCTGGGCATCACGTGGAAGGATCGAGTGACAAACGAGTCTGTTCTAGGCGAGGCACAACTGCCTAGCATCACGGCCATTCTAAAAAAAAAAACGGTTACGGTGGCTGGGACACGTGCATCGAATGGAGCACACTCGTCTGCCAAGGCAAATACTGCTGGGACAGGTTGCGGATGCGAAAAGGTCTGTTGGGCGGCCTATGCTCCGTTACAATGATTGCGCTAAGCGTGATATGGTTGCGTTTAACATCCCTAGCAGCCGATGGGAGGAACTGGCCGAGGACCGTGCCAAGTGGCGACGCCTTATTCACGAAGGTCAATCAAAGCATGACGATGCCTGGTTTAAAGTACTTAAGGAAAAACGCGTTAGGCGTCATGAGCGGGCTCTCGCATTTGACTCTTTAGTCATGAACGCAAGTGCCTTCGTGCTGCTTAAATCATCTGTCATAGATGCAGAGGCCTATATATATATTACCGCACAATGGAAAACACGAAATATTTCGTGTATATTTATCGGTATATTTACGAGTACGAGTTCACCCTGGCACCAGTGCTGCAGAAACAGCTCGAAGGATTCATTATGTGTACGGCGCCAGTGTCGCAAAAGAAAGCACGGTACGTTTTTGGTTTCAACGTTTTCGTTATGGAAATTTCGAACTTCAGAACCAACCCCGTAGACGGCCGGAGACCAAAGTGGAAAATGAAGGCTATTGTGGAAGCAGATCCATCACAAATCACTTCAGCGATAGCTGCAGGCTTCGGAGTAAGTGATAAAACTGTATTAATCCACTTGAAGCAAATCGGGAACGTAAAAAAACTTGAACGATGGGTACCTCATGAATTGAGTGAATCGAACTTGCAATCACGCGGCGTCTGCTGTGTTAACCTCAACAGTCTTTGCGTAACCGACACAATAATGAAGGGATTTTAAATCAAATCATTACTTGTGATGAAAAGTGGATACTGTACGATAATCGGAAGCGCACGTCGTAATGGCTGAACCCTGGAGACTCAGCCAAATACTGCCCTAAACGAAAATTGACTCAGAACAAGTTACTTGTGAATGTTTGGTGGACTAGCGCCGGTGTCGTTCACTTCAGCTTTCTAAAATCTGGCCAAACGATTACTAAACGAAGAACTAGCTACTAAACAACCGAGATTGGTTAATCGCTCTAGGCCACTGCTGCTTCATGACAACGCAATACCACACACTGCACAACAAACAACCACTAAGTTAGATGAGCTACGATTGGAATGTCTGTGTCATCCACCGTACTCCCCGGATCTTGCTCCAAGAGAATACCATTTTTTCAATTTGGACAACTTCGTATAAGGAAAAAAATTCAACTCCGATGCGGCAGTCCAAATCACCTTCAAAGAGTTTATTGATTCTCGCCCCCATGGTTATTGTAGTAAAGGGATCAATTAACTACCTATGAGATGGCAAAAGTGCATAGATAATAACGGTGCATACTTTGATTAATTGAATATATTTTACAAAAAAAAATATGTCTTTATATTCCTCCCGTACAAAACGACAATTTGTAAGGACCGAATATTATGTAACAATTAGTTGTTAGAGGTTTGTGAATACTTGATATAATATAGCATACGTTATTATTCTAAGCCTTACAGTAAATTAATATTCCAAGAAGTGTGTGTCTTGAAAATATTTTTATTTAGAAAATATTTATATTAGGTTACTTGAAAGTCTTGATATGAGTTTCATAAAGATCAAATCGTTTCATATATATAATAGCAAGAATAAAAGTTATAAGTAAATAATTAACTATAAACGAGAGACATGGTCTGACTTTTACTGCATTGCAAAATAATAATGTTATGGTATCGTTATAACAATATAAAAAAACAAGTTAAAGTAACCTGCTTGTAAGTTAAAGTAGTCTGTAAATGTCCCAATTCTGGGCTAAAGCCTACTCTCGGTTTTAAGAACAAGGCTTGGAGCTTCTTCCACCTCGCTGCTCTAATGCGAATTGGCTTGATATCAGTGAAATTAGACACATGCAGGTTTCCTCACGATATTTTCGTTCACCGCCGAGTACGAGATGAATTATAAACACAAATTAAGCACATGGAAATTTAATAATGTTTGCCTGGGTTTGAACCCGCAATAAATCGTTAAGATTCACCCTTTCTAACTACTGGACCACCTCGGCTCTTAATAACTGCTTGATATAATTACTATCAAATATCTACTATCCATTAAGAAACTGGCTGTAAATCCATTCAAAAAAAATAAACTAAATGAATAAATAGATTAGCTTTGAATGACTCTCTTTTATTATCTCGGTTTCTTTTTTTCTTACAATATTAGGGACTTATATTTATTATTTTACTAATGTGCTAGTTGATTACATAGTCCAGAAGGCAGCGAGGTTACTTTTTAAGCGAATTGCAGATAAAATCGTTTGAAATTCTCACATTCGGGTGGGCGCTGCAGTACAACTTGATCGTTCTCAACTTATTTAATAACTTCCTTAATCTCCGTCCGCCTAGCTTTAATCCTTGGCTTTTAACAATGCCCGAACATTACGTACATTTCCTGAACTTAGCTGCTTTTGAATTTAAATCACTTGGACAAGCCACACTCATGACTTATCGTGTTTCTACTTATTTGGTGGTACATAACTTACTTAACGAAGTAAGCAATAAAATCATAATTCAAAGCATATAGTAGATATAATTCGAATCCAAATTCGTCGTTTTTTTAATTCGATTTATATGTAGTTTTAATTTATAATGTCAATCTTTTGAACCGTATAAAGTACCTGAAATACATATATAAACTGTACTATCTATACTTCTACATTAATTTTAAAATATACGTTAATCGTAGTAGCCTGTATGTTACATCAGAACGAAACATGCAGCATGAGACCTGGACAAGAACATATTAAGCATTAACATATTATTAGTCGCGGGGAAGAGCAAGTATAATATCATAAATATTAAATATAAACACATGTATATATATATATATATATAATGTATAATATAATGACAGAATAACATAAAAAGATTTTTTTCATAACACAGAACAGTTTTATACAGTTATGGCGTTATGTAATTTTCTTCGTTTTGTAGTCGACATATCTAAGGTTCAATACCCGGTGTCGCACGCCAGCGCGTGAAATATCAAATTTGCGTCCCGTCACATCACCCGTCGCCTAATGAATATTTTATCGCGTTAGGGACGAAATCAAATCCGTATTGAAAATATTTATCGTTATTAACCCGCGATGGAACTTTGCGGTATTTGCATATCGATAGTATGTGTATAAAAATGTGATGGAAAAATTTGTAATGTGACGCCATAATTGATATTTAAGTAAAATGAAAGAAAGTGATGTAAAATTAAGTAATTAATTATTTTAAGGACCATGTCATTCAATAAATAAGCATGCATTATTATACTTAAGCATATATTATAATTAATTGGAAATATCGTTAAAAATCGTGTTCAATATCTTATACACGCTAAATATTTCAACATAAGTATTTATTAGATTAGACTATAATAAACTTAAATTTGCAGGCGACAAAGGTATTACACAATAATTTTATAACAATTATGGGAAATATTTGCCATATTTCTAGTGGTGACAAATAATTACAGACTTATGTAAAAGTAATTACATTTTCCAATAGTGTTTGCAATTGTTGCTTAATGTATATTACCCGGCAAAGTCGAGAAGGTGCATTTACCGGCGTCTATAAAGAATATATCTGGTTTGTTACATAATTAGAACTTATTTATTCACTCGCTATTTACACGTCTGCTATGCTGCCGCTGACAATGTCCCCAAACAAGCATGAACAAAATAAATGCGTTTGTTGTATTATGTATGATACAATGCAAATATAAGCAAAGGTCCGTCATATGCTTTTGCGACATAGTGGGTTTGTTGTGTGGGCTAAAAATACATATACTGTTAGATAAAGGTCGCCACAAGTTATTTATTCACTAGCAATCATGTCGGCTTTCTTAGGCTCGAATTAAAATTAACGGCGAAAGGGTTTTTTAAATAATTTTATACTGTAACTGTCCTTTAACCCATTTTATGAGGTAATTCATTTTATTCGTATAAATTTGAGTTTTATTAAGATGCTGTGTCAGATATTATAAACAATCTCAACATGTTTTATAATTATCGCAAAATATCCACATGATTAATGTCTAAATAAGAAAAAAAATATTCATGTATTTAATTATATTAATTCTATAAAAACTGCTTTTTAATATGTTTTACCCGACGTAGAGAATTATTTATTAATCATCTGAAATAAGAGTTTAATATCGAGTTGTTTTTGCTGAATGAATTAATACGGTCGAATGAAAACCCATTCGATCAAAAAATACTGTTCGTTCAGTACCCAACAAGAAGTTTTTGATCCAGAATATTTATTGAACAATAACACCGTAAAATTGCTAGCCCTCGTGTACACTAACGAAGCATATGAATCTCTTTACAAATCTAAATAATTATATATTAGAGTCTCACACCCTCGTAATTGTGTTAAATTAAGTGTGAATGATCAGGACCTTTACTGAAATCGAAATAACACTTCGGAACCAAACTTAGACAAAAATTTGTTTTGAAAAATTAAGTTCTTGTAAGATCTGTAAACTTGAAATTTGTGTTTCTGAACAATTCTTTGCAGACATCCATCAAGGGGTAGTATTCGAAAATCTATTTCCAAGTATCTACTGTTTGATGTCAAAAAAATAAATAAGCACTACCATTTTAAAATAGATTTGAACGTATATTAAATTCTAAGGAGCATTCGAGTTATTTCCGTTACTTTAGATAAGTTGTACGGAATTGAAACTTGGCAAGGACACTCTTACAAAGACAATAACTCAAAATTGGATTTCCGAAAATCTATCACTGAGGGGATGAATATGAGGGTAGAGACAATAATATTCAAAACAATCTCATTCTTAAAAACGTATTGAAAACAACAGTTTTGAAAAAATAACAACTATAATTCTATTCTAAAAGCA
The DNA here is from genome assembly GCA_905147175.2 of Nymphalis urticae. Classification (NCBI taxonomy): domain Eukaryota; kingdom Metazoa; phylum Arthropoda; class Insecta; order Lepidoptera; family Nymphalidae; genus Nymphalis; species Nymphalis urticae. The sequence goes on along the minus strand of LR989998.1, from coordinate 8,549,762 downwards.
CAAGTAGAATTACTTGAAATAGAATTACTTACAATACACAATTCACAATTATTTTCCGGAAAAGAGAAACCTATTCGTCATTTAAATTCAATATTTAAAACGCGCAATTCATTTCACTATTAACAGAGAATCATTCTGACTAGCTATTCCAAGGGAACGACGCATTTTATCGAAATTACTATGTATACTATATATGTATACTATACTAGCTATTGGTCCATACAAAATCATGAGGTACATCCTCATTTAGCTTCGTGACAACAGAAAAGAAAAGAAAATATACATTTTCACATTCATTATACGCTGCTAACAGAGACAACTGTTTTATTTTCAAAGAACACTAATAATACCGGTTTTCATTGAATGATTAATATAATCAATATTCTTTTTTTTTCTAGTAAAATATTTATTAAATGAGTTAGTGATCTAATAAAAATGTATGTTTAGTTATTAAATAGGTACTAAATGATTGTGTAAAAACTATTGCACAATACGGAGACTTTGTGCGGAAATTATAAATGGCGTCATCTTGACGTCAGAATGATCGGCCATTTTAAAATTTAATTGTTTTGTTAATCCTTTAGGTACTAAATATTTAGACAAAGGTACTAAATAGTACTGTTGGTAGTCTATTAAAATACGCCACAAAGGACAACGACAATACTATCTATTAAAATAAATAAGTCTATAAATCTCTCGTTAAAAAAAAATTGTAATTGGGCGTATAGCAAAAATGTCAGCATGTATGCTTAAAAAAATCGTTATAAAGTAAATAATTTTGTTACGATAGCAACAATTCGTGAGTTTACATTATCAAATCGTCGTTTGAGATATAGATTCCGATAAGAAAACCGGCGGGAGCCAGTATGCAAACTTTTATACCAATTAAATAGCATACATACGTTAATAAATTCAATTACATGTTTATATTAAATAATATCTTGCCTGAAAATCAACAAATACTAAGTCCACGCTCTTTTAGTATATATATATTACAATCTCATTTTAAGTAACATGTATTTTTCATTAATGTTTTTGACATTACATCTATATTATAAAATTGTAAATTTTGCAGTTGTGCGTGCATTGTATTTGTCGAGCATCATCAACGCGAGGCTCAGAAGCGAGGAGTGCTGGTCGGAAATGGCCTCCTTCTGTGAAAGTTTGATGTCGCAGAAGGAGGCCGCGGAGTAGGAGCGGGAAGAGAACGCTGCTGCAGAGCTGCTTTGCCGAAAAAGACCGGGGAGGAGATAGGCACTTTGCGCACCTTCTCGCTTTGCTGCAATAGGCGTCGCCGGGACTAGGGGGGTTCTCAATACCCTAGTAATCCCCCTAGAGAATGGAGGCCTGCATAGACAGGCCTTTCGTCAGAGGGTCGCAATAGCAGACACAAGCAAACCCGTGGTACTCCTCGTTAAGACGGAAAGGGTACTACTGGTTTTTTAGTGGGATATTCCGATGTTCGGGGTGCACTCGGCGTCTCGGATGTAGGCGAGCCCCATATACTTCCCCACTGATCCCCTGAAAAAAAAGATATACATGTAAGTTCTAGAATCAATAAACAATAAAACGTTTCAAGCTGAAGCTATTTTGTTTTATTATGTCGATGAAAATATACTACAAATGGTAACATTTTATTTTAATTATATGTCGTACTACGCCGATCTTGCACCACCATTTTAAAAATTCCATTGAGATTATCCGTAACACCGTCGATCAGAATAAGCTTCATCTTTATCAAAATTCCCGGATTGAAAGCGCTTGAACCAATTTTGTGCTACTCTTACTGGCACGTCATTCACTCCATAGACGTCACAATTTTATTTCGCGGTTCGGGTCACATTTTTAATTTTTGTAATAAAACTTTAAAATGCAATAAATTTATTAGTTAAATTTATTCATTTTTTTTTTAAATGTATAGGCTAGCGCTTGACTGTTATCACACCTGATGGAAAGTGAGATACAGTCTAAGATGGAGCGCGCTTGCCTAGAAGGTGCCTATTCACTCTGGACTTTAAGGTACCCATATTGTACTTGTGGTGTTGGTGGTGGGGAAAACGGAGGTCGGGAGGGTATTCCAGACCTTGGCGGTGCGTATCAAAAACGAGGAAGCAAATCGTTTCGTACGTGTCTTAAATACGTCAATGTCAACCACGTACGGGTGCAGATCCTTTCGATGCCTCGCATTTTGGCGGATAGAGAAATGACTGAAAACCGTTTTTACTTTTTTTTCTGTTTTTAAAATATGCTATTTAATGTATAAAAAGCAGCAGGATATAAGCAGTAAATTTTACTTATAAAACTGTTTCTATAACCTTAACATAAATCTTTAAGATAACATATTAATAAAAATATATCCTTGTCAATATAGAAAATTAATTAAAAATGAGACGTTGTTATCAGTGGCCCCAAGCCCGCAAATTATAACAGACAAACATGGAGTTAGCCACTCTAGTTTAATTGGCTTTTATAAGCAAAAAGGGATGATTAATGAGAACCGCAACAAAAAATAAATTACCTTCCTCTCGTTTGTTCTTGAAATTTTATCTTTTGTTAAGCTAACGACCTTCTACGTTTGAACTTCAAAATAATTTGACATTTATTCAAAACTAAAGAGTTATCTAAACTCATAATTATAATCATACGAATTTAAACGTTGATTACGAATTCGTACGATTGAGATGCCGGCAAGGCGATGGTGGCAACCAGTATTCGTATAGTATATATGTTACTAATATATACAAATACATAAAGCGCCTCTCTATGGTTTTTAAAATAACTGTATCCTTTTATGTAAATATGGATATTTGCGAGTAACCGAAAACAAAATATATTTTTTATGTTCGTTAACCGTTGCTAACTAATAACTTTAATATTTATGATCATGTATAATTCAAATATTTATTAGTTAAAATACCAGATTTTGAAGAAGTTTTGTCATATACGGAATTGCACGCTGGTGAAGCCGCAGTTTCTAGTAGTACATAATAAATACAATAATACTCAACATAAATCACTAATGTATAAAGCCTATATTTTTGCATTATCGTTACGCGTTATTTAAAAGCTACAAAATATACGAAATGATAACTCATAATTCGCAACGACAATAATTATTGTCAATGTAAACAAAATTAAAGTACATTTCCGTATACAAAAACTTTTTTATTGTAAGAAAATTAAACAAGTTTTTAAAAAGTATATTTTTCCTTAAGTAATAGAAACATCGATGCGAATTCAAATATCACCTCTTAGTAATATTATTCTTAGCGCAATAAAAAAATCAACGTAATAAAATCCTAGAAAGAGGTCAGGTGACAATTACTTTGTATAAAAAGCTAGGAAATGGTAAGAAAAAGAAGATAATGAAATGGCATCGCCGCAAAGGGTAATCTAGACACTACGGTTTAGTTTATTCACTCTTTAAATGCTTTTTTTTCACTAAGCTATTGTATATTAGTATACCCTAAGAGTTTAATCTTTTTTATTTATAAATAATAATTAAACGGACGTAACTACTTAGGTACTTAAGTGTTCTTACTACATTCTGTACTTCTAATTTAGTTACATAACAATATGTAGAAGATCTATTTGATGTAAGAGGTTAGTATTTATCAAGAGGCGCCCATGCAATTGAGCCATCAGTTTAGCAAGATGTACAAATAAAAGCAAAATGGTGTATCAAGTAAATATTACGTAAATATATAACGTGATAATTATTGAGAATATAAAGTACTTATTGCCTAAATCTCAGTGATATATAAACAAACACTTTCAAACCAAAATGTTTGCGGCCTTGAGATATAATTTTGTTCTATAAATGAAGAACTTCTGCATATTCAGGATTTAATATCTTTTAATTCAAAAGCTCCAGCAAACCTCCTTGCGAGTTAATTAACATTTGATTTAGGAATACATTTTGAAAAGATACCCTATGATAGATGTTTACAGAGCGTATCCAACGAACATACTTGTTTAATTTTAATATTATTATTATAAATACGTTTGTCATTTAATCATTGACATACTCAAAACTTTTAATGGATTTAGAGTTTTAGTTTAATTATATTTTTTTAGTAAATATTTTTATATCAAATCCCAACAACGTTCTCACCGAAACAACACACCCACGTTTCAATTATTTAGGATTTTTAGTAAAAAAATGGATATTTTATTTTAAATTTATATTGTTGCTTTATGAAGCAGAATTTTTAAAATATAATAAAACATGTCGTTCGTTTTTAGCTTAATACATAATATTCATAAGTTCACAGATAGTTAAAACATAAAAATGTTTTATTCATTAAATTTCATTCATTTTTTCCTTTGCTCCAGCTTCTTAAGATTTTTGGAGAACCCACTATACATATTATATTTAAAATAAAAGCTTTTAGTCTGTAGGTGATGCATATCTTAAATAATAAATCTATTTCATACCAATTCTATCTTCTTTTTTTCTCTCTTTCTTCAACATATTTGAGAAAGGTTTGTAACTTTATAAATTAAGATGTTGGCTATATGTTCTACAGATTTGAACGAATATTAACACCTAAAGATGTTTAAGGAAGTATTCTAATACTCCCGTCGAAATACTCCCGTACCCAACAACGATTACTACAATTTACGAACATAATCAGAACTTAATAAGGATGGTCCTTACTACAAAAACAATAAATTTAAATTGAATCAATGAAAGAGTATCGCCGAAGGGATGAACAGGTGAGGCACAGAGGTGTTAATATTTGAAACAATCCCTTAATTAACTGCGTATCGTATGGGCTTTAATTTTGTCCATATAATTATTATACATATGCCTCGTAGGCATGATTATCCGTATATTATATTTACTGGTGGTAGGACTTTGTGCAAGCTTGTCTGGGTAGGTACCATCTACTCATCACATATTATACCGCAAAACAGCAGTACTTGGTATTGTTGCATTCAAGTTTGAAGGGCGAGTGAGGCAGTGTAATTACAGGCACAAGGGACATAACATCTTAGTTCTCAAGGTTGGTGGCGCATTGGCGATATAAGCGATGGTTAACGTTTCTTTCAATACCAATGTCTATGAGAGATGGTGACCACTTACCATCAGGCGCATTTGTACGTCCGCCTACCTATATATATTAAAAAAATGCGGCTCGGTGTTGGCATGCATATGCATATATTGGAAGGTATTGAAATTAGAATCCCTTGTTAAATAAAATATTTGTTACGATCGTAAATCAGCATGACAATCTCCGTGTTAAATATATTTGAAGGAATTACAGCTACAATCTGGAAATGTGTCACTGACGAGCAAAACCGTTTTTCTTTAAAGAAATCTTTGATAATTTTTTGAAGAAGTATTTTTGCCCACGCATCTCTAATGCAGGTTGGTGGATGCACATGTGGAAGGATTTTTAACACATGCGCGTTCTATGTTTTCCTTCACCGGTGAGCTAAAGATGAAGAATGAACAAATATGAAAATTCAATGCTTCCTCGGGTAGAACGGGTTTAAATTTACGTACTGATCAAGCCACTTCGTCGACGAGTTTGTGTTGTAAACAGTAAATAATATTATGTAGACTAACCTTACCAAGGCGCTGCTCACAATAATAGTCCATAAAATTGGATCCTTGATTTGATATAAAAACTATGACTTAGTAGCTTTAGCATTAAAAGGTTATTTCAGTAAAATTGACATAGTTTTGTGTGCTGTTCCATTTTAAAACATTTTATTCAAAAGACTTTATTTCAGTATTGATGTTGTAAGTATATAGCCACACACCCACACGGAATGGAAATTATATAACTATGACAAATAGCAAACACACAAGAACTGTGTTTTTCCCGGAATAAAAATCTTCCTGTATGTTAATCCAAAATCTAAAATATGCTCTTGTAATTTTTCATTGTAATTTTTTTCAAAAATATTAAAAATACTCTTAATTTGAAACATTAGAAAAATACAAAGTATTGCTAAGATATGGTTAAACAAAATGCCTACATAATCGGTGGAACTAATCAGAAATACCACTAGAAGAGTATTGAGCCATGAAATCGACTTCATTCATAATAAATTGTCATAACTGACATGAAATGTGAATACACGATGAAGTCGCTTGTAAAATTCAGTATGCGACACACTGACAAGGTAAGTCTGAATGAAATAGAACAAAGCTAAAAGCGAAACCTCTAACGTTCTCTCAACTCGTTCGTTCACTATTTAACCACTTTGTCGTTGAGAAACTGAGGCGCCAATTAAAACGTGTTTTACATACGGAACCAAGCGAGGCTATTATTTTGCCCGGTATCTCTTAATGAGCACTGTTCACGGTACTGACTTGTAAAGCCTGTATGCCGAAATTATATTTTATATAAAAACGTACCTCACATACTTAGCTTTGTATGTAACCACAATTTATAATGACTACTGTTCATCTAAATTCAACTACAATCATTATTGAAAATTTAAGGCAGGCATACAGTGAACGTATGAATATTATTCATATACATGGTTGTTTTGGACATATTTTTTCTACTCTTATTACCAATTTTATTGATAACACTTAAACTCGTCAATTATTAGCTACCAAAAAAAAAAAAAACTAAAAAAGGCAGAGGAGAAAAATGAACTGAACTGTTTAACTATTTCTCTATAGATTATAGATAATCATTCAATTGGTGAAATAAATAATTCTCAGTAACGGGTATTTATATTACAAATATACACACACTGTTACTGTTTAAAGTTAAATTAAGCCATTCGGTTAGCAAGTACTAAGTTTTAATGGCCAATTTAGTTAATCCAAACAAAACTTCTATATATTATAGACTACAATTTTCCCGTTTATAGTTTATTATAATTCAGATAATTAAGTCACGAAATGTGATCATACGAGCAGCATTGCACTACACTAAAATGATAACCTTCGTGATGTTACCAATGTCTTCTGCGACCACTACTACAGACAGACAGACAGACTACTGTGATTCGTTTGGTTCCCACTTGTCTGAGTGAACTTTTATATGTTTTTTTTTTACTCTTAATTACTTTATTAGTTTTATTTATTTTGTCTTTATTTTCTGAACTGTTCTTCTTTTACATTGAATATCTTAGAATGATTTTTTGGAAAAATTAAAATGCTTTGTACGTTCATTATTATAATAAGCTTACACTCGTCCTACTTATTTGTCACCAGACATTTACAGTCCGCATTTACAGTTGCTAACGCCAACCCTCCTTTACTTACATTATATATACATATACATATAAAAATATATATACATATAAAGATATATAAAGCATCAACTGGTTGAGATGAGAATTATATTGTACCAAAAAATATACGACAAGTACGTTTTAATAAATATGTATTTATTAAATAAGCAATAAGCCAATGGACTGTTATAAAAAAAAGAGGAGATGTTGTCTTGAAATTCCGTCCTATTACTTATGAAGACATTATTCTTAGTGGGAATTCTGCATTACACTGCTCTCATACAGCGCACACTTGACTCACATGTCACACGAATCGGAAACACGTTATACATTAAACCATATGATATAAGAAAAAACGTTTCAATGTATGGATTAAATATAAGAAATATACTGAAAACTATAGATCTATTGGTTTCACTGATATTTAAGATACAAAAAAAATGTGTTTTTAGATCACCTATCACGCTGTCTCCATATTTATCAAGCTCTATAAGCTCTATAAGCTCTGTTTAGTCGAAGATAATTTTTCAAATAATCCATTGCCAGTTATTATAAAACCATTAATGAGACACCCTCAAAACTTCAAAAGTCATTATTCATTGCAATCACTTCTATTTATTCCTGAGCTGCACTTCATTACGAGACAAAAACTCGAAGTTGGCTCGTTTCCTGATCGGCACAAAGGTGCTTTAATGAGCGGACTTCGAAACTCCCTCGTGTGGATGACGCTTCTGGTATGTTTGTAGTGTTCGGTTATTCCTCGCACAATATTATGAGATCTGTCTTGACATCCATAAGACTATATTATTCGTAGTTAGTTGTCAGTTCCGCTATGCTTGTTTTTATTTATTTATTTATGTTAGTCATTCAATTATATATGTAATATATCGGCACTTACATGTAATTACAGGGACAAGGGACATAAAATGTGGCCATGTGCTCGTCCGCCATCCTATACTATAAAAAAAAAACTTCAATAATTAGGTTTTTTATAGTATTTAATAAAAAAAAGCAACCAAAATAAAAAGTCAGAAAGTCTAAAGTATTGTATTTTAAAAACATAAATATATGACTTTTTTGGAGCATCAAACGGTACCACCGGTTGGAAATGTAGATTCTACTGTCACTTCTATTCTATCATAGACATCGTTAAATCAACAACTCATTTTAAAAAAAAATGCGACATGTTTTGCGCGTGTTACATCTTCCATCTTTCTTGTTAAAATAGTTTTAAGTTGCAAGAATAAAACCATGTGATCATTCAAATTATTATCCAACACAACGAAATGTTGGATAGGTTCTTAATACTTGTTGTTCCACGATATCTTCTAAAGTTATTGATTGTAGGACGCAATCTCGTTTTTATCGACTTACTCGAGCATCAGGTTACATTGTTTTCTTTGCAATCTTACACTTGCGCTCTATTGTCAATGCCAATTTCAGTTTAATAATCTATTTTAAATGTCAATTTTATTGTGCTTTTCGACATATTATACGCTCATTTGACTGTATTTATTACATTAAATATAGTATATCGTCATCTTCAAAAACGATAATAATAGTAACCCCTAACTTTACCTTATAATGGCTGGCTTATAATGCTTAAAAGCCACGGTTCAAATCCTAAGTCTTTTAGGTTATTTATGACAATAAATTATGCAGAATAGAGACTATTCACAAACAAACTATTGTATAATGATATATCACACACAGTTGGATACTCTCCGTTGAGAATATACATACAAATATAATTATAACAAAATCTTTTTGCATTAAAATTTATAACTATAAAATCAATCCAAACGTACCCGAAAATAGTAAGAATATATAATAAAAGTAAAATAAAAAAAATCGGCCAATATACAAGTTATACAGCATCATTCTTACACATTTAACCAGTATCTATTAAAGCATTTGTAAAACGCTTTAGCTTTCTATAAATCATTCTGCATTTATTTAATTAAATTCTGGTACTTATTCTATTATTCAATAATAAGATCTATTTTATTAATTCATATTTGTTGCTAAACATATTAAGGATACTGTTTATTATATTATTAATGTAACGTTTTGTATGCCACTGTAAGTTGCACGTGTTTTATTATAAACAGACTGTTCACTACGTAACATGTTCTTCAAAGAGTATAAAGGCGGCGGGCGTCAGTCTGGCGGTCTTATTATCTTCAACACTTTGGATAATTAAGTTTGTTATCGAATTTATTATTATTATTTTATATAAGTCAGTCCCTGTACAATTTGTTCAATAATTAAAATTAAATAATACCTAAAATCAATGTTGATTATTAATGTAAAAAAATGTTCCAGATATTAGAGTCTATAATTAAGTAAAATATTCCTATTATCGTATTTTGTTTTATAGTGTTGTCTATTTATACACATGAAGTATGTTAGATTATTTTCAAATTATTTAATATTGATTTCCAAAACTGTAATATAAGAAATGTGACAATATCACTGTAATATTATGTACATGATATACGAGTATTATTTCAATTTATTGTATAAATACTTGTTATCTATATCGTACTAGCCTATGAATGTCCCACTACTGGGCTAAAGGCCTCCTCTCCCTTTTTGAGGAGAAGGTTTGGAGCTTATTCCACCACGCTGCTCCAATGCGGGTTGGTGGATTACACGTGTGACAGAATTTCAGTGAAATTAGACACATGCAGGTTTCCTCGCGATGTTTTCCTTCACCGTAAAGCACGAGATGAATTATAATCACAAATTAAGCACATGAAAATTCAGTAGTGCTTGCCTGGGTTTGAACCCACGATCATCGGTTGAGATTCACGCGTTCTTACCACTGGGCTATTTCGGCTCTTATCTGTACAAAAACTAGAAATACAAATTTTAGAAAATATTTTATGTATGTCTTAAATGAAATTTAGTGTTATTATAAAGTATATCTTTGCCAACTATATTACAAAATTATTACAATTCCCTACGGACAGCAAGTATGAAACTTATTTGTGTCGCGAAGGGCAAGGGCTCACGAATGAAATTATGGTCGCAGCTAGAATTAAACTGAAAACAAAAACTTTTTACAATGTTACTTAATGTTTAAGGTATTTTATATTCTAAACTCAGTATAATTAAAACTAAATTATGCAAGCTAAATGTACGCTTACATGTGTTCATTACGCCACCTTCCAGCTACTGAATTCTGTGCTATTAACATATAATGCAATGTAAAACTAGAGACAAGACAACCAGTGAACAAATTGTAACGAAATTTGACACTGCAATCGTTTAGAATTAAGACGTAGTCATAGAAATACCGAGATTTAGGAAAATAAAATAGTTGCGAATAAAGTCACGGCGAGCAGCAAGTAAGCAGTTGACCTTAAAGAGTCAGATTTTATTACAGAAACGAAGGATATATAGAAAAATATAGATAACATATAATAATCTCTTTTGAAGTCTACGCGTGCGAAAACGCTAGCTAGTTATAAATATACAGCCAGATATTGAACACAATCGTAATAAATTTTAACAAATAACCCCACCTGCAGTTTGAATTGTAAATATAATTCCATTATTCTCTATTTTCAAGTAGCAACTTTTGTTTGTCGGTGTATGTAACAATTTGAACATCTATCTCTGATGACATGGGCCCGATCTGATCCCTTGCAAGATTTATGTTAGATGTATAAACGTATTTCATACAATATTATGTAATATGGGAGCAAATTTTTCACAATGTGGTATGGAATGGGTAAATAAAATATATATAAACATTTGATTTTTCTTTACGGGTTCGTAGTCGGATAGTTTTGTCAGATATCCATGTTTGTACATCCGTAATATTTCTGTAAGCTTAATCCGTCTAGGTATTTGTCATTTCAAATAAATGCTTAAAGTGAAAACAATATCGAAAAGTGATGTACATATATGACTATAATAATATTTAAATGATACAGGTTTGAAAATAATGTATTGCGTAATTAATAAAGTTGGTCAAATGGAAATATGTGTGAATAGAGAAGTTTACTGGTAGGGCTTTGTGCAAGCCTCTCATCAGATATTATACCGCAAAACAGCAGTACTTGTTATTGTTGTGTTCTGGTTTGAAGTGTGAGTGAGCCCGTGTAATTACAGGCACAAGGGACATAACACCTTAGTTCCCAAGGTTGGTGGCGCATTGGCGATGTAAGCGATGTTAACTGAAACTGAAGAAATTTTAACCAAATGGTGACCACGTACCATCAGGTAGCCCATATGCTCGTCGCCAACCTATACTATACAAAAAATAGGATAGAATAGCAACACCAAACATAACAATATAAAGTAAGTGTTTGTACGAATAATAGCTAATTATTTAGTATTGCTACTTATACATACTTGCACAATAGCGTAGAGAATTACCTATTGCATTGAAAATACATTTTTTTTTGTTGGTATATAATTTTTCATACCACCCTCGCTGGCCTTATAATGTTTTATAATTACATATAATTACATTTTTAATAAGTTATATCGAGAAGATGATTAATTAATTTAAATTTGTGTTATACTATTTTATAATATACTATTGTACAATTGCTTTTCATGCCTATCGACTTGTTAAGTATATTTTTAAATTGTGTTGGTGTACAATTTTTTTTATTGTATATACTATATTTTTTGTTTATGATACAAAATTCTTCATAATGTCAAGTTTAATTTGTAAGCACAATCATCAGAAATGAATGAAAAAATGCCATTTTTATTAATATATATGTATATATTATTATTAAAAATAAAATAAATTGTAAATCATCATGACCTTTAATGATGATACTTATTTTAAATTATAAAAAGCTTAGATATTTTGATTTAATATATACCATTAACAACTCAACTAACAATCAAAGTCAAAATTATCTCACGAACATATCCAAAGAGAACAAAATATTTGATCCCTCAAGCAGAAACAGATAGACAAGCTTGCTAAGACGCTTTCTCGTTACTGAATACAAATTTAACAGCGAGGTACAGTTGTTCGTGCAACGATAATAACTTCAAGAACATATACAATACACACCAGAACTATATACACTAAGTAAATAAAACTAAATTATATAAGGTAACGTTATTAACATTTAAAAAAGAGATATACATAAATTTCTGCATATTCACATGTGACAGATCACTACAACAGATTTTTCTTCTAGTATCCTTGTTATTTATTACGCAGGTTATGATTGATGTCACAAAACGACATTAGTCACGATCATACTACGTTATATATCGCGATGTATTTATTAGGATTAGACCTACCTTTACCTCGCCGGTAGTGCTGAGCATAATTAAGGTGACGCTTTGTGTATCGCGTAATTAGAGCTTAGCTATAGCCGTTACACTTCAGAACCTTGTAATTACAGAGGTAGGCATCGGTTCACCTCAGTCGAGTTTTCTGATAAATTACTGTTACTTTCTCGAACTGTAAACAATAACAAACCTGAGAGTTAATTGTGAAAAATACTTGAGTCCTATAATTAGGTACTAATTAGTCAAGCAATAAATTACCAGAATATAGACAAATAAACTCTAAGTAAAATAAATCTGTAATAATGTTTTCCAAAGTCCGCTCATACTTTCGAGATACGAAATGAAAATGTCAAAATATAAAACGTTTAAAAAATTGAGAAACAAGAACGGCCTTTAAAGTTTCGCCGAGAACATCTTAAAACCAAAATTTCCGAAAACTTGAAGTCTACTCTCAACAGCAAGTCCCGTGTGACGCAACTTTTTGCCAGTAGTCCGTACTGAGACGTTTTTAAACGAGTCTTGATACGCCCGTGTTGAAAACACTAGCGTATTAAATTGCTTTTTTTTAAAACAGAATAACTAATTTCTTAATTCAACAGACATATTCTTAACTATAATTTTACTTCATGTATGTGAGTCATTGGGCCTCAAAAGAATCAACACATTAAACTAACGAACAATGATTTCCTCAATAGTAATCCATACTTATAAAAAGTTTATAAATAAGCTTTTTTAATAGCTAATTAAAATGCATTAATAAGAAAAATGAGCAAAATACACTAAATACTTACACTACTACACATATTGTAACCACCGGTAAAAGTATGTTAAAAACTTCGGCTTAATCAATTGCACACGCTTGACACACGATTTGACACACGCATAACTAATAGGTAAATTGAAATGAAAGCTTGTAAAATGAATGTAGATTTTTTTATAAACTTGACAGACATATTGTTATATATTCTTATTATTATATAGTCATATATATGCATCATAATTATCACCAGCTATTCATAAGTCTACTGCCACACATAGTCCTCTCCCAAGGTTTGTCAATGCTACCTCAGTTATCTGCCACTCGACAGTAAATACCCGCCACCTTCTTTAAGCCTTTTTTCTATATACATATTATCCAACCATTGCCAATTTTTCTGTCTCTTATCAGCGTGTATTTTAGCCGACGCACACGTTTAATAGTTATAAGCTTGTAACAGTGCGAGTATTTTTTATTGACATAGGTCCTCTATCTCTCATAATTTGTGCCACGACTAAGCAGTGGACGAGAGGCCGGGGTGGTCCAGGTGCGAAAGTTGGTCGTTGTTTGACACTTTGTTGAATTTAGCCGGCAGCGCGACGTGGCGCGGCGGGCGTTTAAATTGCATCTCTGATATACCGCCCTACCCTCGCCTGGCATTAGCTTAATTCTGACCTTTGAAACTATAAAGTTTACCCTTCTATGTTTATTCGAATGTTTACTTTGATATATGAACTGAAGCTATGAAAATAAATAAAAAGCAACCTGATGTATATCTAGTTAAGGAAAGTTGCATCTAAAAAAATATATTGGATATACATTATACACAAGTTGTAAGCTGAAAGTTTTTGTCATGTATCTAAATAATTGGTTATCAAAAACTATATATTTTTTAATAACTATATAATTAAAGTATATTTAATTTTCTGTTTTCAGAAAATTTAACTTATAAGAACAGTGGGTTATAATTCCTTTTAAATTATACCATTGTAAATTTTAAAATATTTTAAAATAACTTTACAGTGCTTTCCTCAACCGTAGACAGGTTAACGACCGAGGATCTGACAAAGATTTATCAGTAATTTTCTATAGAAGAAATAACACAAATACCCTTCAATAAACACTGTTTGTTGGTTCTATAGTTAAACAAAGCTTTGTCTTCTTCTTTCGACTATCAGATTAGCGATGACAGAAAGAGACAAATCGATGAACGGAAACAGTAGAAAGTAACAAAATAAAATAGAATACAATTTGTAACAAGTACACGTTTTGTATATAATAATAAATGGAATGTAATATCTCGCGTTAATTTAACACTTTCTTGACATTTCTCCTGAGCTGTCAGTCCCTGTGATAGACACTCAACTGACGTTCATAATCTTAGGTAAAGAGGATCTAGAGACAAAAATCATTCTAGAAATATTACGTAATACGTGAGAACTCCCTAGATTTGTATGATTCGTAATATAATTCACGTTTGGACTGAAACATTTGGAGATTACTTCAGTAAAATACAAACATATTATGTATCAGATTTTGATAACAAATAATCTAAAAGGTAATTCAATAATAACTTATATAAGAACGATCGTCACCAACTATTATTTTACTTTATCATATCAATAATACTCTTTGATACAATTTCATTATGTATAGAAAAGATGAAAACAAATCCTTCTCCTTTTGTTCCTAAACATATTCAAGTAAATGTTCTAAATAAGCTTACATCTCTAAAATACGATGCTACATGTACGGTTTGTTCGAACAGGGTTCTAATACAAGCACAAATTTAACAGTATGGATTTATCCTTACATTCGATACAATAATATATCTAGAAGCTGTCTGTGACGCGACTGTGTCGCCAATTTAAAAACTAATTTGATTAAGTTATGCTAATTAAGTCTTAATAAAAATGATCAAATAATAAATAAGACTCAATCTTCTTTTTGAATTTAATTTTAAAAGGTGGCAGGCCACCTGCCTTAATGTTCTGCCAAACATTGAACCTATGATGCAAATTAGGTTATTGTGCCTGTAATTACATCGACTCACTCTTTTAGAATTACACTAATAAAATTAGTAATACAGAGGATTGATGTTTGTCGGTAGAATAATTGATGCCTGGCTGGTACCTTGATAGACTGGCATATATAATAATCCTATCATTGATATTTCTCTGTATTACAGACGTAATTTTTGTAAACTTACTATTCATACATCATTGCTCTTATGATTAGTCAACTAAGCTAGCTTTTGTCTAACAAATGTGAATTTAAATATCAACCACGACCAACAGCAAAAACATTCAAGGAGGCTGCTGCAGACTATATTTTCATAATGTTCAAAAATAGACTAAACTAATCCCAAATAAATAAGATGAGAATGCTTGTTTGAATAATTCGAACCACGACGTTCTTGTGAATCGTCTTCGATCTCGAGAGATCAGATGGAAGAGTCACTTGTGACCCAAACTCTAAATGTGGATAGATAAAATTACTGATTTTCATGTGCAAAATGATTTTCGATGTACACGTAATACATACGTATGTATACTTATTGATTCAAATTTACAGTCAGAATTTTTTTTGTTTACCTACTTTGAATAATAACTTAGTAAGTAGTAACAGCCTGTGCTTGTCCCACGGTTGAGCTAAGGCCTCACTAAGCTTACTGAGCTAATAATCACCAGTAAGCGCAATGACCTAATCTATGACATTTAGTTCGTAAAGCCTCAAACAAAAGAGCAACGACCAGCAAAATCCATAGAAGTGGGATCACGCACGGAGACCGATAAAGTCACGCGGGCTTTTTGTAAACGACGGCTAAGACGAATTAATCTCAGTGACCGTTCTCGTTGAACTCAGTCGATGACAGCAAAAATTATATTCTACAAATATTTCATGTTATATTACTAACGAAACAGGCGTTAATCGTATCTGTATAAGATAAATGATGTTTTTTTATAGAGGTTTTTCTGAAAGAGGTTGTTTTAATTTCATTTGGTGGTATTTACAGGATTCACGCAATTACTTATCTAATCGATATAGGATTTTTGTCATAATAAAAATATTTTTTTTTTATGTCAAAATTTTTGTTATTTCAAAATTATTTATTACACTCATATAATATGTTATATCAACGTTGTTAGAGATGAAATCAAGATTCCGGTCGCTTTTCAAGCAAACCTTCTAGAAACATATATGTAAGATGCTTAAAATTTCAAGTGAGCAACAGCAATAAGGAAGATTATGTCTACCCAAACGATTCCATAGGGAACCAACATTGTTTGACGGCTCTACGAAACGGAAACAGTCACCAAGACGAATTAATCTATAATAGTCATAACTCGGTACGTGCCTGGCGAAGTCAGATGTTCGCAACACGCGGTCACGTCGACGGCGGTTGACGCCCCGAAGTTACCTCTAAAAGGATCTTACATATTATCGGAGTAACAAAGTTTTATGTAAGGAAAACGGGGATTTTAAAAGAATTAGGTACGTTAGGAAATTATCAAAGATATATTGATAAATTTAATTCTTTTATTGGGTACTTTTTAATTTTGCAATATTTAATATTTGTACTTAGAAGTAAACTAAAATTATACTGTACTGTCATAAACTACTCGGAATTTCAGTTCAATCGAATAGGTGATTTATTTGATAATTTGATAATCACGATTACCAACTTCGATCCTTTGATTTCATAGTCCTTTTTTCCCTAATATTAATAATATTATTGCTATATACAATAATAAAAACCCTTAATATATTTGTATAAATATTGCAACATAAAATGAGTATATAAAATAACTTGAAATGCTAAATAAGTTCAACTTTGGAATAAATTAATATGTAAATATACTCATATAAAAATACAATCATAATGTTTGCTACGAAAAATACCCCAATTTACATATGACTGTGTTTTAAACATTACAATTACAAATATTATTCAGAAATATCTTAGTCTGAGATTTCTAGGAAAACATTTCTCAATAAACTAACGCAAAATTCAATTTTCAGTACGAAAGAAAAACTGTTAAAAACTTCTTACATACAAGTTAATTTATTTTAAAACAATATGGTAATCGCGATGGTTATTACTTTTTTATCATTAACTTATGTAGGAACTAATTATAGACTTTTTTAAATTGAGACATAAAACTTATCATACGTTATTAAAAATAAGAGAATATTAATAACTCATAATACGTAATTATTTTATTAGTGACGTAATTTTAAAAATAATCTTCGAATCCTAACTGCAGTGTATATCATATGATTATTGAAAAATTTATATGAACACAAAATAAAAGTAATCGGAATAAGCCAACCTAATTTACATTCATGTCGCGCAAACCAACTTTCAACATGTTTGAATCTGTTGCAACCACAGAACTTGATCGAATTTTCACACACGAATATGTTATGAAAATATATAAATATTTATTATCTTATATTTATTTTATTACATATAAGGCAATGACCTGACTAACTATCAACACAAAGCTGAAACTACGATACAAACAGACTTGTTTGTAGACAAATTTGGTTTTCTATTGTTCTCTACATTACAAACTAACATTTTGCATTTTTTTTAAACGCCTCACCTTAAATTTAAACTTTGATTTTAAAGACTTAATCTTCATTCAATTTACTCCTTTAAATTTATTATTTAATAATATGGTCGCATATATTTTAGGAATTATACAAAAGCATTTCTGTAAAAATACACGCAATGTTTTCATACTATATTGTATTGATTTTAAATATCTACGAGCGAGGTCACGACAGGCAGTGTTTTATCTGAATAGAACATGTATTTTTTTTAAATTATGTATATATAATTAAAAAAATAATTTCAACCACTTTCAACCACAGGCTAATATCTGTAATAATTATTTGAAAATTTTAAGGTAAATGGCGACGCGTATGAGTTAAACTTTTTAAAATGCAAATACGTCTTGAATAAAAGTGGAGCAGAATAAAGTGCTAAAGTTTTCCCATTACGTGCTTTACGCATGTTCGTTTCCAAGTCGTCACATTCCACTTCAATTTGTTTTTATAATATCGTTTAAATTTTACTTTTATTTTAAACAACAAACTCTAAAATACTCTGGGAGTGTTTTGACCTGTCATTATTAACTTCGTATTAAAAGCCCTAAAAATCTAAATCAGATCATTCGAGAGCATATTATTGGATTCTCATCTTTCACGATCAATCAAATCTCTGTAAACAAAACAGCGACATATACTACTAGTTAGTTTATACTATATATACATTTCTAAACGGAAAGTTAAAATAAATAATTTATATGCGAATAATATACGGCAAACACAGTTAATAACCAAATTAACTATTTGCCCTATAAACGGGCCCCGAAAGGGAGTTTCATTAAACGATGAATATTTATAACGAATCAAAGAGCGTTAACGACGCTAACTAAAGTTGGAGAAATATGTTTATTTGTGTTTCCACCTAACTTTCGTTGAAGGCGCGAGTCGAAACTCTTTTACACCTACAACACATTGTTGTCAGCCTTCAAGTTATTTTAACCTCTACTACCATGAAATAAGATCTTCGTGAATGCATTACTCCTTCAGTCGCAAGCTCCAAAGCCCACGGGCGCGATAAATAAATAGTTGTAGGTTAAAAGTTGTTCTAACTTCGAACCGTCTTCCCTTCGCCGCCAATTTTTCCTTCACCTGAGTTATTTTCTTTTTCAATAGTTTCGAACGTGTGTTGCTTCGAATTTCTAAAGTTGAACTAAATTTATCTTTCAGTCTTTTTGTTTAAATCCTTTTCTAAATCTGTGCATTTGTACAAGACATGTACAATTTACAATTATATAAAATAAAGTAATTATTGTAGGTATTACTACTTATTTATTATCATATTAACTAACATTGGTCTATTGGGTAGCTTTTTAAGAAAACAGATTATATTATGGTCCTTGGTTCAAAGTCTATTTGAGTCCTAAAATTCATTGGATTTGTATGTAAAGAAATTCTCTAAAGCAGCTTGGAGTTAGCAGTATTTCACTCCCGTGCCTTGAAAAGTACGTAAAGCCGTTTGTTCTGAGCTTTACCTCTCTTCAGCCTTGTCAGATTGCTGTCCCATTTGAGTATGAGATAAAGACCCTAGGTACATATTGGATATTTGTGGTCTATTATATCTGATACTTAGTTGGCTAGTCTCTGTTGAGTATTGTCATCGTGGATTAAATTGTTCATCATAATTACTATCTATTATACATTTTTATTAAGATTGGCAAATTAAAAAAAAGATTTTAGTAAAACAGTTAATTTCCTATAACAATGATAAATATTAATCAACTGCTGAAAATGGTTAAACTTGTAACTATTCACTTGGTGATAGGGCGCTGTGCAAGTTCATCTGGATAGATACCAACCCCCTCATTACATATTCTACCGCCTACCTAAACTCTAAAGCAACACTTAGTAGTGTTGTGTTCCGCAAGGAAAATAGCACATAACTTCCCAAGGTCGATGGCGCAATGGCGATGTAAGGGATGGTCAATATTTTTTACAGCACCAATGTCTATAATTGGACCGTGGTGACAATTAATCCGTTAGCCTACCTATTTCATAAAAAGAACGTATTTTACCATTCCAATAATAAAAGCAAAATCACGGTCGAATATTAAATAAAATATTATGTGGAGACAACAAAAACTAACGACCGATATATTATTTTATCAAATAAAAGAAATATAATAACTTCCGCTCACTGAATTTATCTAATCAGGAAATATATATTACCTTTGGTTTATTACTTATGTAATGAGCGAGTTTCCTCGTTTCGATACTAATTTCATAGGCGATCAAGCGGAACGTCTGCAAATGTCCCCGCGGGCTTCGGAAATAAATGGACTGAATCACGCAATATTGTTAATAACAACATATTCCCGAATATATTATTACACTAACGTTATTATTACATGACAGCCGTCCGAATGGCATGTGAATAATAAGCTTTGTGGTAAAATAATGAACTTTTTTTATCATTTTATTTTGAAATATTAATTACTACATTCGAGAATCGATTCGTTTAGCTTATGAATGTCGAAATTTGATTGAATGGTTATTTAAAAACATCCCTATAAAAGCGCCTCCTAAGCAGTACGCGTGTAAAAAGTTGTAGGAGCTGATTTAACAGGTTGTTGCTCGTAACTCAAAACATCAGTTACTTATGAGTCCAATAAGGTGATGTGAAATAAAGGGACATAAATTTAATTACTTAAGAAAAGGGAAAAATACACTCTTATATGTTATTTATCAAAGCATTATGTCTTATGTTCGAAAAAAATGTATTTTTTTTGTTTTTCATGATTATAAATAACATACTTTTAATAATATAAATTTTTAATAATATAAATTGTATAATTTATCAATTTTCTGCCTTAAAAGATTAGTCAGATGCATAGTGCATTATACAGCTTTCATTTCATTTTTCGTATCATACAACGATGAACGAAAATATGTTTACGGATTTTGAACTTAATCCCATTCAATAATATTACGGTCGGTATTTATTCCCTCGCTCATTACAAGCGCTAGATCCAATCCCGGACTTCCAACCGTAGTAACATCACATTGGCCGTGGAAACTCCCTGGAGTCAAGTTGAGAAATCTTTGGCCAGATAGGAATGATCCTTCTGACGTCTACATATGACTTAAATCGGTGGTAAAGTGAAGATTTCCGTTTTGTTAGAGGGGTCAAACTTCAATGGTTACTCGGTTATGATCTGATATTGGCTTTATTGGGGGGCGTCGTCGGAGGTCCCACATGATCGAGGTGTCACAAATGGGTTTTCCGGCTCGTTTGCCCTGTCTTCGTATCTACATTCCGCTTGCTAAGAAGAATTTTACTCGCGTTTGCTAGGTTTTTTAGACGCTCTAGGGGTTTGCTTTATATGATTATGAAATATTTTTACTTATTATGCATTTTTAATATTTTACTTTAATTATAAAATATTTCAAGGAAGGCCCCACTTTAAAATATATGTACGACTTTAAAATATATGTACGAATCGGATATGACAAACATAAATCGTTAGAATAAGAATCTTCTAATGAAAACGACTCAATGTATTTAGCTTCCTCAAGTTACAAATGGTCTCTCAGATTTAAACTTTTCTTTAACTGAATATACATACATATAACATATCTTGTAAATAAAAATGGCTTATGAATTTAATATAAAGTTACTAAGTAATTTTAACATTTTTTAACTCTCATATAAGCAGACAGTGTCCACATCGAAAAGACTCAATTGTAAATATTTCGGATAATTATATTACTGTATGTATGTACAGTATAGGAACAGTACTGATTGTATAATAGTAGTCAGTTTTGTGGATCAAATAAAAAAATAAAATAAAGTCTGAATACAAGCCACTCCTTGTACCATCAATGCGCTGCCAAACCCAGGATCTAGGATCTCATAATAAGGAAAAAATATATATAAACGGAAAATATACTCACACAATTATCATTAAGATACTACTTCAATATTGAACAACCAAATTTTGCGTCGAAAAATGCAAATGGCATTCAACTGACATTGGATTTAGATTAGGACTCGGATTATCTTCGTCTGAAGCGTCTTAAGCGCAAATAGCTTCACCAAAAACTGGAGTGAAGATTTATTCAAGAGTAGCATTTTCGTTTAGGTTAAAGACAAGGCCTAAGGTATAAAAAGCACCAATCTCGACTGAGCCGTAAATTACGGAGGCCGAACACGAAAGTGCAATCTGGTTTACAGAGAGCCTGTTTGCTTTTCTTATTGGGCCGAATAGCGACTTAATATTCCGGGCGGACGTCCGCTTATAGCTCAAGTCTAAAGAGTTTTTACCAAAATATTTGTTCAGTACATTGTAAGTGACCCAACGTTAAAAATCCGGTGTAACATAATAATAGGATGGGTTCCATTTAAAAAAAAATAATCTCTAATTCATTATTTTGTATTAATTCTCAGCTGTCAATAAGACGGTTTGGTCTAGAAAAGAAATAGATTAGTTGGTCAACTCACGTTGATCGATTTATTCTCTTGGTATTTAAATTAGAGTGAAGTTTCTAGTACATACTGTATCTTATGACTTCAACCACATATTGAAAATGACTGTGTAGTCAGACTCAGCTGGGATTTATTCACATTTGCTTTATTATCCTCTAAATATTTCTAAGCACACGGAATTTTTAAACCGAAAAGCACTAAAATGTATTTATTTCTTTATTTTTAATAGCTTTTAAACCATAAATTAACCGCCACAAACTTTGTAAAATAAAATGTAATGTCCTTTGTACCTATAATTTTACAAGCTCACTCTTTAAGCTGACACACAAAAATACTAAGTATTGCTGTTTGGCGGTAGAATATCTGCTGAATGGTTGGTACGTACCCGGGTGGGCTTACACAGAGCCCTATTACCAAGTAAGAATAAGAAGAGGATAAAACATTTTCATCGCATGCTGGGATCAATTAACTTTTCATTCTACCGCCAAAATTATACACTTTGTATTACAAGAAATCAGACGCATTTGTGTCCATCGCTTACGAGGCACGGCATAGTATCACTGAAGCTTGGAAAAAGCTTCGGATTGCTACTGAGAATTATCAATACCCAATATATTTTATTGGCCCGGTTCGCTACCAAGAACCTTGAATGAAACCTGCATGAATGTGATATTCTTAAAGTGGATATTAACAGTTACCCCATGAATTAGTATGAGGATGAAGTTATTTCTTGTCGTACAGGTGTGTCCAATGTCCACGTAGAGAGTTAAATAGCAAATTCAACGATTGTAGATCGTGGTTGATCCTATCTGGCGAGTATGCAAGCTTAACGTGGATAGGTTCGGCTTTTAATGAATATTATATGAAGGAGCCGAGCGAAATCTTCTTCTCGACTATCGAAGCGCACCCGCCCTTAAGATGTCACGAAATCAGCTTAAAGAAGTATCTACTTACATTCAAAGTGTTCTTTTATATTTTTACGATTTAGACTATTTTTACTATTTGTACTACAATCTGTTTAAAATTAAAATGAGGTTTGAAATTTTCATACTTAATTTATCTGCAGAAAATTATAATATATAATAACCTAGTATCTAAAATTTATTATAATATTTTGAATTATAAATAATGTAGAAACCGATAGAAATAATTATATAATGTATTTATTTTTAACCTGGGCCCAATTATATATAGTTTTTAAATAATCACTACGACGCATAGACGGTATACGATATGTCGTATCAGATTGCATGCGATGAGAACAACTGCCAAGAACGTACCTAAGTAAAAATTCGCCGAGGTTCGCCTCTACGAAGATGGGGTAGGGGTTTCAGTGGGTAAGAATTCTACATAATCTGGTTCGCCTTCAGGAGCTTGAGTATCTCTCTAAAGTTTTACCTGCGTATAAAAAAATAATGATAAGAACGTATTCAGACGATTGAATAATATATGTCTAAAACAAAAGTATTTAGTGAAAAATACATTTTAAATAAAGTTGACATTTAATACAACCGGTAACAATGGTACTAACAATTTTAATTGTAAGTCATCCTTCTAATAAATATCAACTCCGAAGACAGAATCGAGCTCACATTAGGATTGCAAAGCGTAAAGATCTTTCAAAACTTTGACTAACGACTACAACCATCACATAATTATTGGCTGTAATTTCAGTATACAACTGACTTCGCTTTACTCATATAACAGTAAATTAAAATTTATATAAAAAGTTATAATTGTATTCGTTTTATGGAAACAAATATGTCTAATTATTTATTAAAATAAATCGACAATATTTTAGGCGTTTAAAATTCGAAAATAAGTTTTTTTTTATATAATTAAAACATTGATATCACGTGGTATTGTGGTTAATTTACGTAAATATTTAATTATGTTCTTACATAATTTAACTGTCGGACATGAGTAACTTTGTGGTGGTAGAGCTTTGTGCAAGCTCGTCTGGGTAGGTACCACCCACTCATCAGATATTCTATCGCAAAACAGCAGTACTTGGTATTGTTGTGTTCCGGTTTGAAGGATGAGTGAGCCAGTGTAATTACAGGCACAAGGGACATAAAATCTTAGGTCCCAAGGTTGGTGGCGCATTGGCGATGTAAGCGATGGTTAACATTTCTTACAATACCAATGTCTAAGAGCGTTTGGTGACCACTTACCATCAGGTGGCCCATATGCTCGTCCACCTTCCTGTTCTATAAAAATAAAAAAAACTAGCTACTGAGTTTCTTACCGGTTCTTCTCTGTACAGTATTCATGCTTATACAAGCTTTTAAATACATTTTGAATCATTCATAAAACTTTAAAACTTATGATACACGTTATTATTGTTTGTACATATGTTAGGTTTTTACTATACAAAACTAACTACGTGAGTCTGTTATTTAACAATTTTTTATATAATAATAATGAAGTCCTCTAGAACACAACGGCCAATCTCAAGAGAGATTAACCAACTACGCAGTACATATTATAGTGCAGATTCAGATGCAGGACCAACGACTTTACGTGCTTTTTTAGGCACGGGAGTGTAAACGCTCCCAACCTCCAGACTCCCGGCTGCTATCGAGAATTTTTTGACAGAAAAACTCGATAACTTTTTACTGGCATGACCTAGGATTTGAACCTAAGACCTCCGGGAGCACGGCCTTACATGTACCAACGAGGCCGTCTTTATATAATATGGGATAACTTAATATATGTATGTAACAGACACCCGCTTTATATTACAGTTAACGTACCGTCAAGCGATCTGGAAATTCGGTTTTATCGTCACGACCCTTAGTAATTCATTAGATCGGTCTTTACTCTAATATCTTAAGTATATTAGTATATATGTATATATATTTAATAGATAGCAACATATCACTTTTTGATATTTCACGACCGAAATCCGCGGTGATGACCGAGTTCGTTACTACACAATAGCCCTATAGTTTATTATTTTATATTAGTCAATATAAAGCAACGATTGAAGTATAAAAATTATTAAAAAAAGTTACGTCTATAAAACATCACTTTGAAACAAAACTAAATATTTTAATAAAATTAAACAGCTATTGATACGCTATAAACAAGAAACTACGAAACCTTAAGCTTAATATATAACAAGATAATTTACTCGTACTAATACGTAAAACTTTACGTACATATCATTTGTTTGGTAATTAAGATTATACAAATAAGATATAAATCGAATTTGTAAGCAACATCTTATTCATTTAACTCTCGAATGAGACATTTTGAAATCTTCGACGCGATCACGATTACACATTAGAACATCCTTCGAGTTTCAACTTTGTTCCTATTAATTACTTTGTAACAAAATTTAAGCCTGGAAGTTTAATTTGAAACTTTACGGCCTTAAGATAGAATTCATTTTACTAACACATTGTGTGTAGGTGTAAATCGAAGGCACGAATGCTTAGATAGCGAAGATTTTATTACAAATGTGATTTAAGGCGAAAATTCGTGTGTTTGTTTTCAGCTCGATCGAGCCGCGGGCTGTAAACAAGAGTGTATCACTCAGTTGTTATATTCACGGATCTTTAAATGAAATAAAATATTATCATTTAATTATATAATGTCTAATTAATAATGGACTATGATGGATTTACATAGCCTATTCAACATAAAGCAACTATATATTTATTTTTAAATAAATATGATAAGTTTAATTTTTTTAGATAGTTGTTAAAGTGTTAAATAAAATTACATAATTTATATAAAGTAAATGTGAAAGTAATAAATGTTTTACTATTGGGCTATGATTCTCCATTTGAAGAGAAGACTTGGGGCTTAGCACCACGCTACTCCAATGTAAGTTAGTAGGAACAAGATTTTCAATCGACATATGCAGTTGTTCTCAAGATATTTTACTTTTTGTTTTTCATTATCAATCACGAGATAAATTATAAACACATAAAATATCAATCGTGCATGGGTTTGAACCCGCAATCATCTGTTAAGACTCACCATTTCTAACCACTGTGATCGCCGTCCCAAATTCTTTAAGCTTTTATAAAACATTTTAATACAACTTGTATTGTCACTCTTAGTTTGACGAAATACAAAAATTGTTGTCTTTGAATACGCTGAATTGTTAAAGCGTGATTGATTGTCAAAGCAGTTTGTCTCGCGAATACTACATGATCAGTCAGCTTGTAAAGTCATGTGTTATATAAAAAAGAATAGCTCTTATTTTCAATTCGATAAACACGTTTAATCAAATTGTTCGTAACACTGAAGATGATTGTTGAGATTTACTTACAATGATTTACTTACTTAATATTTTTATACTATAGGTAGGACGAGCATATGGGCCACGTGATGGTAAGACACCATCACCAACGCCCAGACATTGGCATTGTAAGAAATGTTAACCAACGGTTACATCGCCAATGCGCCACCAACCTTGAGAACAAAGGTGTTATGTCCCTTGTGCCTGTAATAACACTGGCTCACTCATCCTTCAAACCAGAACACAACAATACCAAGTACTGCTATTTTGCGGTAGAATATCTGATGAGTGGGTGGAACCTACCCAGACGAACTTGCACAAAGGCCTACCACCAGTATTATTGTTGTTGTTGTTATTGTAAATATCCGTATTGTATACAAATCATATAAGCAATAATCCTAACTATATAAGTATAAATATATGTTACATTAATCATCTGGATAATCCAAACAAATTACAAAACACATATTTTATTATTTATAGTTAATATTTATTTGATATAACTAATCCACAGAGCTTTTATAATGTATTTTTTTTATGGAGTAGGATATGAAAATAAAATATTCGCCATTTTACGCGGTCATGTTTTGTATAGTAGCTATTTTATATTTTGATTTGTATAGAACTTGATCCCAACATAAGAAGTGCCTATAAATGTGACGAAGCTGGTAATATTTTGCTTCTATTCATGCTTATGAGAAGAAGGTTTAAAGCTTATTCAGAAATAGCATAGATGTTTGATAGTTTCCCAGATACATCTTTCTCGCTATATTTTACTTTACCTTAGAGCGCAAGAGGAATTATAAACACAAATAATATAAATGAAAACTCAATGGTGGTTGCTTGTGTGTGGACACACTATCTTTGGCTTAGACATTCATGTTCTAACTATTATAAATAATTCTTATTTTTTTGTGTTTAATAATAAAATAATCATATTATTTAAACAAATTAAAAGCAATTCAATAAAATTATATGGTCTTATTAAAATTTAATATAATATTGTTAACAACGATTATAAATATATAGAATGTCATTGTTACAAAAACTAAAAAGATTTGAAGTAAGTATGTATGTATATTTAAAGTCTTTCGATTCTTTGTTTTAAAATGCCTGACTATCGCAGTTTTCTTGTAAACGTCTCGCTTTTATTACTTATCCTTCCCATATTGTTATAATGAACATCTCAGTAGGCATCTACCAGTGCTTATATTCTAACACGGTCCGATATAAAACTTAAATTTTATAGCGGCATTGGCCGTTGAGATCCTAAACCAATAGGCAACTGTGTCAACAGCTACGTAGGCAGGTTACATACTGTTTATATCCAGCTAGCTAGGGTTGGCCTAGCAGATGTTAATAAAAATAACATATGTAAAAATAATTTGTATGATTACAAAATCTGTCAAACGATCTTAAAAAAAATATCTATCGATCTATCTGTCATCTGACGTTTAACAGAGTGGACCTATATCGTGAGCTCCCGTTAATTTAATTGCAAAACCATTAAATAACAAGCCTAATTGCAACAAACGTACTTTTCGCAAAAAGTGTGGACGCATTGAAGTGTAGTGTATATACATTTTTCCACCTACATTTATAAACATACTGTTAAATTAGTAAATAATTATTCAGTGTGATAGTTAATAAAAATTAAAGTGGGTAGTGGAAAATAACTCATAAAGTAATAATCAACGCTCTTTGTTTGAATAATTCACAAGCATAAACTGAACCACTAATTTGACACTAATCATTAATATACTGTTGGAATAGTGGTGTTAGCAGGTGCCTACACCCAGAACATCTATCGGAACCAAGATCGATTCCCACCGCGGGCGAAGAACTTTTTCTATCATTATTTCATTTTAACTTCAATAAAATTAATTTATAGCAAGTAAAATAAGTAACATAATGGTTGGAACGTGCGAAGCATGCCAAGCCCACATCAGCGTTACAATGAAACGTATAAAATGCAGTCAGTGCGGTCGCATATATCATTCTGAGTGCGTAAGGTTTAGCGGAGACTCGGTCTCTGCAAGAATTCAATGGAAATGCCCAAAATGTGTAGCGACCGTCCGTAAAGGTGGGGATAATAGTAACACACCGGTACGAATTGAAAAATCAAGTAAACCCCAGCGCTCAGTCGACACCGATCCCATTGCCATTGCACCAGAGCATGATGTATACGCGGTTCTACCAGATCACGTGAATTTAATCAACCGATTCGAAGGAGTTCTCGACGCTAAGCTTAAAACGATTAAACATGAAATCGTAGAAGAACTAAAGGATACTATCATCACAGAATTAAAAAGTGAAATAATCTCGTTGTCTACGGAATTCTCTCAACTGAAAGCCTCCTACTGTCAACTTCAAACTGAAAATGACAGTCTAAAAAACGAAGTATGTGTGCTCCAAAATCAAATTTCTCTCTGCAAAGATCAGGTATCAGAATTACGTTCTCAATTTGGTAAACAACAACAACAGGCAAGAATTAATAACCTAGAAATTGTAGGACTGCCACAAATGAACAGTGAAAATACAATTGATCTTATAAGGAACATCGCTAAATACGCTGGAGTTGAATTGAACCACGACGACATCGAATTTGCGCACCGAATCCAGCCTCAAAAAACCATAGCCGGACGACCAAAATCTATTGTAGTCAAACTAAAAGACAGGTTGTGTAAGGATAAAATACTCTCAGGACTGAAAAGGAAGAAAGGCATTTGCACAAAGGACATAGGTATTGAAGGCGCAGAAAAGAGATTTTTCGTCAATGAACATCTAACGCCTGAAAACAAACAATTACTAAAAACAATTAAAACAGCGGCACGTGAAAAAGCTTACAAGTTTGTTTGGGTTAGGAACTGCAATATTTTTTTAAGGAAAAACGAAGAGTCACCAGCATTAAGTATACGTTCAGAGAAAGACTTAGACAAGATAAAATAATAATTGATCTTATATTGCCATTATTTTTTTGTTCTACTACGGATTTCACTGTATATATTATTAAATTGTTGACGTCTTTATACATGTTCTGGAAATATTCACAATACACGCACTACATACACATTTATCATTCACCTGAATACTCATATAGCAAATTCCATGCATTTAAACGACGATACACAAACTTAAATAAACAAAATAGTAACTCAGCCATACCAATATCATTCCAATTCTCATACAGTACATTGGTACATCGTTACGGAATCAGTCAAAAACTACATACTATTAAATTTAATAAAATATGTCAGCTTAATATTTTGGTACTTATTACGGATACTATCAGGCGCTAATCCATTAGAAATATTTTATCAAAACGTACGTGGTTTATGTACTAAAACTAATGAATTTAGACAAAATATTCTTAATCATAACTTCGATTTAATTTTAATTACTGAGTCATGGTTGACAAATGGTATCTTTGACTGTGAAATCTGCGACAGCAGATACGATATCCTAAGATGCGATCGAAATATTGAAACTTCCACAAAAAGAAAGGGTGGTGGTGTACTTCTATGTGCCCTAAAGAAATTACACATCCAACACCGTAGTGAATGGGCTTGTCATGGAGTCGAATCCCTTTGGGTAACTATACCTAGTGAACATTTGAAAAATCAAGGACATCGAAACATTCATATTGGGTTAATCTACGCGCCTCCAGATGACCTATTATCATCTCGCCTTGAATCAATAACATCCCGTCTAGCTGAAATCACTTCCAAGCAACCAAATGACTACATCATTCTAGCTGGTGACTTCAACCTACCGAATGTTAAATGGTCAGATAGTGGACCTATAATACAAAAACAAGGACCAGCCAATTTACAAAACGCTACGGAGAATTTTATTGACATATGCAATCTTTCTGATTTGAAACAACATAATACAGTTGTCAATAATAAAGACAGAACCTTGGATCTGATATTTAGCAACATAAATTTTGAAGTTTATCACTGCCCCTGCCCATTCGTCTTAGAGGACCCGTATCATCCATGTATTCAATTCAATCTCGCCAACCTGCAGATTCGTAACTTGCGCAAAAAACCTGTCATAAAACCTAATTTTTTCAAGGGGGATTATGCAAAAATAAATGAACATCTATCTAGGATTAATTGGTTCGACATATTAAAAGCAGATTCAATGGTCGGAGTTATCGACACGTTTTACGCAATTTTAAGAGACGCTATTAAAAATTTCGTTCCAATAGAAACGAAATTCAAGAATAACTTTCCAGTGTGGTACTCCAAACCATTAATCCATGTAGTAAAAGAAAAGTTACAAAAGCACAAACTATGGAAAGTGGGGAAAAACCCTCGAGATTACGATGAATTTGTTATATTAAGGACGAGACAAAAACATCTCCAGAGTAGTTGCTATGCTGCATACACTCAACGTATGCAAACCTTCATACTCAAGGACCCTAAACAACTTTTTTCATTTACTAAATCATTGAGAAGCAACGAAAACGAATACCCTACAAAACTTACTCTAGGAGATACTATATACACAGATGAAACTTCGATGTGTAGAGGATTCAGTGAGTATTTCGAGAGTGTTTTTATAAAACCTGCTAAGAATTACGACGTAACAAATCAGCCTAGAATATCTCAGAATGGATCCATTAGCAAAATCATTATCGAAGAAAAAGAAGTTTACAATTTGCTCAAAACGCTTAGGACTGATAAAGGGCCAGGTAGTGACGGCATTCCACCATTCTTTCTATCCAAGTGTGCTAAAAACCTAGCTAAACCACTTTCAATTATTTTTAACCTTTCTGTTAATGTGTTTTGTACTTTTCCCGACGTATGGAAAGAAGCTCTTATAGTACCAATCCACAAAAGTGGTTCTAAAACAAAAATTGAAAATTACCGACCGATTTCTATCCTGAACGCAATAAGCAAGCTGTTCGAAAAAGTGGTTTACAGACAAATATGCCCCATTATTACAAGGTCCATTACCTACGAACAACACGGTTTTATGAAGAATCGCTCAACGGTCTCCAATTTGGCCATCTTCACAGACTTTATACTGCAAAGTATGGATGAAAGATGCCAAGTAGATGTCATCTACACAGATTTCGAAAAAGCGTTCGACCGCGTAGATCACGTGATATTACTTCATAAACTTAATACTCTTGGGATAAACGGAAACTTGCTTCGATGGTTGACATCTTATATAAAAAATCGTATGCAGGCAGTAGTAACAGGCAGTGCAAGAAGTGATTTTGTATTCATATCATCAGGGGTCCCTCAAGGATCCATTTTGGGGCCCCTTCTATACAATGCATATCTTTTTGACATCGGCAATTGTTTCAAACATTCACACTATTTGATGTTCGCTGACGATAAAAAAGTCTACTATAAAATAAGATCATTCGAGGATTGCCTTAAATTACAAGATGATTTAAATGCCCTGACAAAATACTACGCGAAAAACAGAATTACAGTAAACGTTAAGAAATGTCATCATATAACTCTGACTCGTAAAAAAACAAAAATTAATTTCGACTATAAAATCAATGACGCGACCATTGCTAAAAAATCCACCGTTACAGATCTAGGCATTAAAATTGACACTAAAGTTTCAATGATTGAACACATTGACGCAGTAACAAATAGGGCGTATAAACAACTTGGTTTTATTAAGCGAGCAACGCAATCATTTAATAATATTGAATGCATAAAAATACTCTACTTTGCATATGTTCGAAGTATCTTGGAATATGCAAGTAGTATATGGTCACCTCTATATAAAAATCATATTCAGAGACTCGAATCTATTCAATATAAATTTCTCAAATACTTAGCGTACAAAGATTTTAAAAAATTTGACAGTTATGAAGAAGCCAGTATTTATTATAAACTAGATTCGCTAGAGCAAAGACGAAATCAAAAGGATATGCTGCTACTACAAGCAATTTTAACTGGTATGATGGACTGCCCCAGTTTGGTGTCAGCATTCTCTCTAAATGCCTCCTCATTTAGATCGCGTAACCCCCACCTACTAGTTGTTCCAAAATGTAACACAAACTATGCAAAAAGCTCTGTAACTGTACGTCTAGCACGAACATACAACAAATTATTTTCTCATTTAGACCTGTTTCACTTATCCAAAAAACAATTGAGGAAACAAATAACACTATCTTACCGCCAAAAATAAACACGCACACACACACACCCACACGCACAAACACACACAAACACACACACACACACACACACAAACACATACACACACGCATGCACAAACACACATACAAATACCCATACACTTGTGAATATTCTCGTCACAAACGTCAACAATTTTCTTTAGACCTACTTTCTTTTTGTTATCCACTTTGTTAAATATATTATATTAAACACTTTATATTGTAATCTTTGTGGCCATAGTCTTCATGTAATTTAAAAAACTGTACAAATATAATCTGTATACGCTGTTGATTACAAATAAATAAATAAATAAATAAATAAATAAATAAATAAATAAATAAATAAATAGCTTAAAAAACATTATTCTCATCATCGGCGCAATATTTTTTTAAACAATACAAGAAATATGATTCCGCAGATTTCTACGATTGATCGTTTGCCTGACGTCGACCCCTCTTCGAAATTGTTTTGCTGCTTGGTTGGCTTGTCACTATCATACGGGTTGTCAATGCACTGCAAAAGGTATTGATGGATGCGCTTAACACAAAAGTAATCCCCTTTTTTTTTCGAGGAGGAAAGGCATTTACGCCTACCGCCCGGTCCACGACCGGAACGGTTATGTGGGACTCACGGGGCAGAAGGCCACCGTCTTAACGAGGAGCGCCACGGGATCGCTTTCTCATGCTACCGTGGCGAACAAAAGTAATCCCTAAGTCAACTCTTTAAATATCCACAACTCTATACTACTCTGGTCCCCCGGTCCAAGAAGCTAGTGGTGCTAGATTTATTTCTTACGTAAGCTTCCCGGATCCCTCAGTGGTGCACACTGCACAGCACGGGTAGTCGACGTGTATGTGAAAACAATGCCTGAAACTTTCCAATATCAGTCTCTCCTTCAGGATGGTTCATTCAAAAATATTTACATTAATGCATCATTCATCATAATTATATCTATATTTCATCTTTTTAGTTTAATGTTGAACTGGAAGCCCTATTCTACATTATCATTTCCAATTTCAAAGGAGTATTAATGGATTTGATGTGTTTCCTAACCTTAATTTTAGTATTAATACATTACCATATATACATATGTATCGGATTATACGATGGTTTTATTAAAATATTACATGAAACAGCATAGGCAATAAATATTTGATTAAATTTCATATCGACTTCACAAAAGTCGATTTCGACGGTCTAATGATTCAAACAGAAAGTTATATCTATTTAATTTCTGTTACAAATAGAATGGCATTTCTTTTTAAATTTATTGCCTCCTTAACAGACAGACAGGAATGTATATTTTTAATTTACATTTATATAAATATAATAAAAGTGCTACCAGTTGACATATGCGCTCGGCGTAATTCAAGATCTTAATTTTATGTGTATAAATAAATATTTTTTATTGAAATTCACAAAGTAACATGGGAAAGTAATTTTATATTTTTGTACTGGCACAGCAGCACTACTGTCGTAGTAATTTTCATCATTTGCAAATTTAAGCATTTTGGCCAACTTATTCTATTTCTATATGAACATGTAAATCAGATCATAGGAAATTTATCTGTGATTGCACATACAAATATAAGTATAGATTAATCAGAATAGAACATGTAATAAAAACTAAATTATCACGATTAGAATACGCAAAAATTTTCAATTTTGCAAAAATGTAATTTTCAATAGAATGATGTGTCCAATTTCATATATCATCCGATAATTAATTTATAAGCAAAAGAGGAGGCATTTTTGGAATCGAATTGAGGGGTGGCGATAAATTACGAAAGAGGGGGATGACACAAGCCGGAGCATTCCATTTGATCAGCTTCACGCATCGGCTGACTGCTGTCAAATATCGCTTAGAATAAATAGAAAACAAAGAAGTGACAAAATTTGTGTAATAAATTGTGTTTTTCTAAGTTTCTAAGTTTTGTTTTGTTTTGTGTGTAAAATGAAAAACCAAGAATAAATTGAAATACTATATTACTTTACTATTATTTCAAGGCGTTATTCAATTTTCAATTTATCCATATTAAGTTTTTTGATTTTGTAATAATTCAAATGTCAATTTGAAGATTTAATTTACTCATCGTAATAGCACCAACCAACAGAGATTGAAAGTGCTCAATTTCTGCACACCAAAAAAGGCACGTTTAGACAATTTGAGACAGGCGGAGGCTTCCTAAATCATGGCATCGCGTCCAAATTAATTAAAAGTCGCTTAATAAAAACAGTAAATTTTCACCGTATCGTTGTTTTGCGCTGTAGACACGGGCTCAATTATTGGGGAACACGTTTCGGTTTAATAAAGCAATTTAGAAAAAGGGCGATTTGCATGCGAATGAGAGAAGGGTTGCAGAAATATCGAATCCACGAACATCGATTTCGACGGATTGATGGAGTATATTTAACATTTGTTACAAATAGAAAATGATTTTCTTTTTCAATTTACACTGAATTTGTTAACCATTTTTACTTACATTTTTATACTACTTAATAGCTCGATATAATCCGATAGTAACCTCCAATTTCAATAGCAATTATTATCTTAAGAGACGTCATCTTCTATGTCCTTAAATTTTCTCTAACTTTTTTCGTTGGAAATTTTCGTAGTTACACTAATATTACCTAATCGATACTATAAATATAGTATGCAAATATGAATGAAACAAAAACTTGCAAATGATAGTCAAACAAAACTGTATTTAACGATCCCGTCATAGACATAAATTCGCCTAGATATAAATTTCTCAAAAATTATCTGTCGTCGAAAGCCAAACCTATAAAATAAATGACTGTTGGATAGCTTCAGTTCTCTCGATTTTCATTCGTAACACCAAATTGATCGTCATATGACACTCGAAGCTTAGCGCCTCGGAACGCCTCCCCCGTCCCCCAAAACCCGAAGTCCCTCATAAACCGAGATACGGTCGGTTCTAGAGCGTCGTTGCATAAGTTCTATCAATAATTTCCAATCCCTATAAAACGACTTCGTCAACTAACATGGCACAAGTTTGGGTTAGGCGGTCTTAGTTAAGCGATTGTTGTACAAAAACTGTTTCGAGGGCTCGGTGAGTTGTTAGAGTCGTTGCCAACTTTTCTACGGCTTTTTTTTTCGCAGGGAAACTCAAATTTGCCGTCAGTTAAAGCCGTAAGAAGCAGTTAGGCCGTCAGAAAGTCAGCGAGTTGAGAAAGTTGAAAGCTACTTTCGAGGCTTATTTATGTAGTCATTTATCTTCTTCGGATACTTATTTTTAAATACGAATATATTTTCATGTTTTAATGATGAAACCCTTAAACATTTTTTTAAATCTTGTTTTGAAATGTTCCCTAAAAGATATTATGGAATATATTCCATATTCCATAGTATAGTGACCTTCCATAGTCATTTTAAAAGTTTTTTGGTACAAACCACTTATAATATTAAATTATAGCACATACTAACTAGCAAAGTTAAGACGAATTACTAGCTAAACATATAAATTAAAACTTAGTTAAACCAAACTAAAATCCTGACCTTGTTTTAACAATTATGATGTTTACAATATGAACGTAACTTGTTTCTACTTTCATTTATTATAAAGACGTTTCTTGTGCACAGTAAGAAGATATTCATAAAGCTAGGAAACACGAGCCGAAAAGACGTCACTAATATATCATAAAGCACACAGACATAGTTGAAGACGTCGTTGTCTACAAGTTTCTCATTTGATTTCCGCCTGTCGTTCTATTTCCCTGGAATTTATTGTATGCCGGGGCGTAATTTAAATTTTCCTTTCTCTCTCAACTTGTTTTCATATTATCCTACGGAGAAATAAATTAGAATAAAGGAATTCTTGTACCTAGTCGGCCTTGGTGCTTTCTGACTTCATTTACACCGAATTTCGGCTGCCTTAAGGGGTTTGGAAATATTTATGAACTAAATATTTGGTAGATTTACGGCAATTTAATTAAAAATTATAGTCTTATTTAAATGTTTTAAAGTAAAGTTGTTTTAAGCGAAAACGCCATCTTTAATTTCTCGTGTCCTATTTAAGACATGTTAGAAGACGGTGTTCGGTATAAATTTTCGCTGCGAGGTTACGAAATCATTCTCTCGCCCACTGAGTTGAACTTCACTTAACCAGGATCAGAAAAAGGCGAGAAGGTGCAATAGGTAACATAAAAACGATGTTTGAAGACGGCCACCTTAGTGGTTTTAGTAGGTGAGATTCCTGCATAATCCGGTGTCCCTCTTTGGGAATACGCGTTCTTATTTTTAAAGATCTTTGCGTTTAAAGGTCGCTCATAAAAATGTAAATGATGCTAATTTTGTTTCCTCTCTTTATGAAATACGAATCGGTATCAGGCAGGCATTTTATATTTACTAGAAAGTCTATTAAATATTACAATGATAAAATTTATAATAAGCAACATTAAAAAAGGGAAACTCACTAAAAAGCTAAACTTAACACAATTGGGTTTTTTAATAAAAAGTTATATATGTCACAACTCTTGAAATCCAAAACTTTACTACTATGTTTTTTTAACAATAATAACCATTTCATTTATTTGCCTATTCATATATTCAATTCAATTACAAAAACAAATTAAACATAAATTATTTATGTTTATAAATATATTTACTGGTGGTAGGCAAGCTTGTCTGGGTAGGTACCAATCGCTCATCAGATATTCTACCGCAAAACAGCAGTATTTGGTGTTGTTGTGTTCCGGTTTGAAGGGTGAGTGAGCCAGTGTAATTACAAGCACAAGGGACATAAAATCTTAGGTCCCAAGGTTGGTGGCGCATTCGCTATGTAAGCGATGATTGACATTTCTTACAATGTCAATTTCTAAGGGTGGTGGTCACTTACCATCAGGTGGCCCATACGCTCGTCCGCCTTCATACTCTATAAAAAAAACAACTTAGTTATACACTGATGTATCTTTTTCTATCATTGATTTGATACCCGAAAGAAGAAGGCAGCATAAATTCAGCATAGTTTAATTATTCACCTTCTAAACAACATTTACAAGTGTAAAGCTGAAAATAATTAGAATTATTCGCTTCTATCGGTATCTTATTATACAAAGAAATATCTTGCTCTAAGTAAAACGTATTGACTTTGTGAAGTTTAAGGATCACGTCACAAATAATTAAAAATAAGGCTAATATATATCTCGACAAAAACAAAATGTGCAATAGAACATTTGAGTGAAACCTTGCTTTCACTGTGCTATAAACGGATGAAAAACACGTGTAAATGCCGTTATTAATGATTAATAACATGGATATGACATGACATGATATAAGAATACGAGTTATATAGACTTAAACTATGTGCAAGTGTAATATTGAGAGTTTTAATATTGGGCTTATCATTATTAATGTTGTTTATGGTGTGAGTAGTAAAACAATGTTGTGTCTTCTTCTTTCGAATATCAAATTAATGATGACAGAAAGAGAGAAATCAGTGTTTAACTAAACACGCGCTGAATAAAGTTTATAAGTAAGGCCATTAGCGATTAAAGCTTTGTACACAGCAGTTCAAGTGTGAAACGCCTCCCATACTTCACATGCAAATTGCCGCGCTCAGCGTTCTGCAATA
Source organism: Nymphalis urticae (assembly GCA_905147175.2). Lineage (NCBI taxonomy): Eukaryota > Metazoa > Arthropoda > Insecta > Lepidoptera > Nymphalidae > Nymphalis > Nymphalis urticae. Next base: position 8,511,481 of record LR989998.1, on the reverse strand, counting down.
ATATCTCATTTGGTGAAGATTCGCCACTGCAAAATAGTAGCGGTTTTGTGTTACCAACAAAATTAACTGGAAAATTCGTATGAAACGCGCGACGGAGTTCATTTAATTTTATAATTTAGTGGTAAAAAACCTTTTAATTACATTTAGTAATATACAAATGAAATAACAGTTATAAAATATATTTAACTAATTTACGTCCTCGTCTCGGTCTTTATGTGAGAGAGAGCAGTTGTTAGGTACCTTGTTTTATGTATTCTTGTCAATGCGAAAGCAAAATTTATAATGATCGGTTTAAGACATGTAACGAGTGTTTAAAACGTGAAACCGTAAAAATAAAACAAATTCTTTCTTATCTATAATATTAGTTAGGATTTTAGTATTTCCAACGATATTTTTTGTTATAATATGAAAAAATGATGTTACTGAGCTCCATCATCCAACTATATAAATAATGTATATCTACGAAAAATATTCTTTTGCAAAATTGTGATGAATGTTCGTTTCATTTCAAAGTGTTTTCTTTGTGACAAGCTTTACACGGTTACATTTACAATATCTGATAATACTCTGTAACTTCTAGTAATAATTATGTTATAATCCAATGACTACTAGGTCGCTTGTTAGAATTGTGGATTTCGGGTAGAAATTGCTTCGTGTAAAAACAAGTGACGTTAAAATCTGGATTAAAGTAAACTGGAATATTCTAGGAGGTAGGCAGTCTCCTAACAAAATCTAGTAGACCTTTTCTCCTAGAAACAAAATGAAATGTATTTGGTAAAATCCTATTGTTCTCTCTTCAGATTTTGATTAGACTATCTTCCGTGATTTCATGGTGCCCATCAATACTCGTTAAATCCATGATTTAACGAAATCCCTGATATCCTCTATTTCCTACAACATCATAGCAATTGTCATGGAGATCAACGGTTTAGAATTTGATGTGCTATAGCGTCACCTAGTGATGCGTTATAACAAATTAGAAAATTTCTCCATGAATAAATTCAAATATTTGCGAACTTTCACGGTAATCGGTCAAAGGGTGTCGAATTCGAATCTCAAACAGTAAGCCCAGTCAGCTTTTTTTATTTATCTGATAGTGTTGACGTTAACTGCGGTTGAGATGGAATTCTGATTATAGTCACTAGACGGCGCTTTTTTAACATTAACGGCGACTTTTTATTTTATCTATTGGTTATCGAGTAAGTAAAAAAATCGCACGAGGCACACAGATAAGCAAACATCAATTTTAATATACTCGTATATACATCTACCAGATGAAATCTATCGAAACAAATTGAATTTGGAACTTATTCGATATGGTATTCTATAGTTGTTCGAAATCTAAACAATGAATGTAACAATATTTCCTTACAATTCTAAACACAAGTGGATTGTTGACTATTGCTTAATTGGCGGGATACCATCGAAATAGGAATGCATTCACCTTAAAAATAAATTTCGAGAACATCAAAGTACTGTTTTCTAAAACAACTGAATGTCTACAATTATTTTTTTAACCTATATTTCTGTAAACAAATTTCTCTCAAATAAAATATTACTATTCAGTACAACAATAACAAATTTTGGCTTAACTTTTTTTTAAATCTACATTTTTATATATGTAAGTTTTGACATAAAAAATTATAATGAAAAATTTACCGTTAAATGACAACTTCAAAAAAAAAAGTATAATACAGTAAATAAAATTTAGTTCGAGGTATTTTGATGGACGTCAAATTGACATGATCGATACTCAGCTGGAATAGAGGAAGGCGATAAAACATAACAAGATAATTAACGCATTGTTAATAATTCAATAATAGTGCCTCCATTGCACATTAGAAATAGTCCAGCCGACGTAGGATAGTTTACGGAGCTCCCAGTCAGCTAGTAGCTCCCAGTCAACTAGTAAAATAATTAAATAAAACTATCATCGTATATCATCGAAAGGATACAAAATATTGCGTATGATTGGAGTTAGTATATTTTAGATAGCTAATATCTATGTGCGATGTACTATATACCAGCAGGTAGTCCAATCGCTCTTTACGTGCACCTTTTACCCCCCTCCCCTTTCTTTGTGGTTTATCCGGTGCCGCTAAGCCCCAAATACTCTCCACCAACACGCTTCAAATGCACACACACAAAAAAAATAACTATAATTATAACTATACACCGAACCGGAACTAACCCATATTAAAATTAATTTGAAACCGGTCACTTACAAATTACACTTTGTATCTAGTTGTTTACGATTGTTTAAACATAAACTATTGTTTTCAAACATTATTTACATTGACGGAATAAATAATTAAATGGTAAAATCACAGTTTATGCTTCAACGCTCTATGAAACAAGTATATTTGACTCGTCACAAACAAAGCAGACTGATTTGAAATGTTGTCAATTACACTAGAATTCGAAGAGCAATCTATATATTGATATAATGCTGTCCGTCCATCGGATAAGCGATTGCTATAAAGCTTTTTAGTTTGTTCGTTAACAAGATTTATAAAATATAAGTTTTGAATTATTGTTGTTTAATTCAATATTAATGTAAGTTAAAAAAATTAACAAAGTTTATCGTGTCGTTGCCCATTTTTACGAATATTAATGACTCAATACGTCCATAGTATATAGGTATCATATCGTTCATAAAAAAAGCTTAGTATTCGTTGGTTTTAATGTAAGGTTAGTGGTTATAAGATAAAGATGAATTATATATCATGATATATTTCATCTAAATCATTATATTTCATATCACTCTTAAGATATTTACTACAAATCAAATTAATAATTACAATTATTATGAGGTACGTACAATAGTCATATGATAAATGTATATTTCCTCTTGTCTTATGACAATGACTTACATATGTATATATAAATAAGCAGAGATGGCCCAGTAGATAGAACACGTGAATCTTAACCGATGATTGCGGGCGTCAACCAGTTTAATTTAAATGTGCTTAATTTGTGTTTATTAATCATCTCGTGCTTGGTGTGAAGGAAACATCGATATTACAGAACATTAGAAAAATGAAACGCGTGCAAATTTCATCTAACTTTTTTTAATAAAATCGGTAGGCCACCGGTTTACCAGTATGTAAATGGACCTGAGGGTAAGTGGTCACCACCGCTCATAGATTACAATTCATGCCGCTTGCCGCCACGGCGTACGAGTCGGTTTCACCCCCAACACGCGCCAACAGATGCTTTACAAAAACACATTTACATAGAGACGAGACGCTTCATCATAATGTATACGAAATTCCGCGTATCCAGTGGACGGTCAGGTTTCCACGGTGACAATGGTTCGCATAATTGCTCTCACACTCCGCCATTAAAACATCGAATGAATAAACATTCACTCTAGCGAGTAATTTTATTATTTCTCTGATCATTAGCAGAGTTAGTGACGCTTTGTCTATTGTAGCCTTATTTTCATAAATATATTCATTATATTTAACTAGAACAATTTATGAATGCAGGTGTTTATTTTCTAAGAATATAATATTATTGCTAATGTCATGTCATACGCTACAAAAGATCGTATGATAAAAATTTGAAATGTACAGAAGAGAAAGAAAACTTATTATTTCTTAACATTTCATTCGTATATATATTTTGATTAATGTTCCCATAGCAACTGTACAAAAATCCAAACGAATTTTTGTAAAATAACTTTTCCACTTAAATATTTTAAGACAAATCCAAAATTTCTTATATTAAAAATTTAGCAATTAACGTCCCACCTTGTTTAACTCAGTCAAGTGTGTTGTCAATTATTTGTTTAAAGACCTTTACTTTCATCGTAAAAGCACAAAGTCATTTGAGCTTACAAAAATACTGGGTCCTATATGAACTTGCGACCATTTGTATTTTATCCAAGTTTTTATGCGCTTATTTAATTCTTAACTCCTATTATTTCAGTAAATAAAATCGCAAGATAAGTAAAATAAGGTAAGCGACAGTGTCGAGAACGTGCGGTGTCGCGACGCTTAATGTAAGGTCGGGGCGCAGATAACAAAACATATTTCCTGAATGAATCAACGCGTTAGGGTAAAGACTACATTTAACTGTAACTTTCATACTTCATACTAAAGACTAATTTAGTATTAAGTTATTTAAAATATATTTTTCAATACTCACTGGCACTTTTGGAAATAATAACGTTTGCTTATATTTTTAGTCGTTTGTGGTTATTATAATATTTTATTGCATATATGAATATATATTATTTTATTTTAAAATTAATAATTTCAGAATTTATATATTATATGCAATGAACAGCGTGAATAAACCATTTATATTAATGATTATTGATTATCAGATTATAGGAATGAGAGAGAAACCTCATTTGAGTTTGTGACGTCATTACCTCCCAGTAAGCCTAAGTTATCCGCATTTTGCGTGTGCTCACGTTTTAAAAGGTATTTTCTTGTTCAGGAAATGAACATCCATTTTACGTTTTCAATTTAAATCTTATATTGGTTATATCGAATCAATTATAATTTAGGTTGAATTTTTAATATATTAACAAGAAATAAAATAAGTATAGATATATTGTATCAAATTTTGATACATATAGTTCTTGCTACTTCTACTTTAGGTACTTATAGTCCCGGTATACGTATTGCATTCCTGTGCATACGATGTTCACAGAATGTTGTCGATCTTGACGTTTCGCTGCCATCCCGTATCTCAAAGGGTTAGAAGGCCGCGGGCGATTAATTCGGGCTGAGTCAACACCAGGCAGGTGTCGTGCGGTAATCGAATGGGATTGGTTTCCGCGCCACTACGCCGCCCCCTCTGATTTACGACCGCCCCGGGAACGCGGCGGGATAGCGACGCAACGTCTCCACGACGCGCACGGTGGGCGCTCGTGGCGTTTTCTACTTCAACTCTAAATGTCGGATGTGCGGAAGAAAATTTGGTAGGTAAATCTATACGTGATTTGTAGTTTGTCTACAACTAAAAGGTCGCATCTTGTGCTTGGTACCCTAAACCGTAAATATAATTTAAGGCTGCAAATAGAAAATAAAATGGTGACTAGCAAATTGAATAGGTAGATGTAGGTTTATTGGATTCGTAATATACGGTTTTTTTATTCATAATAATAGGTAGGTGGGCTGGCAAAGCTGCAATATATGTAATACATATTACCAATTCCTTACATCGCCAATACACCATTAACCTAGACCCTGGATACACCAGACCAGACGGGCTTACACAAAAACTTATCGCTTAGTAACTCAGTCGATTAGTAGTATAGACTAACTAAAAAACAAATGGCTAAAACCAGATTTTACATTACAATAATTGCTTGAGGCGAATTACATACTATCAGTTAATCGATTAAGATTAATGTTAAGGCCAAATAATAATAGAAGTAAATTAACTTTGCCCATAAATTGTACTGTAATTTTAACAAAACAATTTTATGTTCAAATCTGAATTTCATAAGAACTAAATTATTATATAAACATTTGAATCTACCGTTGAATGGATCTGCTTATTTATTATTTTGTATTTGCAATGAACATGTTCCGAAGTTTTATTTCGACGATAATAGAGTGCAGTTTGTGTGAAACTATTGCAAATCTGTTTTTTTTTGTTTAGATTTAAAGCAATGCTAGACAATTTATACAGTAAATAAATGAGAGTTAGAACGTGATTGCATCATATTTAAATATAAATCTACTGTCCGAAAATATGTGCAGCATTTATTCACAAATATATTTTATTCATCTGTATTTTATTTTGTATGTGAAATACAATCATAAAAAAACAAATGTAGTCAAAATTCAAAGCTTGCGCTTTACTAGAATAGACAAGAGTCAACTTAATTAAGATTTATAAGGTCTGGTTTTTTTAATGCTACGATAAAATAAATTAAATAGTTTGAACATAAAAATATGTATATTTTGATGTTATATCCGTATAAACTCAAAACAATGTATCAGGAACTTTTCTTGCCTTTTCTTTTAATTTTAATTAAATTAATACTTTGAGAAGCAATCTTTTGTATGAGGTTCGAAGTCGTATTAATTGTTCCATTAATATAAGAATAAACTTTGATAATTTAATATACATATTATCTAAAAAAACTGTTTAATATTTTGATAAATCAAAAACTGGTAGTAACTGGCTTTGTTATTTACTTTTATATTATAGTAACAGCCTGGTAATGTCCCACTGCTGGGCTAAGGCCTCCTCTCCCTTTTGAGGAGAAGGTTTGGAGCTTATTCCACTACGCTCCTCCAATGTGGGTTGGTAGAATGCACATGTGGCAGAATTTCAATGAAATTAGACACATGCAGGTTTTCTCACGATGTTTTCCTTCGCCGTCAAGCACGAGATGAATTATAAACACAAATTAAGCACATGAAAATTTAGTGGTGCTTGTCCGGGTTTGAACCCACGATCATCGGTTAAGAGTCATGCGTTCTAACCACTAGGCCATCTCGGCTAACTTTTATATTTAATTAAATAAATTAGTAATAAGGTATTACCGTATTATAGTATTTAATGTATATATCACATGATAGTAACTCACTTTTGCTAACGATACCAGCAATGAAAAGTATTATACCACAAATGTACTACCAACTCAAGATCTTAGCTCCCAGATCCTTCTAAGAAGTAAGCAAATTAAGCAATGGTAAGTAAAAGATAATATGTTAATCAAATAAACCATATATTTTAATGCGCTAAGTTCCGCAATAAATGTACAGCTAATTAACTATTCCAGTGCTAAAAACCTTTGTTTTACGAGAGCAAAGTTGCGACGGACCGATGTATGCAGAATAAATGTCTATTAACAAAATATATCGTACAATATGTGTCGCAAATACCCAAACAACCAATAACAACATGACACTCTTATCTGATCTGTGACGATTACATTGCAACTAACAGTTATTATTTAGAGTGACTCCCGCGATATAGCTCGTTGGCAATTGTTGGTTAGTTGGTAACTGGCAAATTGGCCGATCTGATTACGTGGATTTATGAATATTACCATAGCGCTGTCTAATTGCTATGCTAATTTCTAATTTTGATAACGTTTCAGTGTTCTGTTTATTTTATTCACTTGAATAATCTTATATCTATTATTTGGTAGTTGGTTTTATTCTAATGGGAGAAAGAAAAAAAAACAAGACAGAATTTATTATTTTATTAGTACAAGTAAATATATGACGACATTTTTTTTTTAATGATTGCAATTTTTATGTTAGCCCTGAAGAAATCTAAATTAGAGATAGCTGTCGCAATTCATTTTCTTTCCAAAAAAAAAATATGACATAATTATGTGTCTTAGATATTTCGGGGATTTAGAACGTGGAACATTGACGGCATAAGAAGTTATTACTTGAAGGTTACCATTTACCATCAGGTTGCTTATTTACAAGTCTGTCTTCCTGATATTAATTTTAAATAAACTATTTATTTTCTTTTGTTTAAAAAAAAAAACATCAAGCAACGTACCAATAGAAAAATCAGCACACCAATAAAAGTGTCAGATATATTAATTTTCTCTCGTAGTTTACAGACTTAGTGAAGTGTATTCTCAAGCTCAAATGTATAAATTACATTACAAATGCAGAGGTGGAATAGACTTGAATGTCTACCTTCAAGATATGTCAGTATTATCTAGCACTCACCTTGGCTTATAAAACATTCAATTCTGACAAATTTCACTCGAGAAACAGTTTATACATTCTCTTCAGTATTAAAATATACTTTGTATTGAAAATTAAGATTAAATTTATTTATAGTTATATTTCTTCGGAATAAGGGAAGCTTATAATACTATATTATAATAACATTAGCGATTCCAATAGTAGGAAGACTAAAGATAATATAAGAATATATGAGATTAAAAAATAGTTTTTAATGTGTTGCTAAACGTAAAAAATAAAGTTTAATGTAGTCAAAATTCGTAAAATAGTTATTTATTATAAAATATAAAACTATATATATTACTCTAGAACTGCTTGAAGTACATAATATAGAATAGCTATTAGCAAATCACATTGAATATGTAAATCTAAGATTTGTTTACTTCTACTCCTCTTATTTATAAAACTTTATTAATTGGATAATATAGACTATATAGCCCATTTCAATAGCGTAAAACGTATGTATTAATATATTTAAAAGTATTTATGTAGTAGGTATACCCAAAAAATAACAATTAACATTTTAAAATATATATAAAAAAACACAAACCCTGTCAACTGAGAATGCTTTAAAACATATTTATAATATAAAACTGTCTTCCTCAATTCCATTTCTTTAAGCTCGTGCGTTTCCCTCGCACTCAGCGCCCCTCCAACCGAGGCGTGAACATAATTGTGAACCGAACTTAAGTAAGCTTGAAAAATGGATTAAACCGTAAGTGGATAAAAATTGCAGCATTCCGCAGACGAGGGCCGTGCCTGCAGACGTGACAATTACACCTACATTCACTCTTCTCATTAGAGGGACTTTCTCCCCTAAAAAATATTCAGAGGATATCAGACTGCGTGATCGCGTTCTTCAATATCATAGATTCATGAAATTTACAACACGCTATCTCTGCATAATGAACATCATATAATAAGGAGTTACAAATTGAAATCATTTTCAGAAATAGTGAATATATGTCAAATGGCTTGATTGTGGTTTGTTTTGATTGGACAAGAATTACGTAACTTGAAAGTGCTTATAAAATATTTCTAATTAAATAAATGCATGATATGTTCTATTATTATTTGAAGTCGGTCCTATTAATAAAGTGTAAATATAAAAAGGAGATTATCTTTTTGCGCAACGAGTACTCGTGTAATAATCTGTCCCAGAGGAGAAATTAAGTGCTGAAGCTAGACGGGAAGATCAGACATAGCTAGTGTCTCTGATCTTAGCAAAAAGACTTAAGAGTTTTATTTCTAACTTCCCCCTACAAATGCGTCAAAAAGCCATGCCGTAGATTTCATTTAATCAAAAAGCATTTATATAAGCACACATTTTTTTGTGTGTGTGTAATCTTATGAACGGTTTCGGAAATTTCTATTCACACCTTTAACTGTTTTTCTTTATTTTTTTCTAGATTGATTGAAATGTAAATATTATAATAATTATATATTTTGCTAATGTGTTAATGATAATAAAAGAAATTTTCTATCTTTGCATTATGTTTTTTTTTCCAAATCAAAGTCGCTCAGCGTGCTATGGCGCGAGCTATGCTCGGAGTATCTTTGCAGGATAAGATCAGAAATGAGATTATCCGGAAAAGAACCGGAGTCACCGACATAGCTTGCAAAATTAGCAGGCTAAAGTGGCAGTGGGCTGGTCACGTATGTCATAGGACCGATGGCCGTTGGAGCCTACCAGCCTACCAGACCAGTCCTAGAGTGAATACCGTGGATCGGGAAACGCAGTGTAGGGCGCCCTCCAGCCAGGTAGACCGATTTAAAAAAGGTGGCGAGCACCGACTGGATGCGGAAGGCAGAGGACCGGGAGCTTTGGCGCACCTTGGAAGAGGCCTATGTTCAGCAGTGGACGATGATTGGCTGTTGATTGATTGATTGAATAATAAACTAGTTTTATGAAACCGTCCACCGTCCACTTAGAAATAAATATTGTTCTACCCACAATGTAGTGCCTAAAAATTATATTAGAGCAATATTATATGAAAATGTGTAGTGTCTAACATTTTTGGAGTTAATTATTATGCGTATTTATTGTGTCTTAAAAAATAAGTTTTAATAAAATTATCAGTGCCAGATTAAGCAAGTGCGGGGCCCATAGCAAATTCTTTTGATGGGGCGTTGATCTGTGAAGGGTTCTTAAGTATAAAGTGTCAATAATATTATAAAACTTTGCAACCCTATACTTACGCCATTATATAGATTACAATGTATTCGTACAGTATACTATACGCCCTGTTAGGCAAGTACAAAAAGCCACAGATGAGATTTCCCTGGCAATTTAATATATATTTCAATACATATTTCAAAATTTGTATTTCTTTTAAAGTAGGTATTTTATTTTTTTAAGAATAGTTAATGTTATATTTTATCAATTGTGTACTTTAAATTAGGTATATATATATTTTTTGTTTCTTTTACAAATTAACTTTTCTAGATTTCATGTGTCAATTTCTCTGATCAAATCATATTATATATTCACAAAAGCGAGATAATTCAGACATTCTTGACTCATTTTTTATCCGCTTTAATTTCAAAAATGACTGTTTCACGTGGATTGTCTTACTACAAAAAGGTGTTACGTTTCGTTTTCACGTTTGGTGACATTAAATAAATTCAGTATACCACGTCTTAATAAGTTTCACTCAAAAAACTAAATTTAGGCAGAGGTAAGTGAGATTAAATATGCGGGGCCTCCTTTTGCGTGGGGCCCGTAGCAATTGCTATTATTGCTACTTAGTTAATCCTGCACTGGTCATTGTAAATAAATTAATACTTTAGAATGTTATGCTTAAACATTATTCTGATTAGAAGGTTATGGTAAAAAAATATACTTAAGTATTATTATGCAAAAAATAATAAAGATAAACAAATTTATGCCATGTAAATGTATGTCTTATGGATTCGAGTTAAAGTTACTTTTTTATTTTTTTGTCTATGCATCTGCTATAATAAAATAAATTCTCTTATTATATATTGTGTTCATGTATGGACCGTTTTTGTGTACAGTTATGCAAACGAATAAAAAAATATAATACTAATAAAATTTTACAATATTTAATCTATAAAAGTTTTTAAAAAATCCTATACAACTTCTAATTATAATAATTTTGTAAGTTCAAAATTATGGGTCACATAAAAGACATATACGGCTTTCAGCAAGTAATGTAATTAGCTAAACGATGCTCTTTCATCTCCTTTCGAATGTCAAATCAATAACGTCAGAAATCAGTACTTATCTAAACAGTCGCTAAGCATCATTTATTAATAAGGCCAATATTTTACTGAGCATTTATCTTTTATAATAAATTTTTTGTACGCTTATAAGGCGTTCTTTTTTTAGTAATGTTATTTTAATTTTAATTTTTTGTATAAGTGGAATATACAATTGACACCATTTCCTCTTTGTTATTAGAATTGTTTTTATTTCAACGTTCCTACGTTTGAATACGTTTACCGTATTCGGGAACCCGTGTAACATTAATCATGGCATGGAATCGAACCCTGACCCGCCGGTAACTCACAAAGGAGTCATCTTTGAGAGTCTTGCCCTGCCTCGGATGAAAGAAAACATGGAGCTAGCAATAATATAAGAAAAATATTTTTTGTAACTTTAAAATAAAAATACATAAATATGTTCCAAAAACATTTTAATTACAAAATATCACATCAAACTACTATATAACTAGTAATACAATAACTAGTACACAATTTAGAAAAAACTAACGAATATTTGGTAATTTTAAGTGTAAATATAAAAAACTTGGTTTCCGTCAAAGCCGATTCACGTTCTTATTAAATTTAAAAAGGAAAAAAGCGAGACAATATTAATTAGTATCAGTAGTCTTTTGGCGGAAAGATATGACGTAATTTTTTTATAAATTATTGCAATTTTTATGTTGCACCCCAATATAGCTAAATCGAACTAATACCGTTACTTTTGGAGTAGAGTCATTTGCCCTCCCGACAAATATAAAAAAAAAACTTTTCATGTACATACCGCTATATATCCACATGCGGTTTCATACGCGTGTGAAGCTAGATACTAGGTTATGTTATGTATTGAGTCATGGTACAAGCTACCTCTATTCAAAATTTCACAATCGTCCATTATGTAATGTATGTACAGTAAGTTTTCTTTGTTTGTTTCTGTTGTGATTTTTGCTCAAACTACTCCCCTTGACCATTATTGTTTCTTAATTTTCGTCACTTAATTACAATGAAAGCGTTACAATAACATAAGTTTAATTCAAACCCTTGAATTAAATATACAATTACTTAGTTTGTATGGAACAAATTCGAATACAGAGACATTAATTCATTACTTCCATTAATTAATTATTTAATTGACAAAATGATTAATTCATATGTAATACACTGTTTGGAAGCTATGTTGGTTTTAACATGAACTAGTTAATTGATATTGTAATAATATATTCAAAAAATTTGAAATTCGAATAGAAAATATTACGTCACAATTTATCAAGTTGAAAAATTGGCCAAGTCAACTTGTGATATAACGGTATACGAGTAATTATAATTATACTCAAATATAACAATATAAGAGTAGCAAATCGTGAAACGGTATATTTACACACAGAAAAATAGTTCGTTATTTTAATTGATTATTATTATTCTATTGTTTTCTTTTAACATTCTCAACTTATCGCTCTACATTTTAATAATACAACATTAATCAATGCTAACGTAACCATTGTTTAATTTAATTATAATCCGTATTGTGTCAGACTCCGTAGTTCAACAAGTACTCACAGTTTGCTGGCTTTGTAGGCTTTGAGAATAATAATGAACCACATTCATCGATGTGAAAAAGTATATTATGTGTCTGATTGACGTAAAAAGCTGCATTTGGTGTCTAGTTATAATAAATAAATACACAATGTTATATTAAACTAGCTAATTCTAAAAATGTATTTTGGATAGAATTGCGTAAAATCCGTTCTTAGTGAACGTCTACGTTGGAGAAGGAATAACTGAGACAAATTTCATGTGAATTGGGCGGATGGTTTATGAAATCTCGTGATGAGCGGTATTTCGCTTATATATATAAGTGAGCCAGTGTAACTACAGACGCAAGTGATACAACACCAGTGATATAACGTAAGTTTATTTTATAATAAAATAATGATACATTATTCTGTAAATAACAAATACCGAATAGAATCGTGAAATATATCAACTATGGTAAGCAATTTAATCACCGAATTCGAGCACTTTCCCGTTTCGTCACTCCTCGTTCGGGACAAAAAATATATTAGGTGTAGCGCCCGGCCGGTTGATTTACGCTCTCCGCGCACCTTGCTTTTTGTCGCCTTCCAGAGCGCCATTACCACCTATCGGCCATTAAAGCGGAGCGAACGATAGACTAAGCGACCACTGAATTTATAGCTTAAACTTGCGCAACAAGCCGATATTATTTTTTATTATACATGACACTAAGACACAAAAATGTCTGTGTGTACTGTATTCAAATAATTATATTAATATTTTTTTTCAACTCATCTAGCACAAATAATGTATTTTATAGTGTTCGTGAGAGTATCGTGCGCAGATACCCTATATTGCCTTGGAAATATTATTAGTTTTTTTGTACTATTTATTTAATATTAAAAAAATACGCCCCGAAAATAAAAGTAACTGAACTGCGTAGCATACACATAATTATAGCGTACAAATCAGAGGACGGTCGCGTTAGAACTGAAACGAACAATACGGTCCAGTATTCGGCGTGATATAAAGTGCCATTTCATTGCTACATTACAGTTTTTACATAAAGTAGGTACCTAGCTATTATGATGTCGTTCAAACGTTATGCCTTTCAAGTAATATATCTACTGAAATGTTTAACGACATAATAATTATAGTGTTTAAGGACCATTTTAGCAGAAATTATGTTAAGTAGACTAAAAATATTGACTTTTCACCGACTGTTTGTTTAATTTTTTCCATTATATATAAAATAAATAATATTACAAAGACTATACCATTATTAAATAGCAAATCTCGTTAAGCTAACATGTACTACACATTAAAATAACGTACATCAATTTATACACAACGTCGACTCAAAAATATAGAATTAAATCTCGTGAATATATTTCTTTTGTATTTAGTAAGTAACTAACGCCTTTAATAAATAAAATAATCGTTATTTTAAGTAGTGCATAGCCTGTTACTTAGCGAGTAAATTTGCATAATGTAACAGCTCGGGGAGTCGGCAACTCGCCGATTGTTTGTACACGTTCTGACGCTTTGTGGGGTCGAACTTGCCTTGATTGAGAAGTGAGAACAATGTTGCACTAAGTTAATTCGTATGCATTATTTAAAGACTTAAAACATTTTATAATTAAATTTGCATTCAAATTTTAATTATTTTCAAGAATAATAACAGTAGTTTTGAACTTTATCTACGTTTAAGGTTCAAGAATTCTAACCACTCGTTGAATAAAATTATTATATCGTTTTAACTCTTACTCTTAAATAAAAAGCTTCAATGATGATCACGATGATAGGACATCACCTGACCAATGTACAGGACATAATTTCATAATGCACTCACTCATAATCCGATGGGACGACAAATGCGACACGAAAGACTTCAGCTACAGGACCAACGGCTTCACTCGTTTTACGAGGCATGGTAATGTACGCAATTCCAAATTCAAGGCAGGCTGCTACTGTGAATTTTTCTACAAAAAGTATTAAATTCAATTTCAGTATTACTAAATTTATTCGTCCCTATTTTGTGCTAATTATATAATCTGACCACATCCTATCGCCTTTCTTTTATAAACCCGCGTAAACCTCATTGTAATTTAACGTTCGGAAATTGCAAACTGTAAATTTATTATTAACGGAAACCGCTTCGTACAAATCTTTTTTTTTTGTTATATAAATATCAGGCATTCATGTATCTACTTTAAAAAACACATTCATAATCAATATGCAATTATACTAAGACTAGCGCTTTATAACTTTACTCGTACCCTAATTGCTAAGTATCAATTTCCATGGCACTTTCTTCAAAAATAAATGATTTTTATTCAGACCTTCATTCTCTTTCTCACCACAATAGGAGTAATTTCTACAAATCCTTCTTTAGTGCTAACCTACTATGTATACCAGTTGTATGCACATTTTCATGGCATAAGCCCCGCCCCAGCTTGGACTGCGTATCGATATGTCAGTCAGTCAGTTAGTTATTCTTTTTTTCTTCTGACTCTATTTACTTTTTTTAACTTTGGATTACAATTATTCAAAACTCAATCTTGTATAACAACAAATACGTTATAAAGTTAAGTGTTTTGATGTAAGGAAAGTATTATGTACCTCGTCTTTACGATTTATATTATTGTTAGCTAACTGTGATTTATATAGATATAGACAATATCATCACTTAGCATTATCGTCATAGCCGATTTTATTCAAATGTCGTTGATGACTTAATTTAAATTCACTTTTTTTCTAATTTAAGCCCTATCAAGTCTGCGATAAAACTCAAATTTGTGTAACCAACTAAAATAAGTAAAGTAGTTGGACGTACGCTCATCACGTGTGTGTCGATTCCGGACATAAAAGAGAATGGTTAATCCAATTACATGTTGAAAGAGCAATCTGTTTCCACATAAGGGATAATTATTAGCTTCCGCTAATAAGACCCGGAACTGACGTTAAATGAAACCTTCCGTACGGTATGAGCTAGAATTAAACTTAATGATTTTTATTATTCTTATATTTTGGTACAAATTTTACATAAGGTTCAAGGTGTTTTTTGAGATTAGAATGGCAGTAGAAAACTAACGGATTCTGTATTGTACTCGATATCTTCGACAATAATCGATTTTCACCGGTAACAGAAAATACATTTATTTAAAAAAAATGTTAACAGAATACTAAATAATTTTCGTCTCTTTTAATTTGTTGAATACTTGTAAACAGAGTCATGTTTAGAGTTTAACGATCATTATTAAACATCTTCAAGCCCTCTATAATTAAATTTACTTTAGATCTCTTTGAATCGTTCGAAAATATTTTATTGATAGTAAAACGTTTTATTAACAATGATAATATATATAGGCATTTCTGTGTTGTTACTCTTATATTATGCACGCACATCTTAAGGTATAATGTCTACTGAATTCACACGATACATAAATAATATATCAAAGTATAAATATTTGGTCGGTGAAGCAAAAACGTCTTAAATCCCCATCGAATCTTAGAGGCCCGCTTGATGGAGGGCGGCGATATTATGCCGAGGCACGGTTGCTTCCATTCTTAGTGATTTAATTTCCTTCCATAACACCAACATAATCCTTTTGAAATCACGTGCAATTTTGAACCTTATCCGCGCGTAATAAGGAAGTGCTAAAGGCGAGAATATTCTGGCACTGTCACCAACGCTTAGGATTTGTTATTGGCAGTTATATGCCAAGTTTCATGTTTGTATCACCCGTAAAAGGGTTTGGAATTGCCAAATATTGGAGATTGCTTATTTAATGCGTGCTACAACGTTTCAATTTCTATTCCTCACTTAGTTTGACTTAGTTTATCGCAAGCAACTAAGGCTTTAATATAAATATAGATTTATCGTAAAGATAATGCAAAGACGTAAAATATAAAGCTATTGTAGTTTAACTACGTTTAAAAGAAATCATTAATAACATTTTTTGTACACAATATATATTTTATTTCTTATTATAATATGTATTTGATTATTATTATCGCAGTAATATTTTAAGTTTATCGTTTTTATAAGAGTAAGAAAAGAACTTAACAGAACAGTCTTAAATTTATTTCAACTGTATTAAAGTGAAGTCAATAATGAACTACAAGCAGACATAATATACATGAAAGTTCACTGTTGACATCTTGAACGTATGATTTTCGGCTGAACTAAACGTGATATACGTACTTCCATTCTGTCTTTAAAACCTATTTTCTTAAAAAAAAATACACGTTATTTGATTCAAGTTGTTTGAACATAAAATTCTATAATTAGTATTTTGGTCTAGGTATGAAAAAAGAGATTTTATATATGTATGTCTAAAATACTACATAAAATATTCATATAATATAGAAAATAAAATTTTATCAAGGGATCCAGGTTTAGAACTTGCACATAAACGCAGTTGCCGTCTGTTTGTTGTGTAAGAAATCGCTAACTTCGAACCGCAACGGAGTTGACTCGTCGATGTAGTTGGAAAACTTACTTAGTCTATTAGAATCAAAATGCTCTTTTCAATTGCGAAAAAGACGTCTATTTTTAGCCACCATGTTCAAAATAAATAAAGTTTAAAATTTCTTCTACCATGCGACTTGGTGTATAAACATATAGCAGAATATTATCCGACGTTTAATGGTTTCCACGAAATGAATTATAAACACAAGTTAAGTACTTTCATAACAATTCAGTATGCTTGCCCGGGCTTAAGCCCGTAAACTTCGATTACGAATTACGTGTTTTAACCACTGGGCTATTATGGTTCTTAAGATAAATCGAGTATCCTAATTATAATATTTGTCATGTTGAGCCTATTGACATTTACCTGGTGTTTTACCAGGTCTTACTTTATACGTTCTTCCCTTCATATAAATAATAAAAGGAAGTAAATTCGAGACACCGACATTTCTAATGGCGCTAAAGAACCACTATCGCCAGGTCGTTAATCTACGGCGACTGCACGTTTCGTGGTTTTTGCATCTTTATCAGAAGCGAAGTTTCGAACTTTTTGGTGTTATCTGTGATATATATATCACATTCACGTGACTTACATTAATGGATATATCGAAAAGGACATCGTACTTTTTAATTGATTGAAGAATTCTTATTTACTATACATAACACTGAACGTGTCTCTTCAAACTTTTTGAGGTTACGTAGTTGACTCTTATTTATATTAGCTTGACTGACAAATACGTTACCTGATGATACGTGGTCACCACCGCCCATAGACATTGGCACTGTAAGAAATATTAACATACACTACACACTTACATGGCCCACCTTGAGAACTAAAATGTTATGTCCCTTGTGCCTATAGTTACACTGGCTCAATCACCCTTCAATCCTTAATACTACAGTACTGAGTGTTCGTGTTTGGCGATAGAATATAGGATGAGTGAGTTATACCGACCCAGACAGACTTGCACAAAGCCCTATCATTATGGCAGTTGAGTTAAAAACTGTGCTTTTATAAAATTTTCATCTCGCCTACATATCGGATTGCTTAACCGTCTGTCCCACTTCCAAGATTTCTACAATTTTGATACACTCGAATTTATAAGTTCTCAAATTGAATTTAAAAATTTAAAAGCGATGAAGCCAACAAAACCGAAGCTTTATAAGTTTCAGCTGCAGAGCATTGCAATACGAAACTTAGCGACAACTAGTCGCAGAGAAAATAATAAAGTTTTTGCCACAAAGTCGTATAACGATTACGTTTCTATACTTTTAAATAGACAACATGGGCTAACATTTTATAATAAAAATTTCGATAAATATATCGATACACATTTGGCAGTATATACCTACTTATATTACTACTAAATTAAGCCTGCATGTATACAGAAATGAAACATTAAATTTTTCTTTTCACAGTTTTTTTTCACAATTAAATTCACAGTGTGTTATTGGCATCTTTGTAAGTAATATAAAACGCAACTCGCATTCACACACAAGTATATTATTTTTAACCGTAAAGGACATGAAAAATTCTCTACGAGCGTTTGCATGGGTATCGAATTAAATTCACACCAATAAGTTGCGGTGTTTTATATTCGTGAATATTAGGATATTAAATTGCTATAAATAAAAAACTCAAAAAATTCGGCATTACAACAGAATAGACGTAAAAATTTTCATTAAATCCTTTAATCAGATTGCTGCTAATAAGTATAGATTATGATTTTGTTATAAAAAAATATATTTTTTATTTCTATTTTTTATTTTTTTATTTTTAAAAAAATATATATATATATATATTATAAAGCAACGTAATCGAGTGGTAGATGGTATCAGTCCGTAGAAATAAGCGGGGGTTTAAAATATTAGAAACGAATCGAAAAAAACAAACAGTACGCAACGGAAAATCTGCAATGACTTTACATTGACATTTGACATAGAATCGCGCTCGCGGGCAAAAGTGGACGCATTCCGTTTTAAGTATTATGTTTTTGTGTAATATTAAAAAAAATATCTTACGCATCAACATTTATTAAAAGATAATTTTATTAAATGCAACCAATACTACCAATGAAGACATTTTCGTATAAATAAAATGTTCCCAATAAGAGTCCATATCACTTGTCGATGCACATCTATGCAAGTAGTATGCATCGTTTTGAACGACCATTATTATTTTTATCTTTCTCTGTGCTCCATTGTAGTGGAAGTTGACAAACGGCACTTAAAATTCATCTTGCATTACATAATATTTTGAATTTAATTCAACTCCCAAGTTCAGAGAGGTTAAAAATTACATAGCAATTCATTTTTTTAATTTTTATTATACCTTACATTTACTATCTATGTGTACGTGGAATGTACTTTTTTGGCCATCTCATTTAAAATCCAAAATTTGATTGCTTTTACTGTTCCAAAATTTAGCAATAACAATGTGATAGAATATTTCTTGCGTAAAATATTTCAAAGATCTCTTCACCTAATCATCGCAGCACTATAAATTCTACAAAGCCGAGCGCCCAGCGTCTCTCGAATGCTACCGAGTCGCAAAGTCGCTAACTCTAAGTGGATGGAGTTGATGGATGCTACCCTTCCCGGATTACTTTCACCGTATCTGCCTTCACCACGCCTCTTTTATAAGAACCCGTTAAAAATATATCAATCCCTTAGATTTAAGGAATATTTTATTGACATTCGTGATCATCATTCAACTACGTCGCCGCAGAGTAATATGCTGTCTTTTCAATATTTGTTTTCTAAATATTTCTTTCTAGTTGTAAATCTTTCTAGAATTTACTAGAGCATACTATATTCTTAAAACGTGCAATATTGCTAAATATAGTATTTGGCTTATCGTCATCATGACCAGTTTTTCTGCATTTGTAATGTGCTATTTTGTCGTTTTCTTATCATTAAATAACATTTGATAACATATATTTATGTATGTATTCATACAAATTTTTAAATAAGTATCTCTAACATAGAAAGATTGGATGACGCTGTTTTAGCGGGCAAATCAAGAAACACACAACCTACGTATATTTAAAATAAAATAAGTTTTATTTTACCTTGGATGGTGGGGGCTGGTGGTGACGGGGCAGGTAAAGAAAGGTGATAGAAGAGTTAAGTTGGCTTGACGCCACACATTCGCCACACCTTTTTTACCCAACTATCAGCGTCCACAGCGCTGCTGAACACTGCACACTAGTAGCTAGCCAAAATGTTTTAGAACTTCCTAGAGATTCAATATTTTGTTTTACACATTTTATTTACCCTTACAATAAACATAGTTTTGAGTTGATATGATATGAGTATGGTTGGTTAATTTATATATATATATATATATATATATATTCATTATGTTAAAGAGTTGTCTAGTAAGAATCGATCTGTGAGGAACAATTTTGCAAACAAAATGTTTTAATTATGTGCTTATTTTTGGCAAACATTGGATCAAATCTAGGATGTGTACATATTTTACGTACATAAAATTCGTTACACTAATTCAGGATTTAGAAGTGTTAAAGCAATTCTCATTTGTTGCGATTTATAATTTTATATTAAGATAAATAAAATAAATAATGTAAATTTAAATATCACTTGCTTTTTCATAATTGGCTAATTTTATCGATATATACTAAAAGCAAGGTAGGCCTGAAATAAACTGCCTTCTGCAATTTCAAACTAAATTAATCATCCCAAGGAACATAATTCTTTATAGTATTGAGTTCAAATTTGCGGCTACCCCTCTAAGTCCAATGTTTGTTTATCTATTTAAAGGAATATATCGACACACAACTTGCTTACTAACGATCGACAAACGAACCGAACAACCGACGAAAACCCAAAATCCGAAACCGTATTGGTTATCGACAAATATATGGTATTGTTTAAAAAATCAATGAACAGTAAATGAACGAGATTTTAATTATCGTTACAGTATTTATTGTCTTCTGTCCTATGAATAGGATAAAACACGCTCCTAACTAAATAAAAATTGCAAACCTAAATTATTTTGTGTAAAGAATTTGCTTAGCGGCTTTTGTATAGAAGTTATTTTGCTGGCACATTTACAATATACTAAAATAATTGTTTAATTCAATGAATAATATAATTGTATATAATAATATATATAGCTATATGAGAGATACCAAAAACGTAAAATTTCATTTATGTATCATTTTCGGGTATATAATATGATATCATTATGATTCTAGTCTCGTTTGCGATTGTTTCTGGTTCCATAACAACGTCATATAACATTTATTTGCTGTTATATGATTATTGTGAAGCGAGGTTGATTTGGATATATTATCACTGTATTATGTTTTGTTAACAAAATTTAAATCAAGTATATTAATTAAAAGTCGAACCATTTAAAATATTGCTGTGTATGTTGCTTAATTCAATTTCCTAAAAAATGTGAGCTTTTTTATTTGAATTAAAACAAATCCAAGCTTTCCATGTAATCTTTCCTATTGCATTGAAACGAGCTCGTAGTTTACTACTAGTCGCTACAACGCGGCAATAAACGGCTCCCGCGAACAATGCAAAAAGCCGAAACGGGATCGGCGGACAGGTTGAAAAATTGTAATACAGAGGGACGCGCGCTACTGCACGCTGGCTCTCGGCGTGGCGGTGTACGCAAAATTATACCTTAACTGTATGAAGCATAAAGCCAAATATAAATGAATACTTATAGTAGCCGAGCGGTAATCCGCAACCGCAAAATAAGTGCTTAATTATGCGGCCTCGGGCTTCGGATTATGTTTTTATTTTCGGGCTCTAGCATTATAAATTCCTAAGAATATTCACGTAACGTGGGCCGTGCTTTGCGATGATAGTCGTGGAGACTGCGGATAGCCTTGAACTACATTTGGCTTAAAGGTTTTATCTTTTCTTTTTTTTTATTATTCGCAGTTTCTTTTGTTTCTTAATAATGACTTTTTATTTTATAGGTAGGCGGATGAGCAAATGGGCTACCTGATGGTATGTGGTCATCACCGCCCATAGACATTGGCGATGTATAATAAGAAATAACAACCATTCCTTACATCGCCAATACGCCTCCAATTAAGGTAACTGAGATGTTATGTCCCTTGGCTTACTAATACTAATACAGGCTGTATTTACACTAACTTACTCACCCTTCAAACTGGAACGAACGTAGGTATTGCTGCTTAGGGGCAGAATATCTGATGAGTGTGTGGTACTCACCTAGAATGACCTGCACAAAGCCCTAGCACCAGGTAAAACGTCATATTAAATATCACAATCTTTCCTACTTTTTAATCTCCCTTTATTTATTTTTTTCTTATAGCGGTATTTTTCTATTTTCATTTATGGAAACTTAAGAAAAATTTATGATCACTTAATAACATGTAACATATAAAAAAATTTAAGAACCAAAAGCTTATACAATATTTACGATGACTCGACACTATTGCAGTTACTGACGTTTAAATATAATAATAGTAAGTCAGTTTTTTATGTCTGGCGAATTATAAATAACTCTTTACAAATGTATACAAGAAAACGATTTCAACCCTACGAAAGAGCATTAATCAAACGGTTACGTTTGGTTTTCCTCACTTGGCGCCGCTCCAGCGCCATCTATCGACGAGATTACGAATCTGGGTCTCATCGTTTCTTGAAATACGTTGAGCCCATTCGTTTGCATGGATTAGTACGTGAAAAAAATTGTACATCAACAATATTAAATATAATTTAACTTTTACGAACAATTTATTGTAATACCACATCTAATTTTTTAGTTTTATTATTTAGTTATTAAAAATATATTTAAGTTATTATATTTTTTTTCTTGAATATATATGATGTACAAATTTAAATTGGGGTGGATAAACAAGAGAAATATTGATATTTCCAGTGCTTCTGCAACACCGCAAGGCATTTTTTTAAATTTCACTAGTTAACTTCGTATCTAACTTAAGGTTACGCCTTTATAAAATGTGTATAAACGTTGTTTAGCGGGTGATTTGTTAAAAAACGGTTCGTCTCCTTCTTTCAAATGTCAAATAAGTAATGACAGAAAGAGCGAAATCTATGTTTAACTAAACAGTCACTAAAGAACGTTTATAAGAAAATCCGTTATTGTTTTGATTAGTATAATCAATATCGCATACCATTTTCTAACGTACCACGCTGGTCTTTTGCGGTGAATTTCGATTTTTTTACAAAATAATCCTCTCGTTTCGTATTCAACGTCAAATTATCTTAACACTCTACACTTAAAACATTTGCGTCAGAATTGAACATCTGACGCTGGAACAGTGCAAGTAGTAATCACACCGAAATTCCGGTAATTGTTGTTTCTATTCAGCTCCAATTGAAAGTTGGACAGCTTGGAACTTGAACGATATCGGCAACATTAACATGCATCATACTCGATGGACGCTCATTCGATAGTTAACGTGAAATTCGATTGAAACTAAACAAAGTTTTATCAAATTTAATATTGGACCAATTCAAATGCAGCTAAAACTCATTGTTTGCTTTTTAATCTAGCCATTTACGAGTGGGTTCATATTTGTATATGCTGCGTACATTTGATGAGGAATTCCAAATTTAAATAGGGGCATAATAAGACCCGAAATGGTTTGGTTATCACAACTCGTAAATCTTTACCGAAGATTGCGGGTTCAAACCCGGAATAATAATTTATCTTCTACTCGGCGGTGAAAGAAAACGTCGTGAAGAAACCTGGAATTATCGGTAGAATTGCCACATGTTCCACTACCACCAACCTGCATTAAAGCATCGTAATGGAATAAGTTTCAAGTCTTCTTCTCTAAAGGTTGCCTCCATTTAGCCCTAGGCTTTGGGACATTTAAAGGCTGCTATTTCACTGTTTACATTTACTTTTAAGCATAATAAGCCCCACTATAATAAATAGTTGAACTTTATATGGTAATTACACGTTTCAACAATGGTTAGTAGTTTTATGAGTGTGTAAATTGTGACGTTCACCACGTTTTAAGGTCCAGTTCTATTGCATTTAACAATAGATTAATTATAAAAACTTCTAATTAATTATCTAGTTTTTGTCTCAATAACTTTACAAGCACAAAATAAAAAAAAAATAAAGAATCGAGGACATTTTTTTTCTATCAAAAAAAATTGTATTTTTTTTTAATCAAAATCAAAATAATTTATCGATAAAAGATTAGCAATTTTGCTTTATACCCCCTAAATAAATTCCTTTTGAAATAGCAAACATTTTTAATAGCTTTAATGTACTATAAAAAGTAAATGTCAATAAAATAACGGGCGACTCCCCGTAAAATGTTTATAAAGCACACTCAAGGTGTACACAATTAAGATGTGCATTAATAACTTAGTATGGTCACATTGAATTTATCAAACATGTTTGCTATTCAACAAATTAATTAAACAAAATTCAAATAACGTATATACTATTAAGCAAGTCTAACTGCCTGAAACATCAGTGTATCCAATAACATTGGTAACGTACTATTTCCACTATGAAAGTACAATTGATCGGGGCACTTAATTACCGACGAACATCATCGCGTCACTCGGAGCGGACGAGCGCAGCGTGACGGCGATCCAACTAACAGCCGACAGAGTTAATCGGCAAGCGACTGCAATTTACACATACAAAAGGCCCGCTTCACATAACACTATAACGAAAACTAAATATAATTAAATTTCACAAAACAAAAGAACATCGTTTGATTTGTTTCGTAACAGATTTTGAAGTTTCCAAAAATGTTTAAATTGCAATTCTTGTTTCATATCATTACATTAGGTTTTTTATTATTATTTAAGAACGTTCTCTTGATATAAAACTTATATAATGTATTTCCTTCAAGTCTTAATCGCAAACACCATTTTCCATTGCTCTATGTTTTGTCAGAATTTCATCTGCAGTCGTCACGAGTTTAAAGGTATGATTGCAGTTAAATTAAAAACACGAGAGATAAAATCAAGTTTATTTTGTACTTCCATTTTAATATATGTTATAGTTTTAAGATAGACTTTTTAATTATACTACATTGTTATTACTACTTCATTATTTTGTTTATTTAATGAGATATCACAATGAAAGTTTAGTCAGATAGAATTTTATTCATCAAAAACTAATCCTAGCACACATCTATACAAATAAATATTATCGAAGTGTTTGTCTGTAATTTCAAAATAACTGCCTCTTTTAAAGTTAATATGACTATTTGCGAGTTAACAAAACCAAAACAAACAAATTTAATATTTTTGTCTGTCCGTTTGTCCGAATCAAAATAAAAAATTGAAATTAATTATTATACTAACGGAACCTTGAAATAACGGACTAAACGGAACCTTGAAATACTTCTTGTATTTCAAGGTTCCGTTTAGCCTTTATTTCATCAAAATCGGTTAAGTCTATCAAAAGTTATAAAAATGTACGTATTTTTTTCTTTTTTCATTCTTGTTGTTATAATGTATTGCGATCATTGGCCCATAGATGGCAGTGTGATAAGAACATCAATATCTGAATCGCGGTGTCCAGATTTTCCAAAGTAGAGTGACCTTGGGCCACACTATTAGTGCATATATACATGCTCCTCTTTCGTTCAAATTGTTCGTTGCGTTGTCGTTATTCTATCGTCGTTTGGTCCCATTTCATTATTACAATTCACATTGATATCATTAAAGTATTATTTTTTGGCTAAAGCCAAAAAGCGTTTAATAATACTAATATATAATAAGAATAAAACTGCAACCTAGTTAATAATTGCAACCTTTAGGTTTAGTTTTATTCTATTATTCTTAACCTCTGACCTAAGTAATATTTTTGTTTAGATTTTTATAGGTTATTACTTTTTACTTTTGAGGCTACCTCTCTCTTAGTTTTAGGGTTTAATAAAGTTTATGTGTATTTTTATTGCCGTACAAGCTTTACAATGCAAAGCAATGTTAACCTGTAAGTCTTGCCAAATATATTGTTTTTCTAGCAAAATGGAAATACTACACCTAATACAGTATATAGGTAGGCATTACAATAATTCAGTATAATATCAATTTATCTTTAATTAAAATAATAATAATCGCATTAATTTCGTGAATACGAAAGGTTGTGTGCGTTGTGAATATTTGTAACTTTTTCACGCTTTATCACGGTTAAAATATGACATAATTAACATATTTTGGCCGTTTTTATGCCGTTTAACTGGACTTTCGATTATGACGCGGGCGAAGCCGCAGACCAAGCGCCAGTTTATATTAAATATTTAGGATATGTTTTATATTTTTGTACCATTAATACTGATATTAAATTTTCGAATACTGAATTGTTCGTTAGAGGTGATCGTCTGGAATTGCCTTTACTTATATTTACTAGGACTCATTGATTAGTTGCTATTACGTACTTTAACCACATTATAGACGATATTGGATTTAGACTAACACATAATACTTAGTCTTCTGCATGCGCCTGTACGTATATTTAATTCCGAACAGAAGCTAATGTAGATTTAAATTTGGATTATAATTAAAATTTTACTCAAATATCTTAATAACAGTATCAATTAGTTGTTACATTTGCTTACCAGAGAATTAAAAAAAATCTTTGTTTACAAAATATATTAAACAAATTTTATTTACTACTTTTTTATCTGAAGCATTTAAAGACAAGAGGCACCGTGAAAGTTTCTACTAGTAGAACTCTTTTGAATTATTTATTTTAGCAATTCATAATAAATTTATCTATTATACTATATATTAACTATTATATATCTACTAGTGACAGAAGGGCTGGTTTATTTTTGGCCCAGAGGATTGG
This sequence comes from Nymphalis urticae, assembly GCA_905147175.2. NCBI lineage: Eukaryota > Metazoa > Arthropoda > Insecta > Lepidoptera > Nymphalidae > Nymphalis > Nymphalis urticae. The sequence goes on along the minus strand of LR989998.1, from coordinate 8,484,777 downwards.
AATTACGATTCAAAGAGGTAATGCCACCACTCCACGCGGTTTTTTCTGAAGTAATAAATTTTAATTTTAATTTGTATATATTTAAGGGTTTATTGTAAATAATTATATTATAAGGCAATTATGTAATCACAAAGATTTATCTTGGCTATTATAGCTACACCAAATGTGGTATTTTAACTTATTCTTTTTAATATTCACTGTGCAATTCAGTTTAAAGCAGACGTGATAATATAAGGTCATCATTCGGATAATGGAGTTAGGATACAAACAACTAATGTGTCCGTAGATAGGTGTTGGTTATTTTTTGTCTCGCACTAACCGCTGCCAAGGGATCGGTTACTTGTTCATATCTCGTCGGCGTTACTATATTAAGCGCGGAACATACATAATTAAATTATGAAAATTCACATTTTTTTGACGGTGAAATGTTATTCTTCATAATCTAAACAGGAAAAGTGCATATTATTGAAAGTGAATATTTAAAATTTGCAGTTTCTTTTGTCTCAAATTAAACCATAACCTATGAATAGCTAGATTCATTCTGACTTCGCATAACTAAGATTAATTAGTTAAGTAAGATTGAAACGTCCTGTAAACATCCGGAAACGGGTGTAAGATCTCTTCTTTTAAGGAAAAGGTTTTATTAAATTTGCAAAATTACTAGTATTAATAAAGATTATAAAGCAATATAATGTTGGTGGTAGGGCTTAGTGTAAGTATGTTTAGGTAGGTACCACCCACGCGTCACATATTGCTGTGTTCCAGTTTGAAGGAACTACAGGTAGAAAGTATATAACATCTTAGTTCCCAAGGTTGGTGGCGCATTGACGATGTAAGGAATGGCTAATATTTTTATTGCGCCAATGTGTATGGTGATCACTTTCCAGCAGGTGCTATTTTTGCCCGTATATCTACCTATTTTTTATTAAAATAGTAATAATAATAATCAATAATAAATCAAGGTTTTATGTTTTTTCAAAGAATCGTTTATGTAAATTAAATGCCTTATTAAACGTTGATATTATTCATACCTTAATGTCTACAATTACTGTCAAGCCGAGTTTCCTTCGCCGTTTTTATTAAAGTCCAAATATTTTCTTATTTGGACCAGTGTTAGTACTAGTTAATTTTGCTAACAAAATGTAAATGTATCATAGAAATATATTTATGCTTAATAAATAAATTGTTCTTGAATTTGCCTTTTTAAGAGAAAATATATAATAACTAATACATAATTTTAATTAGGAGGGGTTTATTTTATTGTACTTTAATTTTTACTTGTATAGATTAAGATTATTTTTTAACTCAGGTCACAATTTGGAAATAAAGTCTGTGTAGAATGAGCTTTAAAGCTGAGACCGAACTCTCAGTAGGATCGTTTATTATGCTCGTGTTTCTGATAGCCTCAAGTAACTGCTTTCGCTTCTCCCGGGTCCGCTTCTTGTGTACAAATGCTTGAGATTACTGCGAAGCTTTCTTACACTTAGGAAAAATTACCTGCCCATTAACAAACATTTTAGGACTTTGCAAAAAGTCCAAGGAGAAATTATTCTCAGGAGACTTTTAAATCTTTCTCATATACGAGCAATCATTTGTCCTTAGGTTAAATGTGATAATTTAATAATATAATTATTTTATTAAAATCATAAGCGGTTTTTATCAGAACCTAAATTGTTATTAATAAATCGCAAAAACCTTCTACGAATTCAAATACCCTGTTTTTGTCGCATGGAGAGCGTTTATAAAGACAATTAAAAACTGTCTAGCAATCAAATATTTGTGTATAAAAAAGTAAAATCTATTTAATAATATTTAATTATATAATCATCTATTTTAGAAGTCAGCGCAAGGTCAGCGCCAAAAAGGCAAAGAACACACGACTTAACTATAAATTTTTCTTTTTAGATATAAAATAGGCTGGCCGAAGACCATATGGGCCACTTGATGATAAGTGGTCACCAACGCCCATAGGCAATGGCATTGTAAGAAATGGGGTAACCATTCCTTACATCGCCAATGCGACACCAACCTTGAGAACTAAGACGTTATGCCACTCACCCTTCAAACTGGAACACAACAATACCAAGTACTGGTGTTTTGCGGTAGAATATCTGGTGCGTGGGTGATATCTACCCAGACGAGCTTGCACAAAGTCCTACCACCAGTAAATGATATGATAGTCAATGTTTAGTGTAATGTATTTTATCAGATTGTAATGGTATCACGCTTGAGATATACATTATTAAATTAAAAATATTTTATTAAAATTCGAGCGAGGGCGAGGATATCGAGTATCAAAGTAACAAGAAAAAAGTCTAAGAATGGAAATTGATCCATTCTCTTATATAGAATCTATCGATAGAATGGAATCTATAGAGGATTTTGTTTATCTTCAATTATTATTTCATCATGTATTATCATCTCGATTTATATTTATTAACTTATTTAAATAATGTCTATAATTATAGTCATTCGTTATTCCTTTTTATACATTCTTGAAAACTTGTGACACGCACAAACTGATAATAAATACATAATACAAATAGAACTTAACGACTGTCTGTTTGGTCATAAATATAATTTCGATCGAGATGTTTAAACTCGATCAAGATTAGGAAACAGGATAAAATAATATTGTATAACATTTTAAAATGGACTATTAATTATATAATATATTTTCTAACGCCATATCAATTTTGAACGCCTTACAAGCAAGTTACGTATTCTATGCCTATAATTTAAAAGCGATTCAAAAATGATTGAATGAATACTTCAAATGATAAAAATAAAACATTAAAAATATATATATTTCAATAACTTAAATAGTCAATAATAATTTAAAAAGCAAGTTCACTAGGAATATATTTAAAAAAAATATTTGCAGTTTCACTTTAGGTATATTTGCCAACTGTATTTGGAGATATTCTTATCTCGGAACACTCCACTAATTTAATTGCAGCATTACCATTTAAACTCTTTATTTTTCTCTTTCCGCAGTAATCCAAACAAACGAGACGGCTCTCCGTAGTTCTCGAAACGATAACCGTTTTGGATTGGCGAGTCCAGAAAAGGTTGGAGCGTCGCCAGGCGACCAACCAACCAACCACCGGACTGTTTGATTTATTATCCTTGTACACATTTATGACTTCAATGTTGTATTACAAAATGAAGTAAAAATTATATTCTTGATAGTGTGTCAAAAGTGGCATTTTAGAGAATTTAATATATCTTTAACCGCATTTAATCATAATTTTATTGCAATAGTTATATTTGTAATATTTTCAGTGACCTGATGTTTATTAATTATTCCTGTCAATTAAGATTTCCATATGTTACGGTTTTTTTTATTTATTATAGGTAGGCAGACTAGCAAATGGACAATGTGATGGTGAGGGGTTTCCACCTAGGATAGGCGTTGTCACTATAAGAAATATTAACCATCCCTTACATCGCCATTCACCACCAACCTTGGGAACTAGAATGTTACGAACCTTGTGTACAGATTATGTATTGGGAGAGTAAGCATAGCGTTGCAAAATGTTACATTCCATTCATTCCATTCTTCTATGTGTGCTCGTTATTAAACGATCAATTTACTTTCAATAATGTTTATTAATCTTACATTAATGAATTGGCCATTAATTAGATTTAAACCTATTTATTTAAACTTGTACACAATTGTATCATTAACTAATCAATTGAAACGCTAATCCAAATGGAAGCGGACAGTTATTGTGTATTATACTGTGATGTTCTAATAATTACGTAATTAATAAACTTAAGCCCTTAATTAATTAGTAGCAACGGTTCTACGGGTACACGCTTCTCGTCTGTGCTCCCATTGGTCTTTGCATTTCTCTTCACACTTCAGATAAAACCAACACAGGATAGAATCAGTAATGAGGATTCTATAGAATTCATTCAGCAAATGAATAGATATCAAGCACAATAAAAAAGGTATTATGGATATAATAAATTGCAATTATTTTTTGCCATCATTAGGACTTGAAATTTTTAAATTGGTTACGTAAATTAACTTATACGCATAATGCTAGTTTACAAAATTTTCTCCTTCAAAGTCACAAGGACATATAACGTGAATAATTTTAGTAGGCTATCTAGCATTTCTAGCCTCGAAATAAACTAACCCAATGCTAGAGGCCGCATAATTAAACACTTATTCTGCCGGTGCGGATATCATTCGGCTACTGTAAATGTTCATTGCTGCAGGCCTTACCTCGCATATACTTAAGAAATAATATCGCTTGACGGCCGTGGTGCAGTACTATACGTCCTTCTGCGTTATAATTTTTCAAACTGTCCGCTGATCCCGTTTTGGTTTTTTTCATTGTTCGTAGGACCTGTTTATTACCATGTCGTTGCGACAAGCAGTAAACTATGAGCTGGGTTTAATGCAATACATGAAAACCTTAGATTTAGCTTGGAGTACTGTGAATTAAAACGTAGTTTGATGATGAATATTATGTGCAATTTGAGAATAAATTATATTTTTGGGTCAATTTGTGAGTTTGTTTTTATATTATCCAGAGTATAATAATGCCCTTTGTCAATACACTAATAGACATAATTTATATAAATAAATATTGCTATATATGGAATAGAAAAACACAAAAATTTCAATTATAAACAAAATGTATTAAATACTGATCATATATCGCAAACGTCAACTTTATGCCGTCGCGCCATCTCGCGATCACCAAAAGTACCACAAAAGATTATATTCACAGTACAAGGGACAGAAAAGTAATTAATAAAATTCTTTGTTAAATCCGAGAACAATATTAATTGATAAATTTCTCTCGTAGAAATATTGCAAAATTAATTAATTCCTCTTGCTTTGATTTTAAGCATTTTAACTGCAGGTGCTGTTGTATAAATTATAAGTGTAAACAGCTAGACATCTGAATTTATTTAGTAACCTTATGTTAGTTTTTTGCGGACATTTTGAAATATAGTTAAAGATTAAAATATAATATATACAGTAACTAAAACCGAAATAAACGAGTTTGCGCTAGGTCCCTCGAACTTTCGCATAAGTTGCGTTAGAATTGCCATATACTAATGTACAAAATTGTACTAAGGTAAGCAGACTGTCGAGTGGCTACCTGATGTCTTAACATCAGGACTACTTATATTCACCGCCCATAGACATTGGCATTGTAGGAAATATTAACTATCCCTTAGATCACCAATGCATTCAAACCGGATTGCAAAAATACTAAGTATTACTTGGCGGTATATATGATGAGTGGGTGATACCTACCACGACGAGAAATATATATGAGGTAAGGTGAAACCTTACGTCGCGAAAAATTAATTCAAATGGTTTCCTGTAAATTTTACTATAATAATTATGTACCTAAGCAAGTGAATCCCGCTTAATTAATTGTTCATTGCGGGTTTGATTTAATAAACGCAATAAATATGGTGTATTTTGTTAACACGTAATGTAAGCTAACACAATTGAAACTGTCATGTGAATTTATATTACACGATATGGAGGATTTTATATAAAGTTTATAATTATAATATAAATTTACTGTTTAATAATTTAAAAAGAACGACATTACGAAAAATAATTCGTGATATTAAGAATTGTGGTTAATAGAATTTGATTTCCAAAAAAATAAAGCACTTTATTTTAGATAGGTACGTTCTCAACACAAAATTAATCTCGTGGCAACAAAAATTGGGTGCGCTTTGTTTTTACACAATTTGATAAGCTAGACGTATATTTCTTAATGTAATATTTCTGTGACTTAAACCCTCGACCAAGATAAATAAATATTTTTCTTTTGTAAAATACTATCGTTATTAAATATGTAAGAAACATTTTAACTAAATTCAAACAAAGCAAACTTAAAGTCAGTTATTCCTTCTGCCAGAGCAAATTCCAGATCTGCGCTTCGAAACTAAACTTTCATGAGTATTTTGCAGGAATATTGCATTTTGTTCCTTTGAATTAGTTGTGTATTGCCTACAACTATACTATAAATACATTGCTATTGTTTTAATAAGGTCTCCTTTATATTCTGTTGTTCAACGAACGAAGAACACATATGTCGATTTTTGCAATATTAAGTTACGCATCTGGTAACATATTATATTTCTGAATCAATTTGAAAACCCCCCTCGATATATTACTTAGTTTAAAATATTCAATTACATATTTTCATCTGAACACACAATTTGTTTCAATATTTTCAAAACACGCTAGATATTTTTTTGAGCCCAATTCGCAAAAAGCCTAAAATAAATATGAAACATATGGCAGAACAACCTTATTCTCTTATGATGATGCGATTTTAAGCTTGTAAGTCTTATAGCACAATAATTGTATTGGATATTAAAAGCTGAATGTTGTCATGAAATCTGAATCTTCTAGAAGTTTTAGTGATTTTATTATTTCTAGAGAAAAGTGATAACAAGAAACTCAGTAATAAATGCCAAATACGAGACGTTTATGCCAAATAACCGCAGGGTCTTCTAAAAAAATTTGCCAGTTGATGACAACGTCATCGATCTCAGAATATCTGGAATAAACCGGAACCGGATAACTTTATTAAAGTTACTGCGTTTTATTCTTCACAATGTTTTAAGAAGCAATTATGATCACGTGTCCTTATGATTATGTCCTCTTGACCAATTTCGACCAATCTCAAGGGAGATTAGCCAATTGCGCAGAATATATTAGAATACACAAGAATGTGCGCCAACACAAGTTTCTTTATTCCCTCACTCTCATAATCAGATGGAACAGTAATGTACTTAAAAATATTGGCTTACTAGAACGATTTATTAAAACGTTTTAGTTCTTTAGTTATTTAATATCGTTACTTTAGTTACATACCAGGCTAAATAAAAATAAAACTAAAAAGAAAAAAAAAATGTTACGCAAATGTATTTGAACAAGGGATATATAGGTGAAGGATTCTTTCGTATGATGTGATTTAGGATAAAGTGATAAGTATATTATTGGAAGAGAGGCTTCAGATACCCATCGGCATTACAGATTAACTTTTCTAGAAAAGTATCGTGAAGAAATACCCATCTTGTATATTAAGACGTAAATTTTACATTAGCTTTTTGCATAGAATAACTTACCTTTCTTTTTTATTTTGTCTTTATAAAAAAATACATTCGGTTAAATACGTCCTTAACTATATAGAAATATTGCGTCAATTTTATTTAATACCTTGAAATCAAAGGACGGGTAGAATTCGTTATTCATGAACATGGTATATTAATTGGTATCGAAATGCAAATATGGTGAAGTATAAATTGGCGTGCTACGACAGTTTTGCGCAGGTCGACAAAAAGGGATTTCCCAAGCTATAATTATTGAGGTATGACCAAAAGTATAGTTTACTTACTTGGTGGTACGGCTTTATGTAAGTCCATTTGGCAGAGCACCGACCACTCACCACATATTCTGCCTCAAAACAGCAATACCTACTACTATTGCGTTCCAGTGTGAAGGATGAGTTAGCCAGTATAATTACAGGTACAAGAGACATCTTGGGAAGATTGGTGGCGCATTGGCGATGTGAGGTATGGTAAATATTTCTTATAGAAGTAGAAGTGAACAAAATCTCAGTTGACCCATTTGGCTAGTCTGTCAATCTATAAAAAAAAAAATTAGTCTCGCATAAAATGCATATTAACTCCTATTAAGATGAACAATATTTTTACGGAAATACAAGCAGGATCAGAGCAATCACAAAATTTAATTGTTTTGTACATATGTATATTTTGTATAATATCCTAATAATAAAAAAATCCAAGTTTCACAAATGTCCTTTATATATTTACCATTAGGGTGAACTCGTAAGTAATATTTCAGGGATATTTCCTGCCAGATTAATAATGAAATAGTCATTAATAATTCCATCTAAACATAAATCAATTACTCCATGTGTTTGGGAAACATAACGCTGATTAAGATCGGAAGGCAGAGAATGACGGTAGGATCGTAATCAATTAACTGCACGCTTAGTGTGCGCTGTATAAACCTTGTGTTAAGCAAATAATTACACTGAGTACACGAATTACATATAATGCTATGGAGATGTGAATATAATACAATGTCCGTTTCTATCCTATATGAGGTAAACAAATATCAATCAGTCATTCAAAGTATATCTAAACTACATGTTGCCATAAATAATTAATTATTTTAATTCTGTTTTTATTTACGATGTTAGCAAGAAAACTTACTTACTTATAAACGTAGTTCATTTAAATAAATATATAAGTGTTGACTATAAAAAAAGCCGAGATGGCCCAGTGGTAAGAACGCGTGAATCTTAACCGATGATCGTGGGTTCAAACCCGGGCAAGCACCACTGAAGTTTTTCATGTGCTTAATTTGTGATTATAATTCATCTCGTGCTTTTCGGTGAAGGAAAACATCGTGAGGAAACCTGCATGTGTCTAATTTCACTGAAATTCTGCCACATGTGTATTCCACCAACCCGCATTGGAGCAGCGTGGTGGAATAAGCTCCAAAGCCTTCTCCTCAAAAAGGGAGAAGAGGCCTTAGCCCAGCAGTGGGACATTTACAGGCTGTTACCTTACCTTACCTTACCTGACTATATAATACACTGACTTCGTGAATGAAATCTGCCTAAGGTTCGAAAAGACATACCTCAGCCCTGATCAGGAGAACAAACAAAAACTACTCAGTGGATTTATATTGTTATGTATATGTTTTTAACAATGAATTAAAATAATAATATTATATTTTCAGATCAAATCGCCTAAGATTTTTAAATGCCCAAAGTGTATTATTATGTAAAAAATCAATAGACTTGTATAGAAAATCTTTAGGCAACAAACTTTCCTTAACAATTTTTTTATTAATTGGCAATTGTAACATAGTTGCTTCATAATATTTAGACTCTAGATATTATTTGTTATGTAACGTTGACCTGATTATGCAAAATATTCTGTTCTGCTATTCTCTTGAGAAGATTTTGAATCATATCACACCACGTTGTTCCCATGTGTGTTGGTAGATTTTTCTCACGGTAATTTCCTACATCGCTGACCATTCAATAAACACAAATTAGGCTCACGATAACTCAGTGATTTTGCACGTGAGCAAACCGGCTATTTCCGGTTTATGATTCACGGATTCTAACCTAGACCATCTGTTAAATGTTACTTAAATATCGTACAAAAAACAAAAAAAGGAATTCGAAACATTCTCGAATTCATTAAAGTTCTCATCGGACAGCAACGTAGATGCCAACAATCCCACCGATCCCGGACTTGGACAGAATCCCGGGATTCATAACCCGGGATTAGACATTGTACTCGCACCGACAACTTTACGTTCACCAACTGTTATTAGTTTTCCTACTTTGATTCTTTATGATGCAGGTTAAAACATTTATACAACGCTTGATTATAGTTTGATGCGACTTTAATATTCATTTGTAATTAATTTCTATTTTTACGAGTATATTATCCTAGAGCTTTGTGCAAGCTCGTCTGGGTAGGTACCACCCACTCATCTGATATTCTACCGCAAAACAGCAGTACTTGATATTGTTGTGTTCCGGTTTGAAGGGTGAGTGAGCCAGTGTAATTACAGGCACAAGGGACATAACATCTTAGTTCCCAAGGTTGGTGGCGCATTGGAGATGTAAGCGATGGATAACATTTCTTGCAGAGCCAATGTCTAAGAGCGTTTGATGACCACTTACGAGACGAGGAGAGGACGAGCATATGGGCCACCTGATGGAGGTGGCCCATATGCTCGTGTCCGCCTTCCTATTCTATAAAAAAAAAATCCACAGACCTCATTGCTTTTGTCGTATCGTTTTATTATTTTGATTGAGGTTATTTTAATATGCCTGCATGTTTTGTTTGTGGGTAACATCGCAATCTTAATTTATTATGATTTTATACTTTTAATGGAAATAAGTTTAATATCGAAAATATAAAAGCTGCTTATAAGAAAAAATCCAAATACGCTTCCTTTCATAGAAAAATGATGGCCGACGAAAGGTATATGTAACGGAAACCCTGAAAACATTATAAGATTTCCTTTAACTTGTATTAAATTCCGTTCACTAAAACCGCTTGTGAAAATTTTCCTAACAGACAAGGTTTCCTTGTGGATGAAATGTATACTGGCTTATTTCGTTAAATAATCAAGTCAATAAAGAAAAAAAACTCGTTGCCAATAAAACGCTATTGAAATTGAAAATATTTTTTTAATGTAAATAGTTTTCGCAGCGAGAATTTAATTTACATTTCTGAGAAATTGTGTGCAACGTTTTTAAATGTAACATTTTAAAATTAAATTCTTCTGACGGTTCAGTCTCATTACGAGCACGGAATGGCGTGTGCGATATTTTACTATTCTTTAGCAAACGTGTTCACAATGCCTCTTTTTAAAAGGAGTTGATGATGCGCGTACGCATATAATAAATTACTTATTTGCCATTTTTTGCCAATCAACTGTGTTTAGCTGTTTGAACCCTGTAGTGGTTACTACACCGCTTTCCTAGTGTGTTCGTTTTAGTTTCTATAAGGCAATACTAAAAACCCGAGTTCAAACTATGTGAAATTCACAACGATACAAAAGTAGGACTAAATTAACTTTAAAATCATATTTAATTTGTTTTGATTTAGCATCGAATCATGTCTAAGAATTTCAAACAAAATTTTCTACTTAATGCAGACAGCTTTTTAGAACAGTAATATAAAGGTTAATGCAAACACCAGCTGTTTCTTATAGCAACAAAGAAAACCAATAGAAATTTATGTAATCACCAAAATGAAAGTTGTTTTATTTCAATGATAGCTTATTTCATTATTATAAGTTAGATCACGATGAAGTTCTAAAATCACGTACTTTGTTCAATAAAATTTTATTTTGTATGAAAGGTCATCGTTACAATACAATAACGATACCGTGAATCGATAACTCGACTGTGATTGTGTAAAAGGTTGTTAAAAAGTATGATACATTTTAATATTACCTCTTATATCACGGTGTTACTTGAGATCGTGTATCGACAGATTACGCAATATTCCGCCCATTAAAGTATTACTAATTATGTCATTATGACAGAATGACACCTATGTACGATACCTTATTCATAGTTGGTTATGATATTAACAAGGAAAATTTCGAACGGAAAGGAAAAAAAATGTATTATTCTTCAAATTATTTCAATAGTTTTTTCATAGTTTTTTAAATATCCTACACATGTCTTTATTACTATTGTAAGATTAACTCATATTGTAATATATAATATAAGATGTGATACGAATTAATATTAAATATTACTGGAGAGTATCTGTAATTTTTTATATTAATCAATAATAATCTATATTTTTTATCTGGCAACAAGAACATTGACAGATACTTTTTATGGCGGGAAACTGATAGACTTTGAATTCTATTTACGAGCATTGCGTTTTAAGATCTAGTTTTTACACTATAATATAATTTTGTATGATATTTTTTTTTAAATATGTATTTAAATCTGTACAGCCCATTTACTAAGTTAGGAAACTGGCACCAGACTTTCTTTTAGGTAACATATGTACATATTACATATTTTATAAAATATAATTTATTTAATACAAACGGATACCCGCGATTTTATTTGCCCGAAACTCGGTTTTATTGCGATATATAAATAAATGCATATTCGTTTTCTGTTACTCTTATTAATTATCGCCCACACTAGTTTTTTGATACATTTATTCAATATACGGACACAGTTTTTACTGCTTTATTACATGTAAATATAGACAGTCGTATCTTTTCCTCGGATTTCTTATATTATTATTTATTCATATTATTTTTATTTTACAAAAAATAAACTAAATGAATAATAGAAATTCAAACCGTCAATTGCAAATATCAAGTAATGATATAATCGACAAATTCCAAAGCGCTTAAGATATTCTAATGAAATTCCAATGGATCGTTTTTGTTCTGAATAAAACATTCATAGCTATCTGTAATCTGAATTAAAACTGAGAAGGGTTATTTGTGACGGAAAAAGAGAAAAAGGCAATTATTTTAATGGTAGAGATTTTAATCGACGATGCGGAATTGACAATTATGCAAATTATGAATTGTCTTAAACTGAATTGCTTCAAGAGGAATGAGGAAGGAGGAGGAGAGTTGAGGTTTTTTATGTTTATTCTGTTCTTTCGATAGTGCTGCGACCAAGCTTACTAACCCATGGGTGTCTAAAGTTGTAGTCACATAGTTGCCATATATCTTTTTCATTTATGTTCGATGCAGGTGTCAAACTATGCTCGTACTAATATACTATATTTCAAAAACATTTAATCTACCAATATTAGTAATGGTTGATTAACGGAATAGTGAAATTTAAATTTTTTATTTTCTTTTTTTTGTCTAAACGATATTTTTTTTTCTTAATTATTCATTCTGGCTATTAATTTATTAAAGATTTCAATTATATAATTTCGGCTTGCGTGACGTCATCGTAGGTCATAAAACATTCATGCTCGGTTTTCATATTATGCTAATGAACATGCGGTATATAGCTTACTACAAATCTTTGGCTGCAAGACGTAATTGTTAATATAGGTAGTAGAAGGTGGTAAGAAAAAAAAAATGTTAGTTCTATTTTTTTTTTTATTTAAAAAAGAAACGCCTTGTCTTTACTATTTTTTATTGTTATTTATATTATTGTTTTAATATTAAAATAGTACTAGTAATTTTAACATCGCACTATTTAGTAAAATAAAATAATATTTAATGTGCAACTTACATTAATTGATTCGTATATTCATACTTTTAAATAATTGGTCATTTTAGTAGCTAAAATATAATATCAACAATTAGCTTTAAAGATCGCGTTTCTATCATATAATATTATATTTCTTCTTGCATATCACATCTCGATGGCACACTGACTGATTCTGATGGAACTACTAAATCAAATCAAAGTCGAAATTAGGGAACAAGTGCCGTTGCAACAGTAAAGCGACATCGTGTTTAAGATTTCGTGCCGTAGAACGCAACAGTTAATACCTACCAACTCGTCAGCAGTCACCGCCGGCTCTATTAACAAACAGTAAAGTTTAAATTAGATCGAGTCGTGGAATTATGGATGGTGAGAATTATCTTGAGTGGGATGTCATCTCAGAAGTTAGGTTTAATTAAAGTTGCCACTCGATGGCGGTCGGTTAAGACGATTCCTAGTTCTGAATTGCACTTCGTTAACTATTTGCATTTTATGTATTACTTTATCACGAAGTTCTCGATCGACTGTAATTCCTCAGGATTTATCCTCTGTTGCCTAGTATTGAAACGAATCTTTGTTCTAATTGTGATTAATACTGGGGCTTTGGATGCGGGAAAAATCTTTATAATATAATTTTAAATTATTGAGGAGTGATCTTTTACTAAATACATTGAAATTAAATACAATATAAATTGCTTATTAAATCACTTATTACAATGAATACGTAAAATAATTTTAAGTTTTATGAATCAAGTAGCTGCCCATCACGACTTCGTACGGATAAAATAATGTTTTGATAATATTTGCGGCAAAAGCCGTTCTTAGTCATTCGGTGCGAAAGGAGTAACTATGTTATATTTCAAGTCAATTGGATCTAAAAATTCGTAGATCTCGTGATGAGTAATTCATCCTAAATAATACAACTAATCGGATTAAGTTTCGCATATTATCAAAGGTATCCATTTACAATTACGAAAATTCTACTACTCTAAAAGTACTAAATACAGAGCTACTACCACATTTTCCCTAGCACAGTGTAACACTGCAACTTTCTTAAGCCCGGGCTCCCTATAATTTCTTGACAGAAATACCCAAATATTTTTTATTAGCCCAACGCAGGATTAAAAACTACATCTCAGCATCAGCTGTATAAACTAGCCACTAAATAATAATAATAGTAAATATTTATTTACAGATAAATATCCATAGTGTTAGTTACAAGCTTAAAAACTATGTTAGTAGATTAGAGAACCATTATTTAGCATACATAAGGGGTCTAGAACACTAAAGCAAGTTAATATTAACTTTGTTAATTGGAGAGTAACAACATGACCCAAGAAAGCCTTACAAAGTAAAAGTCCCATCATTTCTACGTTCCATTAGTTCCTATTATAAAACATTCAGTCCTAAGACCCATAACCACTAAGATACACATAACGTCACGTCTCAAACGGCCCACTAACTAACCAACAGCCGTGAAACTGAGACATAAAGCGACTTGCGATCTCCGACACGCAACGACATATTTAACATAAGAATCTCCCTCTTCTGTTAACCCAATTATTAATTGCATTCAAGGACAAGAACGCGATTTGTTATTTCTAGTATGAAAACTGTAATAAAAATTTTAATTTTTTAAACAGATAATATAAACATACTAAAATTCAATTAATAAAGTATAAACAAATAGAAAAATGATTTCAGAGAGAAGGAAAAAGGAATCTACAATAATTAGTGTCGGTATTTGATACTGTCACAATATTGTTTTTTTTTTTTTTGGTTTTTTTATTTATTATTTAATTTACGCTTAAATACTTTCATATATGAATCTATTTAAGAATAAATTAATTACTTAATCTTATATATATCACCAATAGATGGCGTTACTGGTATTTTAAATAGCGCTATCGTCGTGCTGCCTTAATAATATAAGGTGTTATTGTGTTTTTATTCATATGACCCGGTGACGCTGTAGAGGCCATTTTGGCCAACAGCTACTAGACATCGAAAAAAAAATCATATGAGTCATAAATTCCAAACAATATATGCAAGTTATAGTATATTACTAGTTTTTATTTTATTGCTATAGGAATTAGTCCACCAAGTGTTTAGTGACGTGTTCACTATATATTTCTAAGATGAAATACTCCCTATTACTTACTACCTTAGAATCAACGAATCTGTAAAAGTTTACCCTGAATTATCTACCACTTAAAGACTAAGTTATCTACGATTTTAGAAAGAATGATTTATATAAAATCTAATAATGTAATCCTTAAACGATCTAAGACGATTAAACTTTGTCCAGCAATGAACGTACCACAGTAGTAACGCATACACAATTTGCAAGCGCATACCAATCTACGTTTAATGCGGCATTTCAGGTGTACACAAGCTTGTACAATCTTCATTTGTGGAAAGGCACTCGATGCAAGACAGTATCTGAACTAACAGTCTAATTGAATGTATATAGAATTGTAGACAGGATCGACCCAGCTGGCTGGCTCCTTAACGAAATGTATTGACTATACTTGCCGCTGATCACAATTGTAGAAACTATAAAATTTGGAATATTAAAATTTCGTTTTTATTTGAATGTATTTATAAGATTCATAATTACTATTCTGAATCTCAATCTCGTTCAAATAATATAACATATTATAAAGCTTTCTCTCATTGAGAATGGAATAATGAAAAAATATGTTTCTAGATGAAAACGAAGGCAAAAGTAGTATGTGTATAAAAAAAACCATTTCACGAGTTTTCGTTTTCAATTATATTTAACTTTACATTTTACTTAAAGAATATGACGGCGAGACTGTGGCGCCGTCATTGATTTCGACTAATCAATTTTAGACGAGAGTGATAGCATACTATTGGCTGTTATGTCACTCAGGCGGAACGTCAAACGGGCAGCCATCTCGTGGTTGGACGTCATCGACGGATTGCCGTTAATTTTAATTACGTTTGAATTATAATATAAGATGGATTTACCTAGTCTCTACTGTTAAGCCTATTAATATTTTTAATTATAAAAATAAATTAGATTTTGTTTTTATAATACAATCTATGCAGAGTTCATTGAAGAAATGCCTCGTATTTCTCCGTACTCGCTATTTTTTTCACAATTTATCCCAACTTAACTTTTTCAAGGCACAATAATACAATGTTTTCCGAGAAAGTAGGATGTTAAAAATAGGGAAATAACAGAGTAGATGAAATGTTCAAAGCAAAACAAAAACGGTATTACTAAAAGAAGATTAATAAAAGAAAATATGAAAGAGGCATATAAGTAGGGTCGCCATTAAACACGCGGGTCGTGGAAGTGGGTCCGGGGAGGGGAGGCGGCGTGCAATTATATGTAAATCCGGGGCACATTAGCGCGCTGTATGTATTAGGCTTCAGCCTCATTGTAACCACAGGTTTGTTTTAACGGACCGACAGAATTGACGTTGTCGTTTGATAAATGCAAATTTTGCATTTTTGAGTATAACTTGTATCCTGGATCAAGAAACTAAATGATTTAGACAACGGGTAGAATTTTTGAATACTTACAATTAATCTTACCACGAACATATCGTAGCTGCACATGATTTTATTTAAAAATAACGTTAAACACAGATAAAAAAAATAGTTAAAATGTTAATATATGTATGTATGATTTGATAGTTGACATGAAATTAGGAATGTAATGACTTTTACTTCCAGTTTCTCAAACGCTGATCAAAACCACATTAAGAAATTTTACTTTATTATGAATACTCAATTTCAGCTGATGACGTAATTTATGTAATGAGCGTTCAGTGTTGAATCAAATACTGGCTATTTGTCTTTATGATTGCACGTGAACCATAATCAGAAAAATATATAAATTAAATCAAATGAAAATTAATTTAGTCGGGTAGTTACTAATTTTTACTAATTCAAATTCATTATTATATTATAGGTACCCACGAATACTGACGTAACAATATTTTTATTATAATTAAATACATTTTTTCAAAAGTTCCAAATTCTAATGTATTAATTATCAATAGAACATGTCTGGCGTCGTGTTAATGTTTATTATATATAAAGATTTGTTGCATTAGAAACTGTCATAAAAACGCACCGCGCACCGCAATGGATACAAACCTTCGCTTGATAATACGAGTTTAAACAGCGCCCGCCGCGCGCCACTAACGCGATAGTTAACACAACCTGACAGCTTGTACGTGAAATAATACTAATTGAATACGCGATTTAGATTATCATTACACTAAATTCTGTTTCATCGCCTATACTATGAGTATGTAATGGACACTAACGATTGTTTCAAATGACACAACATTAACGTAGTAATAGATAGCAATCGCGGTTTCGCTGTGCGATATTTATGTTGAATTAATGGAATATTTTATATACGTTATGTAATAAAATATTTTAAATACATAATAACTAAGATTTATTAAATATATAATATAGAAGCATATTAAATATTGTTCGTAAATAAGCTGTTTAAAATTTATAATCAAGATAATCATTTATTTTGTTATCTATATTTATATTATCCGTGCAGTGACGGAGAAAGAATACATTTCACTGTCCCTCTCTTTCCCATGGGTGTCATAAGAGGCGACAAAGGGATATCTGAGCGACCATCTGCTCATCTGATGGTAGGATGTTAAGCATCCGCCTGGCTTGTTACCACCGTACACATGGTGAAAATCTGGTGAAGTGGCTTGCAGCCGTGTTACGAGGTCAGCCAGCGTACAGCCAGTGCCCGAGCGGGCATTGCAGCGA
Source organism: Nymphalis urticae (assembly GCA_905147175.2). NCBI lineage: Eukaryota > Metazoa > Arthropoda > Insecta > Lepidoptera > Nymphalidae > Nymphalis > Nymphalis urticae. Next base: position 8,467,225 of record LR989998.1, on the reverse strand, counting down.
TGGGTGTTGGTCCAGTGGAGACAGCTGTTAAACCAATGCTGGGGGAAACTGTATTGACCTGCCGGACAGGGAGACCCGAAGAAACGGCTATTCTGGGGCTTGAACAGGGGCCGGCTGATGACCGGAAGGTGGGGTCCCGGCGGCCACTTCCGGGGGGGTTCGGGGGCCGTCCGGCGGGTCAGTGTATTTTTTCTTTTGGCAATCACTTGGGGAAACACGCCTCCACACTTTGCCCATCCCTATCGTGGCAATACGTCGCTCGCTTCACGTCTCTTTTCCATTCTTTTTTCTCAAATAGTGGCAATAAAAAAGGAATAACGGTCGTACAGTGGTGCACATCCCCACCATACCCACGCTGTTTGAGATCGAGTTCTCTAACATCCGTGGACTCCACGCTAACCTCAACGCTGTCCACCACCATCTCGAGACAGCACGGCCAGCAATGTTGTTTCTCCCGGAGACGCAAATACTCCGTCCTGCCGATACCAGCTACCTTAATTATCCCGGCTACATGCTTGAAGAATCCTTCAAAGCGAAAGCCGGAGTATGCTTGTTCGTCAGGACGGATGTTTGCTGTCACCGACTGCGCTGCTTGGAGGATCCCTCCTTCTCTATGTTGGTGATACGTGTGGATTTGGTTCGTCAGAGTTGGGTCTACGTGTGCCTCTACAGATCCTACAATGGTGACTTGGAGACAAGCCGATTATTTGACCATCTTAGTCGGGTGGCAGTTGCTGCGCAAGAGCAGTTTCCTAACGCGGAATTGGTGTTTTTGGGGAATTTTAATGCTCCTCAAAGCTCAAATCCTCAAAGCTGACCATGCTGGAAGGACTGCTCATGCTTTTGCTCTCACACATGACTTATAAGTCGGCAGATTGGGACGGTATGCGCGATTACTATGCGTCAGTCTCTTGGAAGGAACGTTGCTTCAGTGGGAATGACTCGACAGCTAGTGCCACTGCTGTTGCTGACGAGATCATGTTGGGAATGAAATACTATATTCCTAGCTCAGATCTCGTCAGTAGGAATACGCGTAAGCGTTGGTTCACTCATGAATGTGCCGATGCTGTGTCATCTAAGCAGGCGGCACATCGCGAGTGGATCAATGGCTGCATTAGCGGGGCATCTTACATTGTCTCACTGAAAGCAACCGTAACCGTAACAGCCTGTGAATATCCCACTGCTGGGCTAAAGGCCTCATCTCCCTTTTTGAGGAGAAGGTTTGGAGCTTATTCCACCACGCTGCTCCAGTGTGGGTTGGTAGATTACACATGTGGCAGAATTTCAACACACAATGAAAGCAAAACACAATAAAAATTCCAAGTCCTGTAGGAAGGGTTACACGAGAGCGCATGCACAGCGTATTGTACAGATTGGTCATGACCTTGTTTCGCATACTAGGGGCTCCCGTAGCTTCTGGCGTCTGATCAAGTCTGTGCAAAACAATTTCTGCCAACCTTCGCTGCCACCGCTCAGAAATCCGGACGGATCGCTAGCTCACAGTCCGCAAGAGAAAGCCGATCTCCTGGCTAAACTCTTTGCCGATAACTCCGTCATCGATGGTTGTAGTGAGCTGCCACCAACAATACCTTCATGTGGCCATACGATGCCTTACATCAAAATCAGGCAACGTGATGTGCGTGCAGAGCTGCAATCACTTGATGTACGGAAAGCTAGCGGTCCCGATGAAATACCAGCCATAGGACTGACGAAGTGCGCGGCGGAGCTGCCTGCTCAACTTTGCACCTGGATTGCCAGCTTCCTACACAAGCGCAGCCTTCGTGTTTTAGTTGATGGTTGCGCTTCACAATTCTATGTAGTGAATGCTGGGGTCCCCCAGGGATCTGTGCTATCTCCCACTCTATTTCTTTTGCATATCAATGATATGCTCTCTCTCGGGAATATTCATTGCTATGCAGACGATAGTACAGTGTATGGTGGATACCACAGACGTGCAGTGGCTGTCCGAGCGGAAATTGAGGAGAGGTGGGAGGATCTTGTCATTGAACTCGATAGGACGTTAGAGCTTATCGCCAAATGGGGCTCTAATAGTCTTGTTGAGTTTAATGCTTAAGAAAACACAGGTATGCGCTCTCAGAGCGAAAAAGTCACCATTTTCCCCTCTTCCCTCCCTCTGTGGCACTCCGCTGGTTATACAAAGCAAAATCGCTATGCTGGGGATGAACGTTCGCTGCGATCTTAGTCCAAGGGATAACATCGAGGCTGTTATAAAAACAGCTTCACGGAAACTCGGAGTTCTGAACAAGGTGCGGCGCATTTTTTCACGCCACAACAACCGGGCCTATTGTACAAAGCACAGGTACGGTCTTGCGTTGAATATTGCTCGAACCTTTGGGATGGCTCCGCTAAGTTCCTAATTGAGGCCTTGGATCGGTTGCAGCGACGTGCAGTCCACATTATTGGCGACGTAAAGGTCTCAAACACCCTCGAGCCTTTACAATTGGACTCAAGCTTTGTTTCGGTAACCTTAGGTTTGAGGTTTCGTCGTCTGCGGCGTTATATCCAGCCACCAGACCAACAAAACATTCATGTCAATGTCATTTTTTCGTAAAAAGTAATAACCAACGAAACCACTACTCACAACTGCTGTATTACCTAATATTTATATTAAAATCAGGTACTAATTTTTGGCAAATAACGTACGAGTATATGTGTGTATATAAATATTTGCTTATCTAAAGAGACGAAGACAGTAAAAGGCTCGTTGGAGATCGTGAGCTTGTAAATTGTCAGAATTCGTTCCGATAACAGCAATCGTCAGCTACGAGCGGAGAGATATTCAGCTATTTCATTTAAAAAGCGATTCAGGGTATTTTAATACGTGCTTATAAAAATTATCTCATTGTTTTATTTTCATTTAAAATTCATCCAATGCCTCGGTAGTTTAGTTGTTACTTTATACACCTGCAAATTCTAAGGTTCGAATTCTAGGTCTTTAGGTTTATTTCGTTCAGGAATTTTCAAAAGCAGCTGGAAGGTTAGCAGTATTACTCTGGGTCCTTGGGTAGCACATGAAGTCCATTCTTCTTACTCCTGATCTGTCAGTGATCGTATAGGATTACAGTCCAATCAGATGAGAGTGGGGGGTAAGAAGATTTATCTCTGTTTACACTCTTCACTCTCACTTACATCATATAATCTCCTAAACAGATGGGTAGTCTTATAGATTTGCACCGTGGCTGAATAAAACCTATTAGATTATTTTTTATAAGCTATCACAGCCATTATGTTAATCCAAAAATATAAATATTTTAAGTAAATAGACATAGAGAAAATATTCATTCATTTAAATATGTATTTAACCACACATTTATTTCAATAATATTTAAAAGTATATGACAGGCGAGATATAAATTTTCATGATTATACGGAAACGTAGGCTTTTCCCGAACTCCCAAATGTGTTTGATGGAAGCAATGAGGTCACAAATGACGCGTATTCCATGCATACGAATTGCTTAGCGGGGACAGGTAACGTGATCACTTCCTACGTAGTCCTATGTAAAATCGAAATCTTACATTTTATATAAATATATGTGTCCCTAAAAGATACCTAATGTGAGATCTTATTGAAAAAAATCAAAACAATAATTCGACCTAACAACAGCGTTATTAAAACTCGTACATACATCACTTTACACTTATTTTAACGTTAATATTTAAAAATTGCTTAAGAATGACTCTTAAGATCATAGCAACGTTAATACACAATTTTTTTCATTTTTAAAATCTAATTTCGTTTAAAGAGTACTTTCGTCAATCAGATTGCTTGTGAGATCATTCTAATAAAAAAAAGAAGAACATTCGGTTTGTCACTCGCATTTTGTTATAAATATAGATACGTAATCCAGCAAAAATACACGTTAAAATCTCGTTAAGAAAGTAATTCGGTGCGCAACAATGGCGAGCAGGATACGCGGGATTGCTGCTATTTGCGCTCGTTGCTCGCATCTAGAGTTAATTATGTATTGAAAGGAGAAAAAATGTCTATGTAATTGCAAGTTTTTGTATCATCTGATATTTCAACTAGCGAATACTGGGCTCCTTGGACAAATATGCAATTTTTTTGCAGAAATAAATAACAACCATGTTTTACAAATATAAATGTAACACGAAATTTTATTCACAAATTTGCATTAAACTAAATACACTTCCTTATAAGCCCACTTAAATAACTTTTGTATTTTGCTGTTACAGTATTGAATAAAGGAAAAAAAGCTATCACTGGTGTGGCACGTAGATTCTACAGAGAAGAACCAGCAAGATAATCAGTAGCTTTTTGTTAATAATAATAACATGTGTCACTATTTACGCCTTTTCCCACAATATTCACAGTACACTGAATACACACTCATCATACATGCAATGCAAACAACTGGTGGTAGGCTTCAGACGTGGTTAGTGACCACCCACCGAACAAAGCCGTACCGCCAAGCAACGCTGTTGAGTTCCGGTACGATGTCCGGTGACACCATCCCGAGAGTCGGGTCAGAACAGTTGCGTCTCTGTAGAAGATCGAAACAATGCACACTGGAATCGCCACATCGGGAGACTAGTTGCGGAGGGTAGCGGTATCCGAGGCACGATGCACCACTGGCCGACCGCAGATAGATGGGGGCCCAAGTAGTAAGCTAGCCACTCACAAAAGGCTGCCCCGCCAACTGTCGAAAAATCCCGTGGTTGCACCATCGTGCCGGTCGGTGACCGGATGAGAGGGCCCGATGGACATCCTTGGGAGGCTCGGGCGTCCCCGCAGTCTCCAGCCTAGTCCCCCATCACTGTGCGCGATATTTCTTGTGTGTATCGTGTCTTAGCAGCATGGCGCCTCGTTCTACTTCCGACTTTTGACCCGAATCAAAAAACTCTGAAGAAATGATCAAGAAACGAAAAAAGAGGAAAGTTACACAGGGGTTGCACTCCCTCTCGCTTAAAGTGCACCTCAGCAACGTTAGAGGGTTGCACTCTAATATCGTGCCAGTCCACTACCACCTTGAGACTGAGAAACCCCACCTCTTGTTTTTTACGGAGACGCAGATTGGTTGTCCGTCCGACGTATCGTATCTTTCCTACCCAGCGTATACCCTGGAGAACAATTTTAAATCACGAGCAGGCGTATGCGTTTACGTCTGGAATGACATCTGCTTTCGGCGTCTCCGACGATTTGAAGACACCACATTGTGGGTACTTTGGGGTTTGGTGGACACGGGTATGGAAAAAATTTTGTCGCCCCTCACTACCTCCCCTCCAGAAGCCTGACGGGACGCTAGCTCACACCGCTGAAGAGAAGGCAAATCTGTTTGCTTCTTTATTTGCGGAGTTGAGTGCCTGAGCATGACCCTTAAGGCAGTGTCCGATTGGGGCGATGCCATTTTGGTCATGTTCAATGCAACCAAAACACAGGCGTCTTTATTTTCCGCCAAAAAGAGGGAATTCCAGCTACCTCCCTCTTTCCGAGATGTGTCCGTATACCTATAACTGACCACCTTGACCTTCTTGGTATTACTCTCACGTCAACTCTAAATTTCGGCTCTTTTATTGAGTCCAAAGCCCAAATAGCCGCCCGAAAGCTTGGTATCCTCGCCAAGGCGAGACGTTACTTTACTCCTGAACAACTGCTCAGCTTATACAAAGCACAAGTGAGGTCTTGTATGGAGTACTGCTCTCACTTTAGGACGACTCTGCTAAGCACCACCTTCGGGCTCTAGAGTTGATTGAGAAACGTGCCAGGAGGCTGATAGGACGACACATTGATCGAGTCAAGACTCCAAAGTCTCGAACATCGACGTGTGGTTGCATCGCTTTCCGTCTTCTATCGGATACATTTCGGAGGAATTACATGATCTAATTCCTTCTACTATCGGACGGCCAGTCAAACGCGACCAAAGCGCCATAGGTACACAGTGGAACTTCCCCGCCTACGTACGAAGCGCTTTGAATCCACATTTATTATTCGCACTGCGAAACTGTCTGACTGTCCATATTTCCTGATAGTTACAATGTAGGTGTTTTCAAATCCAGGGTAAACGGGTCCTTTCTGGGCAGGCGCGCTCCATCCATAGACCGTGACTATGCTTAAGATCAGGCAAGTCAACGGTCAAGCGCTTGCCTATTAACTGTAAAAAAAAAACATACAAAGTGTATATTTTATTCTTGTACTCTTAGTACATAAAATATTACTTAATTTTATTCTTGAAAATTAAAATACCAATAATGGAGACATTTTCTATTTGTAGTTTCTTTTTTTCATTGCAATAAAATATATTCAACTGTTTTTGTATCTCAAGTCGTAAGACAAAACAAAGGCAATATTACATACATTCATATAAAATATGAAATAAAAATATACAATGTTAAAATATCTACGACATTTTTTTCAAATCAAAATGTAATAAAAATCGCCGACCAATTAATATCCGCTAGAACAACCTCAAATGGAAATTTGATATGACATTTTACCTATCTAGAAATATAGATATTGCAATTTTAATCTAAGTTGTGCTCAGAAAGGCGTGTGGTATGATTCCCATTTAAATTGAACAAATACCTCGCCTCTAAAAGAATGATAGAAAAATAAAAAGATTTACACACAATGCATTGTAATAAACTCATCCGAGCGCAGTGCGTGCGACAACTCACTTCTCTTTATGTATGTTGAAGTGCTGTTTTAATGTAATATTATAAAGATATACAGGGTGACTGGTGAATTAGTATCAATACTTAAGGACGTGATATTTGACGACCATATATGACCAAAAAAAAATACATATAACATAAATATTAATAAACTTCTAAGTAAAGTTAACCAAAAGTTATGTAATTAATTACGCGTCATGTGGACGCCCTAGCTGCGCTGACGACACAACACAGTTAGGTACATTTAGTTATCGCGCGGTACTTTACCTACGTCCAAACGCCGCCGCGTGTTAACAGGGTAGCAGGCTACCTTTGATAAACAAGCATGATCCAATCCCCCTTCATACTTTAAACCTGGCTTAGAACAGGCAAAAATACCAAAATATTTCACTCGTTTAAGCAACAAATTTGTTGACTAGGTAAATGATATGAACTTGGGACAAAAATTAACTGTTTACCTATCTTGGTATTTCCGGCGTATTTAAAAATGGAATCATACTTATTTACAACGATTGTCAATCATTTAACTACCTATTTACCTACATAACTACACTAACCTTAACAAATGTTCAAAGTGAGCTCCTGCTCGTGTGATACACAGTTCGGCACGTTTACGCATATTGTCTTTCACACGCTTTAACACGAATGGGTCACTTTACTACTCACAGTACTCACATTATTCTGCATTTGTGTATTGATAAGCCATACCTAATTACTAATGACGGGTCACACACACACGAAACATTAGGTATACGCGTAAGATCGATCGCTAGGGGCGCGCGCGCGGGAAGATGGACGAACCTTACGGCGGCGCTCGCCCGACTAACCTACTAATACTAATAAGCCGCGGGGCGGGGGGCGGGGGGCAAACACCACGCCGCACGCGCCGCGGAAATATGTCCACACTTTATTTATTTAAAGTAAAATTTTTGTAAATTTGGTCAAAAATTAAGTACCTATTTTTTTTACATAATTCGAATGAGAATCATGTACCGATTATGCTCCTAAAATATTGATCCTAATTCACCAGTCACCCTGTATAATTTAATACTGCTATTTATAAACTGCGGTGGCTTAGTCGATAGAGTACCTAAACTTCAATCGAATATTGTTTCTTGTACACAAATGATCATACAAGGAGTAAACTTAACTATATTAGAAAATGAAGGTTTACTTATTTCCAAAAGTCAATCTCATCCAGTCAACTTTTTAGATAATATGAGGACACATTAGGAAAGTAAATGAAAAGTTCACTAAAAACTCTCATATTAATTAATATTCTAATACAACTAAATAATTTAGTCAAGAACTTTTTTCTGTACTTAATTTGTTTTTATAATTCGTCGCATAGTCGGGAGTGATGAACATTGTCCTATTATTCCTAATTATATTTGGCACATATGTGCTTTAAGATTTAAGATTTTGTGGTGTTGTCTCCCTTTGTCTGCAAATTATACTGTTTAACTCGTCATCCAAACGGGTCCCAAGTAATACAAAGCTGTTTGGCAATAGGATAATTCGTAAATGGTTGGGTACCCCAAATGGTCCTGAATTTAACCTTCAGTCGCTATCATAATTTGTGCTCATCAACATACTTTTAAAAAAGCAGAAGCGACTCTGACGACTTCGAACTTTGTAAAATATATGCACTGTGTGAATGGTAAAAAATGTGGCACTTTACAATAACCTTCGCATTACTTCCTATTTAATATATGCTTAATATTTTACACAATTTGAGGACGTAAAAAAGTCTATGATTTATTTCTATTGTAATTTTATATGTGTAGGTGATCTAGGTGTAAGTTTAACTGCAATTAATACCCTGTTTTAATATAATTATACAAGCAAAAAGCAGGTTTATTTCAAGAGATATTTTGGCGTAATTTTCTGACAATTAATTTTCAACTAAATTAACGTTTGTTTGATCTCGCACATACAATATTTTTCATTAGGCGGCTAATTATACACGCGCTTTATTATGAACCCTGCACTGAACGTTGTCAATCAACTAATGCTTTATTTTGTGATATTGTTTGCGAAACGTGCTTCTAATGTAATATTGTGTGATTGAATATATTCCAAACATTTTCCAAATGCAATGGTTTGTTTGTTGATAAATAATTTTCAATCATCTGTTAAGTTGAAGTGGTTGTGAATCAAAATTTGTTTTCCATTGATAAAATCGAAATCGAATTCCATTTACAAACTAAATAAAAAAGATAGAACACAAAAAAAAAGAAAATTCATGTATCCAGACAGCCAGTGTAGAAACCAATCCTTCCAATACGTGCCCTCATACAACAGCTCTCATTGAATGCCAACCGCTGGCGCTACGGCCGTCGCTTGTTTATCCTTCGTTAGCGAGCGGCGTCGCGGGACGTGACCACGTTCGGTCAGAGTGTCCACACAGACATACTATTAACAGATCCGAACCACAATCCTACCCTTTGTTGTCGACCGGCTTCATTCCTCGTCTACACTTGTATCAATTAAACTTATAATTTTTCTGTTTCTTAACTAACTATAAAAAACAAAAATATTATAACGTAGAAAAAGCGAATATTAATTTTTTTATTTAATATTTATTGCACTTTTTATTGCACACATTTTTAGATTTATTATTTATTTATTAAACTATGTATAAAACACCTGTTTAGTGTTGAATAAACTTATTCTTATGTTATCGCTAATAAAGAGAGAAATATTTAAAAGATCATAAATATCTATTAAGTGATAAAATATACAAAAGGTCATTCATGTTTATCAATTAAAATAACATAATAATTAAGTTGATACTAACATTTAAATAAGAGTCACTAAACATTGTGTACATCGTTTATTAGTGAGTTTAGTAAATGTATTGCGTGGGCAGAAAAGGATTGTGTACAAAAAAGGAAGAGAAAAGGATTTTTAAGAATTAGATTTTCATCTGACCAAAGAGTACGGTCTTGCTGTACGGTATAAAAAGAATTGACTAATACCTTTGTTTTATTGGTTACTTAATACATTTACTGTGATTGCATCCTATATTTATATAAAAAATATTTACACATCCATTTACTAATTGTCATAACAAAAATATCTTTCGTGTTGTTATAACAATATATAATACCGCACAAAGTACAAAAATCTTCTTATTATTTTGTATTAACTTGAATGTTACGAAGAAATGTGTGAATACAAACGACGTTAAAATAGAAAAAATAACAGTAAATTGAATTTCCATTTTTCATTTTTGTAACATGATAGAGTAGACACGACAGAGCCGGAGGACCGGAGGACGCTGCAGCGTCTCGCGCAGCGGAGGGCGGGAGAGTATAAATCTTGCTACTTTATATCTTATATTTTTATTATATTTCGCCACAAACAAAGCCACTTCACATTTGTCTCTCCCGTCGTATCTCTCCTCTCCGCGTTTCTTTGCAAACAATGGCGGTGAAATCAAATGGTAATTTTAAATTTTAAGGAGCCCTAAATAAATTGTTTGAGGCAACGTGGAGTCGTTTGCGTTGAGTTATGGCCGCTGGTGGCGCCGTCGTTACACCAACTAATGGATGGTTCTCTCGCGATGAAGTCTGCGCTAAATAAGCTTCGTGTTTGGCACCCGCTATTTCACACTTGGACCAAAATTTGGGTATCTATTTTACTCGACGCCTGCGGAATATTAATGACTTTTTAATCATATTTTTGTCTGTATATTTTTCATAATCTGACAGGAAACTACTGAATTTCTTACCGGTTCTTCTCGATAGAATCAACATCCCGAAGCAGCAGCTTTACATTTAATTAATCCTGTAACATAAAGATACAAAATTATTCTGTTGTTCGTTTTTTTAATTTAATCTTTAAGCTGAGGCCTTTTTTGTAATAATTAAATAAAGAAATAACAAATGAAAAAAGTACACTATAATATTTAACTGATCTTTCTGAAAAGTAAAAACATATTACACATATTACTATTTGGTTACTAATTTGGGAAGAAAGTACGTTACGTTAAAGCAATAAATTACGTAGAACCAATAATCTTACAGCAGTAATTGTCCCACAAATCACATTGCATTACACAACTCTAAATCGGCCATACTAGGAAGCCTACCAACATTGCGACCGCTGTTATAATGTCATTTAAGCGTTAATACTACAACAATTGTTCCATGATATAATAACAAAATTGTCCGTTAGAGCGTATCCACAAGCGCTCCCAACACATTCACAACCCTCACGTGTTATATATGGAGTTTAAAATATAGCTTAGACTCCGATATCTACCCGAAAATTTAAATCCATTGCTCTTGTTCATCGTTTTCAAGAATTTTCACTTCCTCTATAACTCGTAATGTACATCGAACAAAGCGGCAGTGGTGTTTATAAACTCGCGTCATAGTATTTGTGCTACAAAACTGAATTCTCCACTTCCTTGCCGCGGTCGCTTCGTTCCACGACAGTTGTGTTTCCACCTGCCTGGACATGGTACTACTATTTGAACAACTACGACGTAAACGAACACAAATTTAGACCAATTTCGGCTGTAGTACAAGCTAACAAAGACTGAAAAGGCTTGCTTTGTTTTGTCTATTAGGTCGTTATTCTCTGTATTTTCATATACGGAGGCTTCTAATTTGGCAACGCGACAGGCCCGCATACACTGTCATAGATTATAAGATATAACAAGCCGGAAATAATAGCACTAATAGTTTTACATATTTGCATTTGTAGTAAAAATAGTATTTCATACCGATGTCAAAATTCTTTGTATTTGGTTTTGTGTCAATTACAGCAAATTTATTTTAAACGTGTAACTTTTTTAATTTTTTAAGGATTCGTTTTATACAAGAATTTCAAACATTCAGCATATCGCTCAAAGCATATATAGCATAAGGATGGCATATTAAAATTCCTTGGAGTTTTGCATCGCCTGCAACCGAGGCAAGACACGCTCCAATGGATCTGAAACATTCAATATGAACGAACATTCAGTAATAGACTCAACTTAGCTTACATTATTTAATAGCTTATCATCGCAAAAATATAGCATTTAGCACGTTATCGCTATTAAAAAAAAGAGAATTTTAAATTATTATTAAATTAGTTTTGTTGTTTTTTTTATTCTGATCTGTACGTTGGCAATTGTGAAATTTCTACAGCCAAACACCAATAAATAAATTAAAAAACTATGAAACAGTTATTTAAATGTTTGAGATTTTAGATGAACTTCCACCTAAGTTTTATTTAGTTTTATTTCTTTTTTTATTTACAAAATAGATAGATAGTTTCTGATGGTAATTGGTCACCAATTCCAAAAGACATATTCACCGTCAGAAATATTAAACATTCCTAACATTACCAATGCGCCTGCAACCTCAGAAATACTCGCCCTTCAAACCGGAACACAAAAAAGTAAGTTTTTTTTGTTTTCTAGATGGGTTCACACAAACCTCATGGACGTTATAAGAAGCATGGCTGTATGAAGAGTGGTTTATTGCATAGCCGGTGTCCATCTTCCTGTCGCATTCCAGTATAACTACCCGTAACATCGTAATATTGTTAGCACTCATTGTGTCCAGTCAAATTACAGTTCAACTGAAATTATTTCGTGACATTGACGTTTGATTATTGACAAAATTATATTAGAAGTTGAGGAGCTAATTCCACTTCGCTGCTCTATTACGGGTTGGTGGATACACATGTTTTAGACAGATGTAAGTTGTTCACGATGTTTTCCTTCATCGTCGAACACGAGATGAATCATAGACGCAAACCAAGCACATGAAAACTCAGTAGTGCTTTCGCGGATTAAAATCCAGAATATTCTTTTTAATTCCACATTTCTTTATTTTCATTGGGCCATCTTGGCTCTACTCTCACACCACCATCACTTCTCAGTACTTACAACAGTGCTACTGTGTATTTAAATCTTATATATAAAGTTAATACAAATTAAATTAAATAATGTTATTTGTATAATTTAATTTATATATAGTGTAGTATAGCATGTAATAGCGGAAAATGTTCAGCAAATCCCTTCTATAAGTACAACAACAAAGACTGAGGTACAAAACAAAAACGTTGGCGATGCTAGGAGGCTTTGATTTAAGCCGCTTGTTAGAAGGATCGGAGCCTCACATAACTTGAAGTTCCTATAAACTAAGATGCGATTTTATACTTACCGCAGGCAAGTGAAGGAGATACTTTATTTTCAAAGTTAGTGCTTAAATAATTGGACTATATCTGGGAATTTTACTCACTTCGCCGTTGCACGTATATAAAATCCATTCTAACTGGTTTAAACTAGTATTATGTGTCACACGTACACTTGAATCCATGTATATATTTGAATAACGACAAATGATTTGGAAGATCAATGTGTTTGTTGTAGTTTCCCGATAAACATGATATGCAAAGATATAATAACACGCTGTTATAATATGTAAACAATATGTTATAATATTTATGTACAGTGTAAATGACTCGATTGTTTCTTGGATTGATTGTTTTTTTTTAAGAATATTAGCAATTCCCTTTAAAACAAATACTAACATTTCTATTTACCGCTCCAATTAAGCGTAAAGCTTGTGTTTGGAGTCAGGCGAAAATAGCCGAACAGGTCAGTATAGAACCACCGCCCATAAACATTGGCAATAAAAAATATTAACGATTCCTTACATTTCCAATGCGTTACTAACCTTGGGAAGTAAGATTACACTGGCTCACTCACACTTCAAACCAGAACATAAAATAGGCGTTGTTTGCAATTAGGTGGTAGAATATCCGGTAAGTGGGTTATGTCTACCCAAACAGGGCTTGCACAAAATAATACCACCAAGCTTAAAAAAAATTAGGAACAGATCGCAGATCCACATATCAAGTCCAAGCAAAGCAAGGACTACACTTAAACACAAAAAAAAAAATTAAAATCCGTCCAGCCGTTAAGGAGGAGTTCATACACATATACTAAAGAATGCATATAAATATACAATAGTGCTTTTTTAATTTAAACAAAAATTAAACATTTTTTCCTGTCAAATTTAGAAACCATTCTTGTGCATTTATAATATTAAAACTATCAAATGATGTATAGTTCAATAAATTAAAATAATTTTGTATAGATTGTGTCATAAATTCCCTGTTGTCTCGAATTGTGATAATAAAACTAAAAATCAAAGAATTATTTACAATATCAATAATAATGCATTACATTTAAAAAATCAAATTTAATTTAGATGATAATGATCCTTTTTAATATAACTAAAACATGTTATTAAAGAAAGACGTGAAATATAACTTAACTACATAGAACGCATAAATATATTTTATTAGATTATCATATTTATTATATTATTTATATATTTTATTAGATGAATATACATCTACGAGGCCTTTATTTTAAAGCAAAAGGAAGAAATATTAATTAAGGTAAAAAATCTCAATATTTAGCCGTTGAAGAACGATTTCATTATGCGCCTGCTAAATAAATTAATCCCTCGGCCTCGTTCTGAAAAATTGGTAAAGTTCCCTGCGCCGTTTTTGTTACGGAAATAACTTCCTTATATAGAGATATTCCGCTTTACCTATAAATGTTGTTTAGGGGCTGATTAGTTAACAAAAACTGTCTTTCTCTTTCTAATGTCAAATCAATGATAAAAAGATAATCAGTATTTATCTGAACACCAGCTGAATAAAGTTTAAAAGTAACGCCGATTTTGTTTAAATACAATTGCAGCATATTCAACGATTCCGATGGAGGTACATGGATATCGATGAATAAGTTTTATTTTTATCTTATATAAATAATAGCAAGTTGTAATAGAAAGATGAAAGAAATAATTTGGAAAAAGTAAATCAAGGGAAGTATTAAATAGATAAAGATAACACAACAAGGGTAAATATTGCTGTTTGTCGGTAGAATAAAATTACGACTTGTGGGGTGCACCCAGATAGGATTGCATAAAGCTCTACAACCAAGTAACTACTAACTAGTTACTGGTGGTAGGGCTTTGTGCAAGCTCGTCTAGATAGGTACCACCCACTCATCAGATATTTTATCGCAAAACAGCAGTACTTGGTATTGTTGTGTTCCAGTTTGAAGGGTGAGTGAGCCAGTGTAATTACAGGCACAAGGGACATAAAATCTTAGGTCCCAAGGTTGGCGGCGCATTGGCGATGCCAATGTCTAAGGGCCTTTGGTGACCACTTACCATCAGGGGGCCCATATGCTCGTCCACCTTCCTATTCTATAAAAAAAATTAAATTATTTAAATAAACTATTTGAGATTTATTTCTCAAAATGGTCTTCGCCTTTACTCAGCGTATGCCTAAGAAAACAATATAATATTGGTATAATAACAATACTTCTAGCAATGATGCTAGGATAAATATATAAAATAATAAATAAAGTATGTTATGTAAATAAAATTTATTATAATAGCTATGTTAATAGAATACATTAATAATATACTTATACTAAAACAAATAACAGTGTCGATCAGAAATAAGACTTCTATGTTTTTTGTATTTTTACAAATATTGTCTCGAAAAATATAATCAAAGAAATGATTATTTTTTTCTGGGAATTTGATGGCATGGCATTTACTCTATTTGCCCTCCGGTTTGAAGATGTTTAGCAATTCAGTTCATTAAAAAAATAAACAGGCTGCTGGTACTTTAAAGCCCCAAGAGTAGTGACGCTAAATGAATAGTCCGCCTTGTTTTCATATTAAACATTACAAGTGATCGTCCAGTGGTAGAAAATCAACCATAATTTATTTAAATTTTATTAATGTTTGAATGTTATTAAGGTGTTCTATTGTAAAATCTATACATGTAAATAAAATTGAAGTTAATATGCTATTTGCGATTTACCAAAACCAAAACAACCATTTTTATTATTTTTGTCTGTCTGTCTGTTTGTCCTGGCTAATCTTTGAAACAGCTAAAAATTATATGTTTCGTTTAGTCTTTATTTTATCAAAATTGGTTGTCTGTCAAAAGTTATAGAAACATACGTATTTTTGATGTTATATCTATACACATATAAGGATTTTTCGTGACTGATTCATCAACGCAGAGCCTAAACCACAGGGGTTAGAAATATTGCCGGGCCGGTTGGCGTGGTTGGTAGATACTTGCCTTTCACGCCGAAGGTTGTGGGTTCGATTCCCACCCAGGACAGACATTTGTATGAACATGTCTGTTTGTCCTGAGTCTGAGTGTAATTATCTAAATAAATATGTATTTACAAAAGAAAAGTAGTATATATGGTATATCAGATGTCCGGTTTCCATAGTACAAGCTCTGCGTAGTTTGGGGTCAGATGGCCGTGTGTGAATAATGTCCCAGGATATTATTATCTATCAATATCTCCTAGGGAGATATCTATAGGTACAAGTAATATTTTTTTTAAGAACTTCAATATGTTAGTGATATTTGTATAAAAAAACTTATAACATTATTGCCATGACTCTCAATTTCTACAGATTTATTTAAGGATGTTCTCGATGAGAGGTAATTTTCATTCCAAGATTATATAAAGTCCTCCAGACCGATTTCGGCCACGGTGGCCAATCTCAAGAGAGATTAGCCAACTGCGCAGGACATATTATAGTGAACAAGTGTGTGCGCAAACACAGGTGCACTCTTTATTCCCTAGCTCTCATAATCCGAAGGGATGGTAATCCGACACGACCGGAAAAAGTTCAGGCGCAAGAACAACGGATTTACGTGTTTTTCGCGACACGGCAGTATACACACTTCCAACTTCCAAACTCCGGGCTGCTACTGAGAATGTTCTGACAGAAAAACTTAATTACTTTTTATTGGCCCGACCTGGGAATTGATCCCAGGACCTCCGGGTCTGCAGCCTTACATCAAGCCACCCCCCATGAGAATACATCGTTCGAATTTGAAAGTATATAGTTCCCTCATAAAGTGTGTTTCCCCATGTCAATCAAAAGTCCCATTGCCTGTCGTTCAACATGGCCGGCACTGATTTTAGTGAGAACTGTTATCACATGGACAGTTTTTATTTTGCATGCTCCAGAGTGCGCTCTGCGAGTAACTTAGTAATTTTAGCCCCAAAAAGAAATACCGTAAACATCGTTATTTATGTAAGTAATATGTACCTATATATTTATATTAGTCAGAGGTCCACCACCTATGTTGCTTATTTAAAATCCTAGATTTAGATAAAACTACCAACTTAAATTGCTTACATGTTTTTGAGTGTAAATAAAGTGTATGGACAAATGGAGGAGGGCAAATGGGCCACCTGATGTTAAATGATCACCACTATCCTTAGATATTAACCATACCTCCTCTTGGGAACGAAGATGTTATTTCCTTTTTGGCCAAAGTAACTACAGAGTTACACTGGCTTACTCATCCTTCAAACCATAACTCAGCCATACTAAGTATTGCTGTTTAGCTGTAGAATTATTATTTTTTAATTGTTAGGCTAGCGCTTGACTCTTATCACACCTGATGGAAAGTGAGATACAGTCTAAGATGAAGCGCGCTTGCCTAGAAGATGCCTATTCACTCTAGACTTAAAGGTACCCTTACCCTTACCCTTACCCTTGAAGGTAAGGTAGGTAAGGTAGGTAGGTATATTGTAGGTGGTGGGGAAAACGCAGGTCTTTCCTTCCTCGATCAGGGAGGGTATTCCAGACCTTGGCGGTGCGTATCAGAAACGAGGAAGCAAATCGTTTCGTACGTGTCTTAAATACGTCAACATCAACTACGTACGTGTGTAAATCTTTTCGATGCCTCGCAGTTCTTTTGTAAGAATAGCTAATGAGTGGGTGGTACCTACCCAGACGGGCTTGCACAGAGCCCTACCACCGTTTACAAAGATGTGTTTTGATTATTGATAATAAATAAATTTTCAGTGAGTTAAATAGTTTTGTTATACCTGAGTTTGATATAATAAAAAGAAAATTGGTACGCTTGATAATTTACAGTATTAACTATATCCAACGGCGTGGATAGATGCCGGGGTATTAAGAAACATAATCATATAATATTATAGGTCAGAATATTTGTATATATTTTTTTCTTTAAGCCGTTTAAGTCACTATAAAATGTATTAAGTGAAGCTTACATGGATTCCTAGCAAGTTTACTGATGATTATTAAAAGATTAATCATCAATCTAAAACTAAAAAGAACCCCTTAACCTTTTTTCTAACCAGAATGACATTTCATTTTCAACTTTAAAATCACAGACTTTCAAATAATCATTTATCATTTCCATATACTTACTTAAACACGAGCGAAGCCACGGGCAAAGGCTATTACTAAATAAAATCACAGACTTTGCTAAGGCTGTTCAGTTCATTATCCTATCTTGTTCAAATAAATGGTGTAACATTTAAATAAATAAAAAAAAAAAAACAAATATATACTACAAAAATAAACAAAAAAATTGCCTGACATAATAAAGAATTATACTTTATTATGTTTCATTAAAACAAAAAAATAAGGCAATCAAGTTTTTTTTTTTAAGGGAAGCATACAATGATGACTTTTATAGCATATTAATGTAGAATACTATATACTTCAGCCTAGTTTACCACCAGGACCAATAACAACTACACAATTACTAAAATTAACAAAAACAAAACCTACGTCAAAATCACATTGCTAAAACATCATAATATTAAGTGAAATCAATAAAGGTATAATAAGATATTTTTTAACCAAATAAAATTAATTAATTAAACAATAATTTAATAAAAACAAAACATTTATTAAATCACATAGCTAAAACATTGTAACATTAAATAAGACCAATAAAAGTGCAGTAAATAAATAATATACATATAAATGTATATCTTTTTTAATTATATATTAAAAGACAAGTAAGAATATGACTACAATTTCAAATTTATTATAAACTAAAAAATTGAATATTGAGATAGGTATAATATAATCCGTTATATTTTTATCTTATTTATTTTATTTTAAAAAGCATTATTTTTTTCTAATATATAATATAAATAACTGAATAGACTTTATTATAATTTTGGTAGCTATGGCTATCGCAAGTATGAATAACGACCTCAATATAATTCTTAAGAGTTTAAAATAAATTATTATTTTGAGACTGCAACGTCTCTGGCGCTGCACGAAAAGCAGCCTCTAGGCCGAGGCTGCTCTCCCTACGCGCCTCCGGCTCTATAAAAACACTAGGGGTAAGAACTCGTACCAGATGGAGTCGGAGTCAATTAATTCAATTCTTTGACATAAGTTGAACCTAAACTGTTTTTTTTTTATTTTATTTTTTTTTGTTAAAATAAAACTATTACTATGACAATACAAAATGGCGTCAGTTTTGCGTTTTGTTCCACATGCCAGCAAAAGATGGTAAACACAACACATTTTAATTTTAATTTTTCGTAATGCTAAATAATGCTGTAATATACATTAACTGTTAAATATATGTGAGCATGAAAACTATTGAAATGTGTACAAAATATAAGTATTTACTTAAATTTATATAAAATAAAATGTTTCCGAACGTGTCAACTTAACCGTAGCTAAAACGAAACGTTATAATCTGTCAAAGTTACTACCGGATTGACATAAATATTGCAAAAATAATTAATTTTCAATATTTTTTTTTCTCAAAAACTACGCGTCTCCGCATGTTGAAACTTTGCGTGTATGCTTATAATAATGTAACCTTTCTGTAAAAAAAATATCAACTCCCAACTCGTCAGTTAATCTAAAGCTCAGCCATACTTCTTCCTATTCTTGATCATGCTGACGCAAGCTTTGTAGCATTAACCAAAGACCAATTAAATAAAACTGAAAGGCTTCAAAATACTTTTATTCGATTTATATATGGATTAGGCAAATATGACGTTTCACAATTTCGTTCTCTTCTTAATTGGTTGCCATCCAACTTCGCCAGAATATGCACATCATCTGTATTCTGTACTGTGTGTTGTTTCACCCTTTTACTCCTCCTTCATCACATGATATTCATTAGGTGACAATAATGATGACGACTCAGTGCTATTGCTATAGCTTTCTCTAGTGAAAGGTCAGACCGATGTAATAATATATGCGCACTCGCACAACGGCGAGCTGCTCGAGCATATATTTGCTTTAAATATATCACGGACCAATTATTCAACGAATCACATTTAGGGAAGTTAAGCTGACGATGAGATCTTCTAGATTCGTGATAGTTGTTTATATCTTCGTGTTCGCGTTGTTTTCTTATGAAAAATGCATGTCTGTCCGTAGTTGTTAAATTTATTAATGAGGTCTTCTAAAGTGGTTCTTATTTTTTCATATTTTCATCAATTGAGTGTAATAAGCCAGTGGCTAATAAATATAGTTCAAAATGTTGTAGCTACTTTTTCCACATTCAATTGTTATTTATTATGTTGTTTATAAACAACTTTTATAGGTAAAACGTTGAATTTTAACCGCCATTTTAAACTTTTAACAGGAACCCGCGAAAAACGAATTTATGACAAAGTTAAATTAAAAGTTTTATGATGTTAAATACCACGTTAATGTTCACAGCACGCAATTCTAAAACCATTTACTATTATTATAATTGGTCTTTTAGGCTTTGTTTACACCTTTATAATATTCACGTATAATTGACCTTGCTCACACGCAGCCTCGATGTGGAATGTTATGAAAAATATAAGTTGAGATCATAAAGATACACACAATACGTATGCAACAATAGTTTTATGTAAAAACTTTTTGATTGTGACAACTGCGTGGTCTAGCGCGTGCGGTTTCTGCAGATAATTATTTATTGATTTTTAGATTGTAAATCAAAACTTTTAATAAATAATTAAAGAAATAGCAAAATAAATATATTATAAAATATAATAAATATCTTTTAGACAAATTTCACCGTCATAAAATTTCACCGAACTCAAACGTTCGGGGAAAATAGCTGGTCTTTTATAAAAGTAATTTACATGACACGAGACTAAATGATTATCTTCAGTGACGAGCGCGTATCAGAGTAGTTCCGAAAGTGCTCGTAAATATGTAAGAGAGGTTTCAATTAAACGTATCCCATTAACAGATCGACCTCGCTTTACCTTTTTCTGTGACGAAATATTAATTAGATAGATGATAAATAAAGTATAGTGTAATAAAGTTATTTAATTTAGTTCCATTAAAATTATACATTTAGAATAGTAACAAAAACAAAATATATTTTATTCAAAATTAAATGTAAAGCTGTAGATTCTACTCAAAAAAACCGGCAGTAAACTTATTAGGTTCTCTTCTCCATCAACTAATTTGCATAGTTATGTTAATTAGTTAAATATAAATTTAATGGTGGGCACTTCCGTGCCACGGAAAGCACATAAAACCTTTGGTCCAGCGCCTGTACTCTTCCCGGTCCTTTCGGATTTGCCACCATTTTATAAGAGTAAGGGAATAGAGAGTGCACCAGTGTTTACGCACACACTTAAGCGTCATGGCCCAAATCGGTGAGGACGACATGATCTTAGCTTATAGCGTAACGTTTCTTGTTTTACATAATCAAATGCTTTAGACAAATTACGTATAAGTTGATTTTTTAAATTATATGTAAGTATGGAAATTGGCCTATTATATTTAATGAATACTGCTTACTAAATGTTATCTTTGCGTTATTGAATTACATACTCGTATCAATCTTGAGATAAATATCTACTCTACAATAACTCTGACTCCGATTCGTAAGCACTGTCAAAACTTTACGTTTCACTTCGACGTTGATGTTTTTCTGCAAACTTTAGCTAAATTTACATCAAACTAACGTTCAACTTGCTATCTTTCAAGTTACTTAAGTGTTCCCAAATTTTAAAATGTATCTCTCGAAATGAATTTTATTTTAAAAGATAAATAAGCTAAATTGAAACCTATAACATAAAATTTAATATATAAAAATCTCGTATCACGTGTCTGTTTTCACGTACAAATATAGGCATAACAGCGCCTTTAAATAGGGTTCTTAAAACGTATAATAATACATATTTATAAAGAGGCGGATTTACATGTATGTGGTGATACAAAGTTAAAATAATAAAGTACTATAACAGATTATATATTTAAATGTTAAAGTACTGCCACGAATGTTTCACACCTCCTTTAATTTTCTCTTTTTGTGCGTTTTTGTCTATAATTTTTTATCATAATATGTTAGATTTTTTTTTTTTTATATTTCTTCTTTAATTTATTTGTATGTGTATTGTTTTAACAATAATAATTAACGCATGAAAAAGTATGCAGGGCGGTGTTTTATGCATACCTATATATTATATTATATGCCCCTAGCACTTTACTGTATGGGCGAATAGATTGATTGACGAATGTTTTTACCTTATTATTAAAAAAAAGCGCAGGATAAAAGCCTTATTTTACCCGTACGCAGTCGGGGCGGGCGCTAGTATAAGTAAATATATTAAACGTTTAATGTTTTTCCTCCATACTTCATACCAATCTCAATTTTATTCTTTTTAATTCGATTATAGTTAATATAATAGAAAATTTAAGGAAACATATGCAAACAAAAAATAATCGATTGATAAATTGAGGTGAAATAGATAACAACTGGCCTATGTA
Source organism: Nymphalis urticae (assembly GCA_905147175.2). Classification (NCBI taxonomy): domain Eukaryota; kingdom Metazoa; phylum Arthropoda; class Insecta; order Lepidoptera; family Nymphalidae; genus Nymphalis; species Nymphalis urticae. Next base: position 8,444,985 of record LR989998.1, on the reverse strand, counting down.
AATAACAAAAAGCTGCATATCACAAAAGAACATGTATTAACATGTTCTTTTAATCAATACTTCGATCATCTAATATTCAATATATTACATAATATGTACATATATTTTAAAAGAATCACAAAATATAAACATGAACATATTTTAAGTATATTGAAATGTGTTCTTTTAGTTAATGTTTGTATTTCGCGTTTGTATGACTTGATAACAAGCTCTCTTTTGTTCTATGTTAATAATCGTGAGAAGAAATTACTCTTTAATAATAATTAATCTAGCAATATTCGTCGCTATCGTTTTGGAGCGCTTCAATATTTTTCTCTTTGTTGGTTTCTCAGTAATTAAAATTTTGTTATTTTATTAATTTGCCACGAAGCTCTAGAAGCTGAGTGCGCCTTATAAAACGTTACTCTTAAATAAAATCTAATAATGTGTCAACAATTTTGTATTTATTATTTAAAGTATATATATATTTATAGTATAGGAAGGCGGACGAGCATATGGGCCACCTGATGGTAAGTGGTCACCAAACGCCCTTAGACATTGGCACTGTAAGAAATGTTAACCATTGCCTACATCACCAATGTGCCACCTACTTTGGTAACTGAGATTTTATATCCCTTGTGCCTGTAATTACACTGGCTCACTCACGCTTCAAACCGGAACACAACAATATCAAGTACTGCTGATTTGCGGTAGAATATCTGATGTGTGGGTGATACCTATCTAGACGAGCTTGCACAAAGTGTAGGTGTTGGTAGGGACCACCAGTAACTAGTTAGTAGTTACTTTGTTGTAGAGCTTTATGCAATCCCATCTGGGTAAGTACCACCCACCAATGGTAATTTTATTCTACCGACAAACAGCAATATTTACCCTTGTTGTGTTATCTTTATCTATTTTATACTTCCTTTGCTTTACTTCTTCCAAATTATTTCTTTCATCTTTCTATTACAACTTGGTATTTATATAAGATAAAAATAAAACTTATTCATCGATATCCATGTACCTCCATCGGAATCGTTGAATATGCTGCAATTGGTACCTACCCAGACGAGCTTGCACAAAGTCTATATAATATATAAACAATGGTTATTTTTTTACTGTTTAGAATAATTACTTCAAGAACAACAGCCATCAAAATCAACATGTGGGTGTATTGAAATGAGGTAAATTTTCTTTTTTTTTAAATTTAAGACGAGCTAATTTAGTTTTTCAAACGCAATTGTCCACTTCGACTTTGTTCACAATAGAGTCTATCGGGTTTATTTGTATTAGTTATTTCCCAGATTATTCAGAGGACCTTTTGTTCTCTACACAATACAACCTTCGTTCAGCGGCAATACCGTTGGAAAATAATCCAATATATTTGAACTTTTTATTGACTATATGAATGGCGAATAATTCTTCTAACAAATAACAATATATTTATGTTATTAATTTCGATTTAAACTATTTTTAAACTTAATTAATGTGTTATGTAAAGATCTAGAAATAGTCGCAATGGATACTGTAATCATGTTTTATATCATCTATAGGAATCATGAATATATGGCTACTTTATACATATATAGTTTTGAATGAAGTATATTTCAACTAAATCTGTACGATTGAATTATTATTTTTCAGTAGTTTTAAGTATAATTACGGTATTTCAATTTAATTGGCCCTCTAATACATCTAGAGCGGAACGTGTGCGTCATTGTCCCGTACTTAGCGTCGATGGCGGTGCATTAACGCGACTGCTAACCGCCGCTCATATTGAACACCGCTGCCGCTCCGCTGCCGATGCTCGCATAATACAAATCTCTTTGAACACTCGCATGATAGTAATCCCGCTAATAGCCTTTACCGTCTAATTACCAAACGTAATGAAGGATTAATGTCCGCCACTAAGCCAGCAGACGCTCCACGTCCCACTAATAGTCGCTAATCTCTTGGCTTCGCTGCCATATTTTAACGTTCTGCATTTAAATGCTCACAAGCTCATTGTAAGTGCTAACGAATAAAATCCGGACTAAAACCCAATATGTTAATGGAATAAAAATGTTGCTAATCTCTAATATTGGCAATGTTGCAGTCACGTATAGGTTTATTTTAACTGTAATATGAAAGTGGTGTTGTATTTTATATTCATTGGAAACCAATAAAAATATCTGTAAATTTATTTAATTCAAATTACGTATGATTCATTATCATAACAATGACAAGATAGGATAAAATTAGTCTTCAATCAGAAATTACAAACAAAAGTCTTTTCTTTTTTTCTTTTTAATGTAGGTAAGTGGACCGGCATTTAGGTCATCTAATGGTAAGTGGTCACGGCCGTTCATAGACATTGGAGTCGTAAGAATTATTAACCATTCCTCACATCACCAAAGCGCCATCAGCCTTGTGACTTAACTTCAGGTGGCCCACTGGACCAACGAGACAGTACTTAGCACCTTACTGTGTGGGCGAATAGATCGATTGGCGAATGTTTTTATTTTTTCGATTAAAATGGACGCAATAAAGTCCTTATTTTATGCGTGCGAAGTCGGGGCCGGGAGCCAACTAGTGTATATACACTAGTTGGTAAATTTTGCTAAGCCCATTAGAGACCTAACTTTTATGGTTAAGGTAAGTAAATACCGCCGTGTGGTGACGGCAACGAATATCACCACACCATTTCATATTGTGGGGGGCGTAGATGTCGATCCGAGGGAATATACACCAGAGAACGGGCAGCAGCGTCTCTCTGAATACTATGACCAACTTACTGCGATCGCCATGCCGTCTGCCAAGCGTGGCGATTATGGCATATCATCATCATTGGGGGGCAATGATAGTCACAACCAAACCACGGCCCCTAGTCCCCGGCAGCCCTGCTATTCCCAGCCTTGGTAACAGCTGTAGTAACAGCGGGGCAGGGGGTGCTAAGAATCCCCGGCAGATTTCGTGTTACCAACACCGACGACCTCTGGCCCTGGCAACATATAACACGCGTACACTGCGGACTGACGAGAAGATTATCGAACTGGAGGAAGAGCTGAGCAGGTTACACTGGGATATCATCGGATTATCCAAAGTCCGAAGACAGGGGGAAGATTATCTATTTCCAGGAGGGTGATCAACTGTCCCAAGGTGGTGTCGGGTTCATAGTCCACAAGTCTCTCGTTAACAACGTTGTGAAAATCGAGAGCGTGTCGACTAGGGTGGCGTACCTTATACTCAGAATTACCAAACGGTATTATTTAAAGGTCATACAGGTATACGTGCGGACTTCAACACATTCCGACGATGAGGTTGAGGTCATGTATGAGGATTTATCTAGAGCCATATATACCAATAAGACTCATTTCACTGTCGTAATGGGGGACTTTAACGCGAAGCTGGGCAAACGATTCGGTGAAGAGTTAAAGGTGGGACCACATGGAATTGGATACCGCTACCCTCGGGGCCAGATGTTGGCCGACTTTATGGAGAAGGAGGGACTCTTTATGATGAACTCCTTCTTCAAAAAGCCAGGTCATCGTAAATGGACCTGGATGAGCCCTGACGGGAAAACTAAGAATGAGATAGACTTCATCCTGTCGACGAGAAGACAAATATTCAATGACGTCTCTGTGATCAATGCAGTCAAAACCGGGAGCGATCACAGACTAGTGAGAGACTCATTGAATCTCAATGTCAAACTCCAAAGATCCCGACTAATGAAGTCTACGCTCCGACCAACACCTCTCCAAATCCGAAATCCCGAAGCCTTTCAGCTCGAACTCCAAAACCGATTCGATTGCCTAGCAGACTGCGAGGAAATGGACGCACACAACGACAGGTTTGTGGAAGCTGTCCATACGGCTGGGTCTAAGACCTTCAAGACCAGCCGTACAAAAGGAACCAAAAAGATCTCATCCTCTACCTAAGGCTTATGGAGGAAAGACGGAAAATGATTCTGACGTCCCCAGCTGATGCTGCCAGTTTTCGGCTGCTCAACAGACAGATTTCAAAGTCTCTGACTCGCGACACTCGGCAATTTAATACAATGCGCATTAAAGAGGCCATCGAGCGGAATAAAGGCTCTAAAGTGTTCGCCAGAGATCTCTCTGTGGGGCAAAGTCAACTGGCGAGGCTAAAGACTGAGGATGGTAGAATAGTCACGTCAAGATCTGAGCTGTTGAAAGAGGTTGAGAAGTTCTACGGTCAGCTGAACACGACAACGCAATCACCTGTCAGTAGTCAAGCTGCAGATCCCAGAGCAAGACTAACCCGACATTACACCGAAGATTTCCAGGACGTCAGTCTTTCCGAGATTAGAATGGCTCTCGAGCAACTCAAAAACAACAAGGCACCCGGTGATGATGTTATTAGAGCTGAGCTTCATAAGGCGGGTGGTATACCGATCCTCAGGGCCCTTCAGAGGCTATTTAACTTCGTCATTGCCAAAGGTCAAGGCATGGCACAGAGGTGTGGTGGTGCTTTTCTTTAAGAAGGGTGATAAAACCCTACTGAAGAATTACAGACCCATCTCACTGCTGAGCCATGTTAATAAGTTGTTTTCGAGAGTCATTACGAATCGTCTCGAGCGAAGGCTTGACGACTTCCAGCCACCCGAACAAGCCGGTTTCCGAAAATGCCTTAGCTCAATAGACCACATACATACGCTGCGGCATGTTATACAGAAGACCGAGGAGTATAACTAGCCACTCTGCTTAGCGTTTGTGGACTATGAGAAAGCCTTTGATTCGATCGAAACCTAGGCCGTGCTGAGGTCCCTTCAAAGGTGCCAAACCGATTACCGGTATATCAAGGTGTTAAAGTGCTTGTACGAGAACGCCACCATGTCAATCCGACTCCAGGATCAGAACTCAAAACCTATTCAATTGCAGAGAGGCGTAAGACATGGAGACGTTATATCTCCGAAACTATTTACCGCTGCATTGGAAGATGTTTTCAAGCTTCTAGACTGGAACGGAGTTGGCATCAATATCAACGGCGAGTACATCACTCATCTTCGATTCGCCGATGACATCGTGATTATGGCTGAGACCTTGGAAGACCTCGGCACTATGCTCGATGACCTCAGCAGGATCTCCCAACAAGTGGGTCTTAAAATGAACATGGACAAGACGAAAATCATGTCGAACATCCATGTTGCGCCCACTCAAGTCAAGGTTGGAAATTCTGCAAATTCGAAGTTGTAGACAACTATGTTTACCTAGGTCAGACCATCCAACTAGGTAGGTCCAACTTCGAGAAAGAGGTTAATCGTCGAATCCAACTCGGCTGGGCAGCGTTCGGGAAGCTGATATATTCTCTGAAGGGGAATACGATATATTCTCATCCAAAATACCGCAGTGTCTCAAGTTGAAAGTCTTCGACCAGTGTGTGTTGCCAGATGACTTACGGATCAGAGACGTGGTCGCTCACTAAGAGTCTAATAAAAAGGCTCAAGGTCACTCAAAGAGCAATGGAGAGGGCTATGCTCGGAGTTTCTCTGCGTGATCGAATCAGAAAGGATGAAATCCGCAGGCGAACCAAAGTAAGCTTACTTAGCCCGAAGAATTGCTAAATTAAAGTGGCAGTGGGCGGGGCACATTGCACATAGAACTGACGGCCGCTGGGGCAGAAAGGTTCTCGAGTGGCGACCACGAACCGGAAGACGCAGCGTGAAATGGAAATCCTTGGGGGAGGCCTTTGTCCAGCAGTGGACGTCTTTCGGCTGAGAAGAAGAAGAAGAAGAAGTAAATATATAATACGGAATAACCGAAACATTTGATCTGTTTCTATACAAAGGAGTATGAACGAACACAACATTGAATTACCTCGGTATGTTTGTATTTCACTAGTAACGTTTGAACAGTACCGATTTACAAATCCAACTATGAAACCAAATATTTATTTTCGTAATTCCAAATTCAAATTTAAAATATTTTTTTTCCGTAACTTTTATTCTCTGGCTTTGATCAAAGCGTTTGAGTGCTATGAGTACAAATATCAGAGAGGATAGAGTCGCATTTTTAGTTAGAGCAAAATATATGTACTAGAATAACGCTGATTTCCCGGAAACCAGACGGCCCTAGAGTTTCGTCTAAAATTCGTCATATGCGGTAAAATTGGTCTGTCTCGTTCGAGAAACAGATTCATTTTTATGCTGCTGTATGCAATTGAAACATGAGGAACTCAGTAAATAGAGCATTTATCAAATTGTAACTATTAACTATGTCTTATTGCCTCTTTTGCAACGATTATCACATCATAATATGCATCAACAGTATACATATGTATTTGAAACGAAACATATTTATTTGTTATACGTTTAAAATAAAAGAAATATCTCCTTCAACGCCCAACGCGAGATGAAATACAAACATAAATTAAGCACATGAGTTATATTCGATCGATCAGTTTTGAACCTCGAAATTTTCGATTAAGATACAAGTTTTCGAACCACTGTGCCTTCGGATATATCAGCTTAAATCCGTGTCACATTCCGTACATTATGTGTTCATTGTTCATGAGTTTCAAAATCAAATAACCGAATTGACATAATGATAAAGCCCGCATACAATGAGCAGTCATCAAGCGAAGCATCAACAGGTGCGTCGCGCCGCGACTGAACTTCATACAATATTTACTTCTCACTCCACAACCCAAACATCTCGTACAAACGACGGTTGGCAAATACGAACAATGCACGTGAAAATTTTACAGTCAACACGTAATGGTATATGTAAATAATACGGTATGAAGAATATTGCACTTTAAAACCTGGGATAGATGTTTTTATTTTTTATTTTAGTAAAACAGACGAGCAAATGAGCGAACTGATGCTAAATCGTCCTTATAGCCATTGACAAAGGTTTCAGAAAATTGTCGTTGTATTTCTGTAAAACTGAGGAACTCTACATAACACTACATTAGAAATAAACTCTGTCTGAACGCGATAAAAACTCAAAAGCCACCGGACAAATTTTTATACGAGTATAATAACATTAATATTTTGTGTAAATTGTGTAGATCGGAAAAAATCACACCGGCTTTACTGGTATACGCCGCTTAACCAATAGAGTTACATTGATTACGATATAAATGTTTTATGTGAACCCTCATTCTACCCGTGTGAAAACGGGATGGGTAGATTATAAGAGACACAAGCACTTCCTTACAACGTCAACGCGGTATCAACCTCGGGCTTCAGATAATGATTCTTTATTTCTTTATCCAAGTACACAAAACAAAACTATCAACGAGGAAGGAAAGAAAATAAAGTAAAAGTGATACTAGTGATTACAATAGAGTCATTAATTTACCTCTAAGAGACTGACATGTTTTTTTTATATATATCATTACATATGTGATATGAATAATGATAAATAAATAATTAAAAAGTCCATATAACTTGAGACTATATTATTTATTTTATTTTATTTTAATAAGGACCATCAGCAGTCACAACACTTACACATGTAATAATAAAAACACATTGAAACTTATATAAAATGTGCGACTCTTTAAGACGGCCACAACATGCATTCTAAGGTACAATACAACAATATTTAAGACAATACTTAAGACAGATTGCAACATTATTATAATTTAATCGTCGTATGGAAGAATCGCATCGACATCTGTTTAATGATATTATATCTATATATCTCTTGTGCCATTAAAATAAAAGGTTCCATACAAATATCAACGGTACGAGTAGTTCGTGCACTCTACTGTTAAGGAACTATAATGTTTCTTCATACTTTATTGAACATATTTTAATGAATAAATAGACTCAATAAAAAGTGATGCACAAAGGCAGTTTTTCTTGGTTTAAGCTAGATAGATATGTTAGATGAGAGATCTCAAAGAAAAAGAGAAAGAGAAAGTGACTTACAAAAAATTAAAACAAAGTGAAGAATTACTAATAAAAGAAAGAAAGAATTCAGTGGTTCTATTTGCTTGTATTTGGATGGGACGCAGCGCCGCATTTTTGTCTCTTCTGATTTACTAGCTTTGTATAAATAAAAGTTTTATACGACCTTATCACTTACGTATGCTGCCGACCTACTCCATATCCACTACGAAATATTATTTAAATTGAGATAGAAGATATTTGCAAAGCTTCCAAAATGAAACAAAAGCCTTAGCGTTTTACAAGGATAGACTCTATAGATTTTCAGTTATTTTTGTTTTTTTATTAGTATTAATACAATCATTTAATTTTACTTAACTGATCAATCTCTACGCAACATATATTATGGGTTAAGCCGTTAGCTATCCAGTTTCATCAAAAATCCAGAGTAATGAATTTGAATTTCCTCAAGAATTGTTTTACATTTACATAAATTGTCCTCTTAGGGGTGGTTAAAAGTAAAATAATTACAATAATTTCTTATTTATGTTTATAACAAGTAACAGTAGTGATACTTAAAACAATTAGTTCATGAGTAAACAATAAAAGTGTTACAAAGCATAAGGTCAAAAAAGAGAGCTGATAAATATTTAAAATTATCTATGTCAAGGCTACATATGTATTTAAGCGATATTTTATATTAAAATTATTCAACTCGTTGAATAAAGACACCACGTAAATATAAAGTTATATTGTAACGAACCTAAATCACTATGCAAGCGAGTCGGCGCTGGACGTAGTTTTACAAATCCGAAATTTGCCCAGTTTATTTATATTGTTCAGCTACAGTTGAATAAAATAAAGTGCGGAATGAACATTAATGTTCGTATAAGTTGCAGGCGCTCGCTCTCGATGGAGGCTTTATTTCCTCAAGTTTGAGCGCAGTATCGCACAGAGAAATGCAAGTCGTCATAAAGTCGGCGGGCAGCGCCGCCCGTTTTATGAGGGCAATTTGTCGAAGCGGTCGCATTCGACACTCGATTTTTGATATCGAAACTTTATTGTGAGCTCGGGAGCGATTGCTTTCAAGCGCTGTAAGCGCCTCTGGGTTGCTCGTACATACCGCCCTATTACTGTACGATTGCAACAAATACTTTATTTTATCTTCAATAAAAGCAAACTTACGCAAGTAAGCTTTAAAAAGTCACATGTATGCCCTATGTATTAGATATGTGCTATATTTTATTCTTATTGTAAACCACCACCATGCATAATACTTACTAAAAGATACTTATTCATATTATATGACAGTATTACATACCGTTTGAAGATTATTTATTTATTTATTTTAACAAAAACACATTATTAACCTTATCGGCTGACATACGTGAAACAATAATATCTTAAGACTAAATTTAAATTAACTAAGTCGAGAAATCGGAACTTTTGACCGGATAAAAAACCTTGGCTTCTTCTATCGATGATATACTGAACTGTATTTTCTGGAGGTAGTGTGTTCAGGAGTAGTTCCAAAATTACTAAGAGAACTTTATATATACTTTATATATAAGTGAGTATTGGGGCGTACTTTTCATTCCTTACATCACTGTAAACCAGCAGTCAACTACATGCGGTTGTTGTTGTTGTTATATTTGTTATCATTATCATTATTTACTTGTCCATTTATCCCAACTTTTGGTGTGTCCTTAATATCACTGCAAAAAAATCGTTGGTAGACTTTTACGGCAACTAAGAACAATCTAGCGACACCTGATATGTAAGAATCCGTAAACAAAATTAGAGGACATAATGCTCTTTTAGGGCATTAGAGTAATAAAATAAATTTATCAATTAATTTTTATATGTATAATATTTTTTAAGATTTAACAGCGACATCTCGGCTCTTGTACGGAAAGGAAGAAGCCATATTCTAGTTGCTTATTTCTAGAGTAGTTTCATAGAAATTTTTAACTTAAGCTTAATTTCATATGACCTTGATCTTTAATCTTTTCGCGACACCTCATATAATTTCTTTGCAAGCAGATTAAGTAATCACTTTATTTATTTATATGATAAAATGAAAATTTTGAAGCAATTTACAAATAAGTGGGAATAATATAAGTGTTGAATAATTAGATAATTAAATATGTACAAAGAATTCGTTTGAAGATATTTTCCAATATGTTATTGGCAATCCAGATCTAACTAGGAAATATTATAAATATATAACGCGCCTTACGTATCCAGTAATTACGTTCACGTTAAGATTTTAATAGCCACCGGCACTTTCTTTTAGGCCTTTGTGATAACATTGTGAGCGCAAAACGTCTTAATAAAGGCGAGGCGGAAAAAGTTTAATGGGAACTTGAATTTTATGGCTTAACTGCAGCACCGTAGCACTAATAGACTCTTCAACTGACAAAGGCGACTTAATTTTAACAATGACATCGTTGACACGCGGACCCGTGCCGAACAAATTGTGTTGAGCATCGGTGAGGCACGACAATGCTATCTAGCAAATAAAGCTAAACATAAAGGGCTATAAGCAATTACGTCGCAATCGCGCCTCTCGAGATTCAACAGCCAACACCTTTAAATGTTCAGTCGATTCGAACTTTACATGTATTGCAATAGAGCACAGTTTTCTAAATTTAAATGTAATTGTACATCGGTGAAGAAATACTTAGCCTTCAAGGGTCTTCTCACTTTATTTATTCCGTATAACGAGCGAAGTCGGCTCAATGGGCAGGAATTGTTGCGGCTCCCGCGGCTATTGTCATGGTAATAGCTTGAGTTATGTTTATTGATTCTTTCAGAAGATATAGCATACTAAAATAACTTTTAATCGGCTTATAACGTTTTCAATTCCTGTATTATTAAAACCCACCGTCGTGGTCTTTTACTGTTTTGCATTTATGCTCTCAATAATAAAATAATAACCCAAAACATTAAACTTTATGATTTAGGAGCATTTAAATAAAACCAATTCAACGTTTATAAAACTAGCTTCGTTACAGCATTCATACAAATATTCAGAAAGATTTCAAGTGCGCTGTTATATCATAAGGTTGGAACGCAAGCTGTTTGCTCAGGAGCGAACTTTCATCTGAGTAAAGTACCGAGGGAAAGAAACGCAACAGCCGGCACGCGCAGTAAGTACAGCACTTCATTACATCAAAGATTTTTCACGTTTCTTTTAATGTGCATACTTTTAAGTTACCCGTTTGTGGAACTACCATCCATTAATTAGCACTATAACGGTAAACGGAAAAAAGATGATTTGAGAATGATAATATATACAGTAACCGTAATAGCCTGTTAATGTCCCACTGCTGGGCTAAAGGTCTCCTCTCCTCTTTTTGAGGAAAAGGTTTGGAGCTTATTCCACCACGCTGCTCTATTGCGGGTTGGTGGAATACACTTACTTGCAGAATTTCAGTAAAATTAGATACATGCAGGTTTCCTCACGATGTATTCCTTCACTATAAAGCACGAGGTAAATTTTAATCACAAATTAAGCACATGAAAATTCGGATAATATATAAAATAACTATAATTAATATATAGGTATGAAAGAATACATTTGTTTTCACTTAATTATTGATATTTGTCTTTATTGATAGTCTTATACAGTAAATTCACATTAACTGAAGTATTTATATCAAACACGAATAACGAATCACGAATCACATTTACACCCTTTTATTTTCCAGCGATGTGAGAAGTTTTGATAGAGAGCAATTCGGTAGACGCCGCGCCGGCCGCTCAGTGAGTCAATGCTCATATATTAAAACTCGCCTTTGAACACGAATAACACTCAATGTTATAGAAATGAGACGTCGTTCTAAAACTATATCATCCCCATAATTTTTTATAATCTGACAATTGTAATAAGATTTAATTAAAAAAGTTTTTCAATTATACACCCCGTATTGATTGTAATAGCAATTTTTATTTCTGATAATTTGCTCTTATTTTTTATAAAGTATATAAAAGTTTGTTTTTAATAAAAAAATATCTTTCGAAATACGACTAGGGACAGACTGATGGTTTAACAAGAAACGTTTATAAAATGTATTTGGCATGTATTTTTAATCCTTAGCCGAGTGCACTGCAATTTAGAGAGAATAAAAACAAGTTTTCACGTTATCAGGAAAGAAACGAGAGCTTTAACAGGGTAACCTTTAAACTATTTAAAAATTGAGGACAAAAAATAATTATATTGATGTGATGTTACCACAAGTTTGCTAATAGTGTTATTTTTACAACGCAATTTTAGTATTCGCTAAATTGATTAAAAACTTAATTAATTTGCATTTAAAGATCAAACAAATAAAATAAAAACAAAGCTTAGAAACTGCAAATAGAGTTATGATATTATGCTTAGTTAAAAAATCACACTAACGTCACAAATCTATTTTAAATCATTATAACTTTTCGTATTTATCAGCTTGACTTCAATGTAAAATATACGATAACAAAATAATAATATAAACTAATATTTGATAAAATAATTCGTCAAAACAATGGCAACAGTACTTAAACTGAGCCGGTGCAGGAACACTCACAAGTCGGCAAGTTTAATGCGGCGGCTATAAGTTTCAGATATACGAGGGGATTATCGGATCGGCTGCTGCGACTTCTGCAAGTGCCGGCGACATTTATATAATAGAGTCGTAAACGCGAGTCGGCCACTGCAACTGGGCGGACAGGTGACTCTATCAATGAATCCATAGTTTTCTTCGTATTCTATTCTTTTTAATGGTTCAAACTTTATAATTAGTACAATATTAAATAGCTAATAGCTTTAAAAGTTAAATTGATAGTAAATAATATTATATCCGTGTAGACATCGAGGCGACCACAAAGCTTTGTTGAGTTTCTGCGTTTCTTCTTCACAAAGTCGTTTTAAGTTTTCAAAAGGATTTCTTTGAGTGGATGAAATACGCTTTGACTCTTCAACTATTTATGCGTTCAGACATATTATTAAGCTTGATGAATTAAATGAGAGCTGTAAAGAAAACAAATCTTTATTTAAATTATTTTGTCATTGCAGAAAACAATATTAAGGCACATAAAGTGTAGTGAATCTAGTACAATACACTATTTATCTACCCACTATCTAATGAATTATTGAGTAATCTTTAACTCCCAAGGTTATTAGCGCAGCAAGTATAGGATATGGAAAAACTATCAAAATCGAATTAGAAGATGTTAACTGAATAATATAAAATATCTATAATATTATAGATGGAAGCGGATTGATCGATCTTAAATAAACGAAGTGACAAAGCAAAACCTTAAATAAAATAAACAACAAAGGTGCAATCTCATTGTTCAATGGGACGAAAGCCGAAACGAGAGATCAGCCGCAGTACCAATTGCATTACGTGCTGTCCGAGTCATAAGATTTTCACAGTAAACAGTACTTGACAGATATTTCTGATATTTGGTATTGCTTGATCGGGTAACTGTACCTGGTACTTCATGATCTGCAGTGACACAAACCATACTCGCACGAGTTAGTTACACCATTGTGTATATTTTTTTATATCCTGGGACATTATTCACACACGGCCATCTGATCCCAAACTAAGCAGAGCTTGTATTATGGAAACCAGACAACTGATATACTACATATACTATATTTATTTTGTAAATACATACTTATATAGATAATTACACCCAGACTCAACAGGACAAACAGACATGTTCATGCACACTAATGTCTGTCCTGGGCGGGAATAGAACCCACAACCTTCTTCATGAAAGGCAATAATATACCAACCACGCCAACCGGTCCTTCAAATTAAAATAAAGTTATGAAAATAATATATAATGGATAGTCATTAATGGCTAACTGGTTGAGAATCATATCAGGAAGTAATTTTAGTTTTTTTAATATTTCATTTCATATTTAAATATTTCATTGATTTTGATCAATTATCAAGTGACTACTAAAGAAGGAAATCGCAATTACGTTGTTATTGTCGAATTATTCGTACAATGTAATCTGATAGTCTGGGTGCAAAAGCGCAGCGTCATGATGATATTTTTAAAGTAATATCATTTAAAGTAATCGTCTCGTAACCTTGAGTTGAATAATAATCGTACAAGGTAAATAATATTTGCTGTGTTTTATATAAAGAAAGGGAAGTTGAATGACACTTATTTCGATAAAAAGTTATTTTTCCGTTCAAGTGCAAATAATGACTAATAAATAATGAATCCAGTTGAAATATTTTCTGTCACAAAATTCAGTTTTAAAAAATTGTATTTTGGGAAATGTACAATTTTCTTTCTCTTGCGCTTCATTGATGAATTCTTCCTGATCAAATTTCAGCCGCAGCAACCTGAACTTGACCTGGTTTGAACCTAGATCCTCGAAATTTATAATCTAATGAAAAAATATATGACATAATATAAAATTTTGAAAAGGTTTAAGACTAAGAATAGTAAAGCCTCTGACTGCGTTAATTTATCAGAATGAATGCTTATACGCAACGTCGATTACGGTCTACTATCACGTGATCCATGTAGACTGGGCGGTATGTATGGCATTAAATAATTACTTCTAAAATTTACAATTCCCATTACTTCATCCAATTTTCAGAGTTACTTTGATCTTCGTCTGGTGCCGAGCCTGAGCTGTGATCTGACGCGCTCTTACAAAGTCTAAAGTTGTCAGTCGTAGGTAATCAATGCCGACTAATTTATGTCTTTAACGTGCATTTTAAAACTTTATTTTAATAGAATTTTAACAGATATGATTTTTATAGTATTATTAGACAGATCAAAGTAATTTAGTATAAATTAAATACAATATTTATTTGTTACAATAGTGTTAGCTCTAATTTCCGAAAATCGGATCGAAGTAAAATCATTGGTCGATGGCAGTCGATGACGCAATAGGCGACCAATGAACATTCAGTATTTAGTCAGATTAGTAAATACGGCAGTTAAATAAGATTTATAAAAATAAATTGTAACCTAAACACTTTAGTATTTAATATTGTCATTATTCCTTCCATTGCTTTTTTATTTTTTTATTTCCCGTAATTATGACATGGTTGCAACTAATAAATGTTTGATATTAGAAAATGACATTAGTTTCGATAACCCGTAACAGCCTGTGAATGTCCCACTGCTGGGCTAAAAGTCTCCTCTCCCTTTTTGAGGAGAAGGTTTGGAGCTTATTCCTTAAAATTGTGTATATTATTATTATGATTTTGACTATGACTTGTGTTACAAGTAATGAATAGAAATATGAAAACAATAATATTTATTAGAAATCAGTTGATTTATTTAATCTTCTGTATAACATTTCCCAGCATTCGATTCGTAACACAAGATTTATTTTTATTGAACTTTAACGAGATCCAGGTATTTTTCGCGGCTAGAAAAAAGTTAGTATTGGTTATCATCATAATCAATCCTTAACTACTTTGAGCATTTCTCGATTAGCCTGCATTCTCCATACGCCTGCATACAAGCGAGGTATTTCAATCGAATTCAGTAAAATAAAACTATACAATGATTAAGCGGACATGACGTTATTTTTTTTTCTGTTTATACGATCATTTTCATAATGATCGTATAAACAGCAATCTGACATCCTGGTCTAAAAACGCAATGTCATGATGTTTCTGACAAGGTTAAATTCAAACAATATTTTTAAGATTGGATTAAGAAGAAGAAGGTGATTAATATTTGTTGTGTTTTATATATGAGGCCGAGTAGGCGTAGAGGTTAGAACACCTGAATCTTAATCGATGATCGTGGGTTCAAATCCACGCAACGCATTCGATTGAATTTTCATGTGCTTAATTTGTGTTTATAATTCATCTCGTGCTTGACGGTGAAGGAAAACATCGTGAGAAAACCTGCATGTATCTAATTTCGTTGAAGTTCTGCCACGTGTGTATTCTACTAACCCGCATTGGCTGCTCCAATGTGGTGGAATAAGCTTCAGAACCTTCTCCTCAAAAGGGAAAGGTAGAGGCCTTAGCCCAGCAGTGGGACATTAACAGGCTGTAACTAGTACTGTACTTTTACTGTGTTTTATATATTTTAAATGAACTTAAAAGAAATACCATAAAGTATACTATAATTAATCTGGCCAAACTATTGATTTGACAATTTTATGATTGTGTATTATGTTTAAATACCTGTTTTTTGGAAAATTACAATTTTATATCAATGGAAAACCGACCGATATTCCTGATAAACTGTCGACCACATTAACCCGAACCAGAGCAGACAATAGAGCGATTGCAAATCGCAAAATAATAAATATAAAATTAAATAATAAAAAAAAAATATTTTTATAAAATTGCTAACGGTGTGGGTATTTATTGTGGTTACTGATCCATTATTTAGGTATACATGTATTCTTCACTAAGGGTGAATTATAAGCACAGATCCAGCACATAAAAATTCAGTGGTGCCCTGGTTTGAATCCGCGGCTTTCGGTTAAGTTTCACATATTCTTACCTTTCGGCTGTTTCGGATCTCTCAGCTATCAGTATAAAATAGCTTAGTATTCAATAAGATTTCTATGCCACATTTTCCCAAACTGTAAACAAACATTCAAGTTGTATGATGCCAAAAACATCGACACATGAAAATGTGATGTATATTCTTCCACATTAGTTGTAAGTGTTATCATCACATGACATTAATATATATAACGTGTTGTAGTATTTCCTAAGCACGAGCCCCCTTTTCTGCTAAATCCCGTCACGATTCTGGCACGCCACAATGTCGCGTTATACAACACGTCCGTTGCCAATTCGCATACCATCGTGTGCAAAGTATTAGAGTAATTATGATTACGTAATTATACACAAATGTAATTACAATATTAATATAAAAATGTTACCATTTGCTGTTATTGACAAAAAAATATGTGCCCGTGAAGGAACCAGACCCAGTCAATGTAAAATATTGATGCCCGATGGTCATTGAAACAATATATAATTGAAGAAAAAGAAATAACTAAATATGGAATAAATACAAAAAAATATATAGTTTGATTAATAAAATAAATTTATTTTTCTAATAATTATTTATTATTATAATATATAGCAACGAAATATACACACACGCACGCTTCAGAAAACGTTAAAAGGCATGATGGTATAAGAAAGCATCATGCCGTTTGCCGTCACGACACACAAGTCGGTCTCCCACGGCGCACCAATAGATATTTCACATCAAAAAATATATAAAGAATGTTTCGCAAACTGTGCCAAGATTAATTTCCGAATGAATTCTGATGATGCCAGAATTTAAAAGAAATTAACCTTAATTTCGTAAGCGTTTTTGTTTTTAAAAGCTACAAAAGAACAGAACTAATGCGTCGTCATAACTCTCGAGTAAACACAATCTCAGACGGAGTAATTGACGAAACTGTCCAATTTCGAGTTATTTACGTGGCGTTCTGTTCCTAGCGCCTATTCATATTCGTGTCTCTTCGTTTTTAAAATTACAGTGTTTTTTGTGTTAAGCATATAGTTTTGTTTTGTATTTTATATTTTACGCTATTGATTTGTATTTATTAAAGGTGAGGAATACTTGATCACCTGAATAAAACTTATACAAAAATATATGACTAAATGATGAAAAGTAATGATATTATTATATTTCACAGACAATGTAAAAGTTCTGAAAACAATATTAGGTATGTATGTATGTATGTACCCTACCATAACCTAAAGAAATGTTTCAACTTCGCGATGTCAATATAGTCATCCAGGGACACTGTGTGACGATTTTATATTAAGACTTCGCACATTTTTACATTCGTCACTAAATTTAAGATTATAAATACCAAAGCAAAAAAACACCTTATTACTTTAGTTAAAAAAAAAGTATATATGCAATAAAATTCTTTTTAGTTTTTTCAATAATTTATTTTATTCAGAAAATACTTTTAACCTTTTCTTATTTTCTTAGATAGTCAGACGGGCAAATGGGCCATCTGATGTAAAGTGGTCGCCCGTGCCCATAGACATTAGCGATATAAGAAATATTAACAGTTCCTTACGTCACTAATGCGCCACCAACCTTGGGAACGAAGATGTTATGTCCCTTGTTGTAGTTACACTTGCTCACTCATCTTTCAAACCACCTGGTAGAATATTTAATGAGGGGGTGGTACCTACCCAGAGGGGCTTGAAATATCAATTTATATATAATATGATACCATATAATTTTGTTTATATTTGACGAATATTAGCTTTCATTCTCGTAAATATTGGATTATACATAACCGTTTCATTTACATAACGAGTACATATCCAACCAAACATTCAACTAAATACAACAATAATACAATTCGCCAAATTGGTGAACGTATATGTATATACTCATCTCGTTAAGGAAGTAGCATGAGGAAGATCTTAATAAAGTACTGGATATGACGCAAAAAATATTTCTCCAACACACACAAACTTAACTTTATCATAAAGTTTTGTATAACAATAAAAATATATAATAAAATTTATATATAATGGCTGATATTATAATTAAGTGCAAATTTTGTGATATTATTTATAGCCAATGCAATGGCAGAGGAATAGACAAATAAATAACTTTGATATTGAATTGACGTTACATTACTGGTCGAGATTTAAACACAGGGTATTCGTTATGAATTCGTGTATCAACACGTATTGTATGTATTTCTGTTCGAAAAAATGCCGTTTTGAATATTGCCGAGGTTATTAAAGAAACTTTGGAAGTAAAATTAAAGTGTATATAAGTAGTTAAGTAGAATAGTATTTTATTATAGAGATAATATAGCAGAGTAATTATAAATATAAAAATAAATTGCATGAAATAAATACATCTAAGGTTTATTTATCTTTATTCCTTCTGTTATTGGAATAGGCGATAGTTATGATTCAAAGTCCTATGAGACCAATATTACTGTTATAGATGTGTAATACTAAAACTAATCAAATAGCTCCGTTTTTTTATCTCTCTAAATATATACATATAAAACTAAATAGTGGTTGCAATCAAAAATATTCTTTAAATTACTATTTAAAAGAACAAACAGACAAGCAAACAGACAAATTTTTCTTCTTCATAATACTAGTAGTGATGATCAACTATTTAGATAATAACGACACCAGTGAAATTACCACTAAGTTTTTAAGCGTTAAGGTAATCACAAATGTTATTGATACACGTGTTATAAACGATACTAAATGCCTTATACTTTGGTTCGAAAATCATTAAATTGGTTTATTTTGGGGTTAATTGAATTGATGTCCATACCGATTTCGATCGAACAGGGAAATTCTCAGCAGACTATCCTATTGCAATAGAAATAATTATGTACGTGCACTCTCTCTCTCTAAATACGTCACAACCGGAGATTGATCAGGTGTAAGTCTTCAGCTTTATTCATATAAAGATTAGATAATGCGCTTTTACACATAATATTGTAAAATCACATTTAACCCGATTAATAGAATGATTAACTGCCTCGTTGGTCTAGTGGCTTGACGTAAAGCCGCAGACCCGGAGGTCCAATTCCCAGGTCAGGCCAATAAAAAGTTATAGGGTTTTCTGTACGAAAAATTGCCACTGAGTAGCAGCCCGGAGTCTGAAAGTTGGAAGTGTGTACTCTCTCGTGCCTCGAAAAGCACGTAAAGCCCTTGGTTCTGCGCCTGAACTCTTTTCGGTCGTGTCGGATTGCTGTCCCATCGGATTATAAGAGTTAGGGAATAGAGAATGCGCCTGTGTTTGCGCACACACTTGTGCACTATAATATCTCCTGAGTAGTTGGCTAATCTCTCTTGAAATTGGCCGCCGTGGACGAAATCAGTTTGGAGGACATTATTATTATTAGAATAATTAAGATGACATGACAACGATTACTTTGACTATTTGTTATTTGTCATAATATGTTTAAATTCATTGGACAATGATGTTAACACGAATATAATAATTAACGCAATTGATAAATTAACGTTACAAGAATAAAATAAGAATATATACAAACTATTTAAGTTGTATATGATAAGTTTGTTTTTTTACCTAATTAGAACTTCACGAGCATGTGTACTAGGCGTAGTATTTACGGAACGAGGCTATTTGCATAGAACAACTTCCGCGTACTAGAATAACCGATACGATTCTTACTAATGAATAAGTAAATTAGTTCGAACCGAATCGAATTTAATGTGCACAGATAAGGTATCCATCCCTATGTTCATACATAATTACGCTTTAAATGTCTTATCCATCCTAATCTCTCTACTCTTAGATATGCTTAGGTTTTCTGCAAAACGTTTTTTTTCTTCTTTTATTTAATAAATCATATCTTATGTTTAGTGGTATCTTCTTAAAAAATCTACGAATTGAATATATAAGATTATAACTGTTAAAAAAAATATTATGCAAAATAAATCCAGAAATTAATAGCGTTTTTTTATCGAAATCACTCCGAGTCGAGCCACGTTAAAAATCATTACATCCGTAATCGTTAACTTCATCGAAATTTAATGTTTATAGATAAATCTTTAATTAATTAACAATAAATCAAGTCATTAACCAGCAATGTCTTATGTCCAATAAAAGTATAGCGACAGCGTAAACGGGGCACGTTGCGTGTGTAGGCGTATAGTGCGTGTGCGTGTGTGCGTACAAACAAACAGCTAATAGCGGGCCGCTCCGCTAATAGCACGCTTTTTCAGGAACGCTATATCTGGCACGCTCGCCTCGCCTTGCGGCGACACTCGGTTGATCTGGCATTCCTTCGACAACGTCAAAGATAATCGTAGAGTTTGACGAACGACGTAATATATTAAGCGAATACCTGTTTCTTATAATTTTTCCAACAAAATGATTGATGATTTTCGTTAAATTTCGAATGTGATTTGTATGTGCTTGTGCAAGTCAGGTTCAATTGGAATACATGGCAATATGAGTAGACGCTATGAAGATACGAATACGAACGAATACGAAAGACGAATGTGATAAAATACAAAATTTTTTCTCGAAACTTGATATTGATAATAACACAAATGAAAAATACTTTATTACTTATACAGCTATTTTAGATAATATTTTGTTTTCGTTAATAGTAGGTATTTTTTTATTATCAGGTATAATCATAATCATCATCATCATCATCACCTTTTTTTCGTCCACTGCTGGACATATGTCTCTCCAATGGCACGCCACTGAGCTCGATCTTCAATCTCCAACCGCTGCCAGCCACCTTGCGTATATCATCACACCACCTAGCTGGAGGGCGTCCTACTCTACGTTTGCCATGGCGTGGTCTTCACATCTACTCCAACGGTCGTCGGTTCTGCGCCATATGTGTCCAGCCCACTGCCTTGGGCTATGTCGATAACCTTGGTTCTCTGTCGGATGACCACATTTGGGATTCGATCCTTCAGAGAAACTTCGGAGTTTAGGAGGCCCTTCAGGAGAGGCCCAGGCCCTGCCCGAGGGGCATAGCCCCACCTCCATAACTCGCTGAGCGACCTTAAAATGGTGGACACTCGTTGAAGACTTTTGTCGTCAAGAATTGCGGTATCCGTGACGAAAAGACTTGACCGAGTTTCCTATACGCTGCCATTAATATGGTAATTCGTAATTGATTTTTTAAGAAGTCATCTCTCTTTGTTATAAGATATATTTTATTAAATAAAACCGTTAAACTAAGCAAATAGTATGGATAAGATGTTTACAAGGCACCTATACTATAATTATGTATGAATATAAGGATCGTCGGAATTGTAATGAATGAATTTTAAATAAATTATTTTTAAAAATTTGGTGTCGGTAGATATCTCTTTTAGAAAATCATTTCTCTGTTGAAATTTAAACATTTAAATCCTTTATTTTTATCTAATTTAAAAAGTTTAAACGGGCTCTAACTCTCTTTAACTACATGTCCCTAGAATACATCCGCTCTATTAGCAGTAAACTCTCAAAGTTCACAAGTTTAGTTACCACTTTTAAAAGGTTTATAATTTTATAGAGCATTACTTTTTAAATAAAGTATGATTACGTAAAACATAATTTAAAATTTATACTCTAAATAAATAGTAAAGGTGCTATTATTTTTGGGATTGGGAAATACTCGACATATAACCGTTCTAATTCTTGCGCTATAACTAGCCGGACTGCGCCAACAGCGTGCCAATAATCGCAACCCACGACCTAAACCTCGGAGTAATTTATGAACTGAAACAACATCAGCGTACTATCCGATATTTATTTACATTCTATAAATAACTATATGTACAAGATTTACACCGCCGCAGTGCGCAGGCGTCGTCACGTGAGAACCAGTGGTAATAGCAGCAGCAACAGCGCGGATACTGGCGCCCGCTGAGAATGAGGACTCCCGCTTACTCGCGCAACAGCTTGGTCACGTTGCATCGTCTCCATTTCACTCTCTAAGAAAACAAGAAAAACATTTAGTATTTTGTTTAAAGACAAATTGTGTTTGTTTTTTTTTCGTTCATTTATTTACAGACAGAAATGCGCTTGATGGTACCTTCGCCTATAGGTACTGCAATTGTTAACCACTCCTTACAATGTCCATTTCGCACAATTACAATGGCTCGCTAACGATTGTAACCGAAACTTGGGAACACAATAGCGGTATGGCAGTAGAATAACAGAATAGAGGGTGGTGGGAGGTAACTCTTTCTGAAGGCTGTCTGAACGGGTGCTTAGACACGTCTGCACAAAGGACTATCTATGATAATGTATTAGGCTAAGATTGAATAACTGGCGTATTGTAGGAATAAAATTAAGGCTTATTCGAAATCTTACTATCTTTATTCGGTAGTAAGCTACTTCAATGGTAGTATTTTTGACGCAAAACGATGTCCATTCATACTTATCTCATTTTTTTCTAACGTAACATAATAAATAGTACTCCATTGTCCATAAAATCTTGTATTAATCTTTCTTCGAATAGTGTATCAATAATTGAGTAAAAGAGTTGATAACGTCCACATCTGCTAAAATATTTGGCAAACAACACAGAACTTCAAAATATCTATTTAATTATGTATCTAAACCTATTTCAGCTTCGAAAAAGACAAATGATTGAAGAAAATTAGTAAAATAGATGTATTATAATGCGACAGACCTTCGCGGTTAAATCTTTCACAGTTTTATTATTCGAGGTGACCCAAATAACTAACGGAGCAGTCATTAAATACAATGCAACTAAAATGTATACACGTGTAATGAGGGTATTTCAGTAGAAAATTTAAAATAAAAATACGAAGCGGTATTATAGCTATTTATATGTTAAGTTTGTATGAAATCACGTGAAGTGGATACCGGTAATCCATTGATTTATATTAGGAATGTTCATCGTATTTATTTTATAAGTAAAACACTAGAAGTAACAATCGTGGTACCTATTGCTTCGTAGTCCTGGTCGTCGATTCCGTGCAGTCGTAGGAGAAGGGTGGCGCTGCGGTCGGCAGCCGCGCACGTGTAGCGCCCCGCATCCAGCGCGCTCAGCTGCGCCAGCGTCAGCCGCGACACCACACGGCCCGCCCAACGCTCCGTATCCAGTGATATGCCTCCACGAGAACCCTGCTCAACATGGTATAATGGTATTTAGTGTTGTGACATATTGTATGTCGTTGTTAATTATAAAATTACTTTTTATAAATATATCTTTACTTATTTAAAATATTATTATGCCTTGAGAATCACTATCAAATAACTTTGAATCGATAAAATCAGAATTAGTCGGACATACCTGTGGATCTAGTGTTACCCCGTTGTGCAGCCAGTGCATGCGCAAGGGTGGTAGCGCGGCAAGCACGTCCGCTGACAACTCCGCCGAACTATGCGTGACCTCGTAGCGTGCTTCGCAAGTTAGCCTCGTTGCTCCACCACGCGTGCCCCACACCGCACCTCCGTTAGTACCAACCGCGCGTACTGATACCACCGGTAACGCTGATTCTGCTAAGATCAATAAAAAAATATATATAAATAATAATATATACTTAACTTAATTAAAAATTTACCATACCGTTTATAGAATACTTGCTCTGATTATATTTGTTTTATTTATTAATTATTTGTAAGGCTTAGTATCAAATATCAACGAATGATATTTTTGGATTTCCGAGCCAGATCTTTAGAATTCAGATGGTATATAAATCACATATCACATAAAACTTGAATAATATTATTGGCTATCGTTGCACATACACACCTACTACTGTCAAATTAAAAAACAAGCTCAATTTGGGTTCTGTGTTGATCTGACACTCGTATCTTCCAGAGTCGCTCATTCGTAGCCTCTCGATGCGCAGCGTATGCACCGCACCCGTCACACGGCTGCTGTCGTCTCGTGATGTCAGAATATCACCAAGCAGCTCATCCGAGCCCGTGTCTCCAACGCCAGGCCCAGCAGGAGCCTCGGAACACGACACGCGTGCGTCGGCAGTGAACACCGCGCCCGCGTGCGTCAATATCTGCAGGTCACTCGATCTGACCCATGATACCTGATGGAAATTATTCTTTGTTAGTTAACTACTAAAACTTCGAAGAAAAAATAGTTAAAAGAACAATGGACTGAAGTTCGTAATTTAATAAAGTTATTTTAAGTATATTTTTGATTTAACCAATCATTTCATATACAACTTAAACTTATTTATTGTACTCTAAACGCCTGCTAGACTGTCGAATCGCAACATGTAAACTATTAAACGCCTAAATCTCTAAATTTAAGACTTTTTTTTAAATAAAATACATTTACATTTAATGATTTTAAGTGGATTTCAATTATTCTGTTATTTGAAATTAAATAGTTTCAGGAAG
The DNA here is from genome assembly GCA_905147175.2 of Nymphalis urticae. Classification (NCBI taxonomy): domain Eukaryota; kingdom Metazoa; phylum Arthropoda; class Insecta; order Lepidoptera; family Nymphalidae; genus Nymphalis; species Nymphalis urticae. Next base: position 8,420,339 of record LR989998.1, on the reverse strand, counting down.
CTATAAAAAAATAATTAAGAAGACATCGTACGGTGGCGATTATTATCTCGTAGCTAGTACTAGCGCTACGTTACTCCCTCGCGAATCCTCCTTGGCAGCGACTGCTTCCGGGAAGCAGCGCGCGTGCCGCTATATTGGGAGCGAGTCGATGACCGGCTTTTTCTAATCGCCCGCACGACATCGCCGAGTCGCCACTTTTAGCCGCGTGACGTCCCTCCAAGGATTCGCGAACGTTTCCGCGGCCGCAGTCCGCTTGCTCCACGTCATCTCCTGCTTCGCATACCACGGACCGACCTATACTTTAATGCGGCCTATTTTCCCTTGACGATTTATACCTTGGATATTTCGAACGAGGCGACTAAATTCGAGCTGTATTTATTTTTCACTCAGATACTAGATGTTAACTTCGCCAATAAAATCCACTTTTGTTTACATTAAAACTTACTTTTTGTATTGTTATGTCACTGTTAGTCTTATAGTCTTGTTTATCTACTAATTTACTTTAAACGTATTAATTACTAGAGATATATCCGGCATAGATCCTGCTAATACACAGCCTTCTGCCATATTGTCAATCTAATGAGATCTTAATAAGATGAACCCATTTACTACTTTTTACTGGTTTGCAATAGCTAGCTTGGTAGCTAATGTTTGAAGGGGTTAATTTAATATGAATACTCAGAGGGTTGTGCCTGTGATTCACTAAGCGGAAGTTCGCAAACAAACGAACGGACATCCGAAACACGTGGGGGAGCGTGTGACATTGGCATTGATTATTTTTAGTATACAGCGAGTTACGCCGCTGCGTGCGAACTCGGGCGCCGCAGAACTGCGCACATCTAATGCGATCTCTCAGTGCACATCTCTTTGATTACACATGACTATTCTATGCTAGACTAAAGATACGTAATCTATTTTAAGTCTTCGGTATGTGACTGAAGATTTAAAAAATAATAATAAAGTTTACTTTGACTTCTAAATAGTTCTTGCTTCGACGATACGCTCAAAATAATTTAAATACATTAGATTGCTTTTAAGCTCTCTGAGAGATTAATCATGCTATAGCTCATTTAAACGTTCCCCTCATTTAACAGATAATATATTCGGCCACAATAGTAATACTAGTATCTAGTCCGTTAATGTACCACTGCTGGACACAGATTGAGCCCAGAAAAGAATTTCAACTTTAAATGAACATATTATGTACCTAAAGAGGTAGTGGTCTTTATTTCTAATTTTGAACGATTTCCAAGGATTACGAGTTGTTCGTTAAATAAATAATAGCACAAAAAATTACACCTTCGCTAGAGCCTGTGATTCAACCATTGGGTCATCAAAAAATATTTACTTTAAAAACCGATTCAGATAATACTTTAGAGATTAAAGAGTTCATACTATGTCTAATTATAGGTGTAATTCAGTACTGTTCAGTATAGTACTAACCATCAGAAATCCTTGATATATTACTAAAGTTAAAGAACTGGCCCCACAAAAAAACATTTCACGTAGAACAAAGAGAAAAGAAAGGTTCAAGAGTAAAATAATTACCGCACGATCGGCAAGACGTAACACACGACAGCGCAGCGCGACAGCTTCGCCCACTCGCGCCAACAACGCGGTCTGCTGCTGCACGTCGAATGCAGGACCTGCCGCAGCCGCTGTTGGTGGTGCGACGCGTGGACCTGAGACATAATAATTTATTAATATGATACAGAGATGACATGACATTTGATGGTACCGTATGGTCACGGTCAGAGTAGATGGCGGTGCAAGGCCACCTGTATAGGTACTACCCACTCATCACATATTCTACCGCCAAGCAGCAGTACTTAGTATTGTTGTATTTCGGTTTGAATATTGAGTAAGTCAATAACAGTAACTACAAGTACATGGGACATAACATCTTAGTTCTCAAGGTTGGGGTGCATTGGCGATGTAAGGAACGGTTAATACTTCTTACAACACCAATCTATCTATCACTAGTCTATGGGCGGTGGTGACCACTTACATTCAGGTTCACCTATCTATTTTTTAAATAAATAGTTTAGTGTAGAGCCACCACATCTCAAGCCGTGTAACAGCAATAATGCCGTCAGTATTTCAATAACAGCGTCTCCATGACTTCTATGGTGGCAGGAAACAAGCTCACCAGCAGAGGTATTCTCAATGAGGTTTGCCATCAGACAGATGGCGTCACACTGCGCCAACAATAAAGTAAATGAAATGTAATTTTTTCTACACAACCTATTCCATGCTCAAATTGAACCCAATTCGTATTTAATTACTATTAATATTTTATTCCAAAAATGTTATTATTATTAATATTTTTAAGCCCATAATACTGACTGGTTGAATTTGGTGTTTTAAATGTGAGTTCATTGTATGTCCTCTTGACCGATTTCGGTTACTCGGGCAGCCATTCTTAATTAAGACTAGCCAAATATACAGGATAGTTACAGTGCGCGAATGTGTACGCAAACACAGATGCACTCTCCATTTTCTCACATTCATAGTCCTATGGGATAGGACACGACGTAACCAGAGAGAGTTCAGGCGACCAATGACTTTTATTTATTTATATATGGTTCACAAAACAGATAATAGCTAAAATACAATTAACAAATAATTAAACAATAAAATAAACGTAGTTACAATCCAACACTATGTGTTGTATGTATTAATAACTAAAAATTCAGCCCACACAACGTAACTTAAAGAAAAATTAAGTTGTTAAAAAAATCGAAATATATTAAATAACAGTTTTATAAAAATTAAACCAATATATTGTAAGAATCACAATCAAAGATAATTATGACAAATTTTGGAGAGGAATTGTCTCTCAAATTTAGTTTAAAATGTTTAAAATGTCTACCATAATCTCCTGAAGAAATTGATTTATACGCATGATACAGATGAGCAATAGGGTTATAGCGTATCTAAACGATGGTAAACGATACATTTTTCGTCGCCGATAATATTATGATATACTCGAATTATGAGACTTTATTAATATGTTTATACTTCCTCTTTGATATATATGTATACAATAATTTATTCTTACAAAAAGTTTTAACTCCATCTACTGAAACGACGTTGAACGTTTTAGTCCTGGTTTAATTTACTTATGGCAGAGGATGAAATTGGACGCTTTCGAAGAAAACTGTGAAGATGGCGCTTATACCAAATATTTGTTTGCATTTGGTATGTTTTTTAAAACGTTATTATTGTTGTCTGTTTTTAGTTTTAAGTTGTATGTCTAGAAATAATATTACATGTTATTGTCTCGTGAGATTGGTGAGAAAACTGTATGAACTTAAAGTTTCCATCTAGTGCAAAAGTACGTTTCAACGCTGCTGCTTTGACACAGCCTTTATTGCAAGGCCATTTTTAAGTTCATAAATTTGATTTGAAACTACGTTAAATCATTTCAATATATATACTATCGTCCATGTATATGGTGAAAAAATGACACGTCTAATAGAATAATGGGACAAACTTGTCTCAAAATTAAAATTTTGTTGGTCAATTGCAAACAAAATTCTCTCAAAATATTATTGAATACTCGTGATTAATGAGTATATCACAAAGGGCAACGCAGATAGTCGTCAAAGTCGAACGTGTAAAAGCCATAAATGCATTCAACTGCGTTGCCCTGTATACTTTCCTTCTCCACCAGCTGTAATTATACTGTGTTTATATGACACAGATTGTAATACAATTTGCCCAAAGTGTACTCCAGTTAGCGATATCTTACGATATAGTGCTACTCAAACTTTTATAACATTAAGTACTCTTGTTACAATACATCGATTAGGGTAAATACAGATCACCTTCATATTTACGGTAACTTATGATATATTAAGTAATTCTTTAAAATAAGCGTAAAATATGTGTTACATTACAATGATGGTTAAATTTATGTGTAATATAATGTAGCTCAACGAATTCTCTACGAAAATAAATCAATGCGCAGTAGTAATGATACAACGGAATTGGAATACGTAGGTGTATCACAGAGTATTACAAATTTTACATATAGAATTATTAGGCGGACGAGCAAATGGGCCCCCTGGTGGTAAGTGGGCACCAACGCCCAAAGATTATAAGAAATGGAAGATTGTAAGAAATGTTAACCATCGCTTACATCGCCGATGCGCCACCAACTTTGGGAACAAAGATATTCCATGTGCCTGTTATTACACAGGCTCACTCACCCTTCAAACCGGAAAACAACATCGGTAGAATATCTGATGAGTGGGTGGTACCTACCCAGACGAACTTGTACAAAGCCCTACCACTAGTAGAATTGTGGGTACTTCACCCACAACTGCTAAACTTAACTTTAAAAGATCTCACAACAAATATATGAACAAAAATATAAATATTGCATGGACGCTAAGATAAAATAAAGCTATAAAGAAAGAGTAATGATTAACTCGTATATCCTATCCATGTCAAGCATGAAGTCTGATAAATGAGAACGTTTAATAAAATTAAACTATGAATATGTCTAAAATACAAGCAATATAATAATTAACATTTAAAGAATTTTATACACAAAAAATTGCATTAATTTGGCAGCTCATCCGACAAAGATTATTAAAACAGTAGATAGGTCCAAAAATTTAAGCTAACAATTATATTTAAAAAAAAGGAGGCCGTCACGTGACGTCCTTCAGTTGTGAAACATCGAAACTAATGGTTATTAAATTATTTATTTATATTTAAAAAAAACATTCCTAAAATAAACATAAACCTCATTATTATAATAAGGTATAGCAACGAAATATAAAGTATTCGCGCCCCGCACACAAAAAGGAATAGAGAGGGACGGCGGTGAATGACAGCATAAAAGCGCTGAGCCGTTTACCGTTCCGGCATACGAGTCGATCTACCGCTGATGGTCACCAATAGATGTTATAGATGTAAAATTTCAGAACTTAGTATATATAGATTAATAATATTCAACATTATTTTAATTTTTTACGTTATGACTTATAACGAATCGCGAATCATGTTTTATAAACTTTTATTAAAGTTAGTATAATGTGCGAGTCAAATCTGATAACTGAATTTTAAATTCGTTCGATGCGACCGATTGAGCTCAACATTTCAGTTCAATTTTATTTGTAAAAAAATTTAAGTACCTAAAGCTAAAAGAGACGTTGACTTTTTCTCTTTCGAATTTTCACTAACACCCAATATAATTTCACGTATAGTAAAGATAGTATACATAATAAAAAGATAATAAAAAATCGAAGAAAAATAAAATCTAGTTCATAATAAAAAAGATCATAGAAAAAAGGTCTTACTATCTTCTAAAGTAAAATCAGGAAATGATTTTCAATTGGAATATGTAAACGTTAATAGTCATCTTGAAAAACACAATTTATCAATTGCAAATATAATTAAATCGTTTTCTTAGACAAAATATTTTCTTTAATTGATATATAAATTTTATTTCGCTATTTTTGTATCGTTTTTGTCAATAAAAAGTTTGTTTTACAATTTAATTGATGTTTTGGTTTATAACAAATGTTGATAATTATTTCTGTACTCGTATTTCAAAAATCGTATATTTTGTATGAAAAATTTCTAAACTATATAACACCAGCGATTTTGTGCTCTTACGCGTGCGCTCGTGCGGGTGGGATGTGGGAACGACTGGCCTCGCATTATTAACATTTCAACACTTCATCGCAGCTTCGCGATATTTATACATAGGCTGACACACAAACATAGCTAACGGCCCACTCGCATTTATCTTCCGAGAGTTCTCAGGATATCCTCCAAATAGTACTCAGCTATTAACAAGCGAATTGTTATCAAGACCGCCACTGAACTGATCCGCTGAAGACAAGCATAAAACTCTAAAAGGTAAACGTAGGTAACGCAACTAAAACGGACAGACGAAAATAGTACGATTTGTATATAAATTCTATTTAAACTACGTAGCATGCAACATTTAACTCTTTATATCCAAAAGGTTAAAAACAGCGTCAATACACGATGTGAATATAATTCGTATTGAAATATTTCCCTCGAATTAACAATTATTATAAGGCATTGTACCACGTGCGAACAATAAAGGACCACCGACTGTACACGCCGTGTGTGGCGCTCTTGCTTGCTTACTTGTTGATGTTACCCTCTTTCGTTTCGACAATAAATCTTTAACGTTATTATGCAAATCAACAAGTTCGCGCTTATTAGCATTGTAGTGAGTAAACATAGCAAAGCAAATTAACGGGAGGCGTCGCACATGCGCACCGAATTATTATAATAGAAACAAATTACTAAACATTTGTTAAAATTATTGCAGTAATTTCTTTTGTAATCTTATTTTGCATACACAATAAAATGCAATTTATTGTCTCTTTGATGGTTTAGTCGCTAGTTTAATACCAATGTTATTTGTTTTTTTAACGATAATTCTTAAGGCTATTAAGAATTATGGTTAAAAAGCAAGCCTTTACCCCGAAGAGCACGGAAAACCGTTGAGCCTACGAATGAACTCTTTCCAGTCGTATCAGATTTCTCATCCCATCGGAGTATGAGAGTGCACTAGTTGTTTGCGCACACACTTGTGCACTATTATGGTCAAGATAATTTTATCTTAACTTTATAAATGAAATTAAATAATCTACATATTTATTTATTTATTAAGATCAAATTTATTATTTTAATGTCAAATTAATTTTATGTTCAAAATCGTTGAATAAGGTAAAGAAATACAACAATGTATGTCCATGTGTAGCGTGCAGTAAGCCCTGTGCTGTTACTCAACCCAGGAGATGAAAGAGCTCAATTAAACATGTTTACTCTACGCGGTCGCTTGGCGCCGTTTAGCCCAGCTTAGTATACACAATATCATACTAATGCTATTTAAACGAAGTATGTATTTTTTGCCGAGACGGCATAGTGGTTGGAAAAAAAATCACAACAGACAAATCGGTATGATAATAATTTATTTATATTCTCCCGATGTAACTATACGCTTCGAAACGATGACGCCCCGTACAAGCTTTTCTCCTTGTAATCCATGAACGTTGAGGGATATTTCTTTGATCAAACGTTAAGATAACAAAGCATAATCTGTTTTACCCTTTATGATGTGTTGTATACAATTGTTTATTACACACTAATAGCGAGTTATTGAGTAAAGATCGGTCGAAACATCGATATTACTATGGACGTTAATCGGTCGCTTGTTTGTTTTCTGCCACACTTAGCACTGAGTAATACTATCAGAACATCCTTGGCCTCGAATCGCAAACGATTCTATAGGACTCATTTCAATGATTGTTTAAAACTAAACTAAATATTTATAGTCATTTCGTATTTAAACGAGTATTCGTTTCCGTCGAAATTGCTTCCCTTTGATGAAATCATCTAACGACATCTGGACCGAACGCTCGCGGATCTGAGTCACCGGAACGAGGGAAGTTAAGTCATTTCGCCTACTCCGCAATAAAAATATATATTCTTTCCTCTATTTTGAATACCATCTCCAGATTCCAGTGCCAAATCATCGCACTCGATGTGTTTATTTTATTATATGTGTCGGTCGGAAGTGCGTTTCGTGCGAGCTGTGGGCGTGAAGGGCGTGCGGCGCAGGCACGTGTCGCCAAGAGCGATGGATCTGACTCACTTTAAAACTTACTATCCATCCTCATGAGCTAAACTTTGTGCCATATACATGCCAATATTTTCAACTTTCCACCATAAACTTCTATTCCCAAAATAAGTTATTATACATACATTTGAAATACTAACTTAGTATACGAAATTTTAGTATCACTGCTAAAAGATAATTCAATTCAATTAAAAATATAAAATTCACACCAGGATCAGAAGGTACACAATATGGGAACATTAGGAAGTAAAAAATTAATAAATCAAACGTTTGAGATAATTCATTCCACGTGCCAGGTGTCAATATAATAACAATGCGATGTTATTTATTCTACGTGCAATTTGTATGTAATTTATTCAAACAAATGTTATCAGTCTCTTCCACTCAATAGAACTACTTTTAATTGTTTATTAAGTGAAAAATATTTTCATTAAATCAGTATGGTTTATATAAACGAAGCTTAATTACGAAACTTATTTTAAAAGATTTAGATTATTAAAACGCTTAACACAGTTTAGTATTTATTCAATAGTCGATGCTAAAGTATTTATTACACTTTGAATATTTATGTTGCGGCCTGCACGAAAAATTTCATTAACATTTAACACAAGTAAAAACAAACAAAATACCGAATGCTCTAATGATTTAGAACAAAACAACGTCGGTTAAAAATAAATGAAGAGCGAGTGCAAGGGATCGACTCGGCTGCTTCGTGTCGATCGTATTGCGACCGCGTACCGTCCGTCATCTCGTGACAAGGGATCATGTTCGAGATGTGACATCATCGGACACCCATTATTACGACCGATACCACGGACTATATTCGGTATTAGGTGACACTTTGACGCATGTTCAAATATCAAGTTCGATTAATTGCACTATAAAAATAAACTTATCTGCTTACTATTAATATTTTCACCCAATCCACTGTCTATATAATAATTATTGTTTATTAAAAACGATCTATTTCACTAAATATATCTTCTTTGCTTGTATTTGATACTTTACTTGGTGGCTGTGCAATGAATGGTTGGTACGGGCACCACCCATTCATCACATATTCTAACGCCGAATTATTGTTGAGATGATATTGATTGGTGAGTTGTCCAATGTAACTACTTATACAAGATATAACATCTTAGCTGCCAATGTTGGAGGTGCCAATGTTTCTGGACGGTGATGACCACTTACAATTAGATGCTCTATTTGCAGTCTAATTAACAATTATAACTAAAAAATATACAAAAAAGTTACATTTAGGTACCACTAAATATTTATTTTGTAATGACTAGACAATATACACACAGAAAACCTTAAAGACATCTTATAACAATGAATTAAGCGGTACATATGTTTGAAATTGGAACGTCACTGTTTGCCCGAAAATAGCACCACAAAAAATTTGACACTGGTTTTTATACTATCCAGATTGTACTAACTTGCCAATAGATAGAACAACTTCTTTACCGTTCAAACGATCTCCATGACCATTGATATATGTACATTTGACCGTGGAACATATTTTAGCGGAAGTCGTACCGGATAAATAGTTTACAAACATAAGAAGCATTGCAACTAATGATGGGCGTTACCTACTACTATATATTTGTCTATCTTTCTTCGAACTATTAAAGTATATAGCTTCGAATTATTAAAGTATAATCAAATACTTTTGCTAGGAGTTTAATTTAATTTAGAGCTTACAGTCACAAGGGATATAGTCAGTTCCCAAGGTTGGCGACGCATTAACGATGAATAGCATGGTTAATATTTCCTACAGTGCATTGGCATTGTTTTGGCCTCTCACAGACATTGGTCTATGAGAGGCGATGACCACTTACTATCAGATGGCCCATCCGCCCATCCATCTACCCATTTTATAAAAAAAAAAAACAAAGATTATTACTTATAAATACTAAATTTCGGAAGAATGTTACATTAAAATATGATAATTTAATACAAACAATATATTTAACGAATATAAATACACTACCCACATAAAACATAATTACATAGTCATGTTGACATAGAATACATTGGATGAATAATAAATATTAAAGCATCTAAATTAATTTTTGCAAACCGTTAAAAATCTCATTTAAATTACTTGGACGCTATCCATGAGCCAAATGTTAATAGAGACATTTTAAATGACTACAAAAGTGGCCTAGATTGAGATAGATAAATCATTTTTACGCCTGCTGTGTACTGCCCATACGTAGCGTTTGGCGAGAATTTGATGTTTGTTACGAACACGGAAGGATTTGAGATTTAGCAAACGCTCTGGTCCACGCTCGTGGACCAAAATAACGTGGACACGTGACACGCTATGTACCATGTCCCACGCCTTCTTGCTTCCCTGTCATTACGCACTTAAAACGAAATACGACTGAAATCTACAACAAATACTATCATATTTACGCTGACTTTGAAGGAATTCATGATCGTATACGTTTAGACAAAGATTAAATTAAAATCATATATATTAATTACCTTAGTTATAACTTCAATATAATTAAAAAATAAATAACTTTTATAATTGTTGGAAGATTGTTGTAAAATGATGGATATTTAAAATTGTTTGTTATAGTATGTATATTGTATGCATATTTAACTACTTGCGTATTACTACATGTTATTGTGTATATTATATTATTGTGTTTATTTATTTATTTACATATTATTTTCTTACAGTAATAATGCTCAAAGTTTTTTATACATTCTTGTAAGCTTTGTATTTGTATAATTGCTCACCGTCTTTGTGCACTCAATAACTATAATTTCGTTCCCTAATCTTTCACAAAAAAACTTATGACAATGACAACGTAAGACGCTTCAGAAATTATTCAGGTGACAAAATTATTCAGCAAACATATCGTTTCACAAAAGATCACTTGACAAACTCATACTTTACTTAAATATTTTGAATATTATTGATTAATAAATTGTTTATGTTATATCCTAACCTAATATTCATATACATATATATAACCTATAGGCAAAGGGAAAATAGTTTAATACCTTTTACTTACTTTTTTGGAGAAGTAGATTTTATAAATGTGAAAATATATGATTCATATAACTATTGCCAAAAGTAATTTGTAAAATGAAAAATTGTAATTTGTTTTATCAAATGACAAGACCTCTGTAAATTTACTTGTTTTATTTAAGTTTAATATTTTTGTAAAATAAAACAAAACATATAACAACATACCTACAGATACCGTCTACGTATGAGTATCTATATCTTAAATCTAGTGACAAGATAACATCGTATTGAATAGGATCATAGAAATAATGAAGCAAAATGTTTTGACCTAATACTCAAGCGATGCAGTATGGTGCCCGTAACTATATAATTTGGATACTTTATATTCCCATGACAAATCAGCGCCATGTGTGCAGTGTCGTCACAGCGCGTGGCCCCGCGGTGCCTATAAAAGCTTTTATGAGAATTCTGCCGCGACGCGGGACGGCAGCGGCGGGAAGGATGCGACCGCCCTCTGATCGACGGCTATTTTAACACTTTATATATACCATTATTACCTTTATAGCTATCAATGTGGAGTTTATATAATGAACATTCAATGAACTAAAATAATTGTTTTATTTAATGTATATTGAATCTAAAATTCAATCAATATTCAATCAGCTACATAATTTGAAATTTTGGTGGCAAATATTCTCAATATTACAAGACAATATTGCACATGCGCCACCTGTTGGTAAATATTTAAACCTCACACCGTTAATTTGCTTCTCTCTCTTGTGATATTATATTGTTGTTTGGCGTTGTAATAACTGTTGAGTGAGAGCTATGAGTTAATATTATGAATATCAGGATTGCTAGATCGGAAGATCAAAAATATTTAGTCAAAATATTAAAATATCAGGAAAATACAGATGAATATCGACCATCTAGCAGCTCTAATTCAGAATGCAAGTTCAGTCGTATAAAAAATATACTATACCAGCGAACGCCGGTAGGGCAGCCAGCAGCAGCAACAGTACGCACACACACTCGCACATACTGCACTCGCACTAGAGCCCACACCAGAAGCACCTGCACCTGCACTTCCAGGTGCACTTTACACCGCACAATACACTGCACTTCGAGTTTTTATTGTGACAATAAACACATCAACGAACTGTCCGTCCTGCATCCATTTCGTTTTTCATTTATCACACCTTTAACAAAAAAATACGTGTTAATTTAATTAATGATACAAGCATTATATAGTAATGGCTTATTATTCTGTAATATTTACGTTTTGTATTAGTTTATAGAGAAACTTTTTTTTTATAGTATAGGTAGGTGAACGAGCATTTGGGCCACCTGATGGTAAGTGGTCACCAACGTCCATAGACATTGACATTGTAAGAAATGTTAACCATCGTTTACATTGCCAATGCGCCACCAACATCGGAAACTAAGATGTTATGTCCGTTGTCCCTGTAATTACACTGGCTCACTTACCCTTCGAACCGAAACACAAATAAGTTAATAACTAATTAAGTCAACATAATTGTAATAGATCGCCAAAATCACGAGCATAAATTTGGATAGGGACTACAAAGTTTTAAAGGCTTCATTTGCGCTTAAAGTAATCTTGTCGGTATTAAAGGATACATCGTGAGTAAGCCTACAATTGTCAGATGAATTAATGCCATGAACATTTTCCAAGCCACAGTGGATCAGCTTGATTGAAGAAGATCCAAACCATCCACTTAAGAAGATAGGATGCCATTCCTCAGAAATGAAATTTACCGGACTGCGTTTGTTTCTTTACAGTGCAATGTTTGGGTTATGTTGTTAAAAAAAAAAACAATAACAAATCGTAACTACATCTCAAACGTACACAAAATGACATAGCTCATTGAACCATGCAACCTATCAAATGGTTTCGAATGGGAAAATTGGATCCCACATCACATATGTGCATACAAGGACTTGAATTTAACGATATAATAAATTTAAATTATTATTATTAGTTATCGTTTGAGTTCGGCTTTTATTAGTCATAAAGTCAACGTCAGTGTTGAAATGGGTAGAAATGATGACAAGCTTATAATTAACTATTTAAACGGGTCACTTTCTAATATTATTCACTTAAAATTAATTAGATTGAAAATTATGTTGTTAAACACTTAGATTAAAATTTTGTTTTATAATGTACAAATATGGATAAACGTAGGCATCATTGGGCATCGACAGGACAGGTTGATGGAATGCGCGCGTCGTTTCTCAGACCGAGAGCGGTCGAGTCGAGCAATGGAAAGACATGGCATTTATTTATTGTAACCTTTTGCTATTAAAATCGCTTCACAAACAATCATATCTTTATTATATTGTGAAAATAACTAATGAAAATTTAATTGTGTATACTAACCTAATTTGATATTTTGTCCATTGTATTAAAATTTACCAATATTATAATGTAAATTATTTACTAATATCGGTAATCTATATATGTACATTAACAATTTACTGTAAGTAAGTTCAATATTATTATTTAGCCTTGGTTACAATACCATTTATTTATATTACCATTATACAAAATTATATTCGCTTTTCAAATAAACTAAATACATACTTCTAATTCTGCGGTACACATAAATATTTATCATTTATTTTTAGTTTACATACTTAACGTTATCTCGTTGGTACAAAGTAAATAACTTACTTCGATATCTGAGAGTTTATTAGTGTTCATTATTAGATGGAGAAATATTGTCATTAAATAATTTCCAATACTCAAGAGCATTCAATATTATTGTTTAAATGAAACAGTCTTAAGTGCTTTTAGGCGCGTAAATATGAGTACATTCTGAATTTCTCTGTAGTCGTAAAGTCGTCTTGGTATAGTATATAGCTAATTAAACGCGTACTTGTGCACAAAGTGGGCACAAAGTCCGGACTACACAATAGTCGTAAGAAAGCACTTTGATCTTTCCGACCAGCTTGCCATGATTTACACCGCTTGTCGGCGCCACCCGTGTAAAAATAACGATTAACACCTAAATCTGTGTATGATCTTCTACCTTCAACCTATTTGCCGGTTTAAAAAATGAAACTTCTTAAGCACAATAGATTGTAAGAAATCAGCTCTCTTTATTCATAAAAGATAATTACTAATGGCCCTAATTATTAACCTTGTCTAACAGTTTACCACTGATTCCTCTCTTTCTGTCATCATTAATTTAACATTCCATAGAAAGAGATACAGCATTGTTTCGAAGTGTTAGAAATTTTAAGCATTTAAGTTGAAGAAGACAGTTGGTCTACGTGACCAAGTATAGGAGGGTCTAAGTTAATCAGTGGTCTGTTGGCGCGCGATGCTATTTGCACGCCGCCGCAAATAGCTCGCCCGGAATATCGCGCAAAGGTTACGCGGGTCTCCTCCTCGCCGCAGCTGCGCGCCTTGCTCTTCACTGTCACCGCTCTGACAAGCGGAGGGGGATAAGGAATGTTAGTTATTCTTTCATTTTTAATTGACCTGCCAGGAATAGCCTAATTTTTCTTTGTATAATATATAATCTTTCTTAATATTTTATACTATGATAGTATGTTACCCTAAGTAAGGATCACATGTGAACGTCATAGTTACAAATCAACTTTAATTAAAAAAAAATACGATTGAAAAGTTTATACAAATTTTTTTTATGTAAAAAATACAGGTAATTGTAAAATAAACTCTCTTAAAATTAGTAACTTCTTATTATACTATAACTTCTTATATGAGGTACTTCTTATTATGTATAGATAAAATTATTCTTAGTTATAGAAACGCCACACGGTTCGGCAAACCAACGTGATATATGTTGTATCATCTTACAGTAGTTAAAACCGGAAGCTGGACCTAAAAACGTCTGTATTTCCGAGATGGGAACATTTCAAGTAAAACACCATCATTTTGATGGTATATTTTAAAAACATTACATTGGAAACAAGCATTTGAATTAAATTATCAAGGCAGGCATTCAGAATTTAATCAAATAAATTTGTCAAATAAAAAAATCACCGTTTATAAAGTCACCAATAATCATAAAGAATGAGAGAGTTAGATAGATAGAGAGTTAAATTTCTGGTTATATACAAAACTATTAAGACAAAAGTATATAAAGTCATCCCATAAAAAAAAATGGTAGACGAATTGCTTCGATGATTCAGGCAAAGATATATTAAAACTCAGCCTGTCAGCTTGATATTAAATGCTTGTTTAACTTGTTAATACTTATAAAATAATTATCAAAATTCGTTTATATCGGTCTTCGTAAACTTCTCTAAGCGACGTATCGCTCGGTGACAGCACTGACACTTGACATTTGACAGCATCATTACGCGGATCATAGGATGCCGGAATCGCCCCATCTAATTATAACTATACTTTTGGTTAAACATTTGGTTTTAATTCCTTCGCCATGACATATCTATAAACGTTCTTTTGTATTTTAAAACAATTATTAAGAAACTTTCTAGATCATCGACTTGAATGTTTCATGTTGATAATAAAAGTTTTCCGGAATGGTTTTAAATGGCTATCTAATAAATAATTAAGATAACATATTGTATTCAACCAAAACGTGTAATCATCGCATGTTTCTATACATCTTAGTACCTATTACTAAAAATATAGGAATATAATTAATAAATAGGCAAGTAGTAAGTGGTTAATACTATTAATTATAATATAAACTATTCCTTACATCACCAACGTGTCATCAACCTTGGGGAGCAAGATCCCTACTATGTCCCTTATGCCTATAGAACTACACTGATTCACTCACCCTTCAAATATTTGGCGTTAAAATATGAATTTAAATTTAAGTCTTTGGTATCTATCATGACGGGCTTGCAAAGAAACTTATGTTTATATAATCTTTTAACCCCCACTCACACCCTCCACTTCAATAATGTAATTAATTTATATCGTAATAATACTAATACTTTTTAAGTTAAGATTATAATTGAAATTATATTACATACTAGCTAGCTTCATATGCTTTCACCCTAGTTACACATAACTTCCACGCCCCCGTGGGTCGTAGCGTGTGATGTACATGCATGATGTATTAGTATAGGTATATTGTAAGTATGGACCACTCAAATTTATTAATACAGCAAGCTCGTCTGGGTAGGTACTACCCAGTCATTAGATATTCTACCGCTAAACATCAGTACTTGGTATTGTTGTGTTCCTTGACTTGACGGGTGAATGAGCCAGTGTAATTACAAGCACAAGGGACATAACATCTTAGTTCCCAATGTTGGTGGCGCATTGGCGATGTAAGAGATAGTTAACAGTTCTTACATTGCCAAATATAATATAAAATAATAGCCTCATATTATAAAACGGACTTATGGAGTATGTTTGAAAGTACAAGTCTCAAGTACATACTACTGATCCAATTTTTGAGAAAATCGTTTTGCGTTAAATAGCCCGATTATTAAGTAAGCGTATAGACTACATAGCTTTAGCCTATAAACTTTGGCAAAACTATAGGTGGAATAGATACGCGGAATTACAACACCGACAAGGGCTCGGCGATGACGGTGATTTGTGGATAGATAATTAATCAATCAGATGATGATAATGAAAGCACGTGCCTCTCAATTAAATAAGACACAAATTCTGGAAAGCAATGTTGAACGGCAAACATAAGAAAAATGCTATTATAAAAAAGCATTAAAAATTTCATACATTAGAAATATCATATTTTATTTTCCTTATTATTTAAAGTTTTCGATTCGGTCATTTTTAAAAATTTACGCTGTATAAGTATATACCTAGGTATGTTATGATTTTAAAGGATCATATTTTTGGAAATATTTAATATGTGTGTTAATGTTTTTACTCATGCACATCTTCGTAAACATTTCTTCTTAAAAACTTTCAAATCCTTGTTTGTTTATTTACGAAACTGCGAGAAATAAATATCACTGCGCTGCCAACCATATCATCGAAGATGTTATCCCTATCCGATATATCCCTTATGCCTAGCCCAGGCGGACTATATCAGCCTGGGCTAGGCACACATATATTATGATAGAAAGACACAGCCCTATTATTGAGTTAAGCTATTTTCATCGAACCTAGTTTGCACTAAATTGGATTCAATTGTTTTTTATTATCATTAAAATTACAAAAAATAACGTATATTATACGTAAATGTAAATCTACCAACAGTTCGGAATCTAGATCCCACCGAGAAGGACCGGCAACAAACTTAACAGTTTTCTCAAATTATTAACTTATTCTCTACAGTTATGTTAGACAAATGGGAGGCAAAGTAAAAAAAGGTAGGAAAAACATATCTATTGATTATTTCGTCTTCTAGCTAAGTTTGTACCCTAATAGTTTTGTGAACGAAAAAACGGTATTAAAAAAGATAATCTTACCTTTAAGAATAAAGATAAATAAATATTACAGGAAAATCACAATTCCCCCAATTCCTATCTGGAACTCGTATCGAAAAAAATTGTTTCACGATCTCCGAAAGCGATGCTTCAAAACAGAAACAAATCTAAAGCACATGCGTCCGCGCAGGCAACACGCGCGGTACTGTACGCACGCGTAGGGTTCATCGTGCGTGTCAAAATTATACGTTTCGTACGAAGTTGGGCAACCCGCCCCACGCACATCGGGCTACGCTGCGGGATCTGTTTTGATCAACCCTCTGATATATAATCCATTGTTGATACGGGTTCGTGTTCACGTGTGCGCTCTCAGCGGCCGCGTCGCTGCTGGCCGAGCTCGGGCTGCGCGGGCCACTTGACAAGTGTTTACGTGCTGCGTCAGCGGCTCGGCACCCGGGGGCATCGCCGCGCCGCCATACGGGCGCCACACGCAAGTTTGAGAATCTTGCGTGAGCGATATACGCCCCTCAATCATCGCTTTACCAAATAACGTATACCGAGTCTCATAAATTACTTCTTTTCGAAAAAAAAAATGGATAAACAAAAGCGAACAACTCATAAAATCACAATGGAATATTTTATACCGTCAAATGTGCTTGGAGACGTTGTTGCGTTTGTAGTAATGTACCGTCATCAGATAAATAAGTACATTTTATAATGTAATTTTAATTGTTATAGGTTCTCGTATATATAAACGTATTTTTAATTAAAGCCACGTCGCTACCCTGAAATTTCTTATATACATTAGCTACATATATATATTATAACATTCATATTCATTATGTAGTTTTATTTGCGAACTTATTTTTCACTATCCCCTATGTATTTTATTAATCTAACCTTAATATCCCTTACTTCATCATTAGGCTTCTTTTATGTAATTCTAATGCTGAGCAATTTCCCTACAACATTTGTTTTGTTATTTAATTATTATCTTCAGCATACGTTTTTTGGTCTAACTAGTTTAAACTAGATTTTTTAATATAACTTTATTAATATGAAAGAAAATAAAGTTTAACGACTTCAAAGTAAATCATTAATATGTATGCTAATGCGACAAAATGTACTCTAAGTTTTATCAATCGTATTTTTAATTTGAACAAATTAGAGTTGGTGCGCGAAGTCGATACGTAAATAATAAAAACAAAACAAAGTTATATTATTATCGTTGATTAAATTATACGATATACGAAACAAAAGAGCACGTCATGCATTGTAAAATATCAATATCAGGTGATAATTATTTTTGACCAGTATTTACCCACGATTTCGCTTCTTTCGGATTTTCCGAATATAAAAAGCCTGTTGCTCTCCGGCTTATCACTATGAACAAAATAATACTAATCGGTCTCTCCTTTGCTCCAAAAAAGAAGAATAAGCCAACAAATATTCACAATTATTATTTATTACTATTACAAGTTTATAAGCGCTGCTTTGCTCCCGAGCATTTTTCCT
Source organism: Nymphalis urticae (assembly GCA_905147175.2). Taxonomy (NCBI): domain Eukaryota; kingdom Metazoa; phylum Arthropoda; class Insecta; order Lepidoptera; family Nymphalidae; genus Nymphalis; species Nymphalis urticae. The sequence continues at coordinate 8,401,830 of LR989998.1, read as the reverse complement.
ACGTAAAAAGTACCTTATATCACCCTCTGGCTAATCTGGGCCATCTCGGCTTGGCTTTGAGCCAGAGATGGCCTAGTGGTTAGAACGCGTCAATCTTAACCGATGAACGTGGGTTCAAATCCAGGCAAGCACCACTGAAATTTCATATGCCTAATTCGTGTTTATAATTCATCTCGTGTTCGACGGTGAAGGAAAACATCGGGAGGAAACCTGCATGTGTCTAATTTCACCGAAATTCTACCACATGTGTATTCCACCAACATGGTGGAATAAGCTCAAACCATCTCCTCGAGAAAGGAGAGGAAGCCTTAGCCCAGCAGTGGGACATTCTATAATAATTAATCAAATCAATCAATCTATAATCTCCCCCTTATGTAACTTTATCCTCTTGACTTTCTTGTTCGTTAAATCTGACATTTTTTGCTTCCCTCCTATCAAATTAATTATTTAATGCTATTTATTTATGCTTATTTCTGCTTATAATATGGTCATCCATTAGAATTATTCCTTAGTCCAAGAAAAAATACCTAAGATGCATGTATTTAAATTTATCGATTTGTTTATTTTATATTTATAACTTTACATCAGACTTATCAATTTGCTTTATGAAGAATAAACAGTATCATATTAGTATAGTCATATATCTTATCTCTTATTAATTTTGCACGTACCTAATGATTCGCTAAAAAATAGTCGTTTCCAACGAGCATATTAACAACTGTAAACATGAGTGCGCGATAGTGTTTGCGCGTTTGTTACAGCGTATAGACATAGTAGTCCGCTGTCGTATTTGCTAAAATTTAAGGCGATAAAATGCTTGTGTTAATATTAGTGGCAGTTGTATTTTTAATTCTATATTTATACGGAACACGAAACTACAAGTACTGGGAGCGAAAACAAGTCAAACATGACAAGCCAGTACCATTTTTTGGTAACAATACAAGAAATTATTTCATGCAACAAAGTATATGTCAAATTGCTGTGGAAATGTACTGGAAGTATCCAACAGAGAAAGTGGTAGGCTTTTATCGAGCATCTTGTCCTGAACTTGTTATAAGGGACCCTGAAATTGCCAAACAAATACTCACAACTGACTTTGCTAACTTTTATCCTCGTGGACTAAACATGAATAGGCATGGAACAGAACCCTTGCTTCGGAATACATTTTTCGCAGACGGTGATCTTTGGCGATTACTGCGTCAACGTACAACGCCAGCGTTTACCAGTGGCAAACTCAAGGCTATGTTTCCGTTAATCGTAGAACGAGCCGAACGGCTGCAGGCCTGGGCACTTAACGCCGCTTCTGACGGAAAGGAGATCGATGCACGCGACCTTATGGCGCGATATACGACTGACTTCATTGGTGCCTGTGGATTCGGACTTGACTCGGACTCACTCAAAGAGGAGAACTCCGCTTTTCGAAAACTTGGTGCTACTATATTTAAAATAGGACCCAAAGACATTTTTGTCGTGTTTTTGAAAGAATTATTTCCCAACATATTTAAGAACTTGAAAGTTATGACTCGAGTGGAAAAAGGAATATATCAACTAGTCAACGAAGTCTTACGAAAAAGAAACTATGAACCATCAGGAAGAAACGATTTCATAGATCTTTTGCTTGAATGTAAGAAAAAGGGAAAAATTGTTTGCGAGTCATTAGAAAAAATTAAACCAGACGGAACACCAGAAATTGCAACTTTAGAAATGAATGACGATCTAATAGTGGCTCAAGTATTTGTATTTTTCGCTGCTGGTTTCGAAACGTCCTCCTCAGCAACCAGCTTTACCTTACATGAGTTAGCGCATCATCCCGACATACAAAATAAGGTACAAGAAGAAATAGATAGAGTCTTGAAAAAGTATGATAACAAACTAAGTTATGACGCCATCAAAGAAATGCATTACCTAGAGTGGACATTTAAAGAAGCGATGAGAATATTCCCATCGCTAGGTTTCTTGATTAGAAAGTGCGCAAAAAAGTACACTTTCAAAGATTTAGATCTAACCATTGACGAAGGAGTAAGAGTGATAATACCTATTCAAGCAATGCAAAATGATTCTAAGTACTTTGATAATCCGAATGAATTCCGCCCTGAAAGATTTGATCCAAATAATTTTAATGTTGATAACAAAAACGTGTACTTGCCATTTGGTATTGGACCTCGTGCTTGTATTGGTAAGTTAATGTCATATTAAAACATTACATAGGTATATGTTTAACTATGAACTATATATCCAACTTTTAATTAGATAACCAGCGATTTTCATATTAAACAATAATCACAGACATTCAAATATTATGAACTAAACAAATTAGTTAGTTACTCTGTCAGTCATCCTTCAAACCGGAACCACGACACTACTAAAAATGATTGTTTTGTAAAATATCTGATGAGTGGGTAGTACCTACCGCGCTGGCACGAAGCCCTACCACTAAGTTGTCTTAAATATAATATCTACATCGATTAACATAATGGCCAAACTGTTTGCATTCAAACATTTAATTATTTTCGAACTCTTGTTGACATGTTATGGTTTGATTTATATCAGAGTGTGTTATCCAGGTGAGCGGCTCGGCCTGATGCAGTCCCTGGCGGGCCTCGCCGCAGTGCTGTCGCGTTTCACCGTGAGACCAGCTCCGTCTACGCTCCGACACCCAATAATTAGCCCCACCTCGGGCGTCGTACAAATTGTGAAAGGTGGCCTGCCACTGTTGTTCCGAGAGAGAAAGCCTACATTTTAGCCTAGGTCAACAGATACTAGCTGATTTAGAAATAAATTTTGTATATATAACTAATAGTTTCAACAGTGTTAGTAAGAAAACTATCCTAAGCCACTTATTTACATTGATAAAATTATTATACTAATTATATTAATTTTATAAAGATGTCTTCTAGGAATCCCCATGAAAAGCACCTCCCACTCTGTCTCATGGGGTGTAAGAAACAAAATATATATATATTAGAATAAATCCAAAAGGCTTTTAAGAGGAAGAGAGGATTTTTTTAATCAACGTGTGTCAATACACTTGTTTATTGATTGTATTTTAATATCATTAAGTCATTACAGCTTAGATAATCTAAGTTAAGGGTTGATATTATATTATTCTTTCATTGTATATTCATTAAACTGAAAAACATATTAATTAGATTTATTATAGAACAAATACTTATTTTTATAAAAAAAATCTGAATCAAATAGTCGTTATTAATTTCAATAGTACCTACTACATACTTACATATGTTACTCACTGTATATATTATGTTAATTGGCACTCATCCACATGACTAGCATGGCTACAAATTAATATTATTGTATTTTTAAAACTGAGGTAATACAAATTAATTATTAAGGGTTGTATTTGCCAATAAGCCAGTAGGCCCGGGACTAGGACAACAGCTTCTTTACTACCACCAGTAGCACTTTCTGTGTATGTATTTTATTTATTTATTCATTGATAATTATAAGAAGCACGCAAGCAGAACTAAAGCCGCGCGCGGGTAATAACCGGTTGAGGGGTTACTTACATGATAAAAACAAAAGATCCTGTTGTTTTTTATCATTCATCCATTGTAAATGGATGCAAAATGAATGCAACTCTCGTAATTAATTGTCATTCGTGTGAAAATATTATATTGTTGATAACGTATCAGCAACTGCATTTTCGTTACATTGACTTTTGAAGGAAATGTCTTTGTCAATTTATAATAAGTAAATAAGAAAATAAGGTATGTTTATGAGACTAATATTTTTTTCCGCTCTTTAAAACTTAATAAATATTCCATCTAAATCATTTTAAAAAAATATTTTTAGTTTGAAGATATTTGTTTTGTCTATATCAGTCAGCTTCAATATCGTTAATTACATTTTTTTAATTGGCAATGCCCGTAACTCGGGATTTCGCTTTTTGGTAAGATTCATGCATCTAGCGAATTTTGTATTTTGAAATAAAGGATGATCAAAAAATTATTACACAACATTTAGGCCCAATACTGCCAACTGATACAGGCCCAAGCTGATACTGTCCACATAGATAAAGGTCAAACGATCAAGCATTGTGTTTATCGCAGATGTGTGCCATCGACTTCGACTTTAAGGTGGAATAATATAATAAGAGTACGTTTAGTTGTACCTGTTACAGATTTATAAATAACAACTTAATTAATAAGAAATTGTTTTAGTTAGTTATAGTGCACGGTTAAGATATGTTTTTATTTTTAATATTATATGTGATATTTTTATCTTTTTATTAGAAACCACAATGTATATATAATATTATATTCAAGATACGCAGTACTCTCATAATCTACGCAATATCTTGTTTCTTTCTCAATGTCTATTTGTGTAGTTATCTGTCCTCCTAAAAGATTCCATCTATGGTAGCCATAACGCAGGAGTCAACAGCTTAGAATATAATAAAGTGCAAAGAATCCTTAATAAGATATTTACATATATATAGATATAAGTCCAGGAAACAAATACCGATGATAGATTTATTTTGAAAGGTGAATGTTTATATTTTTATATATTATATAGCTTTATCAGACTTATTAATTAACTTTAGTCATCTTAGTACATAACTCAATATAGTTTTAAATCTTATCTAATTGAAATACGCATCAACACATTACTTTATGATTCGCTATAAAATAATCGTTTCCGACGATGACATTGTACAACTTAGTATACTGGAGACCGCGCTAGTGTTCGCGCGCTTCTCACGACTATAGATTTCTTTGTTGTCGTAATCGCTTTAAGACTCAAATCGTATAATATATATTTTTACGCGCGTCTTATAAAAGACAATAACATGCTTGCGTTATTTCTGGTGGCAATTGTGGTTGTGGCTTTATACTTATACGGGACAAGAAACTTCAAGTACTGGGAGCTAAAAAAAGTGAAACATGACAAACCGGTACCCTTTTTCGGTAATAATACAAGGAATTATTTCATGCAGCAAAGTGTATGCCAAGCGGCAGTGGAAATGTACTGGAGGTATCCAACGGAAAAAGTGGTAGGGTTTTATCGAGCATCTCGTCCTGAACTTATTATTAGAGACCCAGAAATTACCAAACGAATACTCACGACTGACTTTGCTATGTTTTATCCGCGTGGACTTAACATGCATCGCCATGAGATAGAACCTTTGCTTCGAAATTTATTTTTCGCTGACGGTGACCTTTGGAGGTTATTGCGTCAACGTATGACACCCGCCTTTACCAGCGGGAAACTCAAGGCTATGTTCCCGTTAATCGTAGAACGAGCCGAACGCCTGCAAGACTGGGCACTTAACGCTATTTCCAACGGACAGGAGATCGACGCCCGCGACCTAATGGCTCGATACACAACCGACTTCATTGGTGCCTGTGGATTTGGTCTTGACTCAGATTCACTTAAAGAGGAGAACTCCGCTTTTCGAAAACTTGGAGCTACTATATTTCAAGCCGGACCCAAAGAGGTTTTCGTCGTTGTTTTGAAAGAACTCTTTCCTAATATATTCAAAAAATTGAAAGTTTTGTCTCGAGTAGAAAAAGGAATGTATCAATTAGTCAACGAAGTCCTACGACAAAGAAATTATGAGCCATCAGGTAGAAACGACTTCATAGATCTTTTACTTGAATGTAAGAAAAAAGGAACAATTATTGGCGACTCAATAGAAAAAATAAAACCAGACGGAACACCAGAAGTCGCATCTGTGGAAATGGATGAAGATCTCATAGTGGCTCAAGTATTTGTCTTTTTCGCTGCTGGTTTTGAAACGTCCTCCTCAGCAACCAGCTTTACCCTACACGAGCTAGCGCATCATCCCGACATACAAAATAAGGTACAAGAAGAAATAGATAGAGTCTTGGAAAAGTATGATAACAAACTAAGCTACGATGCCGTCAAGGAAATGCATTACTTAGAATGGACATTTAAAGAAGCAATGAGAATATTCCCGTCGCTTGGTTTCTTGATTAGACAGTGCGCACACAAGTACACTTTTGAAGATTTAGATCTAACCATTGACGAAGGAGTAAGAGTGATAATACCTATTCAAGCAATGCAAAATGATTCTAAGTACTTTGACAATCCGAATGAATTCCGTCCTGAAAGATTTGATCCAAATAATTTTAATGTTGATAACAAGTATGTATACTTGCCATTTGGTGTTGGACCTCGTGCTTGTATTGGTAAGACTTTTGATATCTTATTAAAATATTATATAGGTATATAATGTGAACTAAAAAAATATACTATTCAAAAATATCAATTGACACTTTTTTCGGTAAGATAAGTACATTATTTTTACATAAGGTATAAACAACTTCAAATATTATCTACCTAATTACTGATGATTGTGTAAGAAAACACGTTCGGATTAAGGTAGATAAAGTAAAAGGCGGGTTTGGTATTGCAAATTAAAAATCAAATCATAACAACATTATATTCATTCATTAAAAAGCCTCATTATTATAAATACAATTATTTCTTATTTTTAAATTTTAAACCACGTAGATTAAAATAAAAAGAAATAATAAAAATGTAATTTCAACAATTAACAATAAGTCCATCAGTTGGTATTTCAGTCAGTTTATTTTGACTGGATTCATATTAATCGATTGATGTGTGCTATCCAGGTGAGCGGCTCGGTCAGATGCAGTCGCTGGCGGGGCTCGCCGCAGTGCTATCGCGTTTCACCGTGAGACCAGCACCCTCTACGCCTAGACACCCAATAGTTAATCCCACTTCAGGCGTCGTGCAAACTATTAAAGGCGGCCTGCCACTGTTATTCCGAGAGAGGAAGCCTAGAGGCTAATAGATTCTGACCCGACCGGATCGGACGGAAATGTATATTTTATATTCCATAGGCTACAATTTCCACAATGGTTAAATGGGCCCTGTATATTGTAAAACTTCTACTACTAATAACAATAACAATGATGACGCGACACCTTTGCATTGAGTAGTTTGATTGTACTATAATTAAACCTTTTTGATGGAGCTTTCATCTGCTAAATTTTTCCGATGATTTCCTTTATAATTGAGACTTAGTAACTTAATACCCCCAATAAGTACGACATATTTTATTACTTTATCCTTTTGAATGTTGATCAGGACAGGCGATATGTTTTATTTAAACATTCGAATATATTTTGTATTTCCATGTTCTGCTCTTTATTTTTTTGAAAATTAAAAAAATAAAAGAGGTGAGCTATGAGTTTTGTACAGAGAAGTTTAAAAGTGACGGAAAAGGAATTACGAATTTATATAGAAATATTTTGAAATGTCAAAAATTGAAAATACATTCTTTGATTTTTATAAACCGTAAGTTACGTATTGTTAACAAAGCAGTAAACATAAAAAAAAAAAACATAAATAAATAATATTCATTTTTGTGAACATTTTCACCTCTGTAAATGAAAAAATGTTTATTTAAATCTCTAAGAGGGCCCTTTGTAAATAAGTCAACTGTCATTTTAAGCCTGAATATTTGAGAAAACTGGGTAAATAAAAAGCCTCGATAAGTGATAGTAAATCCTAGGTTTCTTGAGATCCCAATTTTTCAGGTTGTACTGTAATGTCCTCCAAACCGATTTCGGCCACGGCAGCCAATCTCAAGAGAGATTATCCAACTGCGCAGGACATATTATAGTGCACAAGTGCGTGCGCAAACGTAGGTGCACTCTCTACCTTAGCTCTCATAATCCGATGGGACGGCAATCCGACACGACCGGAAAGAGTTCCGGCGTAGGATCAACAACTTTACGTGCTTTCCGAGGCACGGGAGTGTACACACTTCCAATATCCAGACTCCGGGCTGCTAATGAGAATTTCGTGACAGAAAATCCCAATAACTTTTCATAGGCCCAACCTAGGAATTGAACCAAGGATCTCTGAGTCTGCTGTCTTATATCTAGCTACTAAACCAACGAGGCAGTCTAATATGTACAACCTTACACTGCCTCGTTGGTCGGTTCGTACCTATTAATATAGAGTATGTACATACTGAAATAAATGAACATGTAATCCGTGTTATTACAAATATATATATTTTATACAACTATTATGTATTAGTTACGAAAATTTCATGTGATTTAGATTAATAAGAAATATACTTCTTTTTCTGTATTATAACGTAAAACAAAAATGCTTTTATCAAATGTAAAATAGTATTCTAAATTAACACGATATTCCTCAACTACTGGGAACATTGATTAGAACAATAATATTTTACAGCGGTTAGCTAAGCCTGTCAAACTATAACATTTAGTTACCAGGTGTATGCTATTGGAAATTTGTAACAATAAATACTAACTAAAAGAGTATTCAGAATAATATTAAATAAAGCATATTATTTGTTAAAATATAATCGTGATTTTTTTACCCTGATGTGAATTCAATAAATGTGAATATAAAATTAAATTCGAGTAAAAAAACTATATTAGAACAAAAGGCATACGTATAATTTAAATAAATTATTCATAATTAATTTTTCGAAAAATATGTATTAAATATAGATAGTGAGGTAGTAGAATCGATTTCATAAATAACAGATCCATGAATATTTATTTGTGCATTTACTAACGTGCGGGTATATATGAGGTAAAAAACTACCACACTTAATATTTAAAAATTCTATTTATATAACATTATAATATTTACTCATTGATAAATAACATTGCAAATATAAAACACGCGTAGAAAACGCGCGTATATAATTTTACCAGCGTGGAGTTTGCTTTGTGAGATAAGAGGTGTGATAATGAAGTGTACACGTAATAAACTCTTCTACTCAGTAAATAGGGTTAGGGAAACTTGCCGCTTTGTCTACATCAATAAAACAATTCAAAGCGACATCAATTATAAAAGTAAATAAATAACGTAAGAAAAAGATAAAAAACTAAAATTTTAACGAGTTTTATTGTATATTCTAAGTTAATAAAAATAAAATTTAGCCATCGTCGATGTTTGTGTAAGACGAAAGGGTTTCGTTCTCGCTCCTTAAATTAAGTATATAATTTAATCAAAAATCTTTTTATGAAATGAATTGAAAGATCAAGTCTATCTATTTAATTTCATTATTTATTATAATAAATAATTTATGTATTTATATTTTTTATGTACCTATTAGTAGCTTATAATTAGTATTTTTTTAATATTATTTAAATCCAAACCATAAGCTTTATTATTAATTTAAATCTCACCTCTTATCAACAGTAAAGTTAACTTCTAAATATAATTATACGTATAGATACATATTAATCTTAAGATACCTTTTTCCCATAGAGAAAACGTTCAGAACGCCACCTGAGGGCAATATCTGGATTAGCGGGGATTCTTCTTCTCACTTGTTTTGACCTCAGTTATGACCATATTCAACGCTTCTCCCCCACCTACGTACCTACCTACATACGTCGTACGTCAGCATGGGGTCATCCCGGCTGCCGTCCTTCTCAAGGCCGACAAGTCAACACCTGTCACACGATCCGGTCACGAGGTTTCCTACACACACGATCGCTATTCTTTTTTTTTAATGTAAAATACGTAGGCGAACTAGTAAATGGGCTACTGAGTCTAAGTGGTAACCACTATCTATTGACTTTGGCGCTGTAAAAAATATTTACCGTTTTTTACATGGTCAATGCGCCACCAACCATGAGAAATGTCCCTTGTGCCTGTAGTTACTCTGGCTTACTCACTCACTCACAAAAATACTAAGTATTGCTGTTTATTTCTCAGTGTATTTGTGGTAATATCTCATGAGTATGTTATATCAACTCAGATAAGCTTGCACAAAGCATTACCACCAAGTAATTTTTTTTGTACATACCATTTTGTATTACTTTCTATTGCTAAAATTTATATAAAGTTAATAATAGTTTTGTTTTATATTCTATAATAATTAGGTGGTATACCTAGATATATAGGGGAAGGCCGGGCAAAGTGAACAGCCCAGGCAAAGTGGATACCCTCCATTATTTCAAAAGAACGCACGCGCGCACTCCCGTCGCGTCACAAGGTGCTCCCCGCGCCCTTGAGTTATAAACAAATAGATCTAGCCCGAGTCATGAGTCTTTTGCGAAAAAAATAATTAAAATTAAAAAGTGAACATTGCTTATGACTTTTCAAGGTACGTTATTCTGTAATTACTCATGTTTATATAGTACTACTGTATTGGCTTAATTCTATCTTCAAAATGCATGTTTTCTTGCTGAAATGTTGCTAATAATTTTATTGAGAATTTGTTTCTATATTTGATTTTAGGTCGGGTTTAATTCAACAAGTACCCGCTGGGCAAAGTGAAAACGGGCAAAGTGGACACCGTATTTAGTTTGCCCACCAGGTGTTCATTTGGCCCGGTACGTCTTTTACAAGCTTTTATAGAGTTTTTCCTGTCTTTTTTGTTTGTCTGTCATTACATAGAATGAAGTCTTGCTAGTTAAAGATTTTAAAGTATTTATGCAAAAAGAAATGATCTAACATATCCACGAAAATGGGATAAAAAAGGAAAAAGCTGGTGATTTAGCATTCAAAGCACTGATGGATTTAGCACTGCTGTTAAGGAGGAACAAAAAGATAAATTTGTTTAAAGTAGCAAATTATTAAAAAAATATTGACAAAGATTAAAGAAATGATGACACTACTAAAACGAACAAAAGAACCAAAACAACCAAAATTGCTAAAAAGAACAAAAATGTTAAAATGTTAAAATATTAATACTAAAGGATCTAAGGACAAAGAAAATGATGAAAAGTGTACGTGCTGTTTTTGTGGAGAGGATTATAAGGAAATTAACGAACAAGCGGTTGATGACTAGATCCAATGCAATTCCTTCAAGCAATGGAGTCATGAGAAATGCACGGCTTATGAGAGAAATGGCATATGTCTGTGTGACAACTGCACTGATGACTGAATAGTTGATATTTTTATTATTCTCTCCTTTGTTTACCAATGTTTTTTTTATATTATTCGGTAATTTTTCCTTAATTAACCGTAAAGTAAAGTACTGATGTTACGTGACTTTTGTTGATTATATTAAAAAGTTTAATAAATACTGTTTCATATTCAGCTATTATCTGTCTGTATTGGATACCTTGCCATAGCCCGTCAAAGGGTAAGGTATCCACTTTGCCCGGCCTTCCTCTATATATATATATATATATATATATATATATATATATATATATATATATCTTTATAATTATATATAATATATAGTTTCTGTTAGTTTCCGAGTTATTTCGGCCTCATTATCTGAATGGTAACGTTCGATAAATAACTTCGTTCAAATGAGCTTTATCAAATTACTAACATTAACTCCGTATTATTATATAGCAATTTTCACATGCCCTCGGGCTGAGCGCGTGCCGTGTAAGGTTGAGGACCTCGCGCGCGTCCCAGTGCAAATCCCAGATACAGAATGTTTGACCGATGCCGTCATTGAGTTAATGGACTCGCAACTGAATGCAACCTATTATTAAGGCAAGGCCTCCGCTCCTGGTTTGCTTAATTTTTTTTAATATAAGTGCTTATATATTTTTTATACATATTTATAGATTTTTTAAAATAAGATTTCAAGCCTAGTTATATTATAAAACATGATAAAATATAAAGATGCCTGAGGTGGTCATACAGTGAGTTTTTTATTATAAAAAAATGCACATGTGAGTAACACTCAACTGTAATATGACATATCATTAAAAAGTACCAAAATGTCTATAGTTTCATCTTTAAATCTTTAATAGTATTGTCTACGTCTGAGTAGTGTATGTCGGATATCATACCTAACACGTAAATAGTGAATTTATAGATAAAGAGGCAATACTTGAGTTATAATTAATAAACAAACTATAATCAGAACACAAACTATAGGGAATCAGGCAACTATAGAGGTAAAATTTGTAGTGATAAAAAAATTACGTAGCAGATTTAATATAATATCTATAAGTTGGGTACTTCGGCAAAAAATTTGTATCCAGTTGTCGGTGTTCCTTATTTAAAATTTTAAATAGGTATAGATGTAGATACCGCATTTTTATGACCATTTTTTTATACTTTAAGCATTTCATAATTTATTGTTCAAAAATTTTAAAATATATGCGATATTTGAAGTCTGCGACACTATGACGATCACGTGTTTGTATGTGTGTGTGTGGAAAGAAAAGAATATAAAGAAAAGGTTGAGTATCGTTGATCATTCAAGATGTCGACCAATTATTGTGTTATACCAATTGTTTTTACTGGATGAGTGGAATAGAGGCATTAGGCATGATAAAAATAAATGTAAAACTGTGAAATTTATTTAATAATAATTTATGAATTTATTAATCATCTTCTATTTTAATATAGAGATAAGATTGAAAAACATAAGTAAATTTTATTTTAATCCTCAATATACTCATAGATTTATATCTCATACTCATAGATATATTATGGGATATAAGGGGAGTTGATAACGACCTTAGGCTCCCTACCGTCAACCTCACCTGCCCGTGGTGCATCCTGCTGATCAACGAACGAGGCTCTGGCGACCGATATCGTGGCGGTATAACTACACAAATGCTGAAATCCGAAAATGTAAATCCTGATAGCGGGCAGCAGCGCTATCAGCGAAAGATTTCCAGCTACTGCGGTCACCAACCCGCCTGCCAAGCGTGGTGACTAAGGCAACAAACCCCCCAAATGAGCGACAACACAAATGCACGGCCCCCAATTCCCGGTAGTCACACTATCCCTGGCCACGGTACCGGTCATGGTAACGGTGTGACGGGGGGTGCTAAGAATCCCCGGGCTACGGCAGGGTACCACAAACGGCGACTGTTTCTGGCCACGTACAATGGACGCTCTCTGCGGCTGGACGAACATCTTACAGAATTGGAAGTAGAGTTAAGTCGTATTAACTGGCATATAGTGGGTCTATCGGAAATCCGAAGACAGGGCGAGGACACGATAACACTAGATGCTGGTCACTTACTCTACTTCCGAGAAGGACACCAACCATCCCAAGGTGGCGTCAGCTTTTTGATCCACAAGTCACTCAAAAGCAATAAAATAAAAATGTTATGGAGGTTGGCAGTGTGTCAGCGAGGGTGGCATACCTTGTCTTAAAGATAACCGAGAGGTATGCCTTGAAGGTTATACAAGTGTATGCCCCAACGTCCACATACACTGACGAAGAAGTCGAAGCCATATACGAAGACATAGTAAAAGCTATGTCTCGTACCAGTACCTTCTACACAGTTGTTATGGGTGACTTCAATGCCAAAGTGGGAGTACAAGAAGATGGTGAATCGAGGGTAGGAAAATTCGGCTATGGGAACAGAAACCACCGGGGACAAATGCTGGTAAACTTCCTAGAGGCTCAGGGATTATTTCTGATGAACTCATTTTTCCAGAAAAAGCCCCAAAGGAAGTGGACCTGGCGAAGCCCCGATAGCGTAACAATGAATGACATTGACTTCATTCTATCCAATAAGCGCCAAATATTCAGGGATGTCTCCGTGATCAACAGGGTCAACACTGGAAGTGATCACCGCCTGGTAAGAGGCACCCTGAATATTAACACTAAAATCGAACGATCGCGGCTAATGAAGTCGACTCTTAGACCAACCTTGCCCCAGGTCGAAGCTGGTTGCGAAAGCTTCCAGCTGGAACTACAGAACCGATTTGCCATGTTGGAAACCGAGCAGGACATTGACGACGCCACCAACAGTCTGGTACGTGTCATTCGCGAGGTGGGTCAAAATCACTTTCGACAAAGGAGCAATGGACGTAAATCGAAGCTCTCAGGCGAGACTCTGGACGAAATGACGAGAAGACGTGAACAATAGAATATGACGCCATCTGAGTGTCAGGCACTTAACAGGAAGGTTAAAAAACTAATAAGGCGTGACACAAGACGAGCGCATACCCGAAATATTGAAGATGCTATAGCACTCAATAGGGGCTCAAAGGTTCTTGCAAAGTCGCATACCTCCTGTTGTCACCTGACAAAACTCAGAACAACACAAGGTACAACCGTCACCTCAAAACCAGAGATTTTGGCTGAAGTCGAAAAGTTCTTTAGCAATCTATACTCATCACAAGTGCCTCCACCTGAGTCCCACAGCGCGGATGAGCCAAGAGCCAGACTGACACGCCATCTATCTGACGAGCTTCCCGACATCGACTTGGGCGAGATTAGGATTGCTCTCGAACAACTTGGAAACAACAAGGCTCCAGGGGAGGACGAAATTACCTCAGAATTACTTAAAGCGGGAGAAACACCAGTTCTGAGAGAGCTGGTAAAGATCTTTAATTCCATCCTCCACAATGGTATTACACCAAAGGCATGGAGCAGAGGTGTGGTGGTGCTATTTTTTAAGAAGGATGATAAAGCTCTTCTAAAAAACTACCGCCCCATTTCACTCTTAAGTCACGTATACAAGTTGTTCTCGAGGGTAATCACGAATCGTCTCGCCCAAAAATTCTTGATGATGACTTCCAGCCCGTTGAATAGGCTGGGTTTCGAAAAGGCTTCAGTACCGTAGACCACATACACACACTTAGGCAAATGATACAGAAGACCGAGGAATATAATCAGCCTCTATGCCTAGCGTTTGTGGACTACGAAAAAGCCTTCGATACCATCGAGACCTGGGCTGTTCTGGAATCGATGCAGAGATGCCTTTCGATATGTCCAGGTGTTAAAGTGTTTGTGCGAAGCCGCAACCATGACCGTCCAAGTACAAGATCAGAGCACAAGACCAATCCAATTGCATCGCGGGGTAAGACGGGGGGATGTAATCTCCCCAAAACTTTTTACCAATGCATTGGAGGACGTCTTCAAGACGCTCGATTGGAACGGACGCGGCATTAATATAAATGGCCTACACATTACACATCTGCGATTTGCTGACGACATTGTCATCATGGCGGAAACTCTGCAAGATTTAGAAGAGATGCTGAACAGCCTAAGCGATTCTTCAAGACAGGTGGGTCTGGGGATGAACTTAGAAAAAACCAAAATTATGATCAACCAACATATATCCCCGAGACCGGTTGTTGTAAATGGCTCTGCACTCGAGGTTGTGCAGGAATACATCTACCTGGGCCAAACTATACAACTTGGGCGGCACAATTTTGAGAAGGAGGTCAAAAGAAGAATACGTTTGGGCTGGGCAGCATTCGGGAGGTTGCGTCATATTTTTGAATCGTCGATCCCACAGTCACTTAAGACCAGGGTATATAATCAGTGCGTCCTGCCTGTTATGACTTACAGCGCCGAAACGTGGACACTCACTGTAGGACTGGTCCACAAGTTCAAGGTCGCTCAGCGAGCTATGGAACGTGCGATGCTTGGGTTTCTCTGGCAGATAGAATCCGAAATGAGGACATTCGCCAGAGAACTAAAGTCACCGACATCGCGCGTAGAATTAGCACGCTGAAGTGGAAGTGGGCTGGTCATGTCTCCAGACGCATCGATGGCCGATGGAGCCGACACATGTTAGAGTGGAGACCACGCTTAGGCAAACGTAGTGTAGGACGCCCTGCGGCAAGGTGGACCGACGATTTGAAAAAGGTGGCGGCTACGGGATGGATGCGGGCTGCCCAAGATCGGGATGGTTGGCGTTCTATGGGGGAGGCTTTCGTCCAGCAGTGGAAGGCGGTAAGCTGATATATACTCATAGATTTATAAATTGTTAATCAGGTGACATACAACAATCAACAAAGCGGTTGTCTAAAGTTATAATCACACAACCATTAATGTATTTAATTATTAAATCTATTTAAAAAAAAAACTTAGTACGATTTAATAAAAATGTGGAGTATTCTAATGTGGTAAATTCTATGGTGGGTAGTAAACACACTAGGGGACGTATTTCTGTTTGTTACGCAGTTTGTTCCATGACCTTCATCTGCTTTTTAATTATCAATTTAACCCATTCAATGCCAGTGACCCTCGTAGTGGGCTCACTCTTGTCGCAATTGCGGGCCCGGGAACCCACGTAGTGGGCTCATTTTAAAAGTAAGTTTTTCTTCGTAAAAATGCCATAATAAAAATCGACAACAAAATTATATGGCCCTTTTAACAAGACCTATTTAGTATATGCTTTGGTTTTTAGTTTTAAACATATTTATTTTTTCAATAAATTTTATCTTCTTGCTAGATACCAACGACCCACGTCGTGGGTTCTCTTGCAGGTGTAGAAAACGTTGAAAGAAATAAAATACAAAATAAAAACTTTGTGAAGTTAGAAATGAAATATAAAAAAATCTACACTCTTGTTTTGTTTGCTTTGGTGCAATATATTTTGTTTTTTCTTGAATATTTAATTCCAAATAAAAAAAAACACGCGCTAATTTAAAACTGCCATTTTGTTAATGGATAAAAAGGTACAGTAATTATTTCCGCGACTTGTTATTTGCTCAATGTGTTCAAATTTATAAGATTTCGTGTTATATTATTTAAAAGGCCAATTAGAGATTTTTGTAAAATCAACTTTTTGATGCTAAATATTTATAAATTGGAATTGGCGCGAAGTTAAGACTTTACTGACTTTACATAGAGAGCTGGAATTCTACTAATCTATAACAATAGGCATGATGACAGTATTAAAGAATTAAAAAATAAATGATCAATGATGCAATCGGCCATTTTATTTAAAACACTAATCAGAGCGAATGACGTCACGGCTCGGTATCTACAACCTCTTGAACAGTTGTTGTCTTTACGTCTTTGTAAAGAAAATAAAACATCCAAGATCTATCAATGATGGAACAAGGTTTTGTTAAGGCAAATTCCTCTAATTTGCCCAAGATTTGTTGATGTTAGTAGAGTTTTTTTCATGAAATAAAGACTTGCATATCTGAATTTTGAAATGTGAAAACTTCCTTGTATGTACATTTTTATTTATCTTTAGTGTTATCATAGGTTTTTTTCTGTTAGCTTTATATTATTACTCGCATATGAAGAGCCCTACTATTTTTACCAGTAAGAACTTATAAGACAATATTTTATTTAGCTCCACTAGTACTGAATTTGTGAATTTACATATTTACGAATACTTCAATAAATCTAAATATATAACAAATCTTTATTAATCTCTGTCTAAATTTGCAATTTCTTCAAATTGTTCTGTAACCATACTTTCTTTTAATTGCTTTTCACATTCTTCAAGAACCATAATCTTACGGTTTTTACTTATTCTTACTATATGGTCGTTCTGCTTCTGTAGATTGTTCTTCGATCTGGTTGGCATTCAAATGTATTTTTACACAGAGAGACCGCATACCACTTGTAAGCTTTGGAATCCATTTTTAACCTTAGGAAATACGCAATACTTTCTGCCTTTCTTCGTTTAGTATAGACACAATACAACGTTTACTGTCGTTTACTGAGGCGTGACGTCAGGTACAGGTGCCATGGCGTACATGAGTAGCAGCTGCTACTGAGAATTTTCGACAGAAAAACTCAATAAATTTATTGTACCGACCTAGGATTTGAACCCGGGTCCGCGGCCTTACATGTAACCACTAGAAACACAGATATACAGATAGTTTTCATACTAGCGTAGGTTTAGCAGAAGAATTGTTAAATCTACAGATAGTATACAGAACATGAACATTAAATTTAAATAGAAAAGGCACACCATTGCGAATTAAAGACAGCGGAATTGGCTATCATGAATAAGAATGGACTTTGTGTAATTGCATCGAAATAATAATAAATTATTTATTCCTTGACAAGGCGAGTTTTATTAGGAGGTGCAAAAATTGTACAAAAAGACAATGTTCAATGAATTATTTATTATTATTGGCAAACATGATGAAAACTACAAAAAGGTTGAAGACCACTGTCACATGATCGGAGCGAGTGAAATAAATTTTTGTTAACTTACTCATGTTTCATTGAATGCTCGTTTTTACAATCACTAAGCACGGGAACGCCTCTAAAAATACTGCTTATAGCAAAACGATCCGAAAAATATCCAATTTAACTATATTCGAGCGTTTTTTATCACGAATCGTTACCGTATACCAAGAACCCACGACGTGGGCTCAAGGCTTTTGCTATACGTATTGCCGAGGACCCTCCTAGAGGGTTCACTAACACAATGTATGACGGCATAGCGTATGAAGATATGAAAAGTGTAGAGGATGCGAATGTGTTAAGATACTTTACTTTTTAATGAATGCATGAACAATAGCTTAAGTTGTCGTGGTATTACATGTTTTTTTTTATAACAATATTTTATTATCGAAAAAAAAAATAAGAATAATAAGAGTAGTAACAACTATTTTGGTTCGCAAACGAATTATATCCTTGATATTGAATATAGATATATATGTAATGATACTTTGAAAAAAAAAACATATGAGTAGTGTTCTCATTTCTTACTTATTATTTTTATTATATTGTCGTTTGTCTTTTCCAATTTTCACTTACAATAAAATCAGGATAATAAAACGCGAAACAGGGGCATATCGTTATATTAAAAGTAAGAACGTAAGGCGAGACGAAGTGAGGCGAGGTCTATCCCGAGAGGTCTCCGTGGTCAAACAGGTCCTGGTCGTAGAGCGCGGCGCGAACCGTGCGGCCACCGAAGTAGCGCCCGTCCAGCGCGCCCGCCGCCGCGCCCGCCTCTGTGGACACGCACAAGTACATTACTTTTTTTAATGTTATAAGTAGGTCGTATAGGACGGGCAAATGGGCCACCTGATTCTAAGTGGTCACCACCGCTTATAGACATTTGCGAATTATTTAAGAAACATTAACCACTTCTTACATCGCTAATGTGCCACCAACCTTGGGAACGAAAATGTTATTTCCCTTGTGCCTTAAGTAACACCGACTCACTCATCCTTTAAACCGGAACGCAACAATACCAAGTATTGCTGTTTAGCGGTAAAATATCTGATGAGTGGGTGTTACCCACACCCACCCAGACGGACTTGCTCAAAAACCTACCAACTAGTAAAATATATTGTCATCATTCGTATGCATTTATTTCAAGTAGTGCTTTTTATAACACTGCAAGAAAATTTGTAATATATTATGGGATATCTATGCTAATATTGAAAATGCGAAAGTAGCTCTTGTCTGTCTGTTACGTTTTCAAGAATAAACTACTGAACCGATTTTGATAAAATTTGAAGGACGGACATAGTCTACCTTTTTTACCTAATATCCCCTCTCCCTCTAGTCACAGGCGATTATTAGTAATCAATAAATAAATTGATGTTGTAATACCAGATGAAATTAAATACATATACACTAAGCTGTACGCACCCTCAGGCTCGGCGAACTGTACAAAGATTTTGACGTTGGCGTGTGCGGGGTCATCGTCCTCGTTCTGCCTCTCGTTGTAGATCACGAGTCGATCCACCCGACCCCATTTCGAGCACTCCTCCTGCATGTGGTCACCGACGTATAGGTTTTGTATATTTTATCATAATAACTAAACGCACAGTAAAAATTACTGGCAAGTAAAGATTGTAAAATTGTGAAGAAATTACAATATTACTGACAATTAAAGATTGTGCTCACCTGAATCTCATGATGCAACGCCTCATCCACCTCCTCGGCGGACACCATGTTGCACAGAAGCACCGTGCGAGAAGCGCGACGCCGCATCAAGCGCTGGAAGGAAATAGTTGTTACATAATATGGCGACACAACAAGACAACATACGACACTAGGGCCGAGCGATCTCTACCTGCATGACGAGGTGTCGCGCGGATTGACCGGAGATGGAAAGAGACTCTTGCTGCTGCAGCGTGTCAGGCGAGCTGTCCAGTAATTTGCGTTGCAGCGCCGCCTGCTGAACGCCACCCTCAGCCGCTGCGGCAGTTTCCGCCTGCATGCCCATCACGAATTTTACGTAATTTAAGAGATAAATACACATATACTCAATATTAATGTAAAAACGGCCTTACCGCTGTGGGGCCTCGCGCACGCGGTGGTGGCGGTATCACAACACCCGGCGGTGGGATGACTTGCGCTGGCAACGCTGCACTCACGCCTCCCGCCAAAGTCGTGGGTAACGCACCCGGCAACGCTGCCGGGATCGCTGCTGGCAGGGCACAGGGTAGCGCCGCTGGCAGAGCGCCTGGCAGCACTGCCGGTAGCGCCGCTGGTAGCGCAGCCGGCAGTGCTGCAGGAAGTGCGACTGGTAGCGCAGCGGCCAACGAGGGTAGCGCGGCGGCCGGCGACACACCGAGCGCGTTCAGTTTGGTGAGGCCGAGCGCGACTGCGTTACTGGCCACCGCGTCCATGGCCTGTATCTTAGCGGTCGCAGCGGCAGCGGCAACGGCGGCCGCGGTGGGCATTGCAGACGCCTGCGGTGGGCCCGCTAGTGCGTTGGGAGGCGTAATGGCTCGCCCCACGCGCAAGTACTGACCTGCATCGAGGATTGAACTAAATCAGAAACAAAGGACGAAATGCGATTTCAAGAATATGGAATGGAAGGCAGACGCACCTCCGAGGTCGAAGAGGTTCATGGAAGCGATGGCCTCGAGTGCGGCAGGCAGCGTGGCGTATTCTATGAATCCGTATCCTTTGTGTTTGTGCGCCGACGCACCGTATGCTAGTTTGCAGTAAGTGATTGGACCAAATGCCTCGAAAACACTGTAAAATGATGATACAATGTGAAATGTATTTAACAAAAAATAATAAACAATGCTTTTATATAGTTTAATGACGCTTCTTTATAAAATATGTCCCCTACTTTTTTATGTCGTCCTCAGTGAGCTCTGGATGTATGGAAGCCACATAGATACGGTTATATTGTTTCGCTTCTTCTTGAATTTCGTCAATTACCGCCTGCGCTTGTGGCATATTGGATGGACGTCCTACAACCTTTATATTCCTGAAAACATATTGAATATTTGTATGAACTATTTTCTTTCTAAGTTTTATTTATAAAAAGCCTTTATAAATTAATTTGTCTCGGAGGGCAAGAAACACGTACCTTCCGCCTAGCATAACACCGTTCATCTGCTCGAGACTGAGCTGTGCAGCTTCTGGTATTTCATACTCTACGAAAGCAAAACCTTTGTGTTTCTGCGTCACGGGATCCCATGACATGTTAATAGATTTAATAGGTCCGAATGGCAAAAACGCTTGCCTTATTGTATCTTCCTTCAGCTCGAATGAAATCGACCCCACATACACCCTGTAAACAAAAAGTATTTCATGAGTATATGTAATATAAAATAAAGTAATTGTCTTCAAAGATAAAATCTCAGATCTTTTCAGCATAAAATCATGGACTCGACCAGCCGTAGCGGGAATCTCAAAAAATCGCTCTCATCACACTATATATATTGCAGGGCAAAGTCTTATACATACATGTATATTATCAAGTTCATTCTGACCTGCACATGAGAGCGAGCGCCTGCTGTCGTTGCACCTGTGTACGCTGCGTCGCCATCTGCTGCTGCTGATGCGCCAGTGTCTGCTTCATGAGTACCATCTTGATGCTCTGCTCCATTGCGTATTTCTTGGCACGGGCCACCGCATCAGCCTGCTCCGTCGACAAGCGCGGCAGCGTACCGCCGAGGATAGCCGGAAGCGTCGTGCACTTGGCGCCCGGACCTGCGCACGCTCTCGTTAGGTCGCCGCCACACGCGCGCGTACCAGTCTGCTCGCACACGCACCTACCTGTGTACACGTCGCCCACCTGCCGGAGGTCGTACACGGGCGCACCGATGAAACCTGTAACATACGGTCGAATGAGAGGGGGCAATGCGCACGGGCGGGGGGGACGCGGCCACGCCTCACGCTGCCACTCCACGACACGCATTCGCCGCGGCTACGCACACGTCCATACCGGTCCCTTTCGTTCTCGTACGATTTCGGTTGTTAACACATAGTAAAAGTGTCATTAACTGTATATGACAATATGAATGATATATTAGATCCTTTCCAATTATTTCTTCATGTTAAAATAACTAGAAATAATGTAATCAGTTTGTCCGAGCTGATTTTGACGCACGTTGCAGTTTTGTTTTCCTCTATATATGCGCTGAAACCGATTGACTAATAATAAAATAAAGTGAGGGTACATCTCAAACAGTCGAAGTTCGAAAAAAATATTACAAATTTATTAAAATCGCACATCATAACTATTCGTCCATCCTCATGATCCTAAACGTTTTCAGTAAATGTCGCGAAAGAAACCTACGAAGCCGCGGCAGCGCACTCAAACCGTCATCAAGCAACCGGGGACAACGTGATATAATGAAGTAGGTACATTGTGAAACCGGCGGGGAGCAGCCAAGGCGCCATGGAGCACCGTCGCGGCCATCGCCTAAGCCTTTACCAATAACCTAACTTATATCTAGCCTGAAACAGAAAGCAGAACACTGATCACTGAGGGGCGAAAGAGGTACAGAAGTCAGAAAGAGGCGACACGAGTGGTGCGAGGCCTGGTCCGGCGGAGAACGCGCCCAGGCCGCGCCACGCCGCCGCTGCGCCTGCAACAGCGAGCACACGCCGGGGCGTTAGACGTGCTGCACTAGCAACTGCCTGCCGGCTCGCACGCACGCTACTCACCACTGGCCATGACCACGCCTGCTCCCGCGCCTACGCTCGTCACCGACGGCATCGTGACCATCCCAGACAGTGCTGCGCTTTCGACGCCCTGCAACTGAAAGATTTTAAACTTTTACTTTGTGCCGACTAAAATATAATCCAAAGTGAATATTTAAATGTATTTTGTAAACTTAAAATTTATAATGACTGAATGAAAATGAAAACCATAGAAAATATGCTTTGCATAAACTGCAATAGAATCAATCATCAATAAGTTTGTCTTCTGTAAATGTGAATGAGTTACAAGTTGGTCAGTCTTCATTGTCATCACTAAAATGAATTATAAGAACCACTCACAAGGTAAAATCCTCATATAGACCAGGTCAGATCTTACAATTTGTAACATGGTTTTCCATAAATAATGGAAGAAGAAAAGTTTAAAAACTCTAAAATTTGCTATTGTATGTATACAAGCATAGCAATTTTTTATTATTCAAATAATACATGACATTCTTATATCAATAGGTAACATTTGTTTTTAATAATTGAAAAACTTTGCCTGCTAAATATAAGAGAATGTTGATTGAAATTGTAAATATAAATAAATAACCAAAAAACCCGTGACAGTTAATATGTAATATTTACAGTTGTGCTCATTGATACCCATGCGTAAAGTTACACATATTATTATATGTATTGTAAATATCATATCAATTTCTTTTACAACTAAGTAAGCTTAGTATACAGAGACAAATTTAAGATAGAGCAAAGTAATACTAGCTACCATAATGGCTACAGAAAAACAATCTTAGAAGATACTCCATATTTAAAATTTTATTAATTGCATCTATAGATTTGGAAATATTGTAGTGGCAAGAAAAGAAGACAGTTTTATTGATGCCACTGATCTTGTTTCTTGTAAGGATTACATTCTACTAAGAAACCGACTGATATTAGAGAAGTCATAATAAGAGAAATTACAAGAAATCTTTTAACAAACCTTGTGAATATTTCATAAACATTCCAAATTTAATATACTAATGAATATTTAATCATTATGGTATATTCAATCATATTTTTTTTTTACACTTGGATTTGACCAATATTTAACATCTTTAGTTGTGAAGACCTAATCTGTTATGTTAATGTGTGAATTGAAGCTTGAATACTCAAAATGTAATTTCTATAAGAATACACATTACAAGTTAAGTACAATAGGACAATCATCAGCAACTCGCAAGGAATATGTGTGTAAATGTATCGTTACCATTTTTCCTCTTACTAAAGATTAGTACATAAATTATATGTTGATGCAGTGTGACTATATATTATACTGCACCTAGATCTCATCACAACAATTTAAGCATTATTGCTAAGCAATACACACATGTGTATCCTTCAACGATATGCATAATTACGTAATGATAAAAATTAATAAAATTTACATAAAACAACATTTTTTTAAAATGTTGTAAGCATTTTAAAAGAAATATTTTGCTGAAAATCCCGATGATTATTTTAGTAGCACATATTACATCCGTTTTTAATGTAATTTATTTTAAAGACGTTTATCATGTTATAAATACAATAAATTTCAAACACTTACCAATTCCATATTTGGTTTTCGGTTTAAACTAAATGTTTGTCCTCTATAAAATTATTAACAAACTGAATGTTAACACACTTACAATAACTATCTTAAGTGATATTAAAGATTGTTTCAATATATGTAATGAAATATAATTACTAATAAAATGTACAATATTTTCTTATTATTGGCAAAACTAAGGAAGATCAATTTTTTTCGATTAGCAATAGCATGGCAAATTGGCAGATGGCTGTTGCCTGTTGGCAGTTGGCACTTGGGATAGATATTATTTTAAGCAACAGATAACATAAAATTATCAAACCATAGATGTTAATGTAAGAGAAAGAGAACTTCATATAAAAAAAAAGTCCAGAGAAACGCTTAAATCAGTAAAAAATATTCTAATAGATTATCTAAACGAGAATTCATTTTAATAAATAAGCCAGTAAAAGTTGTTTGTAATTATAGTTTTTATACGGAGTTAAGTTTTACATGTTTGTTTTTTTTGGGTTTCACTGTTTCACAAAACTAATTAATATAAACATGAAATTTTCATGTTAATATTTTAGTAATACGCAGTTAATATGTAATATATAATATTAGATGTAATATGAGACTAATTAATTACTGAAGAGTATCTGTCACTATTGATATTAAACAATAATAATCTAACTATACTTAACAGAAACTAACTTACTTGTTTCTCTGTCTACGAGTAGTAGTTTCGTTAAAGTGCTACCAGTTAATAAAATTTCTTTAATTAGTTATTATTTCTAAAGTTATATTCGGTTACCACAGACAAGGAATAATCCAAAGAGTACATCTTAAATTCTTAACCATAACTAGTAGACACTCTAGGCCACTGTTTTTGTTTTTGAATAAACTAGTCAGAGATAATATTATATAGGTACCTAACCAAAACGGAATACAGAATTATGCATAATTTAATAATGTTATTTTAGTTCTGCTTATACCTGATCTGATTAAACCTGATGCCTGAGTTCACTCTCGGTCCTTTTTTTAATCTTTAAGTATAATTGACTGAACTATGTATCAATTTGATAGGTCATTTGTGTTATGAGTAAGTGTCGTGAGTTTTGACTCGACTCGTGAGTTACAAAATTTCGAACAAGTTATCAAATATTAGAGAATCCTCGAATCTTTTAATTATGTTAATTATATGACGGCTTATTTTACTCTGATATAATTAACTAGAATTGGTGCGTCTCTGACAATTGTTTTAGCGTTGGGATATTCAATATAAATAATAAATAACACAAGTAAAGATGAATGTGTTACCTGCTCAACCGATTGGAATTCAGAGTACGGCGGGAGCTGTTCCTGTTCGAAATGAGAAAGGTGAAGTAGTAAATAATATAAAATGTATTTTAAACTAATATCTTTTGTATGTAATTGAGATTCATCACACAAGTGTTTTATTATTTTTATTAAAGTTATAATTAGTATAAGTAATGTAAATTTGTTATTACAGGTGAAATATCTATGCAAAAAGTTAAAGTGCAAAGATACATATCAGGTAAAAGGCCAGATTATGCCCAAGGTGTTTCATCCTCTGAAGAGTCAGATGCAGAAGATTTTATAGAACAGCAAAGACCAGAAAGAAGACATCAGATCGCTCAAATAATTACCAGAAAAGAAGATTTGCACAGTGATTCAGATACTGAAGTAATTATTAAAAGATTTTGAATATTAATTTCCTACGTAACACACTTTTCATAACATATACTTTTATTAATGAACATACCTTTATAGAAATTAATTATAATTCAGTGTATCATATAACAGGTTCTTCAATCATTTTGTTATAGTATATCCGTAACAGCCTGTGAATGTCCCACTGCTGGGCTCAAGGCCTCCTCTCCTCTTTTTGAGGAGAAGGTTTGGAGCTATTTCCACCACGCTGCTCCAATGCGGGTTGGTGGAATACACATGTGGCAGCATTTCAGTGAAATTAGACACATGCAGGTTTCCTCACAATGTTTTCCTTCACCGTAAAGCACAAGATGAATTATAATCACAAATTAAGCGCATGAAAATTCAGTGGTGCTTGCCAGGGTTTGAACCCACGATCATCTGTTAAGATTCACGCAGTCTTACCACTGGGTAATCTCGGCTTTTTTTATATACCATTGATCATGATTTGTATAGTATATGATTGATATAGTATATACCATTGATCAATGGATAAACATAACTAACACCGAATGGAACTTTTATGTAAACTATGAGAAAAGAAAAACACATGCTAAATTTGATTTATTTTTGAAATATATATGTACATATATATAAATATATATATATATAATATAAACCTTGCTACATTTTGTTATAGAAACAATTTTTATATGTTGATCTTATATCACATTATTTTTTTTTTCTGAGTGTTCTAAATTTTTTGTCATAAGTAAATAAAACAATACTTATTTCTTTTTGTTAGGGGGAAATTGATAAATCAATAATATTAGATTTGCTACAGTGTCAAATATTTACTTTTTTAAACTTTTATTTGTAATAGCTAGGCAGATTGACAAATGGACCACCTGATGATAAGTTGTCAATATTGCCTATAGTCATTGTAAGATATATTAACCATTTCTTATATTTTCAATGCATTACCAACCTTGGGAACTAATGTGTTATGCCCTTTATGCCTATATTTGTTGGTTACACTGGCTCACTCACTGTTTAAACCGGAGCAAAACAATACTAAGTGCAGTAACACTTTGGTGGTAGAATGTTTGATTCGTTAGTAGTACTTACCAAAAGGAGCTTGTGCTAAGCCCGTATATTTGTATTTTGTATAATTAACTTAACTATTTTTTAATATAAATCTTACAGAAAGATGATCCGCGTCTTCGTCGTTTACGAGTCGCGGCCCACTCGCCCCCACGTCGTGCTGAACATAAACCTGAAATCATTGACGCAGAGCCGGAACCAGAGTCAGAATCTAGTGAAGAAGAAATAAAACATAGTTCAGAAAGTGAGGATGAATTAGATGAAGAAGAAATTGAACGACGTCGCCAAGCTGTTAAAGCTAAACTTGCTGCTAGGTATGTATGTACATGTTTAATTTGTGATTATATATATAATCCTGAGATTGGTGAAATAGGAAAACATTGTGAGGAATTAGACATTGTTTGCATTAAATTCGACCATTCGCAAATCCCACAAACTAGAAAAGATAACTTTGCCCAATAGTTCGACATTAACCGGTTTTTGCTTAGTTCTTAGTTAATGAAAGTTATTGAATTTTCTGCCAAAAAGAATTGGCAAAATTACAGTCCTGTATTTTGGAAAGCATGTTAAGCCTTTGGTCATGTGCCTGATCCCTCTTTGGTCAAGTATTATTGCCATCCAATTATAATATGAGAGTAAGGGAACAGTACTCCTATATTTGCTTACATGCTTGTGTAATTTAATGTCACTCGTGCATTTAGATAGTTATTTTTTACATAAGCCACCTTTGCCAATTGTCAAATAATTATTGGTACGAAAAATATTTTTAATAAAAATGAATTTCACATATTTTAACTAAATGATATTTTACTAAAAATGAATAATCAAGAAGATAATAGGAAAATAAACAATGACTAATATGATAATACCTCTATCAATGTTAAGTTTTAGCAATTATTGTAAATATTAAGTGAAGTTTGGCATTTATTTTTTAAATTGTCAGAGAAGCAGAAAAGGAGGTTCTTGGAAGAGATGATGATGAAGAAATGTTGGATGGTGACAGAGAAGAAAGTGGTTCGTCAGACACAGAGTACACAGACAGTGAGGAGGATACAGGTAATAAATAATAAGATATTGTGATGTAATGACTGAAGAATGTTGTATCGTTGAAAATCTATCTACGTACAACTACAACAAAATTCATTGATATTATATACAATGTCTCATATATATAATATTCTTTTATGTATAATAATTAAGTACCTGGCCCTCGTTGGGGTCTAATATTACTAACGGTAACTTTAGTTGATTTTTTTCATCACACAATATATTTCCTCATCTATACTAATATTTTAAATGCAAATGTAACTCCATCTGTTTGTTACCCTTTCATACTTAACACCGGTCCACTTCTCAAACACGTAGCATGGTATTAAACTTGTATTTAAATAAATAACATATTAGTTTAAGGGTTTGTGTAAATATAAATTGTCTTATAAATAAAGTATTTATTAAAAGACAAGATACTTGAATAAATTCATTTAAAAAGTTTATGTTAGGGATGAATATAGGATGGGAGCATAAATAATTTTATGATAAGATATATGCCGATAGTGACGATTTCCGTTACGATAGCCCTTCTCAAGGGAGACCAGTAATCTGCGTCGAACATTTTATAGTGCACAAGTCGGACGGCAAATCGAATACGATCGAAAAGTTTTCAGACACTGAGCCAATGTGATTTCCATGCTTTCCGAGGCACAAGAGTGTAAACACTGACAATTCTAGTTTCCGGGCTGCTATATGGAATTTCTCAACTCCAATCAGTTTTATACTGGCCCAACCCGGGGAATGAACTCAAGACCCCAGAGCCTGTGGCCTATAAAGCCACTAGACCAACAGGGCAGTCAATCAACATATGTAAATCAAGTGTCATTAAGATTTTTCTTAATAATATGTTTTGTTCTTTATAGGTCCTCGAGTGAAACCTGTTTTCGTGAGGGCCTCTGACAGGATGACAGTGGCCGAAAGGGAACGTAAACAGAAACAGCAGAAAAAAGAAGAGTCAGAAGCTAGAAAAGAAAAAGAGGAGAGAAGAAGGGAAGCACTGAAGTTAGTTGAAGAAACGATTCGCTCAGAACAAAGAAATACACAGGTATGTATATATAAACATATAAACCGATTTTTTGTAATGCAGCAATAAAAAAACACTTAGTAGTAATATCCTAAATTATAACTAATTGCAAAAATACTTTTCAAATTTCTTTATTTGATTAAATCTAGTTGATAGATGTCAAAACAGCTTGGAGACGTTTTTGCATTTGTATTACTGCAACGTCAACAGATAAATAAATACCTACTTTTTATATTTTTTATTTATATAAAGTATAAGTAAGTACTTAAAAATAAAATATGTATTAAACGAATATTAATAATGAATTTCTTCAATTCCAAACATTTCATAGTCATCATCGTCCTCGCTTTCATCCGATATATCATTAATGTTAATTCGTCTTTATGTTGTACCTAATGTGTTTATTACACAACACACAGACAAACATTTATTTACACTTTATTTACACTACATTTTCCTTAGCTAATATGATTACAGCATTAATATTCAGTGTGATATTTTGTTGGCGATTGTGCTATAAACGCAAAAATGTCTCCTATCTGATTTATCTGTACATGTATGACTAAAAAAAAAAACTATACAATAATATATATCTATTTGTTTGTTTTATAGTCAGAAAATAAGGAAGGTAATATAAACGACATTTGTACGGACGACGAAAACGACGAGTTGGAATATGAAGCGTGGAAGTTGCGTGAAATGAAACGTATCAAACGGGACAAGGAAGAGAGAGAAGCGTAAGCACTAGTTTTTTCATAAAATCTTCATTTACTTTCGTATTTATTATAAAAGGAAGAGCTATGCATTTGTATTGGAAGTTAATCGTATTTAATCAATTAATAATTTTGCTGCTGTAATTTTAGACATAAATAATATTTATGTATTTTTTATCTATAGTTTATTCTAATACCAGAAGGAGTAAATATAAAATAACTTTAGATTTAAATATTCCACGCGATTTGCTACAGTCTCGCCTGTATTGCACATCACATATAGTTATCGAGATATATGTATATATTCATTATAACAGCACTATTCTACCTAACTAATGATATCCACTTTAATTTACTTTCGAAGTTCCAATAACATCTGTACTGATATTCAAAACGTCATTTCTTCACTTTATATATATCTAGATCAGTGTTTATTTCTATTCAAGGTCATTTTGGTTTATTTCTCTGTACTCCTGCTATTTCATTCGACTATACACATATATTCAATCTTGGATGTATCTAAACAATTATATTAAACACACGTTCAATGTCCTCTGATCAAACGTTACCTGGAAATGGTCTTTAGTGATAAGGCTGAAAAGATTTGGTAACATCCATTTTGTTTTTTTTACTGTATCTGTTTAGTTCTAAGCGCTAAAATTATTATTTATTAAATCTTTTATTCTATGTATAGGATTGAGAAAGAGCTGTTGGCGGTAGAGCGCATGCGCAACATGACTGAAGAAGAAAGGCGCGTCGAACAACGTCTTAATCCTAAACTTGTAACTAACAAGTCCGTTAAGGGCAAATACAAGTTTCTACAAAAGTATTATCACAGGTATGTCAAGATCGTTTATAAGTTGTTACTTATATATTGTTCTCTTCTTGGTATATATATATTTATATAATAACTTATTTGTTTACAGAGGTGCTTTCTATTTGGATAAGGAAGAGGAAGTGTTCAAGCAAGATTTCTCCGGCCCAACATTGGACGATCACTTTGACAAGACAGTTTTACCAAAGGTATGCAGTTTATTTAAATTATTTAATATTAGTTATGTAATGAATGGATTCTAATGCAATTTATTGATATATGTATTGTATAAGTATATATGTAATGGGCCTTTTTGGTGGGTAGGGCTTTGGTCTGGAGAGGCACCTATCCTATCAATTACTCTGCCGCCAAACAGCTATTAATTGTATAAGTATGACGATATAAAGGTTGACCTCTAGTTTCTGAATCGCTGATTAAAGTCAGATGAACTAATTATACTTTAATCTGAATGGCCATTGGTCAATTGCAATGGATGACGCAATGAACGTTCAACATTTATTAAAATTAATAAATCTTTCTCTGATCAACGTTCCTGGTTGTTGTTAGTTAGTTAATGTTGCTTTATTAAAAGAAGCAAGCGGAAAACAGCGCTCATTGAAATTGGACATAATATAATCAATAACATTTTGTAATTAGGTTATGCAAGTGAAGAAGTTCGGTAGATCAGGTCGAACCAAATACACACATTTGGTAGATCAAGACACTACTGAGTTTGATTCAGCTTGGAGCAATGAAGGCTCGGCTGCTCGACTTGCCAATTTCCGTGGAGGCATGAAGCAAGTCTTCGACAGACCGTCGGCTAAAAGAAAACATACTGCGTAATTAAA
Source organism: Nymphalis urticae (assembly GCA_905147175.2). Taxonomy (NCBI): domain Eukaryota; kingdom Metazoa; phylum Arthropoda; class Insecta; order Lepidoptera; family Nymphalidae; genus Nymphalis; species Nymphalis urticae. The sequence continues at coordinate 8,370,535 of LR989998.1, read as the reverse complement.
ATTATAAATATAATGTAAAATAAAGTTTTTTATTATTACATATTGTTTTATTTTCGACACTATTTATTGTTTACAGATAATAATAATATTGTAATATGCATATACGGTAACAGTACAGTAACAGCTTGTAAATGTCCCACTGCTGGGCTAAGGCCTCCTCTCCCTTTTTGAGTGGAAGGTTTTGGAGCTTATTCCACCACGCTGCTCCAATGAGGGTTGGTGGAACACACATGTGGCAGAATTTCAGTGAATTTATACTCACGATGTTTTCTTTCACCGTCAAGCACGAGAAGAATTATAATCACAAATTAAGAGCGCGCGTGGATTCAAACCCGGGCAAGTACCACTTAATTTTCATGTGCTTAATTTGTGATATGCATATACACAGACTTTTTTTTTCTTAAATATTATATAACTATTTATTTTAAAGTAAAAAAAGGGATTTAATTATTGTCTCAATCTATACGTAACAAAAATTATCAATCAATCAATCAACAGCCAATCATTTTTTCCACTGCTGAACATAGGCCTCTCCCAAGGTGCGCCAAAGCTCCCTGTCCTCCGCCTTCCGCATCCAGTCGGTGCCCGCCACCTTCTTAAGGTCATCGGTCCACCTGGCTGGAGGGCGCCCTACGCTGCGTTTGCCGATCCGCGGTATCCACTCTAAGACTCGTCTGCTCCAACGGCCATCGGTCCTACGACATACGTGACCAGCCCACTGCCACTTCAGCCTACTAATTTTGCAAGCTATGTCGGTGACTCCGGTTCTTTTCCGGATAATCTCATTTCTGATCTTATCCTTCAAAGATACTCCGAGCATAGCTCGCTCCATAGCACGCTGAGCGACTTTGAATTTGTGGACTAGTCCCGCAGTTAGTGTCCAAGTTTTGGCACCGTATGTCATGGCAGGTAAGACGCATTGATTGAAGACTTTCGTCTTCTAACATTGCGGTATGGACGACGTGAGGACTTGACGAAGGTTGCCAAATGCTGCCCATCCCAAGCGAATTCTTCGATCGGCTTCCTTCTCGAAGTTGTTCCTACCGACTTGTATAACCTGTCCTAGGTAGGTATATTCCCTAACAACTTCCCTTCACGAACCGTCTCGCCAGACGACTTGACGAGTTCCAGCCCCCAGAGCAAGCCGGCTTTCGATCAGGCTACAGCACCGTGGACCACATTCATACTGTTCGGCAGATTGTGCAGAAGACCGAAGAGTACAATCAGCCGCTGTGTATGGCATTTGTGGACTACGAGAAAGCCTTCGACTCCATCGAAACCTGGGCAGTGCTCGACTCATTGCAGAGATGTCATATCGACTGGAGATACATCGAGGTACTGAGATGTCTATACAACGCCGCTACAATGACTGTCCACATCCAGGACTGTAAGACGAAGGCGATCCAACTGCGCAGAGGGGTGAGACAGGGGGATGTAATATCTCCGAAACTGTTCACCAACGCGTTGGAAGACGTGTTCAAGACGCTGGATTGGACTGGATGTGGAGTCAATGTAAACGGCGAGTACATCTCACACCTTCGATTTGCCGATGATATCGTCATCATAGCAGAGTCGCTGGAACAACTAACCAGAATGCTGCGTAGCCTTAGTGAACAAATATTATAAAAGTTTAAAATTATATATTACACAGATTAAAATTCTGAAAATAATGCTATTTTTAAAAACAGCTTTTTAATATATGATTATAATTTCGCTTACAAAAAAAAAACTCATATTTTATAGGTGATAAAAAAACTTGGAATTAGTGTTTGTCAATTTTTAAACAGATTCCTGTTATATTATTAACATATACTTACATATATCATTTAGTTGTTTGAGTATATATATATATATATATATACTATATATATATATATATATCTATAAACTTATATGAGTTTGTTGCCAATTCTTTGTCGAATACATTCCGAACCAGAAGTAGCGTTAAATTTCGTTGAATTTTTTAAAATGTTTCAAATGTGCCTGTACTAAATATACTATTCCAACCACAAGAGAAATAAGACAAACAACTATGACATTGAAATGGTATCTTTGGTCGAGATCTTGAATAATTTATGATATTCATTATGGGTTCGCGAAAAAATTACTGCGAAGTTGTTATCGAAACTGGAAAAACCTTTAAAGTGGATAGTTCAGTGAAATAATGTTGTTTTAAATATAAAGGTAAGTATATTAATATTAGGTATCTAATCAATAGAAGAGCTTTTAATAAAAACAAAGTATTTATAAGCTAATCATTTAACAACAATGTAAAACCATATCAAAGTTTAAACAAACGACGGGAGCCGATTTTAAATATTAAATTTACAATTATAAAACCAATTAACCTGTTCATAACACTTGCCCTACTATTTATAGATAATACAATTTATTAAAACAACATTATTCTATTGAACATTTTAAAGAAATAATATACTTAACGAAGTTGATAAAGTTTATTAATCTTGTTTTCACGTAGAATACTTAAAACTTTTAATATTCCTTCTTTAAAGACTACAGTTTCACGAGCCTGGATATTTTATATTTCCACTTAACGGGAATAAAAGCGTAGCTAATCTTGCAGCTAATATTCTTAAGGATAAGTTAGCTACATTATGCAAACTACTGGGCGAGTTCGTTTAAGTGGACTTATAGCAACTCTAGATTGATCACGATCTAGATACGATAGAAACGGCTATTTTAACCGGTTTAAGAAAGCACTTCTATCGTTAAAAACTTTGATATTCACGGCCTTTACTTTCAGACGACAGGGTAAACTTTTAAGTTAATTTATATTTGAGAGGTAACTACAGCGAATTTTAATGTACTTCGGTTTTCATTTGAATATGTCAAGCTTAATTATTGTTTAATTAATTACGAATATATCATTTAAAATGTTTTAAGCTGATAATGTTTTTTTTTGTTACATAATACTGTTAATTACGAAATACCAACGTCCTACACGATTGCAATATTTTAATTTTATTTAAATTAAAGCGAGTCTTAAAGTTCTTTACTAGCAATTTTTCAAATACATAATTTTTTATAACAGAATTATTTTAATAGACATTAAATAAATTCAAATGACTATTGTCATTTCCTAACAGCTGTTTAATAGTGATGGTTGTTAAATTTAATTATATACAGATCAGAATATTATATCACAGTGAGAATTCAAAGCAAAAATTTAAATTGAGGTAGATAAATTGTCTCATAGATTGTGATGCCGCTGGCCTTGCAAACACTGCTTAGTAGAGAAATAAAGTTTTAAAAGCATAAACGCGAACAGCGTGGGCAGATAATAAAAGTTTTTGTCCCCAGACAGCTGTTTTGAAATGTTTGTAGGAAAGTGGAAACGCAACGTTTTATAGCTATTTTAAAGACGAGCAAAGTCAAGCTGACTTTGTATCACATAACTTTATTAAAAATATTCTTTATTCAATTTATATATTTACGCTTTAGTACAAGTTTACTTCTTTTTCTATGGAATTTATAATGAAGTTTTTATTAAATAATTTTATGACATTTATGTACATAAATAAGAACTAATTATTTAGGTACAAAATGAAATTCAAATTTATTTATTTAATATAAAAGCTTTACTCTTATTTATTGACTGTCAAATTAAAAACTATTACCGGTTTGAAAAAGAAAACTTAACGGGCGGGCGGCTTAGCTTAGCGGGTTTTTTTTGTCAGATCTTGTAATTGTTTACAAATAAAAAATAAAATATAAATAGCCATGCCCAAGGCGTGCTACCATCCATGAACTCACTAATAATTGTATAATTTTTTAAACCTTTTGCACACAAGCGTTTTGTAGGCTTTCAGGGATTCTGTTATAAAACCTAATATATTGCCTCACATTTAGTTATTAACCCTATGCAGTCAAGTAACAGGATTAATTAATATTTGATTAGTAGTACATAAAATGAAATGTAATTTATACGTTAAGCGTGTTCATTATTATGTAGGTATTTAAATATTTTATGGAAATGAAATACTTGAAATTGTATTACGTACCTATTTATTTCACATTAATTAATATCATATTGTAATAACTTATCGTATAAAACATACATAATGTTTTTATCAGACTTCCTTACTTATGTTTTTTTTTAATCAGAATATATTTTTAAAGCTAGTTAATTAAAAATGAGTTGAACCTTATAATTATGTAATTTCTTGCTAATATTTATTCCGATTCATTATTCGCCATCGGAAAATGTATGGGTGATCCATCGCCTGATCGCTGTGCTATGGAGTTGATCATAGTTGGGGTGGCTCGACGCAGGTCATAAGCCCAGCCAATTTTTTCGAAAGCATCAATAAATAACGTTCCCCAATTAAAAGTATCAAAGTGTTCAGCGGCTTTGTAGTCGAAGGGAAATGCGTGGTGGTAATTATGCCAACCTTCGCCAAGTGTACATGTGGCTACGAAGCGGTTTTCTCGTGGTACGATGTTTCTGGAAAACAACGATTCGATTACACAAAAAGTAGATTATAATTAACATACTAGTTGTTTTGTAAGTAGGTGAGCATTTCAATATATTATTGACATAGTTACATTAGATACAACGTGAATATTGATTAATTATGACGTATGAAACTGTTTCACCTATTGACTTAGCTACCATCTGATCAGTTAAATGGCTTGTTAATAAAGCTGAAGTTCTGGAGCTCCTGTGTTTAACATTCCCGCGTTGTGTTAGAAAAAAGCCATGTACCTACTTGCTTTTCAAAAATTTGCAATATCAGTCCGGGATTCGCGAAGGGTGAAAGCGAGGATGAGTTTAAGTATAATTAAATGTCAGGAGTAGAAGAAACTAATGATTTTAAATTATGTTTAACATGTAGAAAATTTATTTTAAAAAATTTATAAAGTGTTTATTATTTGTTCATCGGATAACGATTCACGATTTAGCTTGGCCTTAAGTTGATATTAAAAAACCTATTTATAGAACTTCGTTCAAAAGCTTGTAATAGCGATAAAGTTCAAAGTACTTACTTGTTGTAAGGCCTATTTCCATACGCGTGTGCGAGGCTGTTCACTGTAAGTTCACTGTGGAACATGGCCAAAAAACGGATAAACCATTGCCAGGCTATGGCACATCGCCATGTTTCACCTAGTAGGTGAACGTTGACATATAACGGTAAAAAGTAGCAAAACACTAGTTTGAAGTATGTGAAGTATCTGAAAAAAAAAATTGTTATTATTTATTTTAAATAGGTTAACCTCACGGTTGGAACACGTGAATCTTAACCGATGATTCCGAGCTACTACGAGAACCCGGACGGGAACTACTGAATTTTTATGATATTAATTTGTGTTTTTAACTCCTTCCTTATCGATCGCATTGAATCAGCGTAGTGGATAGGATCCAAATTAACCTTCTCCGCCAATAGAAAAGCCTCAGTAGAGTTTTTACTTTTTAGTTTGGCAGTTTGTCCATTTTATTTATTATATTTTTCTAGTTTGTACCACCATCACGTCAATCTATTGAAACGTATGCTATTAAAACCAGAATATTAATATATGACTTACTTGTTGTAAAATCGGAGCAAAGGGTCGTCAGTGATGTCGCTCATATCCATTTGTTTTCCACGCATCAACACTTGGTTATTTTTTTTCATCATCAACCATCCAATGTGAGAGAAGAACAAGCCGCGATTAGCATCGTGCGGGTCAGCCTCCGTGTCACTGTACTTGTGGTGTACACGGTGATCTCTTACCCATTGTTCCAGGGAATTCTAAGAAAATTAATTAATACCAATTTTTTTTCATATATATGTTATTTTGTTAACTTGTCGATAAGTCTTTTTGATAGCCAGGCATCACACAATCATCACATATCCTACCGTCGAACAACAATACCTAGTACTTTTCTATTTCAGTTTGAAAGGTGCGTGTTAGTGTAATTACAGGCATAAGGTATATAACGTCTCAATTCCCAAGGTTGGTGGCGCATTGGCCATATAAGGGACGGTTAATATTTTCTACAGTGTCAATGTCTACGGGGATGACCAATTAACAAAAAACGATTTATAATAACGAAATAGATAAAGTTTATTGTACAAACGCTGACTTTGTTCCACAAACTTTATTGATAATAATACAATGTAATGATACGCAGCTTCAATTTGTGAGAATGTTAATGATTGTAAAACAACTTGCTATTGAAATAATATTTGTTATAGATAATGCTAATGAGAACTAGCGCTTGATGAAAGATAATAAACTAACTTATTTATTTATTTATTTATTTATTTATTTGGTAATCCAACAGTTTTTATACATAAGTTGATATATTGACTATTATATAACATATAATTAAAACCAAAATAGGATTACACAGGTAAATTAAACATATTAATAACTAGAAGACGGTAGTAAAAGTAAAACTGTTTACGGGTGGGAATCCAATATGTGCGTGTATGTGTGTGAGTGTGTGTGGTGTGTGTGTGTGTGTGTGTGTGTGTGTGTGTGTGTGTGTGTGTGTGTGTGTGTGTGTGTGTGTGTGATTATTATATATTATATATATATAAATTAATTATGAATATTGATGTAATTGCTAACGTGGTGTTACAATTTCGGGATTTACGGTTACAATGTACATAATGGAATATAATAAAGCTGTATTTCACTGGATGGTAATTGAAGACGATCCAAAATAGATACCGAATTTGGGATAAATTCTAACGTACTGTTCGATATCTCATTACTAATAAATCACTGGACTTTACTTGCATAATTTAAGCTTTATTTCATATTTGTAATAACTATAAGTATTAAAATCGATAAATCAAAGGTGCACAACTGTATAACATATTAACCCAAATAATTAAGTATTGTAATTCAATGTTAATATTTAAATCTAAATTAGAACAATAAGTTATAAATACCTTTAATGTTATAAACATTAGTACCTACTTACAACTAAATGTTGTTCACTAAATTTTTGTGTACCTATACTCAATACGATATTTCTTGTTTATATTTAGATTGATATCGTTTGACCGGCCGGTTGGCGTGGTTGGTGCCTTTGATACCGAAAGCCTTTCATATGCCTTTCATACCGAAGGTTGTGGGTTCAATTTCCACCCAGGACAGACAGTTATGTGCATGAACATGTCTGTTTGTCCTGAGACTGGGTATAATTATCTATATAAGTATGTATTTAAGAAAGAAAAGTAGTATATGTAGTATATCAGTTGTCTGTTTTCCATAGTACAAGCTCTGCTTAGTTTAAGATCAGATGACCGTGTGTGAATAATGCATGCAAGCTGCATCTATTTTCTTTAAAAATTTCAAACATTAATCTCGTAAGTGACTATTTTATCTTTTTGAGGAATAAACGTCTATGAATCTAAATTAGATTATCAACAAATAATACTATAATACTATAATCTAAATATCTTGTTTGTGTGTATGTTTGTTTGAACGCGCTAATCACGGGATCTATGACTTCGATTTGAAAAAGTAACTATGTATATAACATACATACACACACATATATATATAGTTCTTTTTCAAATCACCTGACAACTAACGGGGGCGAAGCAGCACCGTTTAACCACAGATCATTTAATACTATTGTCTAATAGTGTGTGTGTGTTCTTATTTGCTTACTATTGTTTAACAAAGCAGTAAGTTTTTAGTTGTTATTAGTTTGCTTACATTTTACAGATCTTGTAATGACTAGTGTAACATACCTGCCCTGCGCTCGCAAAACCGATTAGTAAAAATATTTTCAGCGGAAGTTTTGCTTTATATGCTTTGTGTGTCCATAATCTGTGAGCTCCTCCCGTGATACCAAAACCGGTATAAACATACATAACTAAAGCTGTAATAAGAAATTTTGATTTATATTAGATACTAAATATTTTCTTAAATACAATTTACAATGCCTTTCATAATTGGTGTTGAAAACCAAAAAGGTAGATATCCTTTATATTTCTGGGTACCGGACATAAACGTGAATAAAAATTAATTCGCGACTTTTTTCCGCATAATTAGGTACCCAAAAAGTAAAGTTAATGACAACGGAGACTCTATTTAATTTTACGTATATTGATTTAATTTTAAAAGCATCATTATCATATGCATATATAATTTAATTAAAATAATTTTAATTTTAAATAGCGATAAGAGATTGCTACAAGCGATAAGACCGCCTTTGGGCACCTATTATATTTTCTGTTACTCTAATATTATCTGTTACATAGATGTTGTGCGAGAAAGAATAAAAAAAATAATCATAATTTGGAAGTCAACAAATGATAACTTACCATAAACAAGGGTTTGAAGTTTAACTGGAAAAGCGTACAGAGAACACCAGTATATTGCCCCTATATGATAAAAGAATAATAAAATAGCGGTGGTCCATTTTATATCATTTTTAAAACCTAAGCGTTTTTCAAATGCCCTAAATAATTCACTTAATGACAGATTTTCTGTAGTCTTTATTTTTTCCATCGTTACTTTTACAACATATAACTCAATAATTGATTTCGACTGGTCCCGATTTTCTGTGCATACGTATATAAGTAACTTCAATGTTTCGTAAGAGTAACCCAATACTTTTATGTATAGGGCTAATAAGATTTACAAATAGGGTTCCATATTAATTTGTTCTAAGTTAAACTCAGGTGAGGTATTATCGATTGTATAGTTATTTCGGAATAATCTCTTAAATTTTCTTCATAATATATTTTAAATAAAATATTGTAGAGATTTACTACAAAGTCACAGTCAAAAGTCAAAAATCCCGAGTTTATCCAGCACAAAATGTTCATGTGATTATTACGAGATGAGGAAAGAAATATTATTACACTGGCTCAATCACCCTTCAAACCGGAACACAACCATACTTAATACTTTTGTTTGAGGTAGAATATTTAATGAGTGGGTGTTACCTACCCAGGTGAGCTTGTACAAAGCCCTACCACCAAGTAAATGCTGTCCAGTATAAGCCTTAGTTACTCGTATAAATTTTTATTAACAAAAGTAGTAAATTTTGGTTGTTAAATAAAAAACAAATTAAGCAATTTGTATACATAATAATATAAGCGAGTTTAATAAAAGTATTGCTAGATAAAAAAAGTGAAATCAAACATCCATACATATATTTTATGAAATATAATTTCATTCCATATATAATATATATGGAATGCGAGCAAGTTTAATCAATTATTCATTTTATATGTAGGTAAATAAATTTAATTTATTTTATTTTTATCTTAATAAATATAAGTAAGATAGACAGAACCATTCGAAATTGATTTTAAAACGTTAATAATATTTCTTGTTTGCATTACAATTGTATCCAGTATAATGTTCTATTGTTCTAAATCTGAATCCATTTATTTAACAAAAGCCAACAAAGTGTGAAACAATGTATTCTGTATATAAATTATTTATTATTTGTATATTATTTATGATAATAAATAAATAAGGTACTAATCTCATATTTAGTAGAATAAGGCTAGATGAAATGTTTATATTGGAGGACAAACTTACAAAGTACAATTCTTGTATTTTTGGGCCAAGAACATTCTTGAGCTTACGAAGACGTTTTATCACTGTCAGATAGATCAGGTTTGGGTTTATTTATTAGAAAAATTTATAAGCTACTTTTCATTATAAATCACAATAAAATAAAATAAAAAATATGCCTTAATGTTCCGTAACCTATTGCTTGTAATATTTGTTTTAACTTAAAAATGTTTAACTAGTTTATGTTAAACTTGTTATATTATATATATATATTAAATATATTAAACTTGTTAATTAACTACCAGCAACCAGGTCAGGTTACCTTGTGACATAGGCCTTTCTTTTTTTGCACGCAGTGGAAACCTTCAGAAAGGTACCCAGCTCCCATGAGGGGGGGGGGGGGGGGCGGGACTGGGTTATGTGGGATTCTTAGCCACTAAAACCACTGCGATCGTCGTCCTCGGCACGGATCCGAGAGGCAGAGGGATCGTTTTGATATAACGCATCTGCGGCCTCTCCCGTGCTTCCCGTACTGCCCGCTCGTGGCTCGGCAGAGCTCTCCTCAGGGGGTGAAGGTAATCACGCCCCCCCCGCCCGCCTTCTTTAACTGTCTTCACTAGTTTTGGTCCAATTATAACAATATTGCCGATATTACTCTTCTCCATTGCTTTGGCGGATCAGCTTCATATATCTGTTCCGATTTTGGGGTACCACTCCGAAACATTTCTAGTCCATGTCTCTGTTTGTTCTCAACATATATCCTGTCCATCTCTATTTCAATTTTCTTCTTACACTTACATCATTTCATTAAATCTGCATATATAAACAAACAATATAAATTACCTTTATGTAAGAAATTTTCAATAAAACATTATTAGATTTGTTTCAAAATGCTATAAAACAATTAAAGACATAATATTTATATATGAAAATAGTTAATTTTATTTATACAACTAACGGGTAAAACATAAGGTTCTATTAAGCCTGAAAGTAAAAGGTTGTCTAAGGGTTTTTATATTCAGTAATAAAACGCACGTGATACACAACCTCCTTCGCTATTAGACTGCAAAGGCTCTGGCTCAGGTAATAACCTCCGGAATACAATATTACACACGTGTACCAACCGTATTACAAGTTATGAAAACGAATCTTCATAATTTTCATTGTTTTATATAATGGGATCGGATGTTAGGATGTATCTTAATCATTTTTGCTAATCAATTGTGCTTATTAATGTTTAATGGGTATTTTTATACTTATGTCAAGTTGTTTCGATTCCGGTCGGATTCCGGTCCGGATATTTTACGCGCTGTCATAAAAAACTGTGTTTTGTGCTGTAATGTGAGTGTTATCGTCATATATATAAATGTGATTCCTTCAGCAACTGGTAACCTGTGCTAGACATATAAATAGCAGGACCAAAGATACGTAGTGGGCCCACTATACGTAAGCTAGTTGGTGCTGTTGAAGGAAGGTACTCAATTCCCTATTGTACGTTACATAAATATTATTCTATCTTTTTCTCACTTTATTTGTCCACTACGTAATGTAAACAAATCTAGGAAGCCAATTTTAATTGACATTTATTTTACTCGTATATATGCAATTTGGATGACAATACATTTTTTGTTTTTTGTATGACTTTATCTACTTTATAATAAAATAAGAAAACAACGTGTATTCTAGTCTAACAAATGAAAGTATTATTAGGAATTTTTAATACCAAGTCGAGATTAATTCATATATTCTCATTCTTATTCAGTCTATTAATCAAACTATCTTGCAATGTACATATCCGCAAATTATATTCTAATATAATATATTAAAAAACCAATAGCCTATTAAAATCCTTAAATAAGCTTATAAACGTTATTGTTTTAACATAATTGCACTAACCTCTTTATGTCCCATTGATGGGCTAAAGAGATTTCCTTACAATGTTTTCCTTCACAGCCCAACACGAGATGAATTACAAACACAGATTAAGTACATTACAATTGAGTGGTACTTCCCACCCGTTCTTACTACTAGGCATCTCAGCTCATAGACTTTCATAGACTAATGGCCTATATAATAAAGAAAATTGTACTTAAAGTTGTTCCCTATAACTACTTCCTAACATCTAAAAATAGAAGGTACCTAATCATTTCATATACTTCCTGCTTTTATCAACTCAATGGAATTTATATAAGAAAAAAAATATCAAATGTTATGTATCGAATATATTTACATCTACGCGAACATTTATAGTGATTATTTTTAACTTTTCTGAATAAATTAAAAACAAGCATTAAAAATTTATTTTATTGTTAAAGTAAAGTTATAAATCAAATGTTAATAAGAAGTCATTAAATAAGAAACACGACCAAGATATTCACGCGTAAACTTTTGTACCCGAAAAGTTACTCGCCCTTTTGTCTAATACTTTGTTCTTGTTTATATTCATGTGGCAAAAGAAATGAAATAGTTTAGAATTCATGCCGTTATAAAGTTATGAAAGTTTTTTTTTAATTTAGAATTAGTTGTCTGCATATTGGCATGTGTAAGGTTAATACATACCGTATTAAGTATAGGAAATGGAATGGAACCTATTAAGTAGAGAGATCATTTTATTTCCTACCCACACTAATATTTAGGTCGCTAAATAGTAATACGTTGTATTGCTTTGTTTCGGCTTACAAGATGAGTAGTTTCGGCTTACAAGAAGAGAGATAAAGGCATAAAATTAAAACATCTTAGAATCCTATGGTTGGGGCGCATTGACGGTGTAAGGAATGATTTACAGTGTCTACAAAGTTGATATATATGTATTTTTAATAGGTGAAACTTAACCAAAGACGATAGAACCCGGGATAACAATAGACGATAGACGATGAAACCATTAAATTGTCGTACTTAATTTGTTTATATAATATATATAGTTCCCGGATAAGGAAAATATCGATAGAAAACCTACACGTGTATGCACATTGAAGCAGCTTCGTGGAATAATCTCTAAACATTTTCCTCAAAAGGAGGCCTTAGTCCTGCGGTGTGACATTTACAGTGTTACTTAACGTTTTAATTTGAAGTTCATTGACATGGTAAATAAAATTAAAAAAAAAATTGATACACCTCGTACTTAACGAGCTTACAGACTAATGAAGTTTGAAAACTTTTTAACGTAAAAATGTCAGCGAAATTATGTGTTGATAAAATTTTGCACAAGATAAGAGATGCTTTGCTTTTAATTTTAAACTAAATTAAACTTTGGTTACCAATCTTGTTTATTAGTGGTATTTAACTAATTTATATCTTAATACTTTAAGTTATTTAATCGTGTTTAACGCTATTATCGAAATACATACATATATATCAAATATTATATGGTTTATGGTTTTTTGTAAAGAAATATCTATTTTATCTTTAATTTGAGGTGAGGCCGTACAGTAAGGAATACGACTAATTCTTAATAGCTACGTACATAGCAGTATGATGTACGAAAACGGTTTACTGTTCTAATATCTATAAATTTAAGTAGATAATTAAGACAGAGACAGAAAAAACTTCATTTGAAATTTTCTCAATCTCAATCTCAAAGTTGAATAAAACTCATATTTTAAGAAATTACTTCTAATGATACAATTATAGCCTCTTAGTACATTAGTGGTTAAGTCTGTTTAGTTGTAGAGGCAAAGATCGGTATATGTCGATCTTCGCTGTATCCAGATATCGTAAACCGTTTCCAAATAAGCAAGGTTTTTATCATTAACTTGGTATTATTAAATGGCCAAACCCTATTGTATAAAAGTGCTTTTATTTGACTTTAGCTAACTAAATACCATCAGGTATTATGTGGTTTACTTAATATAAAAGACCTTTTTATTTTTGTTTGATTACTGTTAAATAAATACTATTATGAATAAAATTAAAATTCCATTGATTAAATTTGAATGTAAATATAGTAAATATTATTTTCAGGTAATTAATTTAGATAGTCCAAAGAGAAATTAAGAGAAGTTGTTTGTTGTTGAATAACACTACTTTGAATTTTCGTGAATTGTGATGAGAATTCGATATACTTTTAAATTAATACATTACCTTTTTAGATCAAAATATGAATGTTGTCTATTTTTTGTATGTTTTTCATTTGTTTGATTATTTATTGTTGTGTTAATTACTAACGGTCACGTTGAAACTCTCTTGCAATATACCAAAAAACATGGTTTAAATGTAATAAAGGGCGACTTCAACGCTAAGGTTGGTCCCATGTATGTACCAGGGGTGAAAGGGGATTACGGATTAGGAACCAGAAATGAAAGAGGTGATACTTCAATAGAGTTCTGCCAAGAGATAGGATTTATGCTAGCAAATACCCTCTTTAAGCTTCATCCTCGTCGTTTGTACACCTGGACCTCGCCACGACATACAGCTGATAACATAGCTCGTAATCAAATAGATTTTGTATTGGTCAACAAAAGATTCCGAAATTCAATCAAAAACTGTGTTACATATCCGGGAGCAGATATAAAATCTGATCATAATCCTGTCGTAGCAACACTACACTGTAAATTTAAAAATTGGATCAGCAAAAACAAAATTTTTGCTTTGATTTAAATATGTTGAAAGAACTCATAGTTAAAGCAAGAGTTTCAAACGCTATAAACGAATGGGCTAACGAGCACTTGACAATCAACATCTTTGACAACGTGGTCAACACTCAAGGATACGGTCAGCAATATTTGTCGGACTTATCTGCAGCCTGAACATCTAGTCAAGAAACAGCAATGGATGTCTAATGGATAAACGCCTAACATATAAAACCGTAGACCCAAAGAGGTACGACGAATTGGATAGGCTCATTGCTAGAAAAATTCGAACTGCTCGAGATAAATTCTATGACACCAAATGCGAACGTATTGAAGGCCTTTTGAAACTACATGACGGGTTTAACCTTCACTAGGAGATAAAAACACTTGCGGGCCTTAAGAGGACTCACAATTTGAATGCACTATATGATGACCAGGGCAATCTTCTTCATAACTTATAAAGCAAGAAAAAGGTTGTGGCTACATAGTCAAAATGCTTGAGGATGCTTCTAGGAGCTCCGCGAATGTTACTGTTACGGATGACTCTGGACCACCAATTTTAATAACCGTGGTAAAACAAGTATTTACATCTGCTAAAACTGGTAAAGCTTTACGTCCCGACAGTATACCAGTAGAAAATTTTAAAACTAACCAACTTTTTCAACCAGGTGTGTAACTCAGGCTCTTTACCCGATTGGCTAAAATCTACATTTATAATTGTACCAAAGAAATGTGCAGAATATCGCACAATAAGCTTAATGAGCCACGTACTTAAAATATTCCTGGCGATTATCCAAAACAGGATAAGACCCCGATGCGACGAACAACTTGGAGAGAGTCAATTTGGTTTCCGATCCGGAAACTGAATGAAGAATGTTCTAGTACAAAAATGCAGAGACATGCAGACCAATGTTATCTTGTGCTTCATTGATTATGAGAAGGCGTTCGATCGCGTAAGACATGACATACTTATGGAAAGTTTAATGGATGTAGGTCTAGATGGCAAGGACTTAAGGGTTATTAAAAACTTGTATTGGAATCAAAGAGCAGCTGTGAGAGTTGAGCATTCGGAGACCGATCTAGTTGAAATTCGCCGTGGTGTCCGTCAGGGTATATATTGTCTCCCCTGATTTTTAACATATACTCGGAAGCTGTAATATCTGAAGCTCTGGATGGGTTAGAGGTAGGCGTCAAGATTAACGGTAAAGTCGTGAATAACCTGTGATACGCCGATTATACCGTGCTTCAGAAAACGACCTATAGACATTGGTGAAAAGGGTTAACGAGTGCAGTATGAAGGCAGGGTTGAGCATGAATATTAGCAAGAAAAAGTTTGTGGTGGTATCGGGGGATAAGGATCTAAAGCCAAAAATTCAGGTGGAAGGTAAATACCTAGAGCGGTGCGTATGCACAAATACCTCAGTGCTTGGGTAAATGAAGTATGGGACTGTGGGCAAGGAATTTAGACCCAGATTGAAATTGCCCGAGCAACCCTTAAAAGGTTGGAGAAGATTTTGAGCAGCCGTAAACTATCCATAAAGCTCAGACAAAGAATACTCCCATGCTATGTCTGGCCAGTAGTGTTATACGGTAGTGAGGCATGGACTCTGCTGCTCGAGCTGACACCCAGAAATGCCTAGAAGCTTTTGAGATGTGGTTTTACCGCAGAATGCTCCGTATTAGCTGGACACAGAAAGTTTCGAACGTGAGAGTACTCCAGCGCGTCGCCAGTAGCCGGAAGTTACTGCAAACCGTCAAGAAGAGAAAAGCCGAGTATTTGGGCCACGTCTTGACACACGAGGCAAGGTAGAGGGCAAACGACGCGCTGTAAGAAGAAAAAAGTCCTGATTGCGCAATTTCGGCGAATGGATGAAGATCGCCAACGTGGAAAAACTATTTCATTTGGCGCGACACCGCGAAAAATTCGCTGAGCTGACGGCCAACCTACAGTAGTGGAGAGGTACAAGAAGAAGAAGAAGAATTCCTTAAGAAATGTTAAAAGCTGATCTTGTCAATAAACTTTTTATTTTTTGATTAATGAAAGTGTTTTTACCTCCGAATGGCGATGTCTGCCGGACTTATCCGACAAACGCTTCATTTTGAGGTAAAAGGAACATTTTGAACAAATGTTTAAAAACACACACATAGTTAATGTGTACAATCATATAAACTGTCTATTTATAGATTTTTTTACACTATACGGTAAGACCGACGTGTCATAAAAGTCCGTCAATTTGATTGTTTTTTAAAAGTTATGATTTTTGCACAAACAAATGATTTTTAAGTAATTTTAGCTGTTTAATTTTAAGGTAAACTAAATATTTAATCATACTATAATAAAATTTGTCTGAAATAAAATGTCGTAAAGGTAGCCTGTTATGATCAATAAACTAAGTTTTTAATAAAGTATGCCGGTCTTCGCTGAAGTGACCTTATATTCAGTATTGCAAGTTAAAGAAAAAATAAGACAATAATTTTACAGCTGCTTAAGGTAGTTTTAAAAATAATGGATCCTTTTAAAGGTTCAGGTGTGGATAACATACCCTCTATTTTTGTTATGAAGTGCATCTCGCCTCGGGCATGTTTTTAAAAAGGTGTCTTATTAATTATATAATTTCGACGACATGGAATATGCTTTATTATGATAAAAGAAAGAAAATATCCAGAGAGTGACTTTTTTATTTGAAGTTGAAGGAATTCAAGTTATTTTGTTTTAATTATAACACTCAATGAATTTTCGTTTTTTTTTAATATTTCACGAGTAAGAAACGAAGTGAGTTCTAACAGAATAGAACTGCAGCTACATTATATCATTTAAGTCACTGCGATTATGAGGTAGTTGTTGTTCAGACTTTCAGAAGGTAAGGAATGAAACATTTTCCAGCAAAATGAATGATATTTACTAATCCGTTTATTGTGACTTTGTATTTGTAAGAATATCTGGAATAAAAATATAAATTTGTTGTCGATTGCATTATAAACTTGAAATTACAAAGTTTTGGGGATTCCTTGATCACAAATTTGTATTTCGAAGTCACAGTAAAGTAAATTTAAATACAAATGCGGAAAGTCGCTTTCCCGGGAAAATGTTAACACCTCTGTAATCTTGGTCGTAATTTAGATGAAGATTTTCGTTTGCCTTTTAAAAAGTGTAGATAAAATATTTTAACATTGTATTTGAATACTAAATAAAGATAGGAAGGTAACAAAATCACATTTAAAGTCAGTATATTTTCTAACGAGTAGCTACATTTTATATCAGAAATTAATATTAACATTACACATACACGATTTAAATGAAATCAAAATTGTTATTTTACAAAAAACTATTATATATATATTCTTATTAAAATTTGGTATAAATCTATATTCATTGCTTATAAACGTTGCTTAGCTTCTGTTTAGTTAAACTGATTTCGCTCTTCCTGTCACTATTATGTTTAATTAATCACCCGCTGTGCAAAATTTTAAGTAAGAGTGTATAAAGTTAAAGGTCAAAGGTCAAATAAATACAAGCTTAACTATTGAAATATTTGTTACTTCTTGTGTCAAAATTAACTGATTCTTCCATCTTGAACAGAATTTTAGTCTTATCATCATATTTAATTATTTTAATCAGCTATAAGCCCGAGTAAGACAATTATCAATTTTATCCATTTAGAAAATATTTAGTAATTTTTTACTCGTTCTATTAAAACTCAATTTTTCCTTAAATTATTTTATTTATGAGCTGTATATGAACGGAAGTTATTAATAATAATTTTATTCATTCGCTTGTAAAATTGAATTTGAATTTTAGATTTTACACTGGTCTGACATTACATTTCTCCTTCGAACAAACATTCGAAAAATGGTCGATATTGTAATTTTATGTAAATTTCTAGACTTGTTTAAACTATTCATTGTATCCTCAAGGGCATAGTTTCCTTCGCCGCAGCTCATATATCAAGTAATAGTTATCTCAGAGTCTGACAGTGATGGATGTGACCCAAACAATACGGCATCTTCATTTCGGAATATTATTATTATTCATACTTCTATATCAAAATTCGGTGAATTTAAAAAATTCTCTTTTCTAAATACAACTGGAACGGCAGACTCGTTATTGAGACTGTGGTTTCCAGCTTCGTTAGTTGTATGTTTATTTTCGTCTTTGGTTCAGAATAGTTTTTTAGCGGTTGAAATTTCATGAGAAAAGAAACACGTATTGTTTTTTTTTTTATAGTAAAGGTATGCGGAAGAGCATATGGGCGACCTGATGGTAAGTGGTCACCAACGCCCAAAGACATTGGCATTGTAAGAAATGTTAACCATTGCATACATCACCATTGCGCCACCAACCTTGGGAACTAAGATGTTATGTCCCTTGTGCCTGTAATTACACTGGCTCACTCACCCTTCAAACCAGAACACAACAATACCAAGTGCTGCTGTTTTGCGGTGGAATATCTGATAAGTGGGTGGTATCTACCCAGACGAGCTTGCACAAAGCCCTACCACCAGTGAACGTTTCCAACTTTATAATTAACATGAAACACATTTTCGTTTACGTCAACATTATATAATTACCCCTTGTCATGTAAAGGTTGAAATGGCCCATTTGAATAAATGTAACGCGGATTTAATAAAAATGACGAGTCTATTTGAACAAAAATATGTCAATAGTGAGTGATTGAACATTCATATTTCATTTGTTGATATGTGATCTCGAATCAAACTATATGCCAGTCAAATTCTACGTAAATACTACAATACATTCAAACGTGTTTAAATTTTTAACACTAAATATTTAACATTTTTATTAAAAAATGTGGAGTAGCAAATTAAATCTTGACGTTAAGTATTATATTATAAGAAGTATAACATTTAAATTTAAGTATAGTAGGCGTTCATAGATATTAATTATATCATTAAGATGCTAATAATAACTAAACGACTCGTCTCATGTAACTTAACGTTCCAATGTTCTTATAGGATTCTTGAATAAATAATATTTTGATTTACTTTACAAAGTATTTATAATCCAAATACATATTAATAATTGTATACATTAACCAATATAACTTTGTAGTTTATGTATTAAAAATACATAATTTAGAATGGAATAAAATATGCTTTATTGTACACTAAAAGAGTTACAGAACCATAAACACAAACATGAAAAAACGAAAACTATTTATGTACAAAAGGCGGTCTAAAAGAGCGATCTCTTCAAAATTTATAAAAATTAAAATTTACAAAAGAAACATTGAAATAATATGTTTAAAATCGTTTTTTAAGTTTTATATATTTGAAAATTAAAACGTCTTTTTAAAATCTAATTCGTATGTAATTGGATTCCAGTGTAATATCTTAAAGAATACGATCTTTTAAACGCGCGCACTGGAATACTAAATTAAGAACAAGAAGCGAAATTAAAACCTGCGGTTAGAGCTTGCGGAGCCAAGAACTCCAATTTATATATGCACATGAGTGCATTTTAGGCACGATTTAATGTTTTCAGTAAAATAAAGTGATTACCATACAAATTGCATCGAGAACAATAGCTTTTATTTAATATTTGGATAAACTAACACTATTCCAAGAGCCAGGATTTTATGGATTAATATTCGAACTAACAACGAGCTTAGCCATTTGAATATATGATTTATCTTCAGCTAGAAATTAAGTCATCACAACAATTCCGCATTTCTTAAGATATTTCAAGGTATAATTATACAATAGTTGTTTAATCTAATCCGACGTAGAGCGTCGTATCTCCTTCACGAGATAAGCTTCAACTCAGCGTGCAGCGGTGGGATATTTATCGCTTTTCACTTACTTATCACTTGCTGAGAACATCTTCACATTTAATTAATTACTTTTGTCTTAAGACAAGAGTTAATTATTGGAAAAATATTATGATTATTCTAATTCAGTAGGTATTAATATTGCATAGGTATAATCGAAACTATATTCTGAGCTATATTTAATTCTTCTAAAATTATTGTTGATCAGCTTTCTCTTATCCAATTTATTTGTAATTATCTAGCGAGTGTTTTTTACACCGCAAAAATGGTATGACTATATTCTATTTTTTTTGGAAATTATATAGCTTTGGTTGCGGCTTTCATCCTAACCCAATTTCAAACAGCACTGCCTTTCAAATGTGTCATACTCACTAATGGAAGGAGACAAGGCTCTGTCAATCTACTTCAAAAGGAAAGCTATGCCGTATGTTCTCTCGCAGAGTTCACTTTGCTGGCATACATCCTGAGGAGTCATTTGATAACATTTCATAAAGTAGCAACAACTGACTAGACAAATGAGGCAATTAGCCACATTCTATACATAATATGAAAAAAACAGTGAATTAGTTCCAATTTACTTACCTAGTGTATTATAGTAAATAATAGACAGTAACGACACCATACGATGCTTTTCTAAAGCGCGAATTAGATTTTAATATTTATTAATAAATAAAACAATTGAACACAACCGATTTAGCAAATTATAGTGATCGTGTGACGTCATCACTTACAATTATCTCATAACATAGACAATTATCACTAAATGGTATTAATTTAACATTAGCTTCTATACAATAATTCTAAAATTATATTTAAAGATGGTTGTTACATGGTTAACAATACACAAACAATATTACATTACTAATACAAACATTGCTATTTCCTATTTCCATTATGATTCTAATCGGGGGCCTAAAACGAATTTTCATACATAATGTATTATTTGAGAGTTCAGTTAAACTGAAATGTACTAGAAATTAATAAAATATAGTTTTAATTTGAATATAAAATGTATAACGCTCTCTACACAAGGTACGATAATATTTAATCTTAATATATTATCCTAAAGTATAAATTTGTTTTAAGATAACACACAAGACTAAGATAGCTAAAATACTTTTATATTTATGATGAACCTTTTTGGACAAAACCTCTTTAAGAATAATTTTATTTGAATATATTTTTAAGTTTAAATTTCATTAACAAAGATCCGAAATATGAGCATCCGAAAGATGAACAAAATTCATTTAACTCACTTACCAAGGTAACAAGGTAAAACATTGTTCATGAATAAATCATTAACTAAGTTACAAATTGGCGCCGTTTTGATTAAATAATGTAAGCTTGCGTAAATAGTGTTACTGATTCTGTTTGATGAGTTGCTTTGTCCTCGTGTCGCAAGACGTACGACTGAATACATAAAAATATAATAAGGCTGTGTCGGTCCATTTAAGATGTTTTAAGTAAATATGTTTTTTACAAAATATCTTCAGTTATAAGTATATGTTATTTCGTACTTACGTTTTAATGAAACTGGTAGAATACGTGTCTATATAAATCGTTTATATTGAAGGACATACAAATTAATAATCAAAGAAGAACTATATTTTTTTAGGTTTTGAAATTTTTGAATTTGAAATTTATCTAGTAACTCTGTATTGTAGTAAGACTCTAACTCGTAATGTATCTTAAAATAGTATTATCATTATCGGATGGATGGATGGTTTAGGAAAAGATAGAGCTTGTACATACAATGAAATAGTTATTTATATTTATAAAATTCTAGATTATATTATCAAGACCACTTTATCGTCTTAAGAGTTGCTCTTCCACTAATTTCCTATTGTTATAATTAGGTATATCAAAGAGTAAATTAAAAATGGATAAAACTTATATTAAAAAATTAAAAATACCCGTCATAAATAAAATACAAAATAAAAGTTGAATAAGTCAAAATCATAAAATAAAACTTAAAAAAGTAATAAATAATATGATTACTATAAATGTATTAACAATCGAAAATTAACATATTATTAAACGTGCATATTTATTAAACGGCAACTAAATGAAAATCGGTTCATCAGTTCGAAAGCTATGATCTCATGTAGACTGACAAACAGAGATATAGACACACACGTCAAACACCCCTTGTTTTGCGTCGAGGGTTAAAAACATTTTTACTCGAAAACATTTCAACTGACAGATTAAAGCAACCTTTAGAAGTTATAAAAGAGCTGATGAAAGGAAACATAATAACACAAAAGGTATCACGTTAATGAAAGATAGAATTAAATCTATGAAAAAGACGAAAAATAGCCTTTCTGTTACAAATAGTATTCTGTTACAAATAATATAAATTTAATTTGTCCTACGATGTGCTTGTAACAAAATTATACAATGACCCTGGCTACTGCAAGGGTCGCGCTTAATGAATATAGTGCTCATAACGCTTTCTGATCAAATTTAAGCACGGCAATTAAAAGCTTGGGCATTCGCGCAGGAGATATTTAGGGCACAAGCGTGTGCATAAACACAAACCTATATTCCCATATTCTCATAGTACGATGAAAAAATAATAGGACGCGGCTTGTGCATTCCGAGGCACGGAATTGTGACGCTGTCAACTTTGAAATTCTACATTGTCTTTGAGAAATTCTTGACAAAGGCCTTTCAGATACTTTGCGATTGAATCGATGTCGAAAGCCTTGTAGAGGTCAATGATACGAATGTCTCAAGAAGAAATAGTAGCGATGCGCAAGTAATATTTTCAATTGAATATAATATATGACAAAAGAGAGTTAACAATGGCATAAACGGATTTTGCTCTATTGGGCGAATGAAGGTGAGTATAATTTCGTCTTATTTCGTGCACACACTCTAACGAAATGGACTTTTCTAAATGGAATTGAAGCGACTTTGTTCAGTAAGCAGTTCAAAGAGTTCAGAAGTTAATCCGGGTCAGATTCTTTACGAGAACACATCGCTAAGTCTCCAGTTACCTTCAGATATGTAAATTTTTTAACTTTATTCAACATGACAACACTGGTAAAGTAATTAAGGCTGGCTCCTGAAGTAATTATTCTTATATAAATCTATCAAACTTTAATCCAAAGGGCTGAAGGTTTCAGCCGAGATCATTTAAACTTTTTTCATTAAATTTTTCCGACTCTTTTAATTATAAAATCAAGCACGAAGTTTTATAATAAAAAAAAATGTTTTATGTAAGCAAATTATGAATTATTTATTTGTCCAAACATAAAAGTATGTATATTTAATACAATAACATTACCTGTAGCGAAATTGAATTTTTAAAAATTCCATTTAAATCGAAGAGAAGTTTAAAAGAGTTAAAAATTATATTTTTTTTTATATATTTTGTCTCAAACTTTTATCATAATCCCAACTGCTACTGATACTAAGCATGCATCATCAAGGAGCACAGGGGAACCTGTTTTTATACATTTCACAGGTGACTTTTATCATCAAAATCGGAATTGTAGTGAAGTTTTTTTTAACTAAAATAAATTAAATATATTCAATATTTGTTTAAATTACCCACTTAAGGTGACTCATTCGAGAAATTAAAGTTAGTAAATTAGGTACATATGTTAGCGGTGGGAAAGGATACTAGCAGAAGTTAGTTTTAGACTTAATCGACTTGATTGTATGAAACCAACATTTCACCGAACTTAATTAATTTTATGTAATGAAATCATTTGTTAGCTTTCCAACCAGTTAGACGGATATGTTATTTAGCTTCTAAGTGTCTAATATTCTAAATATATATATTAAAAAAAATTAATACCGAGTTATTTTCTAATAAAAAAATCTTGATTATTTTTGGCAATTTTACATAATATTGTTATTTTTTCTGTTTACTTGTGTACGCGTTAAGGATAATCTTCCATATATTAATATCGCTGTGCTAGTAATCCTATGGCTAGCATAAGCTATAGACTAACAAGGTTTAGAACCTGGGTTGGCATATAGGCTTATCTCGGAAAGCGAAATGGCCACCCGGATACAAACAAACGTCGAATTAACAGCATTTTTATGTTCTAGTACAATAATTAAGTTGTAATAAAATTTTATCCTCTAAAACGTGTACCTCTTCATATAATATTTATTTTGTACATATATAAGTGAAATCATAGAACAAGTGGGTTTTATATTTATAAGATTAAATGTAAAGCTACCGCCGATTCAGAATCTAGATATGTACTATCAAGAATAACAAACTGTAAATGTCTTACTTATCCTTTTCTCTTGAAGAGAAGGTTTGAAGCTTAGAGGCCAATTTATGGGTTAATCTATCTTTAAATTCTTAGAATCTAGTATTTGGCAGTAGTTCCACCCGCATGTTAGGTGGTTGAGTATGAGGTAAGAAAAGTAACCTTTGTTCGTCCTTGGGCGTCAAGCTTGCTTCATACTAAATTTTATCAAAATCGGTTTAGTAGTTTAGCCTTGAAAGCGTAACAGATAGATAGAGCTACTTTCGCATTTATAATATTAGTTTAGTCATTTAATTTTAATTGTTAAATAAAATATCATACTATCTAACAAAAATAAATAACTATATTTAACAGTTTCTGGAACTTGTGCAATAGGTACTAAAGTTGTGCCGAATATTTTAAGAGTTGACATACTTACCCTCAGTAGTGAGAACAGCAAAGTTTCAGGCGTTCCACAATGTGTTTATCGCTCATTCAGTAGAACGATTCGTATAATGAAATCTCCTCTTTTATAGCCCATGAATTTAAGACAAAATGAAACTCCGAATCTCTACTAATGGCGTGTTACCACGTAATGTTATATTATGTGTGGAGCGAGACTGGCTTAATCTAAAGTAACGTAATCTTATATCTAGTACAGTAAAAAGTTCAGTGAACACGTGTCTTCGACACACTTCGTTGGTTTAACCATCGAGGGATTTATATTGTCAGTATTTTAAAGGAAGGTTTAGATATACGATATAATAATTTATTTATTGATTTTGACATACTTTACTTTATACTTTATTGTACACCACAAAGAGAACAAAAATACATAACAAGGATACGGCCCAAATAAAAGTAGCATACAATTTTGGCGACCTTATCGCTACATAGCATTCTTTTCCAGGTAACCATCGGTGGTGTGATGGTTTGTCTTAAAAAAAAAACTATAAATGTTCGATATCGTTTTACCTTAAAACCTTTACAAAAATGCTATAGTTCTAAATTTAATTTTAAAAAGTTAAGCGAATATTAAATGGAATCTCAAATATTAATATCATATTGGCTATTTTTATTTTATTGTATGGTTATTTTAATATGCGATATATGGAGTATATTCCGGGTCGGTTATATTAAGTTACAACCAACACGATGATAAAGGTCAGACGTAAAGGATGAGGGCTCTTTCACAGGAGATAAACGTTATTCCTGAATTAATAATATTATTATGACACTTTCCAAAGGTTTTCTTAAAGATAACATTTCGAGATAAATTTAAATAAAATAATTAAAGCTGTAAATTGTACCTACTAACTTCTTACGCCTCGTTCTTTTTAATGTCGAACAAAGATTCAGGTTCAATCTTTTTTTTAAAATATTTTATCTTTAACTTTAAACATAGTACTAGAAAAGTTTAGTTATGTTTGGCCAGATATGAACCTACGACGGTCGATAAAGATCCACTTGCTACCATTGAACCATTTCGATTCTGATGCTAAAACTAAGGTAGGTATTTGGTATATGGTTATTATGATATATGTCTTGTATTGAATAATTTATACTACCTAATAAAACCCATAGATACCGTTATTGATAAATTTAAATTTGACAAAAGGTAAATAAATAAATAAATTTAATAATAATAATAAAAAAATAAACAGTAACTAAATCCACAAAGAAAATGTTTTATGGAATTAGAATGTCTCCTTAATATGATACTGAAGTAACAGTATCGTTATTTTGTTTTAATGGAAACTCTCCCTATTATTATTATTATTAGATAAAAGTATATATAATATTCAAATTTCAATACTTCTTAACTTGGTCTTTTTTATTAATTACTTATAAATAATTCATAAGATTTAATGTTTACAATTTTCTTTATTTTGTAGGCAACACAATGCACACGTTCTATGAAAATAGAAATTAAAAGTTATGATAAACAGTGTGCAATATACAGGCTAACTCAACATACAGTTTATAAAATTATACTACAAAGCTGTCTGCAAATACATGCAGTTAGAGTAAGTAACATTAATACATATGTATTATATATAAGATACAAGTAAGACACGGACTGGACAACACATCTGTATGTTACATTGTCTACTTCAAATCGATTTATATAATTGCCTTAAAAATTACAATTTATTTTTGAAACTAAGAAAAACAAAGAAACTTAAAAGAATATTTGAGATGTTTCTTAATTTAACATTTGAAATAACGAGACGGTATTTAAAAAAAAAAAACATGTGACTTTTTAAACATATTATTGTAGTATAATTTGAGCATTCCTGTCGAGATGTAAGCAAATATAAATTAAGAAAAATATCAATCGTAGTATATAACTATTCTCAGTTAAGGTGAATTTGAAAGTAATCAGTGGTATAGAGTTTATGTTTATTTTACCAGAAATCTCCCAACTGACCCTTGCCAAGTAACATTTACAGCTATGGCTATGGAACAAGAGCGTGAATTTTCATGAGATTAGCAGCAAGAGGGTGTTCGCCTAATTCCCTGGAGATATTCATGTGAAGTTATGAAAATTTAACGAAATTATTTAGTAGTTCTCATCTTACGATTTACTTATTAACATTTTATCCTAGACGTCCATGTAGGTTCTCTTTTTAAAATAATTTATTTAAATAAAATAAAATAAATAAAACTTATAAAAGATCAGCGAAATTAAAAGACAGGAGAACATTTTTGGACCTGGATATTATGTATCTTGTGCCTGTAGAAACATTGGCTCACTCACTGTTCTAATCAGAACAAAATAATACTAGAAATACTACAATACTTTTATTTTTATTTGGCTGTAGAATATGTGATGAGCGGTACCTACCCTGCACGAAGCAAACTTTTATATATAAAAAAGTTTTACTCATATAATTATTTCGTAAACACTTTTTGGTGTGTTTGTGACGTGTTAGTGTCAATACAATCTAATATACTAAATTTTATTCGTTTTATTTAATAGAACAAAGAAATCGGGATTCAAGTGTTTTTTTTTCTAATTATATTTAATTTATAATAGACATAATTGGCATAAGTATCCTTATACCTTGAATTCCCACCAAATTCCCTCAACATCCCTGTATCCTGAACTGGTTCCCTACTCTAGGTTGGGGAGGTCAGACGGCAGTCGCTCCTTATAAAACCAGTACCCGCCATTTACCATGGAAAAGGAAAAGAACAGAATTTTAGGTACAATGGCTAGGGCGTCGCCGCAAAACGACGCGCAGGCACATCGCCCTAAACCTGTGACAAGTGGGAAAGGGCTACCGTGTCAAGTACGGGCACGGCTAAAGAAGCAAGTACCTAGTAAGAAGCTCCGCTTTGCCACCTGGAACATCGGCTCTCTCACAGGTCGCTCCCTTGAACTGGCTGACGTACTGACGAAGCGCAGGGTTCACGTTGCATTCTTGCAAGAAACTCGTTGGAAGGGCAACAAGTCCCGTGATATTGGACTGGGTTACAAGTTGATCTACTCCGGCTCCCCCTCAGGGAAGAACGGTGTGGCCGTAGTACTATCTGAGGAACTCCAGAACGGTATTCTAGAAGTCGATAGACTGAGCGACCGACTTCTCCGGGTGAAGCTACTGATAGAAGGAGTAATTACTCATCTTATCAGCGCCTACACTCCACAGGTCGGTGGCTCTGAATCGGCGAAAGAAGTCTTCTGGAATGACTTGGAGGACATGCTCCGCTGCATTCCGAACACCGAGAGCATCGTGATTGGTGGAGATTTGAACGGCCATGTTGGTGAGGAGTCACGTGAATATGGACGTGTACATGGCGGCTTCGGCTATGGTCGTGAGAATGCAGAGGGGGAGTCAATTCTCAGCACCTGCTTATTATCAGACCTTGCCATTGTTAACACTTTCTTCCAAAAGAAACCCGAGCACCTCATCACCTATAAAAGTGGGCCGCACTCCACCCAGATCGACTACTTGCTCATAAGAAGAAACCAAATTGGTAGAGTGACTAACTGTAAAGTAATTCCCGGGGAATGCCTCACAACACAACACCGCATCCTTGTCATGGACATGCTGGTAGTACCAAGTAAAAAAGTGCCTGAACGAAGCAGACCTAAAACTAAATGGTGGCTGTTGAATGGACCAAAACAGCATGAATTCAGTAAAGTCGTAGCTAGCTCCAAGTTAAGCACAGACACAGAGGAATCAGTCGATAGTCAATGGTCTAGGATCCAGTCAACAGTGAACACCATTGGAAAACAGGTGCTTGGCACTTCGAAGGGAGGCCGCGTCATCGACAAGGAGACGTGGTGGTGGAATGACTCAGTACAGGAGGCAGTTCGAGAGAAAAAGACACAGTTTAAGAAGTGGCAAGAGACCAAATCTCCTGAAGACCGGGACGCGTATAAAGCAGCTAAATGTGCCACCAAACGAGCAGTTGCCAAAGCCCGTTACCAGACGCTGTCACCTCTGTATGACACGCTCGAGACAAATGAGGGCCAAAAGACTATCTTCCGTTTGGCAAAGGCTCGGGAGAAAGCGACACAAGACAACAAAATGTCTTTGTGTCAAAGACTCTAATGGCACTTTGGTTTGCGATGCAATTAAGGTGAAGGAGAGGTGGCGCGGCTACTTTAACGTGTTGCTTAACACACAACACGCTAATGTGTCTCCTCCAGAACTGCCTCCTAATCTCGGACTTGTTGCACCGGTAACACCTGACGAGGTACTCAAATGTCTTCGCACAATGAAGAACCGAAAAGCCGTAGGCCCTGACGACTTGCCGATTGAAGCGTGGAAAGCGATGGGTTCTCATGGTGTGAACCTACTTACTGACCTTTTTAACCGAATACTTACTAGCCGGAAGATGCCCAACTCTTGGAGATTGAGTATCATTACTCCAGTATATAAAGGCAAAGGTAGTGTACAGGACTGCGAAAGCTACCGCGGTATTAAGGTTATGTGCCACACCATGAAACTCTTCGAACGCGTAATCGACTCAAGGCTTCGGCAAGAATGTACCGTCTCGGAATGTCAGTATGGGTTTCGCCCAGGCTGTGGAACCATAGACCCCATCTTCGCCCTGAGAATACTAACCGAGGCCCACAGAGAAAAGAAGAAGCCGCTGTACATGGCGTTTCTAGACCTGCAGAAGGCATTTGACTGCGTCCCACGCCAAATAATCTGGTGGGCTTTGAAGATGAAGAATGTGCCACAAATCTATATTGACATTATCCGAGACATGTACCATCATTCGGAATCAATAGTGAGGACCGCCGTTGGCGACACACACCCTTTCCCGATCACAGTTGGTGTCCACCAAGGCTCGGCCCTGAGTCCTTTTCTGTTCAGTGTAGTGCTTGACGTTGTCACAGCGAAAGCCCATGAACCGTCTCCCTGGCTTATGATGTATGCTGATGACATTGCACTGGTAGATGAGGACAAGCAGGTATTGGAGCAAAAGGTGAACCAGTGGAAGAGTGTGCTAGCGAGGGGTGGTCTGATGCTAAATGTTGCGAAGACCGAGTATATGGCCTGTGGCAGTACGGACCCCGAACCCATAAAGATAGGCGGAGAATCCGTTATCAAGACGGAAAAGTTTAAATACCTCGGGTCCGTACTGCACGAGTCTGGTACGATCGACCACGACGTCAGAGCTCGAATAAACGCAGCTTGGGCCAAATGGCGGGAAGTCATCGGGGTAATCTGTGATCGCAGGATACCGGTGAAATTAAAGGGCCTTGTGTACAAGTGCATCATCCGACCAGTCTTATTGTACGGCAGCGAGACGTGGCCAGCTCTCGCGAGACATGTTCAGCAACTTCACGTCGTGGAAATGAAGATGCTGCGGTGGATGTGTGGCGTTACGCGACTAGATCGTATTCGTAACGAGCACATCCGTGGTAGCCTTGGCGTGTGCAATGTAGCGGACAAGTTGCAGGAAAGCCGTCTCCGTTGGTTTGGCCACATTAGCCGCAGACCGCCAGACTATGTTGGGAACCGATGCCTGGACTTTGTTGTCGAAGGCCCCAGATCCCGCGGCAGGCCCAAGAAGCGCTGGCTCGATGTTGTGAGGGACGATTTGAGAGAGCACGATCTCACTAAAGACGACGCTTTAGATCGGGCAAAGTGGAGGCAAAGATGTAGGAAAGCGGACCCTGGCAGTACTAGGCCGGGAAAACGCTAGGAAGAAGAAGAAGAAGATTTAATTTATAATAGAAAATCTGGTCTCTATAATAGCCGCTATCATATGTGGACATTGGCATTGTAAGGAAAAATATATATTCCATTTTGTGTCATAAAGTAAAGTGGCCAAGTCGCGCCTGAGGCCTTCTGATGACAAAGTGTTTGGTGTTCTATAAAACATGTTAGACTAAGCCACTGTTGCTTGACACTTGTTTTATCTGCCACTTCACAAATATGTCTCAATAGTCTCTATCTAGCTTGCGCTTTGTATGAAATACATTCAAATTTTTATCACACGTTTCACGTGTAACAATTACGTTGCACAGAAACAAATAAAGTTGAAATTTCGGACCCAATTCGAAGCACTGCAATTACCTTCCATTTTTTAACGTTCCTCACTACATAAGTAATAAGTAAGTACATTTTTATTAAGTTAGTATTTTCTTAGTTTCAATAAAATAATACCACTAATAAATACATTTGTACTTTAAGAAACATTTTAAACCTATTGTATTTTAATAAAAAATATAACGATATTTTGATTACAGTATAAAAGATATAACGATATTTTGATTACAGTCAAATAATACAAAATTTGTTTGAAATATAACAAATGTTATAAATTACAACCATTAAAAATTGTTGGTTATCATTTTCGGGTGACAATTGATAACACAGCCTCACTCGTTCATCAATTGTGAAGAGATAAATGTCACGTCAACTGTGAAAATGATAAATGTTTACTAATTACCTATTTGTCGAAAATCGTATCGTTTATTGAAAATTTCAGTGTTCTTTAATGGGAAATGATTTAAAATATTGAATTTTATTTTTTTTATTTTAATAATTTACTTTATTATATTGCTTGCTGTTGACATTACAATCGATATTGTTTAAATAGGAAATATATGCCTAGTTGTAATGTATAAATAAAAGGTTGATTACTTTTGTCGAATTTGGTAAAAAATGTGTGTTCGTGTGTAAAATTATTAATAAAGTTAAGGGCTTCACAACTTTTGAGTAGCTTTGCGTATGGAGCTTTTTCCACCATTCTGACTCAGCGCGCGTTGGTTGACACATAAGGAAGATTTTCATCCAACACATGAATGATTCCTCACGATATTTTCCATCATTATCGAGCACGAGATGAAATATAAACACAAATTAAGCACATGAACTTGGTTTTGAACCATTGGTTAAGATGCACGGGTTTTTTTATAGAATAGGAAGGCGGACGAGTATATGGGCCACCTGATGGTAAGTGGTCACCAACGCCCTTAAACATTGTCACTGTAAGAAATGTCAACCATCGCTTACGTAGCCAATGCGCCATCAACCTTGGGAACTAAGATTTTATGTCCCTTGTGCCTGTAATTACACTCGCTCACTCACCCTTCAAACCGGAACACAACAATATCAAGTACTGTTGTTTTGCGGTAGAATATCTGATGAGTGGGTGGTATCTTCCCAGACGAGCTTGCACAAAGCCCTACCACCAGTAAACAGTGTTCTAACAACTGGGCCCGCTCAGCTCTCAATAAAATGCAATATTATAAACACTACAATATAAAGTAATTTTGTGAAGACTGAGTCCTCAAAGATGTGTCGTACTTTCAGAAAATATTATATATTATGTTATAAACTTTTATTACTTACATATTACCGTTTCTAACCTACAGAGACTTTCAACTTTACTTTGGTATCACTTTAAATCATGAGTCCCAAAGGTCTTGCACTCAATTCGACAACTCACAAGAAAACCATGTTCAGAGGTTAACCATGTTAGACTCGCGTAAATCAAACACGAACCAGGTTAAACATTTACATGATCTTTCAGATCAGCTTAAATATTTAACAATAGCGGAAATCAAATAAGCACTCAGTTATTACGCTTTTTTTATACACGTACATTTACATTTCCTTTTATATATCACAGAACTTTATCCCAGTCAAAATTAATTTTGATCGAAATTAAAAGATTTTTTGGTAAATCCAGGTTAGGTTAAGTTAGTTAAATTTCTCTAAGCTTGCCTTTTAATTGTATTTTATATATATCATTAAAAGACCACACGGTTATGTAAAGCTCAATTTCAGTATTTTCCTTTGGAATTTACAAAAAAAAAACTAACCTAAACTTTCACATTAGTCAAAAGTACCGTGTTGCCAGTCAAAAAATAAGTTTAAAGGGGGAAGAGATCTGAAAAGTAGAAAAATTCAAAATAATTATACCAAGTCCTAAGTTTATGCTTCGGTATATTCACATATATCAATGCATATGTATAATGGGATGGGATGGTACGGTAGGTATTTAGGTAGGGCTTTTTATTTTTGTAAAGAGTGCAAAAGTATCAGATATACTTTGGCACTCCATAAAAATACTTTTCAAATAAACATAGTGTAACATATAATGAGTACCTATTTCAATAATTACTCTAAAATGTTTTACAAATCTTAAGTGAGATTATTAAATATATACCTAGTCTTATTATGATAAAAATATGGTAGAATGTTAGCCTCTTCTTATTCTACATGAAACCAGCTTGGAAATGGCATGCCGTAAAAGCAATTAGAATAGCTAAGCTAAATAAACTTGTATGTCAGACCTAAGCCCACGCTGCGGGCAATTCAACTGGATTTAGAACTAGTACTACTAATACCTGGATACTAAGCTATAGTTATACATCTAATCATAATTTTCAGTTAAATTTAATAGTACTTTAACATTTTAATTTAAAAAAATGTTACGTGAATATAGTTTTTAACAAATATTATCGTTTCCAGCCCTGAAGAAGTGCAGTTAGCATCCTGCACTTCTTCTCCAATTTATGGATATTTAAACTCAATAAAATATATGTTATGACCCCTACCACCAGTGTAAGTGGTGTCACAGTGTACGTGGATTCACAGTAGTTCGACTGTGAATCCACGTACAATGTGACACCACTTATTTTCTGATATAGTTCTTATGAATAAATACATATTACTTTTTATGTATTACAAGCATTTTGGTAGTAGATTATTTGTCATATTTATACTCAACGTATTGATGATAATGATGTCTTCCGGAACAATTTCGGCCATGGCGGTTATGTTCAAAGATGATTAACCAAGAAAAGTAACAGCCTGATAAAGTCTTACTAACGACACATGAGTATGAACTCCGAGCTGAGAATTTTGCGATGAAAAAGTCAAAAACGTTTTACTGGCTTGAACCCAGGACCTCGGATTTATCTTATTAATAAGCAACTAGACCAACAGCACATGCTGAGTATAGATAGATACTAGCTGTGTAACTAGGGTAAGCGCATATAGTTTCACACATGGTGAGTACCTAACCAAGTTCGTCCCATTAACTAAATACCAGTATTAGTTTGCCAGAATGGTTAAAGTTTATGGTTACTGCTCCTTATCGTATGGTTTACAGATGGTAAAGTTCAATAAAAGAAAAATATTTATTTTTGACCAGATTCGAGACAGTAATACCTGGGATCAGCGCGATAAAACACACAAATTAACTCTAACAACTTAAGCCATATTCATCTGCCTATCTTTATTTCTTAATTAAAATAATACAGCCAATTCTTGAAGATAAGGATATCAATTCAGTCGCTTATTGAAATGGTAAGAGGAAATATTTTATGTACCTTTGAGTCAAGTAAAAATGTTTTGTTTTTCTTTTCTCTTGTTATACATGCGTTCAAATACTTGTGTTCATTTTTGTCACGATTATTTTTATTTTTGTGAATTATGTATTTGTTTTTTTTTTGTATTGTTTGCACCATATATTATCTGTTCTACTTCGGGTTGACTGAAAGAGAATGCTTTTTAGCATCGTGTCTATCTTTAGATAATTTGAGCAAATAAATAAATAAACAAACATGTCAAACGTTTATAAATTATAACGTTAATTTAAGGTTAAATATTAAAATCTTTTAGGCAAAACCTGAAAATAGGGAACATATTAAACAACCACAACATAAAAGCTTAAGCAATTTTGAACACATGTATTTTTTTGTCATATTTGTCTGGCAGGTCTAAATAAAATTTAAAAAGAATCTTTATTTGTTTACTTTTTTATAACAGTAAAATTCATGATGGGGGTCAGCCCGTGGGTCTGTGATAAATGTGACAAATGCTTGTTCTCTCAGGAGAAATCAAGGATAAAGTTTGTACCCGCAGAAACGAAACAGAATCATCAAATAATAATGTATATGTCAAAAAATCTGTTTATTTACAATTTGTAGAGTATATATAATATGGTTAGGAATTGATTTTTCAATATCACCGTCTATTAGTTTCAAGAGCAGCGTATATAAGTAACGAAAATAAAAATATATAATTGAAATAGAAAATCAAATTGTCAAAGTGATCTATGTTCGCGAACTTTTTTAAAAATGTGTGAGTGGGATGGGATGACATCGATTGACATTTATGAATCGCGTTGGTTCGTGTTATTTATTTGCTTATTAATCTTACGTAAATAGTAAATATGATTCGAATGTTATTTCTTTAGATTTTTTATTGATTTAAATTAGGTATTGGTTAGTTATAGGTATAATTAATGTGTAACTTAACTTTGTCTGCTTTGTGTGCTGTCGCGAAAGACTTTTACCCCTTTTAAATAACACTAAATACACAATAAATAGTGTATTGTAATGAATATGCTAAAGTTTCAATAGCATATTAAGTTATAAATTATGTTTTAGCTTGCAGGCTCTCCATAATAGTACAGTTTTGATAGTCTCGAGAGGACCCACTATATTGATTCGATATAAAATTAGAGTCGTTAATAGTTTGCAAATAAATTTACTGTTTAAGATAACATTTTATGATTATAGTATTAAATATTGCAGCTTGAAGTTTAAATTATTCTAATGGTATTTTAATAATTTGTCAATTAATTCATCAACTAACTACCTGAGCCTGCTTCGCACGAGTAAAATAAAAGGGGTTAAACAACATACAAAGACAAATTCTTTTTTTTTTTTTTGGTATCACACGAAGTATTTTTAAGTACGTACGTACGTATAACTTACCAAAGTTTCATCACAATCGGCTTAGAAACGAATAGAGGAGAAACATACAAACATTAATTTTTATTTAAATAGATGTATTATTAGGTATTGGCTTAAAGTTATCTAAAGTATCTGATCATCATAAAACGGTGACAAACCAACAAAATATTTTCGTAAAGTATAAAACAAAAGCCATAGATTCATACCAGTGATAACTCCGAGACGTGACTACTGAAGTTCATTTAAGCTTTCTGCACACGTACATCGCTTGTTCTGAAGCCATTCTTAAAATGAAATTTCCGCCTACACAAGCCCGCGAAATTGAGATGGGATGAACCTGCGATACGCTAATGGTTGTTGCTACCAACATTTGTAAATGATATATGTATATATGAAAAAATAGTTAGTTAAAAATAAAAAAATGTCTATAGTTAAAGCCTAGAGTCTTGTCAATACAGCTCAAGTATGAATTTTTCGCATATTTGATTTTCAATTAATATATAATAAGGATTAAGGCAAACAGATGGCCACCACCCACTCGTCAATTATTCTACTTTTTAAAAATCAATCCATTGTGTTGATGTATATAGGAACGAGGGACATAACATTTTAGATACTTTAGTTCGTAGCTTTATGTCAGTGTAAGGATTAACTGCCCATTATACCTTTCCTTGTACATATCAACTCTATGATCTATAGTCTATCATCGAACATCATTAATTGTTCTGGAATATTCTGTGTGAAGAAAAATGCGATGTGCAACGGAAACGAACATTTGCAATTTGGAACCAATATTGCTTTTGCATAATGTTTCGTTGTGAAACATTGCATGATAATTTACAAAGACAGATGTGATGTGGCTGGTTAATAGTGTGTTTTACTATTCGTTACTATTATACAGCATATATTTCCTACTATATATTTAATCTACATGAGATTATTATTGAGCTGAGATGGCCCGGTGGTAGGCGTAGAACGCGTGAATCTTAACCGATGATCGTCGGTTCAAACCCGGGCAAGCACCACTGAATTTTCATGTGCTTAATTTGTTATTATAATTAATCTCGCGCTTTACGGTAAAGGAAAACATCGTGATAAAACCTGCATGTGTCTAATTTTACTGAAATTCAGCCACATGTGTATTCCACCAACCCGCATTGGAGCAGCGTGGTGGAATAAGCTCCAAACCTTCTCCTCAAAAAGGGAGAGTAGGCCTTTAGTCCAGCAGTGGGATATTCGCAGGCTGTTACGTGAAATTATTATTTATACTTATCTAATAAAACATCTTATACGTTAATAAATCTAAAATTTGTTAATTTTAAACATGAATTAAATTAAGGGTTGACGCGATTACACGTTGGATGGATTTGAACTCTTGTAGTCATAATTAAATCTATAATTATAATATAATATATATAAATAAAAGTAAAATAAAAGAATGAGCCTGTTCCAATGTTAGGTTTTTTAACGAAGTTTTCCATAACTACCGAGCACTAGATGAATTGTTATTAAAACGAATTCATAACACATTGACATTCAGTGATGTTCACCTGGGTTTGAGCTTGCAGTCATTGGTTAACTTAAAAATCAGGTATCAGCCTTAGTCGCGATCACCTCTGGGCAAACATGGGACACATGATGATTAGCAGTACGGTGGAATCAAAACCTTATTTTTGGGGGACTTTGTCCAGCATATATCCTACAGATTTACCAGCTTTAATACATACATATACTTATATATATATATATCATTCAGTTTTTCAAGCGAATGTGTGATATTTTCGTATTATAATCCTATTTTTCAAAAATTACGCCGAAAAAAGAACACGCCGATAAGCCATTGATACCCAATTTGACGTTTGCATTGCTCGTTTCTGACGACTAATTTGGAAAGGCATTTACAGTATGCTTTCACAGAAAATCACGTAGGTTTTTAAATTTATATTTGTGTTTTTTTTTTTTAAACAAATGTAAATATGAAATATTATATATATATGTTTTATTAATATATTTTTCAATCATACATTTAAAAATGAGATTTATATATGTGTATGTAGTGTTTATCAACCTGTTTAGTTTTTAAAGACATCATGAACGATAATATTATATTTTAATTAATAAATCACACTTATGGACTACACCAAACCCATGTCAATTTTTTTGTAAATGGCCGTTTGTCCGGTTTTTAAGAATGCATTTGAGAAAAAAGGATGTCTCTCCTCTGCTATATGGTATTCAATTGTAATTATTACTAATACAATTAATAAATATTATAATTCTAATTGCATATCTGGATTTGCTGTATAATAGTTAGTTCACGTTGTATGGTACCAACCGGTTATTGTCATCTTCCCTGGGCATTAGTAATGAGATATGATAATAGGAAATTTGGTGTACTAACACTATTCTACATAATACGAAATCATTAAAAGCATATATAATTTATATATGCTTTTAATGATTTCGTATTTTCGATTTTTAGCTTGTTCGGTCAATAAGTTTGAAACTAGATATTAATTTAACGTCTTGATCTGATAAATCGTATCAAGCTGAAACTTCCTCAAAGAGGTTCTAATTCGATTTCAATGTTGGAAACCCACAACAAACATGATATTGTATGTGTATGGGTATGGTGTATAGCTTCAATATACTTCCTGACAGTATTATTATTGTTTTTTTTGAAGAATATTTCATACAGAAGTCATATAGTCACATTAAAATACAAATATTGTAACGTAAATTTTTGTAACGTAAACTTTGCATGAATTTAATGAATTATTTAATTTTAATTTGTACCTATATCAATTCAAACTATTTGTGTTTTTAATTTTAATTTTATTAAGTGCATTTTTATTTGTTATGGTCTTTAATTTGGACTTATTTTTTATTTATTTTTTAATCTTTCTACTCATGTTGCTATAATTATGTGTTAATGTATTTTTAAAACAAATATTGTAATTGTTGTGGCTACTTTAAAAAGCTTCACATGTTAGCTATTTTCACTTAATTGTTTTACATTTGTCATTAAAACATGTAGTAGCTACTAGTGGTCCTTAAATAAAATAAATAAAAAATAAAAAATTATATTCTTGAGGAACGCATGTTCACGTACATTATTCTTCGTTAACTATTAGTATATACAAAAATAAAGTCAAATTTTCTTTGTTTATCGTCATGTCTTTAAGCTGACTTATATTAGGTGATCGCTGGCCGACTGCCGTTGACCCGCTACACCAAAGAAGACCGTGGAGAAAGCGGCGGCTCCTCTCCCCGCTGTAAGCGTCGCTCGGTCTGGGGACGTTATCTGTGTCTCGTGAACTTTAAAGTATCCGCAAGCGATCCCGTGGCACACCTACATATTAGTGGGTATTCCGTTGCACGCGTCGTTGGTAAGACCCACATAACCTTTGCAACAGGAAATGGGTATTTGTTGTTGTTTTTTTTTTTAATTTCTTGTTTGCTTTTGACTTTACAATTAATTGCCTTTTAATCTTTTAGAATATCTCAGATATATTAATAAAATAACATAAATAGACATAAAAATAGTCACAGGCAGTAAACGTACAATTTTTTTTTCTAATTTCTCGCACATTTTTACGCATATATAAAACATGTCTGCACTAAAAAATGTTCGTGTCATGTTTTTTATGTGAGTGTATTCATAGCAAGTGGTTTTCTTTTAGCAATAAACTCGAGAGCGTAGATTAAATGTGAAGGGAGAAAACATTACTCTTTTGCATGTTGTTACGCATGAAAACTCCAAGGAGAGCCATCAGCTATTACGATAGCGTCTCATCACTTGCGAGAATAAAATTATTGTCTATTTCATACAGAAAATACGAATTTATTTTATCTGTGGATAATATAATATATTAATTTACCGACTTATTCCTTGGTCTAGTGCATAGCCTGAAAAGCCCCAGATTCCAACGTTTAACAACGTTAACTCAATTAAAAGTTATATATAAGTTACATCGGATTATGACTGTGGGGAATAGACAGACCACTTTTTTATTCAGATAATTGTATCTTCACAGACATCCTGGCAGTGTCTTTGGTTATAATTTATATTAACTTTACATTAATTTTAGGCACATTGTTTGTTTGGTTTTTAATTCTAGACAGCATCATCGTAGTGCTTATGATGTTAAGCTTTGCATTACAATCTACGACTGCGACTTCTTCATTAACTCGGAATGACAGTTGTCTTCCTTGAACGGGTATTGTTCTTCGGACTTCGGCCTTATGTTCGCGTAGATGTTTGCACTGTCTCACTAGACAATGGCCCGTCATATAAATTAGATGTGTTTTATTTATTTTTTTACTTGTAATCAACAGCGTTACAAAAATGGTTGTACAGTTATTACTCATTTCTGAAGTAAGGCCACATAGGATTACAATGTTATAATACGAAGCTTCAGAAAAAATAAAAGTAAAGACATGGTATAAGTATTAATATTTACAGTAAAAAAATAAAATAAAAACATTCTTGCTTGATATTGATGCGAGAATTTGTATTGTTTTTCTTCACTTGTTTGTGTGTGTGTGTGTGTGGTTATTCACTTTATTTTTTAAGATTAATTTGAATTATTTCTCTTTTCAATTGCATTTTAGATAATTGGAAAAAATAATATATAAGTTATAATTAAGTTCGTGCCAGACGTTGTATGATTTATATTTATATTGTTATATACATGTCGGCGCTGTCAATGATTTAGACTATAGAATTTGAGACGAGAGTCATAGCAGACTTTTGTTGCTTTGTCACTCCGGCGGAACGTCAAACGGACAGCCATATATCGTGGTTGGACGACATCGACGGATCGCCGTTAATTTTAATTACGTTTGAATTATTCTTTGGTTTTGAATTATAACATTAGATGGATTTACCTAATGGAAAAAGATTTTCCCTTATATTTCTACTGATACGTCTATATTCAAATAATATTGATTTTAATTATTTTTTGCTGAAAAAATATTATGATACTCTATAAATAAACTCGACAGATCTGTATTTCTGTCTGTAATATATATATTATCTCTATTTTACTGTTAATTAGTTCATGTTATCGTTTTCACAGACATGAATTATTGTTCCCTAAGGATATATAGCGGGATGATATTATTTTATTTTCTTCTTCATTATAACTTTATACAAGTATTCATGTAGTTAGCTGCTAAACAGGATCCAGCCATTGCTGGGCCTATATTCCGTTTCTAATTCGGATTATCAAGCACAGGCTTAATTATAAAAACAAATTAAGCACATGATAATTCAATGGTACGTGCCCGGGTTTGAACCCACAATCTTCGTTTAATTATAGGTTAAAGGAAGCGAACAGTGAAAATTTTATACATATTTAATGAGTTTACATTCTCAAATTTTATTTGATAACTGAAACTTTTTATTTCAAGCAGTGTATGTATTTACATGATAAATTTTATTATATTGTATAATCTTAATTCTTTATTTATACGAAAGGCAGAAAGTTAGATGAATATTTGTGTATAATTTTAAATAATACACAAAAATAGTTGACGTAATTTTCTGGAAGGTTTTCTTTGTATGTTCGGTATAGCCTTTCTAAACAAAATCTTATTCCTTAACCTTAGTCAATTTCCACAAGCCATTGAGAGAAGCGATGCTACTCGCGATAAACATAAAACAGAAATCTGGGCCTTCTTTGCCTTGTATTTTCCAGACTGTTTGTGTTGTGTAATATACTATTATGTAGTAATGTAGGAAAAAGTAGCATTGCGAAGGTTACATAGATAAAAAATATATTATGAAGCATTGATAAATAATACAATTATTATTCTAGTAATATTAGATTTTACATTACGTTAAACATTATATTTGTTATAAAAATAAAAAAATGAAATATATATTTGTTTAAAGTTGCATATCAATCATTAATAAAATGATTATTTTTATACAAAAAATCTAGTGCTTACCAACGCTTCAAAATCTA
Organism: Nymphalis urticae; assembly: GCA_905147175.2. NCBI lineage: Eukaryota > Metazoa > Arthropoda > Insecta > Lepidoptera > Nymphalidae > Nymphalis > Nymphalis urticae. Next base: position 8,329,318 of record LR989998.1, on the reverse strand, counting down.
GAGTGACCATTCAGGTAAAAGCTAAATAAGTTAATTTTCTTTGATCAGTATTACAGAAACTAGAGAATCTTATATAATATCCTCGGACGAGGCGACGTATATGCATTCTTCGAATATAAATACGCATGTTTTGTCACATTATGGAGTCATGACGTGTTGTACGTTATTATTGTAAAGAACAAAGTATCGACGGCACATTGTAATATTGTGAGCCCTTGTTTATAGCCTATAAAATGTATTTCGGATCGTTGATGGCTACACAAGTTTTACGATCTCGTCGATCAGGTACGGATATAAATACTACTCCTATGGTAGTATTGGTTTTATCACTCAATCTCACCTTTTTCGTATTCAGTATCCATGGAGGTTGTATACTATTTTATATAATACAATATTTTATTGTACCAGTCAAAATAAATAATAAAATACAATACAAGGGACATATAAATAAATATAAAATTATATTAATGGGTAAAGGTCAGCTTAACCTGTAGAGAGCCATCCCCTTTTTCCTGAGGTGTAAGACGGGAGAAACTGCAGATGCTCCACGGTTACCTGTGATTCTGTTTCTCTTGCGTGTGTGTGTATAGTGTTTTAAAAAAAGTTCTTTAGTTTAGATAGTGCCAAATCTTTTCAAAAATAGAGCAAGCCTTGTTCCGGCAATGGGAAAGGTATAGGCTTTTTAATATAATTAGTTAAATAAATGTTATTCTGTATTCAAAGAGCTTGTACATAATTATCACATGTTATTGCTAAGCTCTAAAATGCTGTAAGCAAGTTAGGACAGTCTATGATAATGTAAGTGTGCCAGTGAACTTGGTGATTGATAAAGTTTTGATCGATAAAGTTTAAAGACACTTTGCTTTGAGCTTCCTTCCTGAAAGTGAACGCGATAGTGTAACGATAATCGTGTTTATGTACGACCGCAACTAAATATGTTGCTTTGAAAATAGCTGAAACTACCGATGGTGATATTTTTAGAAAATAATACATTAGACTTATATCGAATTCGTATCCATTCCATTAATAAAATACCATAAAGGTTAATCCTTAATCCTAAGCGCAGATACGCAACAACAGCCAATAGGAATTTCGCTATTGGCTATTTTTGTATTTTACTTGAAAACAATAATATATAATATATAATACGTGATATATATATTTTAAATGATGGCAGCATGTAACTGCTTTACTTATAAATGGTGTTAAAAAGATAAACAATGACGCGATTTCTTTTTTTAAATGTCAAATCAATAATGTCCGAAAAGGACAAATTAGGACCTTACTTTTAAAAGTTGCTTAGCAGCTGTTTAATTAAACATGTACACTGATTTTGGTCTATGTGTCATTGTTAATTTCACATTCAAAAAAGTTTACGCTTACGTCTTTGCCCGAAGCGGTACCATATGTCTTTTGGTGTAAAATTGGCAACGTGTATGCAATATTTCATGATGATCGTTTCAGTAGTTAAGAAGTGAAAGCGTAATAACTTCCGGATTTATAATATTAGTTAAGATTGTACATTTTAGTATATAGATTTTTATATGGTAGGCAAATGAGTTCGTTCCCGTCCATCCAGAAATATATTGTAGAAGTTACAAAAAATATTATGCAATAAAATGACAGATTGGTCTAATCGTATCATTTTGGAATGTGGTTTCTTCCGGAAAAAAACTGGCATGAAACACACTACTCTCTCATCACCAAAAATTTGATAGGTATGTTAATAAAAATAATTAAATACAATTATTTGTCGTGTATGAGAATCGAAAATAGTGGCTTCACGATATTTTATCATTCTTTTTTTTTTTTTTTTCGGTACAAATCCTTAATGAAATAATCATTATTTATTGAATTTAGTAATAGGAAAAGTTAAAATCAAAGATAATAATTATATATTTTGTAATGTTCGTAGCAAGCGAACGTTTTAATGACACAGGATAATAATTATTTAATTTTGTTATAAAAAAAACTATTTTTAAAAAAAATTAAGAATTTTTCATTGATAACAAATTGTATAAAACTAAAAGATGTAAATGCATCTTTATACAACTCTTAAAAGTTTTCTGCAAACACTGTCCGTTTGCCCGGGGACAAAGTTACCCACAAACCCGTCCTTCGCATTGCAGAATTCAGTTCTCAACTCGGAACAAATTTCTTGTGCTAAATTACTTGACAAGTCTAAAAAACATCAGTGTAACGTTTCTGCGGTATTTTCAGATTAAAACTTTTAAAGGTATCACGATAAAATATTTCAGGTTTAATGCTTGAGATGAGGCAAATATTATATTTTTTATAAATACATATATTTACATATCTTATTCAAACATAGGCTTACGTTACAGTTTAATTAACTAAGTTCATAATCTCTTTTTGCTCAATTACATACTGCCAACAGTTGCGGCGGTTTAAAGTTCAATGTATGGTCATGGAAACGCTTAACTAGACATCACGGCTACAGTCGCTGATTTTAATTTTTCTTGAATCACATCCGGTCACAGGCATCACACTTCGTTCTTGATGTTTATCAACGGACGTGCTGAGCTGTAACAAACTCCGGTGCCTACAGTAATCAGACACACGAGTAATATTATCTAATTTTGGCTGTATATCGGTACGGTTAAGTCTAGCCTGGCTCCTTTTGGTGGATGTGCATGAGCTGTTCTTGTTCTCTGCTGTTTTTGCAGTCACACTTACATATGTATATTAATAAGCATCGTTCGAGGCTGCTTTACGCCGCTTGAAGCACGGAAGTCAGAAGGAGTCTGTGATGTGTACGCCAAAACGCAGCTTCTCCGTTACATGTCGAGGATGACCATCACAGGGGTTTTAGTAGGTAAGAATCCCACATAACCGAATTTCTCCTAAGAGATGATCTTTCGAAGATTCCCCTTACGAAATAAAAGAGTTGAATTCTTCTAATCTGCTGGAACAAATTGTCTGACCTTGATACATTTAATAAAACTACGAAATCGAGAAAATAAGCCTTACTTATCAAACATCGAGTTTTATATAAAAATACGGGAAAATGTCTTATCATTATTTATTAATCCTTCTGTCATTGTAAATACATCAATTTGCTTTTACTTAATGTTTTACGGATCGAGGTCATCATTGACATTAGTCACGGTAATAAGAGCTTGTTTCCAATTTCCTCTCTATTAAGGACTCTAACAGTAAATAATAGCAGAGGATACTTATTTAATTGAAAATTTCATCTATATATATTCTAATAAAATTTCTAATAAAATCGAATGTTAAATATTTATTCATTTCAAATAATTCGAAAAGTCGATTTAAATGTTAATACTCAAATAAGATACTTATATTAAAATTATTTGTATAGAATTCCGAAACGACCTTTGTTGAAGGTAGTTCATGTTTATATGCGCTCGAGTTAATTGCTGCGGCGGTATTACGATAGTAGGTCCTAGTCCTAATACAATATTTAACTTGTTACAATTCATAGATACATAGCATGATTATTAAGCTGAGTGATATTTGTGGGTATGTTCAGTGATAAAGCCCCTATTATTAATTCGGTAGTAGTGCGGATATGTCTTTTGGGTGGTAGATGGCTGTCATAATATGGTCCGTGCGATAATTCAACGATTAAGTTGCAAGTTGTCCGAAGCGTCTTAATGGCTTACAGAACTTGGCAGAGAACATCAGTTACATCGATATTATAAAAATTTATATTAAATAAAATGAAAGAATAGTGGTATATCATAAAAAGTCTCCGATAAATGTAAATTTATAGTTTAGGTAAGACTTAAATTATTATCAAAATAAAATAAATTATCAAAATAAAATAAAATATATTTTAGGAATATATTATAATTATTGCGTAAGTTGTTCTTATATTTAAAATTAGCATAAATTTTGTAAATTAACAAATAATACTGTTTAATATTTAATTTTCCCCAGCGGTGGCTTTCGGTAGACTCGTCTCGGTGGATAGCTAATTGCCATTTACTTATTCTACCGTTTAATATTAAAACTTTCAATGGTTGTGTTTTTATTTGAAAGGTGGACATTATATTTTACCTCTTGGTTAGCGACGCATTAATGGTGTGAAGATTGGTTATTATTTGACACCAGGTGGCGTTAGCTCATCAGACTTCCTAAATTAAATGAAAAAGAACCGTAAATTCTGATGACATTTTTTTTTTGTTCTATTACGTGCTTAGCAGTACGGTCGTGAACAAAAGTAGACATTTTTACATTTTGACGATTTATTTTATACAGAATATGAATTATTATTATTCTTGATTCGTTTAAAAAGAAAATGATAAATTTTATGTTGTTGATTGCTGACTACTGATTACCAGTGATTCATTATAAACTGCCTTCACACTTTGTTAGGATTAAAGTAAAAGCCAGACAGGTTCATTTTGAACAGATCCTTTCGGAACAATCTGGTTAAGTGCTTCAGTAATTATGAATACCAGAATTTTTAATCTTGTCATTATTGTAAGAAGTCTTCCGAGATTGCGTTGCGAAATGGATGAGATATATGGGGGACAGTTAATCTCAATTAAAGTATAATGCTTTTATAAAAAAGGTATTTTATGGTTATGGTTTATTTGACTGGTTTTGTTTTGTTGAGTATTTGTTTGGTTGAGTAGTTACGAGTTAAAAGCGTAAAGAACAAATATACAATAGTTAGGATGGATTTATTTAGACTTAGATAAGGTTCTAACTCTCTGTTTGATTTATTTCATCTATAATATTATATAATTTAAAATGACAGCAATAGAATAGTGAAAGAACTTGTAAATCTAAAATACATCTACAGCGATTTATTATTTCTTATCAATTGATAATGTATTATGAAAAATGTAGGCCTAAAATTAAAATTACGTTTTGGTTTATCTACTAGTTTATACTAGTTTATATAAGCCGAGATGGTCCAGTGGTAAGAACGCGTGAATCTTAACCGATGATCGTGGGTTCAAACCCGGAAAGCACCACTGAATTTTCACGTGCTTAATTTCTGATTATAATTCATCTCGTGCTTTACGGTGAAGGAAAACATCGTGATGAAACCTGCATGTGTCTAATTTCACTGAAATTCTGCCACATGTTTATTCCACCAACACGCATTGGAGCAGCGTGGTGGAATAAGCTCCAAACCTTCTCCTCAAATGGGAGAGGAAGCCTTTAGCCCAGCAGTGGGACATTCACAGGCTGTTACGGTACGGTTACGGTACTAGTTTATACTACTAACTTGTATTCAAATAAATGTTATTTTTTAAAATTAATAAAGGTTATTAGTACATTCGTTTTGTTTTACGCAACGCAATTACGCAAATGTATATATAATCATAATATATATTTGTTATAATAATATAACTACGTAACTTCACTTTTAAAGTATATATGAAAAGTAAGAAAAATTAATAATTGGGAAGACGGACCGTAGATGGATCCATTAAGTGAATAATTTAATTTTAATACGCCACTCCGGAGCGACAACTCGGATTATGAAGTCTCATTGCCTCTGCTTTATTATTCTGTTCATTTCTTTTGACAATTCTCAACAAAATGTGCGTAATACCTATTATAAAGAAATGTAAAATATATATGAATGACGTTTTTGACAGGATGTTTTTCAAAAATGGAATGGAAAATTTTTTTTTATTATTCAGCCTTTTGCCGTCCACTGCTGGACGAAAGCCTCCCCCATAGAACGCCAACCATCCCGATCTTGGGCAGTCCGCATCCATCCCGTGCCCGCCACCTTCTTCAAATCATCGGTCCATCTTGTCACAGGGCGCCCTACACTACGTTTGCCTAAGCGCGGTCTCCACTCTAACACGTGTCGGCTCCATCGGCCATCAATGCGTTTGGAGACATGACCAGCCCACTTCCACTTCAGCGAGCTAATTCTCCGCGCGATGTCGGTGACTTTAGTTCTCTGGCGAATGTCCTCATTTCGGATTCTATCGCCCAGAGAAACCCCAAGCATCGCGCGTTCCATCGCTCGCTGAGCGACCTTAAATTTGTGGACCAGTCCTACGGTGAGTGTCCACGTTTCGGCACCGTAAGTCATTACAGGTAGGACGCACTGATTAAAGACCCTGGTCTTAAGCGACTGTGGGATCGACGATTCAAAAATATGACGCAACTTCCCGAATGCCGCCCAGCCCAAACGTATTCTTCTTTTAGCCTCCTTCTCAAAGTTGTGCCGGCCAAGTTGTATAGTTTGGCCCAGGTAGATATATTCCTGCACAACTTCAAGTGGAGAGCCATTTACGACCACTGGTCCCGGGGATACATGATTGTTTGCCATAATTTTGGTCTTTTCAATGTTCATCCCGAGACCTACTCGTCTCGAAGAATCGCTCAGGTTGTTTAGCATCTCTTCCAAATCCTGCAGAGTCTCCGCCATGATGACAATGTCGTCGGCAAATCGCAGATGTGTAATGTGTTGGCCATTGATATTAATGCCGCGTCCGTTCCAATCGAGCGTTTTGAAGACGTCCTCCAATGCATTGGTAAAAAGTTTCGGGGAGATTACATCCCCCTGTCTTACCCCGCGATGCAATTGGATTGGTCTTGTGCTCTGATCTTGTACTTGGACGGTCATGGTTGCGGCTTCGTACAAACACTTCAACACCTGGATATACCGACAGTCAATTAGGCACCTCTGCATGAATTCCAGAACAGCCCAGGTCTCAATGGTATCGAAGGCTTTTTCGTAGTCCACAAACGCTAGGCATAGAGGCTGATTATATTCCTCGGTCTTCTGTATTATTTGCCTAAGTGTGTGTATGTGGTCTACGGTACTGAAGCCTTTTCGAAACCCAGCCTGCTCAACGGGTTGGAAGTCATCGAATTTCCGGGCAAGACGATTCGTGATTACCCTCGAAAACAACTTGTAAACATGGCTTAAAAGTGAAATGGGGCGGTAGTTCTTCAGAAGAGCTTTATCACCCTTCTTGAAAAACAGAACCACCACACTTCTGCTCCATGTCTTCGGTGTAGTACCATTATGGAGGACGGAATTGAAGATGTTAGCCAGCTCTCTCAGAACTGGTGTGCCTCCTGCTTTAAGAAGCTCTGAGGTAATTCCGTCATCTCCTGGAGCCTTGTTGTTTCCAAGTTGTCCGAGAGCAATCCTAATCTCGCCCAAATCGATGTCGGGAAGATCGTCTGATAGGTGGCGTGTCAGTCTGGCTCGTGGGTCATCCGCACTGTGGGACTCAGGTGGAGGTACTCGTGATGAGTATAAATCGCCATAGTACTTTTCGACTTCAGCGAGAATCTCTGGTTTTGAGGTGACGGTTGTGCCTTGTGTGGTTCTGAGTTTTGTCAGGAAAGTTGGAGTTTTGTCAGGAAAGTTGTCAGAAAAATTGGAAAAAATTATAACGTATATAAACACTTCTTGTATAGATGTATAACTTATGTATTTAGTTGTGAGCCGATATGGCACAGTGGTTTCACGCTCTTAATTTGCGTTACATTTTATTTCATTCTCGATGGTGAAGTAAAAACGTGAGGAAACCTATACGAGCCGGCTAAGATTCTGACACTTGTGTATCCACCGATCCGCTTTAGAGCAATGCGGTCGAATCCAAGTCTTCTTTTCTAAAGGAGAAGAGTCTCAGCTGTTGGGCTGGTTTTTTTTAAATTTATTTGTGGTAGGGAATGTGTTAAGTTTTGTTTTTATTTATTTAAATAATAAATCTGATATTTTAACTATGTAAGACAATGGCTCTCAAAATATAATAATAATATGATGATGACGATGTCCACTTGACCGATTTCGATTTTAGAATTAAGCCTTCCTAATAAGTTTTTGTTTATTTCATGTAAAAACATTTTTTTTATATTCAATAAAATATCATATTATCAAATTATATTATCGTTTAGGAATATTTTTGTTGCATTAGTGTGAGTGTTTTTAATATAAAATGTCAATTTATGCATTTAAATACTTATTTAAGTAATAACACATAAAAGTAACTATTGCTATGGACAGGAATCTCCTTCTAAATCATCGCAAGTGTTAATAAATAAAAAAAAAATCATAAAATGTCCGTAAATAATTATTGATATTGATGCTGTCCTAAACAATTTCAGTTACGACAGCATATCTCAAGAGAGATTTGCCAACTGCGCAGATCATAGTATAGTGCACAAGTGTGTTCGTAAACACAGGTGCACTCTCTATTTCCTCACTCTTATATTCCGATGGGACGGCAATCCGACGAAAAGAGTTCACGCGAAAAAACAACATAGATAACAGGAGCGGAGCATCAATGAAAAATACTATGCTTTTTATAGTTTTGACATATTTCTACAGATAGTTGAGTAGGTTGTTTGAAAATACTCATAGTTCATCATATTTGTTTTCGGTTTGTAAATAACTTTGTAAGTTAAATTTTATAGGTTAGGTAGGTCCCACATAACCGTCCCGGTCGTGGACCGAGCGGTAGGCGTAAATGCCTTTCCTCCCCGACAACAAAAAAAAAAAGGTATTTCGTTTGTATGTCAGAATAGATTTAATGGAATGCTGTTTCTCATGACCCTCATGACATTGTATGTTGCTCTATCTTTATCCGGATGCGGCAAAAACCAATAAATATTAATATCCCACGAAAATAAAACTACAAATGTTGTTTATACTGAAAAAGTATAAGTCTGCTCTTAGTGATCTCTTTAAGGTATACGCGGGTGAAACCGCGGGCACAGCTTGTTACTTAATATACTTTATAAAGTGAAAATAACAAGCCAATTAAAAAGATTTATTAAATTCCGCTAATAACATTAAAATTTCGCCTAACAACCAAAAATAAACTCTGATTAATTATAAAAGCTCTTTAAATTATTACCTCACGTGATTACACCCGCCGAATTATTAATCACATTATCCTCTTGAATATTTAGCAATTCGAAACGGGGCTGAGGCGTCAAATACGAAGTTGAGTCTTTAATTTTCTAGTAATATAAGTTCAAAGATTTCACGAAGCGAGAAACCTTTAATGCATTTAAGAGGACTAACAAAGTGAACAATTTACATACAAAATTGTAAACCAAATAGAGACGAAGTTGAATGCTGAAACATCTGCCTTAGATAAAGCCGGGTGACGTCTCGGTGAGAGGTCGTTTGCATAGCTTACTACGTTTCGGACCGTGGATAAAAAATAGAGTATACATTTGTCTTTCCGAATAGTCAGGATATTGACGAAATTTTCTATATAAAGCTTAATAATTGTGTGCTTAAATTTTGTATTCTAATCCTATTATTTCTATTCTCCTCGACATGTCCTTCCCTATATTAACAGTTAAAAGTATGGTATACATTCAATGCCTTTTTTTAATTCGTTATTCTTAATATTATTTTATATGTAAGAAGGTCAAAGTTCACAGGTATCATTCAACTGATTGAGTTCAAAAGTTATACGTATGCTTTTTATTTTACTTGCGTAAAGGCTTTTGGCATAATAAGAGTAGTTCAACGCAAAACAACAACAACAACAACGCAAAACGTTTTATCATGTAAAAGTTAACGAAAACAATTAAAGGGATAAAATATACCGGATATTTGCTTTTTTATATGGTATATAATATACCACCAAAAATACATGGAAATTAATAAAACTACGTACTTAATTAATATTTAAGATTATTTATGTTTTGTTAAATAATTAATGAATGCCAATGACAATAATAAACAAACGAACAATTAAATTTTATAATTATATGTTTGTGAACGAAAGTTTTATCCTATCGATGCACAGACAAAACAATAACACGGGTCTGACGCGGAATTACATTCCGGGATTACAATCAATTTCTGACACTGGGTATTAATCCTATTGATAAAATATATTTAAAATAACGCTTTTCGAAAAAAGAAAAAGCTTATTTTTTATAGAATAGGTAGGTGGACGAGCATATGGGCCACCTGATGTTAAGTGGTCACCAACGCCTATAGACATTGGCATTGTACGAAATGTTAATCATTCCTTACATCGCAAATGCGTCAACTTGGAAACTAAGATGTTAAGTATGTATTATTGCAGATCCAAAGCTTCCAGATTAATAATGTGATCTCAATCTAACTTGCTATATTTCTATTCTATCTATCTATTTTAAATCAATAAGTATTAAAAAATGTTATTGAACAAATATTACAAAACTTAGATATGAATCAGCATGATCCGGAGAGACTTTGTCAACATGTTTTTTAAAGTAATTTTAAATGAATTTGATTCTGTATTTAAATTAAAAAGAATAATAATCTACAATGGAATAAATTCATATATTCTATAACTAAAACTTAAAAGTCTTGGCTGTGTAACATCCGAGAATGGACGGGAATGACGAGTGCTGCCGAACTCTTTTGCCTCGCGAAGAATAACAAGGAGTATTCAAAGCTGGCTACCAACCTTCGCTAGTCGGAGTGGCACTCAAAGAAGAAGATAACTAAAACTAAATTCAAATTATTAAGTAAATTTAGAGAAAACAAAACAAATGGATCCCTTTCCACTATACGCTATTATGTAGTATAGTTTCAGTCACCTGCAATGATACGTTAATTTTTACACTCCATCTGTACCTCGTCTTTATATTTACCATGTATAAATATTAACACTATAGGATTTAAATAATATTTTACATTTTTGTTTTTTAGTATTTAAAAATCATGTTCTACGCTGTTATCATTGTAAAGTTTTGAAATGAACATGCTTTTAATTTTATAAATAGAATTCTTCCCGACTTCGGACGGCTAATATAAGTTGTTTTTTTTAAAAAAACAATCTTGCTACGGTACCGGATCAAATCAAAGCCATCCAGAGATTTAATCAAACATACGTAAAAAAATCATCATATCACCATAATATCAGGTATGCAATAACAAACACAAGTATAGAAGAATTAAATATACAAAGATTGTCACATACATATACAGTAAGTATTTGACGTTTCTGAATTTAATTTTAACGGTGTTCGCCCAAGCAACTCGCTGACGTTAATTATTAACGTTTCCTGTCTGCATTTCATTAGTATAAGCACATTTTAATATAATAATTATGTAAGTATTTCCTCAACATCTGTCGTAAATAAACAGCATAATCAATTTCATTATATTTGAGTCCATGTAGAATCCAATTACCAGTAACAGCCTGTGAATGTCCCACTACTGGGCTAAGGCCGTCTCTTCCTTTTTAAGGTGAAAGTTTGGAGCTTATTCCACCACGATGCTCCAATGCGAGTTGGTGGAATACATATGTGGCAAAATGTCAGTTAAATTAGACATATGCATTTCTCCTCACGATGTTTCCCTTCATCGTCAAGCACGAGATGAATTATAAACACAAATCAAGCGCATGAGAATTTATTGGTACTTGAACCAACGATCATCGGTCAAGATTCACGCGTACTAACCACTGGGCCATCTCGCCTTTTTTTAAATCCAATGAAAATAGTTATATTTATCCATATATATTAATAAATGCAAATAAAGTATTTGCATACTTTGAAAGGTTTCATTAAGCCACAACAAATGCAAAATCAAATACTAGAAAGTAAAGCGTATTCAAAGGCTTTTTGGTTGAAACCCCTCTAAATGGATCTCTCCGGAGCAAGTTTTTAAACCCCAGATAGTTCCGATGACATGACTTATACCAAGATTTAAAGGTCGTTCCTTTCTCTTTCTGTTATAATAATGAAATATATCAAGTATGTAATTTTTATTTCCCAAAAATTTCAGACTATAACTATATAACTATAGGCTTGTGTGTATCGTTAAAAAATGGTTTTGCATTTCATTTATTTTATATGTTAAGCTATTATAAAATATTTTATCGTATTTGTTTCTCTGTTTATATTGTGTTATACGTATACATACACCTATTGTTATGTAATTATTGGTATGTATTTATAGACAAATAAATACATAAACCACTACGATCTTGACTCAAAGGTTGTCTGGAAGATATCGCTAGTAAGCTGTGGGTAGCATCGCCGTTTGTGTTGCACGTATATTATTTTAGTTTATTTTCAATCGTTGTTCTATCTCTATGGTCTATGAATATTGACTGTAGATCTTCCTCTTAGATCGTTAATCACTTTTTAACGTTTATCTAAATTTAGTTAGTTAGCTAGAAGTAGTGTGCTTTAAAATTATATAACACTACATGGAATTATCATCTAAAAACTGATAAATCTTTTACGTGTCACAAAATATCCATTGTTTGTGTAGGAGAGCCATTATTATAATGAAATTTCACCTTTTATAGCCCACAAAATCACTTTGTATGAAACTGCGAAATTTGTGTAAATGTTTCATACCACATAAATTCATGTTGTGCGGGGACATATTTGAAATTTTACCTTACATCCATTTAGTATATCAATAAAAATACTTAAACGAAATAGAATATTATTATTTATAAACAGTAAGAAAAATAGTATAGACTTCGTTATATAATTCAATGTCGAAAGACACACGGTTACAGTTCACTGATACAGTCTTCTAAACATACATATGTATATGCATATATAGAATATGTAATGAAGACGAATTTAAAATTATCTTTAAATGACGATAATTTTTTTTACTGTAATCCGATTACAATACAAACAACACCTAAATGTCGCTCAAAGTTAAGATTATTATATATTATATAATATAATGTATATGAATATAAGAAGATGTGTTTTCGTTTACCGTCACCCTCATTATTTGATTAATTTATTCATTGTATAAACCCATGCGCACAAGTGTCTACTGCTTTTTTATATATATAGATTTTCAAAGACGGTAATCACGATTCTGTCCGCTGTACCATTGACAAATTGTCCAACATGACGTATTAATACTATCGAATCCGTCCGCAAAGTTTTTTGTTTCTTTTGTCTTTTCTCACTTTGAGAGTCATTGCGTGGAGGGACTTCCTTAATTCTTCGTGAAAATTACGTGTTACGATTACAAATAAATAAAGCCTGACGTATATAATAAGTCTGAACTATAATGCAAACTATCTGCAAACCCCGACTTCACACGGGTATTATAGATATATTATATATATATATATACACAGCAATACTTTATATTGTTGTACTCCGGTTTGTAGGGTGAGTGAGCCAGTGCAATCACAGGCGCAAGGAACATAACATCTTAGTTCCCAAGATTGGTGGCGCATTGGCGATATGAGGAATGGTTAATATCTTACGCCACCAGTCTATGGGCGGTGGTTACAGTTAACCCTAATTTTAAAATTAGTACCTAAGGCATTTTTTTATAAGAATTAATAATTATATAGTTAAAAAAATAAAGATATCGTTATTTTTTCAAATTTTTATAAAAATATAAATCATTATTATGAGTTTTCTTTAAAAATAGATATATGCAGTATTATTTTTTTAAAGACGCACAGAGTAGATAGCTTTATAGGTCATAAATATTTGTGTATCTGCGTTAGTTCTGGCAGCGTTTGCTTCGAGACCGAACAGTTCTGCGAGAGAATAGTGTAACATATGAGTGATATCTTTATAAAACATGAGCGTTTCTAAAGATATTACAAATTCTTTAAATACGTGATGAGGTGCCCAGTGTTGCGATGTATTCACGCCAGGTGATAAGCTAGTCTAGTCTAGTTCAGCCGCTGAGAGAATACGTTCCTGACATTTGTCACAAATGTGATAAAAATAAGCAATTGACTTTACTCATAAAAAAATAAAATTTAGCACGAAATCATCATGTTTAGTGTTAGTTTTTAAAAATATTTTACATAAATAACACCAATAAACGATGAATAAATTTTTATGGTTAATTCTTTGCCACAAAGTTACATTGTCCGGTCAATCGCCGACTTGAATCACATTTTCTTTTCTGGATTTAGTCCACATGTGAATACAAATAAGGAAAATGTATAAATTATAAGTATACATTTTTATAGCTTAAAAAGCGAACTCCATTGCAAATATTTTGAACAACATGATGATTATTTTTCAGGAGTATAGTATTGGTAAACGTCTTTGAATTTTTTAACTGGAAACCTATCCTGGTCCGTCGAGTAAGGATAAAGGAAATTATACAAACTTCATAGCATAGAAATGACTGCACTATTTCTGAAGTATACGTGAGCAAAATATTTCCTCTCACAATAGTGCGCTCTGAGTGGACAGCGTCCGTATTGTAGGATTTTGTAATTTCGTATAAAACTGCAAGAAGGACGTGGAATTGTATCAATGGAATTGAAAATAGAGAAGTGCAGTTGTTACATGAATTAGGTAAACGATATTCTCTTCTGAAATATAGAAGGAGTAATGTTAGGTGTTTGTTTGGAATTACAAAGCAGTTTATATATATATATAAGAATTTACATAAGTTCATTGAATAAAAAAAGACGACCGTATCGCTAAAGCTGTGTTCTCTTCCAGGCAACTTTAGGTCGAAAAAGTTAATACGTAACCATATAAATAAATAAAAAAATACGTACAATATTCGATAATTAAATATTTATATATATAATAACGTCATAAAGTTTTAACAATGACGGCGGTTACTTAAGTGAAACGACATATATTATTTTTTAAAAGAGTTTTTCAAAGCCTTATAGATAAAGGTAGTGAATTTCAAATTCATGAAACTTCAGCAGTGAATTACTTTGATTATTATTTAATTCGATTTGGCAGATTATTATTAGTAAAAACACAAACCATGTTAAAATGCATAGCAGTTGAAATCTTCAAGTAATTGAATCAATTAACTTCCTTAAAATTTTAATTGCTTTATGAATTTCGTGAGAAATAATGAAAAGTCAATTACTAAGTTAGTTGTCAAATGACAGCGAGTTATTGGGATTTTAACTCGGCACATCAGACAGGTATATGATTTCTACTAAGCCGACGAGGCCGTAGACAGCACAAAGTATATTATTATAAAAATATTCTTTAAATATATAATGCAGAATTCTATCCAACGCTGCACGTGATGTATGGCGGAATGTTGCTGCATTTAATAAAATTTTGCCGTCCAACCGACTCCCGGTCGCCCGTGGTACCGCGTCACGTAGTCTACATTAGTGCGCTCGCTGCTTTACTATACAGTCATGAATCTCGTAGCCTTTAGATAAAATAATAGATCGAGAGACTGCTTCTATCTGATTGTTTCGTATTCATAAGAAATTCAAGGGAATATATGGTTTTGAATTTTCTAAATGACTTTCTTTACAAGTTTCTTGTTGTGTCTTTTTTTTTTAATCTTTTGTTTTTAACCCTAGAAAAATAATCTACGTCGAATCGATGAGTGTCTTTTTGTAAAAACGTATTTACTCGATCACGCTTCTGGACACAATAGCTATTTTATTAACCAACTCTGTAGTACCCATGAGCTCGCAGGATACATATTAGTCACTCAGATAAGTTTGTTATTTTCGAAAATATGAACCTACTGTACGTCGAAGTGACGTATGATTATCTTTTACGTTACTTTTTGGTCGTCGATGTTATTCGTGTTTTTGATATATTTTTCCCAATTATTTACTTAACTTTTAGATAATTACTTTTTATGATTAGGTTAATGTTAAGAAAACATGATGACGTCACAAAGTTGGTTGGTGTTGAGAGAATATACCGATTATTGAAACAAACTAGCGACGAAGTGGTGGACAAAACAAACAGGAAAATAGAAGATAATTTACATGAAGAAATTAAGATCACGTTATCTCCATGTATTGTGATAAAGAAGGAAAAAATAATCCCAGTACTTCAAAGCCAAATATGATCCATTTTTATCCAAAGGCCAAAGGCGTGATGTCACTTTCGATCAAATGTGTTCGAACCTGTCCTGCAGCCGCAAGATAAACAAATGGCCAATGGCTGTTTTTTGGGATTTTGAACATATCATATGGAAATGGATTTATTATTTACTATAACAATATTATAGGTAAACAAGAAAAACCAAACAAGTCGGCGTAATTTCATAAAGAATCTCAGCAATAGGCTCATGGCGACTCTATCTAAAAAATTTGAAAATCTAAATCAGAGTATAACTTTAAAATAGGCCAGCAACACGAACTTTGCCAAGAAAGAGAAAATGCTGCTTGAAAATACTAAATTACGACTAAATCTTTATATAATAACTGCGAAAATCCTATCTACGGTAAACATAAGTCTATGGCTTGTTCTCAGTGCCTTTAAGGCTAAGTCTGATTAATTGTTTATTTTTTTATTATTACATAGGTAGGTTTTTTTTAATGCTTTTAGCATATTTTGGTAAATCTATTTTACTCTTTAAGTATATTAAATTCCTATCATGTTTTTATTTTATTTACATAATAATATCATGAAAAAACTAATATAACTCACAACAAAATCATAATATGCACCTCATCCTAAATATATGCCTTCAATCAATGCACACGTCGAAACGACGTATGGTTATCTTTCCTGTACTATAAAATAAGGTTATCTTTCTAGGGTTAAGGGGCCTTTATGGAAATCCTATATGTGAGCCTCATCATTACACGCTAAATTAAAACAAAAAACGCTCAAAAACTAAGACTAATTCAGTTTGAGAGAATCACTAACAGATTCATATACTTTAATTGTCGAAATACTTGAAGGCTTACTAAGAATAGAATTTGTCTTTTTTATTTAAAATAAATGGATATAAACCTTTCAAGTATGTATGTCTAAGCACAAACTAATAGAAGAAATGTTATTCTTAACCGTAATTATATAAGTAAAAAACATAGTGGAAATATAAGTTTTAAATGCTCGGTAGAACTACAAACTTTAGCATCAGAAACATCTCCGCAAGCGTTACATAACAAAAATGCCATTTACTCTATTTTTAAAAATAGAGATGATGAATTAATAATAATAATAAATACAATAATAATGTTCGTGAAATATTATTTTTTGGAATGTTGTTCCTGATCCTAATATCGCGTCCCTGTTAAAATATGCAAGAAATAATCTTATTTGCCTGTCGTTTGCTTTTCAACATACGAGTTTTTACGAGACATAATTTACTCAGTGGATTTTTAGACAGAAATTCGTTCGTTAAGACTTTTAAAAATGTTTTATATAATATAAAAAAATTCGTTTCTAATATAAGCAAAATCCAAGCAACATAAAATTTCATAATTGTATTAGGTAATCAATAGGTATAAAGTTAATAACAAAAGAAAACAAAAGGTATTTTTTTATTTTCAAATAACAAATACATTTGAGAAGTTAACGAATAGACTGAGATTTATTGGTAAGCCTATGGTTTTTGTTCGATTTATTTATTGTAGTTTATACGGACGTTAGTCATTCGTTTGAACATAATATGTATAATGTCAATTTCTGGTAGCGACCAGCGGCCGTTCGCTTTGAAGGGCCATTTCACATGCGATGGAGTGAACCATCAATTCTGCTTCACGCCAAATGCACGCGACCAGCAGGCTGTGGCTGACATGTGGAACGTTTTATTACGGTTCACGAAAAACCGCTACATTAACTCTATTCGATATTCTTTGCAGAGGCGGAGAGATCGATTGTTTCAACCGCGAAGAGCGCTTAGCTTTTAATACCGCCTTTCGAGTGCGACGCAAATACGATATCAAAAGAGCCGTTGAGTGTGGTAAGCGTTTTAAAGTAGGTTTATATAAACATTTTATCTATATGGCGATGGCACTATTCCCGTCTGCTAGAGGACACTTGTTTTTGAATTATATAAATATCAAAAATGTGTTCTTAAATGCATGCGGAATCAGTGACTCGCTAGTAATTTAACTATCACTTCACCGCTTATTTCACATGAATATTAATAATCGTATTTGTTCCATAACCATTTTTAAAGTACAATAAACAAATGTTTTAAGCGAGCGATTTCGTTCAGAAAATATCTTTATCATAAAAAAATGTTTGGTATTTTAAAGAAAATATGATAAAATTCTTCTCGTGTTACGCATATTTTATCGTAAAGATATTTTTCTCGAACCTTAATATAATCCGATTGAGTCTATACCTAACAAAATATACAACAAATAAACAAACTTTAATGCTGATCTATATAAAATAATACATATTTTCTCGTACAAAAATTAACAAAATGTTAAATTTTATATACCAAGTTCATTTTATTTCTGTCAGTAATGTAAATGATCTCAAAGCTGACTGCAATCAATCCTTCGGCAATTAATTACAACTGCGAACAATTTTATCTGAATAAATTTATCCATTAAAGAAACAACAGAGTATCGTTTAGATAATTACTCTTTTATATAACATTTATATTACCTCAGAGAAACATTTTCTTTATTTCACAATTTGACTGTGTTGTGCAGAAATGTTCCAAAGATGATGATTATTATCCATAACATTACGTAACATGATTGCTATCATTATAAATATTGTGCTCTCTTTAAAATCTTAATCTAATAAACGTTATTAGTATTTGTGGGTTGGAATATATTTTCACAATACTGTCTATGTATTATCATTATTCGTTTGCCCTTATCCCGTTTACTTTGGATCAGCTGTTAGTGCTATTCTCGTCACGACTTAAGTGCTGATGGTATAGATGAAGACTTGAGAGTGTAGTGAGATCTTCGACTGGAAGTGCCACAAGCGTAGTACGGAGTGAGTCACAATCGAACCTTACAAAGACTTCCATATTATTTTCGTTTGTCGGCTTAGTTACGTGCGCACGTACTTATATGGATTCTATTCTAGTCTGATCTTCAGGGCATATTGTTGGCAAGCAATATCAGCTTTCAATTTTACGCCCTAATTTATGTTTTAGCATTTATATTATTATAAATTGAATGAAAACTGATTGTACAATGAATTTAGTTGACGAGTTAATATGATTTTGTACCCAAAACAAAAGTTTTGCTGTGTAAATTAACTAATTAGTTATCTAATATAATAAAAGTGACTTTAACTTTCTTTGTATTCTTGTGCCTTGCCTAGACCATGCATCACTAGTGGTAACGTTGTACAAGCTCGTTCTGGTTTGAAGGGTGAGTGAGCCAGTGTAATTACAGGCACAAGGAACACAACATCTTAGTTCCCAATGTTGCATAGCAAACGATGCCTAATATTTCTTATAATGCCAATGTCTATGGGCCCATAAGGCCACCTGATGTTCGCTCGTCTACTCACATATACTATAAAAAAATGTGATATTTAAAACAAGAAAGAGTAGACTGTAGAGAAGTATCATATATTCATGCACGAATATACATAAAATCAGGCATTTCGGAACTTTGGTCTATCCGTTCATTTATCTGGGATAAGCTTGGAAATGGTTGAAAGCCGAAACTTGCATAATATTATGTAGCATAGCAAGTAGTGTATACGCTGCAAAAGTTTGCATAGGATAAACAGAAAATACAAATCCAAACGAATTACTTGTATATTAAATGCATTGTATTCAACAAAATATACTATTATTTATACGTTTTCATTTCACTGGTTTTAGACAGTAATTAAAAGACCAGTCTGCAATTTTCATTGTTATAGTAACTTGAAGCATGACGAAAAATCACTGTAGATATAGTTAGATAAAGATTTAGTGATAATAATCAAAATAGAAGAAAATAATAGGAATTACAATAAATTAAAGCCAATACAAAATATGTATATGGTAATATAAACTACGTATAATATAAATAAAAACATAGATCTTCGGTAACAAAATAATGTATATTTTTCTTATTATTATAATATAGAATAGCCCAGAGTGTAGTTAAATATTATCCACACGACGCACACACGAGGCGTGGTCGCAAATACAGCAAAAGAGACCATCATGAAGTGATGTCACGGTATACTAGACGATCTAACCCGCAAGGTGCACCAAAAAATGTCTAATATATATTTATAAAAAAAAACAAATAATATAATATTATTGTCTAATACTAACATTTGTTTTGTACGAAAGTCAATGTTTAGATATTTTATTTTATTGTTCATGTAAATATTTGTTACAAAAGAAACCTCCACAGTCCACAAGGCATGCCAATAGAGTTTAGATATCTAAAATCAGCTCAGACTAAATGTTGAATTTGTAAAGAATCAGTAAATTTTTAAAGATTATTTATAAGTAGCCTCTATAGGTTATGTTTAGTTTGTATCAGGCAATGTCTATACGTAAAGGCTCTGCTAAAGTGCTGTGATAGCAAAATACATGTATATATATATACATATATATCCTAGTAAACTTTATTGCGTCGTGAGTTTTAAAACTGTATATGGATGTAGCTTAACTGGGTATAGTCGAAAAGAAAATTTTCCACAGTTGGGATAGTTTTTTGTTCAAATTGATCAGAAATTTGAACTCCTCGATTCCAACAGGATAACAAGGAAAGGAGAAAAAGCTTTCAAACATCTCGTATAACGAACAGAATTTGGAACTTACTCCAACAAGTTACTCTACCACGGGTTGGTAGATACATCGATACTAATATGTGAAGTTGAAGAGTTTGTTTGTTTGAACTAGCTGATCTCACGTACTAGTCCAATTTGAAAAATAACAGTCAGTTAGCTTCAGATAGCCCATTTATTGAGAAAGGTTATGAACTACATAAAACCATCACGCTACGACTAATTTGCAATTAACTGCAAGTAAAACCGCGCGTAGCAATTCGTTAATGTTGCCAACTTGTGTGTGAGGAACGGATGTGAATCCAACATTTTCGGTTAAAATACTATGTTTATTTATATTATAACTGGCTTTGGTTTACCTAAATTTTTCAAATAACTAGGTAGGGCTTTGTGCAAGCCCGTCTGGGTGGGTACTACCCACTCATCAGATATTCTACTGCCAAACTTACTTAATACTTAGTATTGTTGCGTTCCACTTTGAAGGGTGAGTGAGCCAGTGTAACTACACGCATAAGGGACATAACATTTTCGTTCACAAGGTTGGTGGCGCATCTATGAGCGGTGGTGACCACTTAACATCAGGAAGTCTATTTGTCCGTCCGCCTAAATGTAACATTAAAAAAAACTGTCAAGGTACAAATATTCACGCAATGTATGCAAAACCGCAGGATAATGTTAGATATAATGTACGTAATTATCTATCGTTTATTTAACAACGCTTAAATTTACCAAAATGTAAATTCGAAACTAGTATAAAACCAAGAGCAAGCCCTCAATTTAGAAAATACCCTTCAATATTTCCCTACTTAGTTATGGGCGTAGTTACGAATTAATCAAAGGGGTTAGATCCAGCCAAATTGCTCCTTGTGTTTGAATAAATAACTAGGTTTTAATAAGAACCGTTGAAATACTATTTATTTCATGTAGCTTTCGTTTTAAGTTATAATTGTTTTTTTTTTAAGATAATTCGAAATAGGTGTACTATTAACAGAAAATATACTATTTAATATTATTCAAGTAGTCCCTTATAAAGTTATAAGCACTTTTGAATCGTCATTTAAAAAAGTTAAATTTAATGTAAGCTTACCACCTTGGAATGATGATTCTACCGATAAGAATGGTCGTTATCATCATCGCCACCTGATAAAATCTTTTGACTATCACCGTAGAGCCAAAACTCTGTAGAGTAGACTGTGTAATGAATCAGTGAGTAGAGTCTAGAAAGCTTAAACTTATAAAAAATTTATAACTTAAATAATCTGCTAAGAAAGGCTTTTTGGAAATGTTAACCTTGAACCCTAACATTGCGCGTTAGGGGTAACTTTGGTTTAATTTTACCTGTAAGTTGGGACGAGCGTCTAGTTTTAAATATAAGTAACACTTCATGTTAAAGATATAGTTCGAAGCTTATGGTGTCAAGTGTTGTAGGTACATGTTACATAAGGCAACACTTCATTCGATACCTGTAGGTATCACGTCGTAACCGCTTACTGCTAAGACCTTACGAATAAACAAACGTAAATAATGAAGTTGATGAAACAATAAATTGATAATTCTAAATAACTTTCACCAGGTATTATATGCGAGCATTTAACGTAAACGTGTTTGATTAAATCATTTAATGGATATTGTTATCATAGCAGAGATGGTTTAGAAGTCAGTCGGCATAGCTTGAACATTCCTAAGTGCTCGCGGTTAGAATAGCGTCCGCTCCGTACTAAGCATTGCGTACTCGTATCTAGCCAGATGCGTTTATAATTATTGGGGACTTAATTAATTTATTTTTGAAGTAATGTTGATATCTAATACATAAAAATCTTTATAGTTAATTGTCTTCGAACAAAAATGTTTCATATTTATGAAATTAACAATCATAATACTGATTCGATTGCATAATGGTACATGATGATACTAAACCAAGGGTTAATTTGTATTTATTAGAACTTGGTGGTAGGAATTTGTACAAGCCCGTCTGGGTAGGTACCACTCACTCATCACCTATTATACCGCAAAACACTTTACTTAGTGTATTATACTCGGTATTACGTACGACAGATCTCGCCCGTGCCTCTCGCCGTTAGAACGTACGCATCGCCAAAACGTAAGCCCGAGATAGTGTATATACTATATTGTATAAAATATAATAACACGAACTCTAGACTTAATATTGTATTCCCGTTTAAAGGGTTGTGCCGTTAATTGGCACAATATAACATTTTAGTTCCCAAGGTTGGTGGCGCATTGTCTATGTAAGGAATGGTTAATATATCTATAGCGTTATGAGTGTTGGTGATCGCTTACAATCAGTTGGTCTTCTTGCTGGCGCGCCAATCTATTTCGTAAAAAAATGAAAATGTTTTATGTGTGTATGGTGCCAATCTATCTCGGATCCGACGCAGTTAAACAACAAAGACTTCTTCATGTGCTTAACTTGTTTTTGTGATAAAATTTGACACGTGTTCAGCGCTGAACGAGAAACATCAGAAGGAAACCTGCGTACGATGAAAAACTTCAGTCAAACTTCAAGAGGAAATGATTTTTATCTAGTGGCTTGATATTTACTGTTACTTATTGCACTAAAATAAGATTCATTTTTCAAAACACAATTTAAAGTAACGTATTTTAAGTTTTAATTAAAAATTTTGTATTAAAAAATAATGAATTAATTTTAGTCAGTCGATGTAAAAAAATTAATGTCGTTCGTAGCATAAAATGCCATCGTATGGTATCTGAAACTTCATTCGCATGTGGACAACGTCAAAAGCTTTTAGAAGAGCTTAAAAACGATTACAATAGTCTTCTCTCGAATTTACTCTGTGCCGAATGCCAGAACAATTGACTTTGTGAGCATATTCAAAGTTTTACAAAGCATATATTTCATGGCTGATTTAATCTTATTTCCAAGGAAGTAGCTTTTAACACTGTACAGTTATACATCATTAATGATATTTTCACTAAAACATTTAACATTTTATGACGTACCAGAGATAATAGCAGAGATAATAGTAGTCTCGTCTGAGTAGTGGTACCACCCACTCATCAGATATTCTACCGCAAAACAGCAGTACTTGGTATTGTTGTGTTCCGGTTTGAAGGGTGATTGAGCCAGTGTAATTACAGGCACAAAATCTTAGGTCCCAAGGTTGGTGGCGCATTGGCGATGTAAGCGATGGTTATCATTTCTTACAATGCCACCATTCGCCCGCCTTCCTATTCTATAAAAAATATATAAAAAATAGACAGATGTAATATCATAAGAAAATGAAGTAGACAAGTGAAAGTGAAATAGGCAGACATAATCCTTTTACGGATTTCTTATAAAATACTAGGGATGAAATTTTGTCTGATATTAATAATAAGCCATAATACATAATAAATGAAAACAAAATATTACGTTCATTATTACTTTATTGTTAAAGTAATCTTGGGTTGATCTTATTTATAAATAGAACAACGACCTTCGTGGGATAATCTTTGGGAGCTAAAAAAATACAATAATAATAAAAATTGGTGCTCCAATAAAAGTCATATTATGAACCAAAATATTATTAAAAAAAATTATCATCTACTATGATTTGCTACCGTTTAAAAATCGTTTTATTTAAACCCTTGTGAATCAAATTAAGCAGATAACATACTAATAAACATCAATATCGTTGTCTCATTTTGTAGAATAACACGAAATGCACACATCTTTGTGCTGTATATTTTTCTATGTTTTAGCCAAAAATGGCCAATACTTCCCGTATTCACTATTAAATTTGTGGAATCTCAAATTCGAGAAAGGTATTTTAAAAGTTAAAAATAAATTAATAATCTAAACACACAAAATTCTTAAATTAATTTTGTCTGCCAATAAAAAAAGTAACGTAAATATTTTTTTAACGAGAACCTAAGAACCGAGAGAACAAGTTTACATTGTCATTAGACTATATTTTCCTTACATACAATAAAATACATTTGCTACAACAAATCGTTCTTTTATTCATAAATGCGGCATTTGTCTGAATAAAATGTCAGAATTTCAGAGAAAAAATGTTTCTCAGCGGAGGCAAAGTGCTTATTAAATGTAAATATGCTGTGATGCAGTCAAGATTTATTAAATTTTGTAGTATTTCCACTATGTTTTCATTCCAAACTTTACCTAAGAATTTTAGCATGACGTAAATTCGCCTTCTCGCTTCGAGAAAATGATATTACTGTACAAAATTAAAGTTTTGTAAATTACAGCGTTTTAAAGCAATAGCCTATAAATGACAACACAGAAAAGGTTTAAACCTTGAAGCACATATGACAGATTTTCATCTGACATATGTAGGTTTCCTCACGATATTTTCCTTTATTTCAAATTAAAACTATGTAGACAAAAATGAAATTATCAGTGTTTATTTTTCTAAAGCTATTTAAGCCGTAACCGCGATTTTCAGCCTACAAACACCAACACGAAAAAGCCATAAAGAGTATTTGTTTTACCCAACATAATCCGGATAATGGATCAGCGCAAAATTTGTCACTCATCTGACTGGGTTAAGTCTCTACTGGACATAAACGGTAAACAATAATGTAGCATAGCTTAAAAAGGGACAATTGGATGTAAATGAGTGGCTATTTCACCGTTATTTATTATAATAACAAAGGCAAGTAATTAACTCTTATGAAAATTATTCATTTTAAGCCATTTTTGTCATAATCAAAATAACAAATATCCTCTATTCAAATTCAAACCAGGGATTTTTAAAACTATCATCGTTTCGGAATGTATTATCACGAGATTGTGAGCAGTGAAATACTGTTGTTAAAAATAAGAAGTGATTTATTTGCACTGTACAAAAGTACTAAAATTCATTATACAATGAAATCGCTAAATCGTTCACAAAGAACTGAATAATGAAGACTGTGGTCTTAGCTTAAGCAAAATATTGTTAATCTTTTATATAATTTTGCATGGATAATCTAGTTCAAGGTTAAAAATAAAATATTCTATATATAACTAAAATATATTTTCAAGGGTTATGTCATTTTCACGTTATTTCATTATAACGTTATATGATACATTTATCTATGTTCGTGATATTTCTTAATTTTACGAAACAAATGTTGAACGCAGCATTTAGATAATATCGTTCTCGGAAAGGTATTTTCGAGAAAAATCGGTAAGAAACTGAGTAGTTATTGTTTGTCGAATATCTTATACGTATTATAGGCATCTTATTAATAATTAGGGGTAAATTAATAGTCAGGGGGTGTAAGGGGAGTGGGGTGTAAGGGGAGTCGACAACAACCTAGGCTCCCTACCGTCAACCTCACCTGCTCGTGGTGCATCCTGCTAATCAACGAACGAGGCTCTGGCGACCGAAATCGTGGCGGTATAACCACACAAATGCTGGAATCCGAAAATGCTAATCCTGATAGCGGGCAGCAGCGCTATTAGTGAAAATTCCAGCCACTGCGGTCACCAACCCGCCTGCCAAGCGCGGTGACTAAGGCAAAAACCCCCCTATGAGCGACGACTCAAATTCACGGCCCCCAATTCCCGGTAATCGCACTATTCCTGGCCACGGTACCAGCCATGGTAACGGTGCGATGGGGGGTGCTAAGAATCCCCGGGCTACGGCAGGGTACCACAAACGGCGACTGTTTCTGGCCACGTATAATGGACGCTCTCTACGGCTGGACGAACACCTGACAGAATTGGAAGTAGAGTTAAGTCGTATTAACTGGGATATAGTAGGTCTATCAGAAATCCGAAGACAGGGCGAGGACACGATGACACTAGATTCCGGTCACTTACTCTACTTCCGAGAAGGACACCAACCATCCCAAGGTGGCGTCGGCTTTTTGATCCACAAGTCACTCAGAAGCAATGTCGTGGAGGTTGGCAGTGTGTCGGCAAGGGTGGCATACCTTATCTTAAAGATAACCGAGAGGTATGCCTTGAAGGTAATACAAGTGTATGCCCCAACGTCTACATACACTGACGAAGAGGTCGAAGCCATGTACGAAGACATAGTGAAAGCTATGTCTCGTACCAGTACCTTCTACACAATTGTTATGGGTGACTTCAATGCCAAAGTGGGAGTACAAGAAGATGGTGAATCGAGGGTAGGAAAATTCGGCTATGGGCACAGGAATCATCGGGGGCAAATGCTGGTAAACTTCCTTGAGGCTCAGGGATTATTTCTGATGAATTCATTTTTCCAGAAAAAGCCCCAAAGGAAGTGGACCTGGCGAAGCCCCGATAACACAGCGATGAATGAGATCGACTTCATTTTATCCAATAAGCGCCAAATATTCAGGGATGTCTCCGTGATCAACAGGGTAAACACTGGAAGTGATCACCGCCTGGTAAGAGGCACCCTGAATATTAACACTAAAATAGAACGATCGCGGTTAATGAAGTCGACTCTTAGACCAACTCAGCCCCAAGTCGAAGCTGGTTGCGAAAGCTTCCAGTTGGAACTACAGAACCGATTTGCCATGTTGGAAACCAGGCAGGACATTGACGACGCCACCAATAGTCTGGTGCGTGTCATCCGCGAAGTGGGCCAAAATTACTTTCGACAAAAGAGCAATGGACGTAAGTCGAAGCTCTCAGGCGAGACTCTGAACGAGATGACGAGAAGACGAGAACATCAGAATATGACGCCATCTGAGTGTCAGGCACTTAACAGGAAGGTTAAAAAACTAATAAGGCGTGACACAAGACGAGCTAATACCCGGAATATTGAAGATGCCATAGCACTCAATAGGGGCTCAAAGGTTCTTGCAAAGTCACATACCTCCTGTTGTCACCTGACAAAACTCAGAACCACACAAGGCACAACCGTCACCTTAAAACCAGAGATTCTCGCTGAAGTCGAAAAGTATTATGGCGATTTATACTCATCACGAGTACCTCCACCTGAGTCCCACAGTGCGGATGACCCACGAGCCAGACTGAATCGCCACCTATCAGACAACCTTCCCGACATCGATTTGGGCGAGATTAGGATTGCTCTCGGACAACTTGGAAACAACAAGGCTCCAGGAGATGACGGAATTACCTCAGAGCTTCTTAAAGCAGGAGGCACACCAGTTCTGAGAGAGCTGGCTAACATCTTCAATTCCGTCCTCCATAATGGTACTACACCGAAGACATGGAGCAGAAGTGTGGTGGTTCTGTTTTTCAAGAAGGGTGATAAAGCTCTTCTGAAGAACTACCGCCCCATTTCACTTTTAAGCCATGTTTACAAGTTGTTTTCGAGGGTAATCACGAATCGTCTTGCCCGGAAATTCGATGACTTCCAACCCGTTGAGCAGGCTGGGTTTCGAAAAGGCTTCAGTACCGTAGACCACATACACACACTTAGGCAAATAATACAGAAGACCGAGGAATATAATCAGCCTCTATGCCTAGCGTTTGTGGACTACGAAAAAGCCTTCGATACCATTGAGACCTGGGCTGTTCTGGAATCCATGCAGAGGTGCCTAATTGACTATCGGTATATCCAGGTGTTGAAGTGTTTGTACGAAGCCGCAACTATGACCGTCCAAGTACAAGATCAGAGCACAAGACCAATCCAATTGCATCGCGGGGTAAGACAGGGGGATGTAATCTCCCCGAAACTTTTTACCAATGCATTGGAGGACGTCTTCAAAACGCTCGATTGGAACGGACGCGGCATTAATATCAATGGCCAACACATTACACATCTGCGATTTGCCGACGACATTGTCATCATGGCGGAGACTCTGCAGGATTTGGAAGAGATGCTAAACAACCTGAGCGATTCTTCGAGACGAGTAGGTCTCGGGATGAACATTGAAAAGACCAAAATTATGGCAAACAATCATGTATCCCCGGGACCAGTGGTCGTAAATGGCTCTCCACTTGAAGTTGTGCAGGAATATATCTACCTGGGCCAAACTATACAACTTGGCCGGCACAACTTTGAGAAGGAGGCTAAAAGAAGAATACGTTTGGGCTGGGCGGCATTCGGGAAGTTGCGTCATATTTTTTGAATCGTCAATCCCACAGTCGCTTAAGACCAGGGTCTTTAATCAGTGCGTCCTACCTGTGATGACTTACGGTGCCGAAACGTGGACACTCACCGTAGGACTGGTCCACAAATTTAAGGTCGCTCAGCGAGCGATGGAACGCGCGATGCTTGGGGTTTCTCTGGGCGATAGAATCCGAAATGAGGACATTCGCCAGAGAACTAAAGTCACCGACATCGCGCGGAGAATTAGCTCGCTGAAGTGGAAGTGGACTGGTCATGTCTCCAGACGCATTGATGGCCGATGGAGCCGACACGTGTTAGAGTGGAGACCGCGCTTAGGCAAACGTAGTGTAGGGCGCCCTGTGACAAGATGGACCGACGATTTGAAGAAGGTGGCAGGCACGGGATGGATGCGGACTGCCCAAGATCGGGATGGTTGGCGTTCTATGGGGGAGGCTTTCGTCCAGCAGTGGACGGCAAAAGGCTGAATTGAATATTAATAATTATTAATTTTTAACTAACACTTTAGACGTGGCCCATCATATATACATGTATCACTTAAACTAAAAAGTTTTAAGTAAATATTTTAGTGTTAATATATTTTTTATAAGTTTCAAATAGTAACTTGGAATATATTATGTTTATAATTAACTGGTAACATTATGGAATTTATTATACTTTTAGTAGAGATAACCACTTACCAATAGGCATTGGCTTAGACAATTATTATCGTCTGCAACGTAACATTGCGTCTGACATGAGAACTGAACAGTATTATCTGTGCAAATTAATTGGTCTGTTCGACGCTAAACTATGACCATTGAAGCAAATTATCACACGTATCAATTACCATATCGGAAGCAAATACGATCGATCGATATTGATTAATAATAACAATAAATTTGAGATATATTAAAATTAAATATAGAAAAATAGAATAAAATAATATGCAAACACATAAATATATAGCTAGGCATTATTTAAATTTTAGTAATTATTTTTATTCATAAATAAATTAGCAATCTGCCGTTTAATAAAAAATCTACATCATAAAAATCTCATATAACTAAACGTGTAAAGCAATATTTTTAAACTTAAACTAAGTAAATTCCTTCGTGTAAAACGTAATATTATTGCGCGTGCAAGAAACAAACTTTTTATAATTTAAACTCAGATACTTTGAAATTCAAACAATGAATGTTTTGATGTTCTGGCTAAACGAATTCATAAACGTAATTTTTTTCTGTTATAGCTAAATGAAATTGGATGGATGTAATTTCGTATGCATAATGCATGGTTCCTGTGCCTATGCATAGCTATTTATTATTATCAATTTTATTATAAAGAATTACGAATAAAACGACGAAAGGTTATTTTATCATCTATAAATAAATGTCTCAATATTTCGATGTCAGTTTTATGACATTTGAGAGAATGCCAACATTTGAATGACAAAGAACGGAAGCTATAGTAGCGTTCGCTTTTAGCCAGGTTTCATCCAAACGATGGTTATTGTTGAGTTTATCAAGTTATCTCGATACTTCGTGAATCGAGGGTTACAGTTATACCGTTATCGCTAAGGGTATTGTTATGATACTATATGTTTTTTATTTTAGAAAACAACTTAAATAAATTAGGCAAAGGATCTTTTCTAAAATGTTCATAATATCGTATATATTTATTGACATTAGCAAACAATATATATAATTAATTAAATAGATTTATATTAATTCTGCCATCCATGTATATATATTATGTACTTATGCATAGCTATGCTTGCATGCGTATTCATAGGTTTCGTTGGTCTTATAGTTCGTTTAAAAAGTTGTAGATCTGGAGGTCTTGGGTCCCTGGAGTTAGAAAAGCGGAGGTATTACTTTCCCGTGATTACTCTCAGGACAGTGATAATTCCAGATCGAATGCAAAGATTGTATAAGTAAATGTTTTGAAGAAAATAAATGTGATTGAGTGACAAAAAAAACTGTATATTTGCTGATACGAGACTCAGAAATAGTTTTAATGGAATTAAACTATCACCAGTCATCCATTGCCGCTATACTGGCTGTATTGAATTGGGCTCCAAGCGATACAAAGGCGAAATAGTTTATCAAAGTGAATTGAAAGGTTGGCCGATTACGCTCACTAATTAGCTGGTAACGCCCACAATTCCAATTGAAGCTTAGTATCGATTTATTGAAATTTTAACTAGGTACAATTTTAAGTTGTCTATCCAATATAAATCTGTCAAATTGAAAAAAATCAATGTCAATAAGAATTGAAGTAAAATAATACTAATAAGTGACTTACACTAATATTATACGATAGAGATAGAAGATAGAGATAGAACTAGCGTGAGTTTGTAGTTCGAAATAAGCTATTACAGGCGACCATAAAAAACAACAAATTTTAATAAAAACGGAAGAAAAATAATTTTTGTTCCATTCCATTGCACCACGCTGCTCGACTGCAGAGCGGCGCAGAGTTCGGCGGTGTTTTTTTTAAGTTAAATATTTTTTAAATGCGTTTTAAATTGTATTTTACTATATAAAGGCTTTTCTATCAATATTGAAAAAACCTTAACAGTATTACCAAAGCAGATATCTGTCACAAAAAATATATACCTAATATCCGTAATATCCGTACTAAGATCGTGCAATAAATGCCCTCCCAATGTCCCACTATTGGGTTTTATTTGGAATTATCGGTTAGGACAGTCGTCTTCTAAGCATTGGGTTTTCATATAAATATTTTATTAAGTAAAGATTAATTATAAAATATAACCTTTTTATTTTTTATTTATTAATACAAACCCTAAACTTTTTTGCACTGATTGATAATGTAATTTATTGAGCACCTAAAACTAGTTCCGTAATAGTAATGTGTAGTTTTTTGTTCTGAAAAAATACATTAATTTTTTTCGTTAACGACGAGAAAACAAGGTTTAATCAAAATGTAATTAAATAAACGCAACAATTGTATTATTATCACTCGTTAATACACGGAGAAGTGATGTTATTACTTATTACTCTCATCGTCTGAATAAATAGTTGCTCAATTCATGTAAAATTGTAGGTATCTGGCATTTAATTCAATTATAAATTAACTGACTTTTGCTATTGTAGTAACATTGAGTGTTGTGTTTTGAATTTCAAATTTCAAAATGTTTATAATATTTTTAAAATCAAATTAATACATTACAATACATTTGAATTAGGAAGATGTAAATTAATTTTTTTTTGTACTAAAATAATATTTACACGATTATAATAACATGTGTGAAAAAATTATGATTATATCATGTAAACTTTTTTTTATAAGCAAATCAATTTGGGCGCTCTCGTATAATTCTTGCTCCGTCCGAGTTTTGACTGTGACGTCACATCGCCGGTTTGTTATTACGGGCGACTCCTTCGCGATACGCGCGTTGATAATTTTGTATTTATTTTATCATTCTTTGTGATTTGACGCCCACATACATATATTCTTTTACTTATAATAATATTAGAACGAATATTAATATATTATTTTATTCTAAAATAGGAGTAGTATTTTCACGTAGACTAACAAATAATCTACCGAAAGTCGATCTTATGATTGCGGATTCTTTCACAAATCACTCGAAATATATTAGTGAGCTTATTATTATTGTTTATTTTAATATTTTGTTAATGCAGTTAATCATAACTGTGATCGGCAATAAGTCCATATTCTTCATGTATCATAGATACTAGTGCTTTCCGCTTTCGATAGAAGATAATATCGATATAGAATATAATATACATTTATTACATTTTAATTTTACCTACACAGTTCGGGGTGCGATAGTTACTATATAGAGCCACGGCATATTATTGTAAATGTTCCTCTAATGAAAGTGCAAATAAAATTAACAATCTCGAATGTGAAGGATGCAAACATACTATGTCATTGGCAGCGCTCAAAACGATGTGAGGAGACTACTTTTAATAAAATAATCTGTTACTGGAAGAGCCAAGACCGCAAGGAGGGCCAGGAGGCCCTCCAAATGGAAAGTGATTACCACAAGACAACAACACCGTTGTTCTTGCAGGTGCGTTGTCGGCCTTAAAGGAATGAGTAGGCTTAGGCTTTTCTTAAAGGTTTCTATGTCATAATGGTTCGGAAAAGTCGCCGGGTAATATGGTTCCGCAGATGTAGCAGATAATGCTTTAAAAATAGCGCTGTAGTAGTGGATTTCCAGACATCGAGAGTAATTTAGAATACAGACGCGACGTCCGGTGGTGAAATTTAGCGCATGGGATTAATCTTAACAGTTGCTCAGAGCATTCTTTAGCATTCAATAGACCGCGGTACCTAACGTCCTCATACAACAACGGATTTGGTAGCGAGGTGGTATTCTCAAAATCGAGACAAGGACATTATTTTAAAGCTTTAGTGGATTCCATCTCACATCGGTCTGACTGGTAACGAGGAAGCGGATCGATTGGCAAACTTAGCTCTTACTATTGGAGATGATTACAATGTTAAACTACACTATACCGAAGTTTTTGCAAAATTCAAAATTAATTGTTTTAAAATTTGGAACGAATACTTTAATAAAAAATTTGCTTGATAAGGGGATATGGTATAGAACGATGCAATCCGAGCCTACTCAGATACCCTGGTTTGTAAATAGTAACATTAATAGAAGTCAGTTAGTTATAGCATTTAGACTTAGATCCGGACACATGCCACTAGGCAAGTTTGAACGTCTAATGAGGAAAAGTGACACTCCCAATTGTCAAGTATGTGGTGTATTAGATGATGTTTCATACTTGTTATTGGAATGTGTTCGTAACCACAATTTGAGAGAAATACTCAAATATGAACTAAATTTAAATTTTATGAATATTGGTGTTTTTAATTCTATTCTTAGTAAACCTTCTAGTATTTCAGCAATTAAAGTGTATGAATTTGTTAGTGATTCTCTCAAACTGAATTATTCTTAGTTTTAGAGCCTTTTTTGTTTTAATCTAGCGTGTAACGATGGGTCCGACGTATAGGCTAGCTATAAAGGCGCCTTAAAAATAAAAGAATAAAAAAAATCATCTTCAAGATTAACAATAAACCTAAGATTAACATTAAAATGCATTTTTCATCGATACAAACTCTTATGACAACACTCTCGGTAATCAACGTATCAAGGCCGTTATAAAGAACATTCTAAAATTCTGAATTATGTTTACATTAAACAAATACCTATAAACAGCCTGTAAAAATTAAATGTTTGATCCTAAAACCAAAAACTTATAAATACGATAAATTTCACTACTAAGGTACACATATTAAAATGCTCATCACGAAAATATCTACTTGTTTTTGCTGATAACATACATAAAAAAAGTATTTTTCCTGAGTTCTATTTATTAAATTAGTATGCTATGGTACTGTATAATAAATATATGAAAGTATGTTTTTATACTAACCGAAATATAAATAAAATCAAGAATAACGCGAAAATTTAGGCGAAATTGTATGGGCGAGCGAGCGACGTTGGGCGATGTGACGTCACGCGTCGATCGGTCGCTCCAGAAAAGAATGTAAGAACTCGTAACTCGTCGAACTTTAAAAATTTTTAAATAATTTTTCGCCAATATTTTTTATATTTTGAATTTGATTTTTTGAGATCACAAAAAAATAAGCTCATCTTCCTAATTATTCGAATGCTGTTTCAGAATTGATTGATCTAATATTCTTAAAAGACTTGTCGTCGTAGTCCTTGTCAAAATTATTTAATAATATAATTTTATTAATCAATGATATTTTTTATTTCAATCACAGTTTTTCTTTAATAAAACAGCTCTTTTAAAAGCATGGCGACAGATGGTGCCTTTCTCCTTCGTCCGTGAATAATTTAATTCAAAATACAACATGACTTCCAAATTAAATTACTCGTTATATTATGTGTGACCATTAATTATAATTGTTTTTAAGATTAATGATTGTAAAATAAAACTTCATAACTAAGTTACTTGTCAAAAGAGCTATTATTATAATATTTAATTTATAATTACACTTTTTGAATGTAAGAGATTGACAAAAAGTCTTATTTGAGTTATGTAATAAGTATATTCTGCATTATAATTGTTCATTCACAAGTATTTTCTCCACGTTTATTATGTGTTATCTATTTAAGTATTATTGCAATAGATGTAGCCTTCATGTGTTTCTGATCAGACTAAATGATCACTGCTAGTGAATGTCTTCAGGCCTTAAATCCGCCTTTTGTACAAACTACAATAAAATTAGCCATTCCAAGTAATGGGAACTTAACATTAAATAAACATTTTTCTTTTACATATTTCCTTTGTATAAAAACAAACGAGAGATAAAACTGTTTTCTGTTTTGTAAATTCAATTCCAATAACAGAGTAGAGAAAACGGGTCGTTTGTCAAAAGACGGATAAATCTGCTCGAACTTTTCGTCCACGTGCAAAATAATATATGTTTGTATATGATTTAGGAAAATATGTTCGAATATTAAAATAGGTAAATATGTTTTTCCCGAAAAATAAATTATCAGCACACAATAAATGAATATTACTTAATTATCAAATTTATTATTTGTTTTTTTTTTTTTTTTCGCTAGACCTTGAATTTTGGCTCTGTGGTTCACTACCAAGGTTCACAGCACATTTTCTATGGGCTGACGTAGCAACATAAAAAAAAAACATTTAATTTGTCTAATCTATTCCAAGATCAGTATTTAAGACGAATTTGTATGCACCAACTCGATCTTAAACGGGATGATGAAATAAGCATGTATATTTGAAAAGAGGAGGCTTTTATCTAACATTGGAATGATTGTCGTCGGTTTACTTTATATTTGAAACTGTTGAATAAAAATTGACTTGCATAATATTTTCTTGTGAATAATATTTTAAATAATGAATATAAAGCAAATAGAGAAAATAGATAATATTAAATAGAAAATATAATGGCAAATAGAGATCAATGGTAAATTTACTATCAAGAGTAACAATTCAAAAATTAATATATCTCTCTCTATGACTTCACGTGTTAACGAGTAAAGTTCATTCCAAAAAAAAAAAATTAATTCAAATTGTTTTCTAAGCTCCATCGAGGACTACAGTTCGGAATTGATTTGAATCACAGATTGGAACTTTTCCAGAAAACTTCATTAATTACTGGTGCCTATTGAGCGTAGGCTATCGCTCTCATAAAATGGAGACCAAACGAATATTTTCGTCCTGTGCCATAGAATATGCCATTTACTAATTTTCATCCAATCACATCGAATCAGTTGCTAAAACAAAATTCTTAGACGTGATTCCTTTTAAAAACAAATGATTAAGGTAAAACAACAGTTAACATTTATGTTTTATTTTAGTGTAATCCTACTTATTTACTCTTTACAATTCTTTTTTTAAATGTTCCGTTGAATACTGAGGGTCAATAGAGCAACGAGAAAACACAAAAGATGCAACAAATTGACATAAGCGCACTAAATGTCGACGCTAATGTTGCATTTTTCTCTATTTACAATTTCACAAAAGCTATAAACTGTAATACATTAACATGTGCATAGATAAAACAAAAGGTGTTCACTGTTATGTATTATTTCTGTTCAATAACGAAAAGGCTAAAGGTGAAATTTTTAATGTTATGAATAAAAGCTTTAAAAAGAGAAGCAGATTGAATACAAAAACTTTCCGTGTTTTTGTATCGCTACACGTCCGCGCGTATTATTCATCAGCTAGTGCTTAAAATACATATATAGTTCTGCATTAAATATTTGTTTTTTCCTTAGAAGGTGTTCTTTGTTTTTTTAATATTTACGTATTTCTCATTAAAAATGTTAATTGTTGTGAGATATAAGTCGATGACATAACAGGTTTCATACTTGTTATGTAGCGATGATCTACTATTGAATCTAAAATTTATATCTTGATAAATGTTTACAGATAATTCTATTATAGGATTACGGTAATTGACTTTCATAGATAAATTACCAAATAGTATTAAAGTAAAATAGTATTTATTACTTATTTAGAAATAATAATTATTTCAAAAATAAAATAAATTGTCGGTATCTTATATTGCCTTGACTGCTAAAGGAAGATAGTTAGTTTTTGCTTACAAAGTCGGACATGCAGTTTAAAGAGTTAATATAGCATTTCTCGTTATTGTCACTGTTCTACATACCCATGATTTGTAAGTCATTTTGATGTTTTATTTTTTTTTAATATCCTACTGACCGATTTTGGCCACTGAGGCCAATCTTAAGGGAGGCTAGCCAACTGCGGAGAACATATTATAATGCACATGTGTGTGCCATATCCACAGTATGTACCAATATCCACTAGAACCACGAGGCAAATTCCTAATAAATCAGCGTGAATAAAGAACATGCAAATACAGTTAAAAATACAATTTATATTTAGGTACAAGTAAGAGGTTTGAGCCAGACGTTTTTAATTTTAGCAAATATAAAAAACATGTTTATTTTATTGTTTTTTCCTTATAAAACGAATATTAATTTCTAACAAAAATTAACAACTTCCTCAATATTATTTAGGTAGTATTTGCATTTAAATGAACTCTGAAACACTGTAATATCCAGCATCTGCTTGACTTCGCAGCTTCAAATTTTATATACTCGTAGCCCTGGCAATTACAAACGGAGGACTTTCCTCTTTAAGCGGAGCTTGAAAGCTCTCTTGAAATTTCAAATTTATTTTCTCATTTGGTAATATTTGTATGCTAAATAAAGTTAAAATTTGAGTAAACATTTTATATCAACAATATTATTTATTAATTTATTATTTCATTCCACAATAGAAACAAAATGTTGCACAAGAGTTTAATGTGAAAAGCATTCTTTATCAGTTAATCTTAGTAAATGAAGGAAAGGGTGTGCAAAAAAATTTTTTTACCCTCAAACTTATTTATACAAATACACATACATCTCTAATTAATATTTTAACATATTATATTATATTATATATTATGTTATATTTATATACAAATAAAATCACGTGGTCATATGAAATTAAAACTAGATAAATTAAGAACAAAAAATAACTTGTCGTTTAAAGGCTTCTATTTTTAAACTTATTTATCTATAATTGTTGATTGTATACTTATATAATATAAAGCCGTTAAAACAATTTAGTTTTGCTGGTATATCATTATTAAAAATCAAATGAGATTTGAAGCCAACTTTTATGTCGACATAAATTTACGAGACGTAATTCCGAAACACGTAACGTATGAAATAGCAACTTGCTGTCACGATTCATATTTACGTCACATGATGTGTCTTAAATTATCTTTTAAATATTAAAATTTCATTTATATTTGTTTGAAACTTTTTACACCTAGGAAGCAACAACTCAAAAATGGTAAGTCAAGTTTATACTTATTATGAGTTTGTCATTAATAACTCCGTCTATGTTGCATATGTACTATTTTGATGCGTGTAGTCTTGAAATGTTTTAATTATTATGGTCAACCTCATATATCGCTTTCTGTCATTTCGTGACAGTTTTCTTTTAGTAGGTAAGCTTATCAATGTTTAAAAAAAATATTTATTATAATGTACCTAATTCCTATTTTTTTTTACGGTCTTAGAGATGAACGAGGCAATGTTATGACAGGAACTAAAAATTTATGTTTATTGTTTTTAAATCTTAATTAATATGGCTAGTGTCGAAAATAAGGAACGATAAATAGTTTAAACTTCTTGCACTAGCAGTCTCCATGCTTTTTACCCTGAATTTTTCCTCATGTATTTCATTGGTAGAGATTTGCCTCTGTATAGTTCAAATATTATATTTATTCAGATTGAAAAAGTATTGCCAAACCTAAGACACACATTTAAAAGATTTCACGTGAAAAAATATTAACAGTAACCTGACATTAATTCTGCTCGGAGTCTCTATTAAAAATTCTACATTAAAACTTTTAAAAAGTTATTTCTACTTTGTGAAAATAACTTAATCGTATTTCTACTTAACTGGATCGAGTTTATTTAACGAGCACAGATAAATATTTCTTTTATACGTTATACATAAAATGTTTATATCCATCCAGAATTTGTATAACAAAATTATTATTTGTCAATTCATGGCCTTCGTGAAAATTACAAGCAATGTCGCTGAAACTCCAAGCAATGCTAACGAAAGTGTGTTTGTCAAGTAAGTAAAAAAATAATGGCAAATTATACCATTTATTGAAATAGGCTTACGAATGAACACTTTTAACTCTTATAGTAAATGCTGATTATGTCTAAAATGGAGCGCGCTAGTCTAGAAGATAACTTCACTCTCACCTTAAATATACACGTATTAAAACGTTGAGATCTCGAAGTGTCCTTCATCCTCCGTTTCTTAACACCTATTTAAACACCTATTGATGATCAAACCGAATTGAGTGCTTCTTATAACGCTCCAATTCACACCTAAAAAATTCATGGCGCTTGCTTTAATATACTTACCTAAAAAACAAGTTTACTTTAACGAATGAGATATTCCAAGAACAAATTATAATTTAAAAACTTTTTATATTATAATTATTCTCATTTTAATATAACAAACAAAATCAAATAAATTAAATTATATTATCCTAAGCAGAAAATAGAATAGCATTACAATAATAACGAAAATGCACGATATCTCTTTTACACATAAGATTAATTCTGAAGGAATAACTATCCTATAATATATCCTATTCAATTCAATTATTTGTAATTTGAAGCGCCCTCGGTTTTCTTTGCTTAAGGTTTTTTTTAGGTACATAAAAAAGATTGGCTCTTTAAATAAGTCTTATTCATGTTACTTACTTTAATCATCCTACTAAGTTAAATGTATCTCTCTTTTATTTGTGTTATTATTAATTATTGAGAAAAGTGTTCAAGTACTACAGCTAATTTGATCAACACGTTACTGACAACTTCTTGTCGGAAAAACTTGATAGCTATTTATTGATCCGACCAGGATCTCAAACTCAGAACATCGAGATTTGCAGTTGTATAAGAGACTAGATCAACGAAGACCAAAATCTTAGTTAAATTGAAAATAACCGTTATATTCCACACACGAATCGACCTAAATCATATTCTAGCGAAAAAATGTTTAAGAACTAAAATATTCGAAGCGCATTTCTGGAATTTCGTCTCTGTTTTATTCTACTTGATATATAAATCGCGTAGCGAGTTATCTGGACCGGTGACTATGATTAATATTCTCTGTATAAGTTCAGCTGTCTCGTTGGTCTAGAAGCTACCTTATACGGCGGAAAAAATATTATTGGGTTTTCTATTGAGAATTTTTTGTAGTGGCTTAGGATGTTACGGTGTTATGCGAATAGAGCGCGGGTACTGCATAATATGTAATCTCTTCGGGTATATCAGATAACACATTGCCGTATCGAATATGTTTACATTAAGTATTCACTGTTTTTTATATAAGTACAAAATCCCACAAATAAAAGTTCTTTAGATAAAAATAATAAGTGAACGAAGCGATAGTTTGTTTTTTATGCTTGTTTGCTAATGATGATGTATCACAACAAGTGATATTATTTACTTATCGAGTATCAAAATTAATATATTTCCTTAAGCCTCATAAAGAGGTTAATAGTTTCATTCAAATGTAAGCCAAGTCTTCCCTACTGTTACATGATAAATAAAACAAAAGCAATTTTGGGCTCTGTCGGAAGATACATTACGTTGATAATTAATCACACGTTTTAGGGTCAACCTTGACTTCTTGACAAGCGCCAGATGAAATTGAGCTCGACTGAGGCGTGGTCCTATCGTTTGTCTTACTTAGCGGTATATTGTTATCATTTCGGTTAATAATTTTTACAAATAATTTAAACATTTTAAATTTAAAGCTCTTAATTTTTATTGTAAATGAAATAGTAAAACTTATTTATTGTTACTTACTTTTTTGTTATTATTATCATAATATGTTACTTAATATAAAATTAATATGATTAAGTTAACTCTAAGAATGCTCGGTTGGGATTGTAAGAAATATCAACCATCGCTTTCATAGCCAATGCGCCACCAGCCTTGGGAACTAAGATTTTATGTCCCTTTTGCCTGTAATTATACTGGCTTACTCACCCTTCAAACCAAAACACAACAGTATCAAGTACTGCTGTTTGCGGTAGAATATCTGATGAGTGGGTGGTGCCTACCCAGACGAGCTTGTACAAAGCCCTACCACCAGTAAAACTCAGCATACCATCCTGTCCCTCCGTCCGTGTTCTAGGTATTGTATTATATTATAACAATTATCGAGAAAAAAGGTCTTTATGTATGAAATGTAGTTACTTTTGATACAAATTATAGTGTATGGACTTAGTTACTATCGTCGCGATTACATACATGTTTATATTTCTTAATTTCCATCGTTTGTAATTAAACGGCAGTAATCAGTTTTGTCCAGCAAGAGAGAACCTTTGGATCATGAAACTTAATACGGTGGTTTGTTCCTAACGGTTTAACCAACGTTTTTGCGATTTGTTAAAGTGGTACAGGATAAAGTATTAAAATAAGTACACTATAACAAACACACCTTTGAT
Organism: Nymphalis urticae; assembly: GCA_905147175.2. NCBI lineage: Eukaryota > Metazoa > Arthropoda > Insecta > Lepidoptera > Nymphalidae > Nymphalis > Nymphalis urticae. Next base: position 8,288,423 of record LR989998.1, on the reverse strand, counting down.
CAAGGCTAATATTCACCAAAGGATGTTATTGTCGTAACGAATTCTGCAGAGATTTATAAAAATACCTATTATTAAAAATCTTAAATATTATTAAAATTGTAAAAAAAACACTTTCACAAAAATGCAGATGATGTCCGTATCTACTTTGCTGCCATCGATATTTTATTACGAAAATTCCTTTTCTAAACTAAAAATAAAACTCAAAATAACATTTAATCTGTCATAGTGACTTTTAACCCAATAATGTAATTTTATGAAAGGTACACGTCGAGTTTTAGCCTCTGTAAATTTTAACTGTGCAATGAACTATCGAATTTCACAAAAAATGGTGCAGTATAATACAATAAAGATTATAAAGCCGTCTTTCTAAAAAAGTTGAAGTTACAACATATAGGCATTATTATATAACTCTAACTTTTCCATATATTATTAAAAGAAAAATTTTATAATTATACGCCAGCAAACGAAGCTTTATTCGATAAACTTAATCAGATTTTAAACATACGAAAATTAACTCATTCTATATTATATGGATAAAACAAAGTGTTTTATCTGGAAATTATCTATTTTATCTGGAATTAAAACTTAACTAGACGAATGACGAAGTTGGTTAGCTATTATTTTAGTAGATAAAACTTAACACTAACAGAATACCTTCTAGACATAACTTATTTAAGCCGCGTTAACCCAAACAGTACGTCACTGCTTTAGACACAGTCTGTCGTATGAATACGTATTTATTGACTGCCTCTTTGTTCTAGTGGCTAGATGTAAGGCCGCAGACCCGGAGATCCTGGATTCAAGTCCAGGTCGGGCCAATAAAGGTTATAGGGTTTTTCAATTTTATATCAGTTTCAAAATTAATTTGGTAAATACTGATAGTAGCATCTGTTAATTAAAAAGTGAACATGAAGTACTGATAAATATATAAAATATTAAGAAACGAAAAGAAACATAACTAAATAAAGTAAATAAAATACCTAAGAAAAAGACTTTAGTCATTAAATGAACATTTGAACTACCTACTCTTTCGCTATTATAAAGCTATTATAAAAATATATAAACGAAACATGTTCACAATGAAATAATCATGAGTTTGATAAATTAACCTTTATGGAACGTTCATTCACTCTATTATTATTATATGTACGAATATATTTCTTAAAATTTATTTATAAGCGTGCTTTTCTAGATAGTTGAAAAACTATCTACTACAAAAGATATTAGAAGCTAGTTAAAGAATAAAATCTTTGTAACATATTCGTAATATTTGAAAGGGTTTATAATCTTATCTTCTTTTTTTTATTCTACTCCATGTTCTGATAAAGAATGATATGATAATATGATATGTATGGATGATAAGTTGAAGTGGCACCGTTGTTAAAACACGTCAGTTTTAAATAAAGATAGCTGGTTCAAGCTTGGAACAGCACCACTGAGTATTAAGCAATTTCATGTTGATAAAAATTTATCTCATGTTGTTGAATACACTATGATAAAACCTGTATGCGATGGATAAAGTTCCACTACATGTGATTCTACCCAAATTTGTGCATCATAGTGGAATTAACTCCTGAATTATTTTTTAAGAGGATAGTCCCATCAGTGGTAAATTTACAAATTGTTACCTTTTTACAATATGATAGCATTAATATTTTTGTAAAGTAAAATCATTTTTCAATTTTAAATCCAAGAGCGTTGTCTTAGAATTCAGAAGTATATGAAAGCGTAAGGGATGTCTGTTATGTAAGGATATACGATATTTACATGTTTTAAGGTGGAAGATAAGATTTTTCTAAGAAAGATTTATGTTAAACGTTATATTGCGAGGGAAATTTACCTCCGCACAGTATCTTATAAAAACAAAAACGTTTTTTATGGCTTATGAACATTTAAGTTTATATCTTCAAGGCACATTTCTAAATGAATGGCTAAGTTAAATTCATTGCGAGTTCAAATATTAATTATGTTTAGTTTCAATTTCTAAGAGACGAAATCACTCAGTAGATATAAAAAGTAAATCCAACCCAACAAGATCATCGGGTTAAATCTGAGCACTACCGACTTTTCATTTTCCTAATTTGTGTTATTTAATTCATGTCGTGTCGTTTCGTTTGCCTACGTGTACGAAAACATCGCGAGGAAACCTAATTTACAAGTAACAAATTCGTTTTATATAACATCGCTTAGATACAAACACTAGTTTTCCGGTCTTTAGTCAGTTGGCAAACCTCCAAGATCTTCAAGAAGTTCTCGCTTACTTCTACAAAGATCTCAATCTGTGAAGTTTCCTGGAAGCGTTATCACTGACGTGTTACACTGTTGCTGGTTGTTATTTGGCGAAAAAGATAACCGTTAAAATTTTATATCCGTATTTATTTAAAATCTTAATCTTACTTATCTTAAGGCGGCTTAAATACACTAGATCTAATTACAAATATTTCTTTTAGAGCGGTGGAGAGAATTCGTTTTAATTTTAATGGCAATGCTAGGAATATAATGACATGAATTAATATTAATATCGTCGACCCAAATGGCAGCTCCTCTTTGCATTGCAAACAGATTTTCCGGCTTTCAAATTAAACCTCTGATGAATTGAGCAGTATGGCGTTTTAATAAATAAATTTTGTTTAATAACTTTACTAAGCTTAAAAGAATTTGATATTCTTATATGTGATAGAGTATAAATCAATTTTAATTAAAAAGTAGGTAATGTGATAACCAGTAAATATCCACTGCTAGTCCTCTCCTTTTGAAGGACAAGGCTTAGAGCTAATTCCACCATATTGCTGCCATGCGGGTTGCTGGAGACACATATGGAAGAGCTTCATCCGGGATTACCATGTTTTCCTTCAACATCAAACATTTAATTATAAACACAACATCAAAAAAAATCACGGGTACTTCCCCAGGCTTAATCCGCAATCTTCAGTTAAGTTTGTAGCCAGTGGGCTATCTTGTCTCGGCTCATAATTAAAGTCGGCTGAGCAATATATTATTGTACGAATGATATAACAGTCGTTTATTTATAAATAACCTATTCGCTGATATTCACGTGCTTTATTTTTGATTGGTATTTTTTTTTGTATTTACATCTTATATTAATAATTCAATGGCTCTAATTTTAAAAATCTCTCAACCCTAATAATTTAGAAAACACGTTCTTTGTTACTTTTGTAATAATAATAAGTCACCCAAAAGTTTTTGTCCCGATTCAATGAATAAACTTAACGACTGAACTGGAATGCTTATACTGTTAAAGCCAAGAGTTCGTAATAAAACAATTAAATGATTTATTGTTTTGATAAGTTTCGTTTTATTTATAAAGTTGGAGCCTATTTAGGGATATTTTCAATATTTAATTAATTTTACTGTTGGAAATAAACAGTTTTTTGTGATTGGTTTAATTCTTATTCTCGTTAAACTGCTATTAGAAATATTTTTAAGTATATATAATAAAATCCTCCGAGTTCGTTTTTATCCCATTGGAATATTGTCAGTGGTCGCGTTAACATGTTGCTAGTAAGTTTATTATGTTTGTATGTATGTTTTTATAAACTTGAATGTTTAATTTGTCGTATATCTTAAGGATAATACTAAAAATCAAGTCAATATATACTTACTTTATTCATGTACACCATTGTTACAAATTATGTAGGAGCGAAAACAACTAGACTCAGTATTTAAACAATAAAATACTTAATACGTATTTACAATTAACTTTATGAAACCTGCATTAAGCGATTTCAGACTAATTTTATCCGACGCGTAATTGCGGACGAATATCTTACTAGGTTATTATTAAACTATTTTATTCATAAATTATAAAATTAGTTGTGTTTTGATTACGATATAAGAAATGCACATTTTTTAGGATACAATATTGTTTATTGTACATCAAAATAATTATTATAAAATTACGGTCATAAACGAGTTTTTCTTAGTTTTTTGCTAAGTTGAAATGTTTTATAAAGCGATGTTGTAAAAGAAAGAAGAAAAATTGTTCCTTGGTTTTATCGCGCGGCAAATCGGCGATCCGTTGCACGGTTGCCGACAGATTAATCACGGTTCTGCATCAGGGCAAAGTTCTATAATAGGTCGTGTGGAATACTGATCTTCTTTCATGTACCTGTTACAAATAAACAGATAAACTTATAATATTCTTTCAACATTTACAAAATGCCAATGTTATGTTTTATTTTATTTTAGTTAGAGGCAAAGATGAATCGGATCTTTTGAGTGTCCTTGAATGAGAAAGTAAAGAAGAAGTAGAATAATTTACTTCCGCTAGTGGGTCTTTTAGGTCTCATAATTTTATATGGGTAAAGACTATAAAAAACTTACGTATAAAAATCTATTGATTTCGAAGGATTTAGTATGCGATATATATTTCAGTGCACAAGTACGTACTTATCAGCAAGTAAACACAGGTGCATCTATTCCCTCTCATAATCCAATGAGGTGGCAATACGTTATGACCGCTAAGAGATCTATAACTTTATAAGCCACTAGCCCAAGCAGGCAGTTCATCACTTTTTACTTAATGCATTAAACTTTCGATTCCTCTTCGATGTTGTGAAAATAGCATGTTATAGAAATTATACTTTTTGAAACAAAAAAGAAGGGATAGAAATCGTAGACTTCGCGAGGAAGTTTTATTTCAATAATCAGAGAAATAATTTTATAGCTTAGCACAATGCCGGTGATTTTTACTTATTTATAGTCAAACATTATAGATACTTGCCTTTTTAAACGAGCTTCTTTCATTCTGATATAAAATGTAACCTTGATCTTACTACTAGAATTGCCGCACAATGTCAGACGCCTTCAACTTGATTACATATACATGTCTGTTTCATACAGTTTCATTGCTATTTTGCTTGACTTTTATAGCTTTTGCTTCGCACTTTAAGATCGTAGCGACAAAGCTATACGTAAATAAATAATATTCTTATTTTACAAAACCTTTAGCTTTATACTATGATAAAAAGAAAATATCGTTTTTTTTAATCAGAAAATGCAATTCAAAATTCCAGTTTCCAAGTCTAGTTATATCTAACGCAATAATTGTACGGCTCTTTCCTTCATTCTCAAATCGAGCATGAAGCCGGCTTGCACGTGACGGAACCTTTTTATATTCTTTTATTTTCCTCGCGATAACGCTCGCTGACACATAATTGGAAATATATGACCGCTGTTACTGGACGTACTCGGTGAGCATACAAAAATATTGAAAATATTTTGATATACACTTCATGAGAAATTGAGATAAAATAATTAACTTATTGATATAATTACGTTTTGAAAGTCAGTGTAACAATCAGTCACAAAATTCTTAACTTCTAAGAATTCCCACTTTTTTACATTATTATTGTATATTAAAAAAAATATTAATATTCCGACTTACACCTCCATATAGTTTTAGTATACGACTTACACCATATAGTTTTAGTATACGTTTTGTTTCTTATAATAATGTAATTAAAACTATAACAAGACATAAATTGGTAATGGGTCTCTGGACAAAGCCCATGTGTTTTCAAGCATGTCACCTAAATTGTTTTGTCTCTCTTGTAATTATACTTACCCGTTCACCCTTAAAACTGGTATATGTCAACGTAAAGCATTTTGACATTAATTATTATCTAAACACTGTTTTCTGTCATCTCCTCGAGGGTTAATATACCAATGACCAACTGCGTCTTTGCATGTAAGATTTTAAACACCGAGGCTCTGGGATCAAATGCTGAGTTGGGCTACTAAAATTTTTTTTTGAGTTTCCCTAATTCTTTAGGAAGTTCTCGGTAGTCGCCGTGCCGAAATCGGCCCAGATGACATTATTTGTACATTACCAAATAAATGAAAGTAATTTTTACTGTTGTTGTAAAGAGTAAATTGTGTCTATTATCGATCTTAACGTTTCCTATAATTAAAAGCCTACGTGATCAAGAAAAATGTTTATGTTTTAAACTCGGGGTTCATAGTGTTATTACTGATGGCCTTTAACCTTTCATAAACGAAGCGGTCAGGTTTTTCGAGTCTTTTATGAATCTTTTATTCGTCCTGTAATACGTATTAAAAGATGTATCCACAGGCTTTATGCTTGAAAACATTTTGCTGTAGCTTTTAAAAATAACATGCAATTTTTTATACAAAGAGTATACAGCACTGATCGATCCACTAGTGATGATATTTGTATAGCAAGGTATATATTATCTTACTTAGCTGTGACCTTAAATATTATTTATAATAATTAATAAAAGTAAAAGGAGAATGGCGAAAATGGTCTCACCTAATTAAAAAAATTTACAAAGCATCGTTCATATACAAATTTATATAAATCATAATTATACGTTTATAGGATGTTTGTAAAAAAATATTGAGACTAGGATATGGGAGTGAAAAGAAAGAAAATGTTATAATTTATTAGAAAATTAGTTGTTATGCAGTAATGGAATGGCGCCATAAAGATTTTGTGAACGTGACAATTGAATTGAAAGCTTTCATTCTATTATGTGGATTTTTAACGACTTTTAATGTATGGGCAAATGTAACCTCTAGAAGGGTTATTTGATGACAGCCACTCTGTTATTTTACGTGGAAGTATTAAATTTAGACACATGTCTTACTACACATGAATTGCAGTTGATAGAAGGATGGAGTGCCATATTAGGCTATTATTGTCACTAGCGTAGGTACACGGACAATAGGCTGCTGCTCACGTGTTACGTGCATATTGTATATTGGTTATGCTAGATTCCAGAGCTATGTTGTTGCATTTTTAGATAATATTTTAATTTCATAATAAAATAAAATATTATCTAAGAATAAAACTGATAAAAGTTTAAACAAAGAAGATACAATTATCGTATCACAAACTAAATAATCATCACGTCCTCTATTTACCATGTACTTAAATAATTACATACAAATAAAATAGCTTCCATTTAATATTTTTTTGTTCGCTATTTATTCCGTAACAGCCTGTGAATGTCCCACTGCTGGGCTAAAGGCCTCCTCTCCCTTTTGAGGAGAAGGTTTGGAGCTTATTCCACCACCCTGCTGCAATGCGGTTTGGTAGAATACAGATGTGGCACAATTTCAATGAAATTAGACACATGCAGGTTTCCTCACGATGTTTTCCTTCACCGTAAAGCACGAGATGAATTATAATCACAAATTAAGCACATGAAAATTCTGTGGTGCTTGCCCGGGTTTGAACCCACGATCATCGGTTAAGATTCACGCGTTCCTACCACTGGGCCATCTATTTATATTAAGTGTTAAGGTTAATTTTGAATCGGTTATACAAACCCTAGTAAATCCTATAGGACTCTCCGGGGATCTACAGTCTTATAAAGCATACCTATGCGTATTTACAAAATACAACCACTGCAATGTTTGGCTATGAAATAAATCTTAGAAATTCATACTAACGTATGTATCTCGCTAGAGAGATAAAGCACATATATTATACTTATTCATTCAAATACTATTCTAATACAATTGAACAATAACCTCTATCCGTAATTGGTGCATTAATAATTTTAGGTTATCTTTTACCTTTAGTTTTTTATTTTAAATGACAATATTAAAAAATGCTTATTTTTATAAACTCTTAAACTAAAACACAGGAGGTAATTATAGTCCAATTTATATAAAGTATACATTTTGAGATTTGGTTTATTATGGGTAGCTCGACCTATAAATATTAATTTTAAAAAGAATAAACAAATTAAATAAAGTTTAGAATTTGTCCATAAAGTTTTTACATAAATGTTTTTTTTTTCGTAAATAAAAACGAAATAAACAATAGTTGTTTAAGATATTTAAAGATAGCTGGCGTATGTCTCAACTCACTAGTTTCAGAGCAATTTCTTCACGCTGTTTGCTTCACTACAGCAGAAATATATTAAATTCTACTTCTCGTTGTAATTACGTTTAAATTAAAAAAAGATACACACATTCAACAACGCATTTGATAAAATAATTAAAAATTTGTAAATATTTATTTACTTACAACTACTTACTAATATATGTTTATATAGCACATACATAATACTATGTAGCCTAGGTAGGCAGTAGGCCATTGCATAGATTTTTTTCTTTAAATTTATAAAGCACACCAAAATAAATTAACTAGTTAGCGCAAAAAAGTTTAATAATAATGCAACCAACAACAATAGCAATATTTGTTGTTTAACGCCAATTCTATTGTTAATATCGAACATCGAACTGTTGCGCTGAGAGTCGATATTATTGATGGTAAAGTAATTTACTTTATTTTGTCATATTTTATTGAATTTAGTAACAAATACGATTTCATTTATACACATGATGTATGTAGTACAGTACAAATGTATTATAGCAGTTGATAGAGAAAATAATAAACTGGTAGTTAAATGAAATATTAACTACTAGTTTCTGCTTGTGGCTTTACCCCATGTGTGGACACCATATTTCCTCTGTATCCTTGACAACGTGTATACAAAATATCATGATGATCGGGTGGGTACACAAACACGAATAAATTAACCAATTCACTTTCACATTTCTAATATTATGAAAAACTAATAGTTCTGTGTAAAATCTTAATGCGAAATGCGAAAATAAAAGAATGCTTTTTATTAAACAGTGCAAAGACATTCTACGATACTTTTCGTTCATGTATAAATGAAATTTTAATACTTGCCATAAATATAGATTCGTAACCCAAAAAAAGTAGCTATTGCTTAGTTTTCCCTTCTGCGCAATGCGGCTAATACTGGAAATACACAGATTTTATGCACCCATTATTACGATTACACAAACATTTTGGTATTATTATATTGGCTTGAATTGATATAAGTGTGGGAGGATATATTATGCTTAGGGTCCGTCCCGTGACGGATATTGCCCAATCAAGCAAGGTCAACGACGTATACCTCTAATTTTTTTTAGTCATCACAAGCAAACAATATGTCACAAGAACAGATGTTTTATAAACTAACAACGTCATAACTCTTTGTGTCTTTACTAGTAAAATAAAGTTAAAAATAACTTCTTTGCAAATAGCAACTGTAAAGTTACACATTGCGAAAGATTCACGTCGAAAAAAAAAAACTCTCATAAAAGTTTTTTTTAACGTATTTTTCACACAACACTTTTCAAAACATTACAAAACCCGTGTCATCAGAATCACGTTTTTTTAAATAATAATCAATAAAGCAGTGCATATAAATCTGTTTCAAGTTTCTCGTTTTCCTCAAAATATGACTGAAATGCATTTAAAAATCCTCTTTTGTTTCCGCGATTCTCAATTTGCCTGACGTTCGTTCCTGACGGGCAATTTGTAACGCGATGTAAACTGAAGCTTGCTTGTTAAATAAACCACGTATTCGTTCGTGTCTTTGTGATAGTATTTGAAAGAATCAGAATATTCCATTTCATTCATGAATAAACACAACTCTCTTCCACATAAATATTGCTTAAAAAAATTAAATTAAATATATGATTATAGTTTTTTTTTAAATAAAGTATAACACTTCCGGTTTTAAATAAATAGTTTAAATTAACTGGCAAAATCAAATACTGGTTATAAGGGCAAGCAAATCTAATTACACATTTTTACTTAGTAAAAGGCAGAAAAAATAAGCTTGTGACATTTTCTTTATTTTTCTAGGATACTTATTGTTTAACTTTAGCGCGTTTATGCAAACGGTTAATGAATATATTCATCTTGTTTTGTTTTTTAAGGTGTAGAAATATATAGATATCACAATTGAAATAAAATATAATATATAACAATTAATATACTGACTTTATGGGTAATTTCACCTATGGTTCATATTTTCTTAGGCGGAGCTTTGACGGAGGGACGTAATGCCTCAGGTGAGAAAACAGATTCTATGTTGTATGTCATAAATTAAGTACAATTTATTTCTTTACATTTCGATGACCCATTTAAACAACTAATATAAAACCGGTAAAGGATTAACAAAGAAATTTCTACAATTTTGTTCGTTGACGATCAATCTCCTTCGAGTTTTAGCCAATGTGACATTGACAAAATAATCTCTCCACTGTTCTGACAAATAGAAGCCCATAAATAATTTAAATATAATATGGTAAATTAATCAAAAATCCGTAATATCTGAGAGATTAGAACACGTGACTTTTAACCAATGATTGCGAGCTCTAACCCCCCTGGGTTACCACTGAATTTTCATATGCGTAACTTGTATTTATAATTCATCTTGTGCTTGGCACTGTAGGGAAAATCGTGAGGAAACCTGTATGTGTCCGATTCTTCAAACTTTCTTAATTATGTATCATTACATTATCATATTGCCAATTTGTATTGATGGTAGAATAACCGTCCTTCTTCAGAGGGAAGGCAGGTTTTCGCAGTATTGGGACATTAAGTCTTATCACTACTACTTATTACATTTCATTTCAACAAATGTAAGATTTATAAACATAGGTTTAAAGAATATTATCTATCATAAGTATAGATAGAAAAGGAATGGATAGGAAGACGGTATGATGTAAAACATACGGAATACCAGAATTTGTTCCAACAGAAATATTTTATTCATATGACGTATGAAATAAAGATATCGATATGTACATACTTTAACATTTAAAAACTGAGATAAAGTATAAAAATATATTGAGTTACTTATACAATTTAATTTAAAAAAAGCCGAGATGGCCTAATGGTAAGAACGCGTGAATCTTAACCGATGATAATTTGTTGTTCAAACCCGGGCAAGTACCACTGAATTTTCATGTGCTTAATTTGTGATTATAATTCATCTCGTGCTTTTCGGTGAAGGAAAACATCGTGAGAAAACCTGCATGTGTCTAAGTTCACTGAAATTCTGCCACATGTGTATTCCACCAACCCGCACTGGAGCAGCGTGGTGGAATAAGCTCCAAACTTTCTTCTCAAAAGAGGGAGAGGAGGCCTTTAGTCCACCAGTGGGACATTCACAGGCTGTTACGGATACAATTTATGTAACTCAAAAAATTCTGTGCGATTTGGTTTCTACGGAATATTGACAGAAAAAAATATATGTTAAAACAAGTTTTAAAATCTGAAGATAATATTGTTTTGGAGAAAACTGTCTGATTAGCTTGTACGCCTACCAGGAAAATCATCAGCGTTCCCTCGAAATACGGGAAATTTAATAGGAGTCAAAACAATTCTTTTCAGTCACTTTTTCTGTTTGGCTTTTACGAAAACAGAATTAATTATTTCTTTCTTATTTTCATACTATTTTTTTTGTATTATTTTTCAACGATTACATGGCCAAAGCGCCACCAACCTTATCAAATAAGATTATAAATCCCTTGTGCCATTAATTAGACTGGCACACTCGCCCTTTAAACCGGAACACAACAATACCAAGTACTGCTGTTTTTTACGATAGAATATCTGATGAGTGGGTTGTACCCACCCAGACGAGCTTGCACAAAGTCCTACCATCAGTAATTACATTTTAAAACTGCCTCGATGGTCTAGTGGCTTAATGTAAGGCCGCAGACCCGGAGGTCCTGGGTCCTGGTTTTTCTGTCAGAAAATTCTCAGTAGCAGCCCTGAGTCTGGAAGTTGGAAGTGTGTATTCTCCCGTGCCTCGAAAAGCACTTAAAACCGTTGGTCCTGCGCCTGAACTCTTTACGGTCGTGTCGGATTGCCGTCCCATCGGATTATGAGAGTTAGGGAATAGAGAGTGCACCTGTGTTTATGCAAACACTTGTGCACTATAATACTTCCTGCGTAGTTGGCTAATCTCTCTTGAGATTGGCCGCCGTGGCCGAAATCGGTCTGGAGGACATTATTACATTTTAAAACACATCATTTAGCAGTACTGATATTTATTGTAGAATATCTAACAAATTGTATATATTCCAATGGTGTACTCATGATAGTATTAAGTTGCAAAGTTAAAATGTTGTTTCACGAATACCTTTTCGCTAAGAATTGTAAAGAATAAAAGAGTTGTGTATATATTTTGGATTTTTTGGAACTTCCATTCTAAATTCAACAACCACCAAACGCGCCTCGTGTCCGTCACCGCATGCATAAATGTATGCCTTTATGCAAAATGTAACTTACTGAATAAAATATATCGTTTTTTTTCATCGTTTAGAAGTGGGTCAATTTTAGAATCTTATAAATGAAAATACACTTATTGAAATATGCAACTTAAGAGCACTTTTGAATTCATGTTAGTTTACAATTTTTTTTTAATTTTTTTTGTTAAGTAACCACAATTAATTATAATACATTTTCTATAATAAATTGTATCTACTAACAATTTATTAAAAAAAAACTTTAATCCTACTTCATATCGAATAGATGTTACAAAGAGTAAAAATAAATTTCTATATTTAAGGTTGCATCAGTGTATTAGGGAGAATATATAGAAGAATAATTTTGGTGTCTGAGTTACAAAATTATATTATATCAGTTGAAAAACTTTAATTACTTTACTTTAATGTACACCACAAAGAGAAAAAAAAATACAAAACATGGATACGATAAAAATACAAAGAAGAGTAGCATACAATTTTGGCGATCTTGTCGCTACATAGCGATCTCTTCCAGGCAACCAACGGAGTAAGTGATAACTCATAGGATATGAGGTAGGTGGTGCTCTAATTATAAATAAGTTTTTTTTATAGAATAGGAAGGTGGACGAGCATATGGGCCACCTGATGGTAAGTGGACACCAACACCATTAGACATTGGCATTGTGAGAAATGTTGCCCATCGCTTAAATCGCCAATTCGCCACCAACCTTGGGAACTACGATCTTATGTCCCTTGTACCTGTAATTACGCTGGCTCGCTCACCCTTCAAACCGGAACACAACAATACCAAGTACTGCTGTTTTGTGGCAGAATGTCTGATGAGTGGGTGGTAGCTACCCAGACGAGCTTGCACAAAGCTCTACCACCAGATAATAATATATAATATTAATTAGACATTTTTAAAGAGTTATTTAATATGCAACGTGATTTTTAAGATTTCAAAATTATAATTTAAGCTGAAACTTGACTAATTAACTAAATTATACGAACTTTGCTATAAATAATCTTTGTAAAATAATGATATTAAACAAGGATATAATATGATAGCAGACTTGATTAATGAATAATAAAATATTAAACAAGAATTAAATATTTTTATTAAGATAATAATTAATAACGTTTTAATGAACGATTCTAATTAAAGTGTCTGTTAAAGATAATTATTCCTAACTTTTAATATACACACACATTGGATAAGTTGGGTTTCTGCTGAGTATTTCGACAATTATTGAGATACTAGCTGTCCTAAGATTTCGTCAATGGCTATTGTTCACGTCAATCTCGTTACTAATATGCCCATGACAATATTAAGGGTGTATATATCAAGTTTCATTAGAAACGGTTCAGTGATTCGTTATGAGGTGACAAACTGAGTTATAATATTAAATAGACACTTTTTAAATTTGAAAATAAGAGGCAGATTCGCAAATTCATATATTTACGGGTAACGCTTGCAATTACCATGTCATTTATCTTGTTGCAACTCAGAAATTTACAATTTCCCTAGGATTATATTTTGTATCAACGACGATGTTGATAATATAGAATCTCGGATAAATACAGATTTTCGGAACTCGGACTGTCTTGATACTGTATCGTAATCCTATTGAGTATCGTAATATACTTTTTTTTTATAAAACGCATAACTAGTTATTGTTAAAAATATGCGAACAAAAAACTTACCGTTTTATAGTTATACTATGATAAAGCTTAAGCCATAGGTTGAATTGTAGTTGAAATGTTTGACAAATAATAATATTGTAATATTAAATTTTGTTTGAGCTGTCAGATACATGAAAATGTTTTGCGCTCAATTAACTATTAGTCCGTTTTGAGTTCAGACCACATGACTGATTATGTCTAAAAGATACGAGCCTGATGTGGTTTTGGATTAGTACGTAATTACACTGTTTAAAAATATATTTTTATGTTTATTGTTTATTGTACATAAACGACATACATCTTTAACGAGCATATGGGTCATCTAATGGTAAGTGGTCACCAACGCCTTTAATTGTAAGAAATGTCGACTATCGCTTACATAGCTAATGCGCCACCAACCTTGGGAACTAACATTTTTTTTTTTTTAATTATTATTATTATTTATTTATTTTGGGAAACATACAGCATAATATAATACATAAAATTTAGTAACAAAATAAATTTCACTTAAGCCAACTAAGTTTCCACTTATACAAACAAACATGGAGTGAACCTAACGATAACAAGTTATTTAACAATTTATTAAAATACTATATAAGTAAAGTATTAAAAATAATTTAAAACAGAAAAAAAAACGATAAGTATATTACTGACAAATACAGTTTTTTAGAGCTTCTATGAACTTAGATAAATTTTCGTTAAATATATCTATACTAGTGTAGCGTTTATTATAATTATCACATGCTCTTACTAAAAAGCGATTTTTAGCGTAGTTCGTTCTACACATTGGGACATAAAAGGTATGTTTTGAACGGGCAATGGAATGTGAGCACTTGATATAAATGTTGTTGACTAAGTACATTGAATCGACAAAATTATTTACAATTTTGTAAAGAAAAACCTGATCTTTGCATTCCCTGCGTTTCTCAAGCGACAAAATATTAAGCTTATTAATAGAATTGGGCCCAAATTTACGCGTTAATCTTCTAATAAATTTATTCTGAACATTTTCGATAGCCATAACATACTTAGAGTATTGTGGATTCCAAACCGTTGAAGCGAATTCCAAATGAGATCTTACATACGAGTTATACAACACATTATATGTATTGATATGTTTAAAGTCTCTTCCCTGGCGAAATATGAAACCCAACATACTGTAAGCTTTTGCGATAATTTTATTCACATGCCTGTCAAATAATAAATTAGAATCTAGAAGCACTCCTAGGTCCCTAACCTCGGTTACCCTCTTAATTAAATGATTGGAAATTGTGTAATCAAATAAAATTGGATTTTTTTTCTAGAAAATGTTATTACATTGCATTTATCAAAGTTAAGATGTAGGCCATTAGATGAACAATATTGCACTAAAATATCCAAATCATATTGCAAGTTTGAGCAGTCATCACTTCTTTTTATGATTTTAAATAGTTTTGTATCATCGGCATATAGAAGTATGTTAGGATTTTGAAAATTTTTTTAGTACATCATTAATGAAAATGTTAAACAATAGGGGACCGAGGTGAGAGCCCTGAGGAACCCCAGATGTTATGGGGACAAAACTAGAAATGTGTCCTTTGACAGCGACTGCTTGAGTTCTGTCACGGAGATATGATGCATGAGATATCCATCTTAGCAAATCGCCGTGTATACCAATATATGCAAGTTTTTTAATTAATAGCGTATGTGGAATTTTATCAAATGCTTTTGAGTAATCGGTATACACAGCGTCAACCTGATGTCCTCTCTCCATGGCTGAAAGAACAACATCGAGAAACTCAACAAGATTAGACTCAACTGATCTTTTATTCACAAATCCATGTTGTTGGGTAATGAGCAGAGGTTTTATTAAAGGAAACAAAGTATAGTAAATAATCTTCTCAAATAATTTAGGCATGATAGATAACATTGATATTCCACGATAATTTTTGACATTATACTTATCTCCATTTTTAAAAATGGGAACAACAAGCGATTTTTTCCAAACAGGTGGTAGTGTGCCTGAATATATGGATTTGTTAAAGAGTAAATGTAATGGGATTGATAAAGATTTACTGCATCGTTTTAAAAACATAGGATGTAATCCATCTGGGCCACTGTCCCTTGTGCCTCTAATTACACTGGCTCTGTAGTACTGCTGTTTTGAGGTAGAAAATCTGATGAGTAGGTGGTACCTACCCAGACGAATATGCACAAAGCCCTACCACCAGCACTATTTAATCTATATTTATCCGAAAAGCTGAATAAGTAAATATATCTTAACAAACTTTAGATTTTCATATTTCATGCGATTTGGATATAGCTCTGCACTTTAGCTCAGCTCAGCTCTTCTATAATATGTCTTTATTATTTCATAAAACAACGCTATTTCTCTAATGCAACTTCGCTAAATTAAAAATGTTTTTCTTCCACGAATCGACTTAATGAATTACAACAAATTACTCACAATTACTCAGATCTCGACCAATGATATTATGTAAATTCAAAATTAAAGATCAAAATTGATTATTTGTCTTTCTACCATTGTATATAATAATATAATTTAGATAAGTAATACTCGGCAAAGGAAGAGCGGCTTATGATAAATATTGATAGTATTATACGTTGAAATCACGTAGTTTCGTAACAGAAGATCACTCCAGTCTTCCGAAATTTTAGAACGTGGGCGTCATAGGAGCCGTGTAAGGATTTTTTTGTTAAAAGCATCCATCAGTCGCGCACGTAAGCGCCTAAACTTTGTTATTGTTGCGGGGAAAACCCACTAGCGAACACATTCTTAAATTCTTCCGTCATCATGCGGGCGGTCGACCTTAAAACTTGCCGAATCCGTGTTTTATGTAAGTTACACTGCGGCGATCCCAAAATAAATAGAATTAGGGCCAACGAGTGATAAATAAAGTAAGCTATGTAATTTTAAGAAAGCCTGGTGTATTGGAAGCGAAATCAAAGGTACGATTTTTGTACTATTATAGTATTTATTATGTTAATGTATAATGTTATAATGTAATTTACATGAAATAATTATACTCAGTGATGTGTATAGTGTGTTTTGTTTTATTAAAAAAAAAGAATAGTAGATGCTAATTTTATTATGAAGTTACTTCTAGAAACTTATTTTATACTAATATTTAAAATAATTATCTTATGAATTTATGTAGAAAACATGTAGTTTAGTAATAGTTCATAATAAAAAATAACATTAATTCATTTCCTGTTCCATTATTGAAATAGAGTTTCCAATTTTATTGTATAAGCAAATAGTAGTCTATTTATATAGTGTGGGCTAAAAAACTGTATATCCGTAGATAATATAAACATAGTGCAATTTTATTGTAGCGATTTAAGTAAGTGTATTTAGTAAAGTTTTTTCTTGAAAATTGTATGCTGCAGATAGTAAAATCAACATATATTCTATATAAAACACGTATATTTAAATTTGTAATTTGGAATCAAATAAATTATTTAGCAAAAAATGATCAATCCGCCTAGACCTACTTTGCTAATACTTTAAATAGCCGGGATGTATTTATTTAAATATATTGTTTTAGTACATAAATACTGAATGCTGATATTATCCATTTATAAATAAATAATTTTATTTTTGTTTTGCCTAATGCTAAGTGGTTGCACTCTGATATTGACATTGCAAGAAATATTATAATTCTTACATCACCAATGTGCTGCTATACAATTTAAGATATATATTGAAACGGAAAGGTAATAATGATAACAATATATCAATCATTCATTCAGCCTTTTGCCGTCCACTGCTGGACGAAAGTCTCCCCCATAGAACGCCAACCATCCCGATCTTGGGCAGTCCGCATCCATCCCGTACCTGCCACCTTTTTTAAATCGTCGGTCCATCTTGTCACAGGGCGTCCTACACTACGTTTGCCTAAGCGTGGTCTCCACTCTAACACGTGTCGGCTCCATCGGCCATCAATGCGCCTGGAGACATGACCAGCCCACATCCACTTCAGCGAGCTAATTCTACGCACGATGTCAGAGACTTTAGTTCTCTGGCGAATGTCCTCATTTCGGATTCTATCGCCCAGAGAAACCCCAAGCATCGCGCGTTCCATCGTTCGCTGAGCGACCTTAAATTTGTGGACCAGTCCTACGGTGAGTGAATCCTACGTAAGTCATTACAGGTAGGACGCACTGATTAAAGACTCTGGTCTTAAGCGACTGTGGGATCGACGATTCAAAAATATGACGCAATTTCCCGAATGCCGCCCAGCCTAAACGTATTCTTCTTTTAGCCTCCTTCTCAAAGTTGTGCCGGCCAAGTTGTATAGTTTGGCCCAGGTATATATATTCCTGCACAACTTCAAGTGGAGAACCATTTACGACCACTGGTCGGGACCAGTTATATACCGGGATACATGTTGGTTTGACATGATTTTGGTCTTTTCAATGTTCATCCCGAGACCTACTCGTCTTGAAGAATCGCTCAGGCTGTTTAGCATCTATTCCAAATCCTGCAGAGTCTCCGCCATGATGACAATGTCGTCGGCAAATCACAGATGTGTAATGTGTTGGCCATTAATGCCGCGTCCGTTCCAATCGAGCGTCTTGAAGACGTCCTCCAATGCATTGGTAAAAAGTTTCGGGGAGATTACATCCCCCTGTCTTACCCCGCGATGCAATTGGATTGGTCTTGTGCTCTGATCCTGTACTTGGACGGTCATGGTTGCGGCTTCGTACAAACACTTCAACACCTGGATATACCGATAGTCAATTAGGCATCTCTGCATGGATTCCAGAACAGCCCAGGTCTCAATGGTACCGAAGGCTTTTTCGTAGACCACAAACGCTAGGCATAGAGGCTGATTATATTCCTCGGTCTTCTGTATTATTTGCCTAAGTGTGTGTATGTGGTCTACGGTACTGAAGCCTTTTCGAAACCCAGCCTGCTCAACGGGTTGGAAGTCATCGAATTTCCGGGCAAGACGATTCGTGATTACCCTCGAAAACAACTTGTAAACATGGCTTAAAAGTGAAATGGGGCGGTAGTTCTTCAGAAGAGCTTTATCACCCTTCTTGAAAAACAGAACCACCACACTTCTGCTCCATGTCTTCGGTGTAGTACCATTATGGAGGACGGAATTGAAGATGTTAGCCAGCTCTCTCAGAACTGGTGTGCCTCCTGCTTTAAGAAGCTCTGAGGTAATTCCGTCATCTCCTGGAGCCTTGTTGTTTCCAAGTTGTCCGAGAGCAATCCTAATCTCGCCCAAATCGATGTCGGGAAGATCGTCTGATAGGTGGCGTGTCAGTCTGGCTCGTGGGTCATCCGCACTGTGGGACTCAGGTGGAGGTACTCGTGATGAGTATAAATCGCCATAGTACTTTTCGACTTCAGCGAGAATCTCTGGTTTTGAGGTGACGGTTGTGCCTTGTGTGGTTCTGAGTTTTATCAGGTGACAATAGGAGGTATGTGACTTTGCAAGAACCTTTGAGCCCCTATTGAGTACAATATATCAATAATCGAATGTATATTTCTATCTTAATACTTTTCCAATTTCACAACTGTTATTTTGCGTTGTCATGGCCACATCATCTCATCCGTTATTTTGGTTGTCATAGCAACATTTTTGTATAAAAACGAATGACGTTCCGAAATGAGCCGTTTCGGTTTTGTTTGTTTTTGTTGTTGATTAAGTTTTGTTGTCACTCGAATGTGACGCCAGTAATTGTTACAGGCGGGCTTGGTGGACAGTCCTTTAACTATCGTGGCATGGCTTGGCTTGGCTTATCTTGGCTTGGCTGGGCTTGGCATGTGGCATGGCGATATGTAGCGTGGCATTATATAGCGTGTCGCTATGTGGCGTGACGTTATAATATATCACGTATATGTCAATTAAGTGTAATCACAGGTAGATACCGTTATTTACGCACCCTTTCAGCCGAAAATGTACTAATGTCTAGATTAGTATAACTATTCTATCAGTTCACCAAAAGGTTTTAGATTTTATGTAATGAACGGGTACTATTCAAAATCTGAATTTGCTGAATTCTTCGAGTGCTCAGGGGTTTTTTTTTTGTTTAATTTTGTTTTTAAATTATTATTTTACTTTGTGGTGGGGTTTTGTGCAAGCCCGCTTGAGTAGGTAATACCCAATCATCATTTATTCAACAAGGGTGTGTGGGTCAGTGTAACTACAAGCACAAGGGACATTACTTCTAAGCTCCCAATGTTGGTGGTGCATTGACGATGTATGAAATGATTAATATATCTTACAGCGCTAATATAGGGCGATATTGACCATTTACTATCAGGTGACCAAGCCGCCTATCCGCCTTCCTACAGTAAAAAATAATTAAAATTTGCAGTATGAAATGTTTTATTTCATACTTCAATTATATAATATTTCGAGTTTCCATTTATTTTGAGTTCTTTATTATGTCTGTAGTATCTCTGTAACCACCTACAACATTTTTGCATAAAAGTAATGATGCACTCCATTCCATGCAAATTATGATTTAAATGTTCATCTGTATTTTTGTTTCAGATTTTATTTATTTTTCACAAGGTTTTTCATACAAAATAAATAACTCGTCGAATTTACCTAAATTTTAATTTTAATCTTACATCACGACAAATCTTATATTTAAACTGCCTTACAAAGACGGATTAAACATTCTTTCTTTGGTCATTGATTTGACGTAGGAAAGAAAGTTACGTTAAGTTAAGAGTAGTAATCTCAACCTAAGCAACGGTTATAAGTAAAGTCGTAAGTTGTTAGAGAAATAAAATTGTATTATTTTAAAGTTTACATCGGGGTATGGAGATGTTTACTCTTAGCAGTAAACTCAAGAGTATAGATTTAAAGTGATTCGCGAAAACATTACCCTTCTGCTGGTTGCAAACAAAAGCCCCGGGGAGAGCCATTAGCTATTAACGTTTTCTTATCGAAACAACAAAACGACTTTCAGCGTAGAGCTTTCTTTTGTAAGATATCTTATTTTGATAAATCTAAAGAGGATCTATTTCATCTTATATTTATTAGTGTTCAATAAAATTACACTATAACAAATGAAGGAGATATATTTAAATTGAGAAATAAAACGTAATATGTTTTAGTATGTTAACGTAGTAACGTAGGCAGAAATAAATACACCACCCACCCTGATATCAATTTTTAAAGGTCTTAACCCAAAAATTGTCAGGAAAAAATCTAGTAAGCGATTAGGTCGTCTTTTCTGCAGCACGTATTTATGTTTCTATCTTTTGCTTTTTTTTTTAAATTATGTGCTGTTTATGTTTTACGCTGTTATTCTGTAGAACTCGTCGTTATTCACCCGTGAAACTTTCATGTACATTTTTTATAAATATTATAGTTGATATGGCATATTAATTTCTGACATTTCGCAATTATGTTCTGTGATAAGTTCAATCAAACTCGATTTTACAGAATATTTATAGTGTCGATAAATCTGTCTGAGACAGATGATCGTCTGTCTTCTATTTACTCGAAACCCATCATGAGTTTTTCTAATGAAATTTGTTTGTATGTTTATATTCCTAACTGTCGAGGTAAACAAACAAAACAAATAATTATATTAATAACTAGTGGCAGGGCTTTGTGCAAGATCGTCTGGGTAGGTACCACCCACTCATTAGATATTCTATCGCAAAGCATCAGTACTTGGTATTGTTGTGTTCCAGTTTGAAGGGTGAGTGAGCCAGTGTGATTACAGGCACAAGGGAAATAAAAACTTAGATCCCAAGGTTGGTGGCAAATTGGCTATGTAAGCGATCCTCGTCCGCCTTCGTATTCTATAAAAAAAAATGAACAACTAATGTATTTCACATTTATAGTATTATTAAAATAAATGATATTTGATACGTACAATGTTGATTTATTGTTATTACAAGTTCTATTATAATCATAATAACGACATAAAGGACAGTATTCAAATTATGGCATAAATTGTTTATTCATTGGCCCTAAATCCGCACTATCGTAGAGATTCGCCCACAACGGCTGTGTTTGAATTATTTTGACCATAACTCATGACTAAATAGCTGGTGAAACTTGTAAATAGTGTTGGAGCCTTTATATCATAATTTAGATACCATAAATCGCATAATTGCACGCATGATTTGTCATTTAGTATACGAATTTAATTTATTAAGAAAATCTTTGCAGTGGTATAAAAGGGTACTAGCAACTAGTCTTAACCTGATGATAGTAATTCTATTCAAGATGATGATGATGATGATGAACGAACTATTTATGATAAGTTAATTGCTTCAAACCTTAATCGCTACCTTACATGAGTCAATGAAGGCATATCTAAAGATTAAAAGAACGTTATTTTTTTTAATTAACGCAAAAGTTCAGTCCCTTCAGTCTGGGTCTACGTGTGAAATAAAAGTAATATGATATTTATTTATTTACATTTAAGAGTAAAAGATTAGCATATTTGCTTTGTGGGGTACAAATTTTGATTTATTAAATATCATATTATGTCAAAAAATCTATTCCATATTCTTTAGAATGATTGGAAAATATGTGCAACGTGAAAAAAATACAATAGCATCAATCTTTAGATAGAAAAAATCATAGGAATGAGATCCCGGGCCGATAGTGGTATTTAGGGGATGCGCAGGTGACATCAGGAATTGCCACGGTAGCATGCGAAAGCGATCCTGTGGCGCTCCTCGTTAAGGCGGAAAGGGTACCGCTGGTTTTTTAGTGGGTATTCCGATGTTCGGGGCGCACTCGGCGCCTTGGACACCGGTGAGCCCCACATACCCCCCTGTTACCGTGGAGGAAACGCGTAAGGCGTATTTCCAGCGTTAAAAAAAAAGGTGACATCAGGAATTTATCTGACTCTAGGCGCGCTCTTAATTTATATAATAAACAGAATGGCAAACGAGATTGGCGCTACAAGAAATCAATTAAACTTATATTGGATACTAGTAAAGTTATTTGATGGTAGAATAAATTAATGAGTGGGTGGTAATCCTTTAAAGGATCTAAAATGTTCCCTAAGCTTATTTATAGTATAAATATAATAATAAGACTTCACTTTTACTTTGATTTTGTGATAATTAAGAACATAACAGGAAATTTAAATTAGTTATGTCGGCAGTTGAAAAATCGCTTAGAATATGGCATAAAAAATATTTTAACAAAAAAATTTCGACTCAACTGACTTATTTAAATGTAATGTACTGAGCTAGCCCCGAGGTAGTATTGTTTACGAGACATTAAATAGCGTATTTATGGAATATTTATGTACTTCAGTAATAGTCATCTATTTTCTCCATCTGCTAATAAATAAAGTTCAATTGTTCGGGATTAACACCAATATTAGTTACGGTTACTTGATCCTGTTTCCAATTTCCTTTGAGCTAAGAACGACGTCCGTAAATTGTAGTCTTTAAATAGACAGACGTTTTAGAATCGAGTTCAACTTTTCAGCATTGATGCTCGACTTTAGGGAGTAGAAAACACTGTTAAGCATTAGTCAAACGAAAGTGGCTTAGAAGACGCTATTTTCTGAAAGAAAATGTGCTCTTAATTACGTCTTAAATATATCTGTATTTAAAAAACATTATTTTAATGTGAGTATTGCTCAGTTTTTTTTTAATTATGCGCCTTACTATGACCCTAGTGATGTTGATGACGTCATAAAAATAATATAGCTGAATGATGTTTTAAAACGAAAATATATTTCTGATCACATGTAAGAAAACTTTTCTACGTGCAAACGTAACTACGTGCATTCAAACGAATGGCGACAAAATATTAAGCGCTTGCGGTCAAAACCGGTAACTTTGTATCTGTTAGCAAAGACAAAATGTTTCATTTCTTATAAAAGCCTTGAGAGTCCTTTCTAGAACTTATGGAGACTGTTTCATCCCGCTGCCGATATAAACGTTGCCATGTGTTGATTTAGTAATAATAAGCAGCATTTTTTTATAATTAGAGATTTATCGCGTTCAGTCTTTTTGGATATCGATGAAACTACGCATTCACTGTTGGTGACAACAGTCATTTACATAAGTTAGAATTTAATAATAATGAAGTCTAAAAAGACAAATATGTCTAGACAATGTCTAGAATGTCTAGAAAGACAAATAAGAAATATTTCAATGACCGAAATCGGTCTGGGACGAATAAATAAGTAATGTATTAGTCCAGATAATTATTTGTATATAATCGTTATTACATTTCATTTATAAATACATGTGACTTAAAATATGTACATCTCGGTCGTTTACTTTATTGCTGAAGATCATGTCCAAAATATGTAGATATTATTTAATATTAATGTATTAAAATTTCGAACTAATCATAAAAAAATAAAAGTCGTAAGAAGAAAGTTTATAAGTGACTCATAATAAACTTCACCATTAGAGTTTGAAAGCGCACGATGTTAAGATTATGAATTAAATTAATAATCTGTTTTGCACCGTGGCATAAACAAGATGAGTTTAAATAACTTCATTTTGAATTCATCCCCTTTGTGGAAAATCTGATAAAGGTGCCTCAGCAATTATGAACTCTAGAATTTTTAATATTCTCATTATCACTACGAACCTTCTGAGATTACACTTTAAAATTAAAGAATTATGACATAAGTAATATTAGCACATTACGTTGATTTAATCTTACGAATCTATAGATACTAATATTATAACGCTAAAGAGTTTCGATTGAAAACTATTGGTTCGATTTGAAAAGCCCATTATATCGAGGAATGCTATAGACTATACAGCATCACGCTACGATTAATAGGAGCGGATCATTAATTAAAAATGTTGCAAAAACTGGGAAAATTTATTCCTTTTGAGAGCTGCCATTACGTGCGCTGTAAACGGTTAAAGTTACGCACCAATCACGTATGGCGGAACTGTTCCTCTTTAAATGTCCTTAAAAAAATCGAAATAGAAATATATCTTTTCATTGTCTTGTTAAATTTATACTTAGTCGGTTTTTTAATGGTTAGTTGAAATTTATTAATTATTTTTTAAATAAAAATTTACTTTTCAATTTTAAAAAGATACAATTTCCTGTGAAGATATCCTTTGCAGTCACAATAAATAAAGCACAGGGACATAAAGTATAATACAGAATAAATTTAAGGGAATACTGTTATTCTCAAGGCCAATAGATATGTTGCCGTCTCTAGATCCAGGTGAAAATAAAACTGTTGTATAATTAATAATAATAGTATAATTAAGCTTAAATACTAATAAGTCTGCTCTTAGTAATTTATTTATGTTATTCGCGAAGGAACCACGGGCATAGCTTGAATAAGTGTTTTCCGCTAAACAATCCGCTTAACAACGTTTATAATTAGGAATACGATAATAGAATAGTAGAAGTGTGAAAAAATGATTTCTTTCTAATTTTGTCTCAGAAATTTTTAATTATAATAATTGGTTCAATTTTGACAACTCTTTTCCATTTGGGGTAACTAAAATTCGATGAAGAGACTGAACGTCTGGATCTAGTGTTCGCAGAGGAATGCATGTATGTCTGTGTATTTTTTTACGTCCGGAGAACAAATGATGATATCGACTATTTTCAAAATATTTTTGTTTGTGTTATAAAAGATCGCTATTTTTGTAAAATTATTCGTGTGTATAAATTTGTTATTTTGATTATTTGAAAAAACAAACACTCATAAAAATTTTCCAAAGTTAAAATTGTATTACTTTTTTGATACATATAATCATATCAACTACGATTTTGGGTATAATATCTCCATCGTTTATAAGATTATCATTCAAAAACTCAATCTAATTCCGTGATAGTAAGTAAATACTATGTAGCTTAAATAAATATAAATTTACGAATCAACTCAATTTTTTATTGATATAATTAATTTAGTTTTAAATGTTTGTTATTTTCAATCACAACTTATACAGTTTATATTCGTATCAATATAGCTGAAACGTTTCAAACTTGTAAAGTTATGTTAAGCAAGGACTTCTTCGTAAGCGTCCATTCCAACTCGAATAAACGCACTTTGAATGTACCGCTATTTGTAAGAAACGTTGCACTATTTTGTAGAAATTCACTTGAGATATTGATAGCCGACTTATTGATACGCTATTTTGATGCGTGAATACCTTAATTGTTATAATTTGTAGTAAGTGTAAGTAGTCAATGTCACATATCATTTTTTGACATTATACTATCTATTATATTTCGTACGCTTCATTCTTTGATATAAATATATACAGTAGTCCTTTTATTGTGTTGGCAACTTCGCACGGTTTTAGGGATAAAAGTAACTAATTTGACTTTTTCCCCTTCCATCATCATAGCACGGTGCTCTTGATCTTGTCATTCTTTTATCGTGCGAGGCAACGAAAACACGGTTACAAGCTGAATACTTAATTCCAATTAAATAAATATATCTTAAAGTTATTCTTTGAACAGTAAAATATCTAAATGAAGTGCTGAAGAAAAAATTAGTTGCTATAATACAAAAACCAAAAAGTTAAATGCTAAGCAAACGCGTAAAAAATATCATCATGTGATAGCATATTCTTCTTCGGATTCCGAAACAAACTTTGGTAAGTTTATTTAATTACTACTTTCGTACAAGTAAAGTGACAATACATATATTATAGAATATTTTAATAAACTAGCGTCAGTAAGCTTTCCTGGGGGTTAACTGCGAGTTAACACGACGGTTAAGCAGACGTTTAATAGAATAAACCTGGGGGTTGACTGCGAGTCAACACGAAGGTGTAAATTAGAAGTTAACAAGAGTGTTAAATAGTTTTAAAAAATACGCGATACATATTTTTTCTCAACTACCCTACAAAAAAAAACACATTTAATAATTTATTATTTTTCTTTCACTTTTGGAATAGAAAACGAAACCCAAGACAATGTCATGCCGCCATTACGTGAACTCGAATCTCGTTCACCGACACCGGCACCGTCGCTGCATGTGCAGACTCCACATACTCGGTGCTCGCCGTCACCACCACATACTATCGGATGAAAATATTTTACCGGCACTAGACATAGATCAAGATTCTGAATTTCAAATCGATTCTAATTTACTAGATGCTTTGGGTGACGCTTCCGAAGAGTCTCCAGCTTATGGCCCTAATATTCATAGCAAGTTAGCACAACGTTGGCAACGTTGGTTAAAAAAGGCTTACTGTCTGAAACAAAAGAAAAGCTTTTTTAAAGAATTCACCATCCCTGATAACTAGGTTATTGAAAGCACCGACCGTGAACCCAGAGCTAACAGCGGCTGTTACTGAGATTGTCAAAAATCGAGACAAAAAGATTCAAATGGAACAAGACCAACTGGGTCTGGGTATTGCCGCGATTAACCTGGCGATGACAATACTTTTAACTGAGGCTAAAAAGGTTCAAGCAATAAAAATGTTATCAGACTAATGTAGAATCCTGACTGATCTCCATTACGTTCAAACACAAGTAAGAACAAAACTTATTACTCGGAGGCTCGACAAATCTTTTCTTGCCATTATCCAGGTCCAAGATCGAGACGATACTTTATTTGGTAAGGACTTGCCAGAAAAAAAACAAAAGCGTCTAAGGCGATCGATAGACAGGGGCTTCAGAAAAGCCCCAACCACGAAGCCGTCGACTTCTAAAGCTCCTATTCAGTCAGCAGGGATTCGCTACCAGGGAAACTGGTCAGCCCCCCCTCGCATGCAAACGGTGACCAGGGGGGGGGCGGATTACACAGTTCAGGAGCCAGTATTGTCGAAATCCGCAACCAACGCCTCCGACTGCGCCGTCACAGAACATGCGCTCTGCGATTTCAACAATGAGCAACAGACGTGCCCCAACGCGGCATTGACACAGATACATGCTGGTAGATTGTACTATTACTATAATTGCTGGTCACAAGTTACCAATAATTGTAAAGTACTTGATTAGATTCGTAACGGCTATTGTATACCCTTTTCATCAGAATGTTGTTCAGTATACAATTCCTCAAAATATTTTTTCTATTAAAGAAAAGCAGAATATGATAACAGCTATTAAAAATTTATTAGAACTTGTAGAAATAGTAGATAGTGTAAATCGCAACCTGATCAGTTTATCTCCAAGATCTTTCTTGCCAAAAAATCTAATGGAAGTTTTAGATTTATTCTTAATCTTAAACAACTAAATAAATTTGTAACTGGGTACCATTTTAAAATGGAAGACCATAGGATTGCCAGTAAATTAATAACAAAGAAGGCCTATATGGCCACCAGAGATCTGAAGGAATCTTATTTACTTGTCCCAGTAGCTTCAAAGTACCGAAAATTTTTGAAGTATCAAATTGAAGATACTAATTTACAGAGACGGACTTATGACGGACGAGTTTACCGCCATGCCATATGGTTTGTCTTCTGCACCTCGAACTTTCACCATAATAATGAAAGAAGTAATAGGCCAACTAAGGTATCGTGGCTTCCAGTCTGTTATATACTTAGATGATATTCTTTGTCTAGGAAATACGTACAATGAATGTGCCTTGAATATTCAAGAAACTAGTAAAATGCTAGATTATCTGGGCTTTGTTATTAATTTTGATAAAAGCTGTTTGGCCACAACAATGTTGTAAATTTCTTGGATTCATGTTTAATTCTTTAAATAGGACAATATCACTTCCCTTAGATAAACGATATAAGATACTTTATATAGCACAACAAATTTATTCGTATAAATTCATGCACTATTCGAAATTTTGCGCATCTCATAGGTGTCTTAACATCCGCTTGCCCTGCGGTAAAGTATGAGTGGGTGTATACAAAAATACTTGAAAGACAAAAGTGTTAAAAACTAACAAAAATTACGATATAAAATTTAAGCTCCCCAAAGATATTATACTCGATTTAAAATGGTGGACCAAAAATATAATGACAGCATCAAAGCCGCTTTCATTTCAAGATTTTGAGTTAGAGATCTTTACAGATGCCTCTAAAACTGGTTGTTGCCTATTGTAAAAATAACCGCACTGACCGAGGTTGGAAAGTAGACGAACGCGATTCCCATATAAATTATTTAGAGTTACTAGCTGTTTTCCTGGGCCTTAAATGTTTTGCCCGTGAAAAGCATAATACAAATTTACTTTTACGTGTTGATAATACAACTGCCATCAGTTACATCAATCGAATGGGTGGTATCCAGTACCCCCATCTAAATAATTTAACTCGAACTATTTGGCAATGGTGCGAAGAGCGAAATATATGGATCTACGCGTCCTATATTAACACAAAAGATAATGTAGAGGTTGACGAAGAATCACGTAAAGTAAACCCCGATATTGAATGGCAATTATCCGATATTGAATTTCAACAAGTAGTTAAAAACTTTGGTGAACCGGAAATCGATCTTTTCGCTTCTTGCACTAATGCCAAGTGTATAACTTATATTTCCTGGCGACCAGATCCTGACGGTTTAGCTGTAGATGCTTTTACCTTAAGCTAGAAACATTTATACTTTTATGCCTTCCCACCATTTCCTCTTATATTAAAATGTCTACAAAAAATTACACATGATAAAGCAAATGGCATTTTAGTCTTTCCCTATTGGCCTTCTCAACCCTGGTTTCCTTTGTTAAATAGTTTAATAACGTCTAAAATCATATTCTTCACTCCTAATTTCATATTTTCTTCGTCATCTTCCAGCCCCCGACAACACAATCTGATGCAGTTTACCCTGGCAGCAGCGAGGACGGCTTTCACCGCAAGGGGAACCCCAATACAAACATTAGACTTGATAATGGCATCTATTTCCAAAAATACTCTAACTCAGTACAATGTTACCTACAGGTTATGGTTTGAATACTGTTATTCTCATTTACATAACCCTTACCAAGCTACAGTTTCATTAGTTTTGCTTTTTTTAAATGAACAGTTTCATAATAGTTCTACTTATGGTTCCTTAAACAGACCGTTCTGCTCTATCCCTCTTGATAGGAAAGGAGATCACTTCTAACGACCAAATAAGACGTTTGCTCAGAGTAGCCTATAAATTAAGACCCACAGCACCTAAATATTCCTACACATGGGACCCACAAATTGTACTTGATTTTATTGCAATGTGGGTACCCCAGAAAGAACTTTCACTTGAAAGAATCACGACAAAGTTATTGATTTTACTCGCTTTATCCACTGCACAACGAGCTTAAACTCTTTCGATGATCAAAATTATTAACATTAAAAAAAAAAAAAAAAATAGCCCTTCTGGCATCCAAATTGGTATTGCCGATGTGATAGACTTCCGCTGCTAACCGCGATCAGCCGGTATTATATTTACCTTACTTCACACAAACGACCTTACAAGCCAGCCACTTCTCAAACCATCAGCAGATGGGTCAAACAAGTTCTCGTGGCATAGACATAAAGACGTTTAGCGCTCATAGTACGCGACATGCCGCTACATCCACGGCAAGTATCCGCGGAGTGTCATTGGACCTAATAAGAAAAACGGCCAACAGCAGATGGACTGACCGATCACAGTCATTTGCGCAGTTTTATAACCGAAAAATAATACCCGACAACAACTTTGCAAAGTCTGTTTTCCTATTCAACTAATGTAATTTGATATGACATTTACAATGTCATACTTTGATTTACTATATACTTATTAAATAAGTTGATTGTTAAAATTATTTGTTTTATTTAAACACAAAATTTTCAACTCTAAATATCTACTGTATATATTTATATCAAAGAATGAAGCGTACGAAATATAATATATGATCAAACGAACTTACAAAGTGAAGTTCGATCGATATTATATGAGTACGCTTCATTCGAAGATATATCAATACCCACCCAACCCAAATCCCGAGAAGAAAATTTTGCGTGAATTTATAATTATCTCTAAAGAATGACAAGCTCAAGAGCACCGTGCTATGATGATGGAAGGGGAAAAAGTCAAATTAGTTACTTTTATCCCTAAAACCGTGCGAAGTTGCCAACACAATAAAAGGACTACTGTATATATTTATATCTTCGAATGAAGCGTACTCATATAATATCGATCGAACTTCACTTTGTAAGTTCGTTTGATCATATAATATATGTTCTCTGGTGTGTTTGAAGTTAACGAAAGGATAGAGTAATCGACCGGTAACCGACCATTCTTCTAATCTTAAATACATATTCATATTCAGATGTTGTACGAACGAAGCTGATGATTGGGGCACGTCACGTATGCTCAATTTCAAAAACATTTTTATTTTAGTTGTTGTGTTGTACGTGCGTTTTCTCGCGTCTATTTAAATAGACACAATATATTGTAATTATAGATAATATTAATAATAATGTTCTCCATATTTTTAGTATCGGCTGCTTACGAAAGAAGTGATCACTATTTTTATATTTATACGATATGTGTTGGTGATTGATAATATTTAAAAATAATATGTGGTTCATACAGGAAATGCTGCTAGCATTCCTGTAACCTTGCACTTGCACAAGGTTATGGTTTGTAGAGTGGCAGTTTTATTTTATTTTTTAAGTCTCAATATAATAAATTCTTATATTTTCTGATATCATTAAAAATAAATATATCTATCTGACTTAAAACGATGATCGTGTTTTATGTATGTTGAAAACTTTTACCTACTGCAATTATAAATTTATAAGTATTCCTTATTTTATTAGATTTAAATATGTTATTATCAAAATATTTAAATAAATAATTTTATAAATAAATAATAAATTATAAGGAAACAATAACTGAAAATTCTGTTATGCAAATAATCATTTGAAATATCTAAAGTAGCTCTCGGTATTACTTGTCACAACATGAGTTGTTAATTACATAACTCGTTTGAACATTAAGTAATTTGATTCGAGTTTGTGGCACCGAGATACTAATTTTCTTATATTTTATACTTGAAGATTTTACAAAGCGACGTCCCTTATGTATACTTACTAATGCTAAATGTAAAATTTGCATACGAAATTGCGAATAGAGACAAAAGCTTAGTCAAAATTTTTCGCTTTAAATAAGATAACACAAGCCAAGATGATCCAATGGTATAGAAATCTTAACTAAAGATTGCGGATTCAATCCCAATTAAGTCCACTGAGTTTCAATTTCCTTAATTTGCGGCTCAGGAAAATATTGTAAGGAAACCAGCACGTGTCCACCATCCACTTACCATTGAAGCAGTATAGTAGAAAAAAATACAAGCCTTTTCAAAGGTACAGAAGGTCTTAGCCAAAACATAAACATTAACGGCTTTAACTTTTTTTAATGTTACTTTGTCAGAGAGTTATTAATTTAAATAATCGATTACAAAATATATGTAAGAAAAATAGTAAGTAGTCATTCTCTATCTACTACACTAAACACAAATATTTTTCAATATGTTCATAAAACTATTTTATATTGAGTATCAATGTGTGCTCGCACATTGCCTATATTTTTATTGTTACAGCTATTTGAAAGCCGTGATTGGCATACAAACTTAGTCAACCCCAGAAGTCAACCTTACTGAGTGGAAGTTATAAAATCTTGACGATGAACTCGTAAAGAGGGCAATTTCTTGTCGTCGAGAGAATATCGAAGCTATATGCTACGAGGTGTAGGGGTTGTACGTGTTTCGAATACAAGCAGACGATATCCGAAACTCGGTCATTATACACGATTCAGGACCACTTTCTCAACAAAAGAAAATGACATAAAATATTTTATTTTCGAAATTCGAATGTACTATAAAAAAAATAGTACTCAATAGTTAGTAGAGATATTGATAGACGAATATATGAGGAATGTTATTTGAATTGCACAAAACAATAATATTAATATTATTTTATCATCTTAAGTGTTAAGTTCGTAGTCGTTTCTTTAAAAGACATATAAATCTAATTAAATAGTTAAATTTGATTTGTGAAAAAGAGTAATTACTGAGTTTGTTGAGATTTTTTCTTAGAAAAATTAATATTCCAACCCTTTGGTAGCTTTACATTTAATTGAATCCTGTAACATGACGATTCAAAAGTGCGTTGAATAAAGAACATTTTGTTTTCTCTTTCAATTTAAGATAAGAAATAATTATGTTCACCTTCAAGTCAAATATTATTCAATCCTATCAGTGCATATCATATTTTGAATATAATGTAAGCGATGCGAGTTTTAGTTGGAAATTAAAACAATACCTTCAGTAGTTATTATCTAGCGATTTTTCTAACGAATGAATGAGCTAAAGTTAATCAACCTTGAAATCCTCGTCCGGTATAACCAAAAATCGTGCGTTAAGAAGGACCATTTCATTTGCGATGAAGTGTACTATCAATTCAGACTTATGTCAAGAGCAGGCGGCTGTGGTCGACATATGGAACATTTTATTACGGTTCAACAAAAATCGTTACAATAACGATACTCGATATTATCTACTTGTGGTTCAAAATTTTACTTTATGACATCAAAAGAACTTATTGTTCTGTTCTGTCTAATATCTGTTCAGTTTAATAAATTTATAACCATTTGAAATGTAAATTATTTTAATCGTCTACTTTCAGTAAGAAACTCGTCGATAGCAGTGGTCTGTCTTCATAGATATCGGCATTGTGAAGGTAGATACAATAGGCATTATCTATCTATCTGTCTATTAAACATAGCAATGCTCTATTTTTTATTGAATTTTTAGAAAGCACACGAGCTATGGGCCACTTGATACTAAATGGTCACTTTCAGCGAAACAATAAGTAAAAATTACTCCGTTCATCATTAAAGCGTCGCAATCATGAGAGGTAATTACACTGACCGACTCACTTCAATCTAAAATACAATAATAAAAAGTATTGCTGGTGGTAGTATTTAGTGGTAGTATCAAACGATGATAATCATTCGACGATGATTCCCATTCAACGGACCAGTGTAAAGCCTCTG
Organism: Nymphalis urticae; assembly: GCA_905147175.2. Classification (NCBI taxonomy): domain Eukaryota; kingdom Metazoa; phylum Arthropoda; class Insecta; order Lepidoptera; family Nymphalidae; genus Nymphalis; species Nymphalis urticae. Next base: position 8,254,821 of record LR989998.1, on the reverse strand, counting down.
TCAAACTGCTTAATTAAATACAATTTATTGATAGGTAGAGAGATATAATTTATTGATAGAGTTAGAGATATTTATTAATAGATTTATTGTTGTATTCAAAGTTGGAATTGTGTATAAATGAAGATCAAAGATTGAACTACAGATTAAACTGTGTTAAGCAAACGAATTATGTTTGGTCACATTAGCTAGCTGTGGTCGTACTGCTATTACTATCTAATGCGAGTGCGATTGCTCTTGTTACAATGGAGCGGACGTTGAAACTAGATTTACAAATAGAATTACATTTACAATTAGATCCACCAAACGATAAAACTTCTGCCGTAAATAGCTGTGTGGATTCAGAATTTAATTTTAAAACACTTTCTAATATAAAAATAAATACAGAAATGATATGCGTTGTAAACAACATTCCAAGCAGACCGTTAGTGTTTAACTATTAGGAAATTATCGCGTCTCACTTATAAGGAACTGTGGTTTGATCGATATAGGTGAAACAAAATTTCATTCATCAGTTGTAGTTCATCAAGATGTTTTCTTCCACCACCAAGGGCGAGATAAATTATAAATACTAATTTATCTTCTGAAAGCTCACTAGCGCTTGTCCAAATTTGTGGTTTTTGATTATTTGGTCATCTTGGTAGGTAAAAATACTTTTATCTGACAATGTGTAATAATGATAATTCACATAACACCGATTTACGCAATAGCCAAACCAGCTTCTTCAGGGTGCACTTAAATCTAGCCTTTCTGTTATCATAAATAAAAAAAATACTAAAACAGCAAAAATTGGACGTAATTTTGCAGTGGTAAAGTTCATAGATATAAATAAAATATTGTATTATTAGAGGGTATAATAATCACCACGCTTGGCAGGCGGGTTGGTGACCGCAGTGGCTGGAAATATTTCACTAATAGCGCTACTGTCCGCTATCAGATTTGCATTTTTGGATTTCAGCATTTGTTTGGTTATACCGCTACGATTTCGGTCGCCAGAGCCTCGTTCGTTGATTAGCAGGATGCACCACGAGCAGGTGAGGTTGACGTTAAGGCGTCTAAGGGTGTTATCGACTTACATCCCAACTTTGAGAACGAGGCTTAAAGAAAAATACGTTTGGGCTGGGTGGCATTCGGGAGGTTGCGTCATATTTTTGAATCATCGTTCCCACAGTCGCTTAAGACCAAGGTCTTTAATCAGTGCGCTTTACCTGAAACGTGGACATTCACCGCAGGACTGGTCCACAAATTTAAGGTCGCTCAGCGAGCAATGGAACGGGCGATGCTTGGGGTTTCTTTGGCAGATATAATCCAAAATGAGGACATTCGCCAGAGAACTAAAGTCACCGACATCGCGCGTATAATAAGCTCGCTGAAGTGGAAGTGGGCTGGTCATGTCTCCAGGCGCTTCGATGGTCGATGGAGCCGATACGACAAAGAATAAAATTATCTTACTGATAGCAAAATATCACAAATTTAAAAAAAATGTCGGTCGTTGTAATGGAAATGAGATTGATCTCGCACTAAGAGGGGGAAATAATAAATGTATGGGACGCGCAATGACATCTGAAATTTGCCGGCTTTATGCGCTCTTTTAAGTAAAAATATAGTGTGTCTATTGTAACCCTATAATTTTAATTTTTCAATATTTTAGTTTTTATTAAAATTTTATATTAATTTTACCTAATCTAACCAGTTTATAAAATAAGTTACGGTTATCGAATCTACATTTATTATCTATTCGGTTTGAGAGATGGCAGTTGGTTTTAAATGTTTAAATATATTCCTTTTTTTAAGTACATTCGTTGAATATAGTGAATTGTTGGCATTGAATATATTGTTTGTACATTTCCTATATTGGTTTTTATGTTCGTTTCAGATTATATGCAAAATTATACTAACGAAAGATTACCAACGTCACCTACTTTGTAAAACTTATTTGAGAGGTTCGGGTTACTAAACCGTAAGTAAAACACATTGTATTCGTTTAGTCGAGGTATATTTTTTGTGATTTGAGTAGTATTTAATCGATTCTTCGTTTAATTCACGTCTTTGTATCAAAACCGTGCCACATGTAATATATATAAGTCATAATTATATTGCCTTATTTCTACATATTTAATCAATCCTGAGGTGAGTTGATGCATAAATTACATTGAATAATCAGTATCCCACGTGATTCAGTATTTATTTATTCATATTTTATTCAAAAACTGAACATAGACCTTGTCAATGTACTAGGTGACCTGGGTCGAATCCTAATGTGATTCGGATCGTTTAAAGGCTTTGTTTCATTAATTTAAATATAGTTCTTGCGTTCTAATATTATTTTATTGCTAATTAAGCAATAATTTTCCATATTTTGATACTTTAAAAGTTAACTTTACTAAACTCAAATGTCTAACTTATTACTTGGTTTTAATAATTTATTCTTCTTTGTACCTTTTTTTTTTGTTGTCGAGGAGGAAAGGCATTTACGCCTACCGCCCGGTCCACGACCGGGACGGTTATGTGGGACTCACGGGGCAGAAGGCCACCGTCCTACCCACTAAAACCTCCCCGTTTCCGTCTCACCGCAGGCGGCGGGGTTACGGGAACGCGTTAGCTCACCACCGCGACCCCGCCAGCGGCCGTCGCTATGGGTTAGCGACCCACCGGGTGTTTTTTATTGAGGTTGTCTCCTCTTGGCCCAGCCGGTGAAGGCCAGACCCTCGGTCCCATCGCAGGCTGACGCCTAGATGGGGAAACGAGTTTGAGAGGCGGTGACTTTTTACGGTCTGTCCACCCAGCAACGACACCGAAACTGGGCGAACCCGCCTCTCCCTCCTCCTTCTACCTCTACTCCTGCCTCCGGCTGCCCGAAAGGACACCAGAGACCAACTCCTCCTCCCTCCGGCAGTCCAAAGGACCCCGGAGTCCACCTATTTGCCAAGAAGCCGCTCGCTAGTCCACTCTGCTGCGACAGAGAAGTACCAGGAGCGGCCCGTGACATTTCCGCCGCGTCAGTCTCAGCCGCGGTCGACAAGCATTCCGGAAAAAACGTCGGATTGCTGGTCGACCCCAGTGCCCAGGGTGCACCACGTGGAGGTGACTGACATGCACCCCATTCTTCTTTGTACCTGGGTCTAGGGCATTCTTAGGACCTTTTGAGTGTTTATGCAAGAAAGGTAATAAGTTTTTTTGTTAACAGGGAGTGTTTATTTTTCTTTAATTTTATATATCCTTTGTATATTATTACAAAGTCATATAATATTGTTCGGTGGACTCAACCGAGGAATTGTTGCTGATTTTGAGCTGTTGGAGGCTCTGATATTTTGTGAAGAGGAGGCTGCTTGTCCAGTGGCCTGTTGTTGCTGCTAGTGCTGTTTGCTGCTTCACACTGCTTTTATTCATTTGCTCACTATTTGTGACACTGTGGTCAGGGTTTGCACTATCCTGCTTATCTATTTAAATCTATCAGTTAATTTTAACCGATGACAACTCACCTACAACTAACTTGTAATATTTTATTAATGTTAACTTAATTGACCAGCTATTGTAAACGGCCCACACCCTGATTTTTATGTTGTAAATTTTATAAATAAAATTTTATGATATTTATGACGAGTTTAATTAATGTAGCGGTCTCGGTGGAACGAACCCCTTACATACGTGAACCCCGTGACACTATGCTGCTGTTTAGACAAGGGGAGAAATTGTCAGTTCTTTATATTATAATCATATTGTAGTTAAAAGAACTACACCATATTATCCTTATACATTCTCCAAATAAATTGCCCTTATAATAATATATGTATTGTAATAGATAAATAGGTAAGTTAAGTAATACATATAGTAATGTTTGGAAGTTACGATACATTATTTTGAAATTTCCTTCAGTATTTGGCAATTTCTGAGTTTGTAAGTATTCTGTACAAAGTCGGCAAATATTTTGGGTAATGTTATCAATTTTTGCGTAAGGCAACAGAAACTTGTATCGTTAACGCGCGTTGACAACACAAATTTTCGTTTCCTCGTTCTTATTTTGTAAAGTACAGTACTGTAACAGCCTGTGAATATCCCACTGCTGGGCTAAGGCCTCCTCTTTTGAGGAGAAGCTTTAGGGTTATTCCACCACGCTGCTCCAATGCGGGTTGGTGGAATATAAATGTGGCACAATTTCAATGAAATTAGACACATGCAGGTTTCCTCACGATGTTTTCCTTCACCGTTAAGCACGAGATGAATTATAAACACAAATTAAGCACATGAACATACAGTGGCGCTTGCCCGGGTTTGAGCCCACGATCATTGGTTAAGATTCACGCGTTATAACCACTAGGACATCTCGGCTTTTTTTATTATTGTATTATTGAGTATTATATTTTTTAATGTTAGTGTGGCAACATATTTTTATCGTTACAGGGTAAGTAAATCGAATACGGAAATACAGTAATAAAATATTAATTAAGTATACACTACCATATAAACTTATCCATTTAATTCCCGCAACGTACTAAACTATATATTAAAAGTTTAAGGAACTAGCGCTGAGGGAAGTTTACACGTCATCAAACAATTGTTTTATTAAACAAACTACTCTGGACGACGTTGAGTACTTCGGGGTCTTGAGACGTGACGCAGGTAAGGCATGACATTTGATATATTCCTTATTTCCACACCTGTACTTAATTAACTAATTGATTCAATTTTGGTAAAATAGCATTATTTTGATTATTATTATTATCTTAAATTTTTATATAAAAGTTAAATGACTTCCCGTCTGACCGATTTTGGTCACGGCGGCAATTTTCAACCGAAAATGCTAATTATTCAAGAGATATTGCAGTGCTGTGTATGTATAAGCAAATACGGGTACTCAATATTCCCTCACTTTCACCCAATGGGACTGTAATCAGACCCGATGGTTGAAAGTTCAAGCAATGGGCCAAAGGCTTTACGTGTGAGGCACGGGATTGTTACACTGCCAATTTCAAAAATTTGGGTTAGGTTACTGAAAATTTCTGCAATTCAAAACCTATGTGGCTCCAATCGAGATTTGAACCTAGTCTGATGATCAAGAGCTTTATAACGTTTGTTTTTAGAGAAACGATACTTTTTGAAGTATTGTTGAAATTGCATTATATTATATTAAATTATGTTAATCAAGACATATTTTTGACACCATTTCAAATGGCATGCATAAAATAAAATTTGCTTTTGGTTTTTTTTTCTCAAGAAAATATTTCTACATTAAAGTGCGTTTTACTGAAATAGTTTGCAATTTATCTGTTTTTTGCTGCTTGCGAATACATACACTTTTGTTACCATTGCGCCTTAACAAAACTCAAGTTGTCATTTTCTTTTTGTGAAGACGAAGACATACAAGACCTTGTTTTGTGGGTTCAAGTTTTATTAATCCTCTCCCACAAAGCCTATAGTATATGTACTTGTTTTGTTCGCTTTTGCTTAAGAGATTGGTTTTTATTTTGCGCAACTAGATCACTATCCGTTATATATTTATATTTTTATCACGTACAATATATTACTATAAAACTTTGTACGAATACAGTAGTTAAGGTTATACCTTAAAATATGTTTAATAATTATTAAATGAGTATAATGAAGTAAACATTTTTTCCAAAATCAATAATTATGTGTCGATTTATAATTCTAACTATGGACACAGGCGTCATTTGAAGGAAACACTTTGGCGCTTCTACCGCTACTCAGCATGAGCACATGAAAACTCAATACTGCTAGTCTGGATTTAAACACGTGACCTACGATTAAGTTTTACTTATTATATTCGCTAATATATATATATTGATCCTGATCGATTTCGGTCACCAGCCTATTATCGGACGGGGAATTACTGCGTAGGAGGTATTATTATAGTGCTCAAGTAACTGCACAAAACAGGTGCATTCCATAAAACCCCCTCTCCCTTTTCCCTTTTTCTTCTTAGTGGATACTTATACAGTTTAAGGAAGTCTGCCAACTTTCTAGTTAAAGTGTTTTATCATCCTAGGATCAGGTGCAAAGTAAGTTTGGTTTCATAGATTTTTTTTATAAAAACTTGATTATTCTTTCTTTCAATATTACTGCTATTGATATGAAAAATATATTTAGTAAAGATTTTTTAAAGTGTTTACAGTATTAATTGCTTGGTGAAAATTACATTTAAATTTTAATAAGATGCACGGAATTCAATGGCCAGAGTCGAGTTAATGTTCTCTAAGATTATTGTATATAACCCTAGCTAGAACGCTCCCTGAGATTTGCCAAAGTAAGCTATTAAGTCAACGTTAGACACATAAAAATATATACGTAAAAAAAAATCAATGCCGTACCGAATCCAACTCGGTCAATTTCCATAAAAAGCGTTACTATATAGCCACTCCAAGTATGGGGGTCTTATAATTCTATTATTAAATAATCATACACAAACACATTTATTTCATCATCTCAGCCGAAAGACGTCCACTGCTGGACAAAGGCCTCCCCCAAGGATTTTCATTTTGGCCGGTCTTGCGCTGCCCGCATCCAACGGCTTCGTCTGCTGTCACGTCACGCTGCGTCCTCCAGTTCGTAGTCGCCACTCGAGAACCTTTCTACCCCAGCGGCCGTCAGTTCTACGAGCTGTGGATTTCCTCATTTCTGATTTGATCACGCAGAGAAACTCCGAGCATAGCCCTCTTCATTGCTCTTTGGGTGACCTTGAGCCTTCTTATTAGGCCCATAGTGAGCGACCACGTCTCTGATCCGTAAGTTATCACTGGCAACAAACACTGGTCGAAAAATTTCGACTTGAGACACTGTGGTATTTTGGATGAGAAGATATCGTTTAGCTTCCCGAACGCTGCCCAGCCGAGTTGGATTCGACAATTGGCCTATTTCTCGAAGTTGGACCTACCTAGTTGGATGGTCTGACCTAGGTAAACATAGTTGTCTACAACTTCTAATGCAGAATTTCCAACCTTGACTTGAGTGGGTACAACATGGATGTTCGACATGATTTTCGTCTTGTCCATGTTCATTTTAAGACACACTTGATGGGAGATCCTGCTGAGGTCATGGAGCATAGTGCCGAGGTCTTCCAAGGTCTCAGCCGTAATCACGATGTCGACGTAGAATCGAAGATGAGTGATGTACTCGCCGTTGATATTGATGCCAACTCCGTTACAGTTCAGAAGCTTTAAAACATCTTCCAATGTAGCGGTAAACAGTTTCGGTGATATAACGTCTCCCTGTCTTATGCCTCTCTGCAATTGGATAGGTTTTGAGTCCTGAGTCGGATTGACATGGTGGCGTTCTCGTACAAGCACTTTAACACCTTGATATACCGGTAATCGATTTGGCACCTTAGAAGGGACCTCAGCACGGCCCAGGTTTCGATCGAATCAAAGGCTTTCTCATAGTCCATAAACGCTAAGCAAGGTGGCTGGTTATACTCCTCGGTCTTCTGTATAACTTGCCGCTGCCTGCTGTATGTGGTCTATAGTGCTAAAGCCTTTTCGGAAACCGGCTTGTTCGGGTGGCTGGAAGTCGTCAAGCCTTCGCTCGAGACGATTCGTAATGACTCTCGAAAACAACTTGTAAACATGGCTCAGCAATGAGATGGATCTGTAATTCTTCGGAAGGGTTTTATCAGCCTTCTTTAAAGAAAAGCACCACCACACCTCTGTGCCATGCCTTTGGCGCTTGACCTTTAGCTATGACGAAGTTAAATAGCTTCTGAAGGGCCCTGAGGATCGGTGTACCACCCGCCTTTAGAAGCTCAGCTGTAATACCATCATCACCAGGTGTCTTGTTGTTTTTGAGTTGCTCGAGAGCCATTCTAATCTCGGAAAGACTGACGTCCTGGAAATCTTCGGTGTAATATCGGGTTAGTCTTGCTCTGGGATCTGCAGCTTGGCTACTGACAGGTGATTGCTCCCGGTTTTGACTGCATTGATCACAGAGACGTCATTGAATATTTGTCTTCTCGTCGACAAGATGAAGTCTATCTCATTCTCAGTTTTCCCGTCAGGGCTCACCCTGGTCCATTTACGATGACCTGGATTTTTGAAGAAGGAGTTCATCATAAAGAGTCCCTCCTTCTCCATAAAGTCCGCCAACGTCTAGCCCTGAGGGTTGCGGTCTCCGATTCCATGTGGTCCCACCTTTAACTTTTCACCGAATCGTTTGCCCAGCTTCGCGTTAAAGTCCCCCATTACGACAGTGAAATGAGTCTTATTGGTATGTATGGCTCTAGATAAATCCTCATACATGAACTCAACTTCATCGTCGGAGTGTGTCGAAGTCGGCGCGTATACCTGCATGAACTTCAAAAATACCGTTTGGTAATTCTGAGTATAAGGCCACCCTAGTCAACACGCTCTCGATTTTCACAACGTTGTTAACGAGGGACTTGTGGACTATGAACCCGACACCACCTTGGTACAGATCACCTTCCCGGAAATAGAGAAGGTTACCGGATTTCAGAATTATCGTATCCTCCCCCTGTCTTCGGACTTCGGATAATCCGATGATATCCCAGTGTAACCTGCTCAGTTCTTCCTCCAGTTCGATAATCTTCTCGTCAGTCCGCAGTGTATGCGTGGTGTTTGTTCCCAGGGCCAGAGGTCGTTGGTGTTGGTTGCCCGAAATCTGCCGGGGATTCTTAGCACCCCCTGTCCCGCCGGTACCACAGCTGTTACCAAGGCTGGCAGGGCTGCCGGGGACTAGGCGCCGTGGTTTGGTTGTAACTATCATTGGGGGGATATGCCATAATCGCCACGCTTGGCAGACGGGTTGGCGATCGCAGTAAGTTAGTCATAGTACTCAGAGAGACGCTGCTACCCGTTCTCTGGTGTATATTCCCTCGGGTCGACTTCTACGCCCCCCACGGGATGAAATGGGGTTGTGATATTCGTTGCCGTCACCACACGGCAAATTTATTAATTAATTTATTTAGTTTATTTAAATTAAAATTATTTTGTTATATCTTAATAATAAATAAACAACAATTGGTTTTTGTTTATGTGTTTATATTTATATGTGGTGGCAGATTCATCGATAAAGTCACTTTTTATGATACAAAGTTTTTTATCTTCTTTTTATCTGTGTTCATAACTAGACTAAAGCTTCTAGGAAATCTGGATTATCTGCCGCTTGCAGGGAGCGATATATAAAATCTATCAGTTAAAATATTTTATTTACCACACCAGGATTACCTACCATATATACTATACTTCTCATTTAACTAAATATTGCATTCAAAACAATGCTGTACTTTATATTTTTTATATATGAAGAATCATTTTAAGTATCAGAGTAATTTTTATTTAATAAATATTACTTAGCGCTTGTTAAGTTAAACACATTATTGATTTGACATTCGAAGGAAGAAGACAGCATTGTTTTTACTAATCACTAGCTTAATAACGTTTGTAAGTAGTACCGTAAATGGTGATTTTAAATACGAACTTAACACAAGAGCTAAGTTACACATTTTATGTAAATGATACTTACAATGTATATATAATTAAGTTGTATTTTTTAGAAGAAATATTTTAGTAATGTTTTTAGCACCTGAAGACTACACCAGTATTTGCAACATATAATTATAACATTTAGGTCGGTAGGAGCGGTTTTAAAGTTTTCAGATACATATAATTTATATTTATGTTCATGTATAACCCAAATATGCACAGCATAATTCATCCGCTGAAAATATTTGCTATGAGAGTCAAGATGTTCCATTGCTTAGAACATTTATTTAATCTAAACCGAGTTCCAGTGGGTGGACAATTTGACCGGACTGGAAACAGATCATGCGTAATATCGTGCTTTCCGAGGCACGGCAATGTACGGCCAGCGTTCTCGCCGAAAACTTTTCGACAGACAAACTTAATAGTTCTTTGTTGTTTCGATATAGTTTTAATGACCTCGAAATATGCAACCTTATAAATTGACTAGATTAATGAGGCAATTTTGTCGAGGGTAGTTAACTGAATAGCTAACATACATTTAATAAAGTTTTTTTATTGTTGGTTATATATGTCGAATTTGCTATAGCTTACAAACGACTTGAATAGTTTGAAAACATAAATGTGCAATACAATTTCATACATATTCACAACCTTTACTACAGCGATATATAACATGTAGGTTAACATAATATAGAACAGCCAACTTCAAAGTTCAATTTCATGAAGTCGTTTAAATGCAAAACTGAAGCTTAAAGCGAGCGCATATCAATTGTTGTTGTCAGATGTTAGGAATTGTTAATAATAATTTTATTGTTTTACTTTTGTATCACTCGTAGCAATGAACCGATATTTTTTATATTTTATACTGAAAATCAATTTAATTTGACTAACTTTTACTTGTCCTGGGTTAGCTGGATTTGAATAACATTGATTATGTTTTATTTTAATGTCATTTAATTACTGGAAATGTACTTTTCACTAAATATTATATTCTATTCTTTTTATGTTATAGGCAGGAATGAGCTACCTGGTGGTAAGTGATCACCTCCGCCCATAGACATTGGCAAAGTAAGAAATAATAAACATTCTTTACATCGCCAATACGCTACCAACTTTGGGATCGAAGGTATTATGTCCCTTGTGCCTAGATACACTTGATTACTAATCCTTCTAACTGGAACGCAACAATATTAAATATTGCTGTTTAGCGGTAGAATATCTAGTAAGTAGTTAGTACCTACGCAGACCGGTTTGCACAAAACCCTACCACGAAGTTAATTAGGTTTTTATTAAACAGAAAAACAAGATGGAAAATATAATATATGGGAATTTTAGTTATAAAAAACACGATACACGAATTAAATTATGCTTAAATTAAGTAAATTTATTTGATTAAAAATAACTCAGAAACATTTTACGAATCAATGGTTGGATTGAAAATTTTCCTCTTGATGTGTATTATTTAAGGTTGAACCGTTCTTCAAAACCGTTTCGTATCAAAGGTTCCTTCAAAGATAGATCTTAATAACTCCATTGTATCGGAACAAAAGATTGAGTCCAAAAGGTCTTGTATGATAAATAAGAAATGCGCTGTAATATAAAAAATCGCTTGAATTAATCAACTCAGTTTTAAAGATTCGCAAATACTGCAAATTCCCAACGGTATACGAGCCAAACTATATATAACTTTAAGAATTAGCGTGGGATGACTGATTTTATCAAAATAAGATTGCATATAATAAGGCCATCGCAAGTAAGAATTCTATATTACCCTATATCTGCAATGTTCTACTCGATGGCGTATGTACAATTTTAAAAGTTTATTGTATATGATATATAAAATCTATTTGTATCAGATCATCGAGATTATGTTATATTAAAAATATATATTGTTTGATTTATTATTGCAACATACATAACGTTGGCATGATCACCATAAAATACTGAATATAGTTATCGGCATTAATATTTTTCATTGCTTATTATATTAAGTACATTTTTACTGGTATGAGTTTTATTTTTAGGTTGTTTTTTCTTATAATATTATCTATATTTTCTTATGAATGTCAACAGTTTTATTGAATATTGAATTTGTGTATAATGCTGTATGTTACATAGCTATTACGCTCATTCAATATGTCACATTTTATTAGCGCTAGTTATTCGATATTGGCTATATATATTAATGTAACAATAATTGTAAAGTTTAGTAAAGGCCTGTTCTTATTCCTTCCTCAGAGAAAGTCTTTCAAAGACACTAAGACGTCTTGAATAACAAAGTCGATAGGATACCTATTGCGAATGCTTCCCTTGTAATACTACATACCACACACATTCAACGTTTCTGAAGGCGGAAACGAGGACTTGACTTGTGACACCAAGACCGGTTGTGACATTAAATCACATTGTTACGAGCAGAAGCGCTTCTAACCCCACTGACTACATCCTGAGCTGAGGTGCAATCTCATAGGACACACCGTCAGAATTGCCGTCACTCGCCCCCACTCCCAGTGACGCCGTTAAAGCCAGTAGAGCCAACAGAACACAAACACACAGAAAAAAATTAAAAAGTGATCAAATAAATTTTAATTGTGTGAACAGTGAAAAGCACTTACTTTGTTTCATTTTAAATTTGATACTCCCGATATTACTTCGGTGTAAACAATTTGATATGATTAAAACAAACGTACGAACCATTTCGTTTTGTCATTTATTAGTATGGTTCGTTTCTTTTTTACTTGTTTGTTGTTAGATTAAAAAAAAAACAAATACACATCTGAAAACTTCGATAAGTGTATCATAGACATGGAAAGAATTTAGTGAATTTTCAGGGCTTCTAGCCGTTTGTCTGGTGATTATTGGATGTCCATCATCATACGGGAGATTGGTTATCACTTGGTGGGCTTTGTGTAAACCCGCTCGGGTAGGTTTCAACCACTCATCAGATATTCTACCGCAAAACGGAAATATATTTAGTACATTCCAGGTTGAATTTTGAGTGAGCCAGTGTAACTATGGGTACAAGAAACATAACATCTTAGTTCCCGAGGTTGGTGGCGCATTGACAATGTATGATAAATATTACTTGTATGCATTAACATAACAATGCTATAAATAAACTAAATGCTATAAATAACAATGCAAATGTTTATAGGTAGTGGTACTTACCATCAGATGGCCCATTTACGCGTCCGTTTTGTATTTAATTAAAGAATGGTTAAGGTGATTAAGTGCTTGATTTTTGGTTGCCTTTATCCCTATAATACTATGTCAAAACCAATTTAACATTTTAAGATTTAGTTAGTTAGAATCCCTTTTTTCATGGAAGCGAAAGTGTGTATATAACCGAGTAATAAAAATATTAAATAAATTACTTAGGTATTATTTTATTTTCCTTATAAGGAATAAAATGTATTTACTATAACTTGTTGTTACCATAAATTTACTTAAGTTATATAAAATGTTGTTAATTTGTGTTCCCTGTGAGATACTGTTCTCTTCTTAATTAACGACTTAATAAAATGCATAATTAAGTCGTCCTTCTTTCAGTGTTCTCTTTAAAGATACTCGTCTTCCTTGGTATAATAATTATAAATAATAAATTCTTATTTTATAAATTAAGGAGTAAATTAAAGAGTATTACACACCTAATACTAGAGACTTGAATAGTTAAAAAATTATAAATCATTTTTTTTTTGAATAAGTAGGCGGACGAACATGTCGGCCACCTGATGATAAGTGGTCATTAACGCCCATAGTCATTGGCATTGTAAGAAATATTAACCATTGCTTACATTGCCAATGCGCCAACGACCTTGGGAACTAAATGTTTTGTCTCTTGTGGCTTTTATTACACTTATACACAATTACACTGGCTCGCTCACTCTTCAAACCCAACAATACCACGTACTGATGTTTTGCGGTAGAATATTTGATCAGTGGGTGGTACCTATCCACACGAGCTTGCATAAAGCCCTACCACCGGCATTACTATATATAAATAACTTTGACATTGAATTGATGCGATAGCATTAGTTGAGATCTTAAATAATCTATGATATTCATTATGGATTCTCAAAAAAATGGCGTCTTGATTGTCCGCGTCGGTAAATATGATATCGGAACTTTGGAAGTAAAATGAAAGTAGATATAAGTAGTTAAGTGGAATAATGATGTATTATAAATAAAGATATATTAAATCAAAAACTGTTTGTTGTCATAATATAGTAGAGCTATTAGCGAGTCAAAGGGTTTATTTGTCCTAATCCTTCTTCGATTGGAATTGGTTACAGTGTGTCATTAAAACCACAGAAGTAATTGCAACGCAACCGATATTGCATCGATATATTAAACGTCCATTATAACGGAATCACAGTGAGGTATCGTAATAAAATTTAGTTCAACCCAGCCTGGGTTTTACCCACTCATTCTCATTCACATATTTACCGCCAAACAGTAGTGTTCCGGTTTTAGTAATACTAGTGTAATTACAGGCGCAAGGGACAGTACATCTCAGTTCTAGTTCTGTAGTAAATTGATGGTGTATTGACAATCGTCAATATTAATTACGGTGCGAATGTCAATGGGTGATAGTGACCTATCATCAGGTGACCCATTTGCCAGTCTGCTTGCTTTACAGTATTTTTAAATAAAATAAAGAATCGTAATTGTGTTGACTCTGTTTTCGACACCAAAAAATCTTAAAATGTTACAAATTTTTGTCTTGAATAGTTAGTGTTACACACTCAAAGAAAATCTATGGCTGAATTGATAACATCCTTCTTTTTGAAGATTAAAAATAAATTTCTTTAGGTCGTGTGTGAAATACGCGTGTATTCGTCTTAAGTAGCACTTTTTTATAACATGAATCTACACATAGTACATGTTGTGACTGGTTTTAATTCACATTTTTAAATCAATAATATTTTTTTCATTTACATATATCATGCTTTTCTAATAAAAAATATAAAAAAACATCAATAGAAAAGTTTCTTTACTATGAATATAATTTACAAAGCTATAACGTTCAGCTGTATAAAACCTCTTTTTTGCAATTCCCATAACCAGTAAGTTATATATAATTTCATTTCAAAACAGTTCTTTTATTATAAAGAGCAAAGTTATTAATTGGCAAAGTTAAATATCAACGGAATTTTATTATAGAAACGAGTAACATGCCCCATAAAGTAATATTTATTGATTATGCAAAGTCGGAAACTTGGTGTTATAAATTTATTTCTACTTCTCTTGTTTATGTTATGATTGTCACTGAGTTTAATATATTATTGTATTGTTATTGTATATATTAATTAATATTATTATATACATAAAATAGTACACTAATGAATTATATGATATTTAGTATATATCTGTCGTTGATGTTTTGTTTTGATGTGTTTAATATTATTTGTATATAGTTGTGACGTTGTTCGAACATTCCAAAGCCTCATGCGGTTAATTATAATAGTCAGAATAACAACAAAATAAACTAGCTAAGCGCGATAACTAAAGTTAATATATACACATAGATAAAAATAAAACGAAGTGTGATTTATATCAATTGTGTCAATTTTTTTGCCGTTAGTTATTTATACATATCGGTAAAATCAAGAAGAGTATAAATGAAAATAGAAAGCATCCCATTTTTTACAGTAAAATCTCATTAAATATATATTTTTAAGTATTAATTTACTAATATTTGTTTGTTCTTGAAACTCATCGTTTTTTATTATATTTCGTAGTCATTGGTTTTTTAATTACACGTGCAAAATTTCAATTTATTTAGTAGTGGTATAAGTGAAAATTCATACATGAATGCTGGTCAAATTATCAGGTATTATAAAGCGAGTAAAGACTGCCTGTCATTATTTAGTACATAATGTACAATTGTAAAATCATATATTTCTATTGAAGTATTGAAAACATATATTAAAATGGTATAAAGGAATTTTGATATATTATTCAATGCTATCAATAAATAAAACCTGTTATAAAATATTATCTTAAGCGCGTTTCTCGATCACTTATAAACACGATCGAAATTTAATACATAACCTTGTTTTAGAAATATATCTTTTGATTCAGTAACAGTTATGGATCCTTGTTAGTACAAAGAGTAATTTTCGCCAATTGGCGTCAATTCAGAATGAATTGGATCGCTTCCAAGTCACACCCGGGAAGTGTTTGAACTATCAGTCTACACTGACCGTGTAATTAAACTCGCCTCCTATCACTAAACTTTTCTTTAATTACTTGTAAATTCTCTGATACCATCTAGACGTTGGTTAGTTTATATTAAGATGCGATTGATTTCAGTGAGATTGTTAGTATCAGAGTTGATTTGTGAAATTAGGCGTGACATTGTGGGTTTCACTTAGCTATCTTTCTACCGCCAAATATAAATATTTGATATTGCTATGTTCGGTTTTAAATAAGTGAACTAGTGTAATAAGAGGCATAGTATAGACGTCTTATCGTAGATACCGTGGATGGTAGCACATTGATTTTGCTTTTTTTTATAGAAAGTATTTAGAAACTTTTGTCTAACGGTACGAAAACCATTGACTTCAACAAAAAAATAAATCGTTAGTACTTATTAATACCTATATGCAAATGTGTATTTATGTTTGTAATATGATTATATTCAAAGGATTGAATTGCTTGTATGAGTGAAATATAATACTTTTCTTGATTAAATTATTCATAGATAGTAAAGGCAAACAAAGCGGGCCAGAAATAGCATTGCATAGCATTTAATAATGATGTATCATGGTTATTATTTTCATTAAAACACAATATACTTAATCACTCAATGCTTCAAATACTCTTTTTATATAATCAGTAAGAATTTTCGTTGTTTAGTTTCTGTTGTCAGGAACCAAAAAATGTATGAGAAAACTCTCTACGAAACTGTGAGACAAGTCACCGAGCTCATATTGAATCTAGCGGTTAAAAGAGGAAGAGAATAATGTCATAGTGATGTTTGATTATTTTTTGTACAGCGTTTTAGTGTATTATTAATTGTTTTGTTTTAATAGTATTAATTTTCATTGAAAATTGAAATTTATTTTGAAATTAAATTAAGAATAATAATAATATAATATAAAAAAAAAATTGTCTACACAAACCGGTTAATTTTTAGTTTTATTTTTAAATTATTTATCAAATTTTTTGTATTTATTTACTTTTTAATTTTGTCTTGCCTTAAAGTTATTTATTTTTATTTTATAGGTGATAGTTTTCATAAGTTTCATGTGTTTGTTCTTATGTAAATCTATATATCTATATAACTTTTTTGCTTTTTAGCCCTCATATAAGCATGTAATGTCCACATCGAGAAGACTCAATTGTACATATTTTCGGTTTTCGGTATTACTGTATATCATTGTTGATTATAAAATTGTAGTCAGTTTTGTGGACTAAATAAAAAAAAACTATACAAATCTACTCTTTTTTTTTTTTTTATATTTGCCGGGTGGGCAAATGACTCTACTCCACCTGATGTTAAGTGGTAGTAGAGTCCAAACGCGAGGACGGCCAGTACAGTCGGGAAGAAGATTCTGCACTAGCCGCCCTCGCCTTGCCGGCCCGCAAGATGCCTCTTCACGCCTCGTAAAGAGACGTGAAGTGAGCGACGTATTGCCACGATAGGGATGGGCAAAGTGTGGAGGCGTGTTTCCCCCGGCATTGGTTCAGCAGCCGTCTCCACTGGACCAACACCCATCGCGGCAATGCTCGCTTGGGCACTGGCTGTACGCTGGCTGACCTCGAAACGCGGCTGCAAGCCACTTCACGAGATTTTCACCATGCGTACGGTGGTAACAAGCCAGGCGGATGTTTATCATCCTACCACCAGATGATATCCTTTAGTCGCCTCTTACGACACCCATGAGAAAGGGGCAGTGAAATGTATTCTTTCTCCGTCACTGCACGGATTCTGTACTATGTATAAAATTCCCATAAAATGAAAAAGACATTCCTTTTTTAATACTTGCAAGAACTTTCATAAACTATTTGAAACCCGTGGATTCAGGAATTTTACAATTGTGTTAAACGTATCGTAAAAGAAATATCAATTAATTTAAATTCCTTAGATTCTTTAGATCTTAAATTCATTAAAATTGGCGCTTATAATACTGACTAAAATTACTTTTTTTTAAATATATTATCTGTTTTATTTTGAAAAATAAAAACCTATTTCGAAACGAAATGAAATTCACTGAGATTTAGTGGCAACTGTGACATATGTGACCGTAAACAAAAACACCGTGAGAAAACCAACGCACAATGAAACATACAGCTTTGTGCAATAAGCTTAATCTCATTATTAAGAGTGGATGAGGCCTTTGCCTAGCAGTTGAACATTAAGTGGCTATTACTTTTCTTCTTTTTTATAATCATAAAAAGTAATTATAAAATTTTACGAATTGAAAAATTTAAATGTGCGACGGCATTGAATAATACTTTTCGAAGTAATATATATTTTATTTTACAATTGTATGACACTTCAATAGCTTTAAAACTAGAATGGAGTGATAAAATTAAAACATACTTTATTCAAGAAGGCATTTACAAGAATTTTTAAATCATTTTACGCGATTATATTAAAATAACTGCACATCCCGACTACATAAGAAAAATCACACAATAATACTTCCATAGCATCCTTTCTTACCGAAAAATTTTAGCTTTTAACACACAATACTTTTAGCTGTGCATTGAGATAGTCAGGGCAACGCGTAATGCGTTTATCCAGCGTGAAAAAAAATTAGGGCAAACCACTTTGGTATAGATGTAAAGCTACTACCGAAATGTATACTGATGAAGAGGCAAAAAACTCTCTTATCGACGAATTAGTACACATAGGTATATTAATTATTACTGATGATGTTTCGTATACCTGAATTAAATTTATGTTTTAATTTTTAAAATTCCATGTTTAAAATTTTGTCTCATTAGCATAAAGTATTAATAAGCTGAAAATTGGATTTCATCTGTGGCATTGGAGCGTGGCCAGATTGAGTGAACAATTAAGTTAAGTACGATAGTGTTAATAATTATGATTACTGATGTTAATATATTTTAACGCTTCTTTTAATTATTTTAATTATCATACTACTGATACCATAATTTATAAATCAAAACCGACTTAAGGAGAAACGCTATTTTGATGCTTGTACGTATACGATAACTATTGATATACTAAACAATGTCGTATATCAACTTTCAAATATTTCACGACAGATTTCTGTGGTTCGTTTTATGTTTGCTAGTACTTACTTACGAATATTCCTCTTCGTCAGACATATTGGTGATTTATTAGTCTGCAAAAAAAGGTTTGTTATTTAGTTATGAATGTATCCGTAAAAGTTTTTTCCCTTTCATATTTATAGAAGTATAAGCTAACTTAAAACTATGAAGTACCTGTAGGGCTAGTCGCTAGTTATTTGACTTTCATTTTGGTATTCAAATGTAAAAAATATATATTTCATAACAAAAAATATTATTTTTATATGCTTCTTAGAGAAATATTATTTCTATAATATGATATTAACAGTCCTCAGTGACGGAACCTGCTGTCTACGATTACTGATGCCTGAAATTGATAAATATTAAGAAATTATAAAATTTGTTTCCTTCAAGCAAGCATCAGTAATAAATTGTTTTTGTTATGTTATTAAAACCACAACGTTACCTTTTATTAATCTTATCTCTTGTGATTATTTGTAAAAATATATTTGTTCGCAAAAAGATTATAATTCGAAAATTAATTTGTAATTCATAATACTCGTATATATAGAATAAATTGACCTATATTATCATGTAATTGAATCCTATACTAAACTTATGGGTATATAACTATATATGTACATGTATATTATAAATCATGAACTACTACTGCGAGCTCGTTTGAGAAAATAATATATTTAAGAAACTAGTAAACTGCTTAAAGCACTCAGTTTCCATTCAATTGATTTAACAATTTTCATCTTATAAGTTATACATTTTACATGGACTACTGTTATATATATATTATCTATACGGCAAAATATATTTGTATAGGAGGTGTAGAAAGAAAGTTATAGAATTGATTGAATAAAATTGATAATAATTTACTTAAATGTTTTGTAAGATAGGTATGTTTTGTCTTATATTATTTACATGTACAACCTATCTGATATAATGCAAATAAATTAAAGATATATTGAGACGTGGCTTTCATTGCAAAATAAAACGGATATATGGGTTTAAAGAATATTATTATTCATAAGAACTTACATAGTTCGCTTAAAATAAGATACAGTTTAATTTTTTTATTTTTATGAATTACATAATTTTTTTTTTGTTTTTACATACTTGGATTGTATCGGTTATATAAATTAAAGATAATTTTGTGTAATACTACCTTGTAAGTTTCCATTTGTATACATTACCTTTATTACAATTTTTAATATCCTTTCTATATATAGAAACGAAGTTCTCTTCAAGTTATTTATTTGCAAATAAATAAATGTAAATAATATATAATAATGTCCTCCAGACCGATTTCGGCCGATTTAAAATTTGTTTTACATAAATGTGTTTAACTTTTTCCCTCTTGATATAAACGCTTATCTTTCGTCTTTGTTTCGAGATGCAGATGTTTTGAGAAGTGACCTGACCTTGTGGTTTTAATATCAATGTGTCTGAAGAAGTTTTACTTCGAAAATACACACCGCTCTCACATTGACGCTTGGATAATCACGTACAAGCAAAACACGTGATATTAGGAACAACAATGGTATTCGTGCATGATAGGAAATGTGACCTAACACACAAGCGAGACTGAGTGCCATCGTGTTTGTGTCACTGTAAAATAGTAAATAAATTTCATATATAGTATTCATATTCGTACATAACGAATGGAATATTTGGACAAGAATAATGAAGTCTAAAAAGTAAAAATTAATTAAACCAATCGCAACTGCTAAATCAACAGCGATTCCAAACGTCTGAGCTAATTTTCAAATAAATTGAGTCAGTTAAAATCGATTGTATAAAAGTTTTTTCAATATTTGATTCCCATTTTATTTATTTTATAAATTTTCACCGCACCCGCACTATTTGATCCTCTATTACGGACAGCTCAAATGATGAGTGTATCATACGTATAATATTAAAAAAATCTTTTTTATAATCTGTTTATTATGTTTATATAAATCAATAATAAATATATGTATATATTACTCGATTATACTTATTTTACTCGTCATAAAAATATTGGGGTGAGTTTTATCAAAAAGCCCCAAAAAAAATATTTTTTTACTGAGACATTATTCACACATGGCCATTTGATCCCAAGCTAAGCAGAGCTTGTGTGATGGAAACCATACAACTGATGTGCTACAAATACTACTTTTCTTTTGTAACTACATACTTATATAGATAATTATACCCAGACTCAGAACAAACATATATGTTCATGCACACCAATGTCTGTCCTGGGTGGGAATCGAACCCACAACCTTCGGTGTGAAAGGCAAGTATCTACAAACCACGCCTACGGCCCGTCTGAAATTACATTAAGTATATTTTGCACTAGCACAAATGAAAATCAAAGTAACTTCAAAGCCCCACTGCTAAGCAGAAGTATCTTCTCGTCGTGAGCGGGTTGTACTAAATATATCGAATGATTTCCGTTTCACAGAGGCAGGTTTCCTCACGATGTTTTCACCAACGAACACGAGAAAATAATTTAAAAAAAATTGTAATAATAGGAGAAAACATATACATACATATAATTTATAACCACTGAGCCATCTCAATACAAATAAAAAAAGCAATACCAAATTCCAAAATATGAGATATAAGATGACCTTAACTTAATATATTATATTTTCTAAGTGTAGATTACGATGCGAATTGACTTTTATGAACTCCCTCGGGGCAATAAATTAAATGAGGGTCTGAGTACTGGTATATCGTCTCTGGTGATTTATTTCTCTCCTCGTATGCTAAGCAGCTCGAAATAAAACGTCATTCTTTTTTCCCTTGTACTTTCGATCGTTGTTCTTATTTCGTACCGTATTACACATTCAGTTCACGAACAGGACCTAATATATGTATATAAATTATATAACAGAAATAACGTTTTATAACATAACACACATTTGTGCGTTGAACATTGTTATGCATTTTAAAGATAACACGAAAAAAAATCTCAATATTAAAATTGTTGTTTCGTTTTATTTAGTTTCAATAGTAGTATACTGTGTCTATTGCTTAAAATTCATATCCTTATATGAAAAATAAGAATGTATTTACATAAAAGGAAAAATATGTATAGGTATAATACTGATACGGTAGGTTATGTTTAATTAACTTTTGTCTCACGCAGACAACTTACACTAACCACCTAGGTAATATCCTAGGTCTCTACCGTGCTTATTTATAAATAATGTGATTAATTATGGCATCATTGTCTGTATTTTTTACTGAAAAATAGTTGTTGTTTGATTATTCGTTTTTATTAGATTTTTTAAATTAAAAGTCATTATATGGCACAGTGGTATGGTATAGTGGCAAAAAGGTAAGTCTATTGCAATGAAACAGAAAACGAAACATGCTAACGTCGCTGGAAGCGATAGCTTTTCACTTGGATTTTTAAACAAAAGGGTTCAATAGTTTGCTAATGTTAGACTATAGGTTAGTTCTACTGGTATAAAATGGAATTGAGTATTTTATAAGTGTTTTTTAGTAAGTCTATATATTTTAATATCACATTTATTTTATTAATTATAATTTAAGCCGAGATGGCCCAGTGGTAAGAACGCGTGAATCTTAACCGATGATCGTGAGTTCAAACCCGGGCAAGCACCACTGAATTTGCATGTGCTTAATTTGTTATTATAATTCATTTCGTGCTTTACGGTGAAGGAAACCATCGTGAGGAAACCTGCATGTATCTAATTTCACTGAAATTCTGCCACATGTGTATTCTACAAAACCCGCATTGGAGCAGCGTAGTGGAATAAGCTCCAAACCTTCTCCTCAAAAAGGCAGAGGAGGCCTTTAGCCCAACAGTGGGACATTCACAGGCTGTTACGGACATTTATTTTAATTTATAATTTTGTACTACTTCCTAATGCTAAACTGAACTTACATATTTCTGAATATATCAGTGACAGGTGTACATAACTCACAAAATTAGCTCAACTATTATTCAATTAAAATAAAATATAAGAAAGGCAAAAAATCAGAAAACAAATTAAATTATATACTCATTCTAATCAAAAAACACAAAATTGAAAATACGCCCAAATTAAAAAATGGAAGTTAAATTTTCTAAAATCAACATAGAGAATACGACGGTGTTATATACAGCCATATGATACTTCTAATCATATTACACTTATTCTACTCTAGATGCTTCCATCTAAAGAGTAGACTTAGGACCATAAGATTATTACATTGTTTAAAACAATGATTAAATAAAAAAAAACAATAGATCACTTAATCGAAAAATACAATGTAATAAATCTGTAATGGTTACTTATTGTTTCTTTTATTACGGACAGTAGACATAATTAGATAAGGGTGACATAAAATAAGTCATCACAAAGATTATATAACTCCGACAAACGCTTCAAAATTATTACTCTCTTACGCTTATAGAACTATCGAGTTTATACTCGTACATTACCCAACTGTAATCGGGAACAAACAAATTAATATAGGCGGCGTTGTTTTAGCGGCATACTGTGCATAAGAGCAACAACTTCAAGGCTTCTGTACAAGTTCGCTGCGAGTTGAAAGCACACGCTGAATAACTAAGCGTCTCATAACTTAAACTACTAACTTTGCTTTCATTAAACTCTTACTAGAAGTTTGAAGTGCCTTAGCATTCTACGTCGTCATTTTTCCAATTTTTAATAGTTAAATGGCTACACATGTGCTATTTTAGTTTTATTTATTAAGTATACGAAAGGAAGTTTGTTTGTTTTTAATTTTTATAAACATCAATTTGACAGTAACATAATTTATAACATTAGTAAAAACATACTGATTGAATTTGTATTTACATTTCGCTTCTCTTTGGCGGAAATTAAATTATTTAAAGGTTCTGACAAGTATTGTGAACGTTGATTCAGAATTGCTTCACTAATGACAGCGCTCGTAACAATTCTCATCGCTATAGTCCGCTGTTTCAATTTTAGGTTCGAAAGTTAAAAAACGTTATACAAAGAGCGGTAGCGTATAATTAATCTACATGCTATAAATTAAGATATATTTTCAATTACTTTTTATATTTATATTCTAATATACGTTTTAAGAAATATATACCCTTATATGTCATTTGATAATGACAAAGCTTATATGTCTAGCTAAATGACGGCCAATACTGTTAATTAATATTAACTTTAATTTAATTTTTTGATGAACTTCCCTCATTTGTTATTTATGAAAATCGATCATTAATCGAGAGAATTTTATACATACAGGAATTGGAAAAATATAGGTTGTCTACTTTCTCTTTAGTCCAACTATGAAGTTGCCTGGTACAAACAGGTAAACAGGCGTAAAGTTTTTTTAAATTAAATGAAAGTTTTTATATTTTTTAAATAATTAAGCCTTTTAAAATATTTTCAAACGAACGAATTTCCTGGAAATATTCATGTCATTGACAGATCCAGCAGATCTTTTTGTCGAAGAGAAAATTTAATCTGTTCAGGAATTTACTGCTCTTATTTATGGGATCAAACAATGTGTAAGCGTCAATGACGCTAGATATACAAAATAACATACGCAACAAAATTAATTCGATATTCAAAAATAAAATCAATGTATTACAATTCTTAAATATAAAAGCTTAGTTTTAAATTATACAAATGTAAGTGAAGCTATGTTTCTTTGAAATTTAGAGTAAATTGGTTGTATGCACGTGTACAATTATTGATGGTATGTAGGTAGTGCCTCGTTAAGCGGCTTGCATAAAATATAGTGCAGGTCAAAAGGTCATAAGTTAAAACACTGGGTCAAGCTAATAATAGTTATTTGGTCTGTCGACTAAGCCTTGAGAGCTGTCACAAACCAGGAAAAGCACGTACAATGGATAATCCTGAGTCTGATTTTTTCCAGTCGTGTCAGATTGGCCGCTATACTCGAAACTCGGTCAACTGATGTTTTACGTAAAACCGAAATTGTTCATCAACTCTCACTTATTAACTTTGATAAGCATTATTTATTAAATAAGTAAGAGATAATTTTTTTTTTTTTTTTAAAGGATAAAAAGGACTTGGATGGTTTTGGTGGTATGGCTTTGCATGCGATCGTCTCAGTTGATACCACCTATTAATTGCTTACAATACCGCCAAACCTAAATATTTTGTGTTCTGATTTTGATGGGTGTGTAAGATAGGCACAATATATTTTATATCATGATTTCTTATTACACATTGCCATTGTAATACGCTTACTTAATTTATTTTTGTGAATGAAATAACCGTATTAAGAAATTGCTTATTTAAAGTCGAAAACCAGAGACGACCTAGATACAATACCTGAATCTTAACCGTAGATTGCGGTTTCCAGCCCCGAGCATTTGTTATCTCTTCCGTGATCTCGTGCTCGGCATTAGTTCCACGCCTTAATTTAAGAGGGAGAAGATCAGCAGAGGGTCATATAAAACTGTTAAGTCAATGGTCGGATTATAAATTGAAAATCCCATATATATATATATATATATATATATGGGATTTTCAATTTATAATCCGACCATTATATCCGAATTTAATTAGAACTTTAGATTTATATCCGAATTTAATTAGAACTTTAATGTCTTGATATTTTAGCGTAATAAATATAAAATACATTTGTAATGTGCATAAATCTTAGAAAAATATTAATTTCTATATCTTACATTTACATTACAGTTAAGTTTTCTTAATCTTACAATTCTCGCAGTAAAACGTTAAGTAGAGTAGCGTTTTGTCTTGAGGTTTAAATGAAAAAAGTACGAAGAATAAAATCATATAGCTGCAGATAAGATAGCTTAAAACATAATAATTATTTGTTCAGTATATAATTTATTGACACTAATACAATAACGTCTTACCCTTTAAATGTTATTTTGGGGTTTTTATTAGTTAAACAACGGTGAGCATTCGCGGTATTCTTTTTTTAATTTCAAATTAGTAATGGCAGAAATAGGAAAATAAAATTAATTGCTACCATGGTTTTTTTAGGATTAGATATGTAAGTTTTAATTTGGATTATGGGAGTCAGGAAATGGGTTATGTAGTGAAACGAGAAAATGGAGAAAATGATGTCTAAGAACAGATAAATTTGGGTAAGTCAGCAGATACCCGATGGTCAGACGACATTTTTAAGACAGTTGGAAAATTGTTGAAACGTAAAAGTTTTTAAAGGAATTATAATATTCTTATTTGCATAAAGTAAGTGGGGGTAGAACAAGTCGAGGGGGTGTGCCATATATTGTTATGCTGATATATTGTTATATTGATATACTAGAGGCTTAGTGTTAATAAAGATGATGATAAAATTCGTAATACTTAAAATATTTTTAGATATCTATTATATAAATATAATAAAAATGTAACTGATCGCTGTCTGTACATGGAAAATATTTGAGTAAGACTATTATCGGGGGGTCTTTATCAACGCAATAGAACACAAAACAATGATTGTTAGTATTTTTGTCCGTTTGTTTGTCTGTGAGTTTGTGAACGCTAATCTTAGAAACGGCTTAACGGATTTGTGTGCGGTTTTCAGATACAGTGTTTGTGATTGTATTTCAATCAGTTCATAAAATAATAAAGTTATGTCAATTTAAAGTCTCACGTCGAACATTTATTCGATAAAAATGCTATAAAATAACAGTTCAGTTTAATTGGCTGAAACTTTGGCTACCTATAAAAATGATAGCCATGCATATCTTTTAAGGGTCTTATATGTCTATCTTTTAAGGTAGACTATAATTTTTTGTATGGTAATCAAATTTGTTGTAATATAATGTATTACTTGCAGTCGTTTTTATAAAATATTAATTCTTATAAAAGTATTCGAAATAAGACCGAAAATAGACATAGACAGTTTTTAGAACTTTTTATAGGTTATGCTGGTGTGCTTTGCCCATGCGATATGTCTATATTTTAAGGTTGATTTACTTACGTATTTATTACAAACTTGATCATATACAAAAGGTTATTAAGGTTACAAAACCTTTTGTATGGTAATTAAAATTGTTTTTTAAAAGTAATGCATTATTTGCAAAGTCGTTTTTATAAACATGGTATTAAATCTTACGCAAGATATCGAGATAAGGCCGTCTTTTTTTATTGTTTTGACAAATTTCAATAGTTAGTTGAGTAGGTTGTATACATAAGTATTTTATTTCTTGTTAGTAAATAACTTTGTAAATTATAGTTTATAGCTTATGTAGGTATTTCTTTTCAATAATGGTTTTTGGTAATATATTTAGTCGGTTAGTTTGACATGTATAGTAAAGCCTTAAATAAATACAAATAAAAATTAAAAATAATTACTGTACTAATCGTGACCACATTGAATGGTGGCAAGAATGCCTGCAGCATTGCTTCAAATTGAAACGCAAACTTATCTACTGGATACGAACATTCCATGCGATAATGTAATATCTTATAAAATAGACGGTGCTTAACATGTGTTAAAATAAAAATAAAACAGTTTTATAAAAAAAAATTGTAAGAATTTCTATAAATACATAGTACGGAATGCTTGACTGCCTCGTTGGTCTAGTGGCTAGATATAAGGCCGCGGACTCGGAGGCCCTGGGTTCAATTTCCGGGTCGGGTAAATAAAAAGTTATTGAGTTTTTCTTTCAGAAAATTCTCAGTAGCAGCCCGGGGTATGAAAGTTGGAAGTATGTACACTCCCGCACCTCGGAAAGTACATAAAATCGTTGGTCTTACACCTGAACTCTTTCCGGTCGTGTTGGATTGCCGTCCCAT
Source organism: Nymphalis urticae (assembly GCA_905147175.2). NCBI lineage: Eukaryota > Metazoa > Arthropoda > Insecta > Lepidoptera > Nymphalidae > Nymphalis > Nymphalis urticae. The sequence continues at coordinate 8,227,385 of LR989998.1, read as the reverse complement.
CGGATTATAAGAGCTAAGGAATAGAGCACCTGTGTTTACGCACACACTTGTGCACTATAATATCTCCTGCGCGGTTGGCTAATCTCTCTTGAGATTAGCCACCGTGGCCGAAATTGGTCTGGAGGACCTTACCAAATGCTTAAGTAGTAAACAATAACACGAAATGTTTGCTGAAATCGACCTTTTCAATAACCAAAAAAAGTAACCACAGCCTCTGATCACAAGTTAAAATGTAACAAACTAATAAAACTAAAAGTTAATTAGTGTGCCCTCATTATTTTTCTGTCTCAATTAAAAGATAGAAATGTAATTTAAAGCCGTATAAAGTTTTACTTCTATAGAACCACAATGTTTGACTATCAAAGGTTTACTTTTTAGGTTTTTAATTTAACTAAAAGTATATTTTACTTATCGTCAGTTTTTATAAGAGCTGCAAAATTTACGTTACGTACTCGGTAAGGTAGACAAATTAATTACTTTCTTATATCTATATCTATACACTATACTTATAATAAAATTGTACTAGGCCGAAGTCTGTACATTATATATATATTAAAAAAAAATTAATATTTTTATTATTATTTAATAGAAGCCAAAACAACAGTTTTTAGTAATTTATTACCAGCATCACGCAAAAACTACTGCTTGCAATTGAATGCAGTTTTAACCAATGTATTACTAGAGGTATAACTTAAAATATAGGCTTCATTTTACCGCAGGAATATATCTTGTGATCGTTTCAAGTTTAGTATGGCCCAGGATCTCACGTTATTTTATGAACTGAATGCTAAATTATCAGATTTTGAAGAAACTAACGCCGCACTTTCATGATCAGACAAGGTAATCGTTCTGTATAGATTTTAAACAAAAAAAACATAGATGGCGGTGTTTATCATTTTAAAGGTATATCAACCGATTATAACTCTTCAATCTTATACAATAATAGAAAACAAAACAGTATTTAGTTTTGTTCATCGAAAGCAGAAGTAAAAAAAAATTAGCCATGAAATCGAATAGGATCTATTCTATTCTATTATATAGAAGGATACACAAAGTTATACAGAAATTACAATCTACTGGTAGTATAGCTTTGTGCAAGCTCGTCTGGGTAGGTACCACCCACTCATCAGATATTCTACCGCAAAATAGCAGTACTTGATATTGTTGTGTTCCGGTTTGAAGGGACATAACATCTTATTTACCAAGGTTAGTGGCGCATTGGCGATGTAAGCGATGCATTTCTCACAGAATCATTGTCTAAGAGCCTTTTTTGACCACTTACCATCAGGTGGCCCATATGCTCGTCCGCCTTCATATTCTATAAAAAAAATATATATTTAATATTTCAGTAAAATAGCAAAAAAGTATTTCGGGAATTACTGTGTTAAATATTTAAAAATTATAATGCCTTCCCGAAAACGGTTTAACCTTTCGTCGGCTTCTGCTCAAGCCCATTGAGAAGATTAATAGAAAGTAAACAGGAGCGAGAAGAGCGTCTAGCATCGTAGCCTTCTAGAAGTGCTGTGTTTCCGTCTCAAGAGACTTTTTCTGGATGCGAATTGCGTCCTAATGTGACAACGTGAAAGTCGATTGAGTGCAGACCGGTCTCGCTGTCCAATACACGTAAACTGGCTTCACGGAAGACCAGCCATGTGTCCTAACAGAGTCGGCATATGGTAATAGATTTTATTAGTAGTTGTCCGATTAAGGAAATGTACATATGACTGATCAAAGAAAATTCTAAGATTAAAACAATTAAGACATACATATATAAGAGGACTCCTTAATCTGTTTTATCTTTCATTTATTGTTCAATAAATATAGAGCAACTGCTACTAATTAATCTCCAAATGACTGGCTTCTATTTTGGCGCCATAATTATACAACACTCTGGAGAGAAGCCAATGTGTATAGTGTATTTATTACAAGGACGACGCCAATTACAACATTTGCTTCAGACTTTTGTATCAGAATGTTGAAGAATTATGTTTTATTATCACGTTCACAAGGCATTATTGATTCTGATTAATTATATTATTATTATACGCGATGCTAAATATGTAAACATAAATATTATAATAGCGTTGTAAATTTTTGTTTACTTGCTGATTTATCTTATTTTAAGTGAAATAAATAAAAATGAAATTTATAGCAGACAAGCTTAATGGTCACAATCAAATAAAAATCGAAATATTTATCTTTCTTTTGAACCTACAAGCATCACCATCGTTTTCTAATCTGGATTCTACTGAGAATAACTGACAAGAAACTTAATAAATATATTTATCTTTATCAACGTATACTAACAGTAAACGATAACAGGTCCTAGACGTTACACTACTGTGCATAGATATCGTCCGTTTTATTTCTATAAAAGTGATAGTGACATTTGTTAATAATTAAAGAAGCAGACGAACAAATTGGTCTAATGGTAAGAAACTATCTCTGCGAGCTACAAGAAGTATAAGCCACCATCAATGCCGCTAACCCTGAAACTCAATTTTCTGCGGTGTAGCAAACTCTTGAGATCCTTCGAGTAAATTACGAAACTGTAAAAAAACAGGATGTACGTGTTAATATTATATACTTACAGAATAAATTAAGAAATTTGGTACAAATAAAAACATTTTAATTTAAAAGAAAGAAAAACATGTACTTACAAAATTTTACATGTAAGATGTTATAGTTATAAGAATTTTTCTAAATTGAAATTAAGAAATAAACGAGGTGGCCGAACAAGTATATTCTATGTACACATATATAGAAATTATATTGTAAATACGTACTTTATAACCTCTCTGAACTTGGCAGTTATTATTTAAAAATATATTTTTTCTTTTCTGGCGTGTAAAAAATATTAAATAATGCAAGATGAATTTGAAGTAATGTTTGTCAACTTCCATCATAATGGAGCACAGAGAAAGATAAATATAATAATGTACGTTCTAGACTATGCATACTACTTGAAGACAAGTGATGTAGACGACAAATGCTCTTATTAGGAACATTTTATTCATACGAAACTGTCTTCAATGTTGTTGTTGTTGCATTTACTAAAATTATCTTTTCATGAATGTTTTATTGCGTGTTTTCTTAACGCGTAAGATAGTTTTTTTTTTAATTACACAAAAACAACAAAAAACGTAAACGGAACACGTTTCCTTGTTTGATTCTGTCAAATGTCAATGTAATGTCATTGCAGGTTCTTCGTTGCATACTGTTTTTGTGTTTTTGCAATTAGTAATAAGAGTTGAGAAGAGTTGAGAAATGTGTACATTCCATGGCAGCGTACAAACTTCCTCTCGGAAAGCACGTGAAGCCGTTGATAATATGCCGTGCGCAGTTGGCTAATCCCTTTTGAGATTGGCTGTTGTGGCCGAAATCGGTCTGGACATCACTTATTTTTATAAATTCGAATACTCTTGGAAGATTCCTGTCATAAGATCCCCTTCATCGAATATGTGACTACTTTTCAATTATAAAAATCAATAGTTTCATGATTTTTTTAATAAAAAAATATCCAATTTTTCCGTCTTATAATTGAACTTTGTGTAAAAAGAAAAAATGTTACCCGTTACAGTTTGTTGGTTTTTGGGGGAAAATAATATTATGACCTAAATCCCAAGGTAAAAGAGAGTTCGTGTAGCAATATCGGCAGCAGTGAAATTTTATAACCACTTTATCGTTGGGTTATTTTACTTTCAAAATCTTTAAATAAATAACGAATGGTTACTTAAATATATGATTATAATATACATATATATACATATACATATATATATATATATATATATATATATATTTAGAATTAGATTACTGTTATTTTCCGATTTGATGTAACAATTTTTTTATTCGATTATTTTTGCCTCAATTTTCTTATTTAGCGAAGTTTAATTTATTTTAACTTTTCCATAAAATTTAATAAATTCATTATATTTATTCAATGTCGAGGCAAGCCGTAAGCGATAGGTGCGAAGATCGAAGTAAGGAGGTTTTCGTACGGCGATGTCATATAGGCGTAATACGGGAACGTAGAAGAAGTCTGCATATGTTTGTCATATTTAGAAATTGTTGTATTTTATTCAAATTACAATCATTGCGAAATAGTACGATTTTGTTTAAAAAATGAGTGTTTTATTGTTTAAATCAGTGATTGACTGTAACATTCAAAACAAAATTTAACTGAACCAATCAATTCTCAACCTAAAATATTATTAATATAAGGAATTATTCGAATTTTAATCACTATTACAAAAGTTCCTGGAGAGCCAGTTCGAATTTATTTGTTTCAGAAGCATTTCAAATATCCATCACAGAGGCAAAGCATATTATAGTACTCCATTTAAAAAAAACGAAGCGTTGTCTTTTGACAATGGAACTCAAAAACAAAATAATAAAATTTACTCTATGGAAAAAATCATGAAATGTGCCCAATTTTGTTTTATTTATGCTCTTCATGCTATAAGTTATTGAGACAAGTACTGGATAATTCATTATATTTACAAATAATCTAGAGCTAAATTAAGGTGGCTTATAAATAAAATTTGTTTTATTTTTGTAACGATTTTATCGTTTTAAAAATAATCGCTTCGCAAAATTCTTTTTGCGAAACCGCTTTTCGCGTAAAATCCCATCTACTGTCGAATGTCCCTCATATTTCGAACATATTAAGTTTGTTACTTTTATCAGTCGCTGCGACGCTATAGAGACGAGAAGTTTGCGAGAAAAATTAACAACGAATTGTATTAATTATCATATTATAATTAAAAGTACTACACCATATTCTTCAGAAAAAAAACAATACTGGCTGATGGTTGTAGATGGAAAAAGCATAGAAATGAGATCGCGTATCGAGAGGGACGTGTAAGGGACACGTGTGAAATCTGAGAGTTTGTTGGCTGTAGCTGTAGTTTGGCGGCATTAACTAAAATAGAACATAAAATATTAATTAATTATTATTAATTGTTATCACTTTTATATAATAGATAATATAAAATATGTGTAATAGATAAAAATGATAAAGCTATTAATTTTTTTAAGTACTTCAGATTAAATCGACATTAATACAGAATTTGTCATTAATATGAAAATCTTCAGACAGGTACGTTTTATTAATGCGTATGTTTCAGTAGGCTTCTGCAAACTAATCTTTAAATTGTTACTTGATAAATTCGTCACGTCAGCACTACGTGAAGCAAGGTTCGTTTTCTAAATTGAACCGATTCAGCGTCTACTACTAACTTTGTGGTTACTCGTTATCGTTGTCGTAACTCGCCTTAGTATAAATGTCGAAAGATTATTTCTTAAATTATGTTTTAACAAGTTTATATTATAATTGTTATATAATAATAATTATTATTTATTATTATACAAAGAAATGTTGTCAATCGTCTTATTTTCATTTTATATTTAACTATTAATGCCGTTATCAATCAACCACAACACTGCAATTATAACACTTGGTAGCTTTATTGTTTCTGTTGCAGATTATTCTGGACCGAGACCGACATGGTACCTTATATTAGTACGACGATATTACATATATACGACACATATATATATATATATATATATATATATATATATACAAAAGTATGTGACAGTCGATGATCATTTGTTCATGAAGTATGTTAAAACTTTTATATCTCAGTTTTTACTTCTTTTGTTTTATTCAGCTGTTTTTAATGTTTTCTTTTCCGAAACCGAAATTTAGTATAATGCTTCTAAATTGAATAAAGTAAAATTAACATTTATTATTAATATAAAAAAAAACATATGTTTCATGGATATAGTAAATACAGAAATATTCCAAACGCTCTTATTGTTATTAAATTCAATTTCGCCGCGTTGTGCAAGCACTACTGAATATACTCTGGCGAATTCTTGATTACTCGACGTGGTCTAAGACTGTGTGGCCTGATATCGGTCGATGCATTAGTGTCCCTCGTGACATTGTCGTCGGATAATGCAGTTGCGCGGTTTAGTATCACTTAGCATATAACGTATTTTGCGATATAGTGGTGTGTCCTTTCTTATGTTACCGATGAGGCTGCTTTAGTTGTATAGTTTTAAGAGCGAGACAGCGTCTCTGGCAATGTAGTGATTTTCTACACTGTCTCACTGATTTATTGGAGCCATACACGTACTAATATATAAGTATTACTATGCTATTGCTGGTTTATGTTATGGCGATGACGTGTCAATATCTCATTCAATTTGTATATTTGAATACAGAGAATAAGTCCGCGAAATAAAAGTGCTTTAAAATATAAAATAGCTATATAAATACCGATACAATACGGTCCATCTAACCAACGCTGCTCTTCAATATTCATAAATCACTGTACGGTGTATGCCAACAGCCTACGCCTGTCAATGGAAACGCGTTGAAAACACCTGCGGCTAGTGGCTAGTACACTGCGGTGTGCGTACGTTCGAAATTAGATAAATCTAACTGGACGGGGATTTTTATATAAAAACTTGATATATTAAAAAAATATCTCAAAAAATATTTATATTTAATGTTTTATTATTAATATTCAAACTGTACATCTCCTAATTGGCTTATTAATCTAATATCCTTTATTTAAAGGTTACCTGTAAGGGGCACTATCTTAGGGATAAGAATATCTTTGTACATATAATTATTATTTTTTGCTTATACATGTAACAATTTATTCAAAGGTAAAAATTTCTAGTTTTAAATTCTTGAAATTATCTTAATCAAGGCACAGTTATTTTGTGACCTAATGTTACCAATAATAGTACTAAGTAAGTATATAATAGATTCCACCTTAAAACTTTTAAGCTAATATAATACATAAACCATATAAAATATTTTCTCAATAAAAATGAAAATAGTACTTCACAGTGGACTGAACGATAAGTTGGGAACTGGCCGTAAATTCTATTCCTTTTGGCGTCAGAAACTCTCTTGAGGATTTTCGGGAATCTTTAAAATGTAGTAAGAAAACATTGCGCAATTTCATCTCAAAATTTGACTGTCAGAAATTGAAATACCTTAAACGTATTTGTGTTTTCAATGTTATACCATCTTAAACTTAAATTTAATTTATTAAAAATAATTTGCATTTTCTCTCGTTTTCCTCGTTCATATGTTACATAGTATTTGTGTAATTTCTTGTAATATGTTATTTTACTGATATATCTGATGCTGATATTATTTTCACTATTTTTTGTAATTATTGTGATTAAGATTATTTATTAGTCTTAATTGTTTCCTCCTTGGTTATGCTGGAAGTAATCTCTTTAAGATATAAACTTGCCTTTTTTACTTAATTCTCTTTTATCATTTATATCATTTTATTGTCATTCTGGTTTGTATATTGTGTGTGTGTGTTGAAATATACAAAAATTTTGATTAATTCAGAAGACGAAGACCAAGGTCCTAAGTCTGTGTGTGTAAGTCTTACACGATATCAACGGAATTGGTCCAAAATGAAACACGTGAATTTGATGTGGATTTTATAATATATTAAGTATTTAATTGAAATAAATAACATTATTTTCTGTTTATGTTTAACCCGGAAAATGTTTTTTTTTTGGTAGCAAATTTTTGACGACTATGAAATAAGGAATTAAATGCGTGTGTATAATATACAAATAAAGATAAAGAATGGCTACGGTGCAAATCATGATCGAGTGAAATTAATGGTAGCGGGAATGCTAACAGTCTAATACCGCATAGAATTTTGTTTTTCTGGGCGATAAAAGAACCAGTACTCATGTCACCCGTAGAGCCAAAAAGGGGATGTTTTATGATATAAAAAAGTTGTTGTAATATTCTGAACATCTTAAATAGTAGTGAAAAAGTTACTCAAATTATATATATATATTCAATTAAACCTTATTTGCTTTATTTTATCTGTGTCTTATATCCATCTTTGTGCGCACTTAACACTCTTCCTGTAATATGAAATTCATTCGCCGTATTTATTCATTTCGATTACCTGTTTTCTTATATCTGTTATCTTAGGAGATATTAAAATTACATTCTCGTCACACACATCCATCTCAACATTTCCGTATCAGCTGAATGCATTTGCCTATCATTCCTAGCTTTTGTGATTCAACGATCCGATTCATCATATAAGTTTGAGATGACAGGTTTTCAATTTGTACTCTTTTGTTCTGAACAGGTTGCCATGGAATTTGGGTGTCACAAGTAAGACGCCTGAGTGGCTTGTCATCATGTGATAATATTTTATACCACTTACATTTATTTTAAAATTTGTCATTGTTATGTAATATCAATTAAATTTTTCATGAGTAAGCCCATTTCCATATCACTATTTGTTTTTATACTGATATTTATTTTCAATATGTTCTTTATAGTGATATTAAAGTAAAGGTCAAATAACAGCCATCATCTCATGTTGTTTTCCTTTATTGAGCGAAATTATAAATGCACGCTAAACACACAAACATTTTGTGCGTGCCTAAGTTTGAACCTGTACTCATTGGTTAAGATTAACGTGATGAAAATATTTTCGTTTTATTTACATTTTTTTTTCAATAATGTATTTTGTAATATTATTGAACATTCATTTTATCTATTAAACTAGAATATCTCGTGATCATTTTCACAAGTGTAATTCACATAAAACGTGAACTTGTATGGAACACATAAATTCCTGTTGGAATCAGTAATTATTAGTATGAGAAGACTGGAATGCCGATGAATGAATAATTTTATACAATTTTAATAACAAAAGATGGTTTATCAATTATTATTCAATAAAACAATAGTTATATATTTTTTATTTGTATACGACACGTAGATCAACAAATAGGTCGTATGATAAAATCAATGTATCAATGTGTTATATTCCTTATATAAATATGTAATATATTACACTAACTCATTTAAACTTTAAACTTCAAAATAGCAACGCAAATTATAAATATTAGCGATAGAATAATTGATGAATGGGTAATAATATCCACGGAAACGGTCTTATGCCACAAAGCCCTATCGAAATAATTATGTATAACTATCAATCCATTTTATCAGTTTCATATTAATACAGCTCACTTAATTTAAAACTAATAAACTGCTGATAAAAACTATCCTACCATTCTAAGAAAGAGACTTTTGAAGAGAGAAATGAGTGAGTGAGGGGGATAGATAACAGCATGCTGCTTCACTCTATTATACTTGAAAAAAAAAACGGAAACGGAATGGCTTTAGAATTTTGATATGAATCACACTAAAATTAATATTTCGTTTTTAATATCATACAAAACATTTGATATTACGCAAATGCTTTTAAGTATATTAAAAATATTTTTATTTTTTCTCAGATGAAACTTTCCTAAGCTAAAATCTATGTTGCATAACACTACAACAATATAAAATCTTAAATTTAATTTCTCTTTAGATTATGACTAGTATAATAAAAAAACCTCATCGAAGATTTTTTTTTTAAATAAAATTATGTTAATGTAGAAACATATATGTATATATTATATTGTTAAAATACACGATGCAAACAGCTTTTGAAATGGACAATAAATCTTTAGTAAGCCCTAAACAAGACACTAATGAATCTTCTTTGGACTAATGGATAATCCTCATTAAGAATTCGATTCGAGCAGAGAATTATAGTTACTCTTAGTATACCTTGTAGTCTTAATTTTAAAAGTGATTGCAGTTCTTCAAGTTCCGTTCGCTTAAGCATTGTGATGTAAAATGTGCAATTTTTACATATCTTATAAAGTTTCAATCATTATTTTACAGACTATCATTTATTGGTCGCTAAAGTTTCAGCCAATTGAACTAAAAAGTTATTTTATAGCATTTTTATCAAATAAATATGTTCGAATGTATATGCTGACATGTTTTTTTAAACTAACATAACTTTTTTATTTAAAAACCGATTGAAATAAGACAAACACTAAATTTTAAGTGAAGTTTTCCACAATAAGGAATTTGTTAGGCCGTTTCTAAAATTAGCATGCACAAACGCACAGACAAACAGACAAAAATTGTACCAATCATTGTTTTGGGTTAATATATAATAGTTTTACTCATATATCTTCCATATACAGACAGCGATCAGTTACATTTTATTATGTGTATAGATGTATTTAATTAAAAAGACTTGCCGCCATTACTATACGAAATCGGTCGACCGTTACTCTTTTCGATAGAGATTATTTTATGGATATAGTCGAAACCGACCAATCGTGACGTTCCACCTGCGCTTGCCGCTTGTTTAAAGGTATTATTTAAAATACTCGTTAAGCTAGTAACTGGCTATTAAAGTTATGCATATATTCCGTGGTCCATGGCAAAAAAACACAGGTCAAGTGCAAAAAACTATAGAATTTACTGTCAAAAAAAAAAACATTCTCAAGAGCAGGTAAACCTCTTCCTGATTGCTCTTGGACTGCAATTATCAGCTATACTGCACCGGATCTCTTTCAGGTTGCGTTTGATTGAGTGTAAGTCAAAGGTTAAGACATAACACCAATTTGTAAATAATATAAATAACTGATACTATTATTATATTGTTTGATTGACTGTTAACATTATTATATTACAACAGACAAGAGTAACAGTCTGTGAATGACCCACTGCTGGGCTAAGGCTGGCCTTTTTGTTTTGAGGAGAAGGTTTAGGGCTTATTCCACCACGTTGTTTCAATGCGAGTTGGTGGATACACATTCGACAGAATTTCAGTTCAATTAGACACATGCAGATTTCCTCACGGTGTTTTTCTTCTCCGCCAAGCACGAGCTAAATTATAAACACAAATTAAGCACATGGAAATTCAGTGGTGCTTGCCTGTGTTTGAACCCGCGATCATCGGTTAAGATTCACGCCTTCTAAGCACAGGGCCGTCTTGGCTTTATTATATTAACATCGCGCATTATAATATTAACACTCGTAAAAGAAAACAAAATAAACCCCTAAATAGAAAATTGGAGAACACATTATTTTTAAAATTCATGAAATTAAAAATTCCCCAACAGATTAGATCATAAGAAACATAGTCCTTTAAGTTGTAAAAGAACGAAGATAAAATAAATTTTAATATTACATGAAGTTAATTTGATCTTAAATATTGTGAGACATTTTATTTACATATCAGTAAGATAGTTATAGTTAGGTACTGTGTAGGAAGTTTCTCTCGTAACAGCATATAAGGTCTTGTCTGATTTGCCTCTGAGCGTCTCAATTTCCATTTTAAAGTCAAATTGGTTTCTAGCCATTTACGATTTTATTTTTCTTTGAAAGAATCTTAAAATGCTTAGGTTTTCATTTTGTTTGATAACTGAACTTAATACGTGCGATATTAATCGCAAGATGTATGAAGTAGTAAGGGATATTTAAAGAAAACATATTTTCAAATAGGTGTTAGTATTCATTTTTTTTTCTTTTTCAATATTTCTTACATTATTACGCACCTACGTACGATACAGTGAGGCTATTATATAAATGAACAATGTTATACTCGATCGTAAATTGTGTAAGAAAACCGCCTTTTTGTTTTTGTTGCGTGTATCTTATCCTATGAATAATATAATTATTTGAAAGCACCTGATGCTTTTCGTTTTTGAAAGTAATATTTTAAAAATATTATTAAAACTTTACTTCATTACTTTTTTTGTCATTTTTAACTGACAACTACTATTCGCTAATCAAATACAATTAAAAAAATATAATTATAACGATACTTTCGTTTGAGAGAAGAGATAACTTATTGAAAAACTTTATGTTGTATGTATGTAAATTGTTTCTAGTGCCTTGTAGTTGCACTGGATAATTCACTCTTCAATCCGGAGTGTTTGGCGGTAGCATATAATTAATGAAGGTGTGGTACTACCCATAGGGATTTGCCCTTGTAGGGCATAGTGTCTTTGTCTTTGAATAATTATAAGCATTTATGACTTGACCAAGTAAATATGAATGAATATAAAAAAAGGTAATGATAAGTTTTTTTTGAGAGCGGTAAATCAAATCTTGATACTTTTTAATTAAAAAAATTCACAGATCAAAATTTTCATGATTACTTGAATGTAGGTAATGATAATCTGAACGTGCTTAATCAATTCAAGTCTGAGCTTACCCGGATTGAAATTACCGCATACCAATGAAACGGCAATTAAGCTCTGCGATGATTTATTGCCGACAAACAGCTTCAATGTCGTAATTACTATCCTCTTCTATATAACTTTTAATAGCTAATTTCGTGTGTACTCAAGACAGCCGATAGAAATTATTGGCCTAAAACTTAAAACAATATAATAACATCAAAACGTTCACTCCGTTTCTTTAAAGGTTATAGCACAATAGAGAATGTAACATTTTTATGACACAACAGCATAATACGTATGATACAAAAATCTAATTGTTTGTGAATTGTCAAACAAGCCAGTCCGCCAAGTAAGCATAAAAGAGCTCCCTTTTTATTGTAACACTGCTTTTTTCACTAGGAAAAAAATGTCCCCTGGCTGCTTTAAGGCATGAGGCTCATCTCATTTTGAGGAGAAGGTTTATAACTATATAACTTTTAAATATATATTTAAAGCTCATTTTAAAAAATATTTATAAATATGTCTTATGGCATAAGTGAGAAAAGCGGTTGGAGGTAATATTATTTTATTTTCATACAAACAGTATGTATTTAAATTTAATGATATAATATAATTATACTCATAGCATGTATGTTATTGATAAAAAAAGAATAGCCGGTTGTTCTATGTAGAATCTGCAATCCAAACAGACAGTAACTTTAAATTTAATTTATCATGCAAAATGACTACTTTGGATAAATTGAGCTTATTTGAATGAAGTACATTTTTGATTTGATAAAATTACTTAAATAGAAAAAATACTTCCAATGTATTATTGGAATGGTTATTTATTATACAGTTATTAATGACTTTATAGAATGGGAATGAAACGATTACCTTTTGCCTTATTATAAGCAAAATTCTCGAAACCAATAACAATGAACGAAAACGAAAACCGTTGTGTTTCTTTCATCAGCTTCTCTCGTGTAATTTTTTGAACCGTGAACTCATTGTTAAGTAAGCTTACGAGCATTATAGTAACCATTCTAAGAATTTTTATCAACAGCACAACATACGCAAAGCTTAAAAGTTGTAAAGTAAAAAAGCTTTGTGCAAGCTCGTCTGGGTAGGTACCACCCACTCATTAGATATTCTACCGCAAAATAGCAGTACTTGGTATTGTTGTGTTTCGGTTTGAAGGGTGAGTGATCTAGTGTTATTACAGGCACAACGGACATAACATCTTGGTTCCTAAGATTGGTAGCGCATTTGCGATGTAAGCGCTGGCTAACATTTCTTACAATGCCAATGTCTATGGGCGTTGGTGACCACTTACCATCAGGTGGGCCATATGCTCGTCCAGCTACCTATACTATAAAAAACAAAAGCAGTATTAATTAACCATAGGATATTTAATAAAATCTTTATTATTAACTCAAACAAGAATAATATTTTCCAAGATATTAAAGGATGATGGATAATTATGCAGGACATATGATAATATATCCGCGCTCAGTAATCCGACAGAAGCGTTCGCTTGGCGCATTCAATCTTCAAAATGTATAAATTTTATTATTTTCATGTTGGAAATAAATTGTTACTATTAATACTATGGTATCGGGCGTTTAATGAAAAATGTAAAGGGGACTTACATTCACATTGTCATGATAATATTTTTTTGATAAAAATATTAAAGTACAATTGACAGCTAACTATATTTTAAATATTATTTTAATCTTTTAATAAATTATAAATCTACAATATAAATAATTTTCATGTATTTTATTCAATATATATATTTCTTATAAGTGGGCACATACATATATTCATTCTTCTGATAATAATTTGTTCTTTATCTCAATGAATTTATTGCCTTTTTATTATCAATTCTATTTCATTTTTGATATTTATATTTTACAATAAACTGTCTAAGTGTTTATAAAATTTAATATAAGTTTGTGAGTAATTTATGTCCAATACACAACAAAGGATAAGTTACTGAATCCCTAAACGATAGTTGGTAGCCTTTATCTTATCTTCGTGAGAGATGTTTAAGTAGACCAGTAAATTTATGGACACTCGAAATTAGTTCTGAAGTAGACAATGTTCTATTCAATGGTAACATTTCTGCCCCTATAATATGAGAATTAGGTTACATGGTAATGTGAAAAATGAGTTATTTAAAATAAGAACAATTTAAATGAAAGTATCAGGCTGAAAGTGTCCCACTGTTGGGCTAAGAGCTTTCTTTTTGAGGAGGTTTGACGCTTATTCCACGCCTCTCTAAAGCAGGTTACTGGAGTAAATAATATGTGGGAGATTTTTATCTGACATCGAGATCTTTATCGCCGACTGCATTTGAAGTGTAAACAAACAATAACTTCATTAAATTTCATTTCATTAATTTCAGGAAATTCAGTTGTAAACCCGCAGTCCTCCCTTAAGATTAACGATTGCATTGAGCCTGTTTTTTACAAACATTTTGATAACATTAAATCGAAAATTGAATAAAAATAATTATATCATATCATTTTTAGTTTAATTTTATTATTATTAATTAGTTCCTGGACGACAGAGGTTCGCTATGCTCTAATAAAATTGGTTACAATGTTTTTTTTTGTAAATAAAATAAGTTTCTTCAATAAAGACAAACTTAAAACGCAAAACTAAAAACTTAATTACAAAATTTGAAGCAATTCTTTAGAGCTTTTCTAAGATAAAAAATATATAACAATTCCTTATTTAATAATATAGATTTTACAAATATATGTTTTACTAATTAATAGATATTCTTTGCATACGATTTTTTTTAATTTAGAACAAATATATATATATTTATTTTAACAAATGATGAATTATTATCCGTATTAATAAGGATAATAAAAGTGACCCAGTTATTAGAAAATTGATAAATACAGAAAAGGAATACGAAGGCTTATTGACAAGATTGATCATATGAGTTTGGAAATAATGTAATGGAAATGTGAAAATAATCCGAAGAAAGCCAAAACTTAAGATGAAGCCGGAATTAGTTACTGTATCGTTACTTACAAATAAATTATTTTATCAAGAAAAGGGAACGAATTAAACTCATAATAATTGTTTCATTGATTGTATACAAATGGGCCGATAAGAAACAAAAGTTGAATTAATTTTACAAGTCATAATAACCGACGAAATTTGCGACAATTTATATGTTGCTCGCAAACTTTTGGGATTTTTCGCATCCATAAAGATAACTTTACACGAAAGAAACATGAAAAACGCTATGAATTATTCATACGTTTTTGTTGTAAAATGGATACCTAAAGTTTGAAGATACGGCAGAACCGAGATATTCATTTATATCATTTTCTTGACACCAGCATATTTATACATAATATTATATTTAAACAATTAAAGCTTCATTTCAGATCATAGTATATTTCAATGGCTATTTGTATTATTCTTGTCACGTTTTTTTTTTAAATTCAAGGGTCTTTTTTTACTAATGATAATTTTGTAATATTTCTTGTTTATAACTAGCTAACTGTCCCGGTTTCACACGGGTAGCATAAGTGTCCATATATTTATGTCATAGGAACGTTTACAGACGCACGCTTACCAAAATATTATTACAATTGGAAAAGTTATAAAATATTAGCTGAAGG
This sequence comes from Nymphalis urticae, assembly GCA_905147175.2. Lineage (NCBI taxonomy): Eukaryota > Metazoa > Arthropoda > Insecta > Lepidoptera > Nymphalidae > Nymphalis > Nymphalis urticae. The sequence goes on along the minus strand of LR989998.1, from coordinate 8,211,693 downwards.
ATAGGATAGGTTTCTTTAACTATGACTATGACGTCAGAATGGCTTGACTTCGGTTCGAAGTGAAGAGGGGAACGCAAGCGGGCGAGTGGAGACACAGTGGCTTTAGTTTTTGCACTCGGCTTGCGTCGATCGGATCGGACAGACGTTCGCTAGTATTGTTTAATTAAAGATTAAGTTAATTTTTAGTACCTACCTAGATATTTTGAAAATGTTTTAATAAATGTTTATTTGGAGTGAGTTGTTATTTTATGTATTAATAGTGATAACGCTAAATGTATAGTAATAGCATAGTAGAAACGTACAGAAGATCAAAATGGAAGCATACGAACATTCTATAATTAATGAATATATAAATTAATCTTCTTCTGCTCAAATATATTCAATTATATTTAAATATAAGCATTTTGTGATTAAACGGCAAAATGATGCTAGCATTCTTGCCACCTTTCCACGAGGTCTCGGATTTGTTTAGGTTCTTAGGTTTAGGTTAGGTTAGACGTAAGTAATTCTTATTAAAGTATAAACATCTACCTTTGAGTGAATGATGAATTTTAGATAATTTGAAAATGTATGCAAACAAAATAAGTCAAATCTCGTAAAAATAAATATTTTAAAATCAAATTCCTAGCTAATTTCCTAAACATGTTTTTTTAAAATTCAATGAAAAACGATAAATGAATTATCAATTTTTGACTTATACACCTAAACCAGCTTGTGGTTTAAAGTTGTAACATTTCGCTTAAATAGACAATGTAATGCATTCAGGAAACTGGGTTACGAGTCACTGAAGTTAAAATGAAACCAGTCCACCACGAGCTCAAACGCGTAGCGTTTAACGCCCGCTACCAAAGTTTCCCATGACTACTATTGTTTCATAACATATCAGCAGCTTGCTGTAACTGTATCGTTGGTCTTATGACAATATTGTGAAGCTTAAGATTTCGAGGTTTTTGGCCTATGTATATGGATAATAGGGATGAATATGGTTAAAAAGAGAAGACTACACTAAAAGAAATTATTTATTTATATATCACAAAACAAGTTTTTCATTGTAAAATATTCTAGATATTTCTTACATAAAATATGCGTACATTATACAAGCCTTTCATTGTTGTGTAAGAAGCCTGAAATGACCGTATAATTATGGTAGAATTAATGTGGCTCCTACTAGTAACAATGCCTCCTCATTGTCCTGTACGTGTAGCGCGTACCTGTAGAATCATAATATGAGAAATAATATATCAAATGTTATTTCTTTGTCCATTACTACATAAATTTGAATTACAAAACATAAGACGGTTTAAATAAAATGCTTTTTGAATGTTTATACGGCATATTTACATTTTGTTTTATATGTCAGAATACAGTTTAAAATATAATATTAATTTTATTTTTAATGTATTATTTTGTTTTAATTATATTGTTATAATTATACGAAAATATCAATCAAAAAAAGCAAACTACCTAATTTGCTTTATTTGATTGCAAAACTTTCAATGTTTTGTAATTATTAATAAGTAGTTTAAAATTGTTTGTAGTTTAGAATTTATTTACTTAGTCATTATGAAATGGATAACATGTAAAATATGTACGTGTGTGTGTGTGTGAGTATAAAATACGATAACGTATGTAGAATATCTGTTGATATAAATATATTGTTACAAATTGTAAATATTATTTTAATGACAAATGAGAACTATAGTGCACAGTCTGCGTAATATAACAGTGACGAGAGTTTCTAGAAACTTCGTAGATTGGTGTCTTTGTAAGTTTTAGAGAGAGCTTCTTACAAACATTGGCAGCTTGCCAATCTGCAAGTAATAGGAAATGCTAGCTTTTGTGGATGGAAAAGCTCCTAACTCGAGTTTAAAAATTTTGCCACAGACGAATTAGGTAAAATTGTTGCTTTTGAATTAATTTTGTACATTGCTGTTATTTAGCAACTTATACATAATGTATTTTTTATCTTATAATTTTTAAAAGTAATCTAACGGATTAAAATATCTATTTTAATCCGTTAGAACTTATTATGTATCTACATAATATGTTTAAATAAGCATTTGTTTTAGAACATATTATACAAGGTAACTACAGTAGAACCACTGTAAGTCGAATTTGAAGGAAGAAGCCAAAAAATTCGAGTTATAGAGGTTTTCGACTTATCGAGGTTCGACTTAAAGAGGTGCCTCTGTACTAGGTTAGAAAAGTGTCAATCTGAGGTTACGCATTTTATACCGTCCACAATATACTTATCTGTGATCCACATTTCAGTTTATGTCTGTATATCTCAATTTGAGGAATTAATAATTGGAATATAAAGAGCTGGTAACTTTTTATAATTTATAAACCCCCAGAATCAAAGCCTCTATTGCATCTATTAGGTAGGCGGGCGGGAAAATGGTGGTGAGTGGTCACCACCGTCCATAGACATTGGCGCTGTAAGAAACATTAACCGTTTCATACATATTATGTCACTTGCTCAGCTACCCTTCAAACCAAGACACAACGATATTAAGTATTGCAAGCATACAATATTGAGTATTATAAGCGGTAGAATGTCTGATGAATGGATGGCACCTAGACGGGCTTGTACAAGCTTTTTTTTTTAAATTAAATATTTCATTACTCTATTAGTTATAACCTCACCTCACAACTTGGCCAACATTTCTATTTAAGTACATTAAACTATGTATAACAAATCTAAAAAAAATATAGCAACAAATCTCCCAAATTGTAAAAAATATTTATACACGAAACTTTGTTGGGAACACAACTCACGATTTTAAATAACATAATGTGAAAAAAGGAGGCTATACATAAAATTTGTCTCTGAGGGCAGGTAGCTTCATGTTTACGTTAGAATTTATAGGAAATTTGTACTAATAAATTCTTGTTAGTCATTATACTACCTCCAGTCCATAAATAGTCTTATGAATTTACAATAGCTATTATGGAAACTGCAACAGAAATACATAATAAATACGTAAATACGTGTTAAATAGACACACCATTACTTTAAAACTATTAACTAATTTAAACTTAATTATGTGTCACTATAAGGTTAACTATAGGGTTAATAATAATTAATAAAATTTTAAATGACTGATTCCGAATGAAGTGTAGGTGAGTACTAAGATTTTTTTTCAATAATTAATATTCTAAATGGGTTAAATGGGAATGGAAAGTTTGTTTAGAATTTTTTTTTATTTCTGATGTTAGAAATATGGTAATCGGTATTTAGGCTTATGTTAATGAGTTAAAGACAGTTGTTAAAGCTTTTTAAAAATTCATCACCTAAGAGGATGTTATTGGGAAGCGTATCACGATTTTAAAGTGGAGATGGGCTGGAAGGGGGAACGGAAGGTAGACGGAGACGAGACAGAGACGGAGGTAAAGTCGTCACGGAGTGGTGGCCTAGAGAAGCAAAAAGGCCAGTGGGCAGATCACCAGCCCGATGGTCAGACGATTTTAGGAAAATAACGGGTGCTCAATGGATGCGACTAGCACAGGACCGGGAGAATTGGCGCTCCTGTGAGGAGGCCTATGTACAGCAGTGGATTAATGTGGGCTGAATATGATAATGATGATGATGAATAGGATGATCCTTAAGATGAAGATTTTAATCTAACTCATACACGATATATTTTACAGACATTAAAAATATATTCAAATTAAATAGTTATCAATAGTTGGACGAACAAATGGGACCTGATGGTAAGTGGGCACCACCGTAAGAAATATTAAAATACTTAACCAATGCGCCATCAACCTTGGGAACCCTTGTTACGACCCTTGTGCCCGTAGTTTCACTGGCTCAGTCACCCTTCTAATCGAAAGATAACAATACTTCAGATTCTACCCAAGCCCTATCACAAAGATGAGACTAGATAACGCTATAAAATATCTGGCAATTTACTATATAGTATATAAGAAATCTTAATAAAAAACATTTGCTATTGTATCTGATCTGAATAAGCCGAGATGGCCCAGTGGTTAGAACGCGGGAATCTTAACCGATGATAGTGGGTTTAAGCCCGGGCAAGCACCACTGATTTTCATATGGTTAATGTATGTTTATAATACATCTCGCGCTTGACGGTGAAGGAAAACATCGTGAAAAAACCGGCATGTATCTAATTTCACTGAAATTCTGCCACATGTGTATTTTACTACATTGGAGCCGCGTTCCTCAAAAGGAAGAGGAGGCCTTAGCCCAGCAGTGGGATATTCACAGGCTGTTTATATTGTATCTGATGTCGATTTACCATTACATATTTACGAAAATAAAAATCGGTAAAATTGGAACTTACAACTACAAATTTACGTGATGTAAACAATGAATTCTCATTAAACTCGATCAAATAGACGTTGTATTGAAAGGCTTCACGTTTTTATGAAAAAAAGTTGAAACGAATGCATTGATATTGGAATATCAGTATGATTATTCATCTAGACGAGAAAATGCCTACATTCAAATGATAAAGAATGTAAAAGGCTTTTTAATTCTTTGATCACGGCGTTTTCATTAGTTTTATTTATTTCTATTTTAAGAAATTTACAAAAACATTTTATATCTTTTTTTACAATGACAAACACAACCTCGCAATACAAGGTCGCAAATCTATCTTGTAGATTTCAGGACTTCTCCACGCAAAAAACACGTGTTTACCATTAATAAGTAGTTGCTAAGCTTTGATAGATAGAACGTATTTACGCAAGCAATTTATATGATTTGACCTAAACATTATTATTTGTTGTATAAGAGCAAAAGTATATTAATTAATTTCCGCTCGTTTAAAAATATCTTAGCAATTATTGTCATCGTAGTTGGTTCAAAGAAAAAAACATTGTACTTAACTCTGCGTTGGCGTAGAAACTACCCACGCAATGTTTTATTCTGGTTTGAAAGATACAGTATTTTTGCTTCTCAAAATTACTTAAGGAACATTATTGTTCGTAAAGTAAACAGAGTATTATTTCCTGTGTATCGTATTTTTGTCGACCTCTAGTGCTATTACCATTTCATTAAATTCGAGAGGCTTTATGTTGTTATACGTGTTTGTAAATTATAAATCAATGTATAAATAATACATTGTATATACATCTGAAAATGTAATTCAGATTTTTGCCATCAATTCGCCTCCACTGCTCGATGAAAGCCGTCGGGGACCGAGCATAGAACGCCAACCATCGCGATGTTGGGCAGTCCGCATCCATCTCGTAACTGCAACCTTTTTTAAAACATTGGCGACCTAACATGTATCCCCGAGACCAGTGGTCGTAAATGGCTCTCCACTTAAAGTTGTGCTGGGAATACATCTACCTGGGCCAAACAATTTTACATGTTACAATTTATATAATATAATACGTTTGGGCTGGGCGGCATTCGGGAGGTTGCGTCATATTTTTGAATCGTTGATCCCACAGTCGCTTATGATCAGGGAATCAGTGCGTCCTACCTGTAACGACTTACGGTGCCGATATATTACATATTTTGTTATTATTATTATTATTGTGTAATGTAAAGTTGATTGCATTTTTATTTAGCAATTATATCACAACAAAATATGTATCTGCCAATACCCTTCGAATCTGTTTACGCAATTTAATGTTGTAGTTTCATTTCAGTATACTGTTTATATTGTATAAGTTATTATTTAAATAAACATATTCATTTTTGTATTTAACGATCATATTGCACGCTTATTAACATATGTTCATATGCGTATTAATGGTGGCTCGTAGAGAATGCAGTAGCGTAAAGTCCACTTTTTGTGCAATGTCATTTAACATAATAAATAAAAATATCTATTGTCACTGATAACCACATCAAAGGATAGCTCAGTTGTTAGTTTGCCTTATCAATATAAATAGATATAAATTATTATAAATAAAGAACTTTTCATATAGGTGATACATATCAAGAGTAGTTTTGTTTAAATTTATTTTAGTCTTGAATAAAATCTTATTTAAATAAAACGATTAAAAACTGAGAAACGGGGTTTTTACATTTAGCGTAGAATTAAAGAGACAAATTATAATTATTTTCCTTGCATTCGCAATGTCCGTGGAGCAAAATTTCATACCATTTACTTTGTTTCATATGTGACCACAAAATTTACGTGACTGGAGATTAAATAGTAACGTTGAAGCTTGTTTATTGGCATTTTAGTCTTTATATATATTTAATTTAAAAATAAATGTAATTTCCAGAAATTATTATCTAGTTTAAGGAAATAAGAAAATAGAGCTTCCTGGATTTATTTTTCTTTTCTCTTCTAGTTCGTTTTTACAAGGATCTTTGGAAAGCCGATGATATTTCAAAGTTCATCCAGCTCACTCAGGGACTTTCTTTGATAATCCATACATTTTGTCTTTATTTTTCTTTTCGTTCCAATAAGTATGTGATTATTTATACTGGATAGTATAAAGTCGAACTGTGTAGGTGATTGTAACAACCAGATCTGTATATTGCAGTTAATTACACATTATTTAATACCATAACTACAAATAAATATAATATTTATTAATTATATATAAATTTTTCTGTTATAAACCCTTTATAGTGGTTCTAGGAGGCCACACTCTTCATACCAAATGTAACACAAATGTGGGAATGTAAGCATACAAATGAAAATAATTTTCACTTATACATAATTAAAAATAAAAAGTTGAAAACTTTATGTTTTAAGGACAAAGTATGCAGCTTATTTTTGCAGTCCAGTTTGGGTTTGTCCACATGGAAAATAATATCTTAGTTCCCAAGGTTGGTGGCGCATAATTGACCACCGCCAATTTTATTTCATGGGAGTGGTTTCCATACAAGGAATGCTTAAAAAAAATTACCACGTCAATGTCAATGGCTATTAGTCATTTATTTTTTATTTTAAATACTGAATTATTTAAATATCAAATAAAAGAATAGAAGTCCTAATATTTAGAAAATAGATTGAGTAAAAAATACCTTACATAAGTTATGACGTTGATTAATTTGGACATAGTAAACTAGTCTTTAGTAGTTCGTCTTTTCAACTAATATACTTTTCTCACACAAACTATCAAAGTATTGAAAGTCGAGGCTGGTAAATGTCGTTAAATTTCTTTATAGAGAACTTTTATCTCATGAGAATGAAACGTACAAGATCATGTTCTTTTCAAGTATTTTACGCTCAGGGGAAATCTATAGCAGCTCGCTTACGGCTTATCATAGTGACAACAAAATTACGTCGTTGTTATCATAGAGTACGTTCTGTTTTTTGGTTCTCGTTTATATTTTTGCATGTTTTTTTTTATAGATTGTTAAAATTGATTGCAGTGTTCCGTTTGTTTTCACTGTTGCAATCAACAAGCCAGCGAATGCAAACAATAAATAAATGTAGTAAATTTTAGAAATGTAACCTTTCTAAAAAAGGTTTATTCTTATATCAATATTAAAAGGGAGATATGTGAATACATATAATAAAATTATTTACATATATATTACCATTATAGTGCTACAACGTACATAATTTTTTCTTATGTTGTACCTGTTCGTTTAGTAATATTAAGTTTTAAAAGACCTGATTTATAATACACTTGAATTTTGCTCATTGCTAATATGCTTTAAGTTTGTTTTGTCTACCATTTTGATTTATTCGCCGCTCAGTTCCTCAAAAGTTGGCTGGAAGCGATCTCTTATTGTAATAAGTTCACCTTAGTATACATTTTTCTTTTTATTCATGTAAGTTTAGTTTGCAGTAACTAATAACCCAAACTCAGTGCGGTCAACGCTAAAATGTAGAGATACGTATGTAGAGATACATAGCATTACGCAATTTATGTATTTCGGGACCTGGTGATCTAAATTCATTTGCCAAACGTGCGGTCGTTCTCTAGTTCTAGTACAATTGTCATACAAACTTGACTTCAAGCAACAATTAAAATCTATCGACCAGACTGAAGTCTTTGATAAGTCGTTCTAACGTATAACCTTAATGGTGAGGTTTTAAGTGAACGTTATGTATCTCTTCGGTAAAATAATACATAATGTATGCTACGTCGGTAGTTTATTATGAGTAAAGTAAACCAACTTTGTTTTTTTATTTGTTCAAAGACTTCCTCTCCTTTTGGCGATAAGGTTTGCAGTTTTTTTCATCACGCTGCTCAAATGCGGGTTGGTCGAATATACATGGCAGAGTTTTATCCAACACATGCAGGTTTCACCACGATGTTTGTTGGCAAAGTACGGATAAGTAACACAGATAAGCACTTAGAAATTCAGCTGTGGTGGCTTTGAAGCTGCAATCACCGATTAAGAATCACTTATTCTAGCCAATGGATCATCTCGAATTATATAATATTGTTATTTTTTTAAACCATAATTACTAGTATATCAATTGCAATAGTAATTAGTCTTTAATTACGATATACCTTGTAATGAATATTAAGTTTAGTCTTTTAATATTCAATTTTATTAAATACGGGGTTAATTTAGAAGCCGAGATTATTGCATTACACCTGGTATGAGGGTTTCAAATCGTTTTATGGTCGCACCCTCGACGTTAAGGGTCGATTTTTTTTACCTGCCATAATATCCACAGGAGAATCGTGGGATCTACTTTTTTATTTTTTATTATTTAAAATAAATAAATTTCCTAACGTACTCAAATAAAAATAACATTCTACATATTTTTATTTAACTGCTCCAATCGAACGATAGATGTAAAATATTTTATTTTACAAAAATCATATTGAAGTTTGCATGGAATAAAGAACTAAAATTATTATGAAATATGTCTCTAAGTGCTGCAAATTCTACCCTAAAAGTCTTTGTAAGAATTACAAAAAAATCAACCTAAATTAAAAAGTGAAATTAACAAGCTATTATCATTTAAACATATATGAAATAATAATACACAATTTAAAAGAAATAAACACAATGAAATTGTCTCAGAGAACTTTTTAAAAAAAAATTATACTATTCATTCGTATAATAAAGTTGTCGAGAACATGAACAGCTTATTATTATCAAAGGTTAGAACTTAAGCCAGCGCTCAGTAACCTCGACATTAACTCGCGCTGAATTAAGAGCGTACAGGGCTAAATTAAAATCTGCGGTTACATTTAGATTTGCAGCCGGCGTTAGTAAGTTAATGTAAAACGTTTTATGCAAGGGAAAGAACTTTTAGTGAAATGGCTTCGCTTGTTAACGTTCTGCAGTTTCAATTATGTTCTATTTGATTAATGTACAATGTAATAACTATGTACTCGTACAAAGAATGATAAAATTAATTTAAATTGAATTAAAAATAATTATTTATTGGCATAAGAAAACATTAAAATATACACAGATATAAAGTACATAATCAGTTACGTAGAAATTATGACCATGTTAAATACTACCACAGCTGCATCGATTTTTTTAAATTATTTACAACGAAATATTTACTATAGGAGTGGTAAGGGTTTGTGCAGACCACTCATTAGATATTCTGCCGGTAAGCAGCAGTACTTAGTATTGTTGTGTTCCGGTTTGAAGGGTGAGTGAGCCAGTATAACTACACATATGGGACATAGCTTCTCAGTTCCCAAGGTTAATAGCACATTGGCGATGTAAGGCATGGTTATTATTTCTTACATCGCCAATGTCTATGGACGGTGGTGATCAATTACCATCAGGTGTCCCATTTGCTCGTCCGCTTGCTTATAACATAAAAAAAAATGAAAAAAATTGTTCATCATGTTCATCATATGAAGGCGACAAAAAGGTGACAATATTTACTTCGAAATTACATAAATTGTGTTAAGTAATAAAACATACTTTGTATTTTTGTCGCATTTTTATAAATGGAACAAAATTAAAACAATTTTGTGTATGCAATATTACTACACGTGAAAATTATATTATATTAAAACAATTTGCTTAATCTGAATCGAAATTTAAATTATCAGGTTACATTAATATTATATTATTGATGGTAAGGCTTTGTATAACTACGACTGGGCGGATATATCCCAATCATCAATTATTATACCAAACATCAAGATGTATTGTTGCATTCCCGTCTGAAGGGTAAGTGAAGCAGTTTAATCACATGCTCTAGGGATATAACAGCATGGATCCCATCGATACTTCTTTGTATTTCATTGTCTGTGGGGCCTATTAAATCATCTACCTTCCTAAGATAAATTTAAAATAACAGTTCATTTTCTAACTTAATTGACTAATATTTTATGTGTAGTGATAGGAGCAGCATGGTGTAATAGGCCCCAAACCTTCTTCTAAAAGAAAGAGGCGAGTCCATAGCCCAGCAGTGGGAAATTTACAGGCAGTTATATACTTTTTTACTTTCATTGCATTGTTGAAAGAATGAGTAGTATACTCTGTTATTTATTAAATAATTTTTTTTAAATAATATTTCTTTTCATCGTTTATCAGCAAGCAAGTAAAGGAAGACATTCTTTATTAGTTCAAATTATTTTATGGCTTTCACTGTGTACATCTCATTTACAATATTCATTAAAAATTTACATTAAAATTAATATAATCTAAGGTTGTGTATACAAGGTAATACAGATTTCTTAGCGCGTAGCGTACATTAGAAACAAAATCTGAAAAGAGAAGCCGCGAGCGATTGAATAAACAAAAGAATTTTCAAACTTTTACCACAGTATTAGGATTGGTTGTTATATTAGTTATATTATATAATTACTTTGATTTTATTTTTTCACTAGACTAGCTATCAGATCTGACTTTGCACGAGTAAAGCAAGTATAAATATATTTCAATAATGTACAACATTTTATATGGCTATGTCTATCTTAACTTTAAACTAAAACAATTTAAAAGTTCCTTACTAACTGGATTAGTATTTTTGAGACAAAGCAATATAACATTGCTAACATTTTAACTGGTACTGAGGATTTATTTTGAGTAAAACTCAAGTGTTTACTGTCCTGAACTAACCTAAACCAAACAGGCAAACTTTTACATAATATCCAATTGTGTATTATGTGTTCGTTTGTTAAATATAGAGCCTGGGATAACTTATTATTGTTAATCACTATCCATATAAAATTTTTATTATTATTATTATTATTATTATTATTATATATGTACTATTGGTACAAGTGTGTGTAACCAGTTACACATTCACATCGGCATCGTTATATATTTCTTCCGTAACATTATTTTTCAATTTTTGTAAGTTTTAACAAGGGCAGCGGAGTGATGGACATTTTCGTACATCACTGAAGTATGGCGACGCTTCTATTTAATTAATCATTTCGTGTAACTTTACTATGCCACTAAAAGCACTTTTTATTATTAAATGTAACAGATGGCGAATTTACTATGGCTATTACGTCTAATAAAACCCTGTATTTAAATCTTAGTCATCTTAAATATTTTTTATCTGTATATATAATATTTTTAGGTTTTATGCTTTCATAGTCGTTCAAAGTAATATTAATAAACTTATCTACTTAAAAGCTAAAAAGGAATGCTGTTTAAAATTGATTCGAAAATCGAACTATAAATATTTATAACAAACAATCTTGTTTTCCATATTAAAAACTAAATTAATTAAGTATACATACATGCAGTACATAATATAGACATATTATGCACTGCATGGTTAAGTGATTTCTGTTATTTATGTCTGACCTGAATTTGACGTTTAACTACTCCGTGTTATTTACATAACCTAAAGCATTTCTCTCGAAATAACCACATGACGTCGAATGACAATAAGCTATTATTTACTTTGTTTTATCGTATGTCAATATTATAACAAATTTATGTATACATAATTGTATACAATTGCATTTGAATTGGAATTTCATCTTTCTCTACACAAAGACATATTCGTATTAAACAACATTTCTTAAACTTTTGAATAAATATGTTATATCAGCAAACTTGTATTTTGTATAAATATGTTACAAATTAATTTCGGCAACGGCATCAATCTCGAGGGGGCTAGTCAACTACGCAGGACATATTAAAGCGCCCAAGTGTGTGTGCAAACACAGTTGTAATCTATATTCTAAAACTGACACAACCGGAAAGGGTTCAGGCGTAAGACCAACAGCTTTACGGCTTTACGATACACGGGATCGTACATACTTCTAACTTCTAGACTCCGGGCTCCCAAAAAGGGGGTACCAAAAAGGATTTTTTTGGTAGAAAACCCCAATTACTTTTTATTGAGGTTAGAACCCAGAAACTAAGGTTTAATTTAATTTAAAATAGGTAGGTAGACAAATGGACCACCTAACAGTAAGTGATATACTGATACCATTGACCGAGATATGCCCCATATTTCGGTCATTGGTATCAGTATCCGATTGTTAAGTTGGTTGTAACAGTTGGTTGTTCGTCATGTAACAGGCAGACTAAGGAATCTTTAAAAAACATTTCAGCCCCTATACATTTTCAAACCACATCATATACACACATTAACATTCGCAAATACTACTCTACATTTATTATTATGCACTCCTGGACTGAACACATACACATCTTATTCAAACGCTATCGTATTGTCACACTAAAGTAATTAAATTAATGCGGGAACTAAGTAGGTATATACATTTATGTGTGCGTATGATATACATATTAAAAATCATGTATTAAAGGAATCGTAGCAAAAAACAAAAGAAAAATGATCATCGCTAGAATTTCAGAAAACTGTATTCACAAGTACGACCAATTTTTATGTGCCATTAAATGTAATACCGCTAGTTTTATATACTCAAATGACTCCCTCTAAAGGAGAATGTTTGGAGTCTATTTCATCACGCTGTTCTACTGTGGATTAGTGAGTGTAGAATGAGAGAGAGAGAATGTAGATGTAGAGTGAGAGAATGATATTTTTTTATCTGAGATGTACAGAACATTTAACAATTTATTTATAATAATTTATCTATCGTTCTCGTCAATCGTTTGTTTAAAAAACTATTTTGTTTCTTAAATATATTTTATATTATAATGAGTAGTTGTGACGTAAAACAATAAATGCAAACATAGAAATAGTATTTATAAAAACAAGTTTCGACGTTACAGAAATAGCGAACGAATACTAACTGATATTTTGTTCTTTTATGTCAATCAAAGTCTGACGAGACAAAGAAATGCCTTAATGTAACATTGTGATTGTCGCTTTATATTCCATGACACAATAAAGCTTTTAACTTATAAAATACTTTTCGTTCAATCAAATGATATTGTGTAACTGTGATTTTTTTTATTAGAAAATTGTTATATGAAAACTATTACTCGGATTAATTTTATTTTTACTTAAATAATTAACTCCGATGGTCAAGTGGTTAGAGTACTTAAATGTGTTCAATTTGTGTTTAGAATTCATTAGTTGATATATTTACAAAACTTACAGTATCAGATTATTTATGTCAAGTTATATTAATCTATGTTAAATATTTTATAAACTACATCGATAATCGCATAAATTGAAATTATTTATAAAAAAAGTGAAAAAGTTATAAGCGTTGTAGTTGAAATATATTTTATTATCAAATTAATGTACAACTAAAGAACATGAAACATGTAAATCGGAAGATAATATTATTTGTTTTATATCAGAGACAATGGAATAACGCTTTGTCATACATTTAATTCAATCACAACTTTGAAAGTATTTATATAATTATAGCACGTCGTCATGATGCTTTGTGTGCACAATGTGTGCAACAATCTTAGGTAACTTGAACAATGTGAATGTCTACGTTGCCTTCATTTAAATTCCTCGTTCATTAATATATATGCACTAAGATTCTGTGAATCAAAATTCCTATACTTGTACATGTTATAAATTCTATAAATTAAGCTTAAATGTTGTATTTTAAATGATTTAAAGCTATAATGAGCACGAGTTTAGGAGTCTTTTGTTCTACGGTTCATGCTGCATGCTATGGTTGGTTTGTTTACGGACTTCATATCCTAGGTTAAGCCAGTTAAATGTTATCGATTTTTTCTCTAAAGGAATGTTTAATACCAGTCTGGGGTTCTCTAACCCTAAGCTAAGCTCTCTAGCTTGCAGTGTTACAGGGGTTCGTAAATTACGAGAACAGCAACTTCGAGTCGGACAACGAGAGAGAGGGATATAGAGAGCAAATGTGTTTACGTGCACACTGCTCTGCACTATTATATTTCACATTTGGCTTATATTTGAGATTATTATATTAATTATAATGGTACGATTAGTAAAAGTAAGATAAAAAGCATTTTTTGGCACATCAGTATTTTTTTTAATTTAAAAATGGAATAACATTTGTTTTTTTTTTTTTTAATAATTCTTACTTGGTAACATTTTATTATTTCTCCTCGTATAAAATAAAATGAAATTCTATTTACAAAAAGATTTATGCTAAACGTTATGTTGCGAGAATATATCCACAACGGATACTGGATAACAATAAGAGTTCTGTTCTTTGTGTAGAAAATCATATATTCTTTCCCTTATACACTGTTTTAAAAGTTTTAGAGAAAACAAAGCGACACTATTGAAATCCTTGTTAAACTTGGCTATTTTTTTCACAAAAAAAAAAATACTTTTTAAATACGATATAAATAAATTTAAAATGTTCAGCAATCAGCTTGGAGACGTTATTGCATTTGTAGTAGTGCACCGTCAGCATAAAAATATAATATTATATATATTAAAGGTAATTTTAATCATGAATTTCTTCACAGATTTTACAGTCATCCTCATTCACATTTTTATCCGATAAATAGTTTATGTCAATTCCAATTCGGTCTGATATTATAAGCCTTGAATAGCTTCCTGAAATTACTTTGCATATAGCATGTAGACAAACATTTTTATTTCGCTACGGTTATGGCATTAAATTGTTCCTCTTTTGATATCATTATAGCATACATATTGACTGTGACATATTTTATTGCGACGTAACTTTTTCACTTTCTCTTATATGTATTATTATGAATGACACTTCTGACACTACTTATGCGAGACTTCGAGGAGGTAGCTAGTATTTTTTTTCAGTCTTTTGCCGTCCACTGCTCGACGAGAACCTCCCCTATAGAACGCCAACCATTCCGATCTCGGGCAGTTCGCATCCGTCCCGTACCAGCCACCTTTAGTTAATCGTTGGTCCACCTTGTCACAGGTAGCTAGCCTATACTAGCTTATTTCAGTTTTGGTCACTGTTTGTATTACACTACTAAAAACGAAATAATGTCATCATACTAATTTATTTGTATATAGAAATGGATGTACATATAGCTATATTTTTTTGAGATTAATAGACGACTAACACTTATACAGGATATACGTATCAAAATAGCGTATCACCGTAACATTGCTTATCAATATTTTGCGATTGAGATTTAAGGTGAAATAGAATGTTACGTGGATAAGCAGTTTTTACAGAATAAACACAATAATAGCCGTATAGCAACAAACAGTTGCAAGAAACACGTAACAGATGCTAGAAGTTTTAGTGGTTCATGCAAGTGGGTCATCCGTAAGTTCTAAGAACAGCACACGTTAGGGTAGTTTTCAGAATACATGGTTCCGTAGATTTAGGAGTCTCAGGTCTTAGGAACTTTATGTTTGACATAAACTATGAAGATGATAATGATAACCTTCTACCTAAACTTCGGCCGGTCAATAACAAGAAAGACTAAACTACGCAGAATAAAATTTAAATAGTGCATAAGTGTGCGCAAACACGCGCTATGTCTTAAATCTCATGACCCGTTAGGTCGACAACTCGACACGATCTGCAAAAGCTATAGCGCAGAACCAAAGTATTTACGTAATTTCTAAGGTGTGTAAACCCTACCAAATTCGAAACTACAGGATTACTTACTATTGACAATATCTTGATTGTAAGATACGATAAATTTATCAGGCCCTGTCACCGGGGATTGTACCTTGGTTTTTGCACCCTTATTAGCTAGCTAGCAGATAGAAGAGGATGCCTTATAAATACTTCTGTACCAACTTTTGTACTATATATATAAATAATAACATTGTAAATTTATTCAGTTGCAAATTAAAATTATATTATTTTGTTTTACTTATTTTAGGAAAGCAGACGAATAAATGGGCTATCTTATGTAATATACCTACACTTAAGACTTGTAAATAATAAATAAAATAATAATAACAAAGTGAAATAAAAATATATTTGTATTTATGTGATGACCTAATCCTATTTATAAAGGTATCTTGGTACCTTGGTATCTTGTATACATTAAAATAATTAAATAGTCGTTTAAATGTATTTGTGTGCGTGTATCATATTTATTTTTAAATATTATTTTTATTATTAAAATTCCGTCCAAATTGTCTCTATACTGTTAGTTTGACAAAGCCATACTTTGTATTGTTGTGTTCCTATTTAACGGGGGCTTGAGCCATTGTACTCGTAACTACAGGCACAATTCACATCTTTGTTTCCAAGGTTAGTGGCGTATTGGCGATGTAAAGGACGGTAAATGACTTACAATGTATGTGTAGGTGTGGTAGTGACCACTTACAATCAGAGGCTTATTTGACATCACATACTTTTAATTATATGTCAGAGATAATAAATTTAAGCGGATATACGACGTCACTTATTAGAATAGCAACACCACATAACGTGATTTATGTCATATGGTCGGTTGTCAGACGTCAAGTTGTGAAAATATAAGAATGATGGAAGTATGGAAATATAATGGTGTATCCATCAGTTGTGCGTATGATCGTTTGTCGAGTGACACATTTGAATTCTTGGTCTCTTGCTCTCAGGACAGCGCCAGCGCCGGATGTGCGCACTTGCACAATGGCAGCCATTTACATGGCAATTCATTTGAATCCGTGACATATATATATACAAGAATAATTGTAATTACAACCGGTACAGTATACTTATCTCATAAAGTTAACTCCGTATAGTTTCCTTGAATTTTGCTTATACGTGGTAATTTAATATAAGCATTGAATATTGTCTTAAATATCAATTGATTAATTTCACTTGTTACTAGGGTAACATAATTATATGTATATATGTGTGAGTGGTTTCATATGAACATAGACTCGTAAATGGGATGCTGTTACAATTAGTATCAGTATCTACAGTATATTACAATTTCTCAATTATATTCAATTATAATATCCATTTAACCTTGATAAGACTAATATTATAGTTATATCTCATTTTAAATATAAATAAATATTTTTATGTTTTGTTATGTTTAAACATATTTTTTATTAAAAAGTCGATAGCCGTACAACAGTGTAAAATGAATATTATAGATTTTATTACATATTTAGGTATAATTTTTTTGGGTATTGCACAACACAAAATGTACTTCAGTCGGTGGTAGGGTATTGTTCAAGTCTCTCTGAGCTAAACAGCAATACTTAGTATTGTTGTGTTCTGGTTTCAATGGTGTTTGAACAAGGGTAACCTTGGTTCGAAATTTAAGTGGCGTATTAATGATGTAAGTAATGGTTAATATATTGGCAGTGGTGAATTGTATTTTTTTTATAGGTAGGCGGATGAGCAATTTGACTATCGCATGGTAAGTGGTCACCAACGCCCATTGACATTGGCGATGTAAGAAATAATAACCATTCCTTACATCGCCAATACGCCACTAACCTTGGAAACTGTGATGTTATGTTCCTTGTGCCTGTAGTTATAATGTCTCCTTCACCCTTCAAACCGGAACACAACCATACTAATTATTGGTGCTTAGCGGCAGAATATCTGATAAGTGGGCAATCACCCAGACGAGCTTGCATGAACCAGGTAATAATTGTTCAATTACTAAGGTTTATGGGTAGTAAAAAGATTGATTGGTTACAATTACCCTCTATAATCACTTGAAATTAAAAAAGATATTATACTGTGTATGCTGAAATTACTCACTTGAGAAATTCATACAGTCATCGCTTTGTATGAAAAAAATGAGTGATTTATTATTTAGCTTTAGTAATGGTAAAAAATCTTTATGCAAATATGGTAGGTAGGTATAAAGGTCAATACGTTGTATTACTGGGTTCCGATTTAGAAGCTAAGTGTCAGTTTATTTACAGTTTACCAAAAAATAAAATCTTACATTACATGTCCATTTGTTCATAACGCTTAATGCCTGCATTATAGGTAACAGCTGATATAATTATGTACATATTTACATATATACTATATATAATACATTCCTACTCCAGGCGATACAGCGGAAAGCAGGATCACTGTCAACTGACAAAAGTGCCGGTCAAAAGTAGATTATACTTTTTTAGTTTTTTGTCCATTAATTATACATGTTATTGTATAATTAAATGTTCTTATTTTAAACCATATATAATAATTAGTGCTCTAAGGAAAGTTTTAAATTCAAATGTCGTTCCTAATAGGATACTTATTTTTATTGTTACGAAAAGTACACAGATAAGTGTTTTATTTTATGACGTCAGGAACTGGAGCAAATCCAATTTACTATAACAACGTTCAACAGACATTGTAAATGCATTATTTTGCGATAAAAGTTAACGGACTTTTCGTTAATATTACGGATCTTAAAATAGACATAGATGCGATAGTTAGTTTTGTGTCACATTTATTGTTTTTTTTTTATACAATAATGATGTAGATTTTTTTTCTATCACAATTAAAAAATATAAATGATTTCTTATACATTTTTTACATGAGACTACTTGGCGGTGATAAAAAAATAATTTCAACGCCGGATTTCAGTGCAACGTTCGCACACATAATGTTTTACTTATATTCAAAATTCAGTTCAATCGAGATAAACAATCCTTCTTATTTATTATACGTATAGTATAATATACCTATAGTAATGCTACACTAGTTCTCGAAAATGTTAATGCAATGTTCTATTCTGGTATCAGTCTATTATTACTGAGAGAGGCATTATAGCCAATAAGCCCTACTATAGTGGTTTTGATCAACGTGCCAAGCATTGATTGTTAACAACGTTGTTCCACACGATAAACCTTATAAAAGCTGAAAATATAGCATTTTTTAGATCTTGCTCATTAGGTAACTGTTATTCGGAATATAGATAAAATAATTGATTAGTTGCTAATTAAGAATATTGAACAAGAATATTTTTTTGTTTTATAATTTTCATAGTCCTACTTTACTTTGGTTTGGAGCTTATTCCGACTCGCTAATCGTATGCGGGCTGGTGATCACATATGCCATTGATTTTTATCTGAAACTTGAAGGTTGCCTCACTATATCTTCCTTCACCACCGTGCAAAAAATCAATTAAAGCCAATATTTACTCGAGATTGAACTCGGAATCTTCTACAAGAATTAAGTGATCTAAAAAGTAAGTAAATCAGCTTTTTAAATTACAATTGGGACACATATGAAGTGGATGAAATGTTTTATACTTAATACTGTAAAAAAAGTCTTACATCATGTATGACGAAAGGCTCTATCTTTAAGCGAAAAATCTTAATCTGAATCTCCACAAGCCATTGGGCGGTGTGATGTTCAAAGCGATATACACGAAATAGAAAACGTCCTACTTTCTGCTTCGTTTCATTTTTTCTTGTGGATTTTTACTTACTTAGCATGAGCTAAAAATATGCAATGCCTAGAAGTATATGCAAATTAAGACATTATCTGATAATGTTATATATTAGAATTTTTATCTTTAATCCAGAAATACTACTGATTAAATACATTAAGCAGATAGCCATAAAAGGAGAATAGCGAAAATGGACGAATGAATTAAATTGACACGAAAATATAGAATATCACTTAAAGCCATTAAAGAAATTATAGAAAAATTATACAACGCCGTCTAAATCATAAGAAATGAACAACATCTACGACGTAGTAGTTTTATTATAAAATTGTTATAGAATAACAAAAACTACTGTAAGATGCAAGTATACGGTATCCTTTTAGAATGTGAATCCTTTGAGTCAGCCACATTAGTCACGGCTCAGTTCGGTACACGAAATTGAATGAATGTATCTTTCCTAACTGCGGAAAGACGACAGAATACGTTTGTAAGATTTCTGTAACTACACTAAATAGTATATTGTTATATGTATATATATTTCTAAACTTGTATTTATTTAATGTCAGAAATTATAGTTTTTTAATTTTAATTTTAATTGTAGGGCTTTCTGCAAGCTCATCTAGGTAGCACCCCTATTGGACATTCTACGGCTCAGCAGCAGTTCTTATAATTTTAAGATTGGTGGCGCATTGCCGCTGTAAGGGATGCTTAATATTTCTTACAATGCTAATGTTTATGGGTGGTGGTGTACACTTATCTTTAGGTGACCCATATCCGTCTTTTATAAATAAATGCAGTAGACATATTGATAGCTACAGTTATAGAAGCTTAGATGCAAGTACTTTTTGTAAATAATACTTTATATCTCCACAGACTAAAGGTCAATGCCTATTTTATTTAATTGCAACTGTATAAACATAGTGTATGTACATAGTAAGCATGAAATGCAAGCACTATATCGTTTGAACATTGGGTTTGTGAAATGGTGCTGCACCGTCGGGTTTCATTGTTCAAATTCGTTCCTCCCAGCATTACTAATTTTATAATGTCCTTAACTCACTTGTCGTGGTTGACTCCGTTATTTTGAATAAGACAGGTTTTAACCATAATTAATTAATGAATTATAACAAGTATTTCTATTTCGAAGTATTCCGTTACGTATATTAATAGTTAATAGGAAACATAGACAACGTTCATTTTGTCTGTCCACAGTTGTTACTCGTTGATAAAATGTCTAGTGTGATGTATTAGACCCACTAACCCAGCCAACCGTGAATCTTTCTAGTTTCTTTTGTCTTATTTACAGTTTCAGAGGCATTGCGTTCGTCACGAGTGACATTCGCAATCCTTCACAAGGCGATTTACGCGTTGACGGCCAGAATTTTTTACCAGAAACGAATATTAGTTTGAAAATAACATTTTTATTAAAAGCTCATAAATAACAAGCTACTAATCAATAGTCCGTTATCGCCTTCCCCTTCAGAAAACTTTTTACATTTATATATTGAATGTTCATGTAATTTTATACCATAATATTGTACTGAAGTTTTTAGTAACGACAGTCACAACTGACACAAATGACGCAAAATGTTAGTTTCCAAGGTTGGTAGCACATTGACGATGTCTATAGGCGATGGTTAGTACTTACCATCAGATGAACTATTAGCAATTTTACGTACCTATTATAAAGATAAATAAAAAGTTTGTACAGTAATCTGGTCTACCAAATTTGCTAGTTTCATGCACTAGTTCCAATCAAAACCAAAACATTTCAAAAAAAGATCTCTACAACATTTACAGCTATGAATATCTGCTCTGATACTCTGTTTTTCGTTGGTTTAAACAAATAATATAGATATGTTACCCTATAAATGCAGGCGCAGTTCTGTGTTTCTTATGAAACAATTATTACTATTAATAATAATGTTTGCCACATGAGCTTATAGAAATTTTGTTTGCCAAATCCTTAAGTACAAAAATATGAAAAAAAAACTGTCCTTTAATTGCAAACATTGCCATAATATATAAAATAGCCAAATAGAAAAAATACTTTCAATTATTTATGAGTAGCATATTACGTAATAAAAAATTATAGCGGTTACCCGCGGAACGCTCATTTGCCGCTTATCACGCTGTGATAGCGATGAGATCGTAAAAGGAAGTGAGCTGACGATATATTTCTAACGTTTACCCACGTCTAGCATTCGTCACGTTTCAAATAAGTTATTATATGTAAGATTGTAATGATCAATTTAATTCCGTAAATAATATACTTCATTTAAACGTATTATATTTTATAGAATAGGAAGGCGGGCAAGCATATGGGCCACCTGATGGTAAGGGGTCACCAACGCCCATAGACATTGGCCTTGTAAGAAATGTTAACCATCGCTTACATCACCAATGCGCCACCAACCTTGGAAACTAAGATGTTATGTCCCTTGTAATTAATATCCCGATTAATAAATGTACTACTATACTTCAATTAGGAAAATAAATAACTAAAAAAAATTAAAAATAATATTTAAGATAAAATAAATATAATAATAATAAGATAGCTTGCGATTGATCTTATGTCTTAGTTCGTAAAAATATATATTTTACTATCAAACAGTTTTACAGTACATATATAAAACATTAATAAACATAATCTCACAAACACAACAGTATATGTATACTTTTAAAAAAAATAATGAGAGATAAAATTATTAAGGCGGAATTGAAGGTTAACCGCAAAACATTTCTTATTAGGAAGCAAATTTTAGGAGTTTAAATAATTACAACAAATCTATTGAAATATAATCAACCATAAAATTTTCAATTGAACAATATTTGAACACACATGTTCAATATCCTTCACAGCCATTGGTATCGAGGACCTTTCTTTAGAAAATAGATATCGCCATTGTATTCTAACAAAGGTTGGGGTCTAAAAGATTTGAATGATAGAGTCTGAATGAAGTTTTTGTTTGCAGTGATAGGATCACATATAACATAATATATATTATTTAGCCAGCTCAGCTTAGGATTCTTAGGAATTTGTATGGTTTTGAGTTATTATTCTATATTAAACTTCAACAATTCAGACGTGAGAAAAACTAATGAAAGAAACAGGTCTTAACGTATACATTATAAACTGTTTTTTTACTATTAGACTACTGGGCGCATATCATGGCAGAAAACAAAGGTTACATTTGAATTTTCCGTAACCAAAATGAAATAACTTATAAAACTTATGTCAGACCTGTTACCGTCTATGCAGAAGTTATTTCAGCAATTTTTTTAAAATTACTTTTATTTTGACGAAAATGTATATAACACTTACTGGTAGTAGGGCTTTGTGTAAGCTCGTCTGGGTAGGTACCACCCACTCATTAGATATTCTACCGCAAAACAGCAGTACTTGGTATTGCTGTGTTCAGGTTTGAAGGGTAAGTGAGCCAGTGTAATTACAGGCACAAGGGACGTAAAATCTTAGGTTCCAAGGTTGGTGGCGCATTGGCGATGTAAGCGATGGCTAACATTTCGTACAGTGCCAATGTCTAAGGGCGTTTGGTGACCACTTACCATCAGGTGGCCCGGCCCATATGCTCGTCCGCCTTCCTTTTTTTTTAAAAAAAAAAAACCGCGAAATTAGTATGTAAATGGATTCTGAAAGTACATTGACAGAAAAGCTGAAATAAAAACAAGTATGTTATGTATTTGTAATGTAATTATTACGTATCCGATCTTTATATAAACAAATGTATATGACGTCTTCATTCTCAGTACAAATTCGCCTAGTACAACTTCTCAATATAATTAATGCGCCTGAAGTTCGTACAAATATTAGGCGATGAAGTTTAACTGACAAGCTTGTATCCTAACTAATTGCTTAAAAATATATTTAGAGGTGAAATATTTTCGGGTATACGGTTTATATGGTATAATACGTATGCACCAGAGCAGTAATTGGTGGTATGGCTTTGTGCAAGCCCATCTGGGTGCCACCCATTTGTCATTTATTCTACCAGGCTGCAACACTTAGTATTGTTGTGTTTCGGTTTTAAGGGTGAGTGATCCAGTGTACGGCACAAAAGATATAACATTTTAGTTTCCAAATTTAGTAAGGGATAGTTAAATTTCCTACAGTACTAATGTCTATAAGCGATGGTGGCCGATTAACAAGTTACCAGGTTTGCCAGTCTGCCTACACAAATATAATTTCCTTTCCCTATTTTATTCTGTTTTTATTTTATATGAATAACAAATTATCCTCGAATGTAATAGAACTACAGTACTAATGTCTATGGGCGATGGTGGCCAATTAACAAGTGACTAGGTTTGCCAGTCTGCCTACATAAATATAATTTCCTTTCCTTATTTTATTCTGTTTTTATTGTATATGAATAACAAATTATCCTCGAATGTAATAAAATAATATTTAAAAAAAAACTTCTGAACAAAATTTCGGAATTTCATAAATGTTCTTGTATTTCCTAAGTTTAAAATAGCAATAAGATATTTCGTTATATACGAAGGAATATATTTTAGCAATCATGTAAATTTAAAGGAAACTTATGGTATAATGACGAACCAAATATGGTTTCTCATAAAACATTATATAAAGATAAGAATAATAAAAGCGGTTTTTACGGACTCCGCAATACAAGATAACAAACAGATTGTTACGTCTGTAAGAACATAAGGAAACGATGTATTTTCGTACATGACTCAATATCGACTTTTTATTTTATGACTTTGTACGTAATAAGAATTGAAATATGTATTAAATATATAAAGGCATTTTTCCGTTGTATTTATTCATATTATAACAAATCACACTTAATTTAAAACATATGAAATATATTTATTGTAGTCACATGGATTTGTATATTATTTCTTTGTGTATTGTTCATTCATTGTTCATTATCCAAGAAATTCGTTTTTATATGAAATATAAAACAACAAGTAAACTACAAATTAAAAAAAAGTATGTTTATAGATAAATTTATTAGTTTTTAATTAAAAACTTACATACTAATACAGTAGGAAATTATTATCGTGCAACTCAAATAAATATTTATACTTAATAACAAGTAATAAATCCTCTTTTCAATCCTCAAAGTATTTTTATTTTATTTTTAAGGGTACAATTCTAAAATATAATCTTTTCAATAAAAATAGAATGTTTAAATTAAATCTTTTGTGGTTTTATATCTGAGTTTTTTTAAATTATTATTACATTATTTGGATTTTTGTATTTATTTCTGATATTATATCGAATTCTTAGATTTGAAAAGATCTTTGACGCAGATTGACCAAATATAGAAATATTTTTAGTTATTTTGGATCATCATCGTATCTACTGCTGGCGTAGAAAGTACGTGAAAATTTGCGTTCGCATTTGTTTACTTCCTCTCTACGCCATATAATATACTACTTGGAATCGACCACAAAATAAATTAATTGTGCTTAAACCTTCGCTTAACTCACTTCTTAGTATAAAACATTAATATGTAAAAAAATAGCAATTATGCTTCGAATAAAATGATCAATCAATCCAATTTTTGATAACTTTTATGTAACTCTAAATATGAAAGAGCAGTTCCCTCTGACACGAGTGTTTTATTTACTCCAAAGAATCGCAACCATATCTTTTTATTGAAGAATAAACTTCTTTTGATTTCATTTCTGGAGTGCACTTATAAGTATGTTTAGTTATCATAGACAGTGCAGTTAAAATAAATCAGTAGAAAAACATTAGCTCTCTACGATGATTCCAATATGCTGAAGTTGAAATCTCCTAAGTTAAAATTTGTTTCTCTCAAAAACATTATATAAATAAATAATAAATAAATTTTTAGAACATACAATTTTTTAATCAGTTAAATATTGATTTACGTACGTACGTAAGTACGTACGTTACGTTTACGTTTGTAAGTATCAATAGGATTACAACTTCAATCATTTTTTTAATTAACTTATATACGTATTTTGTATTCTATATAAAAGACGGCGCTAAAACCTAGGACAACGGTACTAATATATTCGTAGAAAGTGGGTCAGACAGATAAAAATTATTTTATACCAAGATTTATTTATACTCATAT
The DNA here is from genome assembly GCA_905147175.2 of Nymphalis urticae. Classification (NCBI taxonomy): domain Eukaryota; kingdom Metazoa; phylum Arthropoda; class Insecta; order Lepidoptera; family Nymphalidae; genus Nymphalis; species Nymphalis urticae. Next base: position 8,186,082 of record LR989998.1, on the reverse strand, counting down.
CACTTATTTCAGAAAATGTATACAATATTACTTACATCGCAATAAATTACAAGAAACAAGATTATTTAATTGATATAATTGGACTGATTTAGATACTAATTAAATGTCAATGGTCATCAATTATCAAATACCTTTTAATTAATAAATTATAAACAAACGTTACTGGATAATAATTAGTCGGCAATTAGTTATAAATTTAATGAGGATTGATAATTAATTCGATAGTTAAATTAGTTAATGATGCACAGGGTCGTGTTAGAGCGAAGAATAAGTTTGACGATTGTTTTTTTTTTTCTAATTTATTATGCTAATAGTCCTACTGGCTTTTAGTGTCACCGGCTGACAGATCCGAGCAAACTATGAGACTCCGCTATACTAAGAGCAGCTTATCGGCGACAGCAGCATTCATTTATATACATTGCAAGATAAATTGTGTAGCGAAAAATGCAGTATGAGAATCGAATGACGTGTCACTAATATAATTTATAATTTGATGTGTTAGGTTAGGTTATCATGCGACATGTATGCAAAAATTCATAACGATTGGTTGAGCAGTTAAGATGTAAAAACGTAACAAACAAACTAGCTTTTGCATTTATAATGTTAATAAGGATTTTATTTATAAATTGAATTTGAATGAAAGATAGGAATATAAAACTTCAGTATAATACCTATATTTAAACTACATTTTATTACATATTCTTATTTTACAATACTATCTCTAATTAATAATACTGTACCGCTCAATTTATGCTATAGACAATTAATTATTTGTCATATTAGAATGTAAATGACGGCGCAAACTTCGTTGCCAATATATTGTTGAACACAAACGCGACCATCGAGGCAAATAATTACAACACGCTTAAAGTGATGCCAGATACACTTTCTATGATATTCGATACCAGGTAAAGCAGCAGTTCCGATAACTGCCGGTTCGTCTATTGTTACTTTTATATGTTCAAACTAATATTACAGTGATAAGTTTAAATTTACTAGTTCTATTGAAAGTAGTTTTATTGTAAAATTAGAAATTTATTTTCGTATTGAACTTTCTCATTTTGATAAATTATAGATTCAGGACAAAGATTTAAATATATGCTTATATGATGTGTGTGTGTTCATGTCGATGTCATTGCTAGAGATGAAAAACAGTTGAAAAAGTTACCGCGAAAACGAGTAAATGTTGACTTGTTGGCTTTACTGATTGTAAAACCAAAACTACACAATATTTGTGTGATTTCAGTAGTCTTTCTAGTTTTACTCGAACTGGAAAATCGTCATGTGATGTATTGAATGGCGTAACTAAATAATCGAATAGACTACTACATTATAAATATTACGTTCACTCACATAGATGTATAAGAAAGTAGATCGAGATGTAAAAAATAATTAGCTCCGGGCGATAGCACAAACGAATTACTTATGTCGAAAATTGCCATGTGTGGATGAGTTAAAGTGGTGTTGGTAGTGTTGAATATCACACAATTGACCACCTTTGATGAAAAAGCTTAATAATTATCTTATTATAGACATACACAACATAAGAGAGAGGGAGAGGGAAGACCGAAGAAAGACAAAAATACACTGAGCTGATCCTTAGTAAGATATGAACAAATGAACTACGATGTTCATTGCAAATATCATATCAATCGGACGGTGGCAGAAAATTGTAGCTAAAGATTATAGTTCTGAGATGTACTTATATATCAGTGGCAGTGGCAACAGAATTTAAAATGATCGTATTTCTTTTTTTGGTTACTGAAAAAAGCTTAGGTGGTTTATTTTTTAATTTTCGCCGACGCTATATGTATGGTCAAACACTACACACAATTATGCAAAATATAATCGTTTAACCTGTAGTGCAAAACGATGTGTCAGCTGTGAAATTATCGGAGCGGAGGTGTCGAGCGACAAAATAGTACTGATTTATGATGTCAGCAGAAAGTGTCCTTTATTCAGGAGCGTGTATTACAGATTAATTATCCATAAATTCACTTACACACTTACTAGATTTTGTGTCACAACACTAGGTGGCGTTGATCGACTATAATAGGGTCTACAGACTCATCTATTTCTTACAGGTAAGACACAGTAATAATTTATTATTATTATTATTGATAAATAAATAGAATAGTTTTTCCTTTTTACTAATAAATTATTAGATAATATGAATCCATCGGGTCACTGTAAGTACATTTATAAATTATTCATGATGGTTGTCGTACTTCAAGTTGACGGATATTATCTTATGATCTATAAAAGCACTCCGGGTGAGAGATTAGTCGCTTGTGAATACATTTTATTTCAACAGAGAAGAAAGCCCAGTGTATAGAATACGAAACGAAAGAATAAATACATAAAGAAAATAATATTTTTTTGCATTAATTATTTTACTTTATAACCACGTACTCAGCCATGAATGTTAATAGAAAATATTTGATCAAACCTGGATGTCGAAAAAATATCAGTTAGATGCCTAATTAATGATACTCTCTATGCTCTATTTATAATTCTTGAAAGCTTGGCGAACACCTCAATAACAGGAACAATGTACACTCATAGTTTTGTACTATTAAATAAGTAATGGAAAATTTTCTTAGTCCCACGACATCCTTTTATATTCGATTTTAATCAATTTATTTGAGAGCGTAGACAAAATAAGCGCTCATGATACAGACGAATGACACAATCGTTATTACTTTATTTATATAGTAATAACTAACTTTTGCACGCGACTTCGCTTACACGTGTAAGTTAAAGTGCGAATCAAGTATCTTTATTTTTATTTTTGCAGACAGTTGAGAATTAAACACCAATAAAATGGACTTGGAACGGGTAGGTAAACAGTGTTTATTTCTACGCATACTTCCAAAGATTCTGGTTGATTTTCTGTTCTTTCTAAATTAACTTTACCAGATGAACAACACATTTCTTTGGGGTCTTCATGCTACTTCAAGGCACGGAAATGTGCGCATATATCGTTCATTGAGTCAAGATGAGCATATTTCCACTTATTTTTTCCATTGAACCGTATATCAGCGAAACATTATCATTGCTAAGATATAGCCTAAGAACGTCATGTGACAGCCGGGTCTTCTTCTACTACTATATTACTTAAATATGAAATGAAAATACAAATAAAAATAACCGCAAATATTACGCTATAGAAAAATATCTACAGAAAATTAATTTCTGAGGTTATTAATTAACTTCATTAAATAAAATGAGATTCGGGCTGTACTAAATTTAAAACAATCGGAATAAGATATTTTCCTGTGGTAAACTGTAGCCTATATTTTAATTTACACATCTAGAAATACACCGGTGAAAGCTGCATTCAATTCCGGTCAACAGTTTTAGCGTGATGAACAACACATAGACAAACATACAGACATACAAAAAATTCTAAAATCTGTTGTTTTAGCTTCTGTTGTTCTAATAAAGACCCCCATTTTTGTTTTTATTTAATATCTATAATGCACAGATGGCCTGTTACAATTTTATCAATATAGATATAGAATATAGATAAGCGATTTTATAATCAGGATCTTAGTAAGCAGCTGTACACGATAGCAGAATAAAAGTTGTGTGCGCTAACTTCTAGCGCTCATTTGTGTTCCACTTGAACGTAACATATTATACGATAATATACAATAACGAAGCACTTCAATTTGACCTAAAAATATTACTCTCATCGTTTTTAAAACTTTAAAAATTGAAGCATTGTTCAAGCAAGCAGAAGAAGTTTAACTTCAACTATACAACTTCAGCAGTTTATCAAACCTTCAGAAGTTTCATTGTTCTTAAAAAGTATACATTCGTATTATATTGCTCAATCCTTAAAATCATCGATTAATTTATCCCATATGTATGCTTAAGTCAGTTTTGGGGACGAATGGTGTGCCTAGAGTTATACACATAGCATGTAATATAATTAATAACAAACGCATAAAAGATTTCATGATATTTTAAATTGTATATGTACAAAACGTACAGACAACCTAATAGTACTGGATGCAATTAATTGAACTAGGTTTTAGAATCATAACATATGTGTAAAATAAATATAATATATATGTATTATAAATATATTATTAAATATATATATTGTAATATATATATTTGTAATTAAAATTGGTCATATAAAAAGTAATTTCACACATTTCTGTACTATCTGTTTTCATACAAGGACCTAAAGTACCACTATTATTCTCATACAATTTCGTCATGTCTATTGACTTCAAAAGCAATTTTCGCTATCAAAGGTCAAACACACCTTTCACATCGACAAATATTATATCGTTATATACCCACACAAAGCTTTTATTAAACCCAATATTAAAAAAGTTCAAACTTCGTATTAATACTCTAATATGTCTTGGATAAAATTGCAACACGTAAATGTCTATACTCTTTATAATTATTATGTAACTAACAAAAGTAATGCTAAATCAAAACAATATGTTAGACACAAATTTATTACTAATTTTATCTTAAAAATATAATGTAATCGTATATATTGGTACAATTTATACAATATAATATAATATATATGTAGGGAACATAATCAATGGAGCTTTAAGTTCGTAACAATAACATTGAATGACAAACTAAGTTCAGCTGACAGCAATCTAGCTTAGTTTCAAATTGTTTAAACCTAATCGAAAACAAATAAATTATTTTAGGCATCCGTATTTTGCTGAATGCAGCACACTCGAGTTCTACACGGCTTCTAACCCATTTGTCATAATTGAACTCAACACTTGATAAAATGAAATCAACTGTTCACTGTGTGTGCCCACCCTCACACATACATACATTTGAGTATATCAACGAGTGTAATTAATTATCTAAACGTAACGTAACGCTAAGACTACAACAATAATAATTACCAGTTATAATGATTGTTTGATATTGGTATATATTTTTGTTTACATGTTTGTATTTATAAAAAAATGTACACGTGTAAATTAAAAAATAAGTCGTTTATTGATATATTAAAAATAAAATAGCTACAAATTAGTTCGTAAAGTACGATAAAACTGCTTAAATTATTACAAACTAAACAGCCAACCAGTTAAATCAATTTTACAACCACATCGTAGCTACGCTGTATTTTTAAAGTAAAAACTAATAAAATAAATAAAAAACTAAAACGTTGTACAAAAAGTGGCATATCGTTAAAGGAGCAATCACTTACAGACATCCTTTGAATACATAACCGTTAGCAATACAAATAAAGTAGTTCGGAGGAAAAGGCAACATTAATTTTTAAAAAAATAATAGTAAATGTTTAGCCTTATTAAAAATTATTTAACTCTGAAATTAAATCATTGTATTACAAATAATTTTATAGCATCTTCATATTAATTGTTACTAGTTATTTATATATGTATGCTCAATCTTATGATTATCAAAGAAAACTATGATTTTTGTTATACACAGTATTGAATTGATAAATCAATGTCATTAATTTTCCTATGTAGGTAATCTCCCTCAATGTGACCCCTATCGACACCAAATTTCCTTTCCTCGTTTAACCTTATCTTGAATTTATGGTGACCGGGCAGACTTCATGACTACGTTTACGTTTCCTTCATAAAGATAGACATACGAGTGAATAAAAACACAAGACGAAATTACTCACAAACGGTTTAAGTCTTGTATAAGAAGTTATTTTAATTAAAAGGTAGAAATTATTATTATATTACCGTCAAATATGAGAGAGAAATTGGGTCCATATACAATTTCTAAAAAGGATATTATGATATATTTTAATACTGATACTAACTAGATTAAATTTCACCCCTGATACATTGTATGTCGTAATTACTAAACTTTCATTAATTTCGTATATCATTGAGAGAGCAAATGAATGCTTGATAAACACGATATAACCAGTATCCACCAGCCTAATTAATCTCCAAACGAGGGCTTATTATATAACGTTAGAACATCCAATGTGTATAATATAATTACGTTTAATTAATTCTAACGCCCACATGGTGATAACTTTTTAATATTTGCTCGACAAATATAGAATTCTCTCCGTCTCTATTTTGGTGTACATTCGTTCACGTATCGCTGAAAGGGTATTTTATTGTGATAAAATTTATTATTGATAGCTACACGTCTATTTACTTAGTAGCGCGATTCTCTTTTATACTAATAGTAATTTGTTCAAAGGGTTTACTTAGTAAAAGAGAATGTTGTGACCTTTTTTGATATTGTATACGGCTTAAAATATAAAATCACGAATATGCTTTTGCTTTTCCTAGTATTAAAAAAGAAATAGGTTATGTATTTTATGTTCTCTGATATAATTTAGCAATAAATACTTGATAAATTACATAATTTTAACACGATGATGATGGTCTTCTAAACATCTCATTTTAACACGATGGTTTTAGCTACAGCGGCCAATCTCATGAAAGATTATGTAACTCTTCAGAACAAATTATAGTGCACAAGTGTGTACGCAAACACAGATGCACTCTCATAATCCGATGGGACGGCAATCCAACGGCTTTACGCGATTTCCAATGTACGAAAATGTGCACATTTTAAACATCCAAATTCCAGCCTGCTACTGAGAATCAACACACACCCAATATTTTTTCATCCTTCTTCTTTTCATTATATCCACAGTCCCAAATTGTACATATCGTATAAATATTATAATAGCAGTTTGTTTACTTTTTAATTTTAATCAAAATATTCAAATTATGAGCGAATGAATTTTGTAAACGATTTAAATGATTGTCTTCATCATCTGGAAACATTGAATAAAAAATAACAAATAAAATAAATGAGAAATAAGAAGGCATGCCAAAACACTAAAATAGTTAAATATGAAATTAACGAAACGCTATACATTACACATCAATATATAAATATATATAATAAATTAATCAATATCAATCGTTTCTAAAGCAATAAATTAAATTTAAATGTTTTTTTTTAATAAAATTTATTAAAGAAAAAATAAATGTTATAATACGTTGAATTTATTTATAAATACATTTCAAGCGGAAGAATGTTGGTTAACGCTAATTGTGTAAAAGAGAAAAACATTCAACATTCTCGTTAGTGCCAACATTTAGCGCTCTTGTGTTGTAGAAATCCTTCCATCGCGCGATCTTGTTTTACCTCTTTACATTTATTGCCCTATTTAACGTTTATATGCGGTAGATTTGCCTTTTATCCAACTTTGAACTTAGATTGCAGGGTATTGCAATATTTCAGTGTTTTATATGAACAAAGTACGTAATGTTTCTACTTGTCGTCATCACAATTTTAATATCTCGATATGTGTATGTAAAATATACTCGTATATGCAATATTTAATTATATTTTAATTAATTACTTTGTGTGTTTACGTTTAGTAAGTATGCCGAAAATATAGTAATATATATATTTTTTAATGTAGCATTCGATGTTTTCGTACAAAACTAGCTACCAATCCCGGCTTCGCATAGGATGTATAAAACGTTTATATAGAAGGACAAACATACGAAGAAAAAATATTTTAGGCAAGGGCCTTTTTTGGTGTACGTCGTGTACCTCGCTGAAGTTTCATAATAATTGGATGAACATTTTAGGAATGGATAGACAAACATATTAGCATTATATTATTTTTTTAAGAAGAAATTATTATCTGTACTATTATATAAAGTTGGAGAACGAGAGCTAGTGTTTGTTTGTTTGAACGCGCTAATCAGAGGATCTACTAGTCCTAAATAAAAAAATAAAATGGGGTAGATATTACATTTCTTGCTAAAGGTGTATAAAGCACATGACATCACGCATTGTAGCGGAGCGGTAACATTCAAATGATTTTTTAATGCACATTATTGCTATATATATATATGTATATATCACCACTAGTATAGTGATGGAAAGCTAGTACATCAGCAAAGGCGTGACTAGGAGGTAGGTGACTAGCTTGATAGTCTAAAGTAAAAGTAAGGTAACAGTTTCTAAATGTCCCACTGCTAAGCCCAGACCACCATTCCACTATGCTGTGCAATTTTGGATGCGATACATAGACTTTCATTTGACAATTGTATGTTTAATCAAAATATTTTACTTCACCGTCGAGCATGAGATGAATTATAAACAAAAATTAAGCTAATAAAAAATTCAGCAGGGCTAAAACCCGCAATCTTTCCTTGTTAAGACTTACGTGTTCTAACTTTTGATGACTGATGGTCATCTCGGTTCTTAATAGTCTGCTAAATCCTTTACCGTGCTGGGTTAGTCAAAATAAAATAAAAAACAAATATCTTTATTGATTGTCATAAATACATTTGCATTATGTGCCAACCCCTATGGGTAAAGATATGGTATAAATCCCCTATGGTAAAAATGGGTAAAAAAATGCAAAAGATAATCATGATATACATCGTTATACATAAATTATGTATTACAATGTAACTCCGTCTCACGTTTACATTTCATTATTTCTAAGAATTACTTGAGAACAATGAATATCATTCCTACGTAGTATATGTGCGTGTCTGTCCCTACTATACAGAATTAAAGCTGAACAAATAGGTGCCTTGTAGCATATGCCTTTATATCAAATAATCGTTTTATTACCAACCATATTAAGTTCGCTTTCTTGGAGATTTATTTAAATCAACATTTCCATTTATCATTCATATGATGTCCTTAAAAGTTTTTCTTTGTGACAGTGTCTACCTTTGTCCGTAACAATATTATAAGTCCAAGTTCATAATTGAAACATAATTCGACTGAATCGGATAAGAACCTTTAAGTTAACATCATTTATTCATGTATAATAAGTTACAACTTAGTCGTATTTTTTACCATTTTCAGATTATACAATTTACTTATTCTTTTTAAAGGAGCTTTATTTATAAATATCGTCTTTAGATTTGTAAACAAAAAAGAACCTTTGTTATGTAATTGATCTTCAACTAATAACAAAGTAAAACGCTTTCTGTCTATTCCATCTAAGATTTATATATAACAAACGTACCTACTTATTCTAAAAATAGTTATTGGAGTATATTTAAAGTTATTCACATAGCATAATATGACCGTTTATATACCTAAATATATTTCTAAAAGACAAACGATGGGTGATACTAGTTGTATCAAAGGAACGGAAGCTGAATAGTCACAATAACCAGCTTTTTTAGAATATAGGTAGATGGTGGAGCAAGTGCGGCATTCCTTCCTTTCGCTTCATACAAATAACCTTCATACAAATTACTGCTACCAATTATTATTTTTTATCATATTTATTGCTTATCGAACTGAAATATAACATCTCTTTATATTACGACATATTTTGATTGTTTAAAAGTTATTATAAATTGTGTTGTGACGTCACTCCTAATGTTGAAAACGGACTCTTTGATGTATTTAACCTACCTTACCTATTTTCAATAGAATAAACCTTTACTAAAGTTATGCAAGTTGTTTCGTCATTAATACCATTTTATGATTTCATTACCTCGCACCAATGTGTCACTAACCTTGTAAACTAAGACGTTACGTGACTTGTAATTGTAGTTACACTGGCTCACTCACTCTTCCAACCGGAACACAACCATACATAGTTAATGCTTGGTGGTAGTCAATGTGATAAATAAGTGGTACCTACCCAGATTGGCTGGTAGAAGGCTAGTAGAAAATCTTGTGCAGATACAAAATATGATTTATTACGGTCTTTTTGGATACCTTAGAAACGTCGGAACATATCCGACACTCGATTCATCCGTGAGGTTTAGGCTTATAAGAGGATTATTTTATATTGGATAAAAGACATTCGAACCAAACTTATAAAAATTGTAAATATATAAATTTTATATGTACTTCTAAGTAAGAAATAAACAATTGATAGCAGCTGCAACATATATAATATATATAATCGTATTAAATACCAAGTATATTAAAGACAAAAATATTGATTTACGAAAATCATTGGCACGCAAGATAATGGTCTGCATGAAATCATTATACCGTAATACATATAATAAAATTTTCACAAAACCTTAATAAATTAATCACCTAAACCTTCCTCATGAATCATTCTGTGTCTTTTTTTTTTAATTTACAGGCTAGCGCTTGACTGATATCACACCTGATGGAAAGTGAAGATACAGCCTAAGGTGGCGCTTGCCTAGTAGTCATTGTCTGTGTCATTGGCGAAACCGTATGAAAATCTATTCGATAGTTTTCGAGTTTATCGCGTTCTAACAGACAAACATACTTTGGGACTTTAGGACTTTGTTTAATAATATATATGTTAAATAAAATGAACCTAATTAATCATAATTTAGCATGACTTTTGCAGCACTAATTCTTATGACTGGATTCTATAAAAAAATACCTGTAATAATATAATATATTAGTTCAACAGCACATGCTAAGCGTCACAAGCCGTGGCATAAATCATCTGACAAAATCATCAACGTTGTTGTGAAAGAAATAAAATGGTAATAACATAATTCTACCTCTATGTTTTTTTAATTAAATGAGTAGGTATATAGTTTTGTACATTAAGCTTTTAGTTATATAACAAAAGCAGTTTTTTGTCGTATTGTTGAGATTTCGGCGTGACATAAATTGCGACGCGCTGAAGGACCTATTCAAGATGAAACTGTTTTCTTTTTGGTTGCTTTTTCGGACAAAATATTATTACGAGTTGAGCCAAAGGTAATGGAGATACGGCGGAGCAATATCCGCAGCAGTTAAATTTTATTCGGCCTTTATCTCTGTGCTATTTCGCTCGCGTAAGCTTTAAACAAATAATACGTTGGTGTTAAATTTCTTCGCTTTTAAAGCCGGTATAAAATGGATAATCATAAAAATTAAAGACCTTGGCAGTTTATTGAAATCAAAACGATGTTATATAATTACTAATAATAATACCGATATGAATATAACTTATGGAAATTATAAGACATTTAAACTCGACAAGCATTATTTTTTTAAGTGACAAGAGATGTTTTTTTTTTAATAATAAATCAACTGTTAAGTTGTATAAAGAAAAATACTACATATATTACTGCAAGAATTTATTAAAGGGACTATCTTAATATCTACTCATTGAATATCTTATTTATTAATTTCATTATAAATTTTGTATACAAGTTGTCAAGGGTACTGAAAAGACAAAGGGTACCCAGGACTACTCCCTCGGCATGAGAGCGAAACTGAAGAAACTAGCTTAAACATAAATATTTAAGAATAATGATCGTGTTTTCTGTTTTGGCAAGTCCTACTTACTTTATAGCAATTTCGACTACGTGAGAGCACATGCCAATTTTTTTTAAGGATTACTACGTGTATAATGGGTAGATGGGACCAGTATTTTAATGACATTTTCCAATTAAACTTCTCCTCTTCTCTTAATGAGTTCACGATTCACGTAATGTTCAATTCGTTCGTTTATTCCTTTTATATATATTATAAACATTTCCATTTTCTCAACTTCCTCGTTCCCTGACTAAACGTTGCTTGGTTAAGACAATTAAATCGACTTCTCTCTACGAATAAGCATAATGCAATTTGTAAGGGTATGTAAATAGCGCTGGAGTTTGAACTAATCGAGTTTAAAACTATTGGAGAGTGCTAACACTTAGTTTATTTTACAAACACTACGATTTAATATATTAGTTAACCTAATTCTGTTTGAAATCTTAATTTCAATTAAAGTCATTTTTTGTGCAAAATTGTGTATTTATAGGTCTATCTCGTTCTATGCCACTAATAGTTTTTATATTTAATTTCTTTTTAAAATCTACATTAATAAATCTGTTGTTAATATCTCATCTGAAGAGAAGAGTAACAATTGATTTTACAATTATGTAAATATTTACACCATCATCAACATCTTAGTTTCCAAGGTGGGTTGATGGATTAGCGGTGCCACATTGACGGGGTTCGGAATGGTTAATATTTCGTACATGTGTATGGCTAGTGGTTACCGCTTACCAACAGGTGGCCTTTTTTAACGTCCAGATGTAATTGATTAATATCATAATAATATCATTCTAATCAAAAGGAATTATGAGTAAATTAAGAAAATCAATATAAGCAAACCAAATGACCCAGACTTCTCAAGTTGTTAAAACTGTATTATTTATGTAGAGAAGTTATTGTTGTAGTTGTTGTTTATCAGCTGACCCATCTGTTTCTTAAGCTATAAAGCCTTAAGATGCTTTACAGCATGGTTAACAACATTGCTACTGGTGGTTGACAACATTGCTACTAACTAACAAAACGTAAATCACTTTGTTGTTAGTGTTTTTTGGATAAAAAAAGTAATATAAATAACATCCCAAAATGTCCCACAGCTGGGCATCGGATTTATTTTCTTTTTATTATTTGCTTATTCCACGATATTATTTGCTTATACAAATCTGATCTGGTGAGGGTTAATATATATATATCTAATATATGAAGCAGAATAGTAATACACTATTAGGTCTCTTTAAGAGATTTGAACCCTTGATCTACTATTCTGATTGACATATGCCACTGCGCTATCGGATTCCTGCTATAATATGGTCATATATGAAATTAAGACATATGTCATACATTATTAAAGTGTAATTAAAAATTGGGTGGGTTACCTATTTAACAAAAATGTAATAGATTCGAAGTATAGATTTCAATCAAGACCTTCATTCTCTGAGCGAGAACTTATCTCAGTGAATATTATCTCTGAATTGTCTCCTTTTGTTCTCTGACTAAAGCTATTGAGTCAGAGCTACAAGAAACGTAGACACAATAATTTATAATAGTAGTCTCTCATTTGTCGGTATTTGATCGTAATTCACTGATAATAAAAATGAATTGACAGCATGGGAGGTTTAGTAAATTAAAAATTCTATAACGATTTGAATATGATTTGTTATAAATATTATATGAATTTTATTTTTATATCTGTTTAATGATTTTTAAATAAAAAACACATACAATACAATAAATGAGGTTTAGCTGGCCAAGCTTTTTCAAAAAATTGTTATTGTCAGTATGAACGTAAACTATGATTTTTTATGTAATGTAATGTATTTTTAACGAATATTATTTGTAGATACTTTTGGAATTTCTGCACTCCTTCTCAATTAAAAGTTTAATTGGACCAAATCTCACACACGATCGTGAGCGTAATATATATAAAAAAGGGGTACAAAGTTTTCTCTTCATATTCATATATATTTAGGAGATTCCTTTATCGCTCCAACAGTTTTTTAAAATAAAAAAAGACGCACGCTTATTTCAAACCAGCACTTTGTTGGTGGCCAGAAAGGTAAAGTAATTAATTAATTATTGTCGTGATTTATTAGATATGTTCACTTCTTTTATTTGATTTTTTAAGAGTCAACTTGTATGATTTAGTGTTCTATTTTTATAAAGACCAAATTAAAAGTTTTTTTTTAAATCAAGTAGATCAATCAGGTTGCTAAACGTGGATACGATGCACTGTTTACTGCATGTATGGCAATATTTTCTAGCTGGTTGAAGAATCGCTTAATTAATTGTATACGGTATGTGTTTATTGCATTTTAAGTAGATAGTTTTATTATTTATAAAATATTTACATTAAAGAATTAAATAAATACAAATTAAAATTAAAATTAGTTACTGTACAAATCTAAACGGCGTGGAGTGGTGGCAAGTATGCTACGAGAATTTCCGCTTTGAAACTCAATTCCGATTCTCTGGGCGAAAAATTAACCAGCCCTCCTGTCACCAGTATAGGCAATAAGACGGGGTGTAATATTTTTGATGAAAGTTTTATTTAGTGTTATTTTTTTTTTTATTTAGTAAATAGTAATATTTTCGTTAAAAATCGATTGACATGATATTGTGTAGGTTACTGAGCAAAAAGTATATCTGCTTGACGATATTTTGAAAAACGAAAATAATATTTTGATGGGTGATAAATATTTATAATTTTTACAAAAAGGATTTCTTGTTCAATATTTTTTTTATTATCGTCATGGATTCTATTTAAGAAGCACGTCTCATAGCGGTGATGGAATAATATTTTCAAGCTTAATAAGAAATGAGATTGGATCTCCTTTCTCGGGACTGCGTAAATTCATAAAATAAAATTCAGACACACGTAACGTATCAAATGTTATGGCTTGTTTCTCTCGTGTCTACGTTTCACGAGGTATTATAAAAAAAAAACCGTATATTTCAAGATCAGGAACTTTATGGTTATTTAGATTAGACTGACACGAATAATCTAATTTATATGTTCGTACTACAGTTAATTGATGTACCAAAAGTGTGCCATATGAAATTACATGAAATATTATATTTTATTGAAATTACCATTAAGAAACTCTGAAGAGAAAACTGACTACCTGATAAATGACTGTTGAAAGTGATAAAGAATCTAACTAAAATAGACATTCGTGTAGAGAATGTTCCATTTTTAAAAATAACAACGGAATTTTCTTCTTGCCAAGGAAAATTGAGAATTGTTTTTAAAATATTTGTATTTTGTAAATATTTGTGTTTTCAGGTGAGATGGCCCAGTGGTAAGAACGTGTGAATCTTAACCGATGATCGTGGGTTCAAACCCGGGCAAGCACCACTGAATTTTCATGTGCTTAATTTGTGATTATAATTCATCTCGTATTTACGGTGAAGGAAAACATCGCGAGGAAACCTGCATGTGTCTAATTTCACTGAAATTCTGCCACATGTGAATTCCAACAACCCGCATTGGAGCAGCGTGGTGGAATAAGCTCCAAACCTTCTTCTCAAAAAGAGGAGAGGAGGCTTATAGCCCAGCAGTGGAATATTCACAGGCTGTTACGGTAAGATATAATATAGAAATTAGTAATCGGTCTCTATACATTTACATAAAATACAAAAAAATAGCTAAATAAATAAATATCACTATTAATTATTACTACAAGGCTGCTCGCTCGCGTCACCTTATGTTTCTTAGTTTGGGTACTAAAGTATCCTATGGCGTTAGGTAATTTATATTACCCATGCGAAATAATTAGTCTTAGTAATTATTAGTTGTTATCCAAATAATACCAGTAAGTAAATATTTACTTGCCGTATTAATGAAATAACGTTTATTAATTATAACATTCAGTAAGTCAAAGTTTTGACACGGGTTCACGGGCAAACAGAAGGAAGGGTCAAATATCTGAGCTTTGTATTTGGTGATAAATTAGGCGATTGAGGATACGATTACATTCAATTGTTTCATACTTTTAGAAGGGACATGACATTTACATTTAAAAAAAGTAAACATTCATTAATAACAAGTATTTTTGTAGAATTAATCTTATATAATTCATTAGAAATATTACAATTCAAGATAGTCTTACACGATTAAACTAATGAATTTAATTTAAATACTGAAAGAAGTGAAACTGACTAGGGTTGTTCCTAATAAAAGACACATCAATTAAAAAGTTTTCCAAAAATCAATCCCTAATAAAAAATAGTGGTAAGAGGATATCAATACTGAAAACACTTTCTTTTTTCTTAAAACTCAGGGCAAGTTAACTCTTGCCCTTTTAAAAATTCAATTTTCAAAGAATAGTCAATTCTTATGCTTCTTCATCATTTGCGTAAAATTGAACATAGTGTGAAATTTACTAAGACTAATATTTTTATTTATAATTCAACTTGAATTTAGAAACAGTTGGATTAAGCTCCTGAGCTTAATCCAGTAATCAATTTTTTAATATTCTAACCTTTCTTGGAACAACAATTTCAATTAAAGCAATCAGGAGCTTTTATTCTAAATTCAATATTCGAGAAAAACAAATTTCACACTTCAAATTTATCCGAGTTAATGAAAGGAAAGCATACAGTTTTTGAACGGAGGCTTAGCTTTTCAAAATCGTTTAAAAATCTCTTTTGTTAATAAAATAGTTTCCATTTTATAGTTCGCAAACTCTAGTATAGCCTGAATTAATCGCATAGCATTATCGAAATCGAGCACAAGTGTTTCTTAAACAATTCACAGTTTAATTAATCACTTCCTCGTTGCAATTTCGTTTCATTTGGAAATTTTAATTCGGTACAAACGGTTTGTTTCGTGCTATATTCATTAAGTTAGATTAAATAATTGATATTAACGAAAGAAGATTTGTTTTTCCGTTTTTAACCGGTTTAAAACTGCAAAAATTGTTATTTAATATATTTCCATATATATCAATAATAATAGTATAATAATTTATATTTTCAAAATAAAAACAATATTAATTTTGAGAAAACGAAGACGTAATGGAAATATACTTGATTTCAAATATACATTACACCACTAAAAAAATGTAGTTATCTTTTTCAATTTCTAGTGGGAAAACAAAAGATTATATTACAAACTACTGATGTCCATATTACTAATATTCGATGCTCAAAAGCCGGCACCGGCTGAATAAAGCGGCGCGTGCAGCGCAATGCTTGCGCTAATTTTAATAAGCCTGCTTAAGCCCAAGCGTTTGGGTAAGTGAGTAGTTGGGTATGAATGCGTAGCAACGTGTTGGTGTTTATCCGTAATATATAGGTCGCACGACAAAAGAAGACATTTTACGTAGACGCATTCCTATGCGTTACTACTATAGACTCTGTCTGCTTTGATCCTTTCGCAACGTAGTTAATGAAATGTCAACATAAAACTTATGTATAGAATAGGTAGGCATATGGGCCACGTATTACTTAACGTATTAGTTTAGAAGACTCTTAAATAAATAAGGCTTCAAGAAATATATATTCTATATAAGTTAATGGTTCAAACGCACTTATTTCGAGAAGACTAACGAATTGTGACAAGATGATTTACAAAAGAAAGAAACCGCATAATTTAAGTAAAAATTGTAGACATCTTCAGGCTTCAACAATTCAAACTAATTATATATAACATAATAGAAATACGAGTATTTCTGCAAAAGTGATTATTTAAGAATTTTAGACATACAGTCGTATTTGCGTAGACCAATTAGGATGAGTCAACGTTGTTCTTTGGAGGCAAACCCTTGTTTTGTAATATGGAGACGAACTAAGAAAGGATTTTCAGAAATTTTAACATTGTTAAAGACTTCTCTTGTATTTATATTAAAATTATTCGCGTTGAGTTACAAACACACTATCGTAGCACAAGATAAGTAAAAGAACAAATAATCAAAAGTTTTTTCTACATTATTTTTTTTTCAATAATCGCGTGAACATTTAGTTCTAACCCAAAATTAACGCTTTATTTATCAGCTGTGACATTCATATTGCAAGCAAATGTCTCTTATACCGATAGGCTATTCAGGATTCATATTTTGTATGAATTTAAGTATCGCCGTCTCAATGCACATATAAGATATATATATTATTACATTTTTTTATTTCCATAGTATATATATATATCATTAGTCCCCCCCGTACCTAATAACGTGTTCTGTAGTTTGTTATTATTAAAAAAAATAATATATCGTTATGTATCGATAAATAATAAGAGGAATACCGCAATACTGAAATTGGTAGTATAATCACGGCTTGTGATGGGAGTAAGCGGATTATTATATGACTCAATTGGCGTTGGGCTGTCCACAATATGATTGCAATAGTAAAACGAAATGATAAAAACGATACACGAAACAACTATCTACTAAATACTAGTACTTTTACCTATAGACCTATGAATTTGGAAACTTATTATTTGTAATTATTACTATATGTCATGTTGGTTGTCCTAAATAAATAATAAATAAATTGTTTACATTGACGAACAAATAAAATGGAAGTGTTGTAAATGTCCTCATATAAAAATATACATATGTAGATAGTAAATTATAATTCAATATTGTTTATTATTATATGAAAATAATTTTGTAAGAAATTATGTAAGAACTTAAAAACCTTTGCGTCAAAACACTTCCTTTGCTTTGTATCTTTGCTGTATTAATAACGTAGTACAATTTAAGTTACAATATGAATCTACAATTTAGAAGCCATCTTACAGAATGTACACTAACTAAAACGAATGTATAAAATTGCTTTCATATATTATTCTATTTACTTCCTTTTAATAGTTCTTTTATTTTATAGTTTTTGTTTTTGTAAATAATAAAACCTTGTAGTATAGAAAAATACAATGCAAAAATGTCACAAAATTTAATATAACGGAACTTTCGGAAAAACGACAATATCATAAAATAAAAGGGGAAACTGTAAATTATTAAGTATCAAAAATGGAAAAACTTTGAACTCCCAAGACAAAGCAAGATGCTTATTATTTTTTATATTTCCTCGTAGGAAATATAAATGTTCAGAAGCCAATTCTATGTATATAAACTTAACATGTAGTAATCTGTAATTGATACAGAAAAAAAATTATTTAAAAAATATATTAAAACTATAAAGAAAAAAAAATATTTAAAAAAAATATTATGAGTATAGAAAGAAATAACGTACACATTTAAAGATAAAAATAGTATTATTAAATTGAATTTGAATTAAATATATTATTATTAAAATTCTTATATTTTATACCATTATAAAATCTTAGATAATTTATATAACTTTGAAAACTTTGAAATTTCCCGTCTAATAAAATATAGTTTAATAAATATCATTTTATTTCTGTTGAATTTTCTGTCTCATTGAATGATAAAACAATATAAGAAATACTTTATTTGATTTTCCATAATAAACTGAATATTGCAGCTTGACACGAATATTGTATATGAAATGGTTTGTCAAAGAGAATCATTAAACCTTGCCGCTACACAGTTCAGCCGAAACGCGCGTAGCGTCCGACCAGAATCCATCGTTAATTCATGAATATTTGTTGATTGCAGGCGTATAAGTAGGAAGGTGATAATGCTTTCAATGATTTAACTTTTAATGTAAAAAACGCTTGGTTATAATTATTGAAATATATTCCATTGTGTTTGTCAAATATCTAATAGGTCATCTAAGAAAGACTACAGATCTCATATTGATAACTTAAAATAGTTTTCTATGTAGTCTATATATTTGCACTTCTTGGGATCGCAATTCAGATCGGCGCAGTGTTTAGTAGAATTTTCTTACTCCTATGAACCTTTTTGGCCTTTTTTTTGTTATTGGGTGCCATTATACCTGCTAGTTTAATGGGTACCATTAAAATCCTTTATTTAACTAATGCCATCTGAATTGAAAATGGTCTTGAATCACTTTTTTTCTATTTTTAGAAGAAGATACAAAAGTGTGTATATTATTTTTCTTATTCACATCGATGAACAAATTTCCCTTAGTAAAAAGTACAATTTAAAGGAACAAAATGGTAATGCATCAAATAAATATGTAACAGGAAAAAGGGCACCAACCAGTTTAAAGTTGTCTCATGTAAAAGGTTTCTAAATTATGTTGACTTAACTTGCAAATTTGTTTGCAAGTCAACATGAGGTCGACCTCTTGTACAAACTAATTGAGAAGAAGATGTGGGTTAACCAAAATATTGTATAAGAAAATAACGTTTTATATAAGGATTACGTCGTGCATAAGTTAACAAAATTTACGTGCTAAGTAATTTATACAACTAAAATAGACTTTATTAACATAAAACGGTATTAATAAAGTATACAGGGTTATTTATAAAACACTAATAACCTCCGTGCGTGACCCCGAACTCCCGTTCCTGTACTTTGCTTTATAGTATTTTCTTTACTACCGCAGTTGTTAATATTCATTGGGTTTATTTTCACAACTTCTGGGAATTTATTAATTGTAAGTAAACTATATATCTTTCGATATATTTACGGTTTGTTGTTCAAGTTTATGTCTTATTCATTTTGGGGATCTATTATTTTCTCTTATTGCTTTCAACGTTTTCTTTACACCACCTGTCCTTACTATGTGTTTTTCGAAATAATTTACTTTTCCATAACTTTTGATTTATATATTGTTAAGCTCCGAAATTATTACCAAAATTTTGTTATTTTCCAATTTTCCAGTCGTTCTTTTTTATACGATAATTTTTGTTTTATAGTGTATCGAACTATATTTAAAACTTTTTCAATGACTTTTTGTTACAAACGCAAAAACGTCTTCAAGCTGTTCTTGCATATGTATTAATTTCTTTGGAAACAATTACTCGACACGTCAATCACACTACCTTCAGATATTTGCCAATGATATATGTACAAAGTTTCAATTCAATCGCATGAACAATGATTGAACGCATATAATACAAACAAAAACGTGTATCATTTTTTTATAACAATTACTATTTGTTATCAAAAAATAATCGTGTTCGTTCAATTTTGTTTGTGAACTACTTTATATTCAATACAATTTACATTTTTACATGTCATGACACGTTTCAATCTCGAAATTTTATTGTTTTTAACGAATTTATAAAAAAAAAACTATCATGGCTCACAATTATGGAAACTGGAGATATACCTTAAAATTTTGCAATAACAATAAATTATCGAAGTATAGTTTATTAAACTTTTATACATAGAGACAGACAGATACTCGCGATTGTTAGATATTTATTATACAGTGTAGATACATGAGAAGCGTATTTTATGAAATTATAATTTAACATCTACTAAATCGACTAGTTCAAAGACTTTCTCTTTCTAGTAGATAAAAATAAATTAATGTGGGTTGCAAATTAATAAATTATTGACATTAGCTAAAACTTTTCGTAAAACGAATATATATTATATATATATATATATATAATATTCGTACGTAGAATAAATATGGAGTAACAAGTAACATAAGTAAGTAAGTAAGTGTGTGATAGTACATTCATATTTTAAACATGATCGTACATTTTTATTTTGACCAACGTTTTGACAGTGTTGCTTTTATTGTGGTCACGGGATAAATTTCATTTGCAAAAAAAGTATGATTGCGGTTCAACCCAGAATGTAATCATATTATTATTATTATTTTTTTATAAATTTGGAAGGCGGACGAGCATTTGGGCCACCTGATGGTAAGTGGTCACCAACGCCCTTAGACATTGACATTGTAAGAAATGTCTACCATCTCTTACATAGCCAATGCGCCACCAACCTTGGGACCTAAGATTTTATGTCCCTTGTGCCTGTAATTACACTGGCTCACTCACCCTTCAAACCGGCATACAACAATATCAAGTATTGCTGTTTTGCGGTAGAATATCTGATGGGTGGTATCTACCCAGACGAGCTTGCACAAAGCCCTACCACCAGTAAAAAAAACGTTACGTATACGTATTATAAATATACTTTAACATTATACGCATTTCGTTTTATAATATGTTTGTATAATACACATGTTAGCACTTTCTGGTTATATTAACACATTATTAACCATTCTTGCATATCATAATTGAGTCACTTTGCATAATACATTAAGTATAAACAAAAACGGAGTATAACCGGCGATAATTACGTTATGGAATATTTAAATAATTACTTACTGTACTTACATGAAACCAATATGAAAGCGTATGTATGCCTTTCATATTGGTTTCATGTAAAATAATAATAATGTTTACATTATTTTCACGTGAATTGTAATTGTATTAATGAGTATTATGGTTATTTTTGTATTTCACTTTATTTACTACTATATATGTCTTCTCATCTCAAATACCGCAGTGTCTCGAGTCGAAATTCTTCAACCAGTGTGTGTTGCGAGTGATGAATTACGGATCAAAGACGTGGTCGCTCACTATGGGCCTCATAAGAAAGCTCAAGGTCACTCAAAGAGCAATGGAGAGGGCTATGCTCGGAGTTTGCGAGATCGAATCAGAAACTATGAAACCCGCATGCGAACCAAAGTAACCAACATAGCCAGAAGAATTGCTAAATTGAAGTGGCAGTGGGCGGGGCACATCGCTCGCAGAACTGACGGCCGCTGGGGCAGAAAGATTCTCGAGTGGCGACCACGAAACGAAAGACGCAGCGTGGGCAGGCCCCCTACAAGGTGGAGCGATGACATAAAAAGAATCGCGAGAAGCCGATGGATGCGGGCAGCGCAAGACCGGCAAAAATGGAAATCCTT
The DNA here is from genome assembly GCA_905147175.2 of Nymphalis urticae. Taxonomy (NCBI): domain Eukaryota; kingdom Metazoa; phylum Arthropoda; class Insecta; order Lepidoptera; family Nymphalidae; genus Nymphalis; species Nymphalis urticae. The sequence continues at coordinate 8,164,077 of LR989998.1, read as the reverse complement.
CGGGGAGGCCTTTCTCCATCATCATCATGTTCGGCTGACATGATGATGATAATGATCACTCTATAGTATTCTTTTTTACAGTTTTATTTTTTCATGGTTAAGTGCTAATTTTAGGAAAACTGATTATATAATCATTTATTTTGTATTTAAATAAACAGACTATGTAATGAATAATTTAACCTACATTTAAATATAGGAATTGGTCAAAAACATGCACAATCCATATGTCACACTAATGAAATATTTTTATCACTAGTATATATCCTTGTCCGTGTATATTCTAAATCATTTAATCTTTTTTTTTGTAATGATCATTTTTTTACTCGCTTATCGAATAATCGAACCATATGAGGTCAGACTGTATTAGTTTGCTAATCGCATTGACATAATATACTCGTACATAAATTACAAGTACAACATTGGTATACTGTAAAGAAAAACAAAGATGACCTAGTAGTTAGAACGCGTGAATCTTAACCAATGATCGTGTGGTCAAACCCGGGCAAGCAACACTGAACTTCCATGTTCGTAATTTGTGTTTATAATTTATCTCATGTTTAACGGCGAAAACATAGTGAGGAACCTGCATGTATCTAATTTCACTGAAATTCTGCCACATGTGTACTCCACCAACTAGCATTGGAGCAGCGGGGTGGAATAAGCTCCAAACTATCTTCTCAAAAAGGAGAAAAGGCCTTAGCCCAGCTTAGACGTCCACAAGCGGTTACTAAATAAAATTTGAATACAAAAAAAAAAACAGTTTTTTCTTAATATAATAAAATTATATGCATTCGTGTTTGTCTAAAACGTATTTCCTATAGTATAATGTTAGTGATGGTTCGTTATAGGAAAACTCATTATAATAGACGTTAAATGTTCTGAAGGTTTATTTCAAAACAAACTACCTAGTATACTGATATTAGTTCACCCTCTTATGCAGTCTTGGCTTAGATGACACTTAATTAAGTTTATCCCCCGGAAGATTATGCGGCATGGCTACGCTCCTATGCAGGTATATTACATATTCAATAGACTCGCTTGTTTTCGCTTTGCGTATGATTACCTTATTTATTTATTTAAAACTGTTGAACGTTTGCTTACTATACAAGATATTGCGGTCTTTTTTATACAGAATCCGCACATTGGCACTGGTACAGTAAAGTTTTAATATTAAGAAATTCTTATATTAAGAATAACACATTCGGTGGCTAGTAAGCGATTTCGTCGCCGTACTCAGCAAGGCCGATAGATCTTACCACATTCTTGGTTGGAACGATTTATTTCTTTTAATACCTACAAAACTTCTGATCCAAATTAAAAAGTTTATAAAAAAATAAATAATTTTATTTTTTTTATTTTTTTATTTAACATAAGTAGTCATTATTGTGACCTATCCATATAAAGCGTAATAATATTTATAATATAATATTAGGTGATAATAGAATATTAGGTGATCATAAACATTTGTTATAAATAAAAAAATATATATAATATATATAGAAAATTTATATTATGTTTTTTAATGAACAAGGCAACTTGTTATTTTGTTAACTCAATACAAAAATAAAATAAAAATGTAAATAGAAGCAAAATTTCTTAGTAAGTAAAGAAATATATATTGAGAAATAATTACAATATAATAAAGTTAATATCGATAAATATTTAACACAGATTATTATTTCTTAATTAATGTAGTTGTTGATTTATTATCTGTATAATAATTTCTTACTGTAATATTATATAATTATAAGTGCTTTTTACACTTGTAATTGATATGCAAGTCTATATTTTTTGACTTGCATTTCTCTAAGTCTTTAATTTTATTAAATTGGTGTAACATGGGTATTGTTAGATTGCTAAAAATTAATAAATTATCCAAATGTTTGAATTATATACTAAATACAATGATAACATACAGTAGTAAAATAGTTCGAGAATTTATCTAAAATTATAAGTTTATCACAAGTAGTATAGTAGTTATATGTTAGTTAAAGTAACAATACACTGCATCGAATTCAAGTGTCTACTGAAAGTCATATTAATCCTGGTGTCGCCGAGTGCAGCTGGTCATGATAATCCGTAAATCGTTAAACATCCCTCGACACACTTGTTCAACCTAGACGTTATTGGTTTGTGGAGCTGATTGTTGGACGTCGTTGCGATTTTGATAACTGAATAGACGGTAATATCAAACATTCATCCACATTCCCAGTTCTGGTATAACACGTGGACGTTGGGCATTGAGTTATGGCGTTAAGTGAAGTATTTTTATGTATTCATGATCAAGCCTAGCGTAACTTCTTGCCACTGTCGACAGACCAGCAATGTGCTTTCTGCTGATTTCTATTTTGTTTTCGACGCTGTCATTGCCTCTCGCAATTGTTCGGTCCTGAACTTTTTAGATTATTTTGAATCCTTTTGACGCGAGAATTCTTTTGATTCGCGTTTTCTGTAATTCCGAGTATATGAGACGACATTTTTTTAGAAATTTTAATTAAATAACTATTTTTACTTATGTTGTTACGAATATTTTATTACTTTACTTTTTGTTGTAGTACTGCTTAGCAAGCTCTTTCAAGTTATACGTGAACAAACGCATACGCTTAACACTTATTCACAATACACCAATTTAAACGTATAACGCTAGTCTCAGACAAAACAAATGTTGCACGACAAACTCGTACGGTTCAAGTCTGACGGTATTTGGTAGCATAAGAAAGTTCGATCAGCTATTATTCATTAGATATTCTAGCACCAAACAGCAAGCTCTAGTATTGTTGTGTTCCGGTTTCAATGATGAGTGAGCCAGTGTAACTACAGTCACAAGAGACATAAAATGTTCGTTCCCAGAATGTAGGGATAGTTAAAACTTCTTACATCGAAAATGTCTATAGGCGGTGGTGACCACTTAAAATCAGGTTGCCCATTTGCCCATCCGCCTACCTATAACGTAAAAAAGCTAGCTGACGCGCTCTCCACGGCACCAACCACTTTCTCGACGGAGATGCGACCTCATATAAAGCGCACCCAGAATGTACGTGTTTCGAGCCCGCTTTATCACAAATTTTCACACTACTATAATAATCCGGTACTAGTTTATCAATGACAATTTGGGTAATTAATTTCGACATTGAATTAATTATGATTCTTAATTAATAATTTAATTTACTAATAGCAATGTTAATTGGTAATGTCATAAAGCTATTGTACTTGATAATTGAATATTGATAATCTAAAATCTTGGAATATCCGCATTTTATTTCATTTTTTGATCTACAAACATAACAAGTAGTTTTGTATTGAAAGGGTGACTAAATATAGATTTAATGTGTTTTACAACACAAGCAGTTAGTGGATGTAAGCAAAAGTGTACATATATAGTAACGAAGAAGAAGAAGAATCGCTGTTGTGTCTAAACTTGATCAGATGGATAATATAGTCATATTATACAATCATTGATAATAAACAGCCTTGTCTAGCAAGCCTCAATATTCAACTTTGTGGAAATTCTGCTTTGTATTTTGACATTATTGAGTAAAAATCAACATTATCTTCAACGTTCCCTGTTTATGCTATTAAGCAGAAGATACAGAGTATATAATGATTTTAGTGCATTAAGTGGTGAAACCAAACCATGCATTAACTCTTTACATTTAGATTAGTTTTGTGGTTTAAGAGATATAAGTAAATCAAGTCAAAATATTTTATGTTTTGAACATCCATTGGTGTACCTTGGGAATAAGAACCACTAGTATGCTGTGAAGGCAAACGGCTTAACGATCTATTATGCTGTCCCTTCTTCGCCACCGTCTCTCTACTCCCAAGTGTACGTGGCAAGTATACTATATACTTCGTTGCTATCATAATAATAATAATAAGAATATATTTATTTAATTAAGTTACATTTTATATTTTTTTGTATAACTGATGAAGTTACAAATTTATCCAAGGAAATTTTGTTGAGTACAGAAGTGACAGTTAAAAAAATATTAAAACCTATCTTTGCACTCTTATTAAAACAACTTCAAAGTTGGCTATTGCTTGGAGCTAATTAGCAATTTAGTTTTGTATGTGTTTTATATAGTATACAAACGCGATCCAGATTTTGTAAGGATTTAATTTTATGAACGCATGTATTATGTACACTAATAAAAAAACTTGAAATGGAACAATTTATTTTATTCAAACGATTCGCTGGAATACTGATTTGCAGCAACGTATTCAGTACGTTAATAAGATAGCTATATAGTTAGAAATAAATATTTTCTTTTGTATTCCATGTTACGTAAGGTGTATATAAACTGTAGTTTCTTTGGGAGATAGGATGTTTTTCATCTATACGTGTTAATATACATATTCAATTTTTTTTTTTTTTTAAATATGTTAAATATTGTGGCTAATATTAATGTGAATTCTATTATATAGTACTAGCTGTGCACCACGATTAAACGGATGCCTGTTTTATACGTAGTATGGTGAGTTAAATACGAATACAGTAAAATTTGTCAGATTATATGACGAAATGACAATAAACAGGCTATTATTATTTGGGTATAAATCAAAATCCCTCTTATTGGGGTATAAATCAAAATTGATAATCTTTTATTTAATTTTGTATGGGTACATTCAGACTAAAGTTATATTAAATTATATGTAAAATACGTTATTTTTTTAAGGAGTGCTTAATCAAAAACATGAAAAAGATGTCTCGTAATCTTTACTTTTGTTTTTGTTTACACTTGTAATTTTATTGAGACAAAAATGGATAATTAATTATATTTACAAATAATTGAGGACTGTCATTAAATATATTTTGTAAAATCTCGTTTTATTTTTTTATTTTTTCTCAGGGTTCTCATCTCGGGCCATTATTATTTAATATTTTTATTAACGACATTAGTCGATCTATTCATAATTGTAACATATTATTTGTGATTATGCGGATGACATGAAAATTTTCAAAATAATTAAGTCGCCCCAAGATTGTTTAAAACTTCAAAATGATCTCAATAGCTTAGATAATTACTGTGATAAAAACCTCTTACGCTTAAATTAAAAAAAAAGTAACATTCTAACATTTACTAGGAAACTGAGGCCAATATTATTTGATTATAAATTGCAGAATACCTGTCTGGTTAGAGTTTCTGAGATTAGAGATTTGGGTGTTTACTTAGACCAGAAGCTAACTTTTACCTATCATATGAATTATATAATAGCTAAAGCGTATCAAATGCTGGAATTTAAAAATAGCTTTACCTTAATTCTACTTTTCAATGCTTATGTTAGATCTATCTTGGAATATTGCTCTACAGTTTGGAACCCTTATTATAAAACGTATGTAAACAAAATAGAAAAAATTCAGTCAAAATTTTTGAAACATTTGCGATTTAGAGGTGGCCTTTTTGATAATACTGACAATAATAATATCTCGGGTATCATTCCGTTAAATATGCGTAGAAGTATAAGAGACCAAATATTTTTATACAAAATTTTTCATAACATTGTTGATTCTAAGAGTCTCTTTAATAATATACTTTTTAAATGTCCTCGCCTTAACTCGAGAAACCAAACTTTATTTTTTGTACCCCTTTGTAACTGTGACTATTCAAAGAATATGTTCTTGTTACGTGCATGTAAAAGTTATAACAAACATTGTACAGAATTAGATATATTTAACTCAAAAATTAGCGAATTTAAATTTAGTTTACATCATATAATTAAATTATAGCAGTTTCACTTGCATCTTGTGCTTTCTGTTTTTGTTTTTATTTTTAATATAATATGTCATTTGTTTGTATTAATTTTTAGTGGAAACTTGATTGATTTATGTTTTTCTTATATTTGTTTTTTTACTATTAAGTGTACTACCACTTAACAACTACTATACAACGTTTATAAGTATGGACTTTAATAATATAATATAGGTGAATAAATCGTAAAATGAGTGAATATTTTTACGCTAAGGTTCTTTTATGTATTTTACCATTACTTCGTAAATACAAAACATATTATTCTTTCTTTGACCGTCACTTAATATTTTTATACTTTTTAAAACACTTTTCCCTGTGTCTGTCATGTAGATTGTGACTGAAAACATTGACTTTGAAAACGTGCAAATGCCATTTTTTTCGTCGTTTGTGGAAGTAAATGCACTCTCGACCGAAATTCTACTAAAAATTAATACTTTGTAAGATTACTTAGATACAGGTTTTTTTGATAAAAAATAAAGTATTTCATAATAAAATATAACATATGACATATGAAAAACTTAATAATAATATTTATTTGCCTACCGTGTAAATAATTATATGCTTTAGCAGTTTTTTTAAAGTAATGTTCGAGTCTATATAATTATGTAAAATTGAACCGCTTATTTATTCGTTTGAATTTGAATTTAATTTGAAAAAATATGTTAATGTAAATTTAACATATATTTTTTTGCTTTCGATAGCACGTTATGTATTAAGTGAAGCAGTAAAGCTTAACGCGGGTGAAACCGCACCAAGCAAGGGAGCTAGTAATTAGTACTTGTCATAAAGTGCTTGTACTAATCTCCATGTTGTTTATTTCCAGTTTTGAAAATACTCGGGTTAGCTACTTACTTAAATACTTGTTATTCACAACGCCATATAATACAGATATAGGCCTAAATATTCGAATAGTTAAATATAATTATTATTAGTATTAAAATTTCGGTTGTCTATAATTCATCAAGAATAATCATGAAATTTCGGGTAAGATAATTTTAGCAACATCTGAACAACGAACCGTGACTATGAGCCGAGATGGCCCAGCGGTTAGAATACGTGTTTAAATCTTAACTGGAGATTGCGTGTTTAAACACAGCAAGCGCCTCTGTACTTTCATGTACTTGACGTGAAATTGATAGTGATTATAGTGATAACGATGAAAAACATCGTGAGGTGACCTGGAGGTATGGTATGTAAATCTGACACGTTACGTGAATCCAAATAAATATATGTATCAACTTATTGGACGTTTATAATGAATGACCTGTGTTATTTTATAATGAAATTATAAATTTATTTTATTTTATTAACTATCATGAGACAATTGTTTTAATTAACATTAAACGTTGAAAGTGAGATTACATTTAAAATCTTGCCATGGCCAAGAGCACATTCAGGTATAGTTATGTACGTTGACCTCATTCATACCTTTATGAGTTCTAACCTAGTTTTTTTGCTTGCTTTTATTTAGACGGTTCTTCCATTTGGATAATAACGTTTATGAGCAATATGTTGTAAATCATTTAAAGGGTTAATAATATGTTACTCCAATGTATCACGAGTGCATTGGTCAAGATAGCAATTAATACAGTTAATTCTGTTATTGTTTTTGTAGGACTTCATCTGGTTAAGTGTTCGGGTAGTGATATAACATAAGGCGCATTTTCATTGGTCGATAAGTCGGTAGTTAGCCCGATTGCGGGGAGTACCCGCATGCGAGCTAACAACCAATGAAATCCACTGGTCGATAACTCGGTCGATTAAACGTGTGCGGGTGATATAATGAAATATAAAAATAATAAATCATTAAATATTTAGAAGTCACCCGCACCCCGTATGCGGGCTCTGACGACCAGTGAAAACGATAAACTCTTTGCGGGCCCTATGGCATGCGTTACAGAAATCTCCCGCACCCCGAAGGCGGGCCTTATCGACCAATGAAAATGCGCCCATAATTGGATTGAATGGAATATTTACTTTATACGTAGATAACCTTTAAATAAAACAAAATGTAATTTTTTTTGTTAATTCACTATATAATAAACGTAAGATCAGAGCAAAGCTACTAAGCGGATCAAAGTGTGGACGGTCAAAGCAAATATTTGGCTTATGTGTCTTCTTAGATATTGTGTAACTATAAATCGACAATAGATCCGACACTAAATTCTGATACATTTCGGTCACGGCATGGCTATTCTCAAAGGAGTCTAGCAAATTGTGCAAACAAAGCACAAGTATATGCGCAAACACATTTGCACTCTCTATTGTTTTATTTTTTGACTGTCTCGTTGGTGATTGTCGTTCTGTCGTCTCGTTGGTCTTGATGTAAGGCCGCAGACCCGTAGGTCCTGGGTTCAATTCCCAGGTCAGGCCAAGTTATTGGGTTTTTCTGACAGAAAATTCTCAGTAGCAGCCCGGAGTCTGGAAGTTGGAAGTGTGTACACTCCCGTGCCTTGGAAAGCATGTAAAGCATTGGTCCTGCTCCGGTCGTGTCGGATTGCAGTCCCATCGGATTATGAGAGTTAGGGGATAGAGAGTGTTTGCGCACACACTTGTGCACTATAATATCTCCTGCGCATTTGGCTAATCTCTCTTGAGATTGGCGGCCGTGGCCGAAATAGGTCTGGAGGACATTATTATTATTATTTTTTTATTCTCTTTAGGAATGAGATCAGGCGCAGGCCCACCATCTACCAACTTTTAGACTGCTTCTAAGAGTTTGGTGCTAAAAATTTAATAACTTTAGACTGGCATGACCCAGGATTTGAATCCAGGTCCTCGGGATCTGCGGTCTGATCCACGCGCTAAACCAACGATGCAGTGAGTCAAATATATATTTCACACAACGAACTAGCTAGCCAGACTTAACTCATATAGAATAATTTAAACTCAACTAGACTACAAGTTGACATTTAAGCTAGCATCTATTAGGACGATGGTTGTTCAAAACTCCACTTAGTTTAGTAATTTTACTAAAGGGCCAAATATTGACAGCATTTCCACTTAGCAACTAGTAACAAGCTACAAACAATACTAATAAATTTTCGATGAAATCGAGTCAGAAGTTGCAGTAGGGTTTACGAGAAGGGATAATAAGACCCTTTGATAAAGTCTCTGGTCAAACTTCGATGTGGCAGATAGCTGTCAAGTTTATGTTTAAACATTATTTATAGTATTGAACACAATGAGCCACAGCATAAATGAAATAATTAACATATTTCATTGTAAATATATTTTATTACTATCTTAATAATTTAATCAAATGATAAGCAATTTATCAATTGACAATAATTAAGTGTAAAGATTCAATTTTGTGCGTTACGTCATGACATTGGCATTTTAATCTGTGGCTGTTGCCACAACTAAAAGCTATGATAAAAAATGCCCTACGCAAAATTTCATTCGCAAGTCAGAAGATCAAATATGGAAATGCATTGTATTGTTACGACTATTTCTTCCCAAATTGATTATTTAGATGTTATAAGATTTCCGTCATCCAATATCTTTTATTTCCTTTATTGATTAATATTTTAGACATTTACCAAAATCTGTTTTAAAAGTAACATTTAGTGCAATTATGTAAAAGATCTGTGTAAATACGTTTCAAAATTTAAATGATCATTAAGTTGATTTTATTATATTTCAATATTATTTTTAAGAGTTTTGATTAAGTTGTTGCTTTATAATTTATACATATATATAAAATTAAAGTGTCTTTCTTAAGCTATGAAAAGTCTTGATTTGAAAGAAATATTTGTTTGCAAAATATAAATTTTTTGGAAGCTAAAACAGCAAACGCAAATACTTCGTATTCAACTTTATCATATAGATTCCTTTCAAAGTATGCTTAGAGCACCAGAATAAAATATATAAACATAACCATTAACACTTTTTGAGATGAGACATGTATAACAAAACTGCAACCGACATCATTATAATGATGTCAGGTTTCACCCGCGTATAATTTAAAGAAATCACTAAGAGCAGACTTATAATATTTCAGTATATTATACAACATTTTTAGTGTTATTTTCGTGGGGTGTTAGTATGTATTAGTTTTCGCCGCACCATGTCTAGATAAGGCAACATATAATTGGCTGTGAGAAAAAAAAGCATTCCTTTAAATCTATTCCGAGATACTTGACTGTCTGTCCTTGTGCTTTATTTATCGTGACTGTAAACTATACTTTCACAGGAAATAATCTATTTTTAAAACTGAAAGGTAAATTTGTATTAAAAAAAAGTACTTATTATCAACTACCCATTAAAACCCCAACTAAGTATAAATTTAACAAAACTATGAGCAGAAAATATATGCAACGACGAAAAGAAATACCTTTTAACATTTAACTTACAAAGGTATTTACAAATCTAAAACAAATACTTAAGTATGCGTTTTTTCAAACAAGTTATTTAACTACCTATTAGAAATATATCAAAAATATAAAATATACTAAAAATTGTGTTCTCAATATCTTTCATAAGAATTAATAACCTGTTTATAAAAACGACTTCGCAAATAATGCATTATTTTAGAACAAAAGTGATAACCATAAAAAGGTATAGTGAGATCACTTTAAAAGATATACTAAAAATATGCTATAGCAGACATTTTTTTTAAACAAAATTAAGAGTTACTATTCTGTCCAAAATGAATGATGCGTAACTTTAACCGTCAATGCAGCGCATGCAATGGAAAAGGAATAATTTTTTCCCGTTTTTGCAACATTTTTCATTGATGCTTCGCTCCTATTGTTTGTAGCTTAATGTTATATAGCATATAGCCTTCCTCGATAAATGCGTAATCCAACGCTAAAAGATTTTTTCAGTTCGAACCATTAGTTCCTGAGATTAGCGCGTTCAACCAAACGAGCTCTCCAGCTTTATAATATTAGTATAGATTTTAACATAATTAATTATTATTATTTAATTTTCGATTAACATAGCTGATATAACTAAAATATGTAAAAATAATTTTAGGCTATATAAAATAGAAAACAACAAATTAAAACGTCATTAAAAACGAATCGGTCTGTTGAGATTCCGATCCTAATTTATTTGACTAATGAAAAGAAAAATCGCTTTGTATCGAATAAAGGTTTTGACTTTGACCTAATTTAATTTACGATTTAAATTTAATATATAATAATTTAATATTTAAGAGGATTGTATTACATTATTGCAATACAAGTAAAAACTCAGATCATTTCAAGGGGTGTATATATCAGTGTCCACGCAAAGGAATGAATATGTAACAATAATGTGTTTTATCTGGTTTAATTTAACTGTAACAGACTCGTTTCCACATCATTGCGGAGTTATTATTCGCGACGAGCTGGAAATTGCGAAATCAGTCGCTGTTTAACGTTAAATCGGTTCTTTGCAATTGTTTACAGAATTGTACTTATGTTAAGTTTAACTGTTTATTTTGTCTATTGAGTTTAAATAATGTATTGTAAAATTAGCTGTTACTAAAACATACTGTCACTGTAACTGTTATAGTAAAAATATAAAAAAAGAAACAATTTTATCTGAAAATAATATCAAAATATATTAATGTTAACATCATCATCATTCATAATCATCATTCATATAATGTTTTAATTATTCGAAAGTATTCTTTAACAACTTAAAGACTACATTACTTTCGAATAATTAAAACATTATAGGTAAATTAATCAAGAAAATATTCACTCCTTAAATACGTTTTTGATATTTCTTTTACAATTCCATTTAAGTAATGATATTTAAATTAACAACAAATAATAATAATTATACTGAAGAAAATGAATTAAATGAAAAAAAAAAACTTATATTAAACCGGCTCACCTAATACTCACTGTATTAGGTGAGGCTGTTAATTTGGATAGAAACTGTTGTTGTAACAATACAATGCATTTAAGCAGAATATTGTTATTTGTATTGTTTGGGGGTCAAAGTTGCTCACGTCCGTAGGTCTCACAAAAGACAGGTTTCATCCCTCATTACCCTAAACGTGGCCCCTGGGTGGTGCTAAATAAGCAACATATTCTAGGTGGGAGGTTCCGGCCGTAGCTAGCATTACCACCCTGCGAACAAAGCCGCACCGCCATAGCGATTTGTCGAGTGGCTAGATTCACATTGTCACGCAGCACATCGTGTTCCGGTGCGATGTTTGCAGTAGCTTACCATGGAGGATTGGGTCTGTATAGTTGTGCTCTGCATTTGGTGACAGGTTCTGACCGTAGTCACAGTGAAGCCGGGCGGCTCAATCTGGAGGTCAGCGGGATCCGAAGCACGGTGCACCGCTTACCGACCGCAGTTAGTAGGGGGCCAAATTAGTAGGTTCGCCATCTAGGAAAGGCTGCCCTGCCAACTTGCGAAAAATCCTGGGATGGTACCACCGTGCCGGTTGGCGACCAGAGAGAGGTCCCGGTGGCGATTCCCAGGGGGGTTCGGGCGTCCCCGCGGTCTCCAGTTGAGTCTACCATCTCCGTCTCTGCGGTAAAAGTCACGGTGTCCAAAATGCGGCACCTCGTACAACTTCCATTTCCCCATACCTATTCACGCTCACAATCAATGACTTATAAATACAGCAAGAAGAAAGTTTCACAGCGGCTGCACCACCTCTCATTTTCAGTGCATCTCTCTAATATACGAGGTTTGCACTCCAATCTCTTTGCGGTCCACCTTGAGACCGCCATGCCGCACTTGCTCTTTCTCACGGAGACACAAATCACCTGTCCAGCGGATGTAGCGTACTTACAGTATCCCGGATATTCTCTCGAGCACAACTTCAAACGTCGTGCTGGGGTCTGTATGTACGCTCGTAATGACGTCTGCTGCCGGCGTCTCCGAAACTTGGAGGTACCCGATTTTTCGGTAATGTGGTGCGTATCGGATACAGGTTTGGAGCAGATTGTATGCTCTACAACTATACCGACTGCTCAAATGGTATTTCTGGGGGATTTCAACGCTCACCACCGAGATTGGCTGTTCCCATACCAGAACACCGACCACGCCGGGAGAGAGGCGCTCAAATTCGCAATATCCCTACATCTCTCTCAGCTGGTACATGAAGCAACTCGGGTGCTGGACGTGGACGGTCATACACCTAATTGTCTGGACCTTCTGCTGACTACCGACGCTGACCGGTTTTCAGTGTCAGTTGCAGCTCCCTTGGGCACTTCTGATCGTTGTGTGATCAGGTCGGTCTTCAACTTCCACCTTCTGGACTCTGGTCCCACTGGAACCAGACGGGTGTGGCGATACAAGTCGGCAAACTGGGACGAGATGCGACACTTTTTTGCATCCTACCCTTGGCAGCAAATATGCTTCTCTTCCACTGATCCGTCGAGCTGCGAACAAGCCATATCTGAAGTGATATATCAGGCTATGGAGTTCTTTATTCTATATGCTGACGTATCACTGGATGGCAAGATCCCTAGGCAAGATCCCTAGGATACAACGCTGAGTGCGCCGCAGCTGAGGCTCGTAAAAATTCAGCGTTTGTAGCGTGGGCAGCAGCTCGCACACCAAAGCTCCGGACATTGCGACTAAGAAGAGAGCCTTTAACTCTGCTTCCAAGTCCATAAGAAGGTTCTCAAGATGGCTCGTTTCAACCGAACTAGACGTCTTGGAGCCAAATTAGCTTCCTACCCCCGTGGTAGTAAAGCATTCCGGTCTCTGTTCAAGTCGGTTGAGATGAACTTCTGTCGTCCATCGCTGCCTCCACTGCTGACGCCTGACGGATCTATGGCCTTTACGGCAACAGAAAAGGATAACTTATTAGCGGCCCTGTTTGCCGAAAATTCGCGTCTCGATGCAGGAAGTGCCTCACCGCCAAACATACCACCTTGCGACTCAATAATGCCAGAGATACGAATTCGCCAAAGAGAGGTCCTAAAGATTCCAGCAATAGTCCTGAGGAATTGTGCGCCTTAGTTGTCCCCTGTTTTAACACGCTTGTACCGCCTCACTCTAAAATCCGCTCAAGTCCCTAAAGCCTGGAAGATTGCCAACGTACAACCAGTACCTAAGAAGAATATTCGTACCGACCCGGCCAACTACCGACCCATAGCAATCACCTCCATACTTTGCAAAGTTTTGGAGCGTGTATTGAATAACAACATTTTATCCGTGCAGTGACGGAGAAAGAATACATTTCACTGCCCCTTTCCCATGGGTGTCGTAAGAGGCGACTAAGGGATATCTGAGCGACCATCTGCTCATCTGTTGGTGGGATGATAAACATCCGCCTGGCTTGTTACCACCGAAGGGAAGTGAAGTGGCTTGCAGCCGCGTTTCGAGGTCAGCCAGCGAACAGCCAGTGCCCGAGCGAGCATTGCCGCGATGGGTGTTGGTCCAGTGGAGACGGCTGCTGAACCAATGCCGGAGGAAACTGTATTGCCCTGCCGGACAGGGAGACCCGAAGAAACGGCTATTCCGCTGGCCGCCCGTGGCATAGTACAGGGGCCCGAACGTGCCTAACCAGCACGCGAGGCTGCCCCACCAGGCCACGCATAATCTCAGGGACCGTCCGTCGGTGGACCGTTGTGCCGGTTGGTGACCGGAAGGTGGTGTCCCGGCGGCCACTTCCGGGGGGGCTCGGGGGCCCTTCCGTCCGGCGGGTCAGTGTAGTTTCCCTTTTGGCAACCACTTGGGGAAACACGCCTCCACACTTTGCCCATCCCTATCGTGGCAATACGTCGCTCCCTTCACGTCTCTTTTCCATTCTTTTTTCCCATATGGTAGCGCATCAAAGCAGGAATAACGGTCGTACAGCGGTGCACACCCCCACCATACCCACGCTGTTTGAGGTCGAGTTCACTAACATCCGTGGACTCCACGCTTACCTCAACGCTGTCCACCACCATCTCGAGACAGCACGGCCAGCAATGTTGTTTCTAACGGAGACACAAATACTCCGTCCTGCCGATACCAGCTACCTTAATTATCCCAGCTACATGCTTGAAGAATCCTTCAAAGCGAAAGCCGGAGTATGCTTGTTCGTCAGGACGGATGTTTGCTGTCACCGACTGCGATGCTTGGAGGACCCCTCCTTCTCCCTGTTCTGTGGTACGTGTGGATCTGGTTCGTCAGAGTCGGGTCTACGTGTGCCTCTACAGATCCCACAATGGTAACTTGGAGACAAGCCGATTATTTGACCATCTTAGTCGGGTGGCAGATGCTGCGCAAGAGCAGTTTCCTAACGCGGAGTTGGTGTTTTTGGGGGATTTTAATGCTCACCATGAATCATGGTTGAAATCCCTCAAAACTGACCATGCTGGAAGGACTGCTCATGCTTTTGCTCTCACACATGACTTGACCCAACTGGTTGATCAGCCCACCAGGATCCCAGATATTGATGGGCAAGCACCTTCTTTACTAGACCTTCTGCTGACTTCTCACCCGGTGGAATATCAGGTTGTGGTTCAAGCTCCACTTGGTTCTTCGGATCACAGCCTCATATCTACCAAAGTGCCACAGGCCAAGCTGCCGCCACCAACGGTATGCAAACGTCGCGTTTGGCACTACAAGTCGGTAGATTGGGACGGTATGCGCGATTACTATGCGTCAGTCCCTTGGAAGGAACGTTGCTTCAGTGGGAATGACCCGACAGCTAGTGCCGCTGCTGTTTCTGGCGAGATCATGTTGGGAATGGAATACTACATTCCTAGCTCAGATCTCGACAGTAGGGGTGCGCGTAACCGTTGGTTCACTCGCGAATGTGCCGATGCTGTATCATCTAAGCAGGTGGCATATCGCGAGTGGATCAATGGCTGCATTAGCGAGGCATCTAACATTGACTCACTGAAAGCAATCTACAATAAAAACTCCAACTCCTTCCTACAGGAAGGCTTACACGATAGCGGATGCACAGCGCATTGTACAGATTGGTCATGACCTTATTTCACATCCTAGGGGCTCCCGTAGCTTCTGGCGTCTGACCAAGTCTGTGCAAAACAATTTCTGCCAACCTTCGCTGCCACCGCTCAGAAGTCCGGACGGATCGCTAGCTCACAGTCCACAAGAGAAAGCTGATCTTCTGGCTAAACTCTTTGCCGACAACTCCGTCATTGATGATTGTAGTGCTCTGCCACCAGTAATACCTTCTTGTGGCCACACGATGCCTGACATCAAAATCAGGCAGCGTGATGTGCGTGCGAAGCTGCAATCACTTAATGTACGGAAAGCTAGCGGTCCCGATGGAATACCAGCCATAGTGCTGAAGAAGTGCGCGGCGGAGCTGTCTCCCGTGTTAACGCGCCTGTTCCAACTTTCTCTTTCTTCGGGATGTGTGCCGGAGGCTTGGAGAAGAGCTAATGTACAAGCGGTTCTTGCTCTCTCTCGGGAAAATTCATTGCTATGCAGACGATAGTACAGTGCATGGTGGATACCACGGACGCGCAGTGGCTGGGCGAGCGGAAATTAAGGAGAGGCGGGAGGATGTTGTCATTGAACTCAAAAGGACGTTAGAGCTTATCGCCAAATGGGGCTCAGATAATCTTGTTGAGTTTAATGCCAAGAAAACACAGGTATGCGCTCTCACAGCAAAAAAGTCACCATTTTCCCCTCTTCCCTCCCTCTGTGGCACTCCGCTGGTGATACAAAGCAAAATCGCCATGCTGGGGATGGACGTTCGCTGCGACCTTAGTCCAAGGGATTACATCGAGGCTGTGATAAAAACAGCTTCACGGAAACTCGGAGTTCTGAACAAGGTGCGGCGTTTTTTCACGCCACAACAACTGTGCCTGCTGTACAAAACACAGGTACGGTCTTGCGTTGAATATTGCTCGTACCTTTGGGATGGCTCCGCTAAGTACCTACTTGAGTCGCATTATTGGCGACGTAAAGGTCACTAACACCCTCGAGCCTTTACAATTGCGTCGAGAGATAGCAGCGCTGAGCGCTTTTTATCGACTGTATCACGGCGAGTGTTCCGAGGAATTATTCTCCCTAATTCCTGCTTCCCCCTTCCTTCACAAGTCTACGCGTGCTGGCTCTCGATGTCACCGACTAACTGTGACATCAATTCCATCGCGCACAAAGAAATTTGGCACTTCCTTTCTTTGTCGCACTTCCAAAAATAGGAATTCCTTACCAGCTCACGTATTTCCCTCCTTTTACGACCCGGGTTCCTTCAAACGAGGCGTGAAGAGGCATCTTGCGGGCCGGCAAGGCGAGGGCGGCTAGTACAGAACCTTCTTCCCGACTGTACTGGCCGTCCTCGCGTTTGGACTCTACTACCACTTAACATCAGGTGGAGTAGAGTCATTTGCCCTCCCAGCTAATATAAAAAATAAAAAAAAAACAAACTCCAGGCGTACCTCGAAGAAAACGATCTCCTATCAGACCAGCAGTACGGCTTTCGTCGGAATCGATAACCAAGAGATCTCTTAGTGTACGCTACTCACATCTGGGGCGAGGCCATGGACAAGTACGGTGAAGCGTTAGCCGTTTCACTTGACGTGTCCAAGGCTTTCGACCGGGTCTGGCATGAGGGCCTTCTTAGCAAGCTTCCTAGCTACGGGATTCCCGTTGGCCTTTGCAACTAGATATCAGATTTCCTGAGTGGACGATCGTTTCGAGTTGTCCTAGATGGCTTCTCGTCTGATCTAATGGTGATTAATTCCGGTGTTCCTCAGGGTTCAATTCTTTCCGCTACACTCTTCCTGCTGCATATAAACGATCTGCTGAAACCCGGTATCTTTGGGTACGCAGACGACAGCACTGTAACGGAGAGATACATATCCGGTCCCCGAGCTAGTGCAACAGAAACTCGTGAGCACAGGGAGGCCTTGGTAGAACGCATCAATTTGAGATTGGAAGAGGTATCGAATTGGGGCGATGATAACAAAGTCAAATTTAATCCTACCAAGACTCAAGCGTGTTTTTTCACTGCCAAGAGCAGTCCATTCCACCTGACTCCGACTTTCCGGAATGTATCTGTACCCATCACCGACAGAATTGAGCATCTAGGAGTTACATTAAAATCCAAACTCAACTTTGGACAATACATTGAATCCAAAGCTAAAACTGCTGGTAAAAGACTTGGCATCCTCAATAAGGTCAAACATTACTTCACACCAGAACAGCTTCTGACTCTATATTAAGCCCAAGTCAGATCGTGCATGGAGTACTGCAGCCATTTATGGGGTGGCTCTGCTAAGAACCAGCTTGATACTTTGATCGTCGTGCTAGAAGACTCATTGGCGACCAGATACTGGTTACAAAACTCCAGACCTTAGAACATCGTCGTAATTAATAATAATTAATTAGGTTGCCTGTCTGTCGGTATTCTACAAGATATATTTCGGCGAGTGTGCTCGGGAACTATTTGATTTGGTTCCCCCGTCACCTTTTTACCAAAGAACTGCGAGGCATCGAAAGGAACTGCACCCGTACATGGTTGACGTTGGCGTATTTAAGTCACGTACGAAACGATTTGCTTCCTCGTTTCTGATACGCACCGCCAAGGTCTGGAATACCCTCCCGACCTCCGTTTTCCCCACCACCTACAATATGGGTACCTTCAAGTCCAGAGTGAATAGGCACCTTCTAGGCAAGCGCGCTCCATCTTAGACTGTATCTCACTTTCCATCGGGTGTGATAACAGTCAAGCGCTAGCCTATACATTAAAAAAAAAAGATTATAAATGTTAATGAAGCGCATATTATGACGTTTTTGATGTGTTTATTGACTTAATAAAATAAATAACTATATATCCTACTGGTAATGGTTAATTTTGCTTTGTGATTTTTAGCAGAGTAGAATTGAGTCAAACCTAGGTTGGGGATGGATCAAGTCTTAAGGGAGATTTTGTATTTCCGTGAAGTCAATTTCATTAGTACGTATTGTTAACCGTCAGTAATATCCACCTATAAACCCTACCCACTTGAAACGACCCACCAGGAAAAATCATATCCAAGGAATAGTCAGACAGTCATCCGCAAAAGTAAATTTTTTGCTAAGAAAATAGGTCACTGACCCCCAAATAAATGTGATAAAGGCAAGTAGGATAACTTACATCATTGAAAATAGCTCATGTCAGACAAATTTAATGTATTTGCAATATGATTGCTTATTTTTGAGCAATATAATTGCTATAAATAGTGACAAATGTTCTTTTTAATGAATTCGCAGTAGCTTTATGTGTATATTAGTTAGGAGGACGAGCAAATAGCCCGATGGTAAGTCTTTACCAACGCGTATAAATTGGCGCTGGAAGAAATATTAACCATCCCTCACATCGCCAATGCGCCAACCTTAGGAACTGAGATGTTATGTCCCTTATGCCTGTAAAAGAGTTGGTCAGCGTAATGTGAATCTCAACTGAGGATGCGTAGTCAAACTCGGCAAGCAAAAATGGAATTTAATGTGTTTAATTCATGCTTATAATTCATCTCGTTTTTGGTGGTGGAGAAAATCACCGTGAAAAGTTGGAACATGTAATGGATGACATTCTACCACATGTCTATCAACCAACCAACACCAGATCCACTTGATGGAATACATTCAATGCAAAACTATTAAAATAAAAGAAAATAAAATATTTCCCAACATCGAAACATTACGGGATATGACATTACTTATTTCAAAATATATATGCATTTATTATAAGGGTGTAATCATTCACTGTGATTATAAGGGTGTAGCCTTGCTATGAACATTGAATTCTCATTAAACGGAATCAAATACTCGTATCGAAAGCTTTAGTGTTTGAATGAAAAAAGAAAAAATGAGTTCACCGATATTGGAATATATTCTCGTGCATATGTGAATATAAAGACAGGCTTATACATTGAATAAAAGAATTATTTATTTATAGTTTCACAGAGCCAAGGTATTTACATATTATAGTGTTTGAATGTAGTTTTTTTTTTTAATGAATAATATAAAGCTATATTTTTAAAGTACGCTAAAACGTCTTGCTGCACTCTTCATACTCACTCTTTCGTTCTTTCAAACATCAGTTATCCTGTGTACCGTATATACGTGATCTTGGGTGCTGGTTAAAATAGCAAAAGTAACATTTTGTAGTATTTTGTATGTAATTTTTAAACATAACATACACGAACATAAATAACACCGGTACACTTCCATCCTTGACACCGTTACACATCATTACTAATGCTTATTATTATTATTGTATTGCTCCTATGTTCTCTATCTTTAATACAGAAATGAAAATATAAATAAATCCTGAAATTGGTTATTAATTGCTTTCTTACAATGTTTTGTTTCTTAGTCGAGCAACACGAGATAGTTTAAAACATATACGAGTTTCTAATTTTTTATGTTCTGCTAAACACTAAAAAAAAACAGTTTCTCTAGTCCAATACTGACGCTTTCGGTTACAAAGCATGTGTTTCATTAGCATATTTGGAAAAGCGACGTTTTATATAATATACTGTGTACATTTTATGATATATCTTTTTATATTTTTAATTGAAATAGTTACATTTCATTACTTTTAATAATTATTTTCGTGTAGATATAACCTACACGGCAAAATGTATTTAGGTGCTTAGCATCAACTAATATTATTTATTATGGCGCTGTCCCGTTGTTGGTGCAAAAAGCAAAACATGTTGGATATCTTAATTGAGAGAATAAGTCACTCTTCGTTACTAATGACTATCGGTTTGTTTCATCGGCCTTAGAAACTAGATCATATAAATATGAAGTTTTAATTTAAATACAATGTACTAATTCATCTATTCGTTGAAAACAGTTTGTCGTGATTTATTAACAAGCTTTAAACAAGTACATGCGAAAAACAAATTCGAAATTTGTAATATTCGTAAGACAATAGGCGACATCTCTAGGGAAGTATTTTTATAGTTAAAGCGTCGAGCTAGTTAAGGATCTAACAGCTTTGGAGGGACAAAAGGAAAGTTCATTTGGCACGAGACCGAGATAAATTGGATTACGTCCAAACGTCGCCACATTGTTCAACTATATAGAGTATTTATGCATGTCGCAATAGCAAACATTCTGTTTAAAGCCTATGTTTGACGGCAAGATTTGAATATATTATATAGGTATAATAATTATGCTTACTGTTCGTACTCTATGCGATCGCACATACTAAGAAACGGTTTTTTTGTTTTTATTATTTTGATATTTCATTCTTTCAAATACAATTACGGTAACCTCGGTAGGTTCTGCACTGGATAGCGAGGGGGGAGATGACAACCTATTGCTATTAGTGAGGCGTGCCATCGGATACCATGCGTCAAGACCTAATGGTATTTATCGCATGAGTTGCCAATTATATTCGTAAGGAACTCTCATTAGGTCCTGCAACCATTTCAGTTTGCGAAGTTCTACTGTAGTACCATTTATATAGTTCAACTCATTGACATGTTTCTCAAGAAATAAACAAACGCAAAGTGGAAACTTTGATTTAGACCGTTTGAGTTATCGCTGTTATTATAGCAAGCCGAAACGCTTAGTTAAATTTTACTCCAAGAAAGGCATTGTTCCATTTCGATTTCGACAAAACAATATTTTAAAAAAAGTTACAAGTTAAATCGTTTATTCATTTTTATTGCAATAAATTAATTATACAGGGAATGTATGTGGGATACGGATTGAAAGCACGTCGAGCAATCAGCGTTTATCGCTTCACTGCTTTCGATTTCCCTCGGTTTAAAACGATTTAAAAAAAATTAAAACAATGTGGTATCGATGTCAAAAATTATTTATGATAAATGGATTAAATTATGAATCAGTGAATCATTGTTTTGTAACATGTTGCAACTATTAAATATAATATAATATACATACATAAAATTTAAATATCAAATTCATAATTTTCCAATGAACCTTCAATTTGGATTGGGATTCGATCTATAAGAAGCCTATAGCATTCTATTTCATAAATTGCAATGAATTCTCATAACAATAATTGTTATCTCTTAACATTTTTTTATGTCATGTTTATTGATTTCACATGTTGTAAAAAATCATCTTTTTGCACAGTATCTTTTGAAATTATAAAAAATACTTTCTAAGTAACCAATATTATCAATGACCATTTGCAATGCAATCTAGTTACTTTTGAGTTGATTAAAATATATATATATATATATTATAAAAATATTTATTCAATTCGATGGAATTTATAGCCTTAATCGAATTTCACATTTCTATGTATATCGTCTTTTGTTTTGCAATGCGACGCTATCACACTATAATAGAGGACTACAATGAACAATCATTATAACTAATAGTGAGCGATATTATTATCACGATAATTACACAACCATTTCAAAGGGATTACGTAACAATACGTGATGACTTAATACGACATCACGTTAAAGGAAATTGATACTTTTGAGGATCAGCCGTTTATTTATTTCAGATTTTATCCCAATTAATACAATAACATTGCTCTTTGCTGTGATTTGTGCAGAGGTACGGCGGGCATGATGATTCATTGTTACCTATTAGTGACTTTACAAGTAGTTTAAGTTGGTATCGGTTTTCGTTAAGATTTTGCAATAATTAATAATACTAATAATACTATAAAAGGAACATAAAGAATAGATTAATATTGTTTGTTAAAAAATATTATAGTAGGTTCTAAATTTAATTTGTATTCTAAAAAATATTTATGTTATTGGATTTATTAGCTTAAAATAATACATCATCATTGCAGGATACACAAGTTAATATATTTTTCGGGCAAACTTGTAAGAAAAACTTAACTGGAAGGCTTAAGAAAATCTTTTAATTTGTTATACTTATTTTAATTTATAAAATATTTAATAAAATCAAAATTTGAATTCTTATACAAAAGAGTGTATTTTAAATTAATGTTTGCCTTATTTTGACATTTACAAGATTTATTTTTACTGCTTATTTTATAACGCTCCTTATGACGGATATACGGATGATGAGGAGTATTAAACTCGTTGTTGAAAGTTCTATTGTTATCCGCTTATTATGAATTAAACATTGTTTATAGTTGCGTGTCATTAACATATTTTGTTTCGTAAGATATATGTTAAAATAAAACTACACGTCCACTAAACTTAAGCTAAGAAAAAATATATACGACACCCGTGATTTGAGTGACGTACAAATCAATTAAATTGCGTACATCAAAAGATAGTCTAGTTAACCAAAAATATTATTTGAGTGTTCAAATAGATTTCTTCTTATTCCATAAACACTACCAATCACTGGAAAGCGAAGAAAATCATTTGTTACCGGACAAAAACTCAACCGACACTCGACCCTTTCCTCCGTCTGCCTGTAACCCGTGTCACAACTTAAGCCGTCGGAATGTATTTATAAACGTCCTATTAGGATAACAGTCTAAAGTTATTAGAGATTTGTTTAACTAATTATTCGAATAAACACACACAGCGGTGTAATTTTGTTTATTAATAACAATTTATTTTTATACGGTAGATCCGTTTATGCTACCGTGACGCTCTGAAACACTACGAACCTTGGATAACACTTGCGTTTGCGAAATTATCGTAGGTGATCCAATCACAGATGCACAGTGTGAAAACATGCGTATTTTAAAATTTCCTTAAAATTTTCGAGTACATTAGGGAAATTATACAAAAAACAAAACTTCTACAATTTTAATCAATGCCCTCCTTTTGTATTAGACTACTAAGACAAAATTATAGAAAAAATACCATCTAGAGCCTCACTTATTTATCACTCACTTATACTTTACCTGAAAACCCTACAAAGCTTGCTTATGAGCGTCTTTTTAAGAAAACAGAGGAAAAAAACTCTACGTGAGTTCGACTTAGCTTCCCATTTAACGTGTTTTTTTTTATCTGGTATATGTATAAAGAAGGTTGAATTCATTACAACCCTTACATTATAAATTATCTTTAACCCAAAACGAGAAGTGTCATTAGCTTACGCCTTTGTCCTGACCGACCGATCTCAATGTGGTTTTTTTATCTGGTTAAAACTGGTTTAATTAATCTATCTTAGCTTTGTTTCGTGGAAATTGTTATAGCCTCATATAGTTCGTAGGCTCTTTCCTATCGTCTCTTGTCTAAATTAGAATGCTTACTGACTGTCAAAATTATAAGCGAAATTAAATTTTGTTTTAATACCTTTAAAACTTTTTTGTATCATATCATAAAAGAGACAGTTCATAAGAATTAACAAATTGAAAAACTTAATTATATTGGGCATTAATTTTTTTTAAAAAGCATGTACTGATATTATTCTATCCTTATCTTTATCAAAATGTCTTATTTGACTGTTTTTAATATACATTGAAATAAAATAATATGTTATTAAAATTTTTAAATAGTACCATAATCTATTTATAGTAGGCAACGATTTTATTATCTGTGTAAACATTTTTTTTTAAATCGCATACGAACTCACGAAGTTTTTTAAAGGAATAATCTTAATATACATTTATATTTATTGACACGTACAATTACATATATTATTACGATATAGATATTATAAGCGGCCATTAATTTTGATGCGTCCCTTTTGGGAATCATTGAACGTCCATAACGTTAGAATTTGAACAGATAAAAACCAATTCATTTTTTTCACAAACCTATTAAATGGTCATTTTATATCATAAATAATAATTTACTTAATCTGCTTAAATAAACTAAATTTTATATCAGTTATATTTTAGAAAAATATACATTGTTTAAGTATTGATTAGTTTAATTTAAGTTTATTTTACGATAAAACGATTATGGTGCTTTAACGTTATGATATAAGCACTCGAGAATTCAAATATTGTAGTACGCTATCTTCTTATACATATAATTTAAAAGTTACGGGAAAGAATGTGGAAAATTGCATTTAAACTAAACTGGTACTATGTAAGTTCTACAACATACTGAAATTATTGTAGAACTTCCATAGTACCAGTTGATAATAAAATAAATTTTAATTTACATAAAAGAAACCTTAATTTTAATTGAAATAAAGCATTTTCCTTCTGATTAATATTTTTTTGGAATATGTTATTTTCCTATGGTCGAATTATTCTGAACTACAATCAATCTTTCATATTAATATTTACATTAAAAGAATTTGCTTGTGTACATAGCTAATATTATAAGAGCTGAGAGCTTGATTACAAAATTATTATTATCAAATCTTTACCTAATTTTGTTATAACATATACTTGATAATAATAACAACATGAAGACATGTCTATGTTTTGTGATATATATTGTACATTATGTCACCACAGTAAAGCTCGCAGAATTGTTATATACGTATGTCATATTTATCATATATCATAAGCAAATATTTAACAATTTATATATCTAGCCTATTCTAATATTAGAGGATAAGTAAAGACAAACAAGACATTGCATTCAAGATCTAAGAAAAAAAGGCAAGATCTTAATAATCTGTGGTAACTTATTAGTTATTGGATCATGAAAAAATATTTCGGTGTATCGGAACTTTGGAAGTAAAATGAAACTTTATAGTATTTAATTATA
This sequence comes from Nymphalis urticae, assembly GCA_905147175.2. Lineage (NCBI taxonomy): Eukaryota > Metazoa > Arthropoda > Insecta > Lepidoptera > Nymphalidae > Nymphalis > Nymphalis urticae. The sequence continues at coordinate 8,138,873 of LR989998.1, read as the reverse complement.
ATATTGGTGTATTATAAATAAATACATATTATATAATAATAGAAGACTATTTGCATTTCATAATATATCAAATCGACTATGACTGCGATCTGCGACTGGTTTATTTATATATTATTGTAAAAAACATATAATATTGAGCTGATATATCTTTAATTGTAACAAAACTACAACGTTACAATTGCGGTCATGGCTTAACTTTATTCAGCTGTAATCAAAGTATTGTGAAAATCATATTATTTGGTATATAAACGTGTAAATGAAACACCATTAATTATTATTATTATCACATTGAAGCTGTTTGTCATCAATAAATCATCCCAGAGGCTAATTGCCTTATCATTGGTATGCGGTAATTTGGATCCAATTACAGGCAGCAATAGTAATATAGGAAACGTTCGAAATATTTTAATAAATAGTTTGTCTTGAATAATATTTTGACATGAACTAGTTAAAGACATACAGTGAGGGCTATTCTGTAAAAAAAACTCGAAACTCACTTCAGAAATAGGTCGTAAGAAGTCATAAAATAATATGCGACATTTTACGGGTAAGGAAGTTATTTCTTACAGAATACCACTGCAGTTTTCGAATTTCCGCACATCAATGCGAAATAATAACCTACCCACATATATTTGACGGTTGATATTTTCATTTCTTATATTAATGTATATTATTAAACTGAAATATATAGGCGTAGCTTATAATAACATGTCTATAAAATAATATACTCTTTATTAAATACACATTATTTTGTGTGGGATACATTTACAGTACAAATATGTAGTTATAGTCTTTTGATGTATGTTAATATAAATAAGATTATTTAATAGTTTGTTTTTCCCTTACTTTGACTGCACTTACTTCTGACTAAACCAGGTCCACCGAAGATGGTCTGTGAGGGATCGCTATAGCGGTGGGATTGTGTCTGTTTTTGTTAATCTGATTTAATTTTTTTCTTTACAGATTGCGCATTAAAGTAAAATAAATATTAGGTCCTTACATATTAAGAAGATCCTTAGAAATTAGAGTTTTGTCGTACTGACCACTTTGATCTAGGATACTTTGGGGTTTGGTGGACACGGGTATGAAGAAAATCCTGTATGCCTGTGTCTACCGTTCGCACAGCGGGAATCAGGAGACAACAAGGCTCACAGAATACCTCAGTGAGGCGGCTGACGCGGCTCAACAGCCCAATTAGTATTTCTGGGGGATTTTAATGCCCACCACAAGGAGTGGCTATCTCCATACCAGGTCACTGACCATGCTGGGTTAGAGATACGAAAGCTAGCTTTAGCGTTAGATCTTACCCTGCTGGTCCATGGTGCTACAAGGGTACCTGACGTTGACTCGCATAAAACCTATTGCTTGGCCCTTCTGCTGACAACTGATCCAGACCGTTACTCAGTAACGATCTCTTCACCGTTAGGTAAGTCCGACTACTGTCTGGTGAAATCTGTATCTGTCTACTTCCCGCCCAACGCCAGTCCCACTGGAACTCGGCGGGTGTGGCAATACAAGTCAGCAGATTGGGAAGGAATGCGCTCTTTCCTTGCATGCTAACCTTGGCAGCGTGTGTGCTTCTCTTCTGATGATTCCGCGATTAGTGCGCAAAGTGTGATAGATTTGCTACGTCTGGCTATGGAATATTTTATTCCGTTTTCACACAAGCCACTGTCCACCCTAGCTCAGCCTTCGTTTGGGCCTGAATGCAGACGCGCAGAAGCGTTGAAGCATCAAGCGTACCTGGCCAGGGTTGATGTTCGTAACCGCAAAGCGAGGGACATACGCCTAAAAAAGAGAGCCTTTAATAAAGCCGCCAACTCATACAAGAAAGCTATGCAAAAGTCACACTTCGATCACATTAGTCGAATAGGGAAAAAACTGGCTTCATACCCACTGGGTAGCAAAGCGTATTGGTTCCTAGCTAAATCGGTCGAAGCGAACTTTTGTCGCTCCTCACTGCCTCCCCTTCAGAAGCCTGACGGAACGCTAGCTCACACCGCTGAAGAGAAGGCAAATCTGTTTGCGTCTTTATTTGCGGAGTCTTCTCGTCTTGACGCTGGTAGCGCGACACCTAGAGCAACACCTAGCGCCGACACTCATATGAGTGATACACACATTCGGCAAAAGGAAGTTCGCAAAATGCTACGCAGTCTGGACGTGAACAAGGCTAGCGGACCTGATGGAATTAAAGCAATTGTCCTGAAGAACTGTGCGTCTGAACTGTCTCCTATCCTGACACGTCTGTTTCGCCTCTCTCTTGAGACTGGTAAAGTGCCTAAGTCCTGGAAGCTAGCTAAAGTGCAGCCCGTGCCTAAGAAGTGTAGTCGTGCTGACCCTGCCAATTACAGACCAATTACAGGCCCATTTTATCCTAAATACAAGGCTCCTGACGTACCTGAAAGCCAATGACCTTGTCAGTGATCGACAATACGGATTCCGCCGAAATCGGTCCACTGGTGATCTTCTGATGTACGTCACACACATCTGGAGTGAGGCCATCGAGAAATACGGAGAGGCACTTGCTGTCTCTTTGGATATCTCGAAAGCCTTTGACAGGGTTTGGCATGATGGCCTTATCAGCAAGCTTTCTGCATATGGCCTGCCTGCTAGCCTTTGTGCGTGGATTTCAGACTTCCTGAGGAACCGATCGTTACGAGTGGTGGTTGATGGCCACTCGTCGGATCAAATGGCTATAAATGCCGGTGTACCCAGGGGTCAGTGCTCTCCGCGACACTAATGCTGCTTTCTGCTGCACATTAATGATCTGCTGATGCCTGGTATCCATGGGTACGCAGATAACTGCACAGTTGTCGAGAGCTACAGGTCCAACGCGCGAGCTAGTGAGGCCCTAATTCAGGCTTAGAGAGATGCCATGGTTGAGCGCCTGAGCATGACTCTTAAGGCAGTGGCCGATTGGGGTGATGCCAATTTGGTCCTGTTCAATGCAACCAAGACGCAGGTGTGTTTATTTTCCGCCAAAAAGAGGGAATTCCAGCTACCTCCCTCTATCCGAAATGTGTCCGTACCTATTACTGACCACCTTGACCTTCTTGGCGTTACCCTCACGTCAATTCTAAATTTTGGCTCTTTTATTGAGTACAAAGCCCAAATAGCCGCCCGAAAGCTTGGTATCCTCTCCAAGGTGAGACGTTACTTTACTCCAGAACAGTTGCTCTCACCTTTGGGACGGCTCTGCTAAGCACCACCTTCGGGCTCTAGAGTTGATTGAGAAACGTGCCAGAAGGCTGATAGGAGACGACACATTGGTCGAACTAGACTCCAAAGTCTTTAACCAGAAACAGTTTAGGACGAAGGATTAATGACGTGTACGGCGCTGGTGTCGCAAAAGAAAGCACGGAAAGTTTTTGGTTTCAACGTTTTCGTTCTGGAAATTTCGATCTTCAGAACCAACTCGTGGACGGCCGGAGACCAAAGTGAAAAATGAAGAATTAAAGGTTATTGTGGAAATGGATCGATCGCAAAGCACTTCAGAGATAGCTGCAGGCTTCGGGGTAAGTGATAAAACTGTATTAATCCATTTGAAGCAATTGGAAAAAGTAAAAAAACTTAAACGATGGGTAACTTATGAGTTGAGTGAATCGAACTTGCAAACTCGCGTCGACTTCTGTGTTACTTTGCTCAACAGACATTATAATTAAGGGATTTTAAATCGAATTGTGATGAAAAGTGGATACTGTACGACAATCGGAAGCGCTCGTCGCAATGGCTGAACCCTGGAGACCCAGCCAAATCCTACCCGAAATGAAAATTGACTCAGAAAAAGTTACTTGTGTTGCTTCACGACAACGAAAGACCATTCACTGCACAACAAACAATCACTAAGTTAGATGAGCTACAATTGGAATGTCTGCGACATCCACCGTACTCCCCGGACCTTGCTCCAGCAGATTACTATTTTTTCCGGAATTTGGACAACTTCTTACAAGGAATAAAATTCAACTCCAATGGGGCAGTCCAAACCGTCTTCAAAGAGTTTATTGATTCTCGCCATTGTTTTTTTAGTGAAGGCGGTGCATACTTTGATTAATTAAATATATTTTACAAGAAAAAAAAAGACTTTATATTCCTCCCGTACAAAACGCCAATTTCATATGTAAGGACCTAATAAATAGAGTAAGATATATTAATAATTTTTGCTTACTTAAATTCATAAGTGCTTATTCTTTCGTAGGTTATTTACAAAATACCTGCTCATAATTAAAAGCAATTAAAGTCATTTTCTCCTGCTTAGTAAAACGTCTTTCAGGAAGGATGTGCTGTAGTAGATGATAAACACAAAATCATATTAAATTGCTTATATAAATACGTTTTTCTATCGCCTATTTATCGATACTTTTTCATCAGAATAGCTTATAAGATTGGATCTAAGACCACATTGACACGCAAATGATACGACACTTAGGAAATAATTAAACAAAAATGTAAATGACATTATTTTTAGTCAGATTATATTTTTATTAAGGTATTCACTTCAGATGGTATTGAGTTCTTATATTTAATGATGATAATACAATATTATCAGAAGGCTATGATCCTTTTCACTGAGGATTTATTGAATTATATGTTATCGTTCCATAACACTTTTCTATATGGGTTCACTTATTGACTACGAACGTGAGGTAAACCTAATTGGATTGGCAACAAATTGAGATTTTATATAGTTGAATTCTACCAATATTTTTGATGTATTTGTAATAGTTTCTGGATATCTAAATGTTATAAATTACTTTTTTATTTACTAGCAAAGATACGCAGATGCACAGTGGTTAAAATATGTGAAACTTAACCGGGTCATCGCAACTTTTTTTAATTTTTACACATTATGTAAATTGTGTAATAGTAACAGAAATAAATGGTAGTTTTATCACTCAAATTATCTTTGATCTTTTTTTATAGAATAGGAAGGCGGACGAGCATATAGGCCAACTGATGGTAAGTGGTCACCAAACGCCCTTAGACATTGTCACTGTAAGAAATGTTAACCATCGCTTACATCGCCAATGCGCCACCAACCCTGGGACCTAAGATTTTATGTGCCTTGTGCCTGTAATTACACTGGCTCACTCACCCTTCAAACCGGAACAACAATACCAAGTTCTGCTGTTTTGCGGTAGAATATCTGATGAGTGGGTGGTACCTATCCAGACGAGCTTGCACTAAGCCCTACCACCAGTAAAATAAACAGATCTGTAATATTTTTAAATAAGTTCAAAATGTGCAAACAAAAATATTAAACCAATATTCGTGATAAACAACCATATTTCGCTTCTCAACTGGGATAGTAAATTTATTTATAGTAAATAATATTTAAATTATTACCTACAAAGATGGATCCACGTTCCGGCAAAATTAGATTTTGATTGTATTACATGTCTGTTTTCATATGTTACGAATACATTCTAGAATTACAAAAGGAATGTTTTTAATTAATGTTTGTAAATTATTCTTGTTTAGTTTATATCTAACATAAGAGCGTTTCAATCCAAAAATGAGTAAAAGCTTCAGAGAATTAATAATAATAATTTATTGTGAAAATTATAAATAAAAGTACAACTTTTATATAACTAAGTAAAAGAAATAAAAACACAATTATAATATAAAACTAGGCTTTTTGCTAGGCTTTTTATAATAAATTAACAAAAAATATTCTATTGATTTCCTAACTAGGCGATTAATCTGTAGTTGAGAATCTCGCAATTATACATTTTTCATAAACATCATCGTCCAATGTAATAAAAACCGTGTATTTTGGAAACGTATTATTATCTCCGTGTTAGACAGCCCAAAATAGCAGAATCGAAACAGATAATTTCACGTCGCCGAGCTTTCACTTACGAGTGAATTATTGAAAGTAATTATTTAGGAGTTTAAAATGTTTTACTAGAGAGTTTTAGTTTAAATATAGAAGTACCAAATAAATAAACAATTTTTCTCTTTATAATATAAATGTTAACCTTCTATATTTTATTGAGGTTAAGCCCAAATTGTTTAAATATATTGTTTATATATTCAAGTAGATACAATTAGTTTCGATAACTTATAATTGATTCAATTTGTAGAGAATTTGTTTAAGTACTTCATTGAATTTTAAATTAGTTGCAAATTTCCCAATAAGCCGCTCGAAACAACTTTAGCAAAATTAAGTGTGAAATTAACTCTAACATGAATAATTATTTTATTAGATAAGAAATTATTTTATTTAAATAAATTAATGCTATTTTTTCGACTGAATAATTATACATAATATTAATTAGTTTTTTGTTTAACTTGAATGTTAGTATCTTATTTGATCTGAATTTAATATATTTAATTTGAATATTAACAATGTTTATTCAACTGAACAATTACATACTTTTATTATTGTTTCGTGTTTGAAGCAATATACTATGAATATTAATTTGATGTCAAGACTGTTATTTTAGCTTAGTTTGGCTATACAAATCTGTCTACCTCTCATTTCAAGTAACTATACTATGAGTTTAGAGGCGATTATAGATAAATCAGCTTGAAGACGTTATTGAATTTGTAGTCGTGATACATACAACCGAAATAAACTAGTTTGAGCCAGTTATCACGTGTAATTGGTGCTATCTAAAACTCTCGCAAGTAAGTAACGTTAGAAGTGTCATTTTGCTTATTATTCATCGTTATTTATTAGTTAATAATAAAAAATATGCGGGAAAGTAAAAACTTACTACACAAAAAAAGTCACGATAAATTTGAATGCTGTAATGTAATATTGCTGAGAAAAAATTCATGCCATAACTGGAAGCCTGGAAAATTGTTTGTCCACATGCAATTAAAAAGAAAAAAAAAACTATGTTGAGACGAACGAGGCTTTGGATGAAATACCAGATCGAATTATCATTAACATAAATGATTTATCGGATAAAAGCAAGGGTGGAGCGGCATTGTATGAAATATATCGCCACCTACCTTGAGAACTAAGATCATACGTCCCCCATACCTATAGTTACATTTATATTATATTTATATTCATATGCTATATTTTTAGGGTAATACTCGACTTATGGCAACTTATTCAGTGGTTAAGAGTAGGTACGTGATATCACCCTCGTGGTGTCGTCACCAGTGTCAATAATGGCTTTAAATACAGATTAACTATCGTATGAAAGATTTTTTTGGCAATGTTTCACTTACCAACAATTTTATGACGCGGTCATAATTTTTATTGTTAATTAATAATTTCATAATTTATAAAATAAAGAATCATCGTGCATATATCGGTAAAAGAACAAATTGGAAACTTACCGCAGAACGCTATCGAAAAGCTACGTTATTTATTAAATACTCTCCTCAAAATATCGTAGACGTAGTATTAGTCAATTATAAGTACTGGAATAGAATTGCTATTAAAGATTTGTTAAAAACAACTAATAGCGATTTTTATTTATAATAATTTTATATATGCGAATGTAACTGTCTATTTGTCTGTTACGCTTTCACGGCTAAACCACTGAACCGATTTTGATGAAATTTAGTATGAAGCAAGCTGGTTCAAGACAGGAAGTACATAGGCCCAGCTGGTGGCGGACTAGCAGCTCATAAATTATTCAACGTATACATTTACAATGAACCTTATGAACACGATATGCAAATATAATTATGTCAAAGTAATCAGTCGCTTTATTTGAATTTATAATAACACAACACTTATAATAAATATTGCTAAGACTAGTGTACCTGTATCTCATAGTTATTATTTTATACTATTTGCCGCCTGCTTGGTGAGAGAGGGGGGTGATTGCTAGGTACTTTATGTCGATTTCTGTAACCCTGAATTTATGTAAAGTATATGTAAAATTTCATCACGATCGGTTAAGCAGTTACGTGAAAGTGTAACAATTAAACAAATATACAAACTCACATTCGCATTTACATAAAACATTAGTTAGAATAGCACAACTATTGTTATTATAACTATTTGAATATAGATGACTATTTTCAAGAGACATGTTAGTCTAGGTTTTAGATTTATAGCATATTGGCTGAATTGTTCTCCGGGTCTCCGCGGGGAACGTTTCTTTAGACACATGCCATACATCCAGTTACATTCATATAATATATTGTAAAGACGACAATGATTTGTGATCGATGTGTTTGAAAATCTTTTCAATTTAAACTATACTTCAAAATCAACAGCAATATAAGTGGGTCGTATTCCTTGTAAAGATACGCTTATAGGCAACGCAGAACAACTCAACAAGAACATGATGTACGGGTAATATATTTCTTTATGGAATTAGTTTTTTTTTTTACATTAACCTTTTAAAACGTGAAATAGATCGTGGCTTTAACAATTGGCCTTCTGTAGCTATATCAGTATAGTAAGCCAGACGAATGATACTTTAATATATCAAATCATCAAGAGACTACGCCTCGCGTAATAGTAATTTTGAGTTTATTTTATGATCAGCAGTAAATGTTTGTTTGTTACAGTAAAAAAAATTATAGATCATATATTTACTTGACAGCTGATTGATACAGTTGGCACTGAAACTGGTTTGGTACTCGCTCATAACGAATATAAGTAGCCATTACTTTATGGAATTTTGAGATGAAGTACTGAAGATAAATTAATAATAAACATTCATAATATATTTTTTAACTTTCTTCATATAATTGTTAAGAAGTACATACTCTCTGTATATTATATCAAATATCTAACGCTAACACAGTCTAAAGCTTAAGTCTTATACAAGGATTTACTGTTTTAGTTAACTTAAGTATAAATTTAAGTACAACCTATTAATAATAATTAAATTCGATAACTTAAAATTATTATGTAATAAGGATTTAGAATGGTCGAGAAAGTAATAGCCCGAGGGGAAAATTGTGAAATCTTTACTGAGTTTTAAAGGCTTCAGAATTCTCATGAGAATTCCTAACGCCAACGAGAAGAAAATACATTGTCAGCTCGAGGCTTCTGGCGTAAAAATAAAGATTTCAGACTTAAGACCCGAATCATTTGATTTTGTTTTACGCAAAATAACACTTTTTTGGACTAAAGATAATATCCATAAATTTCGTCTTAAGATCCTAAGAATAAAATTTGTCTTATAAATTATTGTTATATTTTTATAGACGTATAGTCATATAAAATCTTTTTTTTTTAAGAAAAAAGAACTAATCTTACTTACTGCTTATATTTTAATTAAGATATTTTTTAAAGATGTGTAAGTCACAACAAAAACTAAAATTCACCAGTCAATATTAACTATTGAAAAATGAAACGGTTGAACGATGTGGTTAGATTTTATATTTTTATAAGCGTGCCATGTAAAAGACCGCCCAATAGGGCTCAAGTGATCCTTGCACTAATAATAATAATAATAATAATATCTTGGGACATTATTCACACACGGCCATCTGATCCCAAATTAAGCAGAGCTTGTGCTATGGAAACCAGACAACTGATATACTACATATACTACTTTTCTTTTGTAAATACATACTTATATAGATAATTACACCCAGACTCAGGACAAACACAAATGTTCATGCACACAAATGTCTGTCCTGGGTGGGAATCGAACCCACAACCTTCGGCGTGAAAGGCAAGCATCTACCAACCACGCCAACCGGCTCGTCAGAAAGTAACACTGCTAAACTAAGAAACACTGCTCTGCTATATAATATATAGACATATATAAACCTAACATTACTTCTACCCTTAGGTATTACTCATATGAGTCAAAAGTATTTATATCTGATTTTATTGGTAAACTTTAAATACAAAATTAATATTATACAATAAATCTATTTTGTAGACACTTCGTATGTCACTTGTGAAATGTTTGAAATGTGTTGTTGTAACTATAAAACGCTATTTTGATACGTGTGTCCCTTGAATATTATAATTATTACAGTCAATGTCGCATGACATCTTTTTCTGATATTTCAAAATGATATTCTACGGTGTATTTTAAGTTTACTCTGATATTAATTAATTATGAATAGCTTTATAATTGTTTTGTATAGTTTATGTCGAATTAAAAATGATATGATAGTATTTTGTATATACGAAGAATTATTCCAATATATTATAAAGTCAGCTTGGAAATACGAAACGACTAGATTTCAATAATAGAAGTGCTATCTACGTCGACTAACGGTTGTTATGTACGCGCTTTTATTGAAGAACGCAGATGGCACTCCAGCTGCATCTGCAGTGATTTATAAAAATTGAATAGAGATCTTATATCTACGAACACATAAAGAGGCCACTATAATTGTTATCATAAATTGAACATACTTGTTTTATTATTTAAAGACCTAAGAAAAAACACCAAAGAATAAATGAAATTACACTTTTAGGAAAACTTTAAAATTTTTACACCATAGAAAACAAAGCTATCACTAATGATGATAATTATATGAAAACATGAATATGAAACGAAAAATTAACGCTTAATACATAATTCTGTTGCTTCTCTAAGCAGTTGTCAATGTCAAATTTTTATAGCTTTGTAAACGACATACAAACTAACGTCTATCAATTTAGCTGGTCTGTAAATGTCTACGTCATCCATTGTTTGAATTAAAAATATTATTCCACACGAACAAACAGCAGCTTCGGTCCTTTTTCATAAATTCGGCTTATAAAAGGATCGAGAATTCAGGTCATTTGTCACAGAAATCCCTGTTGATGATACTTGCTTCAAACTTAAGAAATATATTTTAAAACCTGTTAAAAATAAATATTACCTTCATTATTCTTTTTATTATTTTACTTATTTGCTAAATTTATTTTCATATACAAAAGCTTTTCCAGTACTAGTTATCCTATAAATGTGAAATATATATAATGTTAGTACCATATATTTAACATAAAACATAAATTTATTTATAAGCAAAGTTAAAATTATTTTATACACGACCTTTTTTTATAGCCTGACAACTTAACGTTTATGGTTAATGCTTCGCTATTGAGGGTCGTAGCTTAAACTTAACCCTATAACGTAAGCCTTATTTAAAAAGGACTGATATTCGTATTATAATACAAACAATCCTATATAATATAAATATCGATTACGTACATACGTACGTCCACATATTTGACAGAATTGATAAAATACTTCTATTAGTAGTTCAAATACTCTTGATTCTATACAACATTACTTGAAGGATCACTTGAGTAATCTCAAGGTACTCCCCACCCTCGGCGGCTATTTGTTCAGCTAAGAGCGAGACCGCAGATGGACGGGAGATAGTCACGCAAGTCCACGGGTTAATTTTGTGGAAGTGTTTACACGAAACGGTTAGGGTATCATTATATATTACACAATATACTCTTATATATTACTACTGAAATGTAATGAAATCACCCGGATGTTTAAATGAATAACTACATTTATAATAATGTGTAGTTAGTTATATTACGTATATTATGCTCGTCAGTCAGGTGAAAGCAATACCCACTCGTTGGTTTAACGTGATTAAAGAAATTACGTTCCTAATTTCAGGGATCAATAAGCAAGGCAGAAGATTGTAGCAACTTACGGTGGTCGCAGTCATAAGATTTCGAAGAAGAAGATTAAAGATTCTATAAGAAATATATAAGATCGTCTGGGTTCCATGCACCAATAATGCTACTAATCCAAATGACCATACCTGTTTTTTATTTTACTAATTTACTTCAAAGTATTATAATATTTCAAATACGATTTCAAGGTCTGGTGATTTATCCACAAATGGTTGCAAATAATCGACTGTGACATACGGTAATCTGCACTGTGTCTGCATTCTAATATGGTTGACGTAATCCTGACTGACTGATTGGATGAATGGACAGATGCATAGATGAATATATGAATAGATTACTCAATACGCTTGCAAATGTTTCAGATACATTAAAAAACTCTAATGCCCTTCCGAAAGTATTAGGTTTTGCCGATCGTAAATTTCAATGTAAGAAAAATTAGTTTTAGATTTTATCCGCAAGTAAATCGAAGATCCATTGCTCCACTAGCGGAAAAATAATCCTTCCTCAACATTAGGGACGAACTTTTTCCTATTGACGACGCGAGACTTATCTTCTTCCAAGCGACGCCGGTAATGCGAGTAGGATAGTGGTGATAAATTTACATGATAAACGTGGAATTTCCTTCGATATTTTATACGAGGATTATGATTTTTTAATTAAATTAAATTAAAAATAACAATAAATTGACTTTAAAATTGATATACTGCATTATTTTACCATATGTGTTTCAGAATATCTGGCTACTGCAGGTTTGTTCTAAGCCGAGTGGCACGTGGGCTCCCTTCGTTAAATTTCAGTAATCGACCCGCTTACCATGTGACACTCAATAGTTTTTATTTATATGAAATAGGCAGACGGATAAAAGGGCCAATTGATGGAAAGTGGTCACCGAAAACCATAGACATTGGCGCTGTAAGAAATATTAACCCTCGTCAATACGCCACCAACATTACCCCTGTTATAGGTATTTCTGTTTGGTTATACAATATCTGATAAGTTGGCGGTACCTACCCAGAGGGGCTTGCACAAACCCTACCACCAAGTAGATACAATCTCTTTCATTATCATCCTTTTTTTTTTTTTTTTTTTTTTTATATTTCCCGGGTGGGCAAATGACTCTACTCCACCTGATGTTAAGTGGTAGTAGAGTCCAAACGCGAGGACGGCCAGTACAGTCGGGAAGAAGATTCTGCACTAGCCGCCCTCGCCTTGCCGGCCCGCAAGATGCCTCTTCACGCCTCGTAAAGAGACGTGAAGCGAGCGACGTATTGCCACGATAGGGATGGGCAAAGTGTGGAGGCGTGTTTCCCCCGGCATTGGTTCAGCAGCCGTCTCCACTGGACCAACACCCATCGCGGCAATGCTCGCTCGGGCACTGGCTGTACGCTGGCTGACCTCGAAACGCGGCTGCAAGCCACTTCACGAGATTTTCACCATGCGTACGGTGGTAACAAGCCAGGCGGATGTTTATCATCCTACCACCAGATGATATCCCTTAGTCGCCTCTTACGACACCCATGGGAAAGGGGCAGTGAAATGTATTCTTTCTCCGTCACTGCACGGATAATCCTTAACAAATATGTATATATTATAGTAGTCTACGGTACTTTACTGAATGGTGATGAAAGGTAGATAATTAAATGAAATGAAATATGCAAAATTTAAGTTTAATATTTATTCTCGTTGAAATTTTTTAAACGGCAATACAATGCTTATTTGAGTACAAGTCGCCATTCCGACTTCGCAAGGATAAAATGAAGAGCTTACTGTATAATACTTTCTCACTGTTATCGAGATAGTATCGAGCTATCCAAAACCAAGCGATTACATCGCCCGCATTATGCTAATACATTTATGGCACGCTTGCGAAGTTATTTTCTCGTAGTGCATCTATTGAAATATTATTTTTTTAACATTAGATATAATTTATCATTATAATTTAAATACCTTTAATATTATTTTATATCACAATAATATTTTACATACATTTAAAAAAGTATGTAAATAACAAATAGATAATATTGGAATTTAATTTGATTTCGTTCAGTAGTCATGATTGCCGAATAGAATTGTTATCACGTTCCTCTGAACACATAAAGGCATTCAATCTTATCATTAGACTGTTGCGTGGCAACTAAAATTGTTCACGTATTGTTTGATAGATATATGTATATTTGATATTTAGCAGGGTTACTATTAATGCCATTGTTAAATTTTACTATTAATATAATAGATATTTTTCACTGGTGGCTTTGTGCAAACTCGTCAAGTAGGTACCACCAATTCACCAGATATTCTACCGTAAAACTGCAGTACTTGGTATTTACTTGGTATTGTGTTCTGGTTTGAAGGGTGACTGAGCCAGTGGCGTTATAGGTACAAGAGACATAACATCTTAGTTCCCAAGGTTTGTGGTGCATTGGCGATGTAAGTGATGTTTAACATTTCTTACAATACCAATGTTTATGGGCATTAATGACCGCCTAACTATACTATAAAAAAATTGAATTTTTTTAATCTTCTCCATTTAAAAGGGATCGCCAATGTCAATTTTGATAGTAATTTCAATGGATACATTGTGTAATGTTTGGACTAATTGTTAAATATGTACTAAATGAAGTAATGATAATTTAGTTTATTTTAAAACTTTCTATTTTAAAACGATAACTGATTGCTCAACTTTTAATGTCACTGTGGACTTATGATACTAATATTTCACTCAAGCTACAGGAATTGACTAGGTTTCTGTGAATGAATTAATCAATCAAAATTCGGTGTTGGTAATAGTCCTGTGATGCACAATATTGTGGGCAACTGCGGAGAATGAATTTAGTTTTAATTTTGCCACACCAGTTCCATATCAGCGAAACAGATTTTCAAGTAAAATCGATGAATCGAGTTATAAATAAAATTTGATATAAAGAATATACTACGCTTTTCAGTTCAATTTCTCTGATTTATTTTTATACTGTAAGAATTTATTTTCTGTAGAACCGGTGTTAGCTTTACATTTAATTCAATACTTTACACATGAAGCTTTAGAAGTTTTATGAGCCTATATTGATACTATATAAAATAAATTTTGCAATGCAATAAATCACAGCTTGTTTTAATGTCTAAGAAAATAATTAATGAATTTACCGTGCACTTATAAGGCAGTTACAAAATATGTACTTCACTACTACAAGTAATTGATGACTATGATCACAGAAAAATCAAGTTATTCCAAATTTAATATTAAATTTGGAATTTGGTCACAGAAAAATCAAGTTATTCCAAATTTAATATTAAATTTGGAATAACTTGATTTTTCTGTGTATTGAGAAATTTTTTAAGGAACTTTGAATTGTTTAACGAAACTGACTGTTAAATTGTAATTTTTCAACAATGCGGTTAATATCCAATTATATTAATTAAGTTTTTCTTATTATTACTTATAGTTCAGAGTTTTATTATAATTTCGGTACCTGCCAACAACATAAACTCGTTTTTGATAAATATACGTTATTATACAAATTTAATTCTTTTTTTAATTTATACTAAAAGGCAGACGATCAAATGGGTCAACTAAAAGAAAACTGATATTAAAGTCACCGAGTCTCGAAGGATTTCATCCATTACACTAAATATAAAAGACCCCAAAATATTTTTGTTTCAATTACTTACCTAAATGTAATTTAGTAGAACAATAACTTGTATACAAAATATAATTTAGTTGACTAAGTAGAAGAAGCCACGCCTTTTGAAATACCGTACCCATTATTAACTAACAATAACGACTCACAAAATTATACAAAGTAATATTTACATACCCCAGCTTTTTAAAATATGAATTACCCACGTAAAAACCCACGGGTATATAAATATAATTTATTTACAAAACGATTTATTAAACATTGCAAACATGTTTGATTTAAAAAACATTTGTATCTTATCATATTAAAATTACATATTTAAAACATTTTTAGATTTTACTACAACATACGTACCTACCTGCTTTAATTACCGTTGTATCGTTCTGTGATATTTAAGTTTCGCAGTGAATAATGATATCCTTAATTGATCTTATCATTATATTTCTTTGTCTGTTATTTCCATTACAAATAAATGAAAATGTTTGTATTATTTAGATTACGGCCAATTTCAAGTTACAATCTCGGCTGTAAAAGAAGCGGTTATATCGTAATCAATATCTTCACGGTAAATGGATTTTTCTGTATGTCGCGATAATACAATGACTGCGTGAGCTGAAGTTTTGCTGTTACTGCATGTATAATTATCACTATCCTGCTCGTGAGGTCTTATGCTTTTTATATGGTAAAGTGTAAAAGAGTAAATTGATCCTTTTCTTAATACATATATATATGTATCTTTTCAACTTTAGGATATATCTTTGCATTGCTACGAACTGTAGTTTGTGCTAATAGCATCGGACGTTCGCGCCGGTCGGTTAGTGTCAATAGTACATGTATACTTAAATAAAGCGAATATTTTATTTACTTCGATACAATTTTACTTTTTATCTGAATTTTACTTGCAACAAAAATGCCAACAGTGATTTATTTATGTAAAACAGATTCATATGTTGTCGTGGACTTTACTTTCGATTGAAGAGTTGTTTTTTTTCCTTGGATTGTTTATTCTGTATAATTAGTTATATTTAAAAACATATATGTAACATAATTTGTACACCATACCACGCAGTTATGATATTTTGTAGTAGCATCATTTTAACATTATTATAACATTATTAATTTTGATAAACTTAAAAACATTACCGTAAAGAGTTCTTATGTAATAAATCAATATTACTGGAGAAATGTAAAAGAAAATTTCATATCTGTAATTTTTTCGTGAAACCAAAAATCAAAACTTAACTTCTTTATTATTAGTATGATGATTTCGAAGCAAAACAAAATTGAGTAAAGTTATCCAAATTTCAGATGTAAGGTACGATGATTAAGCGAAGGTGTGGCATTAATTATTCCTCACACTTGCTACGCACTCGCTTTAAACTTAACAATGTTAATTGGTTTTGCATTTAACGACTTTCATGAAGTTGAACTCTTGGTGTAAGTTGTACTGTTACATTGCGACACCTGCTTTTATTATGCATATAGATACTTGACGGAATTATAATTTATTAATTCTCATACATATTCTATAAGCATTTATAAAACGTATTTAAGTTAAAATGGTGGATTTTCTTCAAAAACCGAATTCCGCACTAAGGAAGCCCTGGACTTATTAATAATGTATAATATATGAGTCGCTTAAATAGACATCAAAATATAATCAAATCAAATTTTTTGTTGCAATTTAATTTAATTGGATTGATATATAATTAGCGAATATAAAGTAATATTTTATAAACATTAAATTATCGAATGACACTTATTAATATGTTTATAAATAAAAATAAAAAACTATTTTCGTAAAATCTTACAATATAAGAATTCTTCTTTATAAACTTGTGTCAGAACCGTACTATATTTGGCCAATTTGCCTGAATATTTTTGTATTTAGGTAAAATTTTGCTTATTAAGATTACCTATGTAGTTAAATACAGATTTAAAACAAGTTTATTATAACAAGTTTCTGTATCACACACGGTGAAGGAAAACATCGTGAGGAAACTTGCATGTGTTAACTTATTACTATTTTAATGAAATTATATAAATATTACTTATTTCACTGAAATTCTGCCACATGTGTATTCCACCAAACCGCATTGGAACAGCGTTGTGGAATAAGCTCCAAACCTTCTCCTCAAAAAGGGAGAGGAGGCCTTTAGCCCAGCAGTGGGACATTCACAAGGTTTGACTGAGATTCATGAAGGTTTTCGAAACATTCTGTTTTTATTTACTCTATTCGAGTAAGTCATTTCATTACGTGTATAAACCCGCGTTGAATCAGGGTAATGAAATAAGCCCGCCCCACCTTTTTAAGAGGAGAGGAGGCTTCTGCTCGTCTGTGGGACATGTACTTTATGCTTGAAATCTTCTTATATTTTGTTTTCTCAATTAAAAATCGATCATAAATTTTAAATTTTAACGAAAAATATTGAATTGTTTTTATTAGTTCATTCCATTCGAAAAAAAAAATATTTCTAGGTTATTTTTTTATAAATTTTGAACAAAAATATAGACGTCAGCATCATGCTGCTGCTTGAATGTTTATGGTTATACTATGTTATTGGTTGCCTCAGCGCTATACCTAAATAGTTATTCAAGAATACTATAATCATATTAGGTCACACTATTAAAATATAATCAATATAATATATCTTTCATAAAAATAAATTATTGCTTAGTAGCATTTAAAAAGTCATCATTGTTATTAATAATAGCAATATTATAAATTTAGCGTAAGATAAACTATGTCGCTTTATTTAAAAACAAAAACGACGCTTATTTGAAAATTTGACACAATTTGGTTAAATGTTTATACAATAAGACAAAACTGTATAACAAGACAAGGTTGTGAGAAATTCGAAACGAGTCTAGATGTTACTAAACCTTATCATGTAACGTAAGCCTAATTACTTATTATATATCACAAATAATAGCATAGCGCTACCGAGTTTTGTCAGATTTAATCAAAATTAACTGCCGAGTAGCTGTAATCACCGACTAAATGGGTTGTAATCACTGAGGTTGGCCGCACACACTGTTCGTATTTATTCCGAAACACGAAACTAGTCCAGTTTTAAGTGCATGTATGTATATTTTATAAGAGATATTTCTGACTGACTGTCGAACGATATTGTTGTTTAATTGCGTTTGTAAAATCCACAGATGGCGCAGATTCAATATAAAATATTCCTGAATCACGCAGCCTAAATATTCACTACTCGGTATATATAGTGTAAATAGAACTATTATAAAACTTTTCCAAGAAATAATTAAAGCTTAGTAGTACAGAACAGTAACAGTAACAGCCTGTGAATGTCTCACTGCTGGGCTAAGGCCGCCACTCTTCTTTCCTCCTCTTTCAAGGAGAAGGTTTGGAGCTTATGCACCAATGCAGCGTGGAATACACATGTGGCAGAGTTTCAGTGAAATTAGACACATTAAGATTTCCTCGCGATGTTTCCTTCACCATCAAGCAAGAAATGAATTATAAACACAAATTAAGCACATGAAAATTCAGTAGTGCTTGACCCGGGTTTGAACCCACGACTATCGGTTAAGAATCACGCGTTCTAACCACTAGGCTATCTCGGCTCTAAGCTTAGTAAACAGTGACATAATTTTTTTTTCAATCATCGCAGTCCAAAAGTTTCTGCGCCATACGTACATTCTCTAATATTCTCTGATACATCGGGAGTGATCATTTTACGTAGAACTAACTACGTTAACTACTTTCGGAAGTACGAGAGTGTGTCATCGGTAACTGCCTAACTCAGACATGCCACTGAAAATTTCTACACAGAAAATCCGCTGTAACTTTTATTCGCCCCGATCTGGAATTTAAACAAAAATATGTCTAAATGTACTTATAACATTTCTTTAATTATTTAAGTTGTGCACAATGCACCAACAAAAAACGCAGCAGTTATTCTTTTTTTCAAATGAAATTACATAGTCAACTGTATACAGTTAACTTTATATATCCTTTGGGAAATCAACTAATGCTAATGCCACGCGCTTTCATCATCTACGTTTATACTCTTGTATTTAATTAAATGCCTTTTTTATTATTGTAATGTTTTTAACATATGCTTAAATTTATTTATTAGAAAACCTAAATAAGTCTAATATAAATTAATGAGACAGTTAACACATATAATCTCGATATTACGATCAGAAACTTTTCGCATCTCCAATCTTTAATTTTGTTGCTAGATTACAACCAAGTACATATTCATACGTAGTAAAGATATATGTTAAAAGTATACATAGACATGCATAAGTAAAGCCAAGTATAAGTTGATATATTTCTCTGCATTAGTGACATTTCACTAAAGGCTATTTCGTTACTTGTTTTAAGAAAAGAATCAAAGTTCACTCGCAGTTTTATCTCGAAGGCTTGAAGATTTATATCTCTGTGGCCAGTGAGCGTAGTAATGTATTGTACGTGACGTAGTTCTACGGGCGAGAGGGTACGCTTTGATGTTGGTAAGTTATTAAATGTTACGATCGGTCATACATCATGCGCAGTATTGAAGTGATTTTTATATTATTTGATTTTATACTAAAACAGAAAGTTTTTGTTGAATATTCTATATACATTACTTCTATAATTAACAGGTAAAACATATTATTCTATAATTGATTTACAAATTATATTTATAAAACAAATTGCGTTTTTTCATAACTGACTCGAAAGTATAAAATAATTCCTTTTTACCTAATACAGGTTCATAATTCTGTACAGATTGTCCTGAAAATTTATATAGCTATGAAAATGAAATACGTGAGGCGCATACAAATTAACATCTAACCTTACAAATTTTATCGATACTGATTATTGAAAAGTTACTCCTAGTGAGTTATAGCATTCACTACATAAAATAAAATTATTATTCCTATTGCTATTATATGAAGTCATAAATTCTCCTTTATTTACACCGAATGAATAACCTTCACGAAAAAAAAAATATATGTATATTTTACATGTATCTTAAATATATATTTTAGTTATGTTATAAATAATTTTGAAGTGTAATTAATCGACTTTTGTTTCCTCTTTTGTTTCTACACAACAATCTAAAACTTAAATACTCAATACAATAATTATTTAAATTATTTTTTTTTCATACTCATCACTCTTTTAGTAACATGCTTTTCATCCCTCCTCATCACATGCCCATACCACGCCAATCTATTACTCTTCAACTTTTCATTTCTTTTGCTGCCCAACATTCAGAACCATGCATCATCTTATGACAGTCTTACATATGTATTGTACTATTAACAACAACCCATTTATATTTTACATCAATAACAGTACAAGTAAATGCAGCTGGTACAATGCACCTAGCGCGAGTGTTTTTACTTATTCGATAGTTTTGACGTGAACTGCAATTTGAATGGAATGAAAAATGTATGAAGTCCGTACCAATGGCAGTTAACTTGAACGCTATCGAATACGTTAAAAGAACTCGCACTAGGCACATATGTATTTATAATAATATGCAAACAAAACAGTTGAAAACGACCTTCGCTTCAACATAATTATCCTATATCATTTATTTCAAGCGTTCCATATGTGCGATGAAATTGTAAATAGGAAGAAAGTAGCGATACGCGTAAGTACAGTCATTTAACGGGCGCTAACAACATTCGGAACGCTGTACTTGTTAGAGCGTTTTCTTTTCATACACTGAACGACCCATTAGCAGTCTATATGCGAATCATAATTGCCGGTTCATAGCATGCAATGATGCTCAAAGGCTATTAAGATAGGAGAATGCTGCTGTTTATGTGTTTGCAGGTAGAGCGTCTTGTTTTCATTATTTACTTTTGTTAAGAAAAAGGATATTGAATTTAAAAACACAATAGTAAAATATTTTATAAAAATGCGAAAATAGGAAGATAAGAAGGAAGCGAGAGTATCAATGAACAAAACATTCTTATAAAAATTCATCTTTTTATATGAAATATCTATTTCTCTATAAAAACGTATTGAGAAAAAAACTTAATCATTCATAATGGGATCCTTAATTATAGTTGATACAGTGAATTTACTTGTATTTCAATTGACCTCTATGAGCCTTATAACGCTAACTTAAGGAAAACAACTTTATCAAATTTCAAATAAAACTAGCAAAAATTTTATATCTTTTATATATTTTTTTTAATATTTTTATTATAATTGGAAAACATACAATACACAACACATACATCAATTTGATTTGGTATGATGGAATCGCAATTAAGCCTTAAATAAGAGTAAAGATTACTTCAGCAGGTCTTAAGCATCCTTGAAATTGAAGAACCAATAAATCGACTAATTGTGGGTCAAAATTATTTTTACTTATTTATTAAAATTCAAAAAGCTCGTTGATGATACCGTGACGTTTATTTGAAGTATATTATTGATAGAGATCTAAAAATAATTAAATAATAACCATTACTTTACATAAAGGCATTGCACACAAACCTTTAAATGTTTTTAAAGTAACATTTCATTAACATTCGTTAAGCGTGTATAAATTAAAATTCCAAGATCGTATTTGGCTACAAAATTACATTGTATTATGTAACGATTGCGTGAAACGTTTATGATGCGATATAAAACTTAATTAATGTCGCGTGTGGGCATTTAATATTCTAGGCTAATTTCTTGAATAACAAGTACATAGAAAATAACCATGAAATACCAATTACACTGGTACATTTATTATAAGACGCTTTGCGGAAATTGCGATATAATTTTTTGAAACGAATTTAATCAAACTATATTGACATATTTTAACATATTGTATTTATCGATAGATTTAACAACTAATAGGTATAGTCCAGAGGCAAGATTCTTTTGGACTCAAAACTACAAATATAATGATGAATCTAGGCTAATTTTCACAAAATATTCATATCTACAAAATTCTAACAATGTCTCATGACTCAATCTGATTATTGATGAAAATGATGATATTTGACAGACAGGCGCAGTGGATGATTTTGATTTATAATAATATATATACTCGTATTTGTTACGCTATTTACTTATTTATCTGTAATTAAAACATTATCGGCTTTAACTACGAATGCTGTTTAATAGGTGATTAATTAAAAAATCCTCTATTTTGTTATTTGAAATGTCAAATTAATGATGAAAAAAACAAATCACTGCTTTAGTAAACACCCACTTAGTAAAATATATAAATAAAGCCGTAATTAAGTATAATAAAATAACTATAAAATGAAGTACCCTTAGAACAAAACAGTTCAACTTAATTACTTTATGATCTTAATTTTAACTCTGAAAATGTTGGCATGCTGTAACAGTCTAAAGTCAGTAAAATCTTTCTCTGTGAGCCAAATTATTACTCATTTGCTTTAAGGATTAAAACTGCGTCATTTAGAAGGTTTAACAATGATAAATGCTTTCCCGGTTACTTAATACCCTAAATTTAAGGTGAGGTCTCAAAAATGGAAGTGGACTTTAGCTAAATGTACACACAGATGTTGCACAATTCATCAGTCTTTTTATCTTCGTGTTCTTATTTACTGCTTATATTTTTTCATTTTTAATTTTCATATTTATATTAAGAGTATAATTTTGAAAAAATAAATAAATTTTGACAAATTTAAAAAGTCAATTACGAATATTATTTGAAAAGAACAGACTGAAACAAAATTTAAAATTAAAATCAAAGTTTAAACAGCAACTAAGTTTTAACAGTAGTTATTAATTTAAACTGATATAACAAACTATGATAGGGAAACCAATTTTAATTAAAGATTTTGAAAATGAATGAAATTTCTTTGAAATAGTTATTTTAAGGACTTCCCAAGTAATTTAGCTTTAGGAATTTATTCTTAGATAAGAAGTTCAGCAACCATTCACTGAGAACTGCATAGACAAAAAGGACGGATTTGCAAGTAATGTTCTCGTCTGGCGAGGAGCCAACGCTCTGGATAACTTTTGATAATTAAGACTTGCCTTCAATCAATATTGTGTATAACCATTACGACTATCTATATCTATATTAAAAAACTAGATATCTATACCTGAATTAACTGTCAGATTTGCATATTGTTTTAGATAGCCCGATTTTATTATATTGTATTGAAGCAGTATATAAAATTGCCTTGACGCTATAATTCTAAGGAGTAAAGTGGTAACCAAAACCACTAAAACGTGAACCAATATGTCAAACTGTATGAAATACTGTATAAAAAACTGTATTATATAAGCGAAAAATCATTAGATTTCCTAAACTATCGGCCCGATTGACTTGAAATTTGTCACAGTTACTCCTTTCCCGACGCAGACGCTCACTAAGAATACGACGGATTTTACGCAAAGCCCATCCAAAATCCATTTTTCTTCTTACCTACCTGCGCGAAGCCGGGATAATAACCTAGTAGGTATATATAATCCAAATTAAATCTGGGTGAAACCACGGCGCATATATAATATGTTACTTAAATAATACATATTTTTTATGTAAATATTTATTTATAAAATATAAATATATATTTAGGAAAAATTAAAATTCGTAATAAATAATAGTAAACCGAATATTTTTCTAATATATTTTTTTAAATGTTTTTTTTAAATATTGTTCTTATTTAAACCACGACCAAAATAATTCTGATATTATATATTTTATAGTTATAAATTTAACCTCATCACGGTATTACACTGTGGAACTGTCGATGCTGACTTTCTTCTGTCATCAACAGACCAGTCAGACGCAGAAATAGGAACTATTTTTGCATCTGACTGTTGATCAGCAAAAGATCAGCTTTCTACTTCGCGACATAAACTAACATAAACTAAATGAGACAGCAAGTTATAGATAGTAAGTACCCTGAGATGGAAAAGAAGGCTCATAGAAATTTCCTAAGACAGTCTTAGCAAGTGAAGCAAATGTGCCCGAAGGAAGACGCACCAACATTAACAACGTATCCAAAAATGTTTTAATATCTTTGCTGTTTGAGATGCTATTTTTTTATGTATTCTTAAAACTTTAAACAAAAAAACCGCAAAAAGCACCTACAATTATGATAAAAAACCTCAATAATTAACAGAATAATAATAAAAATTAAAATAACTAGATTTATAATTTACTCGTTCATGTGCGCGATATTTCTGGTGATGTTGAAAAAAGACTTAGTTCAAGTAACACTATAACTGCGCTACGGAATAAATATTTTTAGTAAAATATCGGAACACGATTTTCATAAGCTGCACTTCTTCGCCTCGAGGATTACAGTCTTCCTTTAAAAGTACCTGCGGTGTGATTCCATAAAATTTTACATTTCAAACTTAAATATGGATTTGAAGACCTTTAAAGCGTATGTGTATTTTACACTTAGTCCATATATATAGAAACAATTGTTAATGTTTAATTGTTACTCTTAAATATTCTAACTATCATATCATGTAAATATAAAAATACAATCCATTTTACTTAAGTCGCTAATATTATAATATGCTCTAAATGTTCATACATACTTATATACATAATACATAACCAAGGAAGGCTAGCAAGAAGGTATATTTTTGGATGAATATTACTCAGTCACGTAAAACAACTGAACGGATTTGGAGGAAATTTTAGCGATAGATAGTTTTTAACCTGGATTAACAACAAAATATGCTTATTCAGGTAAAATATATGTATTATAGTTTTACTATATATGTCACTCCGTTTTTATATAGGCAAATTAAAAATCACCAAACACACTTTAGTATTCATAATATATGTCGTGTCGATCAATAACAAAATGAAAGTGTGCAATTGTTTTGACAGAATCTAACCAAGATTCTCAAAAAAATCCATAAAAAAGAATTTTTTTATGGACGCCTGCGGTACATTACACCATCAGTAGACCAGTACACCAGATGAGAATTTGTTGAACATTTCTTCGTGTTGGATAAGCATTCTACACCCCAGATTGTTGTGATTCTTGATATCCCATATTAACTTCCAATAAAATGAACAACAAAGAATAATCAAGTCTCGAGAATCGTCCATCGTCGTCGAATATTCGGAAAAAAAACAAACAATCCAATAATTTTCGTTCCACCGATTTTCTTACTCAAAAGACACTGAGTTCACATAGAACCTATCAAAAGAATCAGACTTAATTACAAAGAAACGAATTCGGAAAGAATTATAAAAGTATAATGGAAGGGACGTCTGTCAAACGAAGTGGAACTGAAAATGGCTACAAAGTGCCGAAAGCAATTAATTTACGACACAAGCTAAACTTTTCACAATAATAAACGAACTTTGTCAACTACGGTCGTAACACTGTTCCGCTAGGGGTTGTTTTTAGTTTTTTAACTAGTGATTTAAGAAGAGTAATATTGTTATTTTTTTTCCTTTAAATTAATCGAATCATTTAATAAAATTATTAAAGTATCAAAAGCAATCCAGCTGCCCTCGTGAAGAGTTCTTAATATTTCGCAGAATTTTCTAACAATTTGAATCAATTCGACAATGCATACTGTTCGTATAATATTATTCATTAAAATACATTAGCATTTAAGTAAGCTAAGAACACGCTTGTTGCTGTCATGATTTTTTAATCAATAAATATAATAATATTTTTAGCTAATTTGTATAAAATATTTATAAAGAGCGTATCAAATTCTTTCTGTTGAATCAATCTATTTGTAAAAAACAATTCGAAATTCAAACGAGTCTATACGTGCGCACTACTTTCAGTAACTACTGACATAATACGTACATACAAACAGACGCGTCCAGGAACTTTAAATAAAAATAATTAATTAATTAAAGATATAAAACCATCACCCCAGTGAACGAACATTAAATAAGGTTAATTGTAATTACACGCATGAATATGGAATGAATAACTCTATTTACGTAAAATATTACATATTAAGTCTGAAATGCACAGTCAACCTAATTAGCTGTATTGTTTAACTATCACGGATAATTAATTGAATATAAAGTATATTAAATGATAATTATAACCTGTAATTGTGTTTCTCTGTGATATATTTCATCGTAGAATAAGTGTTATGAAAGATTTTTTAAAGGTTTCGTACGTTTAATTAAAAAAAGTCTTATAGGGTTACACTCATTATTGTCTATTTTTCTTATCTTCTGCTTTTTTATTACAGCATTACAACATTATTTTATTCTTTATATTTTCTATCTGTGTAGTAAGAAATCTCTTGACACGAGTTTGATTCGCTCTTGACTGGCCTTTTTTTCTTCATAAGGTTAATGACTAGATTTACTAAATTGCCGTCCCGGCATACGAGTCGGTCTTACGATCAAGGTGGCGACGACGGATTTTTCACGTCAAAATATCAATTTGTAGACTTGTATGTCATGGAAGTATACAGAGGTAGAGTTGCTCTGCTAACGTTTTGCATGGCTTCAGGGAATTCCGCACAAAGACCAATTATTGTTTCAGATTTACGTAGTTGATTATGGACAAGGCTAACTTTGCTAAGCAAGCTGTGAGCAATTTTCGCTTACTACTGAATGTCGGTGACGTAATTATACGCATACGCTCCATGTTGACGGAAACCGTAATTTTCCCGGAATTCATCTAACATTTATGTATCCCAATTGAAAACGGAACATTTATAAATAATAATTGTTATCACTTATTAATATTTACCAAGAATTGTTTACGTGTTTTACTTTATTTATTTAAGTTTACTAAGTAAGTGCTTTCAACCGTTCCTACAACTTTCAATATTGTGACCAGTTTTACAATAATATAATTAGCAATTATTTAGCTTACACGATTCAGGAACATGATATAATGAATACGCACCATCTATCGATACTGGGTTGTAACAGCCGCAATTAAACAAGAATTTAAATTTTATCAGAACATTTTTAACTTGTGAAATATTAAAACAAGTTATTTAATTGGAGGGCTATTATTTGCGCACGTTTTACGGTAATTTTAAATATCTACCTCTCTTGTGGTTCTGAAACATTCAAATCAAATTACTAGCTGAATCCCTTTGACGCAGTTTGGGTTTAATCAAATTTTCCTAAGACGGAGCATTAATTAGTTGCTAACGAAATGACCCACTTCTTGGTAAGCTTTTAATCGACGTTCACTTGTAATTAGCTATGCTAATATTACATAAATTATTATCGTCACACATTATTTAACGGTTTGATTAAGGGAAATCATCATTTTATTATTTATGAGAATAGCTCTGCTATGTATATTCCAGTGGCGTAACTATTGAGTGGCCGGGCTGGCAAAATGCCACGGGCCCCTAATATGATGCGGGCCTCCAATCTGAGAGGCCATGAACTCAGAAGTAACCTTATGTTTTTAACAAAATTAGGTAAAAATTAGACAAAACTAAAAACCATAACCAATTTTAAATAAATTATTAATTTAACGCATTCATTATATTTTTTTATCGCGGTATGTTTGGTGCGGACGAGCTAATGATGTATTTGTTATTGACGGACTGCTCATCAGGACTTCATGATAAAAAATTGAGATTTTATTGACAGCTGACATTAGCACTGTAATATTGACAGATTGGTCGTCAGGACGTCATAAAATTGACACTTGATATTTGCACTGTAATATTGAGAGACTGGTCGTCAGGACATTATTATATTGGCAGTTCACATTTGCACTGTAATATTGGTAGACTAGTCATCAGGAGGACATCATTATATTGACAGCCGACATTTGCACTATAATTTAGGCTGATTGGTCTTTAGGACATCATTTTATGATGCGGATGAGCATATGAGCTACCTATGTACTGCTGTTTTTTGGTAGAATATCTGATGAGTGGTTGGTACCTACCCAGACGAGCTTGCACAAAGCCACCACCAGTGAAAGTGTA
Source organism: Nymphalis urticae (assembly GCA_905147175.2). Taxonomy (NCBI): domain Eukaryota; kingdom Metazoa; phylum Arthropoda; class Insecta; order Lepidoptera; family Nymphalidae; genus Nymphalis; species Nymphalis urticae. The sequence continues at coordinate 8,110,849 of LR989998.1, read as the reverse complement.
TTCTGTCTATTAAAATTCTATGGCTCGATCTTTAAACTTTTATAATCTTATTGACACTTGCGAAACAGAATGTTTGGAGATAAAAAGTTTATTAATAAATATTGTTCATATTGAATTGTTATTTATTTTTAATTATGTACCATGTATGCTTTTGAAAATATAAAATATTTATTTATTATTAGTAATACTGTTGGATGACTACTTTATACTTTAGTGATGAAGATGGAATACAAAAAACAATAAAACTATTTTAAATACTCAAAGCCAATCGTATCTTACTGCTTAAGCTAAAATATTAATTAATAAACAGTATAAATACACTTTAAGCTCTGTAGCCTATAATTGATCTATATGGAAAATAAAAAAGATAGTATTTTTTTTATAATAAAACTATGGTAAGGCATTTTCCTAACATTTTATGTACTTACGAACTTTTTGCGGCAAGTAGTGAAAGAGGTTCAAATATAAACCAACGTCATAATTATTGTACTAGATCACTTAAGCCTAAAAAGTTAGACCAAAACTTATCTATATACAAATCAATGTTAGTTTTTTTTTCAAGTAGAAAAAAATATCTAAAAATATGAAGTTGACTTACAGATTGTGCACAGATATATGCATACCGTGACGGGAATTTAGTCCGTTAGTTTGTATATTCAACTGGAAAATCCGCGTGAAAATTGCATACATATATGGAACAAATATTTTTTATAAAAACTTATGAAATTTTTCCGAAATAATATATATTTTTTGAGGTATCTGTATTCCGAGAATGTATATAAAATTACTACCCAACAACGAACAAACAACGTATGATACGTTTTGTTGTTTGTCATTGGGAAGCAATTAACACAACAACCTTTTGACAACGTATGAGTAATGCAATAAGTAACAATCAGTAAGGATATATTATATTCAAAATTTAGTCGTGTCAATTATTACTAGTTTAGCATAATTATCAACCTCTAGGCTGCTCATAATCAGAAGAAGAGCAACTCTAAGGACACACCTCTTTTCAATTAATTTTAGAGAGGTTGACGAAAAAAAGTGTACATAGAGATCTTCCACCTGTGAACTGTATCATAGATGTAGAAAATAATATTAAAAATCATGTCGAACATAATAAATACCAATAAACTGAGACTTTTTGTTCGGGAAGAATTAAAAGTGCCATGCAATGTTTAAATTATATTTTGTGAAGATCATATTGGTACCTCAACTAAAGGAATTTCTTGTGTCAAAATAGGAATTTATGATGTGGACTACTCTCGGGAAGTCATAAAGTTCACTTAGTACTTTGTACTTCGTTACTGGTGCTTCGGAAGCGTAATGCAGTGGGACACATTAAAAAATTGTTAGTTTTAGTTTTGTATTGGCAAGTTCGAGGCTAGTGTAATGTTGCTCAGCTGCGAAGTAGTAAATGTACCGAACAGCATGTTCACTCTTCTGAAATAATGTTCTCTGTTTTCTACTTAAATTCTTTAAGCACTTGAAGTAATTTCGCGTAGTTTTAAGTAGAATAAGGTGTACTTGAGTTTAATACTGATAAGAATAAGAAACAAATGATGTATCATTTCTGCTGATTAATGAAGATGAAACTATATCATAATCTAATAATATAATGGTCTATTAATATCCCACTGCTGGACTAAGGCTTCCTGGCCTCACGAGAAGATGGATTATTTCTGGTAATTGTGTCGTGAGCTTATTCCACATGAAGGTTTCAAAATGTTTGAATTCACAACCTTCGGTTCAGATACTCATGTCCTAACTAGGTGGCCGTTTCAACTGTACTTATAAGTAAAACACTATTTGAACATTTAGGTAAGTCAAATAATTTTATCTTTTACAATATTATTTCTACAACTATACGAAAAATGCAATTTTGTTACAAATAGTATTACAGCTGTATAAATATTCTACATGATCTTACGTACCAATTGGTTGAATGGAAATTGGTCTATTTCCATATATAGTAATATCCTTTATCGACTGCCTCCTTGGTCTAGTAGCTAATAAGGCCACGGAGTCTAGAAGTTAAAAATGAATAACACTCCCGTGCCTCGAAAACCACGTGAAGCCATTGTTCCATCGCCTGATCTCTTTCGATTTGCTGTCCCATTGGATTATGAGAGTAGAAAGTGCATCTATATTTACGCACTGGTGCACTGTACTATGGTTTGCATAGTTGGCTAATCTCTCTTATTATTGGTCACCATGGCCGAAAACGGGTAAGAGGATATCAATATCAATATTCTTTATTAACTTTCAGTTAGTATATACACATATAGTTTAGCCAAACATTGATTAAAGATAATGGCGACATGTGTTATATTGAGCACTTATTTATGATGAGAACGAAAATGGTAAGAAGTAGTTTTCTTTTGCATTTGTTATCAATAACGATTATTAAAATACGACAAAAATTAATGATACGTACAAGATGGCTAAAATAATTTACAGTAGACATACATTCTTTAAAACCAATTATTATGTAAACTAAGCCTTAAAGCTTGACATAAATATATGTATGAAGATTATTTTGATGTAGCCGTAAAATTAATGCAGTGGGGCGCAGACAGTTACATTATTACTTTACTCATAAATATTGTTGCTACTTACCCATTCGTATAAAAAACTATCTAAAACTAAAATAAAAATATTTTATTCCATCATTCCACCAACTCGCATTGGAGAAGCGTGGTGGAATAAACTCCAAAACTTCTTCTCAAAAAGGGAAAGGAGGCCTTTAGTCCAGCTGTGGGATATTCACATGCTGCTACGGATTTATTAAATATTAAATCTCTGATTTTGAACCAAAAACTATCGTTATATAGTATTACTATTTATGGAACTGCAATTTTATAGTCTAGTTTATATTATTGTTTTAAATGATGCTTAAGTACAATAAAACCATCGTATTTTTTATTAATCAATGATTATTATAAAATAAATACATTTAATATTTTATAAAAATTACCACTACTACCACACGATACTTGATAAATGTTATACTAATTCACTATTATTCAAGCATTCCTATACCTTTAATAATCATAGTCATAAAATACCTTAGTCGTGGTTTCGTTACTGCTTATATTCTCGAGATAAAAGAAACCTACATCACTGTCTGGACCATAAACTATGAAGGACAATTTAACATACACATTCGCATATATAATATTAACTAGTTTGTAATAGTGGGGTTACTTTTATAATCAATATTATACGTTGACTGCCTCGTTGTTCTATTGGCTTTATGTGAGGCCGCAGACCTGCAGGTCCTGGGTTCAATTAGCAGGTCGCGCCAACAAAAAGTTATTGGGTTTTTCTGTCAGAAAATTCTCAGTAGCAGCCCAGAGTCTGGAGTTGGAAGTGTGTACACTCCCGTGCCTCAGAAAGCACGTAAAGCCGTTGGTCACGCTTGAACTCTTTCTAGTCGTGTAGGATTACTATCCCATCGGTTTATGAGAGCTAGGGAAGACAGAGTGCACCTGTGCTTGCGCACACACTTGTGCACTATAATATCTCCTGCGCACTTGGCTAATCTCTCTTGAGATTGGCCACCGTGGCCGAAATCGGTCTGGAGTACATAATTATTATTATTAATAATACCACGTAAAAAAGTGTCCTGACCTTATTGAACATTTATGTGAACAAATTCATAACAGCTGACAATATTAAGTTAAATAAATATTGTTAATTTCATAGAAAAATGTCATCATAATTCTGCCATCATCTCATTAGTTTGCTTTATTGAACATTTAAACAAAGTATATTAATGGATTTCACCACAGAGCGTTATTTTTATAACAAAACCCTAAGGAAGACTGTCGCCCGAGGCTTATTTACATTTTAATGTGTACTTAAGAATGAAATATAGGATGGGACAGTGTTTTTTATGTGTTAGTTTTATTTACTAATAATAAATGAACCCACAATGAAGATAAATTATACACACATTTAAATTTTATGAATTATTCATTATGAGATGATATAAAATTTTAAAATTGAAGATAACTTTATATCTTAAAATTTTTGGTATTAAAATTTATCATCAGAAGCAAAATGTCTTTAAAAAATAATGTGGTACAAAGTTTGTGCAAGCAGTTAAAATAGATAGCTCTGGGGAAATCTTCGGTTTGTACATCTATTCAAATCCACTACGATATAGGTCAATGAAGCTCATATTTCTTGGTTTAATGGCCGTTTTTAAGTGAGCTTTATTCTAAGCAAATTATTACAAATTTTTTTAACGCTGAAAAGATGCATTACGCGTCTCCCCCATGGGAGCAGTGGGTTGGTAGTGGGGCTTGCCGATGTCCAAGGCAACGAGCGCGCCACGAACATCGGAATATCCACAAAGAACCAGAGATACCCTTTTCGTCGATGACTTGCGCATGCTACCGTGACGCTCTTAATCATTACACTTTGCTTAACTTTACAATATAATTATTTAACTATATAAAGAGTGTTGTTATAATTTTATAATACTGTAATTCACTTTGGTATTACATGCCTGTATGTAATCAATCAATCAAATAAATCCACTGTTGTATATTTTACTAATATATTTATAACAATACCATACCAAAATATTACAATCCTAATGATTTTATACATAATATAGTAGTAGTAGTTCTTTGGTTTTTTCTTTCATGCAGTAATGGAACAACATGATTTGTTTTATATTTTATTCAAACAAAATTACACGAACGTTTTAAATTTGCACATGTTTTTATGGTGATGTTTGATGAAATTTGGTATGAAGCAAGCTTGTAATCAAGCTTGCGGACACGCGGAAGAAGTTATCGGCGAAAACTACTAAGTAAGACAATAAGTAAGTCATAAAAAATGGTTTTTATAAGATTTTGTTTGCTATGCCTCGAACACACAAAGCATGTAGGTACATAAACAATAAAATAAAACGAAAATAATCGAAAGATGCACCAAAAGCACGTACCACACGTCTTTAGAGATTTTCTAATTTAAAGAAACGAGAATGCCAATTTCGTACTATTGAAAAACATATTGAAATTGAGAACATACATAGAAGCTGTTCAAGTACAGAATATTGCTGAGATATGTAAAAAGTAAAAATCCATATGTAACAGATCGGGACACTTATCCACATACTGTGTGATCGGTACCAGAATGAAGTACTGTCGCTGAGTCAACATCGCTGAACGTTTATTGCTGCTGCTACATATACTGGCTCCAATACAATAATAAATACGAATGTACATAATTATAGAGAAGTGCTTGGATAAGATGTTAGCATAATCGGTTGATATGATTCACGAAGAGGTTGTGGGATCGAAGCTTGTATTCAAAAAACTTATTTATATTAAATTTTAACATTTTAATTATTTTTAAAACTTTAGCATATATATCAAAATATTGTATGCGTAAAGTATATAATCAGTTTACTAAATTACTTCCTTAAGAAATATTAAAAATTATTTAATATCTTACATGAATAAAAAACAAAACTGTAAGATACAAAATCGAACATAAATATTTCAATTCATAAAATAAATTCATCGAGTATCTATGTAAGTTTGTATGTATAACGAATTGAAATTATTATGTACGTGAATTTTGTTCGTTTCTTTAAAATTCGAATTTGTAGGTAGAACGTTTTTCGCCTCATTAGATAAAAGCAGTATTCGTTTATTAAATATTTCAACCAGTTGCACTTTTTTAATAGTTTGTTTTCTTTTTACGTGCATTGCAAAATTTCCTCCCAAAATCTGGTGTACGTCTGTACCAACCAATTAATGACTATTTTTTTTTTATAAATTCGAATTATAATAAGAAGGATTTTTTTTAAAACGCTAAAATTTAATAATGTCAAGTAATTATATGTGTACCTAAGATGTGTCGGGACCGTAACCCCTAAACCGGGGAAGCACTCCTGAGTTTTCATAATATATTTAATAATTTGTAGCTACCGTTAGTCTAGTGCCTAGATATAATGCTGCAGACCTCGAGACCCTAGGTTTAAGCCCCAGGTCGAGCAGATAAAAAAATATTGTTTTTTTTTCTGTCAAAAAAATCTCAGTCGCAGTCTCGAGTCTAAATTTGGAAGTTTATACTCTTCCTTACCTTGCAAAGCCCATAAGGCCGTTAATCCTGCGCCTAAACTCTTTCCGAATTTGCCATCTCTATTCCCGATTCCCTCATCCTCAATGCGATGGGCATAATGAGGGTGAGGGAATAGAGAGTACATCTGTTATACATTCTGGTTGCACACGCACTTGTGCTCTATAATATGTCCTGGGCAGTTAGCTAATCTCCCTTGAGATTGGAAACCGTGGCTGAAATCGGTTAAGCAAAAATCATTATTGATTTGTGTTTATTATAACGCTTATCGTGTTATATCTTATCACAATCGGGTGTCAATATTATATTAATATTCGGGTATCACATTCAAATAGTATTTTTCTGTCAACAAAGTCTTCGAAGCAGCCCCGAGTTAGTTGGCAATATTTACTGATTACTGTTGAACTATGTCGTTGAAAGATATTATTTGTTGTTCTATTGTTTGTGGCATGAAATAGGAAATTTCATCTCAGATTTCCGGGAATTTAATATCGAAAATACGGATCAGTGGAAATAGAGACAAATAAATTAAACCATTCCCCACTAACGCTTTAATGAAAAATGTATTCATTTAAAAGACTTAAAACGACAATTCGATGATATTAAATGTACAAATTAAGAATATGTACATATACATATGTATTATCATATCTACTACTTGTACAGTCATTTGGTGCAGAAAGGCGGTTACCTGGATATTTTGTCTATTGTTTATTTTATTTATTTTAACTTGCTCTTTTTGAAAATATTTTGCTACCCGTTTCTTTTAAGTCTGTATGTATGATGTATATTGCCTAGCGACGCTGGTACGCTTATTATAAAGCCCATCGTAGATATAAAGAGACGTAAAGCATTGGCATTGCGCCGCCCGCTCTTAAAAATTTATAAGAGGCTTTTATAAGGATGTAACAATACTTGTATAATTTAATATGTGAAAATATATATTCTATAATTCTTATACGATATTAATATATTTGATCTGAAAAAGATTTATATAGCTTACGAAGTTTTTGAATGAGCTGAAAATTAAATTACGTCTGCCGTAATTTACTTACAACTCTCATGAGAGGTAAACCAGACATTTATTACAAATAATTGTCCGATGCTTATAACGTATATACTTATATAGTAACAGTACTGAGTGGTGTAATAATAATTTTGTATATATGTAGTAATTAGTATAATATTACTCAATACTTGCCTAGATACAGACCTTCGTTAATAAAATCAATGTATATTTCTAATTATTATAAAAATATATAGCAACAATATGTAACGTATTTGTACATCGTCAGAGCGTCACGGTAGCATGCGCAAGCGATCCCGTGGCGCTTCTTGTTAAGACACAAAGGGTACCGCTAGTATTTTTGGTAGGTATTTTGATGTTCAGGGCGTACTCGGCGCCTTGGACACCGGCGAGCCCCATATACCCGCATACAACGAGTTACATGTTCCCGTGGGGGAAACGTGTAATGCGTTTTTCCAGCGATAAAAAAAGTATTTGTGCATAAAACGACATAAGAGTGCGTCGTGATTTATGGCATACGCGTCGGTTTTGCACCACAAAACGCCAATAAAAGTTTCACAAAAAAATTTTCGTGCAAAAGGTCAGCCACGCTATGTGTGATTACCATTTTTAACAATATTTAATGTACTTTAATATAATGTCACCAATATGATAAGAGTCCACTCAATCGGTTTATTCCGATTTAATATACTAGTGAAAAATTCTCGAGACCCAACTTCATATTATAATTAGATAAAATGAAACAAAAATTTCTACAAAGTAATAGACCTCCTCTCCAAGGATTTGCAAACTTTTCTAGTGCGGATAAGAGTATAATCATATTATGCGATATTTTATTTTAACACCAAAAATGAATTATAAATTGTATTTATAAGGAAATGAAAATATAGTAAATATAGTGATGCTAGAAACCATTAAAATGGAATACGACAGTTTAAAACCTTGTATAATAGTAATAATAATATACGGTATATTCGACTTTAAGAGAAATGGACAAAATTCACGAACATATTTCACATCGTTTTGAGACTTTGATATTTCTGCGCAGCTCCTTTAAATATAAACTTAGTTTCTTAATTGACATTCTGTTACATGTATTTCGTGTTTAGCAGCAAAGTTATTTCATTGTATTACTAATTAATAATAACGAGAAGGTTTTTTTGTGTAAAACACATTTCGTTCAACAATTGGGTATTATAAAATTACTTTTAAAATTAATGGGTAATTTTTTTATAACGCTACTCCAATGCGAGTCTATGAAAACACATGTGACAGATGTTCAACCGACATATACGTTTCCTTACGATGTTTTCTTTTACTGCCAAGTACGATTTAACACAAATTAAGAAAATTAAAATTCAGTGGTACTTGCCCGAGTTTTAACATCTGAGATTCTTATGTCTTAAATTCTTGGTTATCTCAGCAGGCAGGGGGTTATGCAGACAACAAAATGATAGTGAAAATATGCCTGAAATTATACTGAATTTCTATATAGTAAAAAAAGCGCGTTGAGGTAAAATTAGCAATGAGTGGTTGTTACCCAATCGGACCTGTACAAAGCCCTACTACCACTTCAATATTAGCGCAATTACATTGTTTTTATTTATTATAATAGGGAAAGCTTTTTTTGTCATTATAGGATCATATTTGATCTCATAAATAAAAAATGGCCACATTTTGGACAACTCTTTATGCAATTCGATGGATGAATATGGCTTAAACTATTTTATCAGAATTTGATATCAAGTGCTATTAAGCGAAAGATATTAACGAACTAGCATATAAACACAAATTCTTATTTGTCTTTCTTAAAACTGAATACTGATAGCATTAAAAGGCAAACGGTGAGGAAATTATTCACTTCAATTTTACCAAGAACCCAATACCAAAAATTCCACCAACCCACACTGGAGCAGCGTGGTGGAATAAGCTCCAAATCTTATACTCAAAAAGGAGAGAAGGCCTTTAGCCCAGCAGTGGGACATTCACAGGCTGTTACGGTACTATACCTAAAATAAGAAACAAATACAATATACACGAAACGAATACAATATAACATATACGAATACAACGCTAAACTACCTACTGTTTTCGTGATAAGTCTTTCAACCCAATAAATAATAAACACAAAGAAACTCTACGCACTTTAATTATTTACTAAACAACGTGTATCACGTAAAGAAATATAAAATCAATCAAAGATTGTTTTTATATGTAGCGAGTAACCCAACTGTTTTCATAATATAAGTGTTTCCGGAGCATACAAATTTTTATTTATATTTGCACAACTACCCAGTGCTACCGCCTGCAGTGTATACTCTGGGGGCTCACTATTTATACAGTTTCAATAGGTCGTTAGCTATTCGTTTCGTACTTATAAAGTCTACAATGAAAAAGACTAAAAGAATTCTTAAAAACGTTTCATATTTCTTTCCTTACTTTATACATATTTGCTATTTTGACTGTATTTTTAATTCAGCTTAAAAATCTTGGAGTAATAGAATAAATACACATTTATTCGCATCTCAAAACATAGGAAAATATTAGGATTTTCTTAAGCTAAAACACCATTGGAAGGATTTTAAGCGATTGGGCCAATATCATTGAATTTTCAATTGCTTATTTACAAAAATGCCGTGAGAAAAACTGGATGTGTCAAATAAAATATATCATAAATAAATAAGGCTGTAGTAGAGCAGCGTTATGGTGTAAGTTTTAAGCTTTTTTCTTAAAAAAAAAGAATTTAAATAATAGGGGACAATTTACGGACTGCTTCTTTATATTGCTTCAAATCACCTAACATACAGGTGTTTATAATCAACATTTAATATTACATTTTACTCAAAGGCAGTGTCAATTAATTCAACGTGATTAAATTTTCTGCCACGTTGCTAATTGCATTTTAAATTCAAAAATAATTTGTATTAACCGGAAATGACATTGACATGATAATTATTTTTCACTGATATATTTGTAATTTTTTGATATAAGGAAAAATTATTACAAACTTCACAGTTACAGTCACAGTACAGTTTTGTCGAAATACCTAATTTTATACATATTATACATTAACAAATATTTTTACTGATTTATTTATATAAATAAGCTAGGCAATTTTAAAACCTATGTAGCTTTTAAGCGCATATTACAGCGCACAAGTGTCTGCTCAAACATAATATCTACACTCTTTATTACATCAGTCATATAGTTTGACATCTGAATCGACTTGAAAAAGTCAAGCGTACCTCCAGTTTCTTAAAATTGGATGTGATAATTTTATGAACTAAAAACTCATTAAGGTTTATTGGCACGATTATTTTTGATATAAATCTAGGCCACAATAGCCCAAAGTACCTTGTGGGTAAGACTGAACGTATGCCGTGAAAGTACAAATAATAAGAATTCAGAGGTATCGTAGAAAAAGCTATAGAAAAAGATAAGCTTCTATAGCTAATAGAAAACATATCAAAATCGTCGAGCAAAATTTTTGATTAAAATTTATTTTATAGTATCACATTATCGGAAGAAACCGCAGTTACTTTCTTTTCCGCGCACTGAATTCGTTATTAAAGATCATTTTCGTCGTTTATTATGAGATAGATAATGTTTTATTTCATGCTGCTTAGCACATATTTGAAGACGCTCGTAAAACAATACCCTAAGGTCAACTGCTGTTTTATTGCGTATCAATAATTCCATTAAATTATATTTAAATATCTTAAGGTTTTCATGATTTTAAAAATTTCATTGTTTGTGAAATTATCTTTCTCAACTTGTCTTTATAAAAACAGTTTATATATTTTTAAATTAAACAAAGTAGTATTCATAATTATAATTTCTTTCACCTTTTCATCTAAGTTTAAAGGTTTTTAAAATGATTATATTAAAATTGTTAATAATATTGAGAAAAAATATATGTAAGCTAATATTTGTGTTATTTAAAAATAAAAATAAAGTTTACTGCCATTTTACTAATTTATATATTTTTTTTATAAATACCAATATATACTTCAAATATTACAAGCATATTAATAAGAATCGCCGATTTTATCAAAAAGTATTTAATAAAAAAGTCTTTTCTTTCAAGAATTTCATAGAAAAATTCTCGACTTTGAACCGAGCACTGCCATCAGGAACAAAGCGGCAATTTCAGAACATGTTTGGAATGCATTGGAATTTTTGTAACGGCTATCTTATAACTGGTATTTTTTGTTGAAATAGCCTACGGCTTTTATGGAATAATGCGAAAGGGCGGCTTATAAAATTATGGATAGCTCTTTAATCAAAATTAAAAATACTTTATACGATAAAGTTTATACAATACTGTTAGCAGTTACCACTGTAAGAAATTCAACAGATATTGTTATTTCTAGATTAATCAGTACAAATATGTAAATTTTTATTATTAATTGAATTCATTGATCAGTTTCGTAATCTCTCTTGTTGATTTAATGCTGGTTTTAAAGACGGCGATTCCAAGGCCCTGAGTTTAAACCATAGAACGTATGTAAAAATAGAGATTTTCTGTCAAAAAATAAAATAAAAAAAAGTTTGCAATGTTTATAAAACCATAATCCTTTATTCGACATAGAAGTTTTAAACTTACTTATCGATTGTCGAATTAGAAACTACCACGTGCTCAAGCACTCACGTGCCTCGGAAAGCAAGTGAAGCCATTTGTCCTGCGCCTAAATTCTCTCAGATCTTGACAAATTACTGTCCCTTAGGATTACGAGAGTGAGGGAACTGGGAAGAGCCTGTATAACAGCACGCTACCTCTATGCCTATACTACAGTCCTTGAAACTGGCTGCCTCGGCAAAAATTCTGTCAAGAAGAAATATCAGTAAAATTTAGATTTTTTTAAAGTTACATCAGTCTTATTATCTGAGATCGATTAAATTAATTTATTTTTAAAGATATTTAAAACTAAATCGTAACCGTCAAATTAATTAATTTTAAAGCTAACATAATTTATTGTGGATGGGTTGGATAAAGGAGTTCCAAATTTGAGTTTAAGTAAGTGCATCTTAGTTGCCAGGAGTTTCATTGAATATTTATGTTCTTACGAAGCAACTACATGTATTTCCACGACTTGAAACATATGAATATAGTATGCTGAAACTTATTATGTGTGGCTCTCTAGTAGGCAAATAAAACTTTCACAAAATAATAAATAAGTGAGCAAAATTGAGAGTAAAAAATAAGTTTCTGTAACGTGTAAATTTTTCTTACTATAAATAAGTATAACATTAAAATCGCGTCAATAAGTATAATTAAATTTATAAAACACAATTAAAAATTACAACATTGTTTAACATTAAAAAAAATTAACGTAATAAAAAAATATTACATTACTTTAAACAGTCTTACATTTAGCTTGTTCCACACTGCTATGTGAAACAAGATAACCCCCAAAAATTTAAAGTGGGATTTCAGACTAACACTTACGAGTAACAGTAAAATATATAATCGTTACTTCAATATTGTAATTGTTTTACTTTTTAATAAATGTGATTAAATCTAAATATCTTAAAATAACTTACGTACAAACGTTAACAGTTTTTACGTAACTTGTTGATAATATGTGTATAAATAAAATTTACTAAAATAGTTGTGCTTTAAATATATCCATGGCTTTATTCAGGTCTGAGTAAGTGTCAGACATAAATTATTTTATCACCAAAACTGAATACTCGGTATTGCTGTATTCCGGTTTTTTCAGTATAATTACAGTAAAATTATTTGGATCTAAAAAAGAAATGATTGTCTGTGGACTTTAATAAAAATTTATTGGATAACTCAACCACTAGTATTAGGTTCAGATCTTTGTTAAATCCATATAATCTGGTAAATTTATTTACAGAATCAACTAGAATCACACATTCCATAGCAACTTGTATTGATAATATATTCACAAATCATATTCCACAAAATAAAACAATTATTAATAAAATAAACTCAGATCACTGTGGTCAATTAGCATAATTTAACTTAATTTAAAAAAAAAATCACAAAAGATAGTGTTTGTTCCTTTTACCACAAGCCGTATAGAGAAGTATAGAAGTAATATTGTGGCGAGTCTCCCATACTTACCTTTAAATGAGTATCCCAATATTTTATATAACACCTTGTTTAAATTAATTAGAAACAAATCCAACGCCATATTCAATTCTAAAAGAGTTAATAAGCAAACCTTCTCAAAATTCAGTGACTGGGCAACTATTAGAATTCATAAAAGTAGGAAGAATATATGAGCTTTACAATGAAAGAACGTACAATCATAGAGCTGCTTTTGCTAATTATGTAAGCAACTATTCAAAATTATTTAAAAAATTGTGCTCTTTGGCAAAATTATTACACATAAAAAATAAAATCAAAAATTCACATGATAAAATAAAAATTATTATTTCTTCTCCAATTGTTGCCGAGTCATTGATTAGAGAAAATGTAAGAGAATGTAATGCTAACTTTAATTTCACTAGTATAGTATAGTAAAGTACATTTAAGTCACTAAAGATTAAGAAATATGCTAATCTATGTGGTATGTCTGTAAATGTGATCAATTCAATTATTGATGTAATTGCACCTTAGCTTGCTACAATATTTAATAATTGTGTTCAATGTGGTATATTTCCTGACCTGATAAAACATAGCAAAGTAATACCAATATTTAAATCTCGTGGTTCTTCAGACCCCAATAACTTTAAGCCAATTTCAATACTACCAACGCTCAGTAAAATATTTGAAAAAAATATTTTAAATCAATTACTTGCTCACTTTAACATACATAATCTGCTTTACAGATTCATGAGGGGTCGCTCAACAACTGACGCAGGTATCGAACTTATCAAGAATATCTATGAAGTGTGGGAGAAGTCGCAGGACGCCTTAGGGATTTTCTGTGACTTATCCAAAGTCTTTGGTTGTGTTCAACATGATACTCTGGTCAGGAAATTAAATCACTATGGAATTAGAGAAGGAGCGCTCGAGCTTATGCCTTCTTATCTTAACAATAGAATTCAGAAGGTCGACGTTAATGGGAAGATTTCCTGGGGTTTGAGTCGGTATGGGGGTCCCTCAGAGATCAATCTTCGGACCTTTTCCATTCCTCATATATATAAATGACCTGCCTTTTCTGGTAGGTAACAAACATGACATAGTGTTGTTTGCTGATGGTACCTCTTTAGTTTTAAAATTAAAAGTAAAAAATTACATTATGAGGATGTAAACAATGCTATCTCTGATATAGTACATTGGTTTAGTGTCAATAATCTGATGTTAAATAATAAGAAAACAAAAATTGTAAAATTTAGTACACCAAATGTAAAAAAATGTAAAAGCTTATCAATAGGGAGTCGATGGATTCAGTTGAGTCTACTACCTTCCATGGCCTTACTGTTGATGCCAAGTTGCAGTGCCCCCCTCCCCATATTGACCGATTGGCGAGTAGACTAAGCTCAGCAGCTTTTGCAGTTAAAAAAAAATAGATTATTCACCGCCGTTGATACGGCTCGCCTTGTATTTTTAGTTATTTTCACAGTATCATATCCTATGGCATTGTACTATGGGGTAATGCTGCCGCAATCAATAAAATATTTATGCTGCAAAAGAGGGCTATTCATGCAATCTATAACCTAGGAGATAAAGAATCTCTAAGACAGAAACTTAAAGAAATTATAATATAAAATGTTGCTCCACAATACATATTATGTATGTAAGGAAAAATATTAATGATTTTGTGAGAAAATGTGATACTCATAACATTGGTACAAGGAACAAACACAAATTAATTACTCCAGTAACTCGACTGCATAGAGTCTCAACTCTTTTGTGGGGCAATGTATACGGTTCTACAACAGGATCCCAGAAAGCGTTCAAAATGCCTCAGCTGCTAAATTAAAAAAAAAATGTAAAGGTACGCTTGTGTGCTATAGCTTATTTTACAATATTACATATAATATTCAATATTGAATAAATCATTTCGAATTACAGACACAAGGTCTGTAATTCAAATTCCTATTATATACTATATCATCATAGACAGAATGGTTGGCGACGCATCGACATATAAATAGCTTAAATTCTATTATTAAAAGTGTCAATTTAATATCACTTGGTGAATTTGATCCTTGGCCAGTAAAATTCAATTTTATTATTTACAATAATCCGTCCGCATATGAACTTAGAAAGCGTAGTGTATCTGTATGTATGTATGTCCTTTGTTGTTCCCCTGACAACGTGTATGCAAAAATTCACAATGATTGCTTGAGTAGTTAAGACCTGAAAGCATTGCAAACAAACAAAACTCACTTTCGAATTTATAATATGACGATGGTGATTACTATTAATTTATATTAACAATATAAAAAGCATAATTGAAAAAAACAATGCAATTTTATTATTTTTGAAACAAATGACCCGTATCTTGCCCTTTCTAATCACGACAAAAGAACGAGGTTGCTCTACAAACTAACAAAAACTGTGCTATTTTTAAGACTGCATATGTTTTTTCTATTAACGTAGAACGAGAAATGCTAATATGACCTTTTCTATGTTTTACTCACATTTGTTTTTAAATAGCCTTTGTCAAAGAAATGGAAAAAGATTCGTCTTACTGTGTTTATGTTTTTATTAGAATTATTTATCCTCTTAATATAAGCAAAAGCTGGATAAATCATATTACAGTGTGCGCAACGTAAGCGGCGTCCGTGGCGGTGTGATTCAAATTGTCAACAATAATAATATCTTAGAATGCAAGCCAAACTTTAGGAAAAATTTAAAGACACGTTTAAATTATATTGCTTCTAGTATTTGCCCGCGGCTTCGTTCTCATTAGGGGGCGCGCAGGTATTAGGTATTAAAAATAGTATATGTCCTACCTTTGTGGTTTAGCTACGAAAGTAATTGTCTGGTTGTTAAAGCGCTAGCAGTTACTTTTCAACTTCAAATATCGGTATATATTGTTTAGGAAATTCGAGTAACATTATTTAGAAAGTATAAATCTCAAGGCCACGCGATTTTTCGTTTCCGCGATACACAAAACCGATTTCTCAATAAAATGTCTCATCAAAAAGAAAACCAAGGAAACCACGCGCGATTAAGTTTTACTACCTTGTAACTTATTCTGAGAACGCGCTCGTACCAAATCGGGAAACAATAAAAGAGATCATGACCGATAATTTATTACGAAAAAGATGCTTCGGTTTTCTCTAGTCAAGAAATAATCGTTTTATTAATTGAAAAAAAATACAGCTAGACCAGACTGTGTTGTCGAAAATATACGCAATTACCTAATACTTTAAAAGACTGATTATATCATTATAGGCGGGAGATTGCTGGCTGAAAACCGAACGAACTGACTATGCATGCGTCATGTGTCGAATTTCACTGAAATTCTGCAATTATTTCTGGAGGAATATTCTATACTATGAATAAAAATTTTGGATAAAATGTATCACATTATAATGCAGTGTGATACTCCATTACAAGCATTACTTTCAACATTGTTGCTTTGTCCAAGTTAATGTGCTGAAATTATTGTGATGAAAATTAATTTTATGCAAGTAAGCTCATGGATAAAACTGGTAATATTCTTTAACACCTTTTCTCTACAAGATAAAAGCAGGATTTCACCCAGAAGTGGGAGATCAGGCTTTTTCTTGTAATAAATTTTTATTTACTAGAGCTTTTGTATTTATTTATATTTTTATTTATTTGTAGTACTTCATATTATAATTTTATGTATTAAAAGAGAAAAAGCTATGATAATTATAATACTGGCGCCAAGGGAGACAGCTAATTAAGTGATAAGTCGCGTAATATCTTATTTATGGATTCCATTTCACTCATTGGATCGTTACAATTTTGATACTGCCTAATAAATAAAATCCAATAAGTGTTATAATTGCATTGTTATTTATAAATGTAACTCTTATTTGAATCGTGGGTATTATAAAATTTCATAATAAACTGTTTTATTTTATTTTAGACTTTAATATAATACGTAATATAGTTTTTTTTTGAGCATTACTAATTAGCCATTAGCCTAAAACTATTTGAAATATTTTAAATAAACTACATATTAATAATCATATATTACATTTATACAGAGTAAAAGTATTTTTATATTATTTTATAATACCATTAATAAATCAGGAAAAGTTAATAACATAGGATAGCATTTTAGAATGGTTAAAAATGTTAAAATATATTTTCTAACCTTTTTATCACAATTAAATTTAAAACCATTATTAGACGTAAAGCGTTTCAATTGCAAACATTATAACACCTCAGTAATACATTTATCTTCAACAACTTTCGAATAAAGTCAATAAAATATGAGAACAACGATGAGAATTTAAGAAGATGTTTGCAAAAATATAATTAAATATGTAAATGATGGTCAAAGTTTGACTCGTTTACAGCTTATTCCAGCACGCTGTAGTTATAAGGTTTAAAAAAAACGATTTTTTTTTTTAAAAACCTCACATTCAAATCGGAATATTAACCTAAAATATGGCTTCATACCTTCATAGCTTTACTCAATTTTCATGTGCTTAATTTTTGTAAATATGTCGGATTATCTATAAAGCCAGCTCGGCATAATTTGAAATGAGCACAAATTATGTCCAGTCAAAATTTATTTTTAATGAAACGTCAGTCATTAATTATTACGCAAACGCAATGCGTCACGCTTGCCTCGTCACGCGTGCCTTATCTGTCAGCGTCGTCTTCCAACGATTATGCGATGAGAACATTCGAGAAAATATCCCTAATAAATTTTACGTTCTGAATTTTGATTCATTATTATGGAAAAAAGTTAAATCAGCTTTGTACTTTTGTTGCTAACGTTAAACAATAGTTTTGATTAATCTCATTGCTTTGAATGTTATTTTCATTAGTGCCTGTTTAAGCCCGTCTGGGTAGGTACCACTCATCATGTATTCTACCGACAAACAGAAATACTTATTATTGTTGAGATATGAAAGATGTGTGAGCCAGTGTAAGTTCTTATATTGTACTTAAGAGATTTATGTTTGTGACGAAAGATTATACCTACTTAAGTCTCGTTTACATCAGCTCATGAATAAAATCTTGAAATTAAAGCCTCTGTCAATGAAAGCGGAAACCAAGACATTACTAGACTCGGCAATCTTATGTCGCATTGACGTTCGGATATTTTATATAGAGACAGTGGGAGAGAGAGAGCTACAGTTTGGAGTTTACGTTATTTTGGAAATAATTATATATCTAACCATTCGTTCCTGCAGTCTGTTTCTCTCTGTGTTCTGTTCTCTGTTTAAGTGTAATTAATATTACATTATAATACCAAGAAATATAAATGTGATTAGCATGTAAACAGTCGTTAATTCTACAATTTCATTATAGTTGGCGTATATTTAGAAGCTGAATTATAACTTGTTTTAGAATATTTTTTAACAATTTTTATTAATTCATATTTTACTGAAGATTTTAACTTTGTCATCATTAATGTACAGACATACAAAGCTAATTAGACATTGCAATGTTCTAACAGCAGCATAATATTTCAGAGATTAAATATTATTTTTATATTTAAATATATCTTTTTTGATAATTTAAAAAGCATAGTAGTCGGTTAGCGACCTATGATTTAGGAGTATTTACTTTAAGACTCAAATAATTATATTAAGCTCAAAATTAAATTATTTGCTTAGTTCTTAAGATTTATTTCAGGGGCTACCAATTATCAGGGCCTGCATCTTATTCTAATTTAGACAAATAGGGTAGAAGGTTTCATACAAAGCGATTGTCATCTCTCATACGTAATCCTTACGGACGAACTAGTAAGAAATTAAATCCAGATCTTTGCGATAGAAGTGTTAACATTATTAAAAAAAATAGATATTATATATCTTATATTTAATATATATTAACAATTTTATTTGTTTTTTTCATCCGAAAGAAACCTATCGGCATTTTTCCGTTGAATCGCTATTCAGATTTTCTCGTCGAAGAATACTAGCCGTCCTGTCATCAATGCATGATAATTCATTATTATTGTAACACATATTTATTAAAACCCGATATTTTCAGAGTCAATATAAAGTAAATAATTTCCACTGTTGCCGATATTCCTTGGTAGATAACACATACTAACGCTTTTCTAAAATTATGATTTTATAGTGCTTGTATAAGTGTAATTCTATAAAGAATATTATGTCTGATTACAGATAGGTGTCTGAAATATGTGAATTGAGAATGTACGTGAATAGAGAATATAAGAAAAAAGCTATTAGCAAACAGCTATGCTTACCATATCAAAGAGCAGTATTATTTTTAGGAAAAAAACACACACATACACACTGCACACAGCAGTATGTGTGTTTTTATAACCAATCATAATTTATAAAAGAGCTTCTCATAAACATTGTTTATTATATAAACTGATGATATGTTTTTTAATTAACAATTAATTATTTAGTTGCAAGTGAATTAAATCATTATTGAAATTGAATTAATCAATATTCAATAAAATCTATCACACTTAGGAATTCGGTCACTTCCCTAAGGCTTTACTTCAGTCGATAAATAACAAAGGTAGTTGTTATCTCAACTACTGACAAAGATGGATGGACGTATCTTGAACCAGATAGGCGAAAACTCTAATTATAGTGTTTAAATATTGTTAAATATTTTTAAAAAATAAAACCAACAAATGGAATCCTATTTTAAGGGCAATGTACGTTTAGTGAGTACGCACCATAGTAATTTCAGCTTTTTCTCAGGAGACGTATTATGGAATAATTCATCACGCGTATTCGGACCAATCTTGACTTCTTGACGACCGCCCAAACGAAATTAAGCTCAGCGAAGACATGACTCTATCGTCTGTCTTACTTAGCGGCTTTTCTAAGTGACTGGACAATGGTTCTAATGCTGAGATATTCAAAACTGCCTCTGCTTGATAATCCAGTAATCATGCAAATATATGTAAGTGAATATGAAATTATATCATATTCATTCACAGCTAAAGATTTTTATAATAATACTTACACGAATATATAATACTACTAATAAATCAATTCGTGAAAATTAAAAAAAAACGATTTATTGTATCGATGTATGTATTTACAAAAGAAAAGTAGGATATGTAGTATATCAGTTGTCTGGTTTCCATAGTACAAGTTCTGCTTAGTTTGGGATCAGATATATATATATATATATATATATATATATATATATATATATATATGTGGTAGGCGGACAAGCATATGGGCCACCTGATGGTAAGTGATCACCAATGCCCATAGACATTGGCATTGTAAGAAATATTACTTCGCCAATGCGCCACCTCCTTCAAGTCCGTAGGATATGCGAAAATAGTTTTAATTCAGCTTGTCAAATCGACAGTCAATATTATTAAAGATTTTCTATTTAGGATATTTGATATAAAATTCTATATATTTATAAATACTCTCTCTCCCTTACACACAGATATATACATAAATATATAAGTTCTAGTAATAAGTCTAATATACTATATTATAATATTACTTTATAATGATAATAAAATATCATCAAATAAAATATGCAATATATATGAAATGTAGAGTTACACAAATAACTAGTGAGCCAATTTGGCTCTGAAGGAAATGACTGCGCTAGAATATCTTTAAGACATCCGGGAACTAACGAGCAACACGTACAATATAATAAAATATATTGAAAGGAGGCAACATATATATCGTTAATGATATTTTTAATAGCTGCAATATTTTGTTTTTATTTTTCTTATTTTATAAGTAGTTTTTGTATGCAATTTTATTGCTAACGTGGATTTTATTATACAAATATATTTACTGCTCTTAGTTTCTAGAATATATAATAATTGTAAAGTTCTGCGGACCGATTTCGGCCTTAGCGACCAATCTGAACAGATTAGCTAAATGCGCAGTACATATTATAGTGCACAAGTGTGTGCGCAAACGCAGGTGCACTCTCTATTCCCTAACTCTCATAATCCGATAGGACGGCAATCCGACATGACCGAAAAGAGTTCAGGCGCAGGACCAATGGCTTTACGTGCTTTCTGAGGCACGGTAGTGCACACACATTTCAAACTTCCAGACTCCGGGCTGCTACTGAGAATTTTTGACAGTAAAACCCTACAGCTTTTTATTGACCCGACCTGGGTTTGAACCCAGGACCTCCGGGTCTGCAGCCTTACATCTAGCCACTAGACCAACGACGCACATAATCTATAGGTAATATAATTTTAAATGACTAATATTTACTTTTTTCACATCATGTTATATGCGCAATAATATTAGGTCGTAGATGTTTTTATTTTAGTCTTTTAATCTATCTCTGCTACAACGGCAAAGCTCAATGAAATTGATAGCGGAGGAATATTGTAATGCAACGATGTATATAAGCACAAGTGTTTGTGTTTCTTTCCATCTCATTGCCGCTATAAGAAATGTTAACCGTTCCTTACATCGCCAATGCGCCACTAACCTTGGTTACTACAATGTTATGCCTCTTGTGCTTAAACTTCCATTGATTCACCAACAGACACCACATAAGAAATAAACAAATTTATGGGAAAGTAATGAAATAGTTTTAAGTTTTATTTCATTGCGTTGTTCGAATACAATATGATCCCAATATATTTTATTTTATTAACGAATGAACGAACAATAAAAAAGATTATTATAGGAAACATTTCATTGAGCGGTAAAAATGTTTAATAAAAATCGCTCAATGATAAATGAAATCTTATGAAAAATCATAAAAAATAGAATATTTTTTTACACAAAAAATTCACAATGTTTTGTATATTTAAACGTTTTTCATGCATCAATTTCCAAGAAAAATAATCAAATTACTTTCAATGAAACTGTATCGGTTTATCTTATTTGACAATTGCGTAATGAAAAATTGAGTTAAGGAACGCTTAATAAGTTATAGAACAGATTATGTTGGATTTAAAATTGTATTTATTTGCCTTATCATATAAAAAAAAAAACTAAGAATAATATGTCACATATAAACTCTGAAACTTGCATGGAAGTTACTTGAACATTATTTATTATAATATGGTGGCAGGTTTATCCAGTACTGATTTTTTATGGGGGTTATAATAATCAATAGTTAGTTTATTCTAAAACGATTAACGTCAACTTATAAAGCGATCTTACTTCTAACTTACGTTTAACTGGATTTTCGATTATGACGCAGGCAAAGCCTCGGGCCAAGCGCTAGTAATTGAAAAAAAATTAAAATCAATAGTTCGAGATTAAGCGTAAGTATGTTTAACAAAAACTTATATGTATAACTATATGTATATAATAAAAGGTTTAGTGTTTTCTCTTTCATTATCTCTGTTACACAAAATATGAGGGATTAAATAAATTTATACCATCCGAATTTTTAATCCGAAATTACTATGTGGTGTTAAAGAAAAACAAACTCCAAGTCAGCATTCGAAAACACCTCTATTAACATGAATTCCATATAAAGTGTTAAGGCTGCAATTAAAATCTGTGGTTGCATTTAGAATTGCCGTTGGCGTTAATAAACTTATGCGAGTATGTACTTACGTTTTAAGCGAGAACAAGGATTAGTGAAATTGCATTGTAAATATCTTGCGTATTTTAATAGCCTTTCTCTTAATAAGCTGAGATGTTAAGAGCATTTTCATGCTTATAAGTTTTAATTGAGTTCAGTAGAATTATACAGTACATTTTATTTTGCACTTGTAATGTTATATTAACTATAGCTACAATTTTATTTTATTCGCTTTATTATAATATTGGTCAAATAGATTTTATTTCGCGTTAAATCACCTATTAAAAGTTACGTACTTAAATCTTTTTTATAAAATGGGTAACCATTAAACATAATTTCTGAAGTCTAACATGAAATATTTAAACTTTTAATAAACATTGATTACAATTATATATCAAATGGCTACTTCAATCTCGTTATGACCGGAGGATAATATTCATGAATGCTGTAAATATTAGCATTTTAGAAAATTCGTTTATGCATGATTGAAATAACATACTTCATGAAATGGCATCATATTAATTGAAAACGTGATGCAGTCTAAATTTGGATTTAATGAGCTGTAAAATGAACACGAATTACCCAGTAATGATTTATCGCAATGCCTAACATAATTATTGGGCATTGATTAATTTGCAATTATCTTTTATTTAGCAACTCAGAATTTCTGATTAACTTTCCAGCTTACAAATTATGACATAGATTTTGTGGTTCTAAAATGAAATTTACATATAACAAAATAAATAGAATGCTACCCCGAATAAACTCTTAAATAATTTTGCTTTAAGCACAAAAATAAACATCCAAATAATAAAAGCATATTAGAAGTTCCAATAATTTTTTGGTTGGTGGAATAAGCTCCAAACCTTCTCCTCAAAAAGGGAGAGGAGGCCTTAGCCCAGCAGTGGGACATTCACAGGTTGTTACTGTTACTGTATTAGAAGTTTGTCTTAATAAAATTTTGCATTCCAAGTTTTGAAATGGTTTTAACTATTCTAGTGATGTTTTCAGATAAAATAGTACCGTGGTATTATTTTTAACCACTTTTATAAGCAACTATTGCTTAAACAGATGTACGACAACTTATACAATACTGACCCATTTAATCTAACTCCATGTGGTATTAACGTTACCTTTAAAGGATTAATGTAACTAAAAAAATTGAAGAAAAAAAATCATTTTGAAAATAAAATGGAATAAAATATTATTAAATAACTATTTAAAATTCTGAGTGTGTTATATGATTTTGTTGTATTTGATTTTATTGAGTGCCTTTATCTATGTAAGGATAACCTACAAGTTGACTTGAATTATAGATAGTAAAGTAATAAAGGACATATTTTCTATCAAATATGTCAACAAAGTATTTTAACAAAAATGAAGAGCTGGTTTATTTTAGGCTAGTAAAAGTCTATTTTAATTAATACATTGTAACTTCTTCTTTTCAAATAGAATTCGATTATGAGTTTTACATAATATATGCTCTCTATTTGTATTAATACAAACGATATAGACTACAAACTAATTTATCCGACGCTAAATTACATAGTGAAAAGCTGATTGATTTTAATTGAATCAAATCAATCAAAATATACTTTAACCATCTAGAATCTAATAAGAGCTTTTGATTCACCATTTAACAAGATTTAATCATATTTTAAGCAACGACCACTTCAAAATGTAGATTCTACTAAGAAAAACTTACAAACAATTTACTAACTAACAAACAGTTTTTACATTTTTCCAGCAATTAAACTTCAAAATAGCCAATATAATTATATGCCAATTAATACAGAATTATATCATATCATGCAAGAAAATTAACCAATACTTACGCTTTTTATCATCTATATTCTATTTATTTATTGACAATTAAATTATTTTGAAATTATAATTAATTAAATGTAATTTAAAGCTTATGGTCTCCACATGATTTTATTATAGAAATGAACATGTTGCCTAAGAATGTATTGTATTGACATTGCGGAGGCGGAAACTTGATGCTACAAGTTTCTCTTTACTTCTTGAGTTTATACAATGTTTGTCACAGTTTCTATTGATATTATTAATCAATATAACTGTGGATATACGTAATATTTATTATACTTGCGTAATATTGTTATGAATTTTTCATTTAGAAGAGCGGTTAAAATGTTTTTTTTTTATATGAGCAGACTACATTGCTGCCATTTTTATTAAAAATCATAAATCTTAAAGTATTAACATTAGTTTTTATTACATTAATATGCTCTTTAATATATTATTGTATAATTACACATATTACATGGTACATAGCCGAAAAAATACTTCCATATTATAAACGAAAATACGTACTCGTAGATCGGAGGCTAAATTAACAAGTTCTTGCGGAAATAAATAATTATAGGTTTTCTCACGAATGCTACTAATTAACGAGCTCAAAAATTATGATTTTGTACATCACTTTTAATTAAGGAAGGTATGTGGAACATGATGATAGACATTGACACACAGCTTCCACCAACACCGATGACTCCCATAGTCATATAAGTTATGTAAGATACGTCCTTGATACTGTTATTATATGGCTTATTACCCACTCCTTTAAAGCAGAACATAATAATACAAATTATTATTGAGGCTTTGCAGTATAATTACTGATGAATGATAGCCACTATGAAGAGTATCACTATTACGAGTATTTGAAATAAATATGCCTGGTCTGGTTGTAGAATGGATCATATCACGAAGAGCACGATCATTTGACGAAATGCCACAATTTCATGATATATTACACAATCCATTGTCCACATCAGATGTGCTTTCGTCTGATCAATAGAAATCGTTTGTCGATATGGCCAACTAAACGGATAAACCATAATCATATCGAATAGTGCGACAAAGATGCAAGATATGAAATTGTGGAACATATTTATGTATTATCATATAGATAGTGCGACAAGGATGCGAGACACGATTAGATATAATTTGTTTAATCGTTTAACGAATCTCTCAATATTACGATACATAAAATCGTGTTCTTTCATTATTCATTCTGTCATTTTTCTACGATTTGCGTGAGTAGAATGAAGGTACACCATGTCTCATAACTGATTGAGTCTCTGAGTACTCTGACTCCATGTAGTGCTACACATACTTACATTGTTTTTTATGAAATTGTAATTTGGTATATTTTTATGTTATATTTAAAATGGTATATTTTAATTATATAAACCTTCAGTGCCCTTCTTTAAGAACTCACTTAAATACTCGTACCCGTAAATGTTGACAACTAACTTGTGGTGACATAATATTTTGATGCTTGTATTCTTGAAATGTTATAATTATAATGGATAATATCGAATATCTCTTTTTGAAATTTTGAGGTTTCTGCGGTAATTCTCGAGTTTGTTCTTACAGAATAGTAGAACTGTACAGTCGGACAGTCGGGCTATTCTGTAAATTAAATAATTATTTAATAAATAATTAATTAATTGTACAAACGTACTGGATATGTGACAGTGCTGTTAATTTTTTCAATATAAAAGTTTCATATAAATAAGCTGACCACTTATTCGTAAATAATGCGAGTAATAAAAACTGTATACATTTAACGTTTTATGTTATTTATTTTAATTGTAACAGACTCGTTTCTACAGCGTTGTGGAGTTATTATTCCCACGACGAGGTGGGAATTACGGAATCGGATGTTTTACATTACATTGTTTCATCGCAATCGCTTATAGGCTTATATTATAGATCATTTGTTTTACTTATTTGTGTACTATAACTTAAATATATTTCACATTAAATATATAATTTTTTTATTATTATGTTTTTACAAATAATTTATAATTTTGTACTCTGTTGGCTTTTACAAAATAATTAAAAAAATATAATATTAATTGACTTTCTAATAGCAATATTATTTACCTTTTTTATGTACAAAACGTTCAAATATACAGCGATATTTATATGTATATATATTTAATATTTTAGATTTATTGATAAATTCCAACATTTAAATATGTTTATAAAAATGTTAATAGTTTTGTAATACGATAACAATTATTTCCTGTTTTCGTTGTAGAGTAAACAAATTTCCAAAATAAAATAAAGGGCATAAATTGCTTGGCAATAGTGCTAATGCTTAACTTTTTTATGTATATATATATATATATATATATATATATATTCTTTTTCAAAGGTATTTTGTATATCTGTGTTCATCATTTAAATATTTAAGCACGAATTTTCTTCTTCAAATTGAATTATTTAAAACACACACCTTAAGACACAGCTTTAAAACGAATTTAAAACAATCACTAGTTTTAAACAGTTTATTCTGAAAATTCAATACAAAGCTTTTCTATCGTAAAATATATTGATGAAAGCGATTAATTATACGGTATTGTTCAAGAAACACTTTTGATAATGTCACGCGATAAATTCAGACAGGCGTCTGTTTAAACGCTATTAATTGGAAACTGCATATAGTTTGTATTCAAAGTGTTGATCGTAGAATTTAATATCGTATTATATAAAATATTTATAAGTGTTCGGAAAAAAGTGAAGTAAGTTTTTTTTTAATTGCTTTCCTACTTTAAGACGTCCGACTGTATATTTGCTAGATTATAAGGTTTCGGATATCGAGATTTTGTATTCAAATCCCGGAACCGGCCAATGATGAGTACATTGGTTGTTTTTGAAATATTGATGTCACATGCTGATTGCTATTCTGAAGAATGAGGGAAAAAAATGCGTCTGTATTTGCGCACATGTTTATGCACAATGACATCCATGGTGGAAATTAGTTAGGATGAAACCATCGTCACATCTAATTTTATTTCTAAAATGACTCCAAAAGATTGAAGGTTATTTTCTTTCCCCTTATACCTGAAAGCTTTACCTATTGATATCGAGGAATATATTTTATATTAAATTGACCAATAATATCTTTCAAATGTATTAATAAACTTCGATTTTATTTTAATAACGTCTGACATGGGACGTTGTCATGTTTTATCTATAGAATTCTACGAGGCAGTTATTAAAATAATGTGGTTCATTAACTTTTATTTATTTAATATCCCGATCGAATGAACGTGCATCTATTATGCGCACGTTACCAACTTCAAAGGCATCGCTTACGATAGAACGATATTTACATAAATGTATTTTCACAAACAAACAAAAACTCTATTAAAAAATCTCGTTTATTATGGGCGAAGGCGGTAGAAGGTGAATTTTATAAAAAATTATATAATTAACTTTTCATTAATATTTATATAATATGCACTTTGTTGATTTTAAACTAAAAAATACCTTCTATTCTCATAAATGATATTATTTACATTATTATATACAACACAACAATACACACATATATACATTGATTTTAATATTTATGTATAAACATTATTAATTGATTTTGATTAATATTAATAAGTGGCAACATTTAAAGTAAAATTAAAAGCCCATGAATCGCCTTCTGCTGTATTTTCTTATAGTGTAAAGTTCTTTACTCTACGAGAAAAAATTAAGGTTATGATAAAACAAGGATTCAAATTTAAATTGAAATATAAGAGCATTAAAAGTTAATCAATTTCATTTACAAAGGTCATCGACATTGTCAAATATAATGCTATTTTGGATTGCTTATCCTATGAAGGTACAGAAAAAGTTTCTAAAAAAGGATGTATAGCGCAGGTGCAGCGGATGCGGTAGCAAGCTCGTTAGTTACCAGAATCGTTTCCGATGCACATGGCTCTTTTTAGCTGAAAAAACTTAATTTATATGATAACATAGTGCAATATTCCTAAAAATAAATTTAAAATTCATACTGCTTTCAAGTAGTTTATAATTTAATATTTATATGTATTTATTATTCGAATTTTAAACCTATTTAGGCTCTAATTAATTTTAGTTTATTAGCTCGATTCTCAAACATTTGACACTTATAATAATTCAAAATTCAATTATCACAAACATACACTTAAACATATTTAAACTTATGTACATCAGCATAATGAAGAAAGTTTTCCATAAAAGTTAAAAATTTTAACATAAATTTTAGAATTACAATTTTGTTGATATTTCTCTACTTGGCGCCTGCTCTCTCATTACGGAAAATTCGCTACAGTTCACGACCAGGTGGCAGGTGTAAATTAATTGAGAACATTTCGTTTTATAGATACAAGATTTTTTCCAACATAACAGAATGTGAGATGAATTATTATTATATGAATAATAAATAAAGTTTCAATTTGCAGTTTAGATGATAATTGCATTGACTTTATAAGACAATAAAATCCAAAATACCTTTTTGAAACAAGTTTTTATATCCACGTACAAAAAAACAATAGTAACAGTAACATGTTAATGTCTGTTAATGTCCCATTGCTGGGATAAGGCCTCTTCTCCCTATTGAGGAGAAGGTTTGGAGCTTATTCCATGCTGCTCCAATCCGGGTTGGTAGAATACTTATGTGGCATAATTTCAATGAAATTAGACACATGCAGGTTTCCTTACCATGTTTTCCTTCAAGCACCGTCAAGCACGAGATGAATTAAAAACACAAATTAAGCACATTCACGCATTCTAACCACTAGGCCATCTCGGCTATCAAGACAACATACATATATATCATCATTTACGTCTCCACCACCGATCTTGGGAACTAATTGTGCTAAAATTAAACTAGAACTGGCTTAAAATTCCGACGAAAGTTTTGACCTACTCACATTAAGTGCTTTTTATTAAAATAAAAACGCACCAAAAATAGTGCGAAAACCAAATAAAAACAACATTACTTCATTTCTCAAATAGTTTCATTTTAAAGGTTGCATATAAATTATAATTTGGCTACATGTTTCTAACGTAACAAATATAAATAAAAATGTGCAATTTTTAACAAAATTAAAAAAAAAATTACCAACGAAAGCAGTACGATTAAAACCGTCTGGAATTTTTGTGAAGGAAATTATGGGATATATGTTAAAGAAAATAGGTTACGTTTCGTTGAAGTTTAAAAAGAGCCACTGCAGTTTGCACCTACGTTCCAACGCGCAGAGTGAAAATGAACCATTTTTTGCGTGAACTAAAAGAGCAAGCTTAAAAAACTTAAGATCTTCTAAATGATAAAACTTTCAGAACATTCTATAAGTAACTTTTGGACTAAATTTATTTAATTAAAAAGATTAAGCGAACGTGTTTCATGTCCACTCTTACAAAAAACGTTTGTCGAGTAAAAAATCAAATTTCATTTTTTATCTTCACTGCTGATTAAACTAACTTAAAATATTATTATTGATCTTAAAATGTTTAAATGTTCATAATATAAATTTTATAATGTTTGTATTTATTCTTATAATATTATTTGCTGAAGTTAGAATATATGATTAGGCTCTGCCAACAGAAGCCACTGTATATAACAATGACATGAGTTCCGAGAAACTTTACAAATTGCTATCTTAGTAGGTCTTGTTGAAAACTTCCTACAAATATTGGCAACGTGCCGGCCTAGAAGTAATAGAAAACTCTTGCATGTGTTGAAGTAGAAATCATTGAGTCACAATGAATTTTCTTGGTTGAAATAAAATAAAGGCCAAATTACATTTTGAATTCTAACTGCTATTTCAATTTGATACAAATCATGTTTTACTAAATGTAAATTAAATTTCAACCACATAAAGCGACCGTTAATTCACCAAATATGTTTGATGTGGATCAAATAAGCCATTATATAATTACGCTCTATCATTTCGCATCTATAAATTTGTGATTGGACCTCTATTTGAATATTAATTATTTAATTTAACTAAATCAATGAAGAATAAATACATATTACATAATGTACTTTACATTCCGATTCTTTTAATTCTGAAAGTAGTGACCGATTTTTTTGTTAAAGTCCAATTTTCATTGTCTTATAATTATTATATATGTTTTATAATTTTGTTTATTCTATCTAATCTATTTAAGTTTAATTTTGCTTTGACGTAAAATTAATACAATAAGAGAGAGATAATGCATTTTAATGACACACAGTCTTAACAAGACGTCTAATTTACTAAAATTATTCAAAAATCAGATAAAACTTACATAAATAATCATTGGTGATATTTTTGTTTAAGCATCACATTTTCATCAAACAGATATATTACGTGAAAAAAGTAAAAAAGCAAAAGTTCACTTTTGTTTTAGTTTTAAATTCTCACACGTTCCCTTGCAAACTTGACCTGTTTTAGGTGATAGATTAAATAAATTTTAGTACGTTTTCGCAATGGAGAAAGGTGAAAGTGATAGTATGCTGTTTGTTAATATTTTCACTTTAAGTTGTGATTAATTGACTAAAGCTATTAAATATAGGAAAACAAAGAAAAGGAATTATAAAATTTTCGAATTCCTGACTAAAAATAGCTTCAGTTAGAGTTAACACTTAATACAAATATTGGCTAACATGAAACGCAATTTATTTAATCATAACAGTCTTTACTAAAATGAAATATTTTGGATTACAAAACAAAGCTAAGCTTACTTTGGTCCACGCTTGATTGCTAACGATGTAAAGATATTGGAGATAAATAAACTAAGCCTCCCAACGCCCAATCGTGAATAGACAGGGATCGAGTGTTCGAAGAGATCCGACGTTTCTCAGGTATCTGCTAAGACCGTAATAAATCGAATTTGGTCTCAGCACAAGATTTATATTGATGCGTGAATATCATCTAACACAAATGTTATCAATATTTATTTTTTATATTGATAGCAGGCAGTATTAAACGACTATTTACCATTTCTTAACTTTGTGATTATAAAATTTAAACTAGTTATCATTGACATTTCTAACGAACAAATTGTGATTTTTCTAAAATTTAAATAATATTATATTCTAAATATAATGTTTATATACATATTTTTGGTTTAAATATTACTACAAAATAATATGGATTAAAAGTTATTCAATTTCGAATCGTGGTAGGTTCTTAACAATCATTAGAAATTAATTAAATGCAATCTACTAGTACTCCAGGCGGTCACGATTTTTGTACAGTAACTATTTTTAATTCTGATTATTATATTCTTATTTACGTCCTAAATTAACTTTACTTACACGTTTATCTATGTAACTGATAGTTTGTTTACATATATTTTAGTTAATTTTATTACTATATACATATATAATAAAAACATACATCATTGGTCGCTTATACAACTTCAAAATATAATATGCTTAGTACGAATAATATATGTCAGGTAAAATTACACATTAGTATAGGAATTCAGGCCTCATCCGGGCTGTCGATCCCCTTTGATAAACTATTGAGTTTCTCTCTGTGTCTGTCGCTTGTATACAATTCGAAGGTGTATTGGCATAGATTGTTGATAGTTTAATGTGTACACAATATGTTATCGGATTGTCTAGTGCTGAGATATTCAATGGAGGTTATATAGATGTCATATTCCTAGCATTCAAGGGTCGAAAATAATGTTATAAATAAATGGAATGAAATAAATTAAGTAAACTAAGTGTCCATAGCGTAATGGTATACGGGCCGCCTAGCTTTGTAATAGTCGACATCCACTCCAAAAACAAGCTGTATGCTTGAGTGGATTTTTTTTAACCAAAAAATACGTCATGTCTATACTTAATAAATAAAATAAAATTCGAATTTCACTTTGCTTACACACATTTATTTTATTGTTCTTGTTTCATGATACTGAATTCAATAGTTTTATAGAGATAAGTCAACAAAATGTCTTTTAAAAAGTTGCTGTCATTGTTTGACAGTTCGTGTAAAGAGGATCGAATTTGAGTTTGAGTCTTTAAATTATGTAAATTTGATCTATTCTATAATCGTTTCATATAAAATATGTTTTTTATATACTAAGCTTATAATAAAAAAATTCTTTATTAAATCATTCTTATAATAAAATATACTTACTCTTGTATTTCTGGAGAGACTCTTTAAAATATTGTATTCGTATTCTCCTAATTAACAAACTGCCTATACAGCTTACATAATATATGTAAACATATTAAAAAGTTCATATTCTTAGTATTATTTATTGTTCTTGTATATAAATATAAATTAGTCAAGGCACTGAAATGACTGAGTCTTTGATTGTTCTTATTTTACAGATTAAAATTTATTAGTGCGTGGTTGATGGTTTTACGAGCAATTCAATATTTATGTTGAATTTGAATGAAATTAACTGGAAGTCAATTATAGTAAAAGGCTTTCGTTTATGTCAATATTTATGTTCTATAACAAATGAAAGGGTAGGTATTCGGTTCAATAACTATAATTAATTCATATTCGTCTGAAAATGTTGAAAATTTTGCTGTTATTAAATAGTTTAATGTATTTAAATATTATGTTTTATATTGTGTCTAATTGATAATAAAATTAAACCGTAACCGTAACCGTACCGTAACAGGCTGTGAATGTCCCACTGCTGGGCTAAAGGCCTCCTCTCCTCTTTTTGAGGAGAAGGTTTGGAGCTTATTCCACCACGCTGCTTCAATGCGGGTTGGTGGAATACACATGTGGCCGAATTTCAGTGAAATTAGACACAGGCAGGTTTCCTCACGATGTTTTCCTTCACCGTAAAGCACGAGATGAAAATTAAATTAAAGCCTATAATATTTTTGAAAAGTAAATAAAATATTCGAAATACTATTAAAACAATTTTAGCTGAAAGCTCAGCTTCTAGCTGGACTTTGCTTTAGAAGTATAGATTGAGTTAAGGGTTCGTGTTTAGATATATAAGATATCGTGCTGGAATGTATTTCTATTGAAGTGTATAACATTTAGTACATTATAGCATTATTTCAAGAAGTTTTTACTCCTACATTACTATTGTTACTCCAACTACTTTATTGAACATAAAATAATATAAGAATATTTTTGCTACATTCCTGGTCAGCAATAGCTTAGAATTAAAATAAAATATAACGATCGAAATTTAAACAGAACGAAACGCAAATAAAATATCATTCTAATATTTACTTTTTTATGTGTAAAAGCAAATGACCCACCTGATGATGAGTAGACCCAATATCTATAAGCATTGTAAGAAGTATAAGCCATTCATTAAACCACGAATACGCTGTCAATCTTGGGAACTAAGATCGAGTCAAATTGCTTGTGTCTTTAATTACACTGATTCACTTATCAATCATTGAAACAATCAATTATCAGCTTTGACGGCATAATTTATTGTGATTAAATGGTAAGTATTTATCCAGGTATAATTAAATGTAATGAAATTATACTTAAAGCTTGACCAAGAAAAATTAAGCATTTATATAAAAATACTGACTAACCTAAATACAATGACTAAACAAGTAATTAATTTATATAAAGTAATTGTTTTTTTTTTGTAAAAGCTAAATACTCCAAAACTATTTCTTTTGGAGAAATATATAAATTTTTCAATGTAAAGCTAGCGTAGGATCCTTAATAACGTTTATGAACGTTAGACGTACAAAAAAAAAACAAATTAATGTGTTTACTCAGTTCGTTTACATATTGCAATCAATCAGCGAGGGATAATTCCTTAAATTTATTGCAATATTTATTCGAAACGGCAATTTGTTATTTATTTTTTAGCTAACGTTCGGATGACTTAAAAAATGTACGTTCATATTATTATTATTAAGATCACCAAATTACGATTTTACAAAATATTAAAATGAAGACTTGAAAATCATAAAGCTTATTAACTAGCATTTTGTTAATGGTCACTATAAAGAAACAGTTCAATTAAAAAATATATTACTTTTAAAACTCAGCTAGTAAACTAAAAATAGGCAAAGACAAAACAGTAAAAAAGATTTTTTTAACATTTAGTGTTATCAAAAAATTATAAAATAAGAATAGAAAACAAAAGTTCTAAACATGTAAATATAATATGTTTAACTATAATTATCAATACCTGACATACAACATATTGCTTTTCAAAGTATTTTGTTGGTAAAATAATAGACGTATATAAAAAGTTCTTTATTTTTATTTGTGTGTTAACATATATTCCGTTACTTAATTTGTTTTGGCATTCGTGCTCATTGTTCGAGATAAATATTTCGTGCTATAAAGTGATAAATAAATCACTCATTGTGTAAAAGGGTTCGAATTAACATAAGCTTTATTAATATTTATTAATTATTTAAGTAGCTTTGCTTAATATCATTTAATTAATAAAATTATAATGTAAATACTATAATGTAAGTAATGTAATTTACAAGTTTCGGGGTGTCATTCCTAGCAAAAATATATTATATTCTATATAATAACAATTGTATTATTAATAAAACAGTTGTTTTATAATATATACTACAATTTATTTGCACTCTTTGTATGGATGATATATCATTCTGGATCATATTCCAGGTGTTAAAAATTCCTCATGACCTTATTATTGGTACAACATGAATAAAGTCTGCAAGAGACAGACTTTCTATAATTTTACTTTAGCGTTTATTTTTATTATATATTCATTATTTATTAAAAGGACACAATAAAAAAAATACTAGAGAAACCATTATCAGGAGTCGAGTCGTAACAGTTTTTTGTTAAAATTTAGTTAAAATGATGGACTATGACGAAACTATTTTCCAATTACGTACATGACACGGAACACCCGCAGTGACCCTGATCTCCCTATATGAACAACTGGGCTTCAGGCTACTGCCTATATCAATGAATTATTCATTTATGAAATGTCATTCGTACACAGAATTGACGAATAGCTTTGGAGAATCAATAATAATATCCTGATCACTAAAGGCAAAAAAGGTCACGAATATATTAGTCTCATATTAAACTAACATCTCATTTAATTATCTCTAATGCAGTTTTGAGTGTTCCGTGTCCAAAGGGAACCTTTTTACTAAGTCTTCCCCGTCTGCCTGTGTTACTATCACAGAGCTATATCTTTATAACCAACATAGCTGGCTATTTTTAATTTTTACAGACTAAGACAAAGGTTGCTACCAATACTAATAACAATTATAACATTAAGTCTAAGCCCAAGAGTATTACAGAACCTTTTCTACGCGATTCCGACTTGTCAGTTTTGGTTTTTAATATTTGATTCATATTTAATGCTAAAATATTTATTTCATACTATGATAATATTTTTCTTATAATCGTTTATATACATTACACGAATGTGAAAAAAATAAAACTTATAACCGAATAACACTGCTGGGTTAGGATTATAAATTAAAAAGTTTAAGACAATAAACTACTTATGATGATGATGTAAAACATTATTCGAAAAATAAATTAAGATAGCAAGCGCTTTGCTATTTGTTGAACGCTTGTTACGCTTGAAGCTATTTCCCCTTGTCTCTTAGATATCATCCGAGCTAACAGCCTCTAAGATTTAGGTGGCTTGTTTGTCGGTCGGAAACCAAAGGAAATCTTTGTTGTCAAGCCGCCGTTACATAACATAACATCGCAAAGAAAAAACATATCGTCTCTTGCTTTGATAATGCATTTAAGTAATCTTATTTTTTTTAATACGAGGTTATTTAATTTTGTTTTTGCAAAGTTGGCTTATGATGTTCACGTGACCGATTGTAGCCACCAGGTGCAAAGCCAACAGCCTTACTTACTTTCCGGAGGCACGTGCTTATTGTACTGTCTTCCTATGATAGACATGTCCTACGACAGAAAAAAACTAAATTAATTTTATTGGATTGGTTTGTTTACCATTTAAATATAATCCAAGTGATTTGTTGATTTACTTCTATAATAAATAACATATTATTTATAATATCGTGATCATAATATGCAATCACCATTGTGCAAGTTATAAACAACATACAACAACAACAACAACAACATTAATAAAGCTAGGTTATTGAAATCATATTTATTGATGTATAAAATCAGATCATCAAATCATAGTTTAGTTAAGATAATTGTGTTCGTATTATATACCGAGTTTATCGTTATGTGCTAATTTGCTCATTACATAATCCTTGATAAACTATCTAAATTAACTGCTTATATATCATTGATACAAATACAATTATTGACACGCAATCAGAATTGTCTTGTGTCAATATAAAATTATTTACAAATCGAAATGACTATATAATAGTAGGAGACTGAACTGTAATCAATTACATATTTTAAACGAATATATTTTAATATAAAATAATTCCTTCCATCAACTGATTTCGAAAAATAAATTGGAAAAAGCTTTTACTATTCATTTTTTTGATTTTAATAATAGTTATTCTTAATTTAAATAAAAGTTTTTTTATAGAAAAATATATAATTTTTATGGTAAAAGTATGTGTAATTTTGATATTCAATCATTTTATATTCTAGGTAGGGCTTTGTACAAACCCGTCTCCGTTGGTAACACCCACTCATTAAATAATCTACTGCTAAATAACAATACCTAGTATTGTTTTAATCCGGTTTGATGGGTGAATGAGGCAGTGTAACTACAGGCACAAGGGACATAATATCCCAAGTTTGGTGGCATAATGGCGATGTAAGACAATTTTTCTTTCAATTTTAATTTAACATTTAAATACAATTTATGAATTTGATACGCATAATTTCGAATCAAATAAAAAACAACTTCAAATCTATTATCCGTAAACGAAAATGATGTTTAATTTTGAGCTGCTTACCATATGCGGAGAGGAATAGATCACCCGGTAGGTACACGCCCTCATTTAATTTATTGCCTTGTGGGATTTCGTTTGAAAGCCAATTTGTATTGCAATCTTCTATACATTTTGATTAATTTATATAATCACAGCTTAATAACGTATACGTTTACATAACACAAAACACTTTAACGTAATGCCTATAAGTACATGCGTGTTTTTTACAATGTTTTAATAGATTGTAGTTTTTATAAATTATAATCAATAAATAGAAGTTATACGTTAGTGTCTTCTTCTGAGAAGCCGAGATGGCCCAGTGGTAAGAACGCGTGAATCTTAACCGATGATCGTGGGTTCAAACCCGGGCAAGCACCACTGAATTTTCATGTGCTTAATTTGGGATAATAATTCATCTCGTGCTTTACGGTGAAGGAAAACATCGTGAGGAAATCTGCATGTGTCTAATTTCACTGAAATTCTGCCACATGTGTATTCCACCAACCTGCACTGGAGCAGCGTGGTAGAATAAGCACAAAACCTTTTCCTCAAAAAAAGGGAGAGGAGGCTTTTAGCCCAGCAGTGGGACATTCACAGGCTGTTTCGGTCGGTTTCGGTTTTGGTCTTCTTCTTTCGAATGTAAAATCCATTATATCAGAACGAGAAAAATCAATGTTTACCTAAACAGTCGCTAATATATATAAAACAATAAATGACTGACTGCCTGATATATCAGACTAGGCATAGGCTAGCTAGGAAAGTATTTCTGAAAATTCATCTCCTATAAACGAGATGAAAGTTTGTTTCAAAAATCATTTATTATTGTAGAAAGTGCCATGGGAATTGTTATTCAACAAGTCTGAATTATAACTCAAACGAAGCCGTGCGGCAAAGCGCTAGTTTAACTAATACGTGGGTTATTCTCACTCAGAAACCCTATAAAAGTCCTACAAATAATACAACTAGGTAGTAGATTTTTCATAGAAAGATTCCATAGATTCCATAAATATGTTATACTATTATTCCAATAATGATTGGAAACAAATTTATAAAATATAAAATAGGTAGTTTGATAATTGATAGGTATATGTATGATCTGTTCACTAGCCTGTTCATCTCAAACAGTCGGTCATTGCGGTAGCTATGAATAAATCTTCATTAATGTTTCACACATGGTTACTATTGAACGATAATCGAGAAAGACGTTGTGTCTCGTCATATAGGTTACAACATTCAAACCTATAGGTACAACATTTT
Organism: Nymphalis urticae; assembly: GCA_905147175.2. Taxonomy (NCBI): domain Eukaryota; kingdom Metazoa; phylum Arthropoda; class Insecta; order Lepidoptera; family Nymphalidae; genus Nymphalis; species Nymphalis urticae. The sequence continues at coordinate 8,072,290 of LR989998.1, read as the reverse complement.
TTCTGTGATAATATTAATATTGTAACGAATAAATATTTTACAGGTGGTAGAGCTTTGTGCAAGCTCGTCTGGATAGGTATCACCACTCATCAGATATTCTACCGAAAAACAGCAGTACTTGGTATTGTTGTGTTCCAGTTTGAAGGGTCAGTGAGCCAGTGTAATTAAAGTCCAGTAAACAGGACCAAGGGACATAACATCTTAGTTTCTAAGATTGTTAGCGCATTGGTGATGTAAGCGATGGTTAACATTTCTTACAATGCCAATGTCTAAGGGCGTTGGTGACCACTTACCACCAGGTGGCCCATATGCTCGTCCACCTTTCTATTCTATATAAAATAAAAATACATATATTACGAAAGCAATAAATTAGCAAATGAACGTATATTATACCGTAAGCTACAAATGAATTATCACATCATATAGGGCTTAAACAGGAAGAAATAGATGTCACGGTCGTGATTACGCGGGATAATGTTTGGTATAACTCGTCAACGTAAGACAGCGTAACATGAGTAGCGCGTAAGTACATATTTCATCAGCTTGCTCGCGGCTCTATCTCCACACGATAAGAGCAAATGAGTGCGCGTGAGAAATTGCTATAATTTTTTACTATCTAACGTACCTAAAATAAATGCAAGCGTTTTATCCATCCGTTGAACTTTGTTTTCGCATCAATCATAAAAAAAGAGTAATTTTTTATTGTTAATTTTACTCACAGTTGTGGTATTTATATACAGGAGCTATATTTTATTCATTTTCATCTTCTTTTTGTAATTTAAAAAAGTATTTATTACAGTTTTATTTTATATTCCAACCATATAATTAAAGTATAGTATGAAAAATAAAAACCCCTTTTAAGTCCTGGAATATTTATTTACCCGCTCCCGGTACGTTACAGTTAGCTTAAGTGGAAATAGAAATAGTTGTAATACCTTTAGAGTAAATGATGAAGGTATTCTTTTTTAAAAATAAGAACATCGCCTCGCCTTTTCCAATAAATCTCTCGGAAGACCTCTTTCCTTGATTTATTCTATTGATAATCTGAACCTGTTCTCAACTTGGCACCACTGGAGACAATAAAACTTTTTACGAAAGTATTAGACTGTCGACGCGATTTAATATTCATACTTCGCTCACAGACATATTTGCAAAACAACATGCTAAGCCACGTCTTACGTACAATACGTACAGTTAGTTATTAAAATGCTGTTTTTTTTTATATTTATTCCTTGGAAACATAACCTTCGTTTTTTTATATAAGAAAGAAAATGACAGTTATCAAAATAATCTAAATGTAATTCGTTTTAAGTGTATTCAATTTGCTTATAACTATTTTCGCATTTTAATTATATATTAATTAAAATGCGAGTTTATTGTTATTTTATATTTATATTATAATCAAATAACAATGATTATCTATTGAATAATACAACGTACTAATGCCCATATTTATACAATATGTCTGATATATAATAGACTAAAATTTCTCTTTCAAATTAAATTTTACAGTACATATCCAAAATCATACACAGACCCTTATATTAAATAACTATTGGGTTTTCACAATAATTAGTTTTGTTTTAGATATTCTTTAAATATAATTTAAAAAAATAGAAATTACTTTAAGTATTCCATTCCTGGCCGGAAGAAATATTTTATACTTGAAAGTAAATCCTGGTATAAAACAGTAAATGTACAAACACGAGCTAGAAATAGGAACATAAAAAAAAAAATTAGTTAAACACAAAAGCAGCGAATAAAATGAACATCGGTTATTTTTTTATAAATTATTGCTCAAACCAATCTGAAAAAAGTTATGTAACTTAAGCGAGGAAGTGTTGGTAACAAAGATTTCGATTCATTCACTTCTTCAATAGTTAGCAGTTCATCTTGAACTTAAATTAAAGTTTCGCACTCGCTTTGACTGTACGCTGTCGCAGTGAAAGCACAAAGCAGCTGTTTTATTTTTTGTATTTTGGCTGTTGTTTTATTAAATATGCCTAAAACTACTATCTCAATTTAAAATCTTAGTGATATTTTTGTTAGCAAAAAAACTAGCATATTTATTCCAATATATTTAATACTAATATATTATTTATTGTGATAAAGATTAATACTGTGTGACAAATAAATTGACCTAGAGTTAGAGTGAGGCCACAAGGCTCCGTTGTACTTCGTTGCAACGACTGTTGACTGAATGTGACAACGGACGTTGACGCTCCATCGTATTTAATACTAATATTCATGGTAACACCACACGTGTTGGACTGGACGGACTGACTGGACGGGCTAGCAAGCTGCATAAACAGATGCTTACCCCGTCCCTTGATCGTCTTAGGGGACTTCAACGCTCACTCCAGGGCTTGGGGTAACCCCAGAGACGATCCAAAAGGAGAGGCATTACTTGAGTGGGCGGCTGTTCTGGACCTCCGGTTACTGAACCGAGGTTCGGAGAGCACATGCGTGCGATGGCAGGGTGAGTCGGTCATCGATCTCACATGGGTGACGCCCGCTGCCATTCGCATGGTGTCAGGATGGCGCGTCGCAGAAGAGGTGGTCACACTATCCGACCATCGCTACATCATATTCGATGTAGCTCTCCGCCGTCCTAAACACCCCACTCATCATCGAGGAGGCAACCTGCTGCGTCGATGGTCCCTTAAGCAGCTTAACCGAGACTTTCTCGAAGCCGCTGTCATCGTTGCGGCCTGGCCAGAAAACGTCGAAGAGGTCTTGTCCGATCCAGAGGTGGAGTCAGTTCGTTTCCGGGATACGATGACGTCAATCTGCGACGTCTCTATGCCCCGAGCGGGCCGCCCTGAGCGTCGGGCGTCGAGCGGTCAGCACAGATCGCTCAACTGCGCGAGTCCTGTCTGCGCGCGCGTCGTGAGTACACCCGTACCCGAAGAAGAAGGCGAGCAACTCTAGTCCAGAAAGCTGAAGCATACGAGGCGTTCCGGATAGCCAAGTTGGCGCTCCGAGTCGAGATCTCAAACGCCAGCGCTCGTTCCTGGAACGAGCTCCTGGAGGGACTCGACAGAGATCCGTTCGGGCGTCCATACCGTATGGTGTTGGGCAAATTGCGCCCGTGGATGCCCCCACTGACGGAGATCTTAGATCCGGATTTACTGAGGAAGGTGATGGAAGTCCTTTTCCCGGTAATCCGGTCAAGTCCCAGGGTCCCCCTTCCGATACCGGTCTGGTCCAGCGAGCTGGGGGTGACCGAACAGGAGATGAGCCTTGTGGTTGATCGCATGCGGGCTCGCAACACCGCGCCTGGTCCCGACGGGAGTCCGGGGCGGGTGCTGGTGTTAGCTTCGGCTTCGTTGGGGAATAGGCTGAGGCGGCTGTGCGAATTTGGTTCTCTTGAAGAAGGATGGCAGGGCTGCAGAATCTCTCTCTGCATATCGTCCCATATGTCTGCTGGACGAGGCTGGCAAGCTCTTTGAGCGGATTGTCGCTTCTCGTCTGTGTGGGCATCTGTCGTGTGTCGGCCCCGATCTGGTTGAGTGCCAGTTCGGCTTCCGACAGGGTCGTTCGACTGTCGACGCGATCTTGCGCGTCCGTTCTCTGTCGGAGCAAGCGGTGGCCCGGGGTGGCGTGGCATTGGCGATAAGTCTCGATATCGTCAACGCATTCAACACGTTGCCCTGGGACGCCATCAGGGAGGCACTTTTACACCATCGTGTGCCTTCCTACCTGCAAGCGATCGTCAGTGGCTACTTGCGCGACAGATACGTTTCGTATACGGAGCAAGACGGTACGAGGACCCGGAGAGAGGTTTGCTGTGGGGTTCCACAGGGGTCAGTTTTGAGGCCTCTGTTGTGGAATCTCGCTTACGACGCAGTCCTCCGTGTCCCTCTCCCTGAAGGTGTCAACATTGTTTGCTATGCAGACGACACGTTGGTGTTGGCGTCGGGGGAGAATTTTGAGAGAACCAAAGAGCTCGCCGAGCTCGGGGTGAATATCGTCGTCGATAAGATCTGCGAGTTGGACCTTCGGATAGCATCCCATAAGACGGAGGCGCTATGGTTCCATAAACTGCCAAGGAGCAGGGCACCACCCGACTCGCACATCCGCGTTGGTGACTCAAACGTCCAAGTGGCCAGGTACATGAAATACCTGGGCCTCACCCTGGACGGTCGCTGGGGCTTCGAAGAGCACTTCGAGCGCCTAGCCCCTCGAATCGAGAAGGTAGCGGGTGCCATGCACAGACTGCTGCCTAATCTCGGGGGACCGAGGGAGGAAGTTCGCCGTCTTTATGGCGGTGTCGTGCGATCGATGGCACTCTGCCCCGTAGAGTCCCGTTTGGTCTCACAGGCTATCGGGCGTCCGCCGCTGCAGGACTAAGATCCAAAGTTCGCAGCGGAGAGTGGCCATCAGCATAGTGCGGGGATATCGCACGATATCCTACGAGGCGGCAACCATCCTAGCGCGCTTTCCACCCTTGGATATTCTGGCGGATATGAATGCAAAGGTCTATCACAAGACCCGCATCCTCCGTCAGAATAGTGGAACCGCGCCCCCTCCGAGTACGCTCGAGGCGTTGAAGCGGCGGGAACACTGGAGGGCTCTTGCGACGTGGCGCGACCGTCTTTGCGAAGAACGGTACGCGCGCAAACGCGTCGTTGGAGCGATCCTGCCAGCCTTCGAAGCCTGGATCAGACGAAAGCGACGAGTCACCTTCCGAATTACGCAGGTAATGACCGGTCACGGTTGTTTTGGAGAATACCTGTGTAAGATCGGACGTGAATCGTCGGCGATGTGCCACCACTGCGGTGCGGACCGGGACACCGCTCAGCATACGCTAGAGGTATGCCCCGCGTGGAATCCGGAGAGGGAGATTCTGGTCCGCGAAATCGGACAAGACCTCTCCCTGCGAGCAGTCGTGTCGGCGATGCTCCGCAGGGAATCGGCGTGGAGGGCCGTAGCCTCCTTCTGTGAGACCGTCATGGTCCAGAAGGAGACGGTGGAGCGGGAACGGGAAAGGGGCTTAAAAGATAGGGCGTGACCCTGGGGCCGTGGATGCGTGAGGTGGGGGCCTCGCGTGTCTTATTTCAGACGGCCCTGAGGAGGACGGCAGCCGGGATGGCCTCGCGCTGCCGTACGCACTAACGAGGAGTGCGGGGGGGGGGGGCGAGATAACCTTCGCCCCCTGAGGAGAGCTCCGCCGAGCATCGGGCGGTGCACAGTACGGGAGAGGCCGCGGATGCGTTATATCAACACGATCCCGTAGCCTCTCCGATCCGTGCCGGGGACGGCCATCGCAGTGGTTTTAGTGGGTAAGAATCCCATATAACCCAGTTCCCTCCAATGAGAGCTGGGTACCTTTCTGAAGGTTTCCACTGCGTTAAAAAAAAAAAAAAAAAGGACGGACTGACTGACCAAGAGGTACACGCTGAGCACTGCGACGCCTTAGTACCTACCGGCGTCATTGCGGTGTGACAACTCGTAACATTTATGGATAATTTTCTCGCATTTTTAAATAAAAAAATTAGATAGATAGATTAGTCAATCTAAAAAATAATACTTATAAAATGTTCGTGCAATTTTTTTCTTTATTTACTAAGCACCCGATTCGTAGTACGTGCCAATTTTCTCTGTGGCTATGTTGTTAACGTAGTGATATGAGAAACCTTTTAAAATGTTATTATGAATCCATCGAGTTTGCTTTCCTTTTAAATCCGCATTCAATTACAAGCCTATGGTATTAATAGCAGTATAAAGTTTATATAAGTATTGTTTTTTATATTACACAGATATTAAATAATTGTTTTGTAACAAATATAACATATATTTAACCTCTAAAAATTGTTAAAAAATGGTATGCAATTAAATTGTTCTAATAATATTGACGCTAAAAATGCAGGGAATAAAAAATTTATAAAAGGTTTCATTGAATTAGATTATTACAACTAGTCTGCTACGAGAAGATAAGATAGGCTCGGAATCTTTAACTCAAACATCCAGGTTTCTATGAACACGAAAAACCTGTACCCTGGCCGTTCGCTGGGGCTTCGAAAAGCAGTGATAGCATCTAGTCCCAGGAACGAGAAGGTATCGGGTGCCATTCGCAGACTGCCTAATCTCAGTGGACTGGGGTACGAATCCCACGTAACCCTGTTCAGACCCTTTCCGATACACGGGGACCCGTTTGAAGGCTTCCACTGCGGAAAAAAAAGTTTAGAATGTAGCCTGCGATAAACCGACAAAAACTTTAGTGGTTATAATTTTAATGATGTATAGTTAGATATGTTGCTTGTGTCATGTATATATGAGTTGTCAATTTATAAAATACCTTATTTGTTAAATCAATTCTGACGTCACTAATAAGGAAATAATTTAACGCTAATATTGGTGTAATAAAGATAATTGTAGTCGAGCTGACGTTGCTCGTACTACCCTTTGAGCGTTTTACCCTGAGGCTTTGAATATACTTGTTTCATAATCATTCGGTAACATTATTATTTGCTTTTACGCAGTATGTTATATAATAATTAAATCACATAGGGAAGACTGGGTACAATTGTAACACTTTGTACTTTTACTTTGGTTTCCACCTATTAATCATACTGTCGGTAAACTGTTTATAACTATATAAAACTATATAAATCTATAATCTACAAATGCCATTTTAGTTTTATTTGATATATCTTGTTGTATAACTATAAAATAACAATCTGAAAATATCCCGCTGGGCTAAGGCAATTTCTGCTTTTTTCGAGAAGAAGCTTTCTTTGAAGATATAATTTATTTCAATTTATCTATGTATTAAAATAAAGATTTATTTATTCCACTTCATTCGAAGTTCTTATACAATACTAGCTGACCCGGCAAACTTTGTTCTGCCATATAAATAATATCTACTCAATATTTTGGTTTTTAAATAAAAAGTAACGAATGTATGGTAAGTGTGTGGGATCTGTGACAGAAATAGGAAAGGAGCGCTGTAGATGATGACCGTCGATGAAAACAAAAAAAAACAACCATTTATTTTCTCAATTTATTGTATTTCATTAATGTAATAATCATTAATTAATGGACATATTCATTGTTTGATTGAAAGTTAAATGTAAAGTGAAAAAAGTAATATATTTTTAATCCTAAGCAGTTAATTAATTTCAAAGAGCAATTGAGTGTCATATTTTTTGTCAGACCGTCTTTAGCCAACACAAATAAGCTTGATGGTTTGCCCACCCGAGAACATGCCACGTATACTTGTCCGTATGATAAACATGGTGTGCCTAAATCTAAGACACAAACGGACATCGTCAGGCTTTGCGACTTATCGATAGTCATTGTACATATATGTATAAAGCACCAACCTGTGAATTCTTTCATGTGTTTATTTATTATTGTTTTCTTAGGTTATGTTTACAGATTTTGTGTGTGAGTGTTGGCTCATCGTACATTCGTCCCACATTATGAGATAGAACTTTTGAAAAAGGTGGTCCGTTATTTGTTTTCTCTATAATATTGGTAAATGGTCACCCCCACCCATATATACTATATAAACAAACATAGTCTGTTCAAAGGTAGCGCTGCTAACAGAATTCAAATGGAATTAAGTTTTACTTATTGCATTAAATAATTAAATTTGATGAAATGAAATTTGATATTATTTCTAAATGATTTTAATTTGAATATTGTCAAAGTAATTTAAACCCTTTAACAATAAATTAAACATCAAAAATGTCTTTAAAACTTTCAAACAATCAAAACTAAATTGACTATAAATTAAATATTGTTATAATTGCTTGAAATAATAGTCATTGATTTTCTTTTTTTTTCTTTCGATAGTTTTTTTGACGCTGAGCATAAGATTATATTATCATTTCTCTGTTTATACCTTTAATAGTAAGCACTCGAATCATGTGTATATTGAATGAATGTATAATTGAATTAATTTACTGGTGCTGGGTTTTGTGCAAGCTCGTCTGGGTAGGTACCACCCACTCATCAGATAGTCTACCGCAAAACAGCAGTACTTGGTATTGTTGTGTTCCGGTTTGAAGGGTGAGTAAGCCAGTGTAATTACAGGCACAAGGGACATAAAATCTTAGGTCCGAAGGTTGGTGGCGCATTGGCGATATAAGAGATGGCTAACATTTCTTGTAGTGCTAATGTCTAAGGGCGTTTGGTGACCACTTATCATCAGGTGACCCATATGCTCTTCCGCCTTCCTATTCTATAAAAAAAAAAACATGATTTACTAACTTATTTTTCAAGATTCAAAAATGTCTAAATAATAGAAAAAAAAATCTGGTCAAATCTGGGAAATCCTTATCAGCTAGTGGTATAAAATATACTTTACGAGCTATTCTCATGCGTCCCAAATATACATAACAAATTTTATAAAAATTGGTCGAGCCGTTTCGGAGGAGTTCGACCAAAAACACCGTGACACGAGATTTTTATATATTAGATTTAAGCCAACATCGGCATTTTATTAGAACGAGATGACAAAAATATGCGCGAACCAACATGCACTCAAACCCAACTAAAACATTATCTGTAAGGGTAATGTTTTAGTTGGGTTAATAATATTTACTAATCTAACGAAATATTGAACGCTCAATGGTCGCTTTTTGCGTCACCGTCTGTCATCGACCAATGACGATTCTACTTAAATCCAAATCTAATTTTATTCAGCGTATCAGAAACTTATATATGTTATAAATAATGCTTAATATAAATTAAGATACTTCTTAAATACCTGTGTGTATTTAAGATTCGTCTATAATATATAAAAAAAAATATTAATATTAAAAAAGTTTTTATATAAAGAAAAGAAACGTAGGTATTTACATTTCTTTGTCTATTTTAAATGTTCTCGTAGAAACAAAAGTAGGGTAATGCTCATTTTCTTCCAGCCTACATTTAGACTATGCAATGACTATAAAAATTAAGACGTATTTGCGAAGTAAGAAATTAAATGTACGTATTTTATAATATTACACTCATATAAAAAACAGGTTATGTTTTGATACAGCTACTTTTTTTGAATATATGAAATATGTATAATAATTTCCATTGGAAATAATTATGTATTGAACTTCTTACTATGGATATGATACTATTGGAATGTTAATAGCTAAAAAACGGAGGCCTTTACATTGTCCACTGGCTGACTGATAAGGCCTCTTTCGATTTTGATGAATCATCGTGGATTCAAAAATAAGGAACAATTTGATTTGATTTAATAAAAAGCATGTAAGTTTTTCAATCTACTAGTACTATTATATAATATGGATGCGATCACATTGCCAACTAAAGTTTGCATAGTACATAGTAAATAACTGACGATATTTTTATTTATAATTAGATGTACATATTCACTTCTTCAAATAATGATATTCTTTTCGAAGATAGATATTTTGGATGACGAAGTAGCATAAAGAATAATATATTTTCACGTGACGGAAATATAAACTGCCAATTATAATATTTTAAATAAATGCAAATGTGAGAGTACCCTCGTTTCACAGTATAAAACTTATGTACGTAACAAGCAATGTTACATTTTTCAAATAAATATAAAACGGATTGTTTTAAAAAAAAGTGTTTCTTATATTTAATATGGCAGTCGTTATAACTTTCATAAAATAGAACAGGAGCAAATTCGCTAAAGGCTAAGTTTTAGGTAATTTAATACTTTGTTAGCTGCAGTTTTAAAATCTTTTCAAACTTACTATAAAATAAAGTCGAGAAAACGTTAATTAATGTTTCGCTAAGAAATATAGCCGTTGTTTCAAGTGCATACTGCGTTGTAGTTTGTATTTTAAGTTAAAATTTTCACAAGAACATTAATCAATTGCTGCTTGACAGCTACACATAGAGCCAGTGGAGTGATATATGATTGAATCAGTGTGTATCCTGCGTGAAACAAGACTTGACAGGACTTTGCAAAAAAACGGATAGAAAGAATGATTAAACATTATTCTTATCCCAACTTTGCTTATTAAAATTTTTTTTTTTTTTTAAATCAAGTCGATCAAGCGTGATTGAGGTAGAAATATCGACACACCTAAATCTATGCATTTATGATAAAATGTATAATTTGTGGGTGGACATCGCATGTAACTTATCGTCGTTTTAAGATAACCACTTTTGTGTAAATAGAAAATATATTTTTAATGTTGACATCTCGACATTGTAAAATTACTACTTGAATGGACAGTTGTTTTGTTTCTCACGATCTTTATTTAAAAAAAAAGAATGTAATATCCCGTTTTAAGGAAATCAATAATATTTCTATTTACCAAAAAATTAAAGGTAAAGCTTGTGTAGGAGTGGGGATGACAATAGCCTAAAGGGTCAGAATCGAAACTCTGACTTTTACATTGCTAGGCGTATCGTAGACCATTGGGCTATTGACGCTTCGATTATTCGACGCTTTTATCAGCTTCTGGCACACATTAATACTCCGGTTACGAGTCGGGTATACGTTTTGTATATTTTCAGTGTATGAAATATATCTATTTCAGTTATTTGCGGTCAGGCAATTGTTGACGAGCTCGTTATTAGTAAAAGTAAAATAGTAAAAGGTAGGGAGTTGTGCAATATAACACTCTCGTGCCTCGCAGAATACATAAGCCGTCAGACATACGCTTGGTCTCTCTCCGGTCGACATTTGTCCACTAAAACATCTCAGTGGAGCTGGCCGGTCCTTGATTCTGGTCGTCGCCGATTTTACCAACTTAAGTAATATAACATAAATTATAAATTTATATTACATATATTAATTTGTGAAAACACGAACGAAACAATTTGTTGAGAAGTTTGCATGTACCAAGAACTGAAGTAAGTATTTAATTATTATATACCTTGTAATTTGTGAGTATTATATTATATTTGTTAATTTTAAAGTACTTTCGGACTGATTACAATTAAAAAGTAGAATCCACTGCTAACGCAACACGCAAATATAGTTTTAATAATAATAATAAAAATACTTACGTTATTCATAAAATATGTACTATTATGTGTTTTATGAGAAAGCAAATGAAATGATGTTAACATTTTAAAATATGGTAAATATGCTTGCTATACCGAGAAGAACTATCAAAGTTTTCATTTCGAACTTAGTCGTAGTTTTAACGAACTGTAAATTAAAAAGTTATAAGTGCTTGTGTCGTGTATTGTAAGTTTTCACTATATTTCAGTTCGTGATGTAACTAATTATTAATAAACAAAATGCAATGGCATTTCTAACGCTACTTATGCGAGAGTTTGAGGCACGTGTTAGCTAGCGAGAACTGGTTTATTCCGAATTTAGTTACTACACTATTACTAATGCAAAAACGTTTCCAAGCTGAGTTATATGTACTTACATTTTGAAGTCGATAGTTAACTAAGTATTTTATTTGAGTATATGAGTCGCTGCCGAGTTTCTTGCCAGTTTTACACGTTAGAATCTTCATTCCAAGCCGGTAACAGCTCTATATTCAATTTAATACTGTAACACGTCAATTGTTTATTAAAGCCTACATTAATAAAGAAAATGTTTTTTGAATATATTTTGACTGAAGCGCAGTTTCACAGAAATGTGAATAGAAAGGCTGATGAGCGGTAGTCGTTTAACACGTTACTTTGTATACCTTCTCTTTTCAGTGAATTTGCAACCTGTTAGTCTTCGCGAATGATAAGTGTCAAATTATTGTACGAAAAATTACTAGTTAAATACGAGGTCGCTTAACGTTCTCTTAAAGTTTATTTGTATAGTGATTTCCTGTAAATTGTTTTAGTGACGACAGATATTAGAAACATTAAGATGAAGTATTAATATACATATTAAATGTTTTAACTACCATTAAATATTACATATATTAATTAATAAGTGTTTTATTAAAAAATACATAAAAGCAAGGTTTATGAAATGGACCTAGAAACCTCTAATTTGGCATGTATGTTCCTTAAGCTACATAAGCGTTCATTAGAAACGGATATTATGGAAATCAAATCCAAACGGGGTTAGAGGGCGTAGCTTAGGGAATTGAATGGTTAACACTCTGTATCTATGGCAATATTAGTAAGTAAATCATTTTAAAAAGATTTGATATAATATAACATTAAAATAAATATGTATCATACATAAAAATACGCAGAAGATTGTCAATTATATATATCCGAACAAATTAAAAATACATCGCGCACACAATAAAAAGCAACAAATACAACAATCTTCTACAAATATTCCTTATATAATAAACTATATCGACCATTTGGCTATGAGTAATGTTTTAAATAAATTCAGACGCACTATTGCGGGCTAATCTCCTACGATAGTAGAAATTTATGGACAATAAAATGTTGATATCTCCAAACATTTCATGGCATTAATTTGAACAATGTCCTTCCATCGCTATTATTGTTATTTCGTTGATATAATATAATATTTTCCTTTCAAACTATATTATGACAGTTGTAATTTTGAATGTAAATGTTGAATTGTATTCATTAAATTACCCGTAGTCGGGGTCTCGCTCGCGTTGAAATAGATTTTCATCCGTTTGAAGTTAATTAAGATTCATGCCTCATAAGATATTGAAATAGCGTATGAACGATTTGTTTTCTTTTCTTTACTTCTATCGTAGATGGAAAATGTTGTATTCAGATGTTTTTAATACTAAATAAACAAATCACAAGTATATATAATCTGACCGTGTTTATAGGTAGCTAGGGTGATGTATGACACTGTAAGAAGTATAAGCCACTAATAAACATTGCCAACCAAGGAATCTATATATCATTTTACTGACTCTCTTACCCTCCACACTAAAACACAGCAAAATAGAGTATTCGTGGAATAATTGATAAATGGACACAACCCAGCAGATTTTCGCAAAGCTATATGAACTGGTAAATGTGACGAATTATTTTGAATCAAGAAAATCTGAATGGTAACCTGGAGTTTAGAAGTTTTTACATTATCTTTCTTCAGAACACATGTAAAGAACAGTGAAGAAAGTGTAAATCTGTGTTTGCGCACGTATACGCACTTAAATATTTCCCACACACCATGGCAGGAATCGGCCACTTATAATAGGTTTCATCTCTTATGCCTCAAGTAAAATTCACTGATTTAAATTTTTAATTCATATTAAAATATTAAGATGATAAATTAAATTATAAAATGATAATCAAGCTTATTTACTAAATACAAAGTCTTTTAACTGGCACTTAAACTGATTGTCATGTTTATGACTTCATCTAATATTTGCTATTAAAACTTATATACGAGACTAACATTGTCGTTGTAATTATAAAATTTACCGTTAGTAGGTACGTGGTTTTGAACATTTGCTGTGATATAATATATTATACATACGAGCTGTTGAATAAAAAACTTTTTTTGAAAACCTTTTTTTTTGTATAATCCATGTATCAGGACGAAAATAATTCAAATATTTTTATTCGATATCAATAAAGAGAACTGTAAATATATGAAGTTAAATATGAGCTTCTCTAAGAAGAATTAAATCGCTTTATTGCGCGGTCGGTAGTTTCTAAAGGTAAAAATTTTTTAGGCGACATGCTAATGTTAAATACAATATTTATCTCCAGTTTCAGAAACGTCAATTAATGTCAAAGTAACTGATTATACTTTAATTTGAATTGTTATTGGTCGATGGTAATGGATGACGTCATCAGTGACCAATGATCGTCCAGTATTTTGTCGGTTTTGTAAATTTGACTTTGATTAGATTGTATTGTCATCAACATTAATAGTATGTGCAAAATATAATCTTTATTGATTATGTGGTTGGTTTAAGTTAAAAGATTTAACTTTTACATACTAACATAATAAAACTTTGTAATGAAAATGGACTATATATACGTGTTCGTGAATATTAAAATTATTTTGACTATGGTGGTTACAATGATGATATCTAGTCATCTGGTATATATTTTAGTTTATGAACGTTAAATACTTACCAGGTATTATTCATTAACTTTTGATTAAAAGTAAGTATGTAAATGTCCCACAGCTGGGCTAAGTTCTACTCTCCATTTAAGAACGGATCAGCTTTAATGAATCCCCCACGCTGTTTCAAAGCGAGTTCGTAGATACACATGAGCTAAATTTTTCTTTACGTTTTATTACTTCATCGCTGAGAATGAAATGAATAATAATCGCACGCACATGTATAAAAGTTATTTGCTTGAATTAGCACACTTCGGTTAAGATATTCTAAGCACTACACCATCTCATTATAACCGACGTATTATTACTAAGCTCAATCGACATATGATTAAGAAAACGTGACAAGAATGATATCCTGATTACACTATATACTGAGTGCTATTACGTTGCCTGCACGCAAATGGCTATTGAAGATGTAGCGTGCTTCTTGTGGTCTTCGAACATCGAAATCGAATTAGCTGAATCCCGTTGGGTAATTTGATCAAATTGCTCAGCTAAGATGTTAAATTATAAATTGATTTCACGCTAAATTGTTTGTACTTTAGTTAGTTATCGATCGTTTTAAATTTAGTTAATCAGTAAGTATGTAAACTGTTATTTAATTAAATTATATTTGCATTAATAAGACCTGTGAGGAAGGGACATGATCGAGGATTTTTAAAACAGTGGGTTTTATAATAAATTTATTATATATCGATTTCTTTTTCTTATAAATGATACTCTTAATTCATTCTATTATATCTTTATTTATTTTTAATTATAAACCAAAAAAAAAAACAAAAAAAGCATAAAATAACATTACAATACTGATTAAAACTCTTTGGAAACTTCATTTATTATTACTTGAACTAAATTAAAAACATAACATCACCAAGTAAAATATTTAGAACCAATAAAACATTTCACGAATAAAAAAAAACATAACTTTTTGTCGATACATTTATTTCCGCAGACTAAAACTAATATTGACGGAAACAACAAACAGTGCAAGCCATTTTATTTTATACGCGAAGCAATTTTATTTAGCAACACTCAAAAGTCATATTATGTGTTTATTCACGTTTATTGAAGCTACGTACGAGCGTAGACTATGAAATGTTTTTGCACAATAATTCAGTTATATAAAATTGTCGAATTAGTATTTAGAACGAACAAATTCGTTCGTGAATTTCATTTCTAGTTAATTACTCCAATACTACAGTGTCTCAAATGTCAAAAGTCAAACAGTGTTACAGCTCGAAACCTCAGAAATGTTCTGCGTCAGGTTAATTTCCTGGGAATAGAGTTTATTTGTGTTTATGCATACTATTTTATGATAAAATGTTTGTCTCTGATTTTTAACTTTATAAAAAACAATACTTACATAAGACCTCCGTGTTCACTGTACTAACTAACCACTAGCCTGTAGCATTTCGAGTATAAATAAAAGAAATGTAAAGAATAGGGGGAAAAAACGTATTGTGATTTTTTTTTTGTGTCAAGAAATTTTTATTCATTTATGTTTCTCAACTGACACAACCCTTATCTCATGCAAAATTTGCTTTATGTGGTATAAATCTTAATATAAGATCTCCATTTTCCAAATATTATTTGGGTTAAGTTACATCAATAAAGTATCTTAATAAAAATGTCTCTTCAATTTTGTTAATATTTATTTCTACTACTATTATCTATGCCATAGATGACAGGTTATTTAAAATTATAAGCTCTAGCGTACGTCTAGGTACTCTAAAAATGAAATATTTAACATATTCAGAATGCATCTTCAAGAACATAATAGGAATAAAATGCTTGTTTAATAAAATAAGCATGATGTAATGGACATGAAACAACAATCATCTTCTTTAGAAAATATTAAGAAATATAATGTATTATGAATGATATTGTGTGTTAAAAGAAACAGATACATATATTATTAGCGAAAATTTAAGACTCAAATACAACAATTACTTCTTTTTTTTGTTGTATACATAACAATGGACAGGTGGTAAAAAATAGTGGACAGTTTAAGATACTTAGAACTATCATCAGAAACTATTTGTATGTTAAAATTGTTTCAGCATTGCTATATGTTTTTCATTCACAGTGAAATACACATATTTAATCTTGTTTGAATAATTTTGGACAAATACTCTTTAACTTAATTATTAAAACGATAATTATAAAGTATTTCAAGCTAATAATAATAGATCGAGTCAAAGACGATGAGATTTTGGCTTAAAATTGAATAATTTTGTCTATTTAAAAATAAGAAAAATATAATTATTAGTACATACAACACCAAACACTGTTCGTATCCTTAAGTTGTATTTTTATATTAATATCATTCATTCATCTACAACTACGAGATCAATTTTTACATATAATGTACCAATCAATTCTGACATAGATGCTTCGTTGGTCTAACGACAAGATATAAGGCCGATGATCCTGAGGATCTGGATTCGAACAAAGAGTACGGCAGTCTCTGTCGTACCTCGAAAAACACGCAAAGCCATTGAACGCACCTGAACTATTTCGTATTCGTCCCATCGAATTATGAGAGGGAGGGGATAGAGAGTACATCTTTGTTTGCGCACACACTTGTGCACTATAATAATATGTCTAGCGCAGTTGGTTAATCTCTCTTGAGATTGCCCACCGTCACGGAAATCGGTCAGGAGGACATCACTAATGAATTGGTTACTTGATAAAATGTTTCTAAGTCAGTAAAAAATATAGGCAGTCATAAAGAATCTCATATAAAACACTCACGTAACCATGATTATGATGCTCTTCTGATTGATTTGATTATAGCAACCATTTACAATGGAGATCTGCTGAGTGCTTAGGGGACATTACATTGCAAGCGTGCGAAAACACAGGTGCATCTATTCCTTCAATCGCATAGTGAGAAAACGGCAATTTGAAACCAAACAAGATATCCAAGGGATGAGAGTATCCGTTATCTTCCCAACTCCCGGCTGTTACGAACCTTAAAATCTGCAACGGTAGAAACTAATAACGAAGTCAAAAATGAATTTAATCTAATGTATGTACGTAAGGATGTTAATTTTTTAAGACTTATATATCTTTTGTTCATTAGAGAATTTTATTCCTTTTTAATACGAGCAAAGTGATAATAAATTTTAAAGTATTTCTTGCATCAAAATAGAATTTTATGTGTTAGTGCACTCTCGGGGAAGCATAAACTTGCCTTAATACCGGGATCTTCCTTCGGTTGTGTTTAAAAATACTAAACGAACCTGAGGGTAATATTTATTATGAATAGTTAACAAAAAGCAACTCGGTTTTACGTATATGTTAGATAATTTTAAAATATAGTATTATGCATTGTTGACTTAAAGTCTTAAGAACCTAAATGGCTCAGTGGTTACGGGTTCAAAAGTGAACATTCCTGTTTTTAATTTGAATTTATAATTTGATCATGTTATGTAAACATTTTCTAACCCACAGTCAATAATAAATAATAATTTTCTGAAAACAAGCCAATGCTTGTCTTAAAATATATATATATATATATATATATATATATATATATATATATAATATAACAACTATACAAAATATAACAATTTCTTGAATATTAAATTTAAATAAATTTAAAAATCATTACTGTACGGTTCGTGACTGCTTCGGATGCTAGCCTTTATCATTACAACGTTAAAATGGAATTCTAATTTTCATCCAGTGTTCCTATCGTCTGTAGAAACGTTTATAAATAATAACCAGAAATCGAATGTTTTTAACTGGAATTAAGACAAAAATGTAATCGGAGCAAGATATATTTATTTGAGACTTACTACGGAAAAAAGATTTTATTTTAGTAATTCTGTATAGAATATATCCCACCGACTCATACATAGTTTTATATAATATATTATATTTATGTGATATGTATACATACATGAGTTTTTGTGTGATAATGTAATATTATTTTTAATTATATTTTCTTTATTAGACAATAATTATATATTATATATAATATAGTTTCGTAAGTCAGTTATATTTCCCGGCAAATTGAAGGTATTATATCAAGAAGCAGTCAAATCAAAAAAGGAAGTTTGAAATACTATTTTAAAAATGTTTTGAGAGCATAGAACGCTAGATTCTAGAAAAAATGTTATCGATGTCAAAGAAAAACAAGCTGCAAAACAAAATAATAATATATTTAAAAAAATATATTATAACATAATTTTAATGTATTAGGAAATTTGTGCGTACGCCATAAAGACACATGAAGACTATGTCAAATGTGGTGGTTTTCGAAGATAGTGTAAACACTTATGAACCTGAATAATTAAATTACCAAATAACACATGGCAAAATATTCTTAAACTTATAAAACAGTTTGTCCTAGTTGTCTATTAACGCACAACCAAAACAAATGGGTCTAGAAAGATGAAAGATGATGAAAGATTGTATAACATAAGCATTTTTGGGGGTCAAAGTTGCTCACGTCCGTAGGTCTCACCAAAGACAGGTTTCATCCTTCATTACCCTACACGTGGCCCCTGGGTGGTGCTAATTGAGCAACATATTCTAGGTGGGAGGCTCCGGCTGTAGCTAGCATTACCACCCTGCGAACAAAGCCGCACCGCCATAGCGATTTGTCAAGTGGCTTAATTCACATTGTCGCGCAGCATTTCGTGTTCCGGTACGAAGTTTGCAGCAGCTTACCATGGGGGATTGGGTCTGTATAGTTGTGCTCTGCATTTGGTGACAGGTTCTGACCGTAGTCACAGTGACGCCGGGCGGCTCAATCTGGAGGGCAGCGGGATCCGAAGCACGGTGCACCGCTGGCCGACCGCAGTTAGTAGGGGGCCCAATTAGTAGGTTCGCCATCTACGAAAGGCTGCCCCGCCAACTTGCGAAAAATCCTGGGATGGTTTCCACCGTGCTGGTTGGCGACCAGAGAGAGGTCCCGGTGGCGATTCCCAGGGGGGTTCGGGCGTCCCCGCGGTCTCCAGTTGAGTCTACCATCTCCGTCTCTGCGGTAAAAGTCACGGTGTCCAAAATGCGGCACCTCGTACAACTTCCATTTCCCCATACCTATTCACGCCCACAATTAATGAGTTATAAAAAAAGCAAGAAGAATGTTTCACAGCGGCTGCACCACCTCTCATTTTCAGTGCATCTCTCTAATATACGAGGTTTGCACTCCAATCTCTTTGCGGTCCACCACCACCTTGAGACCGCCATGCCGCACTTGCTCTTTCTCACGGAGACACAAATCACCAGTCCAGCGGATGTAGCGTACTTACAGTATCCCGGATATTCTCTCGAGCACAACTTCAAACCTCGTGCTGGGGTCTGTATGTACGCTCGTAATGACGTCTGCTGCCGGCGTCTCCGAAACTTGGAGGTACCCGATTTTTCGGTAATGTGGTGCGTATCGGATACAGGTTTGGAGCAGATTGTATACGCCTGCGTCTATAGGTCGCACAAGGGTGACCAGGAGACAACTCGGATGTTTGAGTATCTCAGCGTGACGGCTGATGCCGTCCAAAGTCGTTACCCGACTGCTCAAATGGTATTTCTGGGGGATTTCAACGCTCACCACCAAGATTGGCTGTTCCCATACCAGAACACCGACCATGCCGGGAGAGAGGCGCTCAAATTCGCAATATCCCTAAACCTCTCTCAGCTGGTACATGAAGCAACTCGGGTACCGGACGTGGACGGTCATACACCTAATTGTCTGGACCTTCTGCTGACTACCGACCCTGACCGGTTTTCAGTGTCAGTTGCAGCTCCCTTGGGCACTTCTGATCATTGTGTGATCAGGTCGGTCTTCAACTTCCACCCTCTGGACTCCGGTCCCACTGGAACCAGACGGGTGTGGCGATACAAGTCGGCAGACTGGGACGAGATGCGACACTTTTTTGCATCCTACCCTTGGCGGCAGATATGCTTCTCTTCCACTGATCCGTCGAGCTGCGAACAAGCCATATCTGAAGTGATATGTCAGGCTATGGAGTTCTTTATTCCATATGCTGACGTATCACTGGATGGCAAGATCCCTAGGTGGTACAACGCTGAGTGCGCCGCAGCTGAGGCCCGTAAAAACTCAGCGTTTGTAGCGTGGGCAGCAGCCCGCACCACCAAAGCTCCGGACATTGCGACTAAGAAGAGAGCCTTTAACTCTGCTGCCAAGTCCTACAAGAAGGTTCTCAAGAAGGCTCGTTTCAACCGAACTAGACGTCTTGGAGCCAAATTAGCTTCCTACCCCCGTGGTAGTAAAGCATTCTGGTCTCTGTCCAAGTCGGTTGAGACAAACTTCTGTCGTCCATCGCTGCCTCCACTGCTGAAGCCTGACGGATCCTTGGCCTTTACGGCAACAGAAAAGGCTAACTTATTAGCGGCCCTGTTTGTCGAAAATTCGCGTCTCGATGCAGGAAGTGCCTCACCGCCAAATATACCACCTTGCGACTCAATGATGCCAGAGATACGAATTCGCCAAAGAGAGGTCCTAAAAATTCTGCGCACCTTGAACGTGAATAAGGCCAGTGGCCCTGATGGGATTCCAGCAATAGTCCTGAGGAATTGTGCACCTGAGTTGTCCCCTGTTTTAACACGCTTGTACCGCCTCTCTCTTAAATCCGCTCAAGTCCCTAAAGCCTGGAAGATTGCCAACGTACAACCAGTACCTAAGAAGAGTAGCCGTACCGACCCGGCCAACTACCGACCCATAGCAATCACCTCCATACTTTGCAAAGGTTTGGAGCGTGTATTGAATAACAAACTCCAGGCGTACCTCGAAGAAAACGATCTCCTATCGGACCAGCAGTACGGCTTTCGTCGGAATCGATCAACAGGAGATCTCTTAGTGTACGCTACTCACATCTGGGGCGAGGCCATGGACAAGTATGGTGAAGCGTTAGCCGTTTCACTTGACGTGTCCAAGGCTTTCGACCGGGTCTGGCATGCGGGCCTTCTTAGCAAGCTTCCTAGCTACGGGATACCTGTTGGCCTTTGCAACTGGATATCAGATTTCCTGAGTGGACGATCGTTTCGAGTTGTCCTAGATGGCTTCTCGTCTGATCTAATGGCGATTAATGCCGGTGTTCCTCAGGGTTCAATTCTCTCCGCCACACTCTTCCTGCTGCATATAAACGATCTGCTGAAACCCGGTATCTTTGGGTACGCAGACGACAGCACTGTCACGGAGAGATACATATCCGGTCCCCGAGCTAGTACAACAGAAACTCGAGAGCACAGGGAGGCCTTGGTAGAACGCATCAATTTGAGATTGGAAGAGGTTTCGAATTGGGGCGATGCTAATAAAGTCAAATTTAATCCTGCCAAGACTCAAGCGTGTTTGTTTACTGCCAAGAGGAGTCCATTCCACCTGACTCCGACTTTCCGGAATGTATCTGTACCCATCACCGACAGTATTGAGCTTCTAGGAGTTACATTAACATCCAAACTCAACTTTGGACAATACATTGAATCCAAAGCTAAAACTGCTGGTAAAAAACTTAGCATCCTCAATAAGGTCAAACAGTACTTCACACCAGAACAGCTTCTGACTCTTTATCAAGCCCAAGTCAGATCGTGCATGGAGTACTGCAGCCATTTATGGGACGGCTCTGCTAAGTACCAGCTTGATACTTTGGATTCAGTGGATCGTCGTGCTAGAAGACTCATTGGCGACCAGACACTGGTTACAAAACTCCAGACCTTAGAACATCGTCGTAAGGTTGCCTGTCTGTCGGTATTCTACAAGATATATTTCGGCGAGTGTGCTCAGGAACTTTTTGATTTGGTTCCCCCGTCACCCTTTTACCTAAGAACTGCGAGGCATCGAAAGGATCTGCACCCGTACGTGGTTGACGTTGACGTATTTAGGACACGTACGAAGCGTTTCGCTTCCTCGTTTCTGATACGCACCGCCAAGGTCTGGAATACCCTCCCGACCTCCGTTTTCCCCACCACCTACAATATGGGTACCTTCAAGTTCCGAGTGAATAGGCACCTTCTAGGCAAGCGCGCTCCATCTTAGACTGTATCTCACTTTCCATCAGGTGTGACACAGTCAAGCGCTAGCCTATACATTTAAAAAAAAAAAAAAAAATTCGCCAATAAACTTTTTTTTGGAAATTTCAACTTAAAGAGTGGATTTTAATGGCAGGTGGAAGTTTGTACGAATTTTACCTACATGAAGTCGGAAGGTCAGCTAGTCCCGAATGTCGTGACATTCAGATAATTTAGCCTCGAGATGACCCATTATTTTTTTTATAAAAGTACTCTTCGAACATAAGAACCGGTAACGCGATCCATTAGCGGAGATTCTCAGTTTTATCCTGTCTCAATTCCGTGGGCTGTTGAAGGAAATTTTATTATTTGAATGGCTCTTGAATAAACGATGTACGTGTGGGGCATGCTAAGTTCAACTTTAGCGCTTATTATTAAAGTTTACACAACGATCGCTCGAGCGGCGTTCTTTGAACATTATCGATAATATAATAATACTCTTAATATTTTTTAGTAAGACATTATTTTACAAATTACATTTTGAAGTCTAAAAAGTCTTTCAAAAGAATATTAAATGTCATCGATTACTTTAATTCAGTTATAAAGTGATATTGTTTCACAAAAACAACACAACAGGAATGGTCTAAAATTATTTTTCCAGGCAACCTCTATAAACATATGAAACATATTTTTATTCAGCTAGTGTTAGCATATAAAAAAATAAAAAAATGAAAAACTCCGAAATTTCAAAAAAAATTATAACCTTTTTATTTGCGTTTGTTGAACTTCCAAACCTGTATGGCAATTAATTTTACGAACTGCATATGTAACTTACTATAATCATTCTAAAGCTTGCCACTGAACGTGCGGTTGTAGTGGACGATGTTTGTCAATACGAGGAGGGAGGGATACAATATAGATAAAAAGTAACAGAAAAAAAACATTAATTTCCAAAAAAAAGGAATATAATCATAAAGAACGCAAAAAATAACTACACAGAAAAATATAACATAAAAACTGTTAAATTGCTTAAAATGTTGTATGTAAAAACGTGGATTACATTTACTCTGTGGGGAATGTCGAATCTCTAATGAATAAATTAAAAGTGGTAAAACATATGAATCGAAATTTTGTACAATAAAATCGGTTCACTAACTTTCATGCCTTTTGTACATAACGAAAAATATAGGAGATTAAAAAGTTGTTTGTGCGAACGAAATGTTTCCCGTTCATTCGAAACAAAAAAACATTTAAAATATTCCGAATAAATTAAAATAACATTGCTTCCGCAAAAGTTTTATATGTATTTTTTAATAATTTGGTTGCACCATAGAGATAAAAATAGTAAAATTGAATTTCTTGAAAAAGATTTATAAAATTATTATCTGTAGATAATGGATATATCTAGGCCACAAGTCTAGTCATGTTGTATCTGTCAGATCCAAGACAAGTTTAACCACAAGTTCAGAATAGATGTTGTTTCTAACAATAATAACCTCATTGTTAGATTCCACAATCAGAGGAAAAATTTTCGACAAGAAACTTTACTCAGTTGTAACTAATTTAAAATTTAGATCACTAGACAAATATATTACTTTTCTATTAATTTTGGAAACCAGAGTACTTACTGTCTTCGCCCGCTTATTGATTAGTTTATACTGCTCGCCTCAGGAAGTATGCAAAGCATTTGGTTCTGCGCCTGAACTCTTTCCTTATTAAGCTTTCAATGGATTATGTAAGAGGATAGACAGTGCAATTTTATTCACACACAGTTGGCCAGTCTCTTTCAATTGAGAATAGCCACCGTGACCGAAATCGGTGAGAAGGTCAACATTATTATTATTATTCTTACGGATCAAAAAGATAAATAAAACTCAGTTCTTTGAGTATACTCAACTATACTATAATATATAAACTATATATATATATACATAAATATATATATAAACTATATATATATAATATATATATATATAATATATAAACTATAGTTACTTTGCTGTATTATTACCTGGGATTTGGTACAAAAATGTAATTTTAAACTAAATGTTCTTCAAAATAACTTGTCATATAAGATTAGACTAACAGAAACATCATTTACTTTTATAAATATGCTATACAAAAACAAGTAGGAATTAAATAGGTTAGATATTAAAAAATGTCTTACAGAATAACAATATATGTATATTAAGATAAGAAGGTTTTTTTGTTAAATTTATTTAACATTACTAGCCTAAGATATATTCTCTTTTGAAAGTATTCCAGTGAGATTTGAAGTGCGCTGGCTATGGAACTTGGCAGATTTTCTTCCTATTGTAGTACACACTTCGCTACGTGCATTCCAGCGACGATACCGAAAACGAATAAATCACCCAATTTTATAGTTTTCTCGTATATATATTGTACGTGCAATCGTTTGAATACCAGAAGAAACTTACAGGCAGTTCATATCAAAGTATTAAAACTTGTATTGAAAATCCATTATAAATGTCAAGAAATTTAGCCTTTTAATTGATAATAAAATGAATTAAATTCATTAACGCTCACAACGTTTGCAGAGTAAGGTGATTACAGGCTTTACTTCTTAAAGTGTCAGACAACCGTTTGCTAAAAAAAAAACATTAACAAAAAAATAGATATTTGTGTTTAAAATTTTTATGTTAATGTTTAATGTGTCATATCATTTTTCACACTAGAAAACCCTTGAAAATGATATTTTGCGATAAGAACTTATAATCATAAGTTCAGTACGAAAATTAATTTTAATATTTCGCTTAGGCTCAGATATAGTATCATTAATCGTTGTCGCTCCGTATGATTTATGAATAAGGATAGAATACATCTTCGCACATCTGTGCAAATACGTGTATGTGCCTACCTCTAATTTTCTAATACCGTAGTTTTTTTTTAATTAAAAAAATAATCACTTAAAAGTTTTCTAAAAAAATAGAATACCAATTTAAAATAGAATACCACGATTTTGAAAAAAACTTCGCTTGACAAGTCCTATTAAGGACTCGTCTGAAGGAAATCCTTTAAAAGTTTTTTAATCATCTACTCGATCTTTGTATATTTTTAAATACTGTTTTTGTATTTGACAGGTTTTAATAACGCTTTAAGGTAACGGACGGCAATTTTTCATTTAAATTTAACGACAATTTGGTTATGGCTGATTGGTTACAGTATTACATATTAAGCAGTACAAAATCTTTAATTTTGATACTTTTTAATTCGAAGGCCGTTCGGTGTGAATAATTGTTTTACTATGACGTGTTAGGACTTTAATATGGTTACAAAATTGGACTGTATATTAAACTTATTTTATTAACTTTTTAGCTTATCTTAAATATACTGAGATAATATCTTAAATTTACAGCTTTGGTGTCCGTACAATTCCACAATGAAAAATAATTATTATTTGTATAATGTAAGTTAGGGACGTTTTACATACCCAGTCAGCAATCATTTCTTTTAGTAGTATTCTTTAAACTTATTTAAAAAAATGTTTTTCTCTTTATAGTATTTTTGATAGCACGAAACCTCATTTGATACAACATTTAAGCTGTTCGTATGAGTTGTAGTGCTTAAGATTTCAACATTTTATTTTGAATATAGGAATCATAAAACTGAGTTTTGCAATAATTTGAAAATAAAATGTTTATGTACCAAATTGGTTGACACAAATACGACGAACTTTTATGTTGAAATAATTACAGTTCAGAACATGCAACACTGAAGTTTAACGTTGTTTCATCCCGAGAGAATCAAACGTTGGGATCGAGACTTTAAGTATGTAAATTGCTGCATAGCTTTTAGAAATACTTGATTAATATGAAAAAATGCATAAACATAAAAGAAAAAAATGAATATAGTGTTTATTTATTTTATTATTTTAACATTTATATTTCGTTTTTTTATTATCTTGATAAATAAAGAGTAAGGTAAAATTTATTTCCAACTTCAAACCCTTTTGTAATATGGAACAAAATGTTCTCGTCAGTTTTGTAGGACTTTTTCTTTCTCGAGGATGAACTTTTTACTTGCGAACACGTAGTTATCAGTGGAAACCCGAGGGAAATCTGCCGCTTCTCGCTTACGCGTGTATCTCGCATCAAGTTCTTTTATTGGTACCAAACTGTCCCAGACTAGCACATTAAATATAAAAGTAACTTTATATGATGTATGTGATCCATTTCAATCGAATTGTTCTCTATTAAACGAGAAACGCGTGAAATTCACTCAAATTCATTGCTCGGAATCGGAATTATTTGATCATTTTAATGGATTATATTTGAGTTTTTGTTAAGTGTTACTACCATAAAGGATGTTTTAATTTGACCATTTATTTATCCAAACATTTTGAGTTCCTAAGCGACTAGATGTTGTTTCTATAATGTAACCGAGAATCATTAACGAATTAGATGGATTAGTTCGATCGGAATTACAAAACCAATGACTTATTAAGACGAACCTATTTAGAATTTAATTTATAATCTCTAAGCTAAAACTACAATCCATAATATGATTATAAATAGTTTTATATATTATTATTATTATTAAACAACCTTATTGCACACACAACAAAAAAAGAAAAAACAAACCCAAGTAAAAAAAAGAAAAACAAAAGTTAAAGAGAAGCCATGTTATATAAATAAAATTGTGGACCCCTACGTGATGCGTGCGAGGGCGGTCGTATCACTCAAGTTGTGATCTCTTCCAGACAACCCTGCATTAAGATACTTGCAGGACCTAACCGGCGATTGCATTGTACATACATATATATAAATGTAAACAATACATACACAAAGATACATATATTAATTTATAAAATGTACAACATATATCAATACATATATACATATATACATATTTACAATACAAACATTTATAACATTAAGAGTGGACAGATGAAGTGTGAAGGAAGTGAAGAGGTAGGGTTACAGAGATAGGAAATAGTTTTTAGTACGAATTTTGAAGATAGATATATATTTTACTTCATTACTTTTTTGGTATTGATTGCAATAGATTTTATAAATAGGCTAACAATTATTTTGTGAAAAAAAGGTTATATACAATATCACATTACAATCACTCTTGAGTGTTTTTTTGTCTCTACTTACAATTGCAATGGTCGTAACTTATTTGTAAGATACTATTACGACTTTTTTTTCACTTGGTAATAGAAATTGGTGCAAGCCCGTCTGTGTACCGCCCACTCGTCACATTTTCTACTGCTAAACGTCACTACTTAGTATAATAGGTGTGATCCGGTTTGAAGATTCAATGAGCAAGTGTAGTTCTAAGTTCCTAAGGAACATTGGCGATCCAGTGCCCATTTGCCAGTCCACCTAATTATTTAAAAAAAATCACAGCTTAATAAACAAAATAAGATTTTATTTTCATCTTACATTGATATGTCTAAAGTTTCATTCAGTTTACGGTATGAGTTGACTTTTCTATTTTTTCTTTATAAACTCCTATAAAGTTTCAAATAGTTACAAAAAATCTCAACCGAATATACTACGACCATTTATTAAGCGCCAACCAAATCCAGATAAAATGGGAGGATTTTAGGATATTCAAGGTCTGGTCAAATAAATGATGGCCAGCTTTGCTCCTTAATACAGGTTTCAGCTTCGATAGTGCTAGTAAAATGGTCACTTTTTATATAGTTTTTTTTATGTTAAAATTATTATACTAAATAGTTCGTAAAAATATCTTAATATTTATTTGTTTTTAAAATGTATTATTAATAGCTTTCTGTTCATTTATTTGTGTTTATATCATTATACAATAATTTCTAGTGTTTTAATGACAAAGTTGGATAATATTATAACAAATCAATTGTGATATAGTTATATGGCGTCCTTTTGGGTTAACTCTACATTTGGTCTTTCGATTTGGTCTATAATTATAGTTAAGTAAGTATTTAATTTAGTTGCTTGTTTGATTCATTTCTTTAACGGAAGTGAATTTAAACAAATTTGTATACAATAAACCTTATAAATATCTACGCCAAACCAATGATAATAGTATGATCATTATTGATACAAGTAAGCTTTCGAAAATCCTGATTTATTTCGTAAAAATGTTTCGCAATAGAATATATTAAACTTAAAAAAAACAATTTCTAATTGGAGTACAACGTATACACGTGAAACGTTAGAATAAGTTATAAAACAATATTCCACATGTTGCGTTTGCTTAAATGACATAAAATATGTTTCTATCTTTAGATATCACTTAAGAGGCCGTATTAAGACTTAAGTCTACTTAACCCGGACTTAGTTGCCTTTACGATGTCCGCTTTACAGAACCATCCTCGAAGCGATGGTTATAGTAATTTCAATAGAGGTAATTAATGATTACCTCCTATTCTATCGGTGTAACATGTCACATTTCAAATAAAGAAAACAACTTTCTCTTAAATGTTGTATTTTATAAAAAATAATCTGATTTAATAAAAGTAAATTAAACATTATATTATATTTTTTTACGTAGAGTAATTGAAGAATACAAAATATAGTTATTCTAAAACAGCAATACTTTTTAATGCTGTATTCCATTTTAAAATGAGAGTGAACCAGTGTTAATACTGCAGGTATGGAAATACATCTTATACGCTCTACAATAATTGGCGGTGCATAAATATATTGTTATTATTCGTCGACAATAGTCACCAATTTATTGACATTTCATTTATTGACATCTTATAATCAAAAATCAGCAAAAATGATCAGGCAATAATTTTTTTATTAGATGAGATATGGGTTAGGTTTAAAACTTGGTTATAATCAGGATTAAGCCCGAAACTTTTATCAGTAATGTCGTAGTAATAATAATAATAGTCTGACTTCAGCTACGGTTGTCATTTCAAGACCAACCAACTGCGCAGGATATATTACACGGGACACTCTTTCAACTTCCAGACTCCAGGCTGCTATTGGGATTTGAAACCGGGATCTCCGGGTCTGCGGCCTTAAATCTAGCTGCTAGACCAACGAGGCAGTCAATTTCGTAGTAATTTGTATGGAAATACATATGTTTGTTTATTTTTAAACTTTCATCAAACTGCAATTAATTTCGATCACGCCGATTTGTCAATTTTGATATCTCGGGAAGAACTACAACGAATATTAAAAGTTGTATTTGCTTATTTTACATGTATATTTAAGTACTTAAATTAATTTCAATAAAATGATTTCATCGATATCTAAATTAATAATATATAGAACATTTGTTGTTGTTTTAATTTTATATTATGTTTTTGTATTGATATAAAAAGGAAAAGTTACGATCAAAGAAAATCTATTGAAAGCATATGTATAATAGACACATTCATTAATATAAAAGACGCCTTTTTATACCTTACTTTCATGATATCTATCTATTTTGTCAATTGGAGCTAAGAATGTGAATTTCATGTATTTAATCCTCTTTTTTCAATTTCCAAATACGTATTTTTTATGTAAAAAATATAAATCGATTTTAAACACTCTTATTATTTATTTTTATGGTGATATATATTTTTATTTTCTCAGTCAATAAATTATGTGGTTGTATTTTTATTGTCTTTAAGTTAAAATAGCTTAGTTTGTATTGAAAGTTTTAGATATAATTTCATTTAAATTTTTTTATTAAATATTATTAAAAAAAAAGTTTTATAAATTTAAACTATGAATGCAAAAATTAGGTTAGACCTCATAAAGAAATGAACGAGGTCACTGCATATACATTTGAATACGCTCTTGACCATGCCAAAAAGCATTTTACCTATTTTTAGTAAAATGATTAAAGCCGACATTTATAATGAATACTTTTAAATAACCCAAGTGCACGGTTTTCAGAGGCAAGGTTATATAAACAGCCATTAATATTATTAAAGTTTTATTTTATCGAGATTCGTATTTCTTTATGATACAAGTAACCAGCGGCAGCTATTGAATGGCACGGTATATGTGAAGCTTAATAGAAACAAGCAGGTGAAAATATTTAAATAATTTATCATTATATGATCTAACTGAAATTCTACTTACGATTAGTTGTAGTTAGACAAAATCATAAACATTATTTCAAAAAAGTTTCCTCTAATAAAAAGTATGACAACATGATTTAGTGAAATAGATATCAAGGAGTAGTTTATCGAGCCCGTAATAATTAAATAAACTAGTTGTAGAACTAACTTGCTTTCTAATATTATATTATGTTACGATACATAATTTTTGATTTAAATATTCTTATAATAACAAATCGACAGTGTAATTCGCAACGAACAAGGCGAAGGCACAAACAAGTTTTTTACTGTTATGAAAAGAAAATGATCTTATAAAAAATGCCGAGAAGGAAACGTCGATTATATTTATAAATACAACAAATAATCGGTGTTTTTCAGTATCCAGTTTTTATCTCAATTTTCTATAGAGTTACGGGCACAAATCAAAGAAATGGAAAGATTAGTGGTCATTTCGTAATTTTTTTTAAGTTAATTAATTTATGTTTCTGACCTGACAACACTTGAAAAAAAAAGAAAGTTATTCATATATATGAATAATGTTATAATTTCATTATTAAATTCCAAATTTAATATATGGTACCTCGATGATGGCTCTTTGGGAGGAGATGTAACAACAGTCATTAGCAACTTAAAAATCATTTTAAAAAAATTTGAAAGCATAGGGCTTAATTTAAATTGCAGTAAATGCGAAGTATATTTTTCAGAACCTATTTCTCTTTCACAAGAAAAGAAAAACAACATTTTAAGTGATTTAAACCTTTTAAACCCAAATATTATTACGGTCCCTAAGCATTCTTTAACTTTACTAGGCGCTCCAATATTTGATGATTTCTTCCCTTAATAAATTCAAAATTAGAAAAGTTTAACCTTATTTCAAAGCGTTTATTAGACATTAAGCCACACATAGCCATTTTCATTCTTCGGACATGTTTATTTGCCCCAAAGTTTATGTATTTATTACGCAGCAGTCCCTTTTGGAAATTTCATTCTATTACAGCCGCTATTGATGCCTTGCTTAAAGACACCGTAGCCAAAATTCTAAATTTACAATTCGATACACGTTCTTGGACACAAGCAACTCTTCCGTCCAATATGGTGGCTTAGGTATACGGTCTACGTCATCTTTGGCGCTACCAGCTTTCTTGGCCTCTGCTAATAGTTCTATCACTCTCGTCAGTCGGATATTAAGCTTTACAAGTTCGACTGATGTTGTAGTGAAGGATCTTGCTGAGGCTAAGACAGCTTAGAGTGTTTCTTGCCCTGATGAAGTATTTCCCTCAGATATGGCTTGTCAGAAGCACTGGGTATATAATGAATTATTTTTCTTAATTTTATCAATTAAATAAATACCATACTGGCTATAAACAATAAAAAAAAAACTTTGATCAGTTCAAATTAATCAAATTATCTATGTAAAAAAAAAATTAGCAATGTAGCTTTATACCAAGGGATATGAAAGCTCGAGGGAAACGATTATAAATTACTAATGAAATAAAA
Source organism: Nymphalis urticae (assembly GCA_905147175.2). NCBI lineage: Eukaryota > Metazoa > Arthropoda > Insecta > Lepidoptera > Nymphalidae > Nymphalis > Nymphalis urticae. Next base: position 8,040,872 of record LR989998.1, on the reverse strand, counting down.
CAAAAATGAAGGTATAAATATTCTTTTTGTAATAATACAAAGCGACGATTTACAAAGATTTACTTACAATGAAAATCTGATTATAATAAAAACACTCAATGATTTTTCTTTTAAGATATGTGTTGTATAATAAATAAAATAAATAAACTAAAGCCCAAGTCTTCCATCCTATTTTATTTTAAGCCTCATAAATTAACTATAACATAATTATTTTACTGTGTAAGGACGAAATAAATAACTTTATATTAGTAGAAATAATTAAAGTTAAATTGGTTGCTATTTCTTTCCGGTTGATAATAGCATGTCCGCTTCGAGTTCGACGTGAACAAGATAACATAATTTTATTGTTATAGATTTTATCGTACTATGCTCTTAATAAATAAATAAAAAAAAACTATACTTACATATTATAGCTGACGGTAAATGTTAACCGAAAAAAAAATAGTTCTGGGTTATTTTTGTTTTGTTAAAAGGCCTTAAAATACCACCTTAATGTGAAAATAAAGTGACAATTTTAATGTCTTAAATCAATTGTTTGTTTCATCTTGTAGCAGCGTAGAAACTAAGCATGTGTTTGTTAAAAGGAAAAAAAGAAAGTGTACCTAAAAATAACTTTCCCTACCGTCGCGTCGTCTTAGTTTCCAATCGATTAGAACGCATTTAACGCATTATTTAATCCTTTGTGTGTTTACCTATTTATATTGATAATAACGTATGCCTAAGTATAAATACAACAAAAAAAAAACAATATTTTTCCCTTTTTAATTTTAACTTTGTAAAATTAATTAATTACAAAAGAAATACATCAAAAGTTGTATTCTATCTTGAAACTCTTACAATAAACAAATAAACAAATTGTGGAGATGAAGCAAATACAGTTACTAGTTACAAGTAAATTTTGAAAAAAGCAAGCCTCACGCATTTATCAATCGAGGTTGATTTTTGTTGATGGATTGAATAAAGTTGATTACGAGTCAGGTGTCGATTAGTCTGAAAGTTCTCGACTGCGGTAAATAGGAACTGGATGTATAGTTCAAAATAAAAAAATATTCAATAGTGTATGTACAGCTTTGTTTAATGTTCTATTAAATGATTTATCCTCACATATAACGCTATAAAAAGAAAAGCTCCTGCTTTTCTTTCATCAAAGCTGTACCCGCTGTTTGACGCTGTCCGGTACATTTGCATTCTTAGCATTATAATTATTGTAACTTCGAGTCAATAAATAGAGAAACGTTTATTTTTTATATTTGATATTAAATAAATTCACATTTCTTACACTCACAATTCTTTCAGCCATGTTTACGAAGCCAACCCATGTTTACGACTGTCCGTTCATATGTCCATAGAGACGTCTAATGTGAACATTAACATCATTATGCTTAGTCCCTGTCCCGGCATATATTTAATTATACGCCAAGGTGCGCCGATGAAGACGTTACGTGGGTAGAATATAAATAAATAATGTTCAAACTTTCCGTTCTACCAATTCATCTCCTAATGAAAAAAATATTTTGTGTCACATAATGTCGGAATTCGGACAGTGCAACAAAATTAAGGTTTAGTTAAGATGCGAGTTAATAATTAATATGTTTAACATTTAAATAATTTGTTTTGAAAATGAATCCTTTAATAATATAAATAGTTTTTTTTTTATATTTGGTTATGAGAAAATATGAGTCTTTATTTATTTATCTTGAAACTAAACCGTTGAAATTAGAATTTTGAACTTGTAAAGACACCTCAAAATGTGAAGCGGAGGATTAATATAATCAACTAGCATATGAAACATAAATTTTATGACAACAAAAACTAAACAACAATAGTAATGTTAATCAAAAAAATAATTATAAATAGTCTTAATGAACATGGTATTGTACTCTGAACACATATTTAACTGAACTGAGTTCTTAACTATTTCCTTCAGTTTTTAATTATTTTAATGAGTGGGTACTCATCATAAATTTTTACCGTTTATCAACAATAATTAGTATTGTTGTGTATCGCTTTGATGGGTGGCCAGTGTAGCCACAGGCACACGGGACATACCAATCTTAGTTTCCAAGTTGGTCAGTCAATAAGCGATGGTGACCACTTACCTTCAGGTGGCCGATTTGCCCGTCCACCATTCATTTATAAGATTTTAATTAGAGAAGAGTTAAATTATATTTAATGATTGTTATTGATATCTGATAATGTTGAATGTGAGTTATAAGAAAGTGTTTTTTTTATGTACAGATCCTAATTATTAATTTATTATGAGTTAGGTATAATTAAATAGAAAAAATAAAAAGATAGATAGATATTTTGTCTTTTGAGCAGTTTCACATTTTAATATGCAATAGGATCGTTATAAAATATTCTGAAGTATGTCTTTGTGAAAAAACTCAACTATAATTTCAAATACCTTTGAAAACTATCAAGTATAACTTAGTAGTATAATTAGTTTATTGAAAATAATTTTTATTTTACATAAAGCGACCTATTTTATTTCTTTTACAACAAAAAAAAACAGTCATATTATCATTAGTACGATTACCAATGACGACAACGGAGAAAAACATTATTTAAAGATCAAAGTCATTCAATTCATTTTTCAATTATAATAATTGGTTGCTGAAATTATGAATTATTATATACTGTTTCATTTCTGACAGACACCAAGTAATATATAAATATTTTACGTTTTGGAGATATGTCAAATGTACAAAATATATATTAGCATATAATCACCTTCGTCCAACGGTGCCAAAAGTTCTTAAATTCTTTACAGCACGTCAAAACGATAAATATAGTCTCATTTTATTTGAATTCGAACGAAAACATTTGTATTCGGCATTAGTATAAAGTTCTACGACAGGCAGTAATTGAATTTAGATTTTGTATAGACATTATAATAAATTACAGGACCCCAAGTCTAGTACTGTACAGATTTAGTGCACGTAATAAAATAAAGATTGTTTTTTTTTTAATATTTTATTTAAGCTTACTTATGTTTATGTATTTACATATAGCGTGATGTTGTTTGTATCAAATTTGCAAGATTATCCTTTATTGAGCTTCTTGCAATAATCATTATTGATAATATAAAAAGTGTTGTACGCAATTGTGAGTAATTTGTAATTTGTTAAAAACTGTCCTGAAATGCTCCAAAATCATAAATGTCATAAAAATGAGGTTTATTCTAAAATGTTTAATTTTTACTAGAGAATAATAGAAAAATAATAAACCTTACTATGGTATATACTAAATAATGATATATCAGTCACATTTTAAGGAGGAGTCTTAGAACGTATTTAGTAGGGGTGCTTAATTCATTTGACGATTTCCTTGACCTAATTATTAAATTAAAAAAATATATTCTAGTAAACGAGTGTAGCGAACAACGCTTCCGTATTATGTTTCTGACATGTTTCTTCTTCGCTGCTTCCATCAGCCACAAAATAACGATAATATGGCTTACGTATTAGATAATACTGTTTTAATTAACTATTTGAATAATGATGATTACATTGAACTCATTATTTTTTAAGTCAGATAACAACTAACGAGTAATACTAATATACCTGGTGGTAAGACTTTGTGGCGGCCCGTCTCGGATGGTACCACCTACTTATCAGATATTCTGCCGCCAAGCAGCTATACTTAGTATTGTTGCGATCCATTTTGAAGGGTGAGTGAATCAGTGTAACTAAAGACACAAGGGACATAACGTCTCAGTTCCCAAGGTTGGTAGCTCATTGGCTATGAAAGGAATGGTTAAAAAACTACAAGCGTTTAATGTTGATAACAGATGCCTAACCCAAAAAACTATATTTCTAACTAAAGTCTAAAAAACTATATCATTTAACCTAAATTAATATATTAAATTCGTACAAAGGTTTGATGATTATAGGTATATAATCGGATTAATAATTTAAGCGTTAATCTCCAAAGTCCAAAAAATAGAACTTTCCACTTAATAATCATAGTACAATATTATAATTTATCTAAATATTTGTTTTAACCTCGCTAGTAAGTACTATTAAAACTAATAAGTTTTTAATACTACAAACCAAAACTATATTCAACTTAACCGATACCTAACATTTGTCATGTTAGATAGTATTTACGCATTGATAATATAAATCTTGTACTGTGATCAAATTCGATTTATTACGGTTTTAGCAGATACCTGAGGAACGTCGAATCTCTTTGAAAACTCGATCCCTGTCGTTTGGAATGGACGTTGGTGGGCTTACTTTATTTATCTCCAATATCTTTAGGTCGCGAGCCATCAATTTTGTCAAATCTGAAAAATTCCATACACGTTTAGTAATATTTGTTATAGACAAAAGAAGCTCATCAAATTATTATCATTGTTAGATTATTTTATATACGAGTAAATTGTTTTCATATTTCTTTTTTATGATTAATTAGCTTATGAATCGTTTTAAAAATATTTATGACTTTATACGAGAAAATGTAAAAGATGATATAATGGCTTGGTATGTGACTGTTAATTTGAAGCTAAACATAAAGTAATTCTGTAAGGATAAACTTGAACATTGATTATAATAATATAACTATAATATTGAAAGGATACACGCAAAAAACAAGCGCAAAACTGTCAGTAATTTTTTTTAATATATTGATATGACTATTGTGTTGGTTAGTGAATAAAAACAATGCTATAATTTGTTTAAACTTTAAAAGTTTAAATTAAAAATTAAAAATCATATAAAACACAAGAGATTAATTATCACATTTTTCAATTAATTTATCGCAAATTGTAATTTATAATATTGGTAGTACAAAATGCTAAGCATAATCATCCGCCATGGTAAGGCATGCAATTTTAATTCCTTTAAACTTAATTGTATAATAATGAATAATTAATTTTAAGAGCACACAATACCGTAATTATAACATTAATTAATTTGCACATAACAACGATATAAAATAACAAATTTATTCTTATAGGTGGTAGAGCTTTGTGCAAGCCCGTGCCTGGGTTGGTACCACCCACTCATCACATATTCTACCGCTAAACAGCAATCTTTTGTATTGTTGAGATACAAAGTGAGATAGAGATAAGTATTATTTATAGAGATTGGTTAATTATTATATTATTTCATGAATAATTATTTACTAATATTACTAGATATTACTTGTTGTCATACCAGAACAAAGTTTAAAACGAATGTTACAAATTGCAGCATGTAAGGCAAGTCTGTAGTAAAGCTGTTACAACAGCGACATAATATGTCGTCATGTCCATCGATGACGCAACGTAGCCCGGCCTGCACAGTAGATTAATATTGTCAATGCGGCCGTACAGTAAAGAGTGGGTGCGCTTGTATTATTTTAGAATTAGCGGCCATGTCTAAATTGGAGTATACTATTTGGTAAAACCCTAATGATTATTCTTTCATTCCTAAGTTTTGCTATTATATATCACTTATCGTATATACTTTTTGGCAGACCGTTATTACACACAGGTAAAAGAAAACAAGTCTCTTTTTATATAGCAACAAAATGTGTTTTAGATTCTATTTTTAATCTGTTGTAAAACTATACTATAAATTAATGCAATGCGTTAGTCGCCATGTGACATCAAATACAATGAAAAAAATCGTAAATAAACTTTAAAAAAAGCTACTAAGAAAGGGCAGATCGCTTTATGAAGACTTATCAAGTAAATTCGAGGCTTGTTTTAACTCAAGTAATTATGTAAACGAACTTCATGTTGGATTAAGCGTTTTCCTATCAGTTGGCGTGCCCTAACAAATTTCATTAAAAGTTTAAATTTTGTTTTATAACATTATAACTCAGGCACGTCCCGGTAATTCTTCCTCCTTTCAATAGTCGCTTAATATCAATCCTTATTAAAAATAAACAATAAAGTGCTTTTCCATTTTGTGAAATTAATTAAACTTGAGTGAAGGGCATCACAAGGCAAAAATTTCGCCAGTAGATTCGCCAGATAGACCTTTTCGACCACTATAAAATTACAAATAGCCCCTTTATTTATATATATCATCAACTTTATGTTTAGCCTTAATTATGAACACTTGAGTTAAAAATATTTTTGGCTTTAAATAACATTTTAATTATTATGTTGTATAAATTTGGTTTTATAAAAAAATATTTGATTTGATTTTATAATAATTTCATTCAAATTTTGCCTTAAGAATATGTCTGATTCATTACCATAATAATAATTTTCAACTGACCAAACTTGGTCGGCTACCAATCTCAAATATTAGCCTTGTACGCGAGATATTATAATGCATAGCATGTGTGCAAAAATGGATGCTTTCTCTAGTGCCCAATTTTCTTAGTTCAATGGGACAGCTATCCAACACGAACAAGATCCATTTTAACGTGCCTTCCTAGATACGAGAGCTCAATTCTCCAACTTCTTAACTCGGAGTATCTCTTAAGAAGCCCATTATATGTATCCGGGATTCGCATTTTTATAAGCCAGCTTCTAGAATTCGATCTTACGTCACGCATTTGTAGTGAAGGTAAACTGATGTCATATAATGGACTTTACATACACACGGTTAGCGGCTGTTTAATCAAACATTAATATCAATTCCACAGCTATGTTTAACTAAAAAGCCGCTAGGCAACGTTTATAAGTAAGGTGGAATATATTTATTAAAAACGTCAAATTGTATTATTACAATGACGGAAGCTTAAGGAGTGTGCGTGTGTCAGCAAACAAATTTATAATTTAAACGAAAATTGCAAAGTTTTGTCTGTCAAGACAGAAAATTAAACGAGAGAAAGCAGAAATTTTGTGTTCTACAAAATTATATTTTGGGACAATTGATTACTGTTCCGGCATCTGCTCATCAGGTTTGTGTAGAACGATGAATGTCAAACTGAGTTTGAAAATGACAAATGCTTGCTAATGACCTAACGCTTGTGATTGGTCCAAATTAAATAACAACTGTAAGTAATGTTTGAGTAAAATAATAAAATTACTTTTAAATATCCTATTTTCATTAATGATATTTCTATTATCTGTATTCATTTACAATAACCAATTCAAATAATTTAAAATTTAAATTCGTAAAACATACGAATCCATTCTATACGAGATTTTTAAGCGAATGTTAAAAATGACACGTTGGTTTAGCTAAGATGATTAAACAACTTTATAGATATAAACACAAACTTAAAAAAATTATTTGAACATTTTAAAATAAAATAGTATATACTAATATTATTGTAGTTAAAATTTTAGTACACATATCCAGAAAATAATGTACTACTGCATGGAAAGATAAGGGCCTCCCGTGTTAAATTAAATGGACGTATAGCATTAAGGGCTAATAAATTAAACCTGTGTCGAAATTCTTTCTAGCAAAGTAATGTTGCTTACTGTTTGTCTTTTAATACCGATGAGTAGTAGATGAATAAGAAACAAATGTGAACAAACAACATGATTAAATTAATGGATCTTACCTTTGTTTGAAGTTGCGATCTTAGGGTTCTATATAAACTCAAATGGCTGTGAATACTATATACTAAAGTTGGGAACTTATAAAACTGCATATATGGTATAAAACTCAGTTCCTAAAAAAATCTCAATTTAGAAAAGAAACACTAACTCTCCTCGAAATAAGAAAAATATATATCAATTAATACTTTACATGCACTAATGGCAACCTTTTGATTTCCCTTTTTTTTTTAAAAGGCGATTAATTCTTCCTACCGCCTCTAAACCAATTCATTACCGCCCTAGGCTTCGAAAGAGGAGCTTGTGTCGCGTGCGCAAGCACATATTTTCAACGTACTATGCACAATTATTAATGCGATTTATATTGTATATAAATGGGATATGACGAATTAAAGAAAAAAAGTGATTAATCGTTGAAGTCATAAACTTTTATTAATTATAGCTGTACCCTAATCCGTATATTTGCGATAAGACCAGTCTATCGACAATAATGCACGATTTTCACAGATACCCCTCTTAAAAACTGTGTTTTTCTTTCATTTTTAATGATATCCTTTATAAATGTTACTTTGCTACGCCACTGGCAATTATTGTAATTATCTTATGTTCTTATGTAAGTGAATATGATTCTTAATGAGAAATAAATTTTCTGTAACCCGAACTATTATCGTACCAATCAAATCGAGATATTTAGTGTGCGGCGGTGAGGCGAGGGGCATGATATCAATTCAATTTGTGGTAATAAAGAATGTTGAGCTTATTTCCACGAGTTTTACATTTTATAAAGTAAAATCCTTCAATAAATCACATTAATTATTAATATCAATGAATAAATTAAAATCATACGACGAGTTAACGTAACAAAATGAGCCTTATCACATTGTAATTATGACGTAAAATTGCTAAATATAACCTATAAATATGTAAATAGGTTACCCAATAGTAATTCTATATCGAATAATTCACATACAATGTATCGTATCGCTATCAACGTTGATACTAATCTGTTAATCTTATACTGGTGACGTCGGCACAGTTTAACATAAATCATGATGCTTAGTAGGCCTTAATTAGTAGTAAACAGCCTGTTCACGTCCGTGTTTGAAACTTATTCCACCACCTATTTTACTGCGGGTTGCTACCTGACACATAAAAAAATTCTCAAGATTTTCTTAATCACCGAGTATAAAGTAAATTATAAATACAAACAAAGCTCTTAAAAACGCAGTAGTTTTAGCTTGATTTTTTTTTCCTCTGATCCACATCGGCTCAAGATTTTCTTCTTCTTCTTCGAGTGCCACTCCGACTAGCGAAGGTTGGCAGTCAGCTTGGAAATTTCCTTCTTATTCTTCGCGAGGCGAAAGAGATCGGCAGCACTCGCAATTCCCGTCCATTCTCGGATGTTGCACAGCCAAGACTTTTTTCTGCGCCCAACAGCTCTCCTTCCGGCAACTTTTCCCATCATAATGAGTTGCAAAAGTTCATATCTTTCATGCCTAAGCACGTGTCCGAGATATGCAATTTTTCTCTTCTTGACAGTCTCCAAAAGTTGCCGGTTTTGGTTGACGCGTCGCAGAACTTCCACGTTCGAGACCTTTTGAGTCCAACTTATGGCCAACATACGTCTATATGCCCACATCTCGAAAGCTTCTATACGTTTTTTGAGGTCTTCTTTAATTGTCCACGCCTCGCATCCGTAAAGAAGTATAGGCCAGATGTAACAATGTAGGAGTCGTATGCGCACAGGGATCTTAAGTCTGCGATTGCAGAGTACTTTTTTTAACGTGCAGAAGGCACTTCGAGCTATTTCAATGCGAGTCTTTACCTCCTGTTCACAGCTCCAAGTGTCATTAAGCCATGTCCCTAGATATTTGTACTTGCGCACTCTCTCAATTTTTTGACCTGCTACAATGATAGCAATGTCATCGAAGCTGTGTTTAGACAATACCATGATCTTCGTTTTTGATATGTTCATCCTCAGACCAGCGTTTTCACTGCACTCATTAACACGGCTCATAATTAATTGCAGCTCTTCAGGAGATGATGCTATTAGAACTGTATCGTCAGCGTATCTGATGTTGTTAATATACCGGCCATTTATTTTGACTCCACATTCTAGGTCTTCAATTGCTTCTGTTATTATTTTTTCCGAGTACAAATTAAATAGCGTGGGTGATAATATACAGCCCTGTCGGACTCCTCTCTTTATTTCTACCTCATCAGTCTCCTCATTGTCAACTCGTACAGTAGCCTTCTGGTTCCAATACAGATTCTGAATTATACGTACATCTTTGTCATCTAAGCCGATATCATGTAATATTGCAATTAGACGGTCGTGCAGTACTCTGTCAAAGGCTTTTTCGTAATCGATGAAACAAAGGAAAACGTCTTGTTGCATGTCTCTGCATTTTTGTACGAGAACCTGCATTGCAAAGAGAGCCTCTCTCGTGCCCACTCCTTTTCGAAAGCCAAACTGACTATCTGCGAGTTGTTCGTCGCATTTAGCTCTTATTCGCTCGTGAATGATATTCAGAAATAGTTTCAATACTTGGCTCATAAGGCTAATCGTTCGAAACTCTTCGCACCTTCTTGCGTTGGCCTTCTTAGGAAGCGTAATAAAAGTTGAGGTTAGCCAGTCTTTGGGTAAGTGGCCAGTGTCGTATACCAAATTAAATAGTTTAACCAGGAAGTCAATATTTTCGTCTTTGATAAGTTTGAGTACCTCTATGTGAACATTATCCGGTCCGGTTGATTTTCCCGTTTTAGCTTTTTTAAGAGCGTTTGTGACTTCATTTTTCAGGATAGGATATCCCTCATTTGGATCACAATTTACCGCTATGCTTCGAAAATCGTCGGCAAACATTGATGAAATGTATTGTTCCCATAGGTGTTTTTTTCCTGATATATCTAGTATGGGAATATTATTTTCGTCCGTAAGATGGTGAATGGTCTTTTTGTGCCCTACCAAAGATTTTATTTCCTTATGCAGGTTAAATGCATCATGTTTAGCATAAAGGTCCTCCACAAAATCACACTTGCACTGATACCAAGCATCTCTAGCATAACGAACTTCACGCCGAATTTGCTTATCAATCTCAGTATACTTGCTATTGTCAGAATTCTTGTAGATTCTCCTTTCTTCGATAAGATTATATATTTTTTCTGTCATCCAATTCTGCTTAGTTTTAGCTTGATTTTTTTTTCCTCTGATCCACATCGGCTCAAGATTTTGCTTAAGATAATTAATAAAAATAATATTCAATTTTATGTATATATATGATGTAGATGATTATAAGTAATATGGAGCTGATATATTTCATTGATACAGTTACGAGTTTCGTCAAAGAAAAAATGTCGCACAAATAGACATCAAGCCAATTTGCCTGTGAAGAGAAAATGGTCGCTGCGCTCGGAAGCCAGACGAGACCTCCGAGTGCTTTAACGAGGAAGGCACAATAGATTAAATATATATATATATATATATTACCATACTCCGAGAAATGTTTTAATTCAAATCATTTATTTATATGATCGTTTGTGCGAATATCGATATTCTGCTTAAAAAATTGAGTTTAAAGTAAGTTTGCGGATTTTATACAACCAAAAATATAAGTAATTATCCTCGTATCCATAAAATATTCTTTTTTTTTCATAATATGTAACACGTATATCGTCTTTTTTTTAATTCTTTGTTTAATATATTTGTTGAAATATGTATTAAAAAGTGTTAGCGACTTTTATTTACACCAAATTCTTAAGTGTCATCAATGTCAAAATTGTCAATGTTATTTTGAAAGGATTAGTACTTTGTAAAAGTCTTACTTTAATTAGAACTTTATATTAGATTTCTAAATGAAATAAACTTTTTTAATTAAGTAAGTTTGATTGTGCTTTTTCACTTATTTTGTTGCGTTATACTTACAATTCGTACAAGATAACCAAAATATTAAAACTACGCAAACGCAAATTTCGAATCGTGACGTCTTCAACGCTGCGGTAGGTGCTCTGTCTTTGCATATAAAGCCTGTCCTTTGTTACGGCGGATGGGGGCTGCCCTCCATCCATATCATGGCTTTACAAAAACACTCTAGGAGTGGGGCAGAATAGACAACATGGAGTTGGGTTTCATCAATTAAGTTCTATGATAGTCTTTTACGCCCATCGCATTATTTGAGCATTATCTAATTTTTCTTAGAAACTTCTTTAGGCAAAAATTGTATAAAATATGTATATATATGTATATTTATAGTGCAATTTTAATTCTAAACTTTTTGACAGAGACATTCAATAACATGTTTCTCATCAGACCTTGATGTGAACTCATTAATTAAGAACTTCATCATTATTAACTAAGCGCTAAACTATCGAGGCAATGTATTTTATAAAATAATCCTAAATGTGTTTCAAATATCGTATATTTATTATTAATCATAAAGCCCTTGATTATCGTATTATCAGATAATTTATTATGTTTAAATTCTGCATACTATTTACGTTCGCGTTTTATGCATTATGATATACATACAAATTTGCTGTTGAACGTGCTGCTACATATTTTTATTTGTGTTATGAATATTATTTGTAAATTAATTAATATATAATTAATTATTTATTAAATAATGTTATTACGATGTGCAGTTAAGCATAACGGATGAAACAAGAGCGCATAAATTACATGTAGGTTAAACATAAGCAAACCATATAGAACCTCCTTTTTCAACAAATTCAATACCGATTATAGTTCATTATAGCCCTACCGTTATTACAGCTGTAATTAGCGATGTTTTATAGTACAATTATTGCTCTTAATATTGTTGACCACATGTGTAAATCATATACAAATTGTTATCAGCAAGTTTGAGCAAGTGATCAACTTGGCCATAACCATAATAGCGTATCTGTTGTAGTATAGTTAGGTACACCTGTAGTATAATTTATGTTTTTGTAGATATTCTAAGTGAATTGTTATGATTTGATCTCAAAAGGTTATTACGCAAATTATTTCGTCTGTTTCTGTTTCACTAAGCAAAAAAAAACCATTATTATTTTAACTGTAAAAAATTCCAATTTTTTCTAAAATAATAATATTAAGTAACCGGGTCGCATGAATATTGATTACATATAATACAATCATCTAACGATTGTTAAATGGATATTTCCATTTCTTTATTTTATCTATTGTGTTAATTTAAATTTATTGATTAAATTGCATTTTTGTAATGATTAACGCCTGAAGTGTAATAACTGTAAGAATATAAATCTTAAGTATATAGGATAGGATACTTGTTGTTTAAAAAAAAAAAAAAAACTTCATCGCTGTTCATTAATCGTGTTGTATATTCTTATATGAGTAAATATGGACTCATCGCTTCGTATTATCTTTCGCAAGATCCTGCAGCCAGCGCTACAACTTTAAGTGAGTGATGATTACGAGTATAATATAAATTTATTACAAAGCTGTAGATAAAATATCAAATTTAAAATAAAGTAAACTTTTATGATTAGAGAAAGATATAATTACAGTTTCATCAGGGATATCGAAAACTATTAATATGTTCATTTTTAGAGTTCTGATAGTAGTAGCAAATTATAAATAAATTAATTAAAAAATAAAGTAATTAAATTGATATATACATATATATAATTAAATATCAATATTGATAATAATATGCCAAATTACATATAAAAATTATCATTACCACACATTTATTTATTTTTTTGCAACAAATCTATATCCATCACGAGGTCTCCTAAACTATCCACCCGATTGACTTGAAATTTGACCCAGTTCCTTCTCTGTTGTAGACGCTTATTAAGGACGGATTTTACGCAAATTTTATCCAAAATATATTTTTATCTTACCCGAGAGAAGCCGGGAAGATTAATTAGTAGTTTATAATATAAAAGTTAAATCAAATATATTGCCAGAAAGCAAAAATTTATATTTAAGCTCTTGTTTTATTGGACTATAAAATAAGCACATAAATATAAATCAAACTCAGCATATTTAATGCGTTGAGCGTTAATTTCAAGTCAAATGACTATCATTTTTATATTCAGATATTTTTTTTATTTCTTACGATAATAAAATAATGTACAAATACTATTTTAATTATTTATCAAATAGGAAACCAACGTTATATATTTAGAAAAATATTCGTTATTGCGTGTATAAAAATATTGTGACAAAATATATAAATAATCCAAAATATATAATAAATATGTCAATTATAGGCTAACTTAACAATCAAAAAATTAAAAAATAATTCTAATCGACGAATTACAAAACATATTTTTGAAAGGGCAAAGATTTATTTTAGTACCTACTAGTTATACTACTTCTGCATAAAATATAAAGATAAAAATAATATTAAGAAATAGTGTAAAATAAAATAACTCACTTTTCAAATATAAAAAGTCCAGTTGACTTTTTTTTTTAATTTTTTCTGGATTAATTTTAATTTTTGAAGACAGTTTAAATATATTCTAACTGTTATTTCTCCATTTTTATTGTTGACATAGAAATGAGTAGGCTAAGGTAACTCTTTTACCCGTTATAATTATAATCAACGTGCAGTGTGATTATAGCCATTAAGGTAAGTTCATTAGTTGTATTATTAAATGTACGCTGCTCTTAATAGATAGTAAAGATTAAACTAAGAATTTACTTAAATTACAAAGCAATCGTAACCACAATCGTAATGATTTATCCGTCTGTACCTGCTGAAGTAATACATGTTATTGCACTGGTATTTTTCTCATATGCTTGTTAAAACATATTGTAATGTCATTTATTGGAAAAGTACGTTTAAAAAATCAGTCGATCAAACATAATGTTCACTTTTAAACACTATGTAAATCGGATTGAATGAATCCAAATTGTAAAGTAAACCGCAATTTTTTTTTAAAGAAATGTAAGCTCTGAGTGTAATAATAATCATATCTAATGAAATCTTATTAGATACATGTTTCAGTCTAATAACTGGCGAGGGAAATTGCAACTGAGCATGCAGATAACATATTTAATTGATATGAAGTTATATATATATATATATATCAACATACATTAATTGACGTATTTAAATTTTAAATACGTCAGTTTAAGAATTAATAAGGTCCATAAACTAGCAGCGCTATCATATTTATTATTTATCAGTAAAACCCATATATTTATGTAACTGTAAGAGAGATGAATTTAGAACTTATACCTTGGAGGTCGTCAACCTCCTGAATTCGATTACTTTGTCATGTAATCAAAAGATTCAAAAGCGACTTCTTTGATTCCGTAATGATGATATCTGGATAGAATAAAGCTAAAATCATTCAAAACCTTTTACCACCACTATAACATAAAATACCATAACCACCTCCTAAATTAAAGTCAGTTAAAATAAGACAAAAGTGAAACGTCAGATAACATGGTAGCAATTTTATATAAGTATGAGAGAAATTACCGAGCGAATGTTGTAGATGTTTCGTCGGTGCGAGATGATTTGCTACTTGATGCAGAGCGGTGGGGGATCGGCTTTCAAACTGTTAAAACTTTATATTGATAAAACTTTGGCGTCAGCAGTTTCAACATATTTTGTCAACTTGGTAATGTCTACGTAAAAACTTGAGTTACAATCTTGACATTTCTGATAGCTAAAGTGATCGGAACACAGAATCTGAATTTAATTAATTCCATGTCTTATATCCAAAAGTTATCTTGAATTGTTTTCTTAACGATAAGACTTCTTTTTTATTTATTTTGTTATATTAAAGTACATAATAAAACCAAAAGTACTTAGAGCAGTTTTCTTTGAATAAACACTTAAGGTAAAGTTTATTGTGTTCGGGTGAAGGTGGAAAGATCACTTTTCTTTTCATGATATTTGTATAATAATTATATTATGTTTTTTTTTTGTTTTTTTTTTAAATTAACCAAAAGATTAAGTCTTAAATATATGCTAGCGTCACACATCAACTAAGCCACCGGATCTACAATCATGAAATATAACACAGTATTTTATATGATATGAAAGTGAGTAGTGTGAAAGGTTTTTTTTACATAAGCATCCCCAACACTCTGTAGCATACTCCCCTCTTGGCTCAGCGGGCGTCGTTCTAGGGAGTCATATCGCTCAATCGGATGAAGTTAGACCATGGCCAAAGAGAGATCAGGCGAAAGCAGAAAGGCTTCATGTACTTTTCAAACACTGTAAACCTCTAAGCCCTAACCGTTTACTAAGTATTTTATATAATTTAATCAAGTTTCATTTGTCTGATGTTGAATTCTATTTAAAGTTGATGGAATCTAAAACAGTTTTTGTATGTCTAAGGTAGTTTGATGTTACAATAATTAATAATAATGTCCTCCATATCGATTTCGGTCACGGCGGCCAATCTCAAGAGAGATTAGCCAAGTGCGCAGAGATATATTATAGTGCACAAGTGTGTGTGCAAACACAGGTGCACTCTTTCTTCCCTCACTCTCATAATCCGATAGGACGGCAATCCGACACGACCAGAAAGAGTTCAGTCGCAGGACCAACGGCTTTACGTGCTTTCCGAGGCACGGGAGTGTACACAATTTTATCTTCCAGACTACGGGATGCTACTGAGAATTTTCTGACAGAAAAACCCAATAACTTTTTATTGGCCCGACCTGGGAATTAAACCCTGGACCTCCGGGTCTGCGGCCTTACATCAAGCTACTAGACCAACGATGCAGTCAAATCAAATAAAATATAAGAGGCTACTGAAACATCATTGTTTTATGTTCGAATAACGTTAAAAGTTTATGGTAAAATGAGTATTAATGTTTAGAAGGTACGTTTCCTAAGCTAAAAGTCACACCTATAAGTTAATTCCCATATAACATCCTCGATAATTTTCGAAGGTCGGATTCGAAGCGGTCGTCTAACTTTCGGAATATTTATCTGTAAAGTTAAAGCTTAAAACCTTTAAATTTACATTCGTATCGAAAAAACGATTATGATCATTTAATTTACGCTTAGAAGAACAGGTAATTAGTAATAATATTTACTCACTTCTAAAATAAATATAATTAAAATATTTAAACACCTTCACAATTTAATATTATTTTAATTAAGTATTCTGCTCATAGTAAAATTATATAAAATTATAATTAGATTTAACAAGAGTTATTTTAAGATCAATAACACCCAGCGCTCGTCAAATGTCTAACGAATTCTAAACAACTTCTCTTTTTATACAATCTCTACTGTTTCAGTTCTCTGGTAATTCACATTCTAACTCATGTTAATCGAAGTTACAAGCCCCATTGTATTGTCATTTTCAAAGATTAAATTAATGTAATGCTACCGCTAGCCTGGAATCTAAAGGAGAACAGGGAAGAATCTCAGTAATAACTCTTTTGCGACATATAAATGAGATATGTATATCAATAAAAATACAATTGAATTATCATTTGTTTCGCAAAAAAATCAACGAATATTAACTCCACACTTTTTTATCGTCCATATAAATCATTTTACAAGTATCTTATGTACGTCTTATTTATATCATATCAACAGCCAATCATTGTCTATTGCTGAACATAGACCTCTGCCAACGTGCGCCAAAGCTTCCGGTCCTTCGCCTTCCGCATCCAGTCAGTGCCCGCCACCTTCGTTTTGCCGATCCGCGGTCTCCACTGTAGGACTCATCTGCTCCAACGGCCATCGATCCTACGACATACGCGACCAGCCAACTGGCACTTCAGCCTGCTAATTGTCGGTGACTTCGGTTCTTTTACAGATAATCTCATTTATGATCTTATCCTTCAAAGATACTCCGAGCATAGCTCGCTCTATAGCATACTGAGCGACTTTGAATTTGTGGACTAGTCCCGCAGTTAGTGTCCACGTTTCTTCACCGTATGTCATGGCAGTTAAGACGCATTGGTTGAAGACTTTCATCTTCAAACATTGCGGTATAGACGACTTGAGGACTTGAGGAGGCAGCATTTGGCAACTTTCGTCAAGTCCTCAAGTCCCAAGCGAATTCTTCGATCGGCTTCCTTCTCGAAGTTGTTCCTACCGACTTGTATGATCTGTCCTAGGAAGGTATATTCACTAACAACTTCGAGAGGTTTCCCTTCGACGTACGACATTCGACGCTTTATTTATCAACATAAATTATAAATTTATTAATTGGCAAATTGATACATTGTCATAAAGCTGAGTCTGACACTAATAATAATTTTCGTTATGTATAGATTTTTAGATTAGTAGAAATAAATAAAAACACGTGTAACTTCACGCACAAGGGCCAGAATATCGTGATCTATTTAAATATATAAAAGTATGATTAACATTTCTTACAGTACAGTCAGTTTTAACCATCAGGTGGTTTTTTGCCACATACTTTAAAATAAAAAAAGTTAAAATAAATTATATCATATTTTAATATGATACTTTAGAATAGAACTGGTTGAATAAACAATTTAAGCCAAAACTGGTAGAAGAATGAAAGATAGTCGAGATGAATCCCTGAATGAGCCGTATAAGCTTTGAAATATCTCCGGCCTCGCAGCGATCATTTTAAAAGCCAGTTTGAGCTGTGTTTGAAACTTCGATAAAAATCCGATTAAATTTCATACGCCTTTTCACGACAAAGTGAGGCGGGGCTACAAATATTATAATACAATATTCAATATTTTGGTAAAAATATTCTACAAAGTATCTTTTTAATATGTATATCGTATTATAAAAAAAGTGTTACTCGAATATTGTCAATAGAAAATTCTATAGGTCTAAGAGTAGGATTGGGTAAGATTATAATATTTTATTTCAATTATATGATTATTAGCATAAAGGAATGTTAAATGTAAAACGCATATTATAACAATAGTTTTCAATTTCGCAATATTTCGCTTATACTCTTACTTTGTTTACGATCGCAATAGCTTTTATCGTTTGCTATTTTAGGATAATTACATTGATATATGAATTATTGTATCACGTTCGCACACAAGCCTACAATATGCACACACGGATACTATCAATGATACACCAATGTAAATTGACTCTATTGTTGCCAAGTTTATCATTGCCTACTATTTTAATTTATGTATTGAGATGTCGATGATATACAAATTAAATCAAAACATAATACAATGTTATATTGTTTTTTCACACTGGTGTGATTTAAGGGAACTATTTCATTAAATAAATATATATTTATCACACAATCACACACACAAACATAAATCTACTAAATTCCTTATATAACGTGTACCCATATATTTAATAATCCTATATATTTAATCTAGCTATTAAAATAACGTATGTTAATTATTAAGTTAATATACAATCCGAAGAATGTAGCTTTCATAATATTCATATGAGTTAATTAAAAAAAAACCCCATCACTGCGAGGTGTTGTAATTCGTTTTAAATTTTATGCAAATTGCATATTTTGTCTACTAAGCACTTTCCGACCTATTTACTTAAAATAATCTGTTTCTAATATGAAGGAGATTGACGCTACTCGCCACCGCTAATGAAGTGGTGAGAGCATCATGGTAAAGTATACTTCACACTCATCGACTATTTTTATAAGATTTAACGAAAATAAAAATTTACCTATTAAGAATATTACTATAAAACATTACTGAACGTAAACTAAATAAAAACGATGTTGATTTCTGAAGCTTGGAGCTATTATTATTAACAGCGATCAAATTGTGTTAATGATATTGTTGTGATAGTCTAGTTTTGTATTATATAAGTACGCTGTTATAAATGAATATTAATGAGAATGTTATGCATGCAGTATGATAGAGCACTTATAGTACACTTCGATACATAATTTAGGGCGAGCGCTATCTCTCTGCAGCGCTGTCACGGTAACCCCGAGCTCATTTGTCAGAGGTTCTACAGCCCGATTTTTATTTAAATACTAACCATGTCTTATAGTTCCTTTCACTTTAAACATGTAAATAAACCATCCATGTATCGATTTTCGTGAGATTAGTGTGTTTACACTTACATATCTCGAGCTTTATAACATTACTATAGATTTAGTTTTCTAAGAAATAAATCATGATTTTAAATTTGCCTTTTATTCATCTAGTGAGAAACACAATATTTACAAGTGTGCCAACTTACGCACAAGGGATCGACTATAAATGGTATTCATTAACAGAAGAAATGATCTTCACCTAACAGTATGACATTGAAAAGTTCCTTCTAAAATTTTTTGCTTGCGTAAGATTTTAAGTAGTTGCAGCGAAACTTGAGTCAAATTATAAATTAACATTTTGTTGATTTCAACGATGTTCAAATGATATAAAAATACTTAATTTTTTATTTGTATTATTTGCGCAAATAAACACAAGTAAAATTATTATTATTATTGTAACTTTGAATTTTCTCTCTACCCTATTATTATGTTAAGCTGAGAACTTATATTTGATTTCTAATGGAACAACGCTTGGCCGTAGCTTATTCTCATTAAAGAATAGTAAATAGCCAAGGAACTTATTTACAACTCCACGTCGTATGAGACATTAGCAAACTTTCCTCTATATAATTGAATTTGCTATTTTATATAACGGCTTGTAAATGAATTCCATTGTTACTTATTGCAGTAAAACTTCTTTGGTCTTTGTAAGTGTAAAATAAAACATGATTTTTCAAAAAATCGATAAGATGGGAATAATAAACTTACCTTGCTGGTTGAGAGCCCACAAACAAAATGACAGCTTGAGATTTAGCAGCTTGGATGGATAATGGAATATTCTATTATCTTTTAGAAGTCAGTTCAGAAGGTCGAGTGCTTGTGTAACGTTTTATAATGAAACATTTCTAATGTGAAATAATTTCTTCTATATATCACGTGTAATAAGTTTCATATTATTGTTGATTTAATGAGATTTCAGTATCATGGTGATATGTTTTATCCACTTTAATTTAATTGTAACAGCCTCGTTCACAGCAATGCGGACTTATTATTCGTGACGAGTCAGGAATTACGGAATCATTTGGTTGTTTAACATAAACGGATTCGTCACAGTTGTTTTCTGTTGTTTTATTTTTGTAGGTCACTTATATTTGTAACTCTTGTATATAATGAGGGATATTATACGATGAATAAAAACAATACAATGTTATAATAAACGTCTACATACACATGTAGATATATACTCTCACATAAATAGATCTTATGATATGCATAATTAGAATAAAACCTTTTGAGACTTATTCATTTTTTTTTGTTTTTTATTTCACGCTGGAAAAACGCATTTGCAGCCGAGTGCGCCCCGAACATCCCCGAACATAACCACTAAAAAACCAGCGGTACCCTTTATGTCTTGACGAGGAGCGCCACGGGATCGCTTGCGCATGCTATCGTGGTGCTCTGATAGACGGCCTGCTAAACGGGCCTCCATTCTCTAAGGGGGGTTCCCAGGGTATTGAGAACCACTCTAGTCCTGGCGACGGCTATTGGTGTGAGAAGGAGTGCATAGTGCCTCTTTCTTCTTCCCGGTCTTCTGTATATAATATAAAAATACTCAATTATCATATATGAATATAAAAAAATTACACAATACTATTAAGAATTTAACAAAAATATAAAAAAAATTGGATATCAGTACTAGTCTATTTTTATAAAGACATCAGTACTATAAGGAGGTTTTATTATTATATAAGGATCTTAAAGAAGAAATAATGCTTATAACTAACATAAATGAAATCGACTATTTGATACGCTTTTTGAAGGTAATATTTATTTAATATCTATTATCACTAAATTGCAATTGTGTTAATGTTAGAAGACAAAAAAATGTAGTTGAAGATAAATTAATCATGTTAATGACTTGCAATGATATTTTATGCCTACCTAAACTATATTTGTAATTTATATATTAATTATATTCAATAAATGACGATTCAATTAATTATATCATTGCAATTAAAGTCAAGTCGAAATAATCAAAGCATATTTAATTTTACTCTAAAATGTAACATGTGCTTTATTAACAAAAGTCTACAAAAATAATGTCTTAGTTTAAGTAAAATAAAGTAAACGGTATAGTATATATTTCTGAAGTATAAAATACATACGGTAAGTACGGTAAATATATACGGTAAGTGTTAAATAAGTTATCTGTATTAGGATAGGGCAACTTCTTTCCAAAGTTAAATAAAACTGTCAAGAACATTTATCCATAAATAACGTTAGACTTGAATAGGGTCAAGAAAATTATATTTGCATAAATGAAGGAGTAGAGAAAACGATTTATTTTTTGCACATAAGATTTATTTATGTTTTAATAGCTACTACTAAAAACTTTTATTCTGAAGGACATATATAATCTACAAAGTACAATCTTGATAGTAAAACATATAAGATACAGAAAGTATTACCTTTGACAAAAACCAATTGATTTAATATTTGAAAAATGTTACCGTTAAGAATATTCATTTAAAAACTTAGAAAATATGAAATGATATCTGATGATCCTCCTTTGCTTATAAAGTTTCTAGTATATTTCCCATCACGGATAAATATTTGCACTGCCAATATGTTTCCACCGTAATGTTGTTTTTTATCCACAGGGTCGCTTGAAGCCACATACATAATTCACGTCTATTTTCCGGGGGAACGCATAAACCACTTTTTTCCACAAACAATCTCTTAAAGCGATGTGAAATCGACACAATATATAAGTCAAAATATTAATGAGACACATCAAATAAAACAATGTATAATTTAAATTATATTTTTCAATGGCCTATACGGATCGACTATATATTTAATTTTTGTATTTAAAAACCAAAAATGATTGCAGTTCCGTGGCAACTGCAAAGCAAACTAGTTGAAACAAATGTGCGAGTGAATTTTTTTTTGTTTCTTTATACACCGTAAATGTGAGAAGAAAAAGAGAAATTAAAACTGCGTATGAAAATATATTGAACAGTCTATCGTTTTATTACTTTGGGAATACATTTTGGGTGACGTGATATGACACGTACACACGAAATAAAAACACATGTTTTAAGGTCGTTAGTATTTTGTATTGTTAATGATTATTGAAATACCTGATAATATTCACAATATAAAAAAAATCATAAAATATTTTAATGAGTTACTGACTAAGGTTCTTCGCCGATTTTTTTATTATATATATATATATATTTCTAAATAAATGGACATTTACAAGTATTATATTGTTGTTGTGTCATACTGTACTAGGTTTACGCAAAACAAGATGTTTTTATTATTTACTCTCAAACTCCAATGGGATGGCACTCTTATACTAATGGAGAGAGATCAAGTTAAGGACCTAAGGTTTTACGCAATTTTCTAGACAAAGGATACACTCCCAGCTCTGACGATTTTCTAAAATTTCTAGATGCTTCTGACAATTTCTCGTCAGAAAACCCTAATAAATTTTTGTTTATACGTACCGGGTACGAACCCAAGACCAGCCAATTTCATATTGTCGAAAAACGTTTATTTTATTTTAAAAAAAACTTAATTCAATATCTGTGTAAGATATTCTTTTACATAAGTATATTTTTTTCTTACTTCTAACATTTATATCTACATAAAAAAAATTAAGTATTGACATGAAAGTGTCATTGAAGTCTTCCATAATTTAGGAGCAAAAGTCAATGAATACAATAAGTAAACAATAAATTTGCGACCTTATTTGAGATAATTAGACTTCATGAATAATATCAAAGGAATCTGGATTATGAAAGCAATTCAACGTGATGACGGTGAAAATTCCCTTTGCATAAATCAATGTTTTGTTACTATAATTCACTCATAAACATTGAATAAGAATAGATTTTCATATTTATATTTTTATAAGGACCTCCGAAAGAAGCAATCAAACATTCCAGGCAATTATTGATGCCTTGTAAAATCTAAAGTACCGATATATATATATATATATATATATATATAAATGTCCTCCAGACTGATTTCGGCCACGGCGACCAATCTCGAGAGAGATTAGCCAACTACGCAGGAGATATTATAGTGCACAAGTGTGTGCGCAAACACAGGTGCACTCTCTATTCCCTAACTCTTATAATCCGATGGGACGGCAATCCGACACGACCGGAGAGAGTTCAGGCGCAGGACCGACGGCTTTACGTGATTGCCGAGGCACGGGAGTGAACACACTTCCAACTTCCAGACTCCGGGCTGCTACTGAGAATTTTCTGACAGAAAAACCCAATATAATTTCATTGGCCCGACCTGGGAATTGAACCCAGGACATCCGGGTCTGCGGCCTTACATCAAGCCACTAGACCAACGAGGCAGTCAAGTTTAAAATAGGAGTGTTTATATATATATACTAAACTTGAATAAGAAAGCGGTGAAATGAAAATATGTGGTTTATATCTTAGAAAATAGTCTCCACCCATTGAATATAAGCTCGTATAACACAAAAATAATCATTTGTCATAAAACTGGTGTCGTATATAATTCCTTATATATTTAGCGTAATATGAAAACGCATGCTACAAGTTACTCTTACATATATATCTACAATAATATTATTTTATTAAGAACAATGATAGGTAATGCATAAGCATAAGCAGTAATAAAAAACTCTAAACGTATAATCGACTTACTGAAATATATAAGTTTCCTAAATCGAATTGAAGTTGAAAAGTGTTCACGCGCGTTGTACACGCATCACAACTTTGCACTGACATAATTAATAAAACAACCGATAAAGTTTGAGCTGAACTGAACCAGTGGCTAGAAGACGTATATCTTAACCAAAGATTGCATCTTAAAACCCGACTAAGAAACTGAATTTTCAAGTGCCTTGTGTTTATCATTCATCTCATGCTCGGTGATGAACGAAAACACCTGGAAAGCTGCAATTATCAGATGCAACGTGGTGGAATTTGTTCCGAATCTTACCAATAAGCCGAGATGGCCTAGTGGTAAGAACGCGTGAATCTTAACCGATGATCGTGGGTTCAAACCCGGGCAAGCATCACTGAATTTTCATGTGCTTAATTTATGATTATAATTCATCTCGTGCTTGACGGTGAAGGAAAACATCGTGAGGAAACCTGTATGTGTCTAATTTCATTGAAATTCTATTACATTTTTATTCCACCAACCCGCATTGGAGCAGCGTGGTGGTATAAGCTTCAATCCTTCTCCTCAAAAAGGGAGTAGAGGCCTTAGCCCAGCAGTGGGACATTCACAGGCTGTTACTGTACTGTACTTATCAGTAATATTCATTTATATGATGAGGAGGGCTGCTGCTGTAGAAGTGGCACATTTACAGGCTGTTACTTTTTTGGCCAAAGTTTGAGTTTCAATATAACGCAATACTGAAACTGTATTTAAATTATTATTATTCACGTTAATTAAATGCTAGTCGGCTAGTCACTAATATATAATCGCCCACTATTGTATTGTTGTTTGGTATTTGAACTGATGGTGGATCTACCCAGATAGACAAAACTGGCTAGCACAAAGCCCTACCACCATTTAACTAAATTAATGCTTAAGCCTGGATCCATTTGCAGATTCGAGCTAGTCAAAAGACCTAAAAGTAGCCTGGTTGTAGCTACAAAAAAAAAGCTCAGTCATTCATCCTACTCATCCCCGTTTAAATCTAATCCGATCTTTCTCTCGTCAAAAATACATTAACATTTAGCCTAAATATTTGTTAAAATTTTGATATCTTTTTTTTTTTTAATTTTACATATGCTAATAGTGATTAACATACCAATACCCGTATTTCCCTCACTACATGAAAGTAATGATTATGCAAATTGATAAACGATGAGGCGGGTTAAGTAAAGTTAAGTATGCTAAACCACAATTTTGCATATTGATATGAAAATCTACTTACCCACACATGTACGTTTAGAAGTTAGAATAATTTTTGCTATTCGAATTTACATTCGTTATAAAATCATATATTTAAATTAATTTAACGCAAACGTTAGTTTCGAAGTAAAACACCTGCGATGTGACTAGAAATTTCACAATTTATGCAAACTGTCACAATTTTACTGCTAGAATTTAATAACAAACTTGTTTGATGTTAAAGCTTTTTTCATCGAGGGATTAAACGCATGTTGTTTATACAAAGACATTTCATTAGTTCAATCTACAAACTAATCCATGAATAACTTGTAACATCACGTTCCCTTTATTTTACCTACAACATGTATATCGATTGTCATCGTCATATCGATATTGATTGTGAATGTATGTTCGAAATGAGTTTTGTCGAAGTGAAATTTGTTTAATATTTTTAATACTACTAACTTCATGAATTCATTTAAAGATTAAGCAATGGAACGAGATTAAAATACAGACACGATATACAATTTTTTATCTTTCTAAGAAACTGATCCTCACCTCTGGTGACCCAAGAACTGGTGCTTAGTTTATTCGAAGGCGGAGGTTAGCAGTTTAGAGACGAAATTACAAAAGCGTCTAGGGTACAGCACAAGACAATCTAAATTGGACAGCGTATTTTCTATAATTTGTCTGTTTAGTTTTAATTTATGTTTGGTCATTGTGAAAGTAATATTTCCCATCCAATTTCGAATGCAAGGCTTTTTTACCTTAAGGTAGGGCATTGTCCAGGCCATCTGGATAAATACGTTTCTCTCATTAATTATCCCACCGAGATACATCAATACTTTATATTACTTCGTTTTGAAAGGCGAATAAACTAGTTTCGTTAATGGCAAAAGGTCATAGGTCAGTGTCTTTTTAAGCACTTGTCATAGTGGTAGGACTTTTTCCAAGCTCGTCTGGGTAGGAACTAACCTCTCATATATATTCTATTGATAGAAAGTAACACTCAGTTATGTTGTGTACCTGTTCGAAGGGTGAGTTAGCCAATTTAAGCTACGGTTGGCGCATTGACGTTGGAAGGGATGGTTAATAGTCGTAGTAATGGTGAGTACTTACCATCATGTTGCACCCTTTGGCAGCTAGCCTACCTATTTGAAATTTTAAAAAGTGAACCAGTCCGTTAAGACTCTTAAAATATTTATTAATAAAAATGTAACTTTCGGGTACAAAAATTGTGATGCAAAATAGCTTATGTTACGTTGTACACTTTTGAATTTTATTCTATTTAATCATTTATGTTTTCACTATTTATTAACGATAAGCCTGGTACGTTATAAATTAAGGTATGAGTTTTTTTAGTAATGATCATGATATGTTGACCTTTTGTTGTGTTTTCACAATTTTATTTAATCCTGAATAAAAAATTAAATGAAAATTGCTACCTCTTTCTGTTCAAAAATGTTTCATGGGGGGGTTTCAGGGAAGGCTGTTTTCAGTAGATTAATCTGCTATTTGTGTATTTTGGGTGAAATACAGTTCGTGTTTTACAAATACGAAAGATATTTTTTTTATATTTGACTTATGAGGGTATTACACAAGAAATGCCAGTTATAATTATTTCTTTCTAGCCATCAATTTATCTACCACCAAACATAAGTATTGCTGTGTTCCGATTTGGAAGTTATGAAGTCAGTGTAAAGAAAAGAAAGCTCAAAAAATGTATCTAATTAATACTTCTAAAATTAACAATCTCTCCGAGCGGTGATTTCAACTTACCATCTGATGGCCTAATGACTCGATAACCTTCCAATATTAATTAACATTGAATATCAATGTATTAACAATATCCTTTAACGACTTATATATAAAATATTTCAGCTATTTCCAAGTAAGTTTCGACAAGAGAATTGAACCAGACGATCGGGTCGACATAGAGTTAATTAGATTAATTTGTCTGAGGTTAGATGTTGGGTTCCGAACAAAAGTGACACTTCTTAGACAAATTGAATTAAATCTCTCATGCCACTTAATTTAATTTCATGGTTTCAATCTTAAAAGAATAGAATAATTTAATTACTTAACAAGTTGTCGTTTAGTCATTAGACTATTATCTTAATCAACAGACCAGAATTGAATTACGAGATAATGAAGTGTGTGTTGAAAAAGTAATAAATAAAAAACGAATTCATGTAATTCCACAAAACAAATTGTTATACCAAGTGCGGTGGTCAATATATTTTGATTTTCCTAAATTTAATATGGTAAACGGTACTCGTCATCAAAAATTATCTAATGTTTTACATCTTTAACACAAATATTAGCTTATTAACATTGGAAGCATGTCAAGTCTTGTCGATGACAATAATAGCGGCATCAAACGCAGAACATTTTGAATAACACAAATATAAAAGACTTGAATGGCATTTTATCACTTGAAGTGGAAATTTTTGGGTCGCGAAGGCCGAAAGTTTGATTATCTCATAAGAGCTTTCAATTCGTCTTAAATATCTTACCGGTAGCCTAAGAGCTATCTCCTCGTAACATTCAGGCTATACAAAGAAGCTGACAGCGTATTGACAATGCTTCTCTTGTTTACTTGCAGTTTAAACTAAAACGTTGATTGTTAATTTTTATTTGCGCTTTTGTTTTTAATGATTCTGTATATATATATATTTATTAAACCATAAAAATGAATACTAAGTTCATCAATTATAACGAATATAATCAACCTTGTTGCTAATATATATAACTTAATTTTTTAAATCACATGATAAAGTTTATAGCAGAATAACAAAAAAAAAAAACTAGGAGAGCGAAAGTAAATACACTCCTATATTATATGTTCGATACAATAACACAGAATATTTTTTCTCTCATCAAGAAGGTATTATTTCTTTACTCAAATATCAATCTCGTCGATAAGCTTTCGTATTCGTGTAACCTTCATCTATATTGATGGTTTGATTACAAAGGCATTTCCATTATCGTAATTATAGCATGACTTACAATTGAATGGAACGTTACTTTACTTATTAATGTATTGATTGATGTTGTTTTTGACTACCTCGTTATTCTGTTGGTAATTTTATGGGGATGCAGATCCCAAAGTACAAGGTTTAAGTACAGTCGAACAAAAAATAAAGAAAATCTCATTAGTAGATTGCAGTTTGAAAGTTGACGTTGCTGACACTTCCGTAGCTCGGGACGCACTTAAAGTCATTTTTCCTGCGTTTGAAGTCGCGCCAGTCATGTCAAAATTCCGATATGCTATAAAAATGAAAGAGTAGAGAGTGCAACTATGTTTATGAGCACGTTTGTATACTATGCGTATTCCGGTTGGCTAGTTAAGCGTAGCTGACTCTCTGAAGGATGTCCACCGTGACCGAAGTTAGGCAGAATAAAGAATAGCTGTGCGCTGGTAAAGGATAACATCCTGCATGCTACGGATTTAAATCTGCCACATATGTATACATCAACATTTTAGTTCTAAAGGTTGATGTCACATTGGTGTTGTAAAGAATGGTTAATATAATATTTCTTACAGCGCTCTTATCTATAGACGATGGACTTACCACGAGGCGGCCATTTTGCCTGTCTACCTACCTAATGACAATATATAATATATAATACCTAATACAATTTTGACAAAAGTTAAACATGTATATAATTATCTGGTTCATTCAGGATACTTAAGATAATGGTATATTATGTCATGTATGTAGTGTAACGTATGGACATTACAATCAACATTAATTATTATTGAATAGTTAACAACAGATTGGGTTATTATGTATTGAAATGAAATATTATGTAATCTTATCTCAAGAGAAGACTTATACTAGATAATCTTTATGATTATAAATTAAATTGAAGATAAGCCATCTCAAATCTCTAATCAGCCACGACCTTCAAATCTAGGGCATAATCCTACTAATATTATAAACGTGAAAGTTTGTATGTGTGGATGGATGTTTGTTACTCTTTCACGCAAAAACTACTGAATGGATTTCAATTAAACTTTCCAATAATATAGCTTATACATCAGAATAACACATAGGCTTCAATTTATAAAGATATTGTGTGAGCTGTCCAAAATATGACATTAAATGTCAAGTACTGGTACAATATATATGATACGATATATATGTTGACCATATATATATCATATATATATGGTCAACATATATATCATATATATTATATATAATATATATATATATGATATATATATATATGATATATATGTTGTTGTTTTGTTGATGCGTAACCTGGACGCGCCAAGATTATGCAACGGTACTCGGTTGCGAGTTACCGAACTAGGAAGGCACATTGTGAAGGCCACAATTTTAACTGGAGAAGCCAAGGGAGACAATGTTCTTATACCGCGCATCCCAATCATACCCAATAACTTGCCATTCAATTTTAAACTCCTGCAGTTCCCGTTAAAAGTCGCATTTTCAATGACGATCAACAAATCTCAGGGTCAAACCTTAAAGGTAGCAGGCATACATTTAGGCACGCCATGTTTTTCTCACGGTCAGCTCTATGTGGCTTGCTCACGTGTTTCCAAAGCAAAAAATTTGCATGTTTATGCTGAAGGAAAAAAATCGTTAATTATAGGCCTATGATCAGGGTTCTGCAGTGCCTAATTACCGTATATTTATTATATTGCCAATTTTCTTATGTTAAAATATTGTCAAATATTATATATATTGTTAAAATATTTTCAAATGCGACTCAAAAAATATTTATGTCATAATGTTAGTTCTTTTCTACGCCACGCTAATATAAGCTACTCCAAATACTAAATCTGCGTAGACGAAGTCGCGGGCACCAGCTAGTACAATATATATACATTGCTAGTAAACATTGCTATATAATAGTAACATTTGATACACATTGCTATAGTATTTTATTATAAATAGTATCAGGAACACAATAATCTTCAAAATTATATTTGGCTTGGCTTGAGTATTATTTTCAGAAAAATGACAAACAATTAAACAAAAATTAGCACTTAATTTAAATTAAACACAGCGATCTTAAATATTATGGGATATTTAAAACTAGCTTAAGACTCCGAAATATATATATTTTTTTATGTTATAGGCAAGCGGACGAACAAATGGGACGCCTGATGTAAGTAGTCATCACCGCCCATAAACATTGGCGATGTAAGAAATAATAACCATTCCTTACATCGCCAATGCGCCACGAATCTTGGGAACTAAGATGTTATGTCCCTTGTACCTGAAGTTATACTGGCTCGCTCACTTACCCTTCAAACTGGAACACATCAATACTAAGTATTGCTGCTTAGCGGTAGAATATCTGATGAGTACTCAGACGGGCTTGTACAAAGCCCTACTACTAGGTGAATAATGTATCCCTAATCGGTTTCGATATTCAGCGGAGCAGCAAATGAACGGCAGAAAATATTATTGTTTATTTTATTGATGTTTTTATACATATTTAGGTATGCGCGAAGTCACGGTATAACTATCATAAAGTACAAGCGTGAGCGCACAAACAGGTGAATTATATTTTGTTACTTCACTCTCATAATCTAATTAATGTAGGTGACCTATTACTCCTATTACTGGAGTCCTATTACTCCTATTACTCAACTGGAAAAATCAAAGTGCAGGACAAACGACTGCACGTAATAACTCCCTTCACAAGACTGCGAACTTCCAAACTCCTGGCTGATGATCTTTACAATATAACCCAATAACTTTTTATTATATCTCAAAATTAGCAGCTTTATTAGCTAGTCAATAGTCCGAGAAATGCATTACTTTTACAGAAGTAGTAGTGCTTAATTAAGTCTATATCAGACGTAATATTGTGAGATAATTATCCACGTAAAGGAAATGTCCCGTTAAGGAAGCGATATTAATTATAACATTGAATATGTCTGACGCTATTAATCATCACAGAATCTAATTGCCAAACCATTGGTATGTGGTTACTTCCATATAATTACAGATTTAACAAGCGCTAATAATGTATATTATAATATTGTGTAATTTGTTGTCGAAATTTCTATTTGCATTCCATCCTACAAAAATATATAAGTATTTTTTTAAACCTACCGAGTCATTTATATGTAATTGAGTTAGAAACGTCCAAAGATACAAACTTACATACTTCCTTACAAATGACCACAATTATGTTAGAAAAAATCGTTGTACACATAGGCTATTTATATTTCGTGGAAACTGGTTAAAAAAATTGTGCCTTAGTATCAATGTCTTTTGACGTAAGTAATAAGCAAAAACTTATTTATTTGTCCTCTTCATGGCTCGACATAACAAATATAACGATTGCTTACATAAGCCCTAATTAATTACTCGTAAAAGAAAATTTAATGGCACCTAATTAATTAATTGAAAGCGGACGGTATGTAGGACATTTTAAATGGTTTTATTTTACACTATCATTTAAAAAATGAGAAGTGTCCTCAATTAAGTGAGTTGGAAATCTTTGGTATCGAAGAATTTACTGGAAGTGATAGAATAAAGGCGATTGGCGAAGTAAATTCATAATTAAACAAACTGTCGAAACAACCACAACGTTCGTTCGAAATTTAGAAATAGAACAAGCTGTATTTTGAAGCAGTCTTTTTACTTCCTATTGTTTTTTAAATATTTGATTTTAAATAAAAAGGAAAAAAATCAAATACCAACCTGAGCTCCTATTCAGCATAAAGTTTTTTTTCTTTTATGTACAGTGCCCTTTTCCAATTATCTGAATAAAGGTTTTATTTGGTTGAGTTTATCGACCTTGGGTAATAATATATCAGAAAATTTGGCTGCCTCGTTGGTCTAGTGGCTAGATGTAAGGTCGTAGACCTGGAGGTTCTTGGTTCAATTTCCAGGTCGGGCCAAAAGCAGCCCGGGAGCCCGGGCCCCTAGAAGTTGGAAGTGTGTACATTCCCGTACCTGAGAAAGCACGTAAAGCCGTTGGTTCTGCGCTAGAACTCTTTCCGGTCATGTTAGATTGCATTTCCATCGGATTATGAGAGTTAAGGAGAGTGCACCTGTGTTTGCACACACACATGTGCAGTATAATATTCCTTGCGCAGTTGGCTAATCTCTCTTGAGATTGCCGCTATCGTCGACATCGTTCTGGATGACTTTCATCAGGGAAATTATATTAATGTAATGTCTCCCTGGTAGCTTAGTTTATTTTGTTTAATAATAATTATGTGATGACTTCTTTCTTTACAATTTCGACTTCAGCGTTCATTCTCAAGGGCGACTAACCATAATCATGTACGGGACATAATATTTTATTAACAACTTCGGCAAATCTGACATGAGCGCAAAGAGTTTAGAATTTGTTAAGACTTATTCGGCCATATAAATACCGGCCAATAGTTACCACATTTTCAGTAGCTAGACTGTAACATTTACTTAGACTTTACCTACAATGACTCTTTCCAGATACCATATAAAAACCTAAAAACGAACAACCAGACTCGTAGAAAAACATGCATATAATTTAATAAATTATTTATGTATATATCGATTTATTTTTATAGTTTTGCTATAAAATGTACCGTACCTTGAAAATAAATTCAGGTTAGCTACGACAGGATATAAAATGTAAATTATATGAAAATTTTACGACGATGACGACGATTTACACCGCTAAATAGTTTTTACGTGTTGGTGGTACGTTACAAGATTATAAAAAGCTTTCAAAGCATATTCGAAGCGACGACAGGGAAGGATCTAAAAACAAAACTACTAAGCTATTTACTTTACAAACATTTTACTAAGCAAATGCGTACTTTTTCAAGCAGTACCGCGATACGTGGTAATATTACACGCAAACAAGTCTAAACAAAACTTTATTTATGTCTTAAACTAGTCTTTATCCACTGTTTTTCTTGGTATTAATAAATAATTAATTATTATTAAATATAATAATATAATAATAATAATGACCTCCAGTCCGATTTCGGCCACGGCGGCCAATCTCAAGAGAGATTATTCAACTACTAAGGAGATATTATAGTGCACAAGTGTGTGCGCAAACACTTTCTATTCCCTAACTCTCATAATCCGATGGGACGGCAATCCGACACGACCGGAAAGAGTGCAGGCGCAGGACGGCTTTACGAGCTTTCCGAGGCACGGGAGTGTACACAATTCAAACTTCCAGACTCCGGGCTGCTACTGAATATTTTCTGACAGAAAAACCCAATAACTTTTATTATAATATTGGCTCGACCTGGGAATTGAACTCAGGACATCCAGGTCTGCGGCCTTGCATCAAGCCACTAGACCAACGAGGCAGTCAATATTAAATATATTAACTATAAAAATACAACAATTTTTTTATAAATATGCCAATAATGTTATTGTATTTTATTTATTATTATTATTTGCCAAAGCTAAGGATTATATATGAAGTAAACTTTCTCATAAAACTGGAACACAAATTTATAATCTGAACGCGTTTGACTTCTGAGCTTTTAAAATTTATGAACGATGTCAGCAACTCAGAGCCAGCAGAGTTTTGCTCATGTAAACACCTTTGATGAAGTCTCGCTGGAATGAAAATATTAATTAATTTTCAAGTTAAAAGAACGTAATAATTTCTCGCGTACGTAAATATTCAGACCGAATCAAAGGTGGGACCATTTTCATTGCGATAAAATTGTATGATAAGATATATTAGACTCTTATTATTTTAGACAACCTTAATTGCGTGGAAACATTTTAAATTAAAAAATTGCTGATAAACTTCAGTATTTACTATATATCTACATAGTAGTTGAATATTACAATTTGGTTTGTACAAATTAATTTAATTCCAATCAGCACTGTACTTCTCGTTAGTTTAACAAATAACCTGTATTAAGGAGTAACAGTTCCCTTCGCTTTTTGTGAGTTACAAAATTATTATGTACAACATGTTTTCACTTAAATACTGTCTATAACAATATGAGTTTTCTATTATTATTATTTTATATTCATTTTACATTGCTAGTATTCTTTTTCAAATAAATAAAACATTATTTTGTTCTCATTTACGTAAATTATGATTTTTCATTTGATCGATATTATACGTTTAATTATCCAGTTTATAATTTTCTTTGTACTTGTATTTTTGATAATCAAAGTTGAACTTCGCAGGATATAATAATATACATAGACAGATTTTTAACATAAGGGTAAATGCCAAGGTTTTCTTTTTTTAATAATATATTTACATTCAGAACTGATATCATTACGGTCCTAATAAATGCTTATTGTTAACAATGTGTAGTAAAATTTAGAATATTTTGATTTGAGTTTATATAATTACTAACTTTCTATAATTAATTATAATATACCAATTATAATATAATTTATTGAAAATATTACTTAATTTTTTATTTCAATTGCTATTATACTTATAAATAAATGTTCATTCGTTCACTTTTATCACTTGTATTCTGTCTGACAGACAGGGCGTTAACCTTCTTGAAGATTTACGTAGTTAAGGCTCACGGGAAAGTGAGTGATTATCTTGTTTAGTGGCGCCTTTATTTGTCCTTTTCATTAATTTTTTTAGTTAATTAAAGTTGTTAATTTTTTCGTGGAATTTACTGTAAGTACTTATCACGCAGTTCGCTAAGTTGTGGTTCGGAAGGATGATTGAGTATTTTTTATTACATGCACAAATAGCATTGCGGTACATTAACATTGTAAAGAATTGTTTTGAATTCAAACACTCAATTTTCCATTTACCTTCTTTCTGTTACAAATAATACAGACGTACTGTAGTTATGAAAAACTCAACAAAGAATATATAAATATTTTATTAATAATTAATTACTATTGTATCCCAATTTTGCCAACAAATAAGTTAATTAATTTTTTCTTACTACCATAAAAGGCCTAACAAAAAACGTTTAGTATAACTTTTTCAGTAAACATAAACAAAGTTAAATGTCTAAGGATATAAAAGATTTCTAGCTAAATCGCAGGTGAGTTACGTATAAAGTAATTTCGTTATACTTCCAAGTTTCACAAAAGATTTATTTCTTGTCTGAAGTTGTATGTTTTGTTACTTCTTAATGAACAATAATAGGTGTTACTCTGTTGTGTATTTTATGAGCCTCTATTTAATTATCAAAAGAATGAAGCGAAAAATAACAGATTACAAAAATAAAGTACAAAAAATACAATTACATTAAAAAGCATCAATGAAATGACAAAATCCAATGTAATGTTTTTTATTTAGTAAAACGCCTCGTCCATATTGTGATTTTTAATATTACTAAATGTTAAAAACTGGAAGGTTATTTGTATGAATTGTTATTTGGATTAATTTTAAATTTCAAACTCATTTTCATATTGTATTTCTCGTATTTATATAGAAATATTAAAATCAGCTGAAAACAACACCATCAGTAAAAAAGGATACGTAAAGTAGCAGCCTAAAAATGTTCCGTTGAGTGAGGCCCTCTCACCTTCATAAGATGGTTTGGGCCTCATTTTATTTCACCATGCTGTGACAACGCAAATTTGTGAATATGGCAAAATTTCCTCTGGTGGTTTCTTCACGATTTTTCTTAGATATAGAGAACAAGATGAATTATAATAAAATGCCCTGGATTTGAACCCGCTATATTTGATTAAGGTAGTAGACCATGGAAACTATTATGACTGGACATAAAAGTTTCCATGGTCTGTAATTTGATTGATAATGATTAGGTTATTGCACATTCTATTTTTTTTTAAATCCAACGGTTCTTTAGTTTACCCAAAGTTAGTTTTTAATGTCGATATAAATTATTGTGACAAAACAAATATCTGTAACTTATTCCTAATATAGATTATTGGGAATAGCTTAAACGACTATATTCCATAACGGAGTTTCTTCTATATACTCTCATGGACTAAACTAAAAAAATAGTGCAAAAGTATTCAGTCATAATGTTAAAGATAAATAAAAAAATACAAAGTAAATAAATTATACAAAACTCAAGTGTAAAGGTAAATGAGATATTTTAAGGCGGCCTCGTTTGCTTAACGTGGCGCAAGCTTGGCGTTGCTTTGAGAAATAATCAACGAACAACAAAGAGGCCAAAATTGAACCGTTTAATGATTCAGCCGTTAAAGGCGTTTAATACAAACAAGTTAATGGATGTCTTATGGATTCAAAGAAATCTCTCAGATAAAATATCGCTAGATATTTTAGGATAGAATAGGATTTAGGACATTTAACTATTACCGAAAATCTTGAGCCAAAGACTTAGCCATATGAAATAGTTTATTTTACTCTCAGTTTATTTATAAGAAAACTGTCGATAAGATTAATTTTTGCTATTGGATATTTTTTTACTGAAATTAAGCTAAAACTACTTAATGGATTCCAATAAAATTGATACGTAGGTAAAACTCGTACCTGCAAATTAATGTGCCTCGAACAACGTTCGTGCAGTCCGACTAGGATAGTGTAGGTCTCGCAAAGCATTATAGTATAAATAAATAAAATAAGAGGGAAATAGCGGTAGTAAACTAACGCAGTCAGGGCGAGCGAAACACCCAATTAGCTGAACTTGACAAATACACGACTGATAATTGGTCTTAGGGTCCGAATATAATTTATAAAATTGATAATTTACATTGCGAAATTTTAAATTGTATACTTTTTGTTTACTTATTTTGAATTCATAAACAAATACATTTTAATTAAAACCTATAAGGTAAAGTAAAAATAGTATGTTTTTATTTCATGTGAGCATAATATAATACTTTTTATAAAACAATAATATAAATTTGAAAAGAAAAATGTATTCGTAAACGCAAACTAACTTAATAGTATAAGCAAAATTCTATTTATATTATAAAAAATAAAGAAATCCTTATAAATCAGTAAGAGTAAAATGAGATTCTTGAAAGAGGCCTCGTTAACACCACGCGGCGCGACTTTGATCTAAATAATCAACTCATTACAAAAGAAATGAGACTTGCCTTTTTCATTAAAGTCAAAATTATTGTGTTATTTCGATTAGTTATAAATATTAATGTCAATTATTTTGATTTTACTTCTTCTGTTATTTTTTTTAACGATACTCGATATTTTTGATTTTCATTATCATGGAGCATCGAAAACATTACATTGTGAAATGTTTATAAAATGTGAGAACCATTAGATGCTCCTTAGTATAACTGGCAAATGGGCCACCTGGATTTAAGCGGTCATCGCCGCTAATTTGTTTAGCAATTTAAGAAATATTAATCATCCCTTACATCGCCATTGGGCCACTAACATTAGGAACTAAGATATTATGCCTCTGTCCGTAGTTACACTGTCTCATTACCACTTCCATGTGTGGTACCTACCCCGACGAGCTAACACTAAATATTAAAAAATATTTAAAATTATCATTACTATATATATTTTATGGGAATACTTCGTTCTTTAATAATAAAATGATCTTTAATTAAAATGAAAAAGTATTCGGTAACACAAAAGCGCAGTGCAATAATTATATTATATATTATATCTTACGGAATTTCTCAAGTGTTCTCGTAATTAATACTAGCTGTGCTTTTGTGGTGTTTCAACAATGGTTCATTATCGTGCAGTAAAGTATTGTATCATTTCTTATTATTATATATAAGAGATAATATTTACGGTAAGATTTTATTTTTAATTTTGATTTAAGTTGACCCGAACAAATAAATTTTAATAAGCAAACACTTCGAACATACTTTAATTTTTAATGGAAATGAAAATCTTTCTTAATTTGCGATACAAATAATATTTTAGCAAGAAATTAATGAATTTTATTTTCATACATTTGGCAAAAACTTCGTCTGATCTTGAAGAGGTGATTCGAAGTTTATTTCATGAAGCTGCTTTGCAGGTTAGTGTTACATATGAGGTGAAAATTGATCCAATATATAGTGGTTTTTCTACGATGTTTTATTTCAAAGTTATGCAAGAGATAAAATTGCACGAATGAATTAACACAAATTAAACAAACAACTCTCAGATTTGAGTCCGCAATATTTGCTTAAGATTCATGTATAGTACACCTAAATAATAAATTAACAAATACTATAAAGTATTACACCCCGTCTTATTGCCTCTACTGGTTATAGGGTGGGCTCATTTTTCGCCCAGATAATCGGAATTGCGATTCAAAGGGGAAATGCTACTAGCATTCTTGTCACCACTCCACGCGGTCCGATTGTTTGTCAGATTGGTACAGTATCTATTTTTAATTTTTATTTGTATTTATTTAAGGCTTTAATGTAAATAATATAAAATACAATTATACATATATGTACAAGACATATACATATTGAAGTGAGTTATATAACATTATAGTCGCGAGGGATTGACGTTAACGCGTTTTCAAGGTAGCGTCGTTTCTAGAATCTACGTCACATTTTTATGTCTTCTGAATGTTTGAGAGGAAAGGGAATATTTTATGTGGATTAAAATGATATTAATGTCGCAGTAATATTTTTTGTTTCTGAAATTTATAGTGTTTTTTAATTTGTAATACGTGACATTTTTTTCAAATTATCTACCCACACAAATCCTTCTATCGTTAAACAGCACTACTTTAAGCATGTGGTGGTAACCACATGCCGTTAGATGGCCAATTTGTCAGTTTGTAAATAAAAATAAATATCTACACAAACCTTATGAAATTTATTTTACCTTTTGTATTTAGGTAGAACTTCAAGACAACTCATTTGTCTGAATAAAATATTTTTATAACTTAAATAAAAAAGACAAAGGAACAAATATGACACCGGATGGTTACGAACTTTCAAAATTCGTATCTCATCTTTCTAATTCGGTACATACAATGGCGCACTCATTATAGACGCACAGAAATCAGCAGTACAAAGTATTGCTTTTTGGCGGTATAATAATTGACGAATGAGCACCCCAATAATTATAATGGGTTATTATATTGGATGATGTTCTCACCCGAAAACAATTGTTCTCGTGATATTATTTGAAAAGCGAAGCTACATTAACTACAAATGGAGTTTCCGACTACAAATAGAATGTTCTTCATACCTGAAGTAAAATGAAACGCTCGTTTTCTTTCCGGTCTTTACTTTTTAACAGAGACTTACTGCTATGAATGCCTAAAGGTTGAATAGAAAAAGCAACGTTGCGATTACTTAAGCTGTCATATACCTACTTTTCGTGATTCCGAATAGGATGAAATACGCTTTTTTCATTTTGCCATAAACAGTTTTTATATTTAATTGTAACATAACTACTTGAATCAGTAAAATACATGTAGTATTGTCGTCATAGCTAAAATGTAAGTTCATATTTTATTGAAGCTACTTTTGTTTGATTGTCAATATTAATAATTTTATTACGTTAAATTATTTTAATGTTTTATTTACGAATTGAAACACATAGCCCAAATCCTTGAAAAATAATTTGTTTTTGTTTAAAATTTAATTAGTAGTTATATTACTTATAAATTTGAATTAAGTATGATTTAATTATTTTTATTAAAGAGTGTGCACATGCACACGTAGATGTAAAAAAAAACATTTGTGACAAACAGGTTTTACTCGAACGTTACATAATTATTATAAATTTGAGTATAAAAGCTAGATGGAGTAAATTATCTTTGGGAGTATATTTTTTAAGTATTTCACTTAAAAATATATCCTAACTCTCTTGACTTTTGTGTGGTACTTACCCATTACAGAATCTAAAAATGCGATTTTTTTATATGTTTTAATGTGCTTTTGGTGTCTAAGTCTTTCATTGTGTACAAATAATGAAATTAAATTGATGTATAATAAGATTTAAAAAACGCAAAAATTAAGCGAACTTCCCGGAATTTTCAATTAATACAATATATTTGATTAAGGTCATACAATCTTTTTTTTTTTTTTTTCAATAACTAAATTCTCTTTAGCATAATCATGTACTCTTGAATAAAGTAAAAAATAATTAAAAGGAAAAGAAAATTAGAAGTTTTAATACTAAGTCCCATTGGTGTCAGAAGGACTGCCTCATTGTTTGCCCAAAGAATAAGAATTATTTTTTAAGAAACGACGCTAATTCTAGTCTCTATTCTATACGGTCATATTTTAACTGAAATTATGTTTTATAATTTATAACATTTTTAATTATTCATGTTATTAAAATATTTTATAATTTCTAAACTATATGAAACAAATACTATTGATAAAGTTTCAAGGTTTTCATTAAGCTGAGCTAAGCTGTTTTAGCAGGTATTGAAAATAAATTAGAAACGTTTTCCAACCATGCCATTAATCATGTTCAAACACGAGTAGTTATTAATTTTAATTATTATCAATTTTCAACGAAATTCACATTAATCAGCAAATTGACGAATTGGAAAGTAAATATTGATTATAAATTTTAAAATATTATCAATATTCGAATGGAAGTAAGCGCTGTTAGTCAAATAGAAATGCTTAAATAAAAAATGTAAGCAAGCGCTGTTTAGTATTTTACTAACTACATTGATGTTAACAATTCAAATTGTGTTCGTTGATGAAAGAGGATATCGTGAGGAAACCTGCAGCTGCAAACTACTGTGTCGGAGTAATTCTGAGACTTGTATTTCAGCCAATCCGCAGTGGTGCTTCTTGATGAATTAGAAAAGAGCCTTTGCACAGTAGTCGTACAATTACGGTACGTAAACACGTTCTCTTGATAACTAATTGTTATTTTTATCAGGGAGTTATAATTAGTAATTTTATTTCAAAAAAAATAATTTGCAAAATTGAAATAGCTTCGTAGCAATGTTTGATTTCTGATATTATTACATACTATTATTGTTGTTTATCGGTTCATCGGTTAAGTTTTTCGGTGCGTAGACGTGTGCTTATCACTATGTTTATATTACCGAATATCGACTACTCAAAAACAAAACGCTTGTTCTGTATATATTTAAATATTTGCTAACTACATATATTTGAACTAACAACTTTAAAACAATTTTTATATTATATTTTAAATATGAATATGTCCTTAGTTACTTATAAGAATTCTAGCATTGAAAAAAGGTCGAATTGCACGTCGCTTTTATTTGAAGTCGACTAAAAAGATATATATATATATATATATATATATATATATTAAGAAGATCCATGTAAATTGCCGCCATTGTCGTTAAATTAGTCAGTGCGCACGTCCGGCGCTGGCGCTATCCTGAGAGCAAGAGACCAAGGGGGTCGCTATACAAACGATTACACGCGCTACTTACAGATACACCATTATATTTTATATGCCCATTTAAATTTATTATCTCTGACACACACACACATATATAAATATATACGTACCACGTAATTCTCTCACCGCTATGTCTCGGTATATATATATATATATATATATATATATATATATATATATATATATATATATATATATATATATATATATATATCACAAACTTTAAAACATATATATATGTTTTAAAGTTGTTAGTTATCGTGTTGAATATATTTAGAAGTTATAATTAACTTACGAAAACATGAAATATATGCTCAAGATCCGGAAGAAAAGATGGCGAAAAGTGATATTTTATGGCAAGATTTCCACTCGATTTAGCTCGGTGAGTAGTTTATTAACTAAATTATGTGTCAGCGATTCCTTATTGATGTCGAATACAATCATTTTAGAGTATAAAAATAAACGGCTCTATAATTGATTAGTGCAAAAAAATAAATGATTGCATATCATCAATCATTTACTGGGTAATTTATTATACTAATAAAAAGTTACATGAACTAACATTTGTTTGTGCAACACATCTTAAGACCACGTTCTGCCTTGTTAGTTACAGTTGATGTACCAAACTCAACTTGTTAAATAGAGAAATATAAAGCATATAATACATTCCGTTGTCTCGTCTTGGCGGGGGCACTACTGTGCACCCAGATAATATGTTCTAGTTTAAAACATAGCAATCTGACTATAAACAATCCACCCTAAAATCAAAATTTCGACAAAGCGTTTCTGGTGGCCGGTTTAGAGTTATACAACGCGTCAGAGTACGAGTACCTGTGAATTTTAGCTATAATGAATAATTACCAGACAGGCCATCGTCTGCCTATTTGTATTCCTTTAATAATAAATGAAAGCAAATTTATGAGTATAAGCTGAAGCTTACAGCCATGGTAGCAGGCGAAACAATCACTAAGTCTGTCTGATAACAGTTTGTGATATTATTCTTGAAGAAAAAACATTATTATTGAAAAACAAAATTAATATCTCAGATAATGCCATACGAATTTCACTTAATATGTATATTATTTTACTTAAAATAAATAATAAATCACTATTTAGTTTCTCCTGTTTAAAAGTTGAATTTCTTGCGCTCGGTCATTTGTTTGTAGTCCTGTTTTGACATACGTATGATTAATTTTCGTCCGGTCTCACAAGGTATTTTAATTAAATTTTGTTTTTTTATTTTTTAAGTAATAGATCTTAATTCATCATTCATCAAGGTACTCAACATCATCTTATTTGCGTTTTTAAAAACTTATAACGTATCCTAGAGATTTTTCTGATAATTTTAATCATCAAAAATTATCATAAAAGTATTTATTTAAAACAAACAAACAAAACAACCGGTTAATGATCTGCAAACTTAAAAGATATCATGTTGCAAAATATATAAATTAAAAAACGTAGTTGAAATTTTTGAAGCTCCTTCTTTTTTGAAATCGGCAAAAAATGTATGGCATACGAGTACGTGACAAAAATGAAACGTTTGAAATGTCTTATTTATAACATAAATATAGAAATGTTGCACGTGAAATTTTATTTGAATTTTCACTCACGGCCAAAGAAGCTTTACTTCAATAAAATAAAAATACGTTCACAATATGTAACACAGCTTTACTTTAAATAAATATATATACTTATATAACTTGGTTTTATTTTGGAAAAA
Organism: Nymphalis urticae; assembly: GCA_905147175.2. NCBI lineage: Eukaryota > Metazoa > Arthropoda > Insecta > Lepidoptera > Nymphalidae > Nymphalis > Nymphalis urticae. The sequence goes on along the minus strand of LR989998.1, from coordinate 7,997,676 downwards.
TTATCGTACATATTAAATAACGATGATGATATGATGATATTTTTTAAACACAACAATTTATGCTTGTAGCTCTGGTTTGGCTGCCATAAAGACTTTTTGCTATGCACTATTTTTCTTCTCCGTACCTGAATTCATTTCCGTGCAACACAAATACAACGCTTTCTGCTTTTCGTGAATGTAATTCCATCCATTTCAAAACTGTTTCATTTGTGTATCCATATGTGTTGTATTAAAGAGCATCACAGTCCAACTGACGAGAATATCTGTGGATTTAATACCACTCGCGCTTCCCATCTTTGTATAACATTAATCATTTTCTTTATGCTGTCCAAAAATTACTGGATATTATAAATATTGGTAAAAGATAAATCTCTGGCAGGGCTTTTATACATAATATATATTTGTTCAATATCTACAGACTAAGCGTTCATGCAAGTTTTAGACTTACTTGCTTAATATTTTTTTTAGTTTGATCAAAATTATTTTTACATTGCAAGCATTAACTAAAACTATTAATATACAGCCTATCCAGGTCCACAATTATTTTACTATGCAATGGCTAATAGTATATAATGGGTTCGTTTGTTAACAAAAACAATAAAATTATACGACTTTTAAATATCCATTTAAATACATTCTGATATATTAATGCGTTTTTTTATTTAGGAAGGCAGACTGGTAATTTGTCTACCTGATGTTGAGTGCTCATTTCCATTTATACTGTAAAAAATACCAACCATACCTCCAATGCGCCACCAAACTTGGGAACGATGACATTTGTCTCTTATGCTTGTAGTTACATTGGATCACTCATCCTTCAACCCAGGACATAATCATATTAAGTATTGCTGTTCGGCAGTAGAAAAAGTGATAAGTGCGTGGTACCCAGATGGGCTTGCACAAAGCCCTACCACCAAGTAGCTATGTTCATCACGATAAAAGTAATCAAGCGATCGTAATTAAATTTCACATTGAGGTATTACCTGGATGTTCATACTAGCCTGGAGCCTATGAATTACAGAATTAAAGGAAAACATTTAAGATTGTGGACTGTATAAGTATTGTAGTAACAGCCTGTGAATGTCCCACGGCTGGGCTAATGTTTTCTAATTTTTTGAGGAGAAGGTTTGGGCTTATTCTGTTACGCTGCTCCAATGAGGGTAAGTGGAATACACGTGTGGCAGAATTTCAGTGAACTTAGACACATGCAGGTTTCTTCATGATTTTTTTCCTTCACCATCACGCATAAGATGAATTATAAAAACAAATTAAGCAAATGAAAATTCTAGGTTTTTTTTAAGTATATACTGTATAAATATATACCGTAGGCATTTTGCAAGTCTGGTATAGATATTTTCTAGAACATTGAGTACACCGTAGAGTAAATCTCCGAATATCGTGCACCATCACGTTCGACCTTAATATAATTTACCTGTATTGGTTATGTGTGTTTAGGGCTAATCTCTTTAATATAGAAATAATATTTTGACTTTTATTAATGTATTATTTACTTCATTATAAATATCGGTTATATTAATACGTTTTTTTGTTAAATTTAATTACGGTGACAAATGTTTCTCGCTTATATTTGTTCACCTATTACTTGATAAAGTTAACTGAACGAATATTTATCCTTATCAAAATTAATAACATATAATTTTAAAAAAAAGAGTGTCTTATTTCTAGGCTCACATCTTCTATAGCACACTTTTATAGCATGTTTTTGTTAATATAAGACTTTTATTTTATTATACCAGTTTTCATATGTTACATTTGCAAAACTATGGGTCAATTTTCAAAACACTTTTCTTCAATCTTACAAAGATTTAAAAGTAAATTCTGTTTTCATTTCCAAGATTGGAATGAAATGAATCCTACAATTGTAACACTAAATTCGTCATTCCCATATCATAAATCATTCTCTTATTTTATTTGAATAAGCTGTAGATTATAAGCTACTTCTCTTCTAATGCAGAGAGCAAAGCACGATGCGCTTAGCTTTCATTATTAAACTGTTTTACGTATATTTATATTAGTTGTAGGGTGTGTTAATAACTGACTTGAAAAAAGCGCTTAAATTTTTATACCTTTTTCTATCTATCTTTATATATATTTATGTTGCACTTATGGCACATACAAAATATTGTAACTATAATATGATAATTAATAGAAAGTGCTGTAATTATTTTTTAATAGTCATCTCGTCTCAGCAGCAACTGATTTTATGAAACAAATATATATGTTTGAAATTGTTGTATTAAATAAATATCGCTACTATTACGTTTTTATATATCATAAGTAATTAAGTGTTTTTCAAATAATAAATAAAAAACATTACATCGGGATTTAAATAAAACAAAGAACATTTCGATTATATTATTTATATGTATATTAACTTTATTGTAATTTTACATTAAGTAATCAAATCTTCATATTTACTGATTTAAAAATAACACGTAATAAATAAATTATAAATCTTAATGATGTTGTTTGGCTATGCCTTGCTTATATTAAATTTAAACATTCATAATTCAATTTCAATAAGAGCTTACTGTACATTTTGTATTGAATACACGATTAATAAATAAATCTAATGTTGTATTCGAATATTTTATACCTTATTCTAAAAATACCGAGTATTAAATAATAATATTTTCTATTATTTACAGCATAATTTAGACTAGGTGATTTTAACACTTAAAAATCTTCTTAAGTCTAATTATCTTACGGTAACTCATTTATCCAAAGAATACTGGACTGATCAAGTTCAAATAGATGATATTTAGAACAGTAGTGTTGCGAGTCGAGGAATTTATATGAATTACGAATTGTTAAGGTTAACGTACACTAGTCAGCGCGAAAACTACTTGGAGTTTATTAATTACACTTCTATGCGTCACTGTAACGAAAAACGGTAATATATCAATTTAATTTTCGAACGATCTTCGTTTGTTACGCATTGTTATTTAATTCGTTAAATCACCAATGTGCTGAGCTTAGTGAAACTTTTTCAGTAATTTCGGGACTGACTAGCGACTTCTTTTACAAGTTTTCACAATATTCGCGCAATTAAAACCAATTCCATTTTTTTATATTTAAACATTGAGATATTTTTTTCTACGTTGTAGTCTATATTCAATATAAACAAATTCATCGTATATTTCTAAAAATATATAACAGACAACATTAGAAAGACCTTGCATATTTGTGTTTAACCACAGTGCTGCTTAATTTTTGGTCCTCGCCTAATTAAATTTTAAATGGAAGATATTTAATTATGTGTAGCGTAGGAAAGTTGAATGTTTATCTTATTTAAATATAAGATGAGTTAAAGCAGATATCTTTTCATTTCAGAAATAAATTAGATTTACAAACAATGTTGCTGTGATTTACATTAATTACTGTACATTTCAATGTGTATATATCAAGTTTACATTTATTACTCGAATACAAAATTTACACAATAATGATATATTTGGTCTCTTATGATGAAAATTGGAGTGTTAACATCGGTATGTTTTCCATATTTTAGGTTAGAAATAATATGATTAATATCAGAGCGACTAAACATAAATTATGTGGCTTCCAGAAAATAGAACCTTTATTCCAGGTATCGTGATGTACGGCGGCTTGATTCTCACCTAATAAAATTAATGATAATTAATTTTAAGTGATATACGCGTAATACCACATTGAATATGATACATATAAAATTGCCTTTTTAGTAATATCAAAAGTTTAATCAGGAATCTTCTTGTCTAGAAGATAAATAAAATCTATTGACCAATGATATATTTTTTAATAATCATTCATAATATAAAAAAATATTATGGTTATAAAAAAATAATTAATTTAATATTAATTTGATTCATATTTCAAAGTATAGCAAAACAATTGCTTACCTATTAAAACATGCACGTTGACTGTCACTTGTGAATGGTTCCGTAAGAGGCACGTATATGTGCCACTATCGTTTTGCGAAGCTGAACTCACGCTTATTGTAGCACTATAAGAAAAATGTTTGAATAAATATATTGAGGAAAATGTTGTCATATTATAATATTTCTTCTTTCGCAGTTAACAATTTAAGATACATATTGGAAACGTTATTATCAAGAACTTGAAATTATAATTACATTGAGCTAAAATAAGTTCTACTTCAATATTTTAAGATATTCTATACTGATGTGATCGAAAGAACATGACACCAGCAAATAATAAATATTGCTACATATTAATTAGGTCCTTACATATGAAATTAGCGTTTTGTCATACTGACTACTTTGATCTGAAATATCTCCTCTTTGGTTAAGAGTTTCAAATTCAAATTTATAAATTCATTTAGCTGGTACATTTGAATTTTAAAAACAGTCATTTATTTGTTTTTTCCTCGTTATTTTTTTTCTTTGACGTCGCTTATTACCGCACAGTGGAAAACATGAATTATCCGTATATTTACGAGTACGAGTTCTACCGTGGCACCAGTGCTGCAGAAACAGCTCGAAGGATTAATGATGTGTACGGCACTGGTGGCGCAAAAGAAAGCACGGTACGTTTTTGGTTTCAACGTTTTCGTTCTGGAAATTTCGACCTTCAGAACCAACCCCGTGGACGGCCGGAAACCAAAGTGGAAAATGAAGAATTAAAGGCTATTGTGGAAGCGGATCCATCACAAAACACTGGGTAAGTGATAAAACTGTATTAATCCACTTGAAGTGAATCGGGAAAGTAAAAAAACTTGAACGATGGGTACCTCATAAATTGAGTGAATCGAACTTGCAAACACGCGTCGACTGCTGTGTTACTTTGCTCAACCGACACAATAATGAAGGGATTTAAAATCGAATCATTACTTGTGATAAAAAGTGGATACTGTACGATAATCGGAAGCGCTCGTCGCAATGGTTAAACCTTGAAGACCCGGCCAAATCCTGCCCTAAACGAAAATTGACTCAGAAAAAGTTACTTGTGTGTATTTGGTGGATAAGCGCCGGTATCGTTCGGTACAGATTTCTTAAATCTGGCCAAACGATTACGGCAGATATCTATTGTCAGCAACTACAAACCATGAAGGAAGAACAGCAACTAGCAAAATACAGAGATTGGTCAATCGCTCTAGGCCACTGCTGCTTCACGACAACGCAAGACCACACACTGCACAACAGACAACTAATAAGTTAGATGGGCTACAATTAGAATGTCTGCGACATTCACCGTACTCCCCGGACCTTGCTCCATTTTTTTCCGGAATTCGGACAACTTCTTACAAGGAAAAAAATTCAACTCCGATGCAGCAGTCCAAACCGCCTTCAAAGAATTTATTGATTCTCACCCCCATGGTTTTTTTAGTAAAGGGATCAATGAACTACCTATGAGATGGCAAAAGTGCATAGATAACAACGGTGCATACTTTGATTAATTAAATATATTTTACAAAAAAAAATAGACTTTATATTCCTCCCATACAAAGCGCAAATTTCATATGTAAGGACCACATATATAAATATCATGTTTGGGTGCTTGTCCTTATTCTATCCTAACAAATAAAAAAAATGTCTTAAATCATTATATAGAATAAAAAACAATTCCATTTTTTTAAATATTCTGTAATGGAAAACGATTGAAAACGAAAGTTATTTGAGTCAGATAATGAAAAAAAAAACGAAAAAGAAAAATGAACTATTACGGTAAAATATTATTCATCTATAAGACCACCATTGTTAGGAATTATTGATTTCAGGAAAGCGGACGACTCCCGGCTTCCATATCGAATGACTTTCACAACCCAGATTCCTTCGATATTATTCATCGTTTCTATTATCTTCAAACGAGAACGTGATTCTTGTACTTATTCCCGCATTTATTATTTCTTATATTGTAATAATCTTCAGTTCTTGACATGATAAACTATATCATGATAATAATAATATTCTTTATTTTACGCCACACAGATATGTTTTAGAATTTGAATAATATAAAACTACCTGTATTTAAGATGCATAATAAGACGGTCTTGTATAAACGGTGTAATGTAAAATAAGTAATTGCATGTACATTTCTCACTGCTAGGCTAATGCCCGCTACACTTTTGGATTGGGTTTGGAGCTTATGCTTGGTGGTGTTGGTTACAAATGTATCAGAATTTGATTCATGATTTCCCTTCACCTAACACGAGATGAATTATATAAACATAAATTAATCACATGAAAGTAAAGTTTAATGCTATTTGTTTGGATTCGAATCCTAAGTCTTCAGTTAAGATTCATTTGTTCAAACCACTGGGCCATCGCGGCTGATACCTACAACAAAATTGTTTTGAATTGTTAATAAAATAACTCTTACCTTATATTGCGCCATGATACTGACTCATTGAAGTCTATTCCTTGTTTCATCCAAGATATACCGTAAACATTGTTTACAATGGCTTTCGTAATTGGTTTCACTGTAGTCACTTCTACTGTACTTGGTGGTTCAGTGTACTTCGCTGTAGTGCTTATACTAACGGTTGATGTTATCGTTGTTGTTTCCACGCTCCAACTTTTATTTAACATTAAATCTAGTCTATTGAATATTGTGCTCATTTTAGTTGACAATTCCGTAGTCGTTGAAGGCGTAGTAGTCGTTGGCGATGTTTTAGTAGTCATTGTAGGTTTAGAGGGGAGAGCTGAGATGTATTCTTCTGATATAACGCAGGAAAGCTTAATGGAACTGCCAGCTTTATAGAATCTATCTTTTACGTCGTGAGTTTTATCACCATTTATTGTCAATACAGGGGCTGTAAAAAATTATGACGTAGATGTAAAATGAAATCTCTAAAATATATTTTTAACTGGCTTAATATTATCACGGGATTCCGTTTTAATATACATAAAGTATAATATTGTGTATTAACATTATAAATAGTTTTGCTTCTGAATCAACTTTTCAAATGAACAATTTTAATTATTTTATTGTAAACATTGATTGTATTCAAATTCAACATTTCATAATTGAGATAAATATTGATATTTATTTCGATTTTTATTCATTGTTAAATGTAACAAATATAATTTGAATAATATAATAGCCGTTACATTTTACGAGCTTTATATTTTTCAATACAAAATACTTCAACATTAATAAAACAAAAACAGCTTATCTTTATTTAAATTGACACGGAAAAATGTGTTCAATAGAATGCTAAAGGCAATAACGTCATTTACCGTTTATCCTTTGCAACATTATTGCTTTTGGCAGTATTAATCACTCCGCGCATTTTCATTTTGCATCAAGCAATTCCCTATGTATAGCCTGCCAGTCCATTTAACTCCAATAAAAACGTATGAACGTATTCATATAGCTTAATAGTCAATATGTGTTTGCTAAGGCAATTGTCATGTATATTCAATATAATACAAATTGTGATTATTTAAAAGATTGCCTCGTTGGTCTAGTACGATAGTCGAAGCAATATATTAAGTACTGGGTCCAAACCCTAGGCCAATAAAAAACGTTTTTCTGTCGATAAAATTCCTCAGTAACAGCCTGGAGTCTGGAAATTGGAAGTGTGTTCTCTCCCGTGCCTTGAAAAGCATGTAAGACCGTAGTCTTGCGTCTGTAGTGTTTGTTTGCCATCCCATCGGACTATAAGAGTGAGGGAATAGGGGTATATTTTGTGATGGCGTACACACTTGTGCTCTATAATATGTCATGCGCTGTTGGCTAATCTATCTTGAGATTGGCCGCGGTGGCCGAAATCGGTCAGGATGACATCATTGTCATCATCATCATTTGAAATAATACAGGACATTTCATAATAAATAAGATAGCGACTTAAGTTACATTACTGATAATTGTCATGAAGTGTACTAACGCTTGTTAGAGGTTTTCAATAATTCATTACAATTTTATACACCGCACTGACAATCATACGAACAGTGATATTACGCTCTTCATATTGTGCCTGTAATTGCATTGGCTTACTTATCCTTCAAGCTGGTAGAAATTATTTCTAAAATGATTGAGGACTGATGCCTATGAAAAAGGACTCAATCAAAGCCATGCCACAAATTAAAAACTTATTATCGTAGGAAAAGTGTCATATTTTTTTTTACTTGTAACTTATCATAAAGAAACGTCGCTTTCGTTTTAATTTTAATGCATCATCAGAATGTTTACTTCAATATTAAAAAACAATGCGGATGTGATCCAAAGAACATGATATCAACTCAAAGTAAATATTTGTATGGATCATACATATAAATATCATGTTTATGTTTGTTCATGTTGTTTGTAATTCCAGACTACGTATTCAAAGTATAAAGACTGAAAATTTCTCTGTGAATGATTTGAATGCTATTTTTCTGTACGAAAGTGGTAAAGGAAAACAATATATAAATACAATTATCACTACGTCTTTTAATTATAAGTGCACATACATCCATATATACGTAATATCTGGTCACTTGTGTTTTCTTTAGAAGTACGTAAACGTATCATCTAATATTATCCTACTGGATTTAGTTTAATATACTTACGAAGTACGGAGAAGTTAGCATATATGGTTCTTGGAGGATGTGTGGATATTTGGCACATATAAAGTCCTGCATCAGACCACTTAACTGGATTGATGCTAAGTCTCCAATTATTTGGGTATTGAAATTTTACTGACACCCGGCTATCCCCAGCATAAGGCGCTGGTCCAACTGTTAACAGTTGTGCCGTATCTGTTGTATTTCTGAGCCACATAACCTGATAAAAAATAACATGTAATTATTTATGATCAGAGATATAATAATTTGTACCATGTAAAATAAGCTATCTAAGTTTTTCACTTATAACTAAAATTTTATACAAAATTGCTACTTACAGTTTTGTCTTTGAGCATCACGACTCTACAATTTAGAAGAGCCTCAGATCCGACATGTGCTGTCACTTGAGTGACGTTTCTCTCCTCGAAGTACGGACCCCAGTGTCGTTCATAGTGGTGGTACTCTTGATATGGTGCATAGTGACGGGACTCCGAGATTTTATCTTGAAAAGAAAATCAACTTTAAATAAAAGTTAAAAGAAAAACAATTTCAAGTATTTGAAATAACATTACATTTTAATTTTAATTACCATGCCCAAAATTAAATTCACCCAATAAGTTACAATAAAATGAGGTCAATGTTCTTATCATAAAAAAAAACGAAACATAAATTTTGACTGAATTTAAAGCTCAGCGACCATTCCAAACAGAGTCTAGCCAACTAGGCAAAATGTATATAATTTAAGATTACAAGGATGCACCAATGTGTAAGCAATTGGAGTTGCATCCGATACGATCGTTTTATAGGTCAGGTGCGGTCTCGGCTTTACGTGCTTTTCCATACTCGAAACTGTACCACCGTCCGAATTTATTATTTCAGACTGCATTTGAGTATTTCTTACCGTATAATCTGCACCTGCAGTAGCTAGGTCAACTGGCTATCACTAGTGGCTACTACCACTGCCACTAAACTGACAATATCTATCTTACATATGGTACACCTCATTTTTTTCTAGACTCTTAAGCCTAAATGTCGATCAAATTCGTATTCGGTGTCATAAATTTCTAAGTAAAAACATAAAATGTATCGTGTCATAAGAATAATAATTTGGGCTAAAATAGAAATTTATAGTTTTTGAAAGTAAAAATGCTCAAATCTAATCTAAAGTTAGGGTGAACTCCTACTAGTAAAGTCAATACACTTTTCCTTCATAATTCATTTCAAATTGTAAGGTAGAGTTGAAAACTATCTGAAATATTTTCAAAATAATCAATTTTTTTATGATCAGGTTGATCCACGGACCAGCTAGGTCTAGGTGTCATTTCAAATTAACATGCTCCAAAAGTTGATATATTCACGAAGACTCGTGCAAAAACGTTTCATTAGTTAACGAATGAATATTTTATCAATTAAACTTCAAGATACAATCTATTTGAAATGCAGATAATACTGAGATGAACCCACAAGAAATGTAGCCATTGCTACTTAAAACTAATTTCATTACTTACGTATTGTACATATTATATTAGTTTGTTAAGTAGTTATTAAGTTCTCTTAGGAATGTCAACAGCGTTAAGTTTGCTAAGCAAATGATGCTACACGAGTAAATTATAAAATATAAACAGACTTACACAACTCAAGGATTTAGCTTAACATCGTTATTACATAATCTTCTATGAGTGTAATTCTGAATATCCATGAGCTTATTTATTTAGGTAAGTGAATGTGTTGTAAGATCATTCTGATTTTAATTGATTATAATTATGATTATTGTACTATCAAAGTCTAATATTTTGAGTCTAATTAGTGTGATGAATTTGAAAAAATATTGAAATTATTATATCAGTAATAAATTGCATATGTATTTTTATTTGTTTTATAATTATTTACTAAAATAAGTCTGTCATATCCGTCTATTTGTTACCTCATTGCGACTGAACTACTAGTTACGGAACAATTCACGGATAAGGTAGCAGGGAACAACTGATCAACCAATTAGAACTACAATACAAGTACTATATTAAAATTTTACCCGACTACCGAGGTCAAAGTGGCATGTGACGGCTATCCTCCGAATATATCTCATTTCATTTTTATATATATTATCTATATGTATAATGTCTTTGTGTTCATTTGAAATATATATGTTATCTACTTATGTCAAATAATTGAATAGTTGAAATTTAAGAATTTCAGTCAAGAATATTTTTCCGTTTTGTTCTTTTCAATGATCAATTTTTCCGTGATCGGATTTAATTTAAAAATAAATAAATGGCATGGCGTTAATAGAAATCTATTCATATATATGCAACGATACAAATTTATAGGGTGAATACGATTTATTTTGTCTTCATTTCGTACGAACTAGCGTAATACATTAACTTTCAAAGGCTGAAATCGATACTCACTCTGTAATAAATGATCGTTTGCATCAGTTGCTCCTTCCCGCTTGATGTTTTCTCGTAGCTTCATGGTAATGTTTCTGAATATCTCCCTGGACAGGGCGAGCCCGTCCTTTTCATCGCTTCGACGCCTCCGAATAACGTTTGTGTGGTAATCTGGTATACCCAGTGGTTCTAGGCAAAATTGTTTTAGTGTAAACTATTTCTTAATCTTAGAAAATAGTAGTATTTTAGAAACCAATTTTCTACCAATGTTTTATAATACTTTGTATAGCGTTATATTTACACCAAACAAAATACAATTTACAGATTACAGATTAAAATTCTTAATTATATGTTCAAAAACTCTTACATATACATATATAAATAATCATATTAGTTAACGATTTATTTGAATATATATTTATAAATAAATATATTTATAATAAATAAATAAATTTATAAAAAAAAAAACTATTTTTTTTAGATGATACTCAGTTTATTCTTTTCGAGATATATGAATAGAAAGTCAAATTGGTAGATTGTAAATATGTAGAATATTCTAAAGCAATAAATAGTGTCGTCACCAAGTAAATGTAAAAAAAACTGCTGCACCTTAATTGAACGTTATGCATAAAAAGCAAACTAAATTTTGCAGAATATAAGTTACTGAATAAACTCAAACTTAATAATAATCCTATAGCTATTTTGCAAGAAACAATTAATAATTTTAAAGTAAATTATCCGCATGGCATGTGTTTTATTAAATATAATTTAAATTAGTTTTACATAAAACGGCTATTACAGTTGACCACTGTTAGTGTTACATTGCAAATGAATGTTTTATTTACGACATAGTATACAAACGGGTCGATTGATTGAAATGTCCATTTTGCATCGTGATTCGCAAACATCGAGATATAAATTTCGTCAACAATATTCTGAACAGGTCATGTGAATAACAGAAATTTTCTGTCACACGCTCATTTTCCTCGTGATCACACGTTGACGTTTCATTTTTGAATTTATACCACAAAGCTTTATGCGCATTTTTTCATAATATGCTTTCGATGTTTTTATTCGAGAAGTAAATTAATAAATTTAAAAAAAAATATATTTACCTTTGTAATATACATCTTCATATTTCAACATTTTGTTTAAAAAACACACGAGTTCTCCGCATGCGTTTCTATGCAACTTCAAAATATTTTCGTAAGCAATTACTTTGCGACTCGCGCCTCACACAATACATAAACGGTTCAGTACCAGTATTCTACAAACACGTATGTATCAATGACAACTCTACAAACTCAATCGAATGGATGGTTTGCATTCACAAAATAAGCAAAGAAACTATAATAAATTTAGTACGGAAGATGAAATAAAACTTTACAATTGTACTTTTATACTTCTCCTAAAAATGCATACAAATGTAAATCCTATGCTTTTTATTAAATATATTATCTATAGATATACATTTAAAAATATCTTAGTATACGTCTTTTTCTAAATATGTTTTAGAATACTTTTTTTTATCCATAGAAGTAGGCGCCAAAAGGAATATTAACCATTCCCATTCCGTAAGTCTCTTGTGCCTATAATTACACTAACTTACAATCCGGACCACTACAATATATTGCGGTTTGTCGGTAAAATAATCAGTGTAAACTGAACAAATCGCGGAATATTTTTTTTTTAAATAACCTCCACATTGATTCATATCTTATATCCTCGATATATATAAAATTGAAGATAGAATGCTTTAAAACGGATGGCACGCCAAGGGTAATTGATTTATTATATTATTCAACTTTATTTCATTTGTGAAGCCGACTGAATCGAATTTCCTATAAATGGAATCCTTAAGTCTTCAGGATATTTGAAAATGAAACCTGATTGAATTTTATCAAAGCATGATATAAAAAAGAATTGTTCTCGTCCAATTATAATGTCTTATTTTGTAAGGAATATTTTGCTTAACAATTTTTAATATTATTTTGGATCAAAATTCGTTTGACAGTAATTACATTTATGTATTTTTTTATAAGTTATTTATTATTTAATCTCCACAGAAAAGAAGTACGCGACCTTGTATAATTTCATGCAAGATTTAACTTTTCTTGATTTTTCCGCTTGTTATTGCATAATAAATAATAGTAATATATATAATAATAATAAATAATATATCTAAGAGAAATAAAATTACTTTCTTATATACATTTGATATATACATTATAAGTATAAATCCATTTTATGTAAAGGTGTTACTTTTTGTCGCTTCTGTCGCTTTGAGTATGTTTAGGATGTATGGTATGCCTTTTTAGTTCGAGTAAATCATAGCTGAGAGTGTTATTTTAAGTTAACGAAAAATAATAATAATGACTACAAAAAAACCTAATTGTAACATGTAATAAAAAAAGAAACAATGGTTTTGACCATAATAAACGTATATTTACATAAATATTTTTGTTCCTGTTAATTCATATATTTTATCATTTTAAACATTTCTTTACATTTACTTATATCATATTTACCTTGGCAGTTCTTGATGTTAAACATTTTTTTTATTTTGTTTAACTATTCTTTGATGCATAATTTTCTCGTTACTACACTTTAATTTCAAATAAACTAAGAATACTAAGTTAAATGTAACTTTAGTTGTACGTTGACAGTCCGCTGGTGGATAGAATTAGTCATTAGTGTCATGTGGACCTCTTTTAATCATGTCGTTTCGTTCAAGTCCGAAAACACATTTAAGTTTTGCAAAGTTACATTACGGACCGACCCCATTTTAATTACGGTAAATTCGACACGTCCGGCCGCGATTATTACTAACAATTATTTCTTTTTGCATCGTCTTTCTAAATTGGTTTCGTTAAAACTATCTTAATATGGTGTGGATGTTGGTTAACGATATATATTTATATTCAATGAAAATATCACGAGTTTTAAGTGTGTTTTTCATGACTAATAATAATTAATTATATTGGACTTCCTCTTAAATAGGTCAGGTCAGGTGGCCTTTGCACAGCTGCAACTGGATGTTTAAGGGATGTTTAAAGTACTTCTCTACTAACTGTATACAGGTAAAATTTCGAGGTTAATACTATTTCCAAAGATATTTCAGGTTATTGAGGCAAAAAAAACATCGTGTGTAACGTATATAGAAACAAAAAAATATAATTTAAACTTTGATTACAAATACAATATTGGACTATAAATTACTAATTAATTTTATTATTTGTATTTATATTAAAAACATTATTCGAATAGATTTAGATATATGTATGTAAGTAATAGCTACTATTTTAAAAATATTTACCTGATGCAGTGTGGAAGCAGCATAGCGCTAGACACACGAAGTAGAGACCGCGCCACTGCATATTAGACCGCACATCACAGGCGCTGACGCATCACGCCGTTCACCTGAAAATAGCGATCCTAATTAAACTTTAATTGCTGCTCTACGAACATACAAAGATAGAGCGATCGCAATGTCCTCTACGCTACGTGTCCTGTAACGCTACGATCACCTACGCGTCGTATCATTTATTTTACAATGTTGCTTCATTTGTTTCAATTAGTAGTATTTTCATATTATAAATATAGTTAATACGTTATCATCGAAAAATGTTTGTTTGATGATGTAGTACCAGCATATAGTCGTTCTCATGCTCGGTTAGGACCTCCTTTTAAGGTGAAGGCTTAATCCATCACCCTGAGAGTACGAGATGAATAACAAAGACAAATCTATAACTGAAGATTCACGTGTTCTAAGCAATATGCCATATAAAATATTTTTATAATAATTTACGAGTTTTAATATAAAAATGAAAAATATTTTATTTTAAGGAGACATAAAAATTCAAAAAATTAATCAAATCAAAGTAAACAGAAGAGAAGACTAATAATATTAATAAATCATAGGACTTTGTTAACAAATATCGTTATGAATACGTATTAAAAAAATTGTTTTCAACCAACCGATGTTTTAGCAAAACTTACTGTTACGAAGGAATATTATAACATATTTTGGCAAAGTATTGGTAACGTGAGGCGACTTTTGGAGGAGAATTGAATGATATGAGTAGTCCGTTCATCTGAAGCCTTGATGTATGATGATTTCGTACCTTTTCATCCTATCACAGTCCTTTATTTGTTCCCATTCGTTTGAGTCTAATATTCTTAGCATAAATGTTTTACTTTAATTAAAAAATCCAACCTTGTAGGGTAGATGATGAAACAATGATTAATTTTAAAATAGCCGTTTGACTGTATCCGAATAATCTGAATAAAGACTGCATCGAAAAGAATAGATGGGTTTAATTTTTTTTTATTTAATTGAAAAGTTACACAACCATCACAATCGCTGTCGGACTTTTGCTATCAAAGTTCAGATCAAGTGTTAATACTAAATGAAAACGTGACATCTATATTTGTGTTATATTTTTTTATATTAATTTCAAGTTATAAAACTACGAATCACACTGAGGTTCCAACAGGACACCAACAATAGTCACAGGTTAAAGAAATGCACTGCTCTTAACCAAAATAAATAGAATAAGGACAGGCGAATGATACGATTCACGATGAAAATTATGTCTAAATATATTTAGATATAATTTAAAAATAATACAAACATTTTTACAATCGTAAAACTAGAGTTGTCTCGCAGCCAAATATTTATAATATAAAATCAATGTGAGGAAAACCGCGAGGTATCGCTAGTATTAAATATATTTTACTATTACTAAATAGCAAACTTGTTTGTGACAGCCGTATGTTCCGCTTGTTTGTATTTCGCAAACCGAGTTTCTTAATTTTCGCATATTTTGCATTATGCAAATATCAAAGTCACTGTTATTTTCTGCTGTTTCTTCTTTTATTGCTTTAACAAACAAATACTTATATATTTATGATGAATAATTTTATTTTAATGACGGCTTAGTTGTGTTAATTTAAAACAATACGGCAGATATCACATATTCTATTACTAGAAAATCGAAACTACTACATACTCGGCGTTACAACGCTTCTTTTAATAAAATTTTAAATAAGGATAACAGTAAACAATTTAATGTAAACTTTATTAAACCCTATTAAGTAAGTAATAGGTAATCTTAAAAGTAAAAAGTAATATATACATATAAATAAAAAAAGAAGTGTAAATCAGTTGTTTATCAAAAGTTAAAGTTCACGTACGTATTTTTGTTATTATAATATATGTTATGGGCAAAGCTGCGGGCGATGCGCTAGTAATCTATAAATTTTATAATAAAAATATTATTAAAGATAAGACTAATAGAACAAAATTCTAGCTTAGTTAATAATTGAACACTAAAGCCACAAAATATTTAACATTACCAAAGTAAATTATACTAAGGAAATTAATGAAATAAGTCAAAACTATCAGACGAAACGACGTCAAAACAACTACAATGAAAATTTAACCGAACGCGAATGCTATGGCAGAAGGTCATTCTACTACGGAATATATGGACAACGTGATTCAGAAATTGACGTATTTAGCACACCGCCATGTATGGGCTATGAAAGGCCACAACATATATTAAAACAACAAAAATACGTATGTTTTTATAGCTTTTGATAGACTCAACCAATTTTGATGAAATAAAGATCTTGAAATACTACTTCTAATAATTCAGTTATTTGAATTTGTAATTTTTAGCCGTTTCAAAGATTAGCCCGGACAAACAGAGAGAGAGACAGACAGACAAAAATTTTAAAAATGTTTGGTTTGGTTTTGGTAAGTCACAAATAGCCATATAAATTGTAAAAGAGGCAGTTATTTTGAAAACACAGACACTTCAATTTTATTTATTTGTATAGAATACATGAAACAATAATACTTAGTATTTTGTAACCCGGCTTAAAGAACGAATGAACGATAACAATTACAGGTACGAGAAACATAACATCTTGGTTTGATAATGTACGGAATGCTTCATATTTCTTGCCATATCTATGGACGATATTGACAATTTATCATCAGGTAGCCCATTTGTTCTGACTGCCGTTTTAAATCTTCGTTGTACGAGTAGATTCTTCTAGGTTCAATTTAAATTTAAAAAAGAGATTTTTTTACCTCCATGGATGTGTTTTGGTCTGTTTTTATATTATTATATAGCATTTTTTTAATTTTGACTGTGGTTGATTTGTATATTATAAAAGATTTTTTTTATCTAAAAATATTCAATAATTTTTACTACATAATATATATTAAACATAATTCATTACTTTTTTATTTATCCTACTGAAGATTTTTATCAAAGAGAAAAACCCACCCCATACTAATAAAACATGAATAATAATAATATAAATTTTATTAAAAGGAAAGAAAAGGGTTACCATAAAAAAATCATAGTTAAAGCAAATATCTATGTAACCTCATCTACAGTACATAGAATATGCAAAGGGTATCCATCAGTTCCGAGGCTTCGTCTTATTTTATTATGGAAGTTCGTTTAAGTAAGTGAAACAATTTCATAGGAACTCTTCCTTCTATCTTAAATTCCGTCTTTATTTCAATTTGAAATGATTTAGCTTCATTCTGTTAAGTCGCTTTTTTACCACCTGATTTTTTACCGCTTCTAAAGTTGGAGATTAATTTATAAACTAAAAATTGTTAAAACAAAATGTTACCGACTCTAAAAATAGCCGAAAATCAATTAAAATTTTGAATAAAATTCATTTGAGTTTATTAAAATGTACTAGAAAACTTTCTGAGGTCGGCGCCAAATTTTTTTGTTTAGATTTTCAGTTAAGGCATATATATTTTTGGCAATTGTATGCTGCTAGAAGATTGAAACATTAAACGATATTCCAATTTGTAATTTAGAATAAAGGAAACAATGATAATGATCTGCTCGCCTGTAACTGCAGTGTTGAATCTTACTAACCATAATTGTTGTCTTCTTATGTTTTTATTTTTTTTTCTTTAAAATAACTAACAATACTAACGTATATATAATAATGTTTTAGATATGTGTATAATTTAATCAATAGGATCAATATATTTTAAACTATTCAGCAACGAACAAACAAGTGATCCGATCGTCCGTATCGTCTATTGATATATCCATAAGTACAAGTCAAAATATTTACTGTTAGGGCTTTGTGCTAGCCCGTCTGCGTAGGTACCACCCATTCATCAGATATTCTACCGCAAAACAGCAGTACTTGGTGTTGTTGTGTTCTGGTTTGAAGGGTGCGTGAGCTATTGTAATTACAGGCACAAGGGTCATAACATCTGAGTACCCAAGGTTGGTAGCGCATTGTCGATGTAAGCGATAGTTTACAATACCAATATCTATGGGCGTTGGTGACCACTTACCATCAGTTGGCCTATATGCTCCTCTGCCTACCTATACTATAAAAATATCCAAATTGTAAATTATAAAGAGCAATTGTTATTTTCAAAAAATGCTTAAAATTAAAACATTTTGTTTATTAAAGTATAAACTTTAATAAACAAAATGTTTTATATTTTATGTCTGAAATATATTATGTATATGAGTTATCATATGCTGTTAAGCAAGGGATCTCTAAAGGGGAAGCACTTTCACACTTTTTTTTAATATAAGGCAAAAATATTTACGATATCATTATTATAATTTATTTTCCCTTAATTCAAATATAATAAAGATAACATAAAATAGTATTATAATTAATGAAATTATTGATCTACACTGGAAATGAACAAATTTCAATGTCCTACTCAAAAAATCGTTGATTTTGCATCTCAAAACAACTATTATCATTTTATAAAGGTCATGTTACAATGAAATAATTGTAGCGATATAGATACGTTAGACAGCTTTTTGGCTCACACACGTTCGCGATACTAAATGATTGCCTGCGGTACAAGTATCTTGTTTGCCTTTTATGCCTCGATATTTATCTAAACGATGTGGTCGTTTGCCAAAATAATATTATTGTTTTCATACTCTCTGAGGGCTGTTTAATAAAATGTAAGTAGTGTGAAGTATAAACAGTTTGTAAAAATAATATTCTTTAGTAACGTTTAGTTATTGTTTTAATATTCATTTATAAAACGTAAAGCATGTTAAATACATATTACTGGTGTAAATTAAGGACAGTTTGACGTTGATTTGAAATATGTTTACGTAACAGATATTATGCAAGTTCTATAAACATTATATAATGCTAGTTTTCGCTTGAAATTTCACCTACGTGGAAGGTTGTTATGTATAGCAAGCCTAGGAGCATTGGGGTTGTTCCAAATCAAATTTCATCAAAACCGATTCAGAGGTTTAGCTGTGGAAGTGAAATAGACAGAATTACTTTGGCATTTATAATATTAGTACAGATCTTTATACAAAATGCGATGTACTTAATTGTGCGTTTTGCGCGCGCTCAGAAGGGAATCATATTATTTGGTCATTATGTTATTTTATTTGGACTTAGAAGTAATAATTATGCAGTAAATTACGCGTGAATAGCGTTATGAAATTTAAAGTAGAACATGTTATATTTACTTCTTAAGCTATGATAACTTGACACTGTCAAGTAAGAACATTATTGAGCACGTAAATATTATTGATATGCCCACAGCTGGGTAGACGCTCCTTCAAGCCGACTTGCCACAATGACAGAAATTTATTCGACGGCTGCAAGTTTAACACGATGTTTCCCTTCACTACCGACCACTGTAATAAAATAAATTAAGCAAATGAAGACTGAATAGCTTTATTTTTTAAATAAATTTTATTTTATATTCTGCGTTTATAACACTGACTATAAAAGTTTACCTAAACTTATTATATGTACTTTATTATAATAATATATTCTTCCATTAAGAAAAGTATCATTAAATGTTCACAATGACCTTCTAAGGTTGAAATAAAATTAAATAACAAAGGCGAGTAGAAAGTAACTCACGGAGAAGTTTACTTATAAATTACGGCTAAACCCGGGTATAATGCTCTTTCGCTTTCAGAAAGATATTGTTGAAAATGACCTATTTAGAAGTAACAATTTGAAATATTAAAACTGAACCGGCTTTTATAGTCGCCTTACCGCTTGTTAGGTATAAAGATCCCTTGATCTTAATTCTCGTAAAACTTACAGTTCTTGTATATCTGAGAGAGTTGAATTACGCAAGATAAGGGATGTGCTTGTTATCACTGTTACAAAATATACTACAATTTTATATAAAGCCTTACACATTTAACATTGACACTGTAGATTCTGTAAAAAGTTTTACTTTCCTTAGATATAGTTGTTTAAAGTAAATAAGTATTTTTTATGGAATAGGTAGGCAGACGAGCCTATGGGCCATCTGATGGTAAGTGGTCACCAACGCCCATAGACATTGGCATTGAAATGCACACCATCGCTTACATCATCAATGTGCCACCAGCCTTGGGAACTAAGATGTTATGTCCCTTATGTCTGTAATACACTAGTTCACTCACCCTTCAAACCAGAACACAACACTTACAAACGTAGAATAACACAAACGTAGAATAACAAACACAACACGTAGAATATCTGATAAGTGGGTGGTACCTACCCAGACGAACTTGCACACTACACCAAATTAACTTTTGAACTTACCAATTTTTTTTTTAATTAATTTTTTTTTCGTTATGTTAATTAAATTAATTTAATTATGTTATTGTTAACATGTATTACGCACCATATTTCAACTTAGAACGCCACTAAGAGATAACATTTATCTGCGTTATCAGCGTTATGGCATGTATCTTAGATAGTTTTATATTATTGATATTGAAATGTATACTTGTTGTATAAGATAGATATTATTATTATTAATAAGTGTAATATATTTTTGTTTTAATTTCTTTAGATATATTATAAATTAAAATTTAAATATATTCATGACACAATTCGAATGTTATTAACAGTAGCTAATGTATTCTCGGAATGTTGCCTCGGACGAGGAAAGTACGATATAAAATTTTACCAATTTTAAAACGGCATGAGCTTCTTGAGCTCGCTTCAAAGTAGTTACGCTGAAAAGACATCGTTCTGAATATTTAAAAGGTTTTCTTTGAGAAATAGAGAAAACCAGATAAAGTTGATTGGATTGTAAAAGTTACTATAATGCGTTTTGATACTGTAGGTTTTATATTTGAATTTATAACCTTATGAAAAAGATTTAGTTAAAATTTGTTTATGAATACTTTAAGATTAATATGAATTTTAAATTAACTATTTAAATAGTTTTTTTTATAATATAGTAAGGTGGACGGGCAAATGGACCACCGGGTAAGTGGTCACCGCCACTTATATATGTACATTGGCGATGTAAGAAATATTTTTATAAAAGAATCAATTTATAAATAAATCTTTTATTGTTATTATGGTACTTTCTTTTCAAAGTCAAAATGAAATGTATTGAAATTGAACTCACTATAGCGTGAAAGTAGATAAGAAGTAAATCACATGTTTTGCCAGTTGAAGTTAAATGGATTCTCACACCACTGTTTGCTACTTATTCTTGAGTTCAAATATCGTTATGTGCACACAAATAGAAACTTATTTTATGCAAATAATAACTATTACGTTATTTATGTGTTATATGTAAGCAATTAATTAGTAAGATTTAGTGGCAATATAGAAGATATCTATTTAATAATTATGTAAGATTACTAAATAAGCTTTTTAGCAGAGTATATTTAAATTATAACTTATATATTATTTAGGTCGATAGATATAAAAAAGGTTATTAAATAATTAATATCAATACCTAATTATCATATATAACAATACCTAATTTTATAACAATTCAATAAGCTATAAAATATATCTTATCAATAATATTATTCGCCAAAAATTACTTATTAAATTTAAATTTCAGACACATTTAAAGAACACTGTTTCTAACTTGTATTTCACGATGTTAATCTTTTGGAATTACTGCTTAGAAAATCCTAAGAGAAGCCCTTGAATTCGTAACGATGCGTGTGTTTTTCAAGATAACAACGTCGAGAATATTTTAAGTGTCTTCAAACGAAACATTTCGAATACTGAAAGTAAGAAAAACATTTTTATCACTTTATATTTTAATATACATTCTCAATGTGTTATACAAAATAAAATTACTTGTGACATTTTTAAAAGCATTTGTTTTAAGTAAGCCTTATAAAACTCTTTTTAATGACCAACAGAAACATTTTGCTTCACAAATTATTATATTTCCTTATTTACCATATTGTAATAATATTAAAATTTACTTAAATTTAATATAGAAAAAAAAAGTTACTTTTTTTCTTAATAATTAGCTGATATATCTAGTAAACCACGTATTTTACGTTGATAGTAATAGAACATAATCAATATCTGCTTAAACAACCCAAGCTTAAATTTTTACTTGGTGTTATACAAATAATTAAATCATTGTAATGTTTTTATTTTGAAGAAAGATTGAGAAAATCAGCAATAAGTTCGATGTGCCGATGTTCATTATAAATATTAATAAGGGACTATTTAGTTTAATACAATTACATACAACCTATTTAGCATGGCAAATATAATCACTCATTTAAAAGCAAATAATAAAGATTGCAGAAATGCATTGAAATTGCAGACAAAGGTATAATGTCTAATTACTATTCTCCTTAAATATCAGATGCAAGTATAACTAAATTTAATTAATAAACACACACTTAATATAACAATACATTCAGTCGATTAATCACATTACGATATTGATTTAATTAGGCCTTAGTGTACTGACCACCTTAAACTATTGCGAATATTCAGTTGCCTATGTTCAAATTATTTTTTTAGAAAATAAGATATTACTGGTAGCTCTGAATTAGAAAGTCATGATGCTACATAATATCCTGTACCGAATGCATTTGTCGTATTTGTAAGCGATGAAATAGGTTATGTATAAATATATTAACACCTACACACACACTCACACTCGACATGCATACACACATACACTTACGCGTGCACTAACATAATATGGTTTTTACACAGTATTTAATTTGGTTGGTTATTCGAAAGCAATAATTATACAGAAAATCCCATTTACAATAAATTCCAAAACAAGTGACTAACGAATATCATATACTTGTGGCTTATTCAACGAAATTTAGTTATCAAATTATTCAAATATAAAAATGCTACAAAGCGCTCTGGCTATTTCATTTCTATTTGGAAAACCCAAAACAGCAAAACTCACCGGACCATTGTTTGTAAATTGGCGTATTTCACTCACCGTTATAATGCTCTTGGAGTTTTTCATATTGTTCGTAAACATTCAAGTTTCAACAATAACTGGCGTTCAACTGATGTAATTGAAACGTTTTACTTTATTCAATTCATCGTTTGTTTTGCTTTAACAGGAATAGTGAATAAATTAAAAAATACCGATGAAGCAAACATACTTTGTGTTGACTTTTATATATATAAAGTTATAGGGTTTTATTAATTTTCCTGAGAAGAGATGTAAATAATATTATTCTATGATATAAATATATATATATATTAGAAATGAAATAGTCAAACATTTTCAATGAATATTACATTCGATAGTCTTTAGAGAAACATACTAGCTTCGAGTTTTTGTCAGTAAATGGCTGCTCAATTTCGGGTGCTTAATGAAAACAGTGACCTGATATTTGCCCCCTTTGTCCAATACTTTGATCCCTCTTTGCAGTGTTTATTGCTTGCGTTCCAATGCTCAATATTCTTTGCCTTACAAAAAAAGTTAAACGCTTTGTAGATTCTACATACCTAATATTTATTATTAAGGTATATATTGAACGAATGTAACTTTAACTTTAAATAGTAAACTTATTTTTATAAATAAATTATTCTGTCCATCCGTCTGTCAGAAACATTCATTTTAATAGTCAGATTTTTTGTGGTTTGGTTTTTGGTATGAGAATGTTTAGTCGTATTATTACATATTTACTTAAATGATCAAATGATATATCGCCTCAACAGTCTAGTACTAGCTTGTGACGTAGGCAGTAGACTCCAGTCCTATTAAGAAGAAATATTCTGAGCTGCCATCACACTGCTCTACTATGGGTTAGACTTATTTATGCCATATGCAGGCTTGCTCACGGTGTTTTATTTTACTACAAAATAAATCAGTAAATTAATCGTAAATACAAATATACAGCATCATGGTTGCCATCAATTCCGTGGCCACCTCTCAAAGGATCCCATCTTACACAAACAGGGTCATAAGGCTACGTCCTATTTTTAAGCTTTACTACGTGGTAGATCTTGGTGAAAGTCCATCTCAGTAGATGCCACCCACTCATCAAATATTTGACTGCTAAACAGCACTTAGTATTATTGCATTTTACAAAAATTAAAGCGCGAGTTATTTCAACAAATATGAAACACATACAAAGTCGCAAGTAAAAGCTAGTATTATATAAATGCTATGAAACCATTGAAATGCGTTTCAAGTAATTGATCAAGTTATATTCCAGTACAAGTCATAGGAGTATTGGAAAGATTTTAAATAGCAATTTACGACATCATACCCGCTCGGTTTAAACTTTATAAGATGAAGTTCTCAAGTTTCAATGGAACCTTAAAATATATATCTTTGTAATATTCACGCTTAACTAACTCTTTAAGAGAAACTTTCGTTCAAGCAATTATGTTACAATTAATATTAATATTTATTCGCTTTTTTCGTCTGTGTCTTTGTTTTTTATGTTATCTAAACTGTACGATGGGTATTTCTGTCGTTTTTACTATTATTTAGGTACGTTACGAAGAAAGTAAGCTCTAGAGTATATTTAGTAATATCAGAAATAGTTTCGATGTATTTAATTGTAATCAAATAAGTAAAAATGTTTTAGGGTGCTAACGCACTACATGTTGACTAAATTATTTGATCATCAAAGGAAGTAGAGAAAAGGAATAATTGTAAGGAAACGTATATGTATCAGATAAAAACCTGCCACAGTGTAGAAAAATAAGGTGACAGTAATAGGACAAGATGAAAAGGAGGCCTTTCACCATCTGGGAGATAAGACTGTGTTTGCGTGTGTGTCGAAATTTTGTCAAAGTTTGTCTGTACAAAATCGGTACTAGTAGCTAGTATATAATATTTTATTTTACAAGAACTTAGTTTCACTTTGTTTAAAGTCGACTTAATCTTCAAAGAAAAGTGAGCACGCTCACAATTTATATATTAACAACTCATTATACGAATATAATAATGGTGAAAATTAAGTTAAACGATTTTCATACACTTAAATGCTTCGTCATTAAAAATATATAAATATAATTACATAACAATACATGTTTATTTCTGAAAGCTGAATATGTTTAAAAATATAAAAATAATAAACAGCGTGGATACAAGTGACTTTTGTATTAAATGACCAGCAAATTTCTTCAAAGGCTGCTTTCAAACATAATCGACTCCAGTTTACTTTTGCCCCAAAAAACTTAATAAACAATCATCAATCAACGTTTTGAAGGGAAATGTAGGCAGAGTTCATTTGTAAACTCGAAACGGCACGGTTTAAGGGTACGCCTCAACTGCTTTCATTAACAGGAGGGCTCTTATAACAGCAATGGAAATGTTTCCTCTCGCGATAGATCTTTTTGGGGAAAAATATTCTTAATTTCATCAAATTTTGATTTGCTTCCAAATGTGAAATCTTGACTTTCAATATTTTGAGTAAACCCTTACTTGGATTTAAAATCGTTTAGTAAGTTTGTTATAAATAAAACCATATCCACAAGAAACGCCTTTGTTACGCGGGAATATGAAATCTCCACCTCTCTTATCTTGGACTGCCGCCCAGAAAAACTTAATAACTTTTATTGTTCTGAAGACGGTGCAGTTAACAATATTGACTTCAATAATGCAATTAGAGTCAATACTTTTAGAAACATTATATATCGGGTATCAATAATCGCTACTGGAGTTTACTATCGTTATAAGATTATTTTGATTCAAGGAACTGAGAAAACTCATATATGACAACAAATATTCCGAGAAAAGAATAGTTACGTAGATATTAATTAGATTTAAAATTAATTAAAGAATTGCAACTCTAAACGTTACGTATGTTAGCAATGGTGACATTATTCGTTCTAAAACATTTGTTTCGTTATATCATTTAATACATTTCTACCCAAAAATATTTTAGTTTGCACACGTTGTTCTTCTTCTTCAAAAGTTTTGC
Source organism: Nymphalis urticae (assembly GCA_905147175.2). Classification (NCBI taxonomy): domain Eukaryota; kingdom Metazoa; phylum Arthropoda; class Insecta; order Lepidoptera; family Nymphalidae; genus Nymphalis; species Nymphalis urticae. Next base: position 7,971,597 of record LR989998.1, on the reverse strand, counting down.
TTTCTACTTAGATAATTATCCCCATTAAATGCATCACCTAGATGAATGAATTAGTTATTCAATTAGTTGTTTAAAAAATATGGGTTTCAACAAACCCTTAGTTATTATAATTTATAAAATACCTAAGGGCTTCAATAGAATATCTAAGGCGCCCCCAAATATCTCAAAGGTTATCACTACAACCAAAATTAAAGAGATTTAAATCATATTAAAACTCTTTTTTGGATTTATTGATCATTATTCTAGTATTGCTACAGTTACTTTTGCAATTAATCTGGTATAATATATTTACTGCCACAATATAATGCTTTATGGCATTTTACTGTCGAATAAAGTAGCAGATATAAATACGATTACTATCCTGCAGAAGAAGGCTATTACCGTAACTTATAACCTGGACTATAAAATTTTACGAAAAGAAAAATGTAAGGTAAAGTCATGATTGTTGCTTCTCAATATATATTTATTAATGTTCGTAAAAACATCCGCATTTCGCATATATAAGCGAAAAACTACACATCACGAGATCTCTAAATCCGCTCGATTGACTTAAAATTTGTCACAGTTACTCTTTCCCTGACTCACTAAGAACGGATTTTATGGAAATCCTATAAAAAATACATTTTTCTTCTTATCGGCCCATGCGAAGCATTTCATATTAGCTAGTTAATTATATAATACATTATAATATAAACAAGCGTCGCCTATTAGCCATACTATTTCCACGGCCTAAAGCATGGTATCATATTACATTCATTTGTTTTCCACATACTATAAAATATGAGAATATATTTGACAACATTTATGTTTTTCATAAAAATTGCTACATAAAGAAATCGTATAAAACAGGGGAATTGTTAGAGCGTTACTCGAACATGTAGTCAAATTTTTTCGGTGCCCATCTCGTATTTCGACCGTTGCGACCGAGCGTCCATTCGATATTTTTGGCAGCTATAAAACAGCATTCATCTTACTTTAATGTTGTATACATAAAAATGCATAACAGATGCATTAGTTTTAAATAATAATTAAGTTATATTATATACGGAATCTGTATTAAACTACTCAACATTTTAAAATAAAAAGTTAAAGTAAAGTCTTGTAAATATTCGACTGCTAAAGAATTCTTTTTTTTTCATTCGACACATGCAGGTTTCCTCAAGTTATTTTGCTTCACTACCAAGCACGAAATTAATTAAAAATACAAATTAAGCATATGATATTCAGTGATGCATAGCTGGGCGTGTAACCGTAATCATCGGCCTAGGATTCTTGTATTCTAACCACTGTGGGTCTCGCCTCTCAGCCTTTTTAGTTTTTTATAAAAATACAACAATTATATTGATGAAAAATAATTTATTAACAGTTAATATTAATAAAATTTAAAGTAAGAAATAAGAGAGTCCTCGGACAAATAACATTAATTCCTCTAACGTAAGCAATATAATTGTCACAAACTTTAACGATATTAATTTCAAACTTAAAGTAACATTTGATGTTCATCTGTAGAATCTATATTCCAAAACCATTAAGTGGAATCTGTTCTGGCGTGTATCTAAAGCAAGCTTAACTTATTTATTGTAGTTTAGTATTAGTAAAGTCTGGCAGCCATACATACGGGCTTAGGGTATTGTTTGAAACTTTAGGTACGAAGCTGTTAAACCAGCCATGAATTCATTACACTTATCAATAGCTTTCTTTTGTTCATGATGATGTATTTCATTTAATTATATACCTTTTAATACATATAATATACTAACACATTTTAATTTTTTATAGTTATAAATTGAATTATAAGAAATAAAACAATGAAAAGATATAGTTGATCTTTTCATTGTTTTATTTCTTATAATACGAAGTTAAAATTGAAGTAAATATGGCTGGGATGATTAAAATACATTCGTTGTAGCAAAGCAGAAGATTTTTGTTTAAATAACTATGTATATATATATATATATATATATATATATATATATATAATAGGTAGCATATAGTAAGTATTTAACATCTCCCATGTTTATGAAATATGAATAAGTATAAGACCCTTGTGTCATTGCACTGGCTCAGCCACCTTTAAACAGAAAGTTTTTCAAGAAAGGCGGACGGGCAAATGTACCACCTGATGGTAAATGGCCACCATCGCCCATAGACATCGGCTGTAAGAAATTTTGACTATCCGTTACATTACCAATGCGTAATCAACCTTGAGGTTGATAGTGATGAGGTAAGATGTTATATCCCTTGTTCACTCACCCTTCACACCGGAACACAACACTACTAAAATGGCTGATTGGCAATAATTTATTATTATTATCAGCTTATACCCTATGTAACCTTATTCCAGTATATTCATATAACAAAAACAATCACATTGTATTTCGATAATCATGACTGTCAATATCAATTTATTTCCTCTTGTTTTATTATGATAATTGATTATTTAATTTATTTAAAATTAACATATTTATACGATTCTATTATGAATATAGTGTTGTGCATCGTAATATTTCGCTTCGTTTACACGGATTAAACAAGTAACAAGCGTTGCTTTTACGTCATAGTTTACATAAAATGTAGTATGAAATATGTTCATAAATTCTATTTTTCTTTACAACCATTGTCTAGACGGGATGTTTTGTATTTCCAGGAGAATGCTATCTGAAACGCGCTGTTTGCTACAATGCTCATTATTTTTAAAGTGTGTTTAATTTCTCGTCGCATTCATAGCACTTGTCTTACGTATATCAAGTTTAAAACGCAGCGTTGAAATTAAACTTTCTACTATGATCTATTGAAATAATCACTATAAAATATGTAAAGGTTAAAGAAAGATAATTTAAGAGATGACATCAATTTGTATTCAACAATTTCATAACTATTCAACAAACTATATCTAATATTGATATGTAAATGTAAAGACGATGATTCAATTTGATGCTTTTGTATTACTACTATTCCACTAAAAATTAAAAATAAAAACTTAACATGTTTTTCTCAGACAACTTAAAGTTAATACATGAACAAATCAGGGTACAATTTTCATTTACTTGCTTTACTATCTGGACCACAATGCTGCAAAATACTAACAGACATAATTATTTCGTACAAAAAAATAACATTTTTTAACAAACGTTTCCATGTAATTTGACAGTTAAATATGGCTTGCACTTTTCTAAACGAAAATTAGGTGCCTGCAGACGTAATTGGGCCAATTAGGCGCTATAGTTAAGTTATGCTTCAAAGAACGCTTAACTCTGGCAGGACAGTAATTAGGTAACCTACATTACATTTGCAGCCTAAAAACTTTATTATATATCATATTTTTTTTGGCACAAACATAGCATCAGGACAACATATCTTCAAGGAAACTTAACTTACGCAATCCATTCATCATATTTTTATTTAGCAATGTTATTTTACTCTGTTTTATATTCCACGAATTTCGTGTATTTTAGGACGAAACGATTTGTCGACGATAGATATCTACGAAAATACATTTCAACGATATCTCTTACTAGCAAACGAGTTTTTGGCTAATTTATTTGAATTAATTTTAATAGATTTATATATTATATTTTTGATATATATTTATGAATTAATACTTAAACATTTAATTAAACAGCTCTCTTTGTTATTACACTTTATATATTTTTTTCGTTTCTTCTTATTCTTAAAACCAGGTCAGGTTTGGGCAAACACCGTGAAATAAAATTCAGCACTTTCCTTAAAACCGTCCGCTTATGTACCGAACGTAACTGAAACTTTTAAAGTTATATAATTTTATTATATTAATCTTATTACATTTTTAATTCGGTTTTCATAAAATCACTTTAATTTCTTTGCAAAGTTGACCAAAAAAATAATATTATTAATTTTATAGTTATTATGTTTTTACTTTTAATTCTATATATTAAGAAAATGTACTCGTAGAGATATTATATAAGCAGTCTAGGTAATAGCATTGCTGTGCTCTTGATTACATACCATAGATAGCTCCAAAATTGATCGAACCAAGCTCATAACATTGAGACGGAAACATAACTATAAATTTAGGACAGTATATATATAGATTGGTTCTACCATTCATACATTTAGATTCTAGTACAAATTTTAAATTACATATATTTAGCTGTTAAATAACATATTTTTTTCACTAAATCGAATAAAGATCTAGCGTATTGTTTAATTGTAATTATAATAAAATCGATCAGACAACATTTTATTTGAGATGTTTCTTTCTATCTATTGTCTTATATTTTTGCACCTACTACATTACATGGAACTCCTTTGCTCTTTAAGGGTATAAAAATAATAAGGGTTACAATTTCTAATGTTTTTTTAATTTTTATCTTTAATTATTGAATATAATTATTGTACTATTCATGTAATTAAAATGCAGATATTTTTATTAAATTTTGTAGATTTATTAATTAAAAAGCTCTTATATAAAGATTTTATAAGAACAATTTGGTAATAAATAATGTTTATTGTTGTATCTAAGAAAAAAACTAATTACAAGAAAAAATAAGCAAAATAGATGAACCATTTTAAGCTTTTTAAGCTATTTAATAAACAACACTTAAAAAATCACAGCTTATGAACGTGTTAATAGTGCAATTACAAAATGTTAATTTGCAGTTTTTCTGTAGAGCTCTTAACAAAACTGTCCTTCTAGCTAATTGGGTAACCCACATCAGAAGCGACACAAAAAAAATCCAACTTTGTTGTTGCAGGTTTTTAAAAAACGCCCAGGGATTTTGCAATCAAATTAAAACTTTAACACAGTATCTAAATCAATCTTCACAAGCACATTTAAGCAAGATTACTTTTATTGCCCGCAGTGACGTTCACACGTATTATATATTACATTTTTATAGAAGCCTCTGATTCAGAATCTTGAAATTTTGCCCAGTTTTATAAAAAAACGTTCAAATTCCTTAACATAGCTAATTTTTATGAGACAAAAGTATTTTTTTTGATTCTATGAGATAATCGAAATATCAGACAGTTTAAATAAATACTAAACATACATAAACAATCTCATCGCGTCATTAAATTAATTATTATTATAAAATATCGCAAAATATTAATTATTATAATTATATATTTTTTTAAAGTACAATTAATTAATTAATTTCTGTTTTAGGAAATTAAATTCGAAAAACAATAAAGTATAACAAAGCTAGTCGTTGAAATTATTTTAATTAGATTTTATTCTTATTGCTATTTTTAAAATTGTTATTTAAAATGAAATAAAAAAAATAAGAAAAAAATCTGATGCCTTTAAATATACTAATTAAGAATACAAAAAATATTTTTTTTTATTTTATAAATTAATTAAAATATTAAAAATTATATTCATTAAACGACTTCTTTAATTTATATTCAGCATTTTAAAATTACAAAAAATATTTAATATTTAACTAATTTTAATAATTGGTCAAATAAATTTATTTAAATTTATTTTATTTTAAATTAAATTTACAGTGTTCTATTTAAGTATTAGCAATGTATTTAAAACCTTTAAAATAGAATGTTTATTTAATTTTAAATTAGAATTAATAAAGTAAAAAATACTTACATTTTTACACACCACACTATAGTATTAAACACGCACTTCCACTGCACTCCACTCGTGTATTTAGCACAGCGTTCCGTTTGTACAAGAATCGGGTTACCTCAACAAGAGGCTGCGTGGTACTGAGTCCGATCGGGATAGCTGGGAGCCGAATGACGTACACGTCAACTATGTTAGCGTACACTGCTACGATACTGTTTAATATAAACTGTATATTGGACGCTATGATATGCAAATCTAAAGGTAATAATTATATATATTATTTTTCTGATATTTTTTTTAATATTAAAAAAAAAACGATATCGTTTTTCAACATATAAGTTACATTATGATCTGTTAATCTGTTTAGAATTAAAAATATTTGTTACATATTTTTTTAATCAAAAATAATTGTAGATAAAATTATATATTTTATCAAATGATAGCAGTGTACGGCATGTCATTGTATATAGGTAGCAGGCGTAGCAGCGTTGGAGACACCTGAATGCGCAAAGGAAACGAAAGCACCTTTTGACAAGCGCAATTTTTTAAATGAAAATAAAAATGCACTTTCTAATTAGTATCGTTACCTCGCAACTTACTTGAAATACCAGCTGCAAATATAATCGTGGAAGGTCGAAAACTTTCCCTTGAATTTAAGGTTATATTAATTAACGTCGAATGAGTATGTTATGAAAGTATTTTGTAAAAATATGCACATATGCAGATTTTTATGATATGGAGAAACTTACTTACTATGTACTAACTATTACAAAATCTTTTAAATCATTTATAGAGTATTATTTTTATATTTTATAGTGTATTATCATATCGAGTACGCGGCTGTGGTATGTGGCTAGATTAGTTTTGGGTGGAACAAAGTTTATTTTACTGCCGTCAGTATTTTTTTTTACATGCAATATAGACTTGTTCAACGAAAGGCATCTCCTTAAGAAAGTTGCGATAAACAGGAAAGAAAGAAACACGTTAGATACTTTCAGAAACTAAATACCAGAACAAAAGAATATAATATATAACTTAGTATCTTACGATATAATGGTACGAACGAGCAAATTTATTATTTCATAGAAATTGCTTTGTTTGAAAGCATAGGATTACTTCTCCTGCCATCTATTGTGCGTTAATGGTACTATATCAGATATTTTCACGCAAGTCGCATTAACGTAACAAAATTTTAACTTAATCAGACGAATAGTACAAAACCATTTTTTTTATATTTATAGATATTTTTTAATTTATTAAAAAGCACATAGTATTTAACAAATTTGATTAATATATCTCTATATTAAAAAAATAAAGCATTAATAAAACATTTTAATATTCACCAAATATTCATTTAAAAGGCCTCGAAGGCCTTGAAACTTGATCATAATTATACTTGTTTGTTTACACACATTCGATATAATTACCTATGTTGTTATTAGTTTTGTGAATGAGCGTTTCAGGGACGAAAACTAAATATAACTTGATAATTGGGTTACTATTGTGATTACATTTTCTATGTAATAACAATGACTGGAATTTATGGAGATTTGTTCTTTTTAAACGCATTAAAACATACAATTAACAACCAGCTAGTATTCGTTCTATATTAAAATAATTATTGATATTGATTTGCTATATGGAATTAATGATTGTTACATTACTTTAAATAAAAAGTAACAATTATTCACAAATAAAATTTTATTCATATATTTCACTTTATCATAAAAAATATGACACCGGAAGCTTTGACACATTCGTGCCCGGAATTTTGTTTTGTTTTCAATTTGTTCTACCACAGCGGCAAAAAGAAAAAGAAAGGTGACATTCAATCAAAGCTGGGAAGAATCACCAATAAAAGGGGATCCGATTTGATTCTTCGCCCTTTTGAAGGGAACACGCAATTGTGAATGCTAAACTCTTACATTTGAAGTCTTCAATCTCTCGGATCGTAAATCTGTAATTCCGACATTGGCGGTGTACCAAATTTTGTCTTAATCTACTTTGATATTTGGTTTTTTGTACGCACAGACATTGTATATTTAATTAATAAAGGTTTGCAGTTGAAACACTTTAATGCTGGAACAATAGTGCAAAATTTTATATTAATAAGGTAACGCCTTTACTAGTGACAGGAGGGCTAGTTGATTTTTCACCCAGAGGATTGGATTTGCAATGAATAGGGGAATGATTAGAATGATTGGTATAGTAGTTATTTTTAAATTTGTTTATCAGCTTTAATTTAAGCGTTAATTAAGAAAGGAAAAAATCATGCCAAGCAAAATTTTATTGAAAGAGATTCTACAAAAATTTGTTCACTCTTACTTTTTCTTTGATCCGACATTTTTCTTTTTGAATCGTCATTGATACCATTATCAAGGACAGGAAAAAACCCATTTGTTTATGTTACAATATGCGTAGCAATTCTCAAAAGCTACTAACGACACGCTGTAAAACAAGGGTAAACGATATATCTCGTTGGAAAAAGGTACTCGTTTTTTCGTACGATGTGACCCACAACTCACTAGTCCCCTTGTTCCTCCCGAATACATGTTGATGGGCTCCGACTCTCCGGCGAGGCTTTGAAAAGTGACGCTCTGCGAAGCCTAGATTGAAGTGTTGGTGTGAAACTTTCGTTTGCTTCAGCACTACAATGTTTCAACGTGACACAATTTCAAACTTTATTCCATTCCACGCTCATATTTTAGGTTGCAACGCGGGACCTTATTTTTATTTAGTTTGTACTTGAAGAAATAAACTTTGGGTATCTTGGGAATTGCGAAAGTAAATAAATGAATTTTTGATCCGTCGAGCTCATAGATAAGGCCGATTTACGGAAATAATTTTTTAAATATTCCCTTTTTAAAGAAAAAGCATTGTTAAATGGGTTTCTTCTTTTACACAGCTTCTAACAATTGTTTTTTTACGCACAAACAAAATTTCCTTTGAAAGCCAGAAAAGTCAGTTTTGCATGTCATATTTACGTTTATGGCGTTCTTGGGCACGAGATTATATTATTTCAATACACTAAATTTAATTGAATATTAAATAGTCCAGTTTATGGCTATGAAATCATTTCATCAATCTCATCTCGATGAACCATTCTACGTATATATAGATTACTAATACTACCGGAATTAGTGTTTAATAGTCAGAGCATTCGAAACGTTATCGAATTTAAACACCATCTATCAATTTGGGTATTTTGTGCGGCAAAATCAATAGTGAATCCCAACGAGTACTCGCTTTGGCTGCACACATATCCCATTTAACTTCCGAAATACCATTTACGGTTTTCGTCAACGACAGTTTTGAAGTATATTAATCCTTTATTGAAAGAGTTTGGGACTTCTTTACGGTATACTTTTTGTGTAGTCGGAAAAGATTTATATTCGACTATTGAGGTTTTTGATACTTTGTTAATAAATAAGTTGCATTTTGATATACGTGATGGAAGAATTTATAAATTTCAACAGAAAAGAATCGTTCTTGTAATGTTTTCAAGTACGGTAATTTTATTATTTCATTTGCTTTTATTTTATTTTTTACACAGATGTTTATGCGCCTAAATTGTGTTCGTAATAATTTTTCTCTTGTTTGGCGGTAAGGGAAAGATCGAACTAATTTACGATAATACGTCAAATGAAATTCTGCGATATGTGTGTGTATCCATCAACCCGTACTAAAGCAGCGTGATTGAATGAGCTCCAAGCTTTCCCTTAAGAAGTAAGTATGGGTGTTATGGTGGGGTGGGTTATTTCAAACTAACGGCTGACATTATCTTAACTAAAGATAGTTTGATACTTGTAAATTTCGAAATGAGGCTTATTTAAATAAAATAGTTGGTATAAGAATATCGGACAAGAATATTTTCTAGCTTAGTACTTAGAGAGCGTTAACGTAGTTGAGTTTCAATTTTATAACTTTTTTTAATGCTACATTCATTTTTTTAATAAATTCTATAACTTAAATTAAAATAAAAAACTAAATACGCAAATAAAATATAAATTTATAGAAAAGAACGTTATGGTTTTTAGCTTAATTTTTATAGTATATTTATATTTTGAGAAAATTATGTAACAACCGCAAAAATGGCTCACTTCTGGGCTTAGGCTTATTTCAACGACAGATCCAAAGCATATGAGTGGGATAGAATTTCATTAATTAAATAAATATTTCCTTATGATATTTTTCGTCAATCAAGAGATGAGTATTAGGTAACACAAATAAATTGAAATGATGAACCTGATATTTTCCTTGTGAATCACGTAATCGAACCTCAATACTATCTACGCTATATGTACAAATATCATCATCAAAAAATACTTTAATGATATTTTGAATTGAATACTTTAAAAATCATTTCTCTATTACAAATAAATTATTGAATAGAATATAAAACTAGAATGTAGAATCATAATTAATTGCATATTATTTTAGTTACGTAACAAATTTAAATATTGATAATTATATGTATTTATATTTACTTATTTTACAGATGGCTTAAATATAAAAATGTGCACTTAATTTTATGAACATATATACATAAATATTGTATTCATCAAATAATGACCATAAATACTTTCATTTAATTTCTTAAAGTAGATTGATAAAAATAGTAAATTATACACTTCAGTATAAGACTAAGAGATGGTTTATTAATTCTTGAAATACATTTTCCTAAGATCTTTTGAATTTTAATAAAACGTTAACACTAAGAAAATGAAGAGTAAAGAGAGGGAAATAAGTAAAATAAAAATGTAGTGAACGTCGAGGCAGGATATCGGCGATATCATAAAATTTATTTTATTCCACGGCTCGGTATAATGCACCAAACTGCATTATTTTTCATTCGATATCGTTCCTACGTCTTCTTTATTAAAATAGTTGACATACGAATACTCATATCGAAATGCCTTTTTATTACTCGACTACGAAGTATAAAGGAGAGTTATGACAATATTATCAGATGTATGTTCATCAGTTCCCTTGTAGCTTCTAAGCTACTTATCTTATTTTTTAAGTTAGCTTCGTCTTATGCCTAAGCCGCACTCATCGTGAGGATATTTGTACAAGAAAACTTCGCCTTCTATCTACGGCGATTATGTATGGCCACGTTGCATCGTCGTAAAGTTTATTGCGAAGATGTTGCTCATAAAGTCTAAAATTGTATTGTTATACTTTATTATCTAATCGTAAATATACAAAAAGTAGCAATCATTGCGCACGTAGTCTAATAGAAGTGTGTGAGTTTATCGCGATAAAATCAATTGTTGCGCGAGAGTTCAGCAACAGTAGAGCGAAACGTCTTCGGCTTGGCCCAAGGTACTGAAATATTCGGAAAAATAAAGCTACATTGCTATAATGCAAATATTCGCTTTATCAAGATGAATAGGGATGCTGTGATGTCATATGTACTGTAACATGGCGGATATAACAAAAAAATATACACAGATGTAGTGAGTTAGGTATTTTGAAATATGTATTTTAATTTTTTTATATGTTATTATTTTTCTTTGTGCCTTTTCGTATTTCTATTTTAGTTCTATAAGCTTATTATTTAAAGAAGTAAGACTGAGGTAACTGCTTATAATTTTTTCTGTAATGCTGTCTGAATTATTAATTTTTAAAGTTTATTTTATCATAAACCATTTATAAGCATACTTTACAATTCAACCATATCAAATTTCGTCGAAAAGCCTTATTCAATATAATATTGGAGAAAGTATTTTGAAATAAATTCCGTGAACGTGAATTTTTTAATAAATTTGATATGAATACTTCATTCATATTTTTATACGTAAGTCCAGTTAAGTTACTACTGTAGACATGATAATTATAACAACCCAGTGACAACTAAGCTAGCAAACTCATGAGAAATAACAAAAACAAATCATCAGAAAAAAAAGTACGTGTTACGAACGAAATTTAAAAAGTTAGACGGATAGCTTTAATTTATTGAAGCTATATATCATGGAAATCGTTTAATATTTGTAAAACCTATTAAAAGAAATATATCATATTTGATTCATTTAATAAATATCGTGTTTGATCTAAAAAATGTTAATAATAAATCAAATAAAATGTATCTCTAAAACGTGTTGCGAAATTTAACACATACATATATATTATGTAATGAATTCAATAACATTCTGACTGACTTTAGACTGTAAATGTCCCAGAGCTGGGCAAAGAAATTATCATGGCATGTTAAGGAGTAGGTTTAAAGTTTATTGTACCACGTTGCTTAAGTGCCGGTTTGTGGATATAAATGCTGCAGAGTTTTATTCGACACTTGCAGATTTCCTCGCGATGTTTTCACGAACGTAAATTATAAAAAGTAATATAGAAAACCAAGCGACGATGGCTCGGTTATTTTCTATGTAATAATATTGTCTTTCTTTATTTTTGGGAGAGGCCTATGTTCAGCAGTGGACAAAATGATTGGCTGTTGATGATGATGATGATGATGAATATTGTCTTTCATCTCGATTGACATTTTACTGTTGTTGAGACTGAGATTTTATGTGGGTTCATCACTATTATTTAGACTAGTTATATAATTAAGGACTTTCGTCAAAGATAACTACAGGATTAATCATTAATTCATCAGTTACTCGAACCTTAACACTCAATATCAGAATATGTATAACCGTCTTTGGAAAAAGGCAAACGCAAGCCAGTCTATACAGTAAACAGGTATATATTTAATATATTTATAATTAAATTAACGTATAAGAAATTGTTTTATATGGCTATGGCGACTTAAATAGCTTAAATGCTAATCCCGAGTGTCTAGATTTAAATCCTGTCTTTTTTTACTATCATTTCTGTCAAGAATTTGTTAGTTTGAGAGTTGGACACGCTTACACTCTCATGCCTCGGAAAGCACGCTATGGTACTTTATCTGAATTATTATCGGGATATGACGGAGAGAAAATAGCGTCACCATTAGAGGCTATGGGCATAAACGACTACTTATGATCAGATGACCTACTAATTAATTGCTAATGAACTTGACACCTACTGTTAAGTAGTCATGCAAAAGAGTTTTTATTTACCTCGATACATCATCATATTATTTATATGTAAGACGAAATTCCAAAATCATCATTATTCGCGTGTTCAGGTTTATTGATACTCACCAGTCTCGTAACAGAAGAAATATATTTCTTAGCCACATCAAAACCTTCGCACTAAGAAAACATTTCCCATCTCGTGTCTTGAACAGAGCCAATCCTATTACCCTAATGTTCGTGACAATGTGGAAGATACGGTGAATCATCAAAAATAAAATACGTTTTACACGGTAAAAACTCTTATATATGTATTAGGTATAGGTGTGATTGTTGAATCAGTGAAATTCTATTCTCGAATTGTTTCTAAGTTTATACTGTGTTGGGTAATAAATTGCCCCGTTTTGGATCATTACTCCTTCTAAACTGGCTTTGAGCTACACACAAAATAATGATTAATGTAATCCGTATCCTTTTATCCTGTAATACAAGTAACGTTATAATTTTTAAAACGAATTCTAATCATTCATTTCTCTGTGACCTTTATCCTTAAATGTTAAATAATCACTGCATATGTTTATGTTGACATATTACGTAGATTTTCTTATTTTTATGCAAAATAAAGATGATTTTACTAAATACATATTTTTTTTAATTTAAATAGTTTAATGCTTTGTTTTAGATTATATATTAAACATATTTTTTTAAATAATTAAACATTTTCTTATTGTGAAGTTTAAAAATCAAGAAAAAATATCTGATAAGAAAGGTAATTTTATTATTGTAAAATAAAATACAAAAAACCAATATGTTTTCTATTTAAGTATTTTTTATATATAGCACTGATAATATTATTATGCTGTTACATTTTTTTTTAATTGGTTGACGTACATAGATTCAAAAAATCCTCAACAATATAACAACAATGCTAGCATAACTTTAAACCGCAGCTACGATAGATCTTCAACAAAATAAATCTATTAGTTAAGTTCGTGAAGCAGATTTAGACGTACCTTCAGTTGAAATATCTTGATTCGAGTTCAAGTCCAAACTACTGGTAAACAATGTCAGATATTATCCTGTTGTTCGTAAACTAGACAGAAGGAAACGATGACAAGAAATGTTCTACTTAACAACAACTGGTAACTAGTCGCTTTGATACAGTATATAATTTGAAATCGACTGTTATTATTCTATTTATATTGACTTAGTTTCAATATCCTGTTTTTTATTACGTTAATAATTATATGCAATGTAAGCAATCTCTCCAAAATATAGGACGTTGTCAGGAACAAATAAAAACATTGTCCTGTATAATTTCATATTAATTAGGTAAAACCGACTCAAAACCGCTCGAAGATATCCACATTTACTTTATACTCTTAAAGTCTTAACATGAACAAAACACTTATATTATTTTAAAAATTACAATTAATGCATCTATTTTATAAATATGTTTAACGCTACAAGAAACGTCCCTTCTTGTTCTTGTTGATGTCTTAAACTATTTTTAGCGTTATTAATTTAGACGCAAACTAATGAGCGCTTGTTTTAGTATTTTTGTTTTTAAAATAAGTGTAATTTATATGGTCTATTCCTTAAAAAAAGTCTTTTAATTAAGAAACACCAATCGTGATTTGAAGTAATTCATGTTCAAGGCGACATTTGGAGTAAACAAAAATAGGCACAAATAAAAGAGGAGCTTATTCACATGCTATTAATGTAAATTGTTTAATATAATATTCAATTTAATTTAATGTTAGATTGCCCGCACACATTACAAGTTTAAAAATACATTTTACCTTTACATTACGAACGGAGAACTGAGAAAACAAAAGAAATAAAATGAGTAAAGAATGTTTTCCGCATTTAGTGATTAATTTAATTAATTTTAAAATAAATAAATAGTTTGATAATGAAGTATGTGAGCAATCTGGATCACCAAGCAAATGTCATAACTGTTTGTTATTCTAGAGATCGCTATAATCTGGAATATCAATTATAATTATTAATTTTATTTAGGCTCTCAAGTGCTAAGTAATTGGACTTTTGAAATTTTAAGCACCATAATATTATCCATATTGAGTGAAACGTTATGGTTACAACCGATACAATTTTTTGTCGTTTCTGAAATTAAATTGAATACATAGATTGCTTTACTTTTTGCTATGTAAGTAAGCGGATTGTTATCGTACATAATATAATAATATTATTTATTTTTGAACACTTATGGCTCATCATAAAATAATTGAAAATATTTTTATAGATAGTAAAGACTAATTAACCGAAAAAGGAATTCTTATAGCTTATTTTCGGTTAATAGATATTCAAAGACATTCCAAACAGCGCTTTGATACTACAATAACTCTACAACAAGGAAATAAATATACTTGAATATCTGTCATATATTAAAATCATTAAATCGTGACCTAAAACTGTATTTTTTCTAAATAAAATTACTGTTTTAGTTTGGGTATCCTCATAGTCTTGATAGAATTATCAGTAAAAAGTGCAAACTATTCAAAGTGCCTAAGTTATGCAGCAAATATAAAAATATAACACGTTTATAGGAAAAAGTAAAAACACAGATTAAGAGTTTTAATTAATTGACAAAATATGAATGTAGTGAGTTAAAGATATATATAAGAGAATACTTATGCAACTTATGGTTTGCAGTGAGTTTTTTGGAGTGAAAGATGAATGTTTTTTTTTTATTTCTGACTACTGAAATTCAAGCGCTGTATTATTATATTTAATGGGAAACTTTTTTTCGACGCGATGAGAGTAACGTTTGAGTGAAACGGTTTTAATACATTTGTGTGTATTATTATACGATTATATTTGTGCTATATATACTTTCTTTTTTTTATACTTGCCGGGAGGGCAAATGACTACTCCACCTGATGGTAAGTGTTAGTAGAGTCAAAACAAGTACAGTCGGGAAGAAGTTTCTCAATCAAGATGCCTCTTCACGCCTTGTTTGAAGGAACCCGGGTTGTAAGAGGAGGGAAACACGTGAGCTGCTAAGGAATTCCATTTTTTAGAAGTGCGACAAAGAAAGGAGTTGCCAAATTTCTTTGTGCGCGATGGAATTGGTGCCACAGTTAGGCGGTGACATCGAGAGAAAGCACACGTAGACTTTGGAAGGAAGGGAGAGGCAGGAATTTGAGAGAATAATTCCTCAGAGCACTCGCCGTGATAGAGTCGATAGACAGCGCTCAACGCTGCTATCTCTCGATGCAATTGTAAAGGCTCGAGGGTGTTGTGACCTTTACTTCGCCAATAATGCGGACCGCACGTCGCTACAACCGATCCAAGGCCAGTAGGTACTTAGCGGAGCTATCCCAAAGGTGCGAGCAATATTCCACGCAAGACCATACCTGTGTTTTGTACAGCAGTGTACAGTGGTGTGGTGTAAGAGTTTATCTGTTTGTGCTACACCATAAAAAATATCAAAATATACATACATATCTTTCTACTACGCCGTAATTTTCTTCGAAAATTGTTACCAACTATAACTTGAGCATCAATATTATAATGTATCAATAAGTGACGTCTATTGAATCTCAACCGAAGCGAGACGGTACTCGTTAAAATCATGTCACGTCGCCACATTTCCGAAGATTCGTGTCATGCCGGTTTCACGGTAGACGACTACATTACCGCAGGTCACTATTCTATTTATATATATATGATGAAATGGAAACTGATCATCCGTAAATATGTCTTACTCATAGCTAATATATAGAACAGTGATTATACCAGAGTTAGTATTTATTTTCCGTTATGATGTTGTTAGAATAAAATTGGAGAGAGGATTAGTGGTTACAGAATATCAGGCTACAGACTCCAAAGTCCTGGGTCAGAACCCAGGTCGGGACCCCAATATAAATAATTAATCAACAAAAAGTTATGCGTTATAATATATAAAACTTTAAATTGTGATATTTATTTTATGTTTGTCGGTTAAAAAAGTTGGGTATTTCTATCAAAACATTTCCAGTTTAGCAGCACGAAGCCTAGAAGTTGGAAGTATATAAACTCTCGTGCCTTGAAAACTACGTAAAGCCTTTGATCTTGCACCTGACCTCTGTCGTGTTGGATTTGCCGGCCCATCTAATTATGAAAGTGCATCTGTCTTTCGTTCATTCTGTTCTTTCGCATACATACTTGTAATGTGTTCCGCGCAGATGGCGAGTCTCTCTTGAAAATGGCCGCCGTGGCCAAAGTCAGTCAAGGAGATATCACCATCACAATAAAATATCAAATTAAGAATGTATAAATATATTTTTAACTGAAAAATATTAATTACAAAAACAATTTTTATTATAACATTTATATAATTTATATAAAAAGGTATTGTCATATGAATTATACTTCAAATAAAATATATTCTGTTTAGAAATGTGAAACTCACGTCGAATAATAATTATTATAATTAATCGTAAGCGCTTTTCTGTTATTCAAATATATTTTCAATGCCACCAGGGATACATAAATATAAGATGCTCGTTAACAAGGTCTTGCAAGAGATAACGATGATAATAAATTCGATGTCCGTACTTCTGAAGTTTACAGTCGCCTAAATGATTGCTCGCGGCCGCTTTTAGCTAATGGTTCAAATGGATCGGATATCTCTAACCTGAAATTTATATATGTAGAAGATAATACTATTTATTAACATTTTTAATCAAGTACCCATTTAACATGGTTCTAGAATGACAAGCCCTTTACATAAAGCTCAATAAAATACATCAACAAAACCGATTGCAAAGGATCCAGATTGTTTCTTACGTATCACCGCAAACTCGCAGAGGTTAATTCGCACCATCAACTTTTCAAAAAACTTCGACAGACCCTCGGAGGATACCTTCTTGACTCAGGCGTCCCATACACGTCCTGAACGACAAAGATAGGATTACCATCATCTTCACTCCTAGTAGGAAGAAGTTCCTAGAACTAGGAAAAGTTCCTACGATAAGAGCAAACTCACCATTTCCGCTGACCTAAACGAGGTCTTACATACGCAACCGGTCGTGACATTAACTCGCAGTGCTACGAGCAGAAGTGCTCCTGACCCCAACAGCTACGTGAGCTAAGATTAAATCTCATAGGAGACACCCTCAGGATCAACGTCACTCGGAGCCCAAGAAGGCTCAAGTACGCTATAAAGGCCAGTAGGGCCGACAGAATATATTCAATCAGAGCAAAAAATTGTCAACAGATAACAGGTGGTATAGTTTTGTAAAAGTCACAATCGGTGTTATGAACTGTTAATTTGGTAGTTAGCCTGGTGAGCAAGTATTATCTAAAAAACTATGGTAGTAACGATTAATTTATTTGTAATTAATTATTTTATACTACGACTATATTAAATATGATTATAATTAGTTAAATTAATATACTCTATGTTTACTTATGGCTTACTATTTGTTTTGTCTCTCGTCACATACATACAATATGAGAATGGTTGTTTATGGTTGGACGAACCAGTGCATGGGTAATAACAATAAAGTGTTATCTGATGGTGATGAATGAATGAAATATTTTGAAGAGTGAATATTTTAGAACAGCATAAAAGCTAAGAACGGGATTATGGAGTTTTCATTAATCAATTCCTATATATATGTATTATAGAATACTATCTAAAATACTTTTTACTATATTTTGATTAGCAAAATTATATAATTAATTAGAAATATTAAATTTAGATATAAATATGTTCTGTACAGTATGATAAGCCATATTTTGTATTGTCTCTATTTCAATAAAAACACTTAAGAAAACATCCTAAAATATGCACACTAATACCTGAAAACGATAAATACTCGTGTTAGCTAAAAATAAAAACGTTATCATTTTACGAAGATATTTTTTAGAAGATATTTATAAAAATAAAGAACATTCAAAATTTTCAATTTTATTCCGTTCAAAGATAACGAATCTTTGACGCAAAGGAAACATTTTTTCACTTCTGATCTTCTGAAGGGAGCGTATCCTATTACGCTAATGTCACAAACAGGATGACTCGTAGAAGTAAATCGATTGATGTCACGAAAGAATACGTGTGTGTGCTAAGCGCTGTTGTAGATATTGACATAAAATACACGGTAAGGGGTTCCCGTAATTCGATTCTGTACGCGGGAGTTTTTCGTGTTTCACATCATTAGTTTGGCTACATCACTCGTAAGGTATCGCGTTACCTTAAACAATGATATATCGTTACTGTTTTCGTGGTTCATCTCTCTTTTAAGGAATTAATTTTCATAATTTGTACGTGATATGAATCATGTCAACAAAAATCTCGGTATAAAATTATTAACGTTTAAAAGCGCATCGTAGTTATGACTGTTATATTGTTATTAATATTGGTTACATTAAAATAAATATTAAATAAATAAAAAATGCTTAAGTACCAAAGCGTACAGTATAGCGTAGTATGCGCTACTTTGAACGGTCTTATACATTGATCCGTGCGAAAGCGTGTGCTTTCACCAGTTATTTGCTGAGCCTTAAGTTTTGGAACAAACTTATACTACAGTAATTTTCATTTTTATTATCAGTAAAAAAAATGTTGGTGTCATTGATTTGACAAGTTAAGTAATTTATTTAATAGTTAGGTGTTACATGTTTTAATATAGTTGATCTATTTATTATAATAATTAATACAAATACAAAAATGGTCTTAATTAAGAACTTCCATTAATTACTGGTAAGCTTATTTTCATATATTGTAAAAAACATTTTAAGTATGTTGAAATCCAAGAATAACAGTAAAACACTTTTAAGTAAAATAAAACACGTGAATCATGTGAATTGAATAAAACATTATAAGGGTCGATACACAAGTAACGTTCAAGCAAAACTCGCCCCTATTCAGGAGTAATATGGATGCGTTTGAAATGTTAATTGCTTGCTTGCTTGCAAAAAATCTGTCACGTAGTCGACATGTTTACGGATATAAATAATAAAGAAGTATCCATTTGTTATTTAATTTTAAAATAAATTCGAGATTTCAAGTATTTTTCGTTTAGTTTTATTTAAGCATGTGCTAGTAATGTACTTATTTCATTTCACAGTCGTCACACCTTAACGTTTTCTCCTTCGATAATTTTAGTTCAACATAATATGTGATTACGTTTGTATATAAATTTTGGACGCGACACAATTATCTATTGTTAAATTGCATATCATTATAATTGTCAATTAAATTAAGCTTAAGATACTCAGAATAGTTTTGCAATAACTAAATAAAAATAAAAATATAAAAGTAAGAGATTTTCTCGATAAAAAAAAATCATGAAATGTCTAATCTAATCTTTACGTTTTTCTGATTTATAATAAAAAAATATGTTTTATTTTTATATATAAACTTTTGGCATTGCTACAATTTCTATATGCGAAAAACCACTATCACCATAATTTAGACTATATAATTGTATTTGTTTCTTAAATCAGATGCTGCGGCGCTGTTGAGACGAAAGGACAAAATAAAAAAAATTGACAGCGCATTGTGTTAATTATATTTATGTCAAGAAAACACAGAGCACAAACTTGTTAATTCAATCCGGAGTTTTTTAAGTAGGATGACTATTTTTTTAATTATTATTATTATTATTGCTAATTTTTATGTTAAATTAAATATTATTGTATGTGTTAATGATTTATATATATATTTCTATCAGCAGCACGTACATACTCTACAATTCAATAACAGTTTAAATAAAACGAAGTCATGATTAGTACTTATAATGGCGGCTAAAAGTATTCTTTCCAAGTTCAATACTATTTACTTATATTTTGTGTAGCCTTACAACCAATAAATACTCAGTTGGAAAAAATCTGAATCGGAAATCATATGAATCGGATTAGAGTAGCTTTAAAATAGCATTGTTTATTTTAGATGAAAATTCTTGAATCTAAGCAATGGCATAGCATAAATTGCATTACGCTATCCGCGAGAGCATAATTGTGGAAAGAGAGCTCGCCGCCACAACCATTAGTAGTCACGTCATTGTCTTTTCTCATTGCATTCACTCGAATAGTATTCAACCGGTTATCAGAAATGAAGCATAAAATCCTTTGTTTTTTGTCTGCCTTTCAATAAAAGTTTTGTAATTATCGAAACCTCTACTACAATGGTTAAAACTTAATCAATTTATTAAATATTGTGTCGTAGCATTAAGCCGTCGATGAAAACATCACGTAGACAACGTTTTTTATCGATGGATCAAATGACGGACGTGGATGGATACTATATGTATTAATGTCTGTAATAAGTGTAGTTAGCGGTAGAAAATAAATCATGTTATCTTCTTGTGGGGTCACGACAGCCAATAAGCGTTTTACGCGTATAACGTAGAGATAAATTGCTTGCCTCCGACATTAATGCGAATTTTCAACCGAAAATAAATTACGTACCTGTATTAGCTTGCCTTCGATGTTGAAGTTCTTGCAAGAGACATATTTTTTTATAGGCTCATCCTCACTTATATGAAATTACACACAAATTACGAAATATTCAGAAATGTTAACATAATTTTTAACTATTAGTCATTGTTAACTTTATAAGAGAACTAGTTGCCCACGGTTTCGCTTCTTGTGAGAGAAGTGAATAGGCTTGTATTAGGAACTATATCAATAAATCTAACTTTAAATTAGTATCAAATTATACACTAAACATTAGAAAGTATTACTTACACAAATAATTTACTTCTCAAAATATATGTTTCAGAAGCTTTCGTTGGACTTAACTTGTAATTTGTACTTTGACGAGTACTCTAAATCGTGATTTGGTTTTAGTTAAGTCTCTGATTAGTGTAAAGGTTTAATGTCTTCTTTAAATAACGTGTTCTATATTCAAGAAACCTATTATATATTTAAAACAACCAACGGTCTTTCACAAATGTAAATTAATATAATATATAATTCTTTATTCAAATTTGTAATATTTATTACAACAATTTATAATAATTTAATTTTATTATTTAAATAATCATTAATATATTATCATTGAAATAATTACAAAATTCCAATGACTAGTTCATTAGAATGTGTACAATATATTAGCATTATTATATTCTTAATACATGCTTTGAGCTTAATTGGAGGGGAAAATAGGAATACTAGTAATTCTTTTAAAAAATTGGCATTGTTATTAATCTTTAAAAAATAGAAATGTATTGTGCTCTATGTACATTTTGTTCCATATGTTTAAAATAAGAGTAAAATTCTTAAAGAATGACTAAAGGCGATGATATTAATTATAACAGCATAATGATACTAACTAAAAAAAAATACTATTTCACAATAATGTTATATCTCGAATACAAAGTAACTTCATATAACCCTAACGAGATATACTTGTAATATGCCAATTTAAAAGCATTTGTCAAAGCCAATTTGCCAAAAAAATATTTCTTTGAATATTTTGATAACAAACGTTTTATTTGTGTTATTTTATTAACATAACTTAAACAACAATAATTTCTAATAATAAAATATATTTTATTAAAAATAAATATTAAAAGAAAGAAGATGTAAACACAAGTGAAATAATAACAAAATAATAAATGTTTTGAATTTTAATTAAACATTGTAACTAATGTAGTTCACAATAAGTATCAGTAGAAAAGTTGAATTCTGCGCCTAATTAATATGCTCAAAGGTTAATTTAGGCAAATTTCTCACTCATAGTTGGGAAAATCGCAATATTATCTCTTATTCACGAATTTCATTTGCATTTATGCACCTGCCTTAATAGTCTTAGCTCAGGTCCTTTGAATTGCAGAAGAGGAAACTTTATAAATCAGTAATCATTTTATTTTAAATTACTTTTTTTTTACGAAGTCAAGCAGAATTAATCTATCAATAAGTCTTTGCACTTGCGTTCTTTGTGTCTGGGAAGGTACCACCCACTCATCAGGTATTCTACCGCCAAACAGCAATAATTAGTATTTTTGTGTTGCGGTTTGATACGTGGGTGAACCAGTATAATTACACGCGCAATTGACATAACATCTTAGTTCTCAAGGTTAGAGGCGCATTGACGATGTTATCTCTTATCTTACAGCGCCATAACTATGGGTGTTGGTGACCACTTACTATAAGGTGGCCCATTTGCCCGTATGCCTACTATTTTATATAAAGAAGTGAATAAAGAATGTGTCTTATGTATTTACCGATAGTTTTCGGTTCCCTAGAAAGTTTAAAACTACTTGCCAGGCTCTTTTACCCTTTGACGAACTCACAAACTGCTTAACGTGATTTTAGTTTAGTTCTTTGTATTGCAACGTTGTTCTCGCCGGGAAGTTAATCGTAGTTAGTTACTATGAATTGAAGTAATTTAAGTCGCAAATATTTTAACTTAATTGTTATCTGTAAATTTTAAGATTTTATGTACATTTTTTTATTTCGTATCGTAACCATGTTGGCAGCTGAATCGTGCTCCGCGAAGCTACAAACATAACATACTGTATGGGATTCCATAACTTCTGTGATTTAATCTGATTGAATGCGTATTCATTTTTGAAGAAAACTTCATTAATTTCACTTTAAAATGTTTATAAATAAAAAAAATCTTTGAAATAATTACTTATAGATTGTACATTTTTAGTAAGCTTAATTTTTTTTATTACTACAAATTTTAAAATGTAATTTTTACATTCTTCATTTATTTCTTAATAGAAACTTTTTAAGACGATGTTCTGCATTAAAAATTGCATAATGCAATGTAATTTCGAACAATAAGGTACCAGCCTCGAAGATTGTAAGTAAGTTACTAAACTTTCAGTTGTTTTATGACAGACAGTATTATCATTTGCAATCTAAAATTATATCACGAATATCAACATTAAAGTAATCACAAAGGTTTTAAGGCAACTTCATATCGCTTAATATCACAATACAGTTTATTTTTCATCAACCAAAAACCTACTACGAACAAGTACAATGATTAATTACCCAAATGGGCCGTGATGTCTCAGTAGTTAAAGGTGAATCTCAACGAATGATTCCGAGTTCAAAACCCGAAAAAGCACGACTAAATTGTCATATACTATATTTGTAGTCATTATTCATCTCGTGCTCAGCGGTGAAAAAAAACATCGTGAGAAAACCTGCATGAGGAGGATAAAAATCTGCCAAGTGTATTCCATTAGTGGCTTAAAAACTCCGCAAAAAGGAGACAGAAATATTCATAGGCTGTTAGTATACTTTATTTTATTATGTGAAGACTGAATTTTTGTATTCGTATTCTGAAAGCTATTTATTATTATGATTTTTAAACTATGAAATATATTTAAACGTTTATCATCGACGTTAGATTTGGCTTCGATCCAATATGGTAGTGGTTTATAGCCAGCATTCAAGCGTGGAATTCATATGAATGTCCTATCTGCATTTCGGTTAACGTAAATTTATTTTGGCCTTATGTTATGCAAAGATGATATAATAGCAGTTACTGTTTAGTTTAAATATAAAATCGATATATTCTTCATTCAATTAGACTTTTATAAACGGGCTTGATCCGATCATATCACATGATTAAATATTGTAAAGCTACCAACGATTCGGAATGATGTATATTCTACCAAAAAGATCTGGCAAGAATCTAAGAACTTACTTCTTTTCACATCACTGACTTTCAGTGTTGTAATGTGCTCAATTGTATATGTGACTCATGTCGTGTGAGCCAGCCCATGTCCCACTACATTTACAAGCTGTTACTTATACTTTTTGATTTCATTCCAACAACATAGCTTATTAACACCAATTCAAAGAAATCATTTTAGTTACGTCATAATTGTAAGCAATAAGTCCAAGCAAAACGTCGTAGTGTTATCAGTCTATAATTATTACGGGTCGCTCGTTTGAGATGGTCGAATGATATGAAATGTAATTTTATCATAAAAGGAAATTCAGCCCAATGAGCTTTCTGAATAGAAAACCTTCATTGCTAAATACTTTCCACCAATTAAGAAGTGATACGCTCTAAGCAATGGTTTTGCCCAATTATTTCAGGGACAGTTGTGATTCATCAAACCTTTATTAAGGCATGTTGAATATGAATAAGATTTTCGATATATAACGAATCGTTGTCCTTCTTTGTTTTTTGGTTAAAATACTGTGACGATCTCTGTTAAAGACTATAACTAAAAATATAAACACGGAATAACTCGCATTAGTATGTCTAATGCGTATATTCAACCACTTTTACAAACCATTCAAAGAAAAAGCACTTTTCTACACTCGACTGGTTTTTTACAATCGTCAATAAACGTCGAGTCTTTCTCAAGTTATTTCGCCATTACCGCTGTAATTTCGTTAAGACCCTCTCACGTACACAGATGTACTTAAGGCACCAGCTGTGTCAACTATTTTGATAATGGCCAGATGCGTATAATATTTAACATCTAATGTATTTTTATTATTATAACTGTTCTGTATTCATTAATTCTAATTAGGTTGTTTGGGATTTAAATTGTAAAAAGAATGTCATTTAATTACCATATTAAGAATAACTAGATTGGGTTCAAATATTTTTTATTTGAAAGCGAGATAAACCTGATACAAGTTTATTAGAGTGATAAATAAATTAGCTATTATTATAAAAATAAAGTTATAAAATTTATTATTAATTTGAAACTAAACAAAAAATGTAAGGTCATTTAACGATTTCCTGAATTATATAAACGTAGATGATAAAAAAGAAAAAACAATTTAATTGTAATCAATGAATACATAAATTATGTCTAAAAATGTTATACAAAAGAATAAATAATGAGCGCAATACCAGTTTTCTTACCATCCTATGTCAGTGGTAGCTTTCCTTTTAACCGTAAAATGACGGATTAAACGTGCTAACGGTTCAAAGAAAGAACCTTCTTGAAAGCTTATTTCGGTTTTGAATGCGATATTACCTATAATATTGTATGATATTTGTGCTTTTGAACATGAAAATACTGCTTATTGATAGCAGAATAGATGGTTCTTTGTATATTAAGTTCGTTTGCTAATATAATGCGACTCAATACAATACATTGTCTAATATTGTCTCAAACAAATATTGTTCCAATAATTATGATTATTTTGAGTGCCGTTTTTTAATCAGTCATGTTTTAGCTCAGCAAATATTTTATATTGTAAATTTAAGCTCAGTAGAAAAATATTGAAGCCAACAGTGTGCTGTTTATTATAGTTAGAATTAAGAACGAAATAATATTTTCATAGCATAGATGACTGTACTAACAGGTAGGGTTAATTGAAAATAACATTGTTATCGATCCCTTATTTAAAAAAAAAAAACAAATATTTAAGCTATAAGAATGTACAAAATATAAACATACCATACACTTTTTGTCCACCTTCAAACTACCGGTAATGTACATACGAAATTTCTCTAAAATTAAAATGAATACATAATGAGTCATTTTTCAAGCCCTACTTGAATTTCAAATCAAACAAATATGAATAAAATTGATTGTACAACAAATATTTTAAGATATAAATCTTACTACTTAGGTAATAAATCCAGAACACGTTTTCGTGCTAATTTAAGTTGGTCTCATGACGCTACTAACACAGATGTAGGTGTCTTAGGAAGTGCCGTCGTGAACGAAATACATTGAATCTACTTTTAACTTTGAAGTTGATCTAAAATGTTCCCGTGGTACATCCGAGTAAATATATTGGAATTTTAGTGAAATAAACTAAAGTTAAATTAAAATATTACAATTTATTCATATCATTCACACGTTCATAATTATCATATTTAGTAGCATAATAAGTAGCTCCGTTAAAGTAATATTTTTTGAACCACATATAAGCCAAAATATTCAAGATCGGAGCTGCAACGTATGCTATTCGCATGGTAAGCTAAGACGAACGAATGGAGCAAAAAATCGTCACTAATTCCAAATTTTATAGTTGTGCCGTTTTCAGTTGAAACACTTGGACCTTGAAGTAATAACAACCAGTCTTATTACCGTTACTGGTTATAGGAAAGCTGGTTTATTTTTCGCCAAAGCAAATATAATTACGATTCAACGGGAAAATGCTGCTAGTATTTTTGCCACCATCACCACACCACATCAACAAAACCGATTGCAAAGGATCCAGATTGTTTCTTACGTATCACCGCAAACTCGCAGAGGTTAATTCGCACCATCAACTTTTCAAAAAACTTCGACAGACCCTCGGAGGATACCTTCTTGACTCAGGCGTCCCATACACGTCCTGAACGACAAAGATAGGATTACCATCATCTTCACTCCTAGTAGGAAGAAGTTCCTAGAACTAGGAAAAGTTCCTACGATAAGAGCAAACTCACCATTTCCGCTGACCTAAACGAGGTCTTACATACGCAACCGGTCGTGACATTAACTCGCAGTGCTACGAGCAGAAGTGCTCCTGACCCCAACAGCTACGTGAGCTAAGATTAAATCTCATAGGAGACACCCTCAGGATCAACGTCACTCGGAGCCCAAGAAGGCTCAAGTACGCTATAAAGGCCAGTAGGGCCGACAGAATATATTCAATCAGAGCAAAAAATTGTCAACAGATAACAGGTGGTATAGTTTTGTAAAAGTCACAATCGGTGTTATGAACTGTTAATTTGGTAGTTAGCCTGGTGAGCAAGTATTATCTAAAAAACTATGGTAGTAACGATTAATTTATTTGTAATTAATTATTTTATACTACGACTATATTAAATATGATTATAATTAGTTAAATTAATATACTCTATGTTTACTTATGGCTTACTATTTGTTTTGTCTCTCGTCACATACATACAATATGAGAATGGTTGTTTATGGTTGGACGAACCAGTGCATGGGTAATAACAATAAAGTGTTATCTGATGGTGATGAATGAATGAAATATTTTGAAGAGTGAATATTTTAGAACAGCATAAAAGCTAAGAACGGGATTATGGAGTTTTCATTAATCAATTCCTATATATATGTATTATAGAATACTATCTAAAATACTTTTTACTATATTTTGATTAGCAAAATTATATAATTAATTAGAAATATTAAATTTAGATATAAATATGTTCTGTACAGTATGATAAGCCATATTTTGTATTGTCTCTATTTCAATAAAAACACTTAAGAAAACATCCTAAAATATGCACACTAATACCTGAAAACGATAAATACTCGTGTTAGCTAAAAATAAAAACGTTATCATTTTACGAAGATATTTTTTAGAAGATATTTATAAAAATAAAGAACATTCAAAATTTTCAATTTTATTCCGTTCAAAGATAACGAATCTTTGACGCAAAGGAAACATTTTTTCACTTCTGATCTTCTGAAGGGAGCGTATCCTATTACGCTAATGTCACAAACAGGATGACTCGTAGAAGTAAATCGATTGATGTCACGAAAGAATACGTGTGTGTGCTAAGCGCTGTTGTAGATATTGACATAAAATACACGGTAAGGGGTTCCCGTAATTCGATTCTGTACGCGGGAGTTTTTCGTGTTTCACATCATTAGTTTGGCTACATCACTCGTAAGGTATCGCGTTACCTTAAACAATGATATATCGTTACTGTTTTCGTGGTTCATCTCTCTTTTAAGGAATTAATTTTCATAATTTGTACGTGATATGAATCATGTCAACAAAAATCTCGGTATAAAATTATTAACGTTTAAAAGCGCATCGTAGTTATGACTGTTATATTGTTATTAATATTGGTTACATTAAAATAAATATTAAATAAATAAAAAATGCTTAAGTACCAAAGCGTACAGTATAGCGTAGTATGCGCTACTTTGAACGGTCTTATACATTGATCCGTGCGAAAGCGTGTGCTTTCACCAGTTATTTGCTGAGCCTTAAGTTTTGGAACAAACTTATACTACAGTAATTTTCATTTTTATTATCAGTAAAAAAAATGTTGGTGTCATTGATTTGACAAGTTAAGTAATTTATTTAATAGTTAGGTGTTACATGTTTTAATATAGTTGATCTATTTATTATAATAATTAATACAAATACAAAAATGGTCTTAATTAAGAACTTCCATTAATTACTGGTAAGCTTATTTTCATATATTGTAAAAAACATTTTAAGTATGTTGAAATCCAAGAATAACAGTAAAACACTTTTAAGTAAAATAAAACACGTGAATCATGTGAATTGAATAAAACATTATAAGGGTCGATACACAAGTAACGTTCAAGCAAAACTCGCCCCTATTCAGGAGTAATATGGATGCGTTTGAAATGTTAATTGCTTGCTTGCTTGCAAAAAATCTGTCACGTAGTCGACATGTTTACGGATATAAATAATAAAGAAGTATCCATTTGTTATTTAATTTTAAAATAAATTCGAGATTTCAAGTATTTTTCGTTTAGTTTTATTTAAGCATGTGCTAGTAATGTACTTATTTCATTTCACAGTCGTCACACCTTAACGTTTTCTCCTTCGATAATTTTAGTTCAACATAATATGTGATTACGTTTGTATATAAATTTTGGACGCGACACAATTATCTATTGTTAAATTGCATATCATTATAATTGTCAATTAAATTAAGCTTAAGATACTCAGAATAGTTTTGCAATAACTAAATAAAAATAAAAATATAAAAGTAAGAGATTTTCTCGATAAAAAAAAATCATGAAATGTCTAATCTAATCTTTACGTTTTTCTGATTTATAATAAAAAAATATGTTTTATTTTTATATATAAACTTTTGGCATTGCTACAATTTCTATATGCGAAAAACCACTATCACCATAATTTAGACTATATAATTGTATTTGTTTCTTAAATCAGATGCTGCGGCGCTGTTGAGACGAAAGGACAAAATAAAAAAAATTGACAGCGCATTGTGTTAATTATATTTATGTCAAGAAAACACAGAGCACAAACTTGTTAATTCAATCCGGAGTTTTTTAAGTAGGATGACTATTTTTTTAATTATTATTATTATTATTGCTAATTTTTATGTTAAATTAAATATTATTGTATGTGTTAATGATTTATATATATATTTCTATCAGCAGCACGTACATACTCTACAATTCAATAACAGTTTAAATAAAACGAAGTCATGATTAGTACTTATAATGGCGGCTAAAAGTATTCTTTCCAAGTTCAATACTATTTACTTATATTTTGTGTAGCCTTACAACCAATAAATACTCAGTTGGAAAAAATCTGAATCGGAAATCATATGAATCGGATTAGAGTAGCTTTAAAATAGCATTGTTTATTTTAGATGAAAATTCTTGAATCTAAGCAATGGCATAGCATAAATTGCATTACGCTATCCGCGAGAGCATAATTGTGGAAAGAGAGCTCGCCGCCACAACCATTAGTAGTCACGTCATTGTCTTTTCTCATTGCATTCACTCGAATAGTATTCAACCGGTTATCAGAAATGAAGCATAAAATCCTTTGTTTTTTGTCTGCCTTTCAATAAAAGTTTTGTAATTATCGAAACCTCTACTACAATGGTTAAAACTTAATCAATTTATTAAATATTGTGTCGTAGCATTAAGCCGTCGATGAAAACATCACGTAGACAACGTTTTTTATCGATGGATCAAATGACGGACGTGGATGGATACTATATGTATTAATGTCTGTAATAAGTGTAGTTAGCGGTAGAAAATAAATCATGTTATCTTCTTGTGGGGTCACGACAGCCAATAAGCGTTTTACGCGTATAACGTAGAGATAAATTGCTTGCCTCCGACATTAATGCGAATTTTCAACCGAAAATAAATTACGTACCTGTATTAGCTTGCCTTCGATGTTGAAGTTCTTGCAAGAGACATATTTTTTTATAGGCTCATCCTCACTTATATGAAATTACACACAAATTACGAAATATTCAGAAATGTTAACATAATTTTTAACTATTAGTCATTGTTAACTTTATAAGAGAACTAGTTGCCCACGGTTTCGCTTCTTGTGAGAGAAGTGAATAGGCTTGTATTAGGAACTATATCAATAAATCTAACTTTAAATTAGTATCAAATTATACACTAAACATTAGAAAGTATTACTTACACAAATAATTTACTTCTCAAAATATATGTTTCAGAAGCTTTCGTTGGACTTAACTTGTAATTTGTACTTTGACGAGTACTCTAAATCGTGATTTGGTTTTAGTTAAGTCTCTGATTAGTGTAAAGGTTTAATGTCTTCTTTAAATAACGTGTTCTATATTCAAGAAACCTATTATATATTTAAAACAACCAACGGTCTTTCACAAATGTAAATTAATATAATATATAATTCTTTATTCAAATTTGTAATATTTATTACAACAATTTATAATAATTTAATTTTATTATTTAAATAATCATTAATATATTATCATTGAAATAATTACAAAATTCCAATGACTAGTTCATTAGAATGTGTACAATATATTAGCATTATTATATTCTTAATACATGCTTTGAGCTTAATTGGAGGGGAAAATAGGAATACTAGTAATTCTTTTAAAAAATTGGCATTGTTATTAATCTTTAAAAAATAGAAATGTATTGTGCTCTATGTACATTTTGTTCCATATGTTTAAAATAAGAGTAAAATTCTTAAAGAATGACTAAAGGCGATGATATTAATTATAACAGCATAATGATACTAACTAAAAAAAAATACTATTTCACAATAATGTTATATCTCGAATACAAAGTAACTTCATATAACCCTAACGAGATATACTTGTAATATGCCAATTTAAAAGCATTTGTCAAAGCCAATTTGCCAAAAAAATATTTCTTTGAATATTTTGATAACAAACGTTTTATTTGTGTTATTTTATTAACATAACTTAAACAACAATAATTTCTAATAATAAAATATATTTTATTAAAAATAAATATTAAAAGAAAGAAGATGTAAACACAAGTGAAATAATAACAAAATAATAAATGTTTTGAATTTTAATTAAACATTGTAACTAATGTAGTTCACAATAAGTATCAGTAGAAAAGTTGAATTCTGCGCCTAATTAATATGCTCAAAGGTTAATTTAGGCAAATTTCTCACTCATAGTTGGGAAAATCGCAATATTATCTCTTATTCACGAATTTCATTTGCATTTATGCACCTGCCTTAATAGTCTTAGCTCAGGTCCTTTGAATTGCAGAAGAGGAAACTTTATAAATCAGTAATCATTTTATTTTAAATTACTTTTTTTTTACGAAGTCAAGCAGAATTAATCTATCAATAAGTCTTTGCACTTGCGTTCTTTGTGTCTGGGAAGGTACCACCCACTCATCAGGTATTCTACCGCCAAACAGCAATAATTAGTATTTTTGTGTTGCGGTTTGATACGTGGGTGAACCAGTATAATTACACGCGCAATTGACATAACATCTTAGTTCTCAAGGTTAGAGGCGCATTGACGATGTTATCTCTTATCTTACAGCGCCATAACTATGGGTGTTGGTGACCACTTACTATAAGGTGGCCCATTTGCCCGTATGCCTACTATTTTATATAAAGAAGTGAATAAAGAATGTGTCTTATGTATTTACCGATAGTTTTCGGTTCCCTAGAAAGTTTAAAACTACTTGCCAGGCTCTTTTACCCTTTGACGAACTCACAAACTGCTTAACGTGATTTTAGTTTAGTTCTTTGTATTGCAACGTTGTTCTCGCCGGGAAGTTAATCGTAGTTAGTTACTATGAATTGAAGTAATTTAAGTCGCAAATATTTTAACTTAATTGTTATCTGTAAATTTTAAGATTTTATGTACATTTTTTTATTTCGTATCGTAACCATGTTGGCAGCTGAATCGTGCTCCGCGAAGCTACAAACATAACATACTGTATGGGATTCCATAACTTCTGTGATTTAATCTGATTGAATGCGTATTCATTTTTGAAGAAAACTTCATTAATTTCACTTTAAAATGTTTATAAATAAAAAAAATCTTTGAAATAATTACTTATAGATTGTACATTTTTAGTAAGCTTAATTTTTTTTATTACTACAAATTTTAAAATGTAATTTTTACATTCTTCATTTATTTCTTAATAGAAACTTTTTAAGACGATGTTCTGCATTAAAAATTGCATAATGCAATGTAATTTCGAACAATAAGGTACCAGCCTCGAAGATTGTAAGTAAGTTACTAAACTTTCAGTTGTTTTATGACAGACAGTATTATCATTTGCAATCTAAAATTATATCACGAATATCAACATTAAAGTAATCACAAAGGTTTTAAGGCAACTTCATATCGCTTAATATCACAATACAGTTTATTTTTCATCAACCAAAAACCTACTACGAACAAGTACAATGATTAATTACCCAAATGGGCCGTGATGTCTCAGTAGTTAAAGGTGAATCTCAACGAATGATTCCGAGTTCAAAACCCGAAAAAGCACGACTAAATTGTCATATACTATATTTGTAGTCATTATTCATCTCGTGCTCAGCGGTGAAAAAAAACATCGTGAGAAAACCTGCATGAGGAGGATAAAAATCTGCCAAGTGTATTCCATTAGTGGCTTAAAAACTCCGCAAAAAGGAGACAGAAATATTCATAGGCTGTTAGTATACTTTATTTTATTATGTGAAGACTGAATTTTTGTATTCGTATTCTGAAAGCTATTTATTATTATGATTTTTAAACTATGAAATATATTTAAACGTTTATCATCGACGTTAGATTTGGCTTCGATCCAATATGGTAGTGGTTTATAGCCAGCATTCAAGCGTGGAATTCATATGAATGTCCTATCTGCATTTCGGTTAACGTAAATTTATTTTGGCCTTATGTTATGCAAAGATGATATAATAGCAGTTACTGTTTAGTTTAAATATAAAATCGATATATTCTTCATTCAATTAGACTTTTATAAACGGGCTTGATCCGATCATATCACATGATTAAATATTGTAAAGCTACCAACGATTCGGAATGATGTATATTCTACCAAAAAGATCTGGCAAGAATCTAAGAACTTACTTCTTTTCACATCACTGACTTTCAGTGTTGTAATGTGCTCAATTGTATATGTGACTCATGTCGTGTGAGCCAGCCCATGTCCCACTACATTTACAAGCTGTTACTTATACTTTTTGATTTCATTCCAACAACATAGCTTATTAACACCAATTCAAAGAAATCATTTTAGTTACGTCATAATTGTAAGCAATAAGTCCAAGCAAAACGTCGTAGTGTTATCAGTCTATAATTATTACGGGTCGCTCGTTTGAGATGGTCGAATGATATGAAATGTAATTTTATCATAAAAGGAAATTCAGCCCAATGAGCTTTCTGAATAGAAAACCTTCATTGCTAAATACTTTCCACCAATTAAGAAGTGATACGCTCTAAGCAATGGTTTTGCCCAATTATTTCAGGGACAGTTGTGATTCATCAAACCTTTATTAAGGCATGTTGAATATGAATAAGATTTTCGATATATAACGAATCGTTGTCCTTCTTTGTTTTTTGGTTAAAATACTGTGACGATCTCTGTTAAAGACTATAACTAAAAATATAAACACGGAATAACTCGCATTAGTATGTCTAATGCGTATATTCAACCACTTTTACAAACCATTCAAAGAAAAAGCACTTTTCTACACTCGACTGGTTTTTTACAATCGTCAATAAACGTCGAGTCTTTCTCAAGTTATTTCGCCATTACCGCTGTAATTTCGTTAAGACCCTCTCACGTACACAGATGTACTTAAGGCACCAGCTGTGTCAACTATTTTGATAATGGCCAGATGCGTATAATATTTAACATCTAATGTATTTTTATTATTATAACTGTTCTGTATTCATTAATTCTAATTAGGTTGTTTGGGATTTAAATTGTAAAAAGAATGTCATTTAATTACCATATTAAGAATAACTAGATTGGGTTCAAATATTTTTTATTTGAAAGCGAGATAAACCTGATACAAGTTTATTAGAGTGATAAATAAATTAGCTATTATTATAAAAATAAAGTTATAAAATTTATTATTAATTTGAAACTAAACAAAAAATGTAAGGTCATTTAACGATTTCCTGAATTATATAAACGTAGATGATAAAAAAGAAAAAACAATTTAATTGTAATCAATGAATACATAAATTATGTCTAAAAATGTTATACAAAAGAATAAATAATGAGCGCAATACCAGTTTTCTTACCATCCTATGTCAGTGGTAGCTTTCCTTTTAACCGTAAAATGACGGATTAAACGTGCTAACGGTTCAAAGAAAGAACCTTCTTGAAAGCTTATTTCGGTTTTGAATGCGATATTACCTATAATATTGTATGATATTTGTGCTTTTGAACATGAAAATACTGCTTATTGATAGCAGAATAGATGGTTCTTTGTATATTAAGTTCGTTTGCTAATATAATGCGACTCAATACAATACATTGTCTAATATTGTCTCAAACAAATATTGTTCCAATAATTATGATTATTTTGAGTGCCGTTTTTTAATCAGTCATGTTTTAGCTCAGCAAATATTTTATATTGTAAATTTAAGCTCAGTAGAAAAATATTGAAGCCAACAGTGTGCTGTTTATTATAGTTAGAATTAAGAACGAAATAATATTTTCATAGCATAGATGACTGTACTAACAGGTAGGGTTAATTGAAAATAACATTGTTATCGATCCCTTATTTAAAAAAAAAAAACAAATATTTAAGCTATAAGAATGTACAAAATATAAACATACCATACACTTTTTGTCCACCTTCAAACTACCGGTAATGTACATACGAAATTTCTCTAAAATTAAAATGAATACATAATGAGTCATTTTTCAAGCCCTACTTGAATTTCAAATCAAACAAATATGAATAAAATTGATTGTACAACAAATATTTTAAGATATAAATCTTACTACTTAGGTAATAAATCCAGAACACGTTTTCGTGCTAATTTAAGTTGGTCTCATGACGCTACTAACACAGATGTAGGTGTCTTAGGAAGTGCCGTCGTGAACGAAATACATTGAATCTACTTTTAACTTTGAAGTTGATCTAAAATGTTCCCGTGGTACATCCGAGTAAATATATTGGAATTTTAGTGAAATAAACTAAAGTTAAATTAAAATATTACAATTTATTCATATCATTCACACGTTCATAATTATCATATTTAGTAGCATAATAAGTAGCTCCGTTAAAGTAATATTTTTTGAACCACATATAAGCCAAAATATTCAAGATCGGAGCTGCAACGTATGCTATTCGCATGGTAAGCTAAGACGAACGAATGGAGCAAAAAATCGTCACTAATTCCAAATTTTATAGTTGTGCCGTTTTCAGTTGAAACACTTGGACCTTGAAGTAATAACAACCAGTCTTATTACCGTTACTGGTTATAGGAAAGCTGGTTTATTTTTCGCCAAAGCAAATATAATTACGATTCAACGGGAAAATGCTGCTAGTATTTTTGCCACCATTCGCGCGGAATGCTCACGATTTGTGTAATAGATTTTAATTTTTATTTATATATATTTATTTAGTTTTTCGATGTAAATAACTCTTCATAATATATGTTATATTATGATTAGCAAAAATGATTGTTTGTTTATACATACTAATATCAATAAATGAAAAACGAACTAAGCATTGCATCAAATCCGCGGTTTATTTTTTTCATAACTATACACTTAATTTAGTAAAGCGGTTAACCATGTCACATAGTTTCAAATGTAATTTAGTGGTTAACTATTCTAATTAGATGGTAAAATTTGTTTATTTTAACGTCATTTTGAATTTGGTAAAATTTAAAGTCTAAAAATGTACAATGAATATTCGAAAACAGTAACAGTTAATTAAGTTGAAATTTTTTTCCTGTTTATGACACTCATAATTTTTTTTTAATGTATATTTAACCATTTTGTAGTCTTATATTGATTTAAAGTTTAAAACTAAGAAGACATTATTTCGTTAAAAATAGAATGGCGTATTGCAGAATGAGATCTTATTGGTTTCACGGCCTTTTATATAAACGTTATTTAACATGTGATTTGTTAAACAACGACGAGTCCTTCTGCCGAATAAATGATATTAAAAAAAGCTTAATTAAACAGCCACTAAGTAATGCCATTAGGAGTCTACTCGAAGTTTTTCAAACAAGATAATTCAAATTTACTAATGTGAATAAATTAACGCTGGTTTTTGCCTATTGCGTCATCGGTAGGCATCGACCATTCAGATATAAGTAAAATTAGATAATTTAACTTGGATCAGCTTTTCAAAACCTTAAGGTAAGTCATTTGAAACGTGAAAGAGCGATTGTATATATAAATTCATATATATACATAATATATTGTCTTGGGTACAATGCCACAGGACAATCTTTTAGACGGCGGGTTTTTTCTTTAACTTTGTAATACGTATTTTGTTTTTTATTTTTAATTTTTATACATTATAAAAATGACTTATGAAAAGTTATGTACATATATGTAATAAAATTTGGGTCATAATAACCAAGTTTTTAATTATAAGTGACTTTACTAATAACGATAAAGGTAATTATTATTTTTATATGACCCATTTGTCAAAGATACTTATTCTCAAATAAAACTAATTTTCGAGTGCTCCCTATGATTATTTAACATTATATAGGGCAAGTAATTTAACATGCAATAATATATTTATAGGTAGTTTTAAGGTACACAGTCAAAATACTTTGATAATAATAAGATGCCGACTGTTGCCGAAACAATTTCACGGACTCAACACAACAATTGAAGCTATTTATCCTCGACTCTCTAGAGTGAGGAAGAGGGGTAAATTGGGAGGGATAAAACGCTTCTGTCCGTCGTTTCATTATTGTACTATATATATGTATATATATAAATAAAAAAATCACAAACATTTCTTTTTTGTAACACAATTGAAAATTCGTTTAAAACATTCAAATTTATTAACATTAAACGCAGTATTAGGCTTCGCTTTCGCCGATTTTGGTTGAGAAAATAAAGTTTTATGACAATTCCCTAGAAACCCTTTTATTGACCTAGGTAAAAAGTGTACTTCAAGTTGACCTACTTGTAAAGTATATAGCAACAAAGTACTGAGTTTCATTTTAGTTCTTAGTTTGCAAGCAAATTAGTCAAGTCCACGTATATAACTTATATACATAGGATATTTTTATATAAATGATCATAAAGGGACCAAAGTAAGCAAAATTGATTATTTGATTTAAACTTACACTAAGATAAATTTATAACTCAAAGCTTACGAATTTGTAATGTCAAAATGTCCTTCCTTGTTTAAGGTATTTTATTATATATTTCTGCTCCAAATTTTCGTCTCCTGTGGAAATAATGTTCAGTTTAATAATATTTATCGCAATTATAATATACTAAATCTTATATTTCAAATGAGATACCAATAACGAACTTCAACAAATGAGTAAAAACTTGACTAAAGATTATATGGAATATTGCGGCTGAAACGAAGTTTCAGTTAATATTACTTTAAAACTTCCGAATTTTGGATCTTGGATGCGGTATTTGAAGTTACAACCACAATTGTAACTTTCAATACATATTATTTGCCTTAAGAGTTGACATTAATTTTATAATTACACTTGTAGCTATTGTAGTTGTCTGCTATACAAAATGCTCGTGATTTATGACCCAAAACATAATCGCAACATCTATATTATCTGTCTATATAAATCACCATACCTTCAGAATTGGTAAATATTTGATTGCAATAACATTTTACATACAAATGAAGAGCAATGCGGTAAGTGAATATCTTGTAAAACTTTTTTGTTGGTTAGTATGTTTATCATATGAATAAATCAATCACTTTATAATTTCAGGCCTCACGTGTCCTGGAGAATGCTTAGTTGACCTTGTGCTGTTGTATGCTTCAGTTAGACCACTTTTAATAATAAAACCAGTAATCATTATAATTGAGACACGGCGGGTTCTATTCCCATTTCCACTATATTTTCAATTCCATGCTTTTATTTACGATCCACCGATGAAAAGCTGGATGAAAGTGGATATAAAACCGGTTTACTCAATTCAGTAGAGTGCGTAAACAATGACAATTTTTATTTCGTTTTGAAGCTATAAAACTCAAACAAGGAAGCCCCCTATACAACATTTTTATATCCATGTAAAAACAAATTAGAATGCGTACTAACCACGTAAATATAAAAAAGATAGCAAAAAAGTCTCAATATATAAAGAATTACAAATGTATCACAATATTATAGGGAGTAAGTAAAGCAATGTACAATCACGCGTTTCCTTATTTATGATGATCTCTTATAAAACAAAAATGTTGACGGCTATTGTGTAATATATTTATTGTAAGCAGGAAAATAAAAATCATTTCAAGTCAAATTCTAAGAAAAACTTTTTGCGTTAACTTAAGCTTTTTTACATGATCTACTTTCTAACATCAAAAAACTCACGAATCAGTTACTTAGTTTTCTACAAAGATATTTTCACCTCAGCAATATGTAAAAAGGGTGACCCTTTTCTGAATCTTATGGATTTTTATACATGCGATAATGTCGTCGCTTAAAATTGGAACGGTGTTTTGTATCAAAGAACAATATCCTTCATATGTTTTCTTACAACATTGAACTATTTTTCATTTTTATTAACGCAATACACAATGGATAAAAATTTTAAACACGACTTGAGGCGTTTTTTTGAAGGGAAATAAAATAGTAAAATATTTAGTTTTACGTCAGTCACACGAAAGGTGCTGACGCTCTTTTTTGTTTTTCACGCTATATATAAAACAGAAATATTCAAGTTATAACACGACATATGGAACAGCCGTCAAAAACTATTCAAATGTTTGTTTGCTGGAATAAAATTGTCACCTGAAAAATCCATTTAAATATATGCATTGCCTTTCACATACCCTGTATCGAAATAATAGAAATAAGCCCGTAGATATATTTTATTCAATGACAAGTATGAAAAACTTACATTATCTTAGCTACAAAGAAAATCTAATTTGCTTTGTATCTTTACAACAGTTTTTCTTTTGTTATAGAACTGTTTTGTTGATTTTGTAAATTAATAAATTACTTAATTATTATTATTACTTAGGTAATATGGCTACATTTTATTTTACTTTTTTTTTTCAATTTGTCTAGTTTGTACTTGAACTGTTTTAATGATTCTAATATTAACATATTTAATGATTTAATATTAACATATTTATTCCAAAAAAAAATTGTAAATTAGTAATATTTTTGAATATTATATGTATTGTTTCTATGAGATCGCCACTTTCTTGTCTATTCTTGAGATTTTTATATATTCTTGACAATATAGCTGTGGCTACCCTGTACAGTTTCCAACATCTCCATATTTAGTAGCGAAACATAGAATCTAGACATTTAACGCAGCAAAGGTCTTAAAAAAATTATGTGATGAAAAATACTTTCCTCATTTTATAAAAAATAATTATGCAAAATATCTTGTCTATTTTTCAACCAAAAATATCTTGTTTCGAATAACTTATTTAAGTCTGTAAAAAATGTTCTCGATAAAAGAGGTTTTTTTTTCGATTACATTATTAATTACATTTATGATGCGGTTCGCGGTAAAGGAAACGACCGAAATAAATTATTTTATGTCCCGAAACTTAATTAAACTATATTTATTAGTTTACTGGCACACAACTTCGTTAATTTAATACAGTGAAAATATTCGCGACCGCATCATAATTCATTTATGCAGAATCGATGTATTTAATTTAATAGAAATGTATAAGTAGAAATATTCACGTTAAATCGCATAAGATCGTTTCAAGCAATCGCTACAATAAATAATAGCTTTAATAATAGCTACTTAAAAATCGTATTATTAAGGTGATTTCTTCCAGCTAACCCAATAAGGAAAAAAATACAAATAAATACTTAAGAGGCAGACGTACTATGATATAAAATCAAAATTACAATAAACACTGAATATTAAATATATCCACAGTTACATAATACATAACACGTATTTATACAAATACC
Organism: Nymphalis urticae; assembly: GCA_905147175.2. Taxonomy (NCBI): domain Eukaryota; kingdom Metazoa; phylum Arthropoda; class Insecta; order Lepidoptera; family Nymphalidae; genus Nymphalis; species Nymphalis urticae. The sequence goes on along the minus strand of LR989998.1, from coordinate 7,931,051 downwards.
ATAAATATATACATTATACTTATGAAATAGGATAAAGAAATAAAATGGTCTTTCAACCTGTTTTAAAAAACAAAAAGTGACTTGCTGACAAGCATTAGTATAATTATAAAATTATTGATTTGATTTAAGATGGAGAAAATACACCGACAAAATATTGTGTTACAAAATCTATAATGAATGATTTCATACAATTAATTAGAAAGTATATGTAACAACTAACTAACAAACAACGAAGTAAAAATCAATTGTCTACAAAAATAATTATATATTAATATTTTAAAAGGCTTTCCATATATAGTTTAGAAAGGTTCATTTAAGTCTAGAACCGAGATGATCTATTAAATAAAAAGTGAATTTTAAAATGTCGCTGGGAAAATGTCGCTGAGATTTTATTTGCTTAATAATCATTAATTTTGTGTAATTTTATGAAAGAATGCAACTTGAGCAAATCAGCTTTCAGTGAATAAAATTGTTCTACATATGTACCCACCAACCTGCATTTAAACAGAGTCGTGAAATCAGCTTCTCCTTTCGAGAGAGGGAGGCATTGTCCAGCAGTTGAAACTGAACGAATACTTACCAATGCTAATTTTAAAGATTATTACAAGATACTTTTTTTAATTTAGGCATAAGTTAGTGAAATGCATAAGTTTTGTGAAATATTGTTAAATCTTAGATGATTCACGGCATGCAGCCTAACATAAATTTGCTGTACTTTGCGTTTATCTGTATAAAAATAAGATGAAAATATAATTTCAGCATCTACCCTTATTATCATTTCGGCTGAGAACCCTAATAACTATCTTCACAAAAAAAATTATCCGTCTTAAAGAGGGAAATAAAAGAAAATTAAAACGCGACGGACGAGTTGTTTAAAGGAACGTACCTTCAAGTTTTAAGACAAATTTTGCCGACCGTGAATGACAAATGTTTATTTTGTACAAAAATATTAGACGGCAGATAAGGCTGAGTTTTGAATTATTTTGTGTATTTAGTTTTTTAAATATTATAAGTTACCTCATTTTTCTTTACAACAAAGTTATAAATTGAGCCTGTATTATAAATTTGTCGATTTGACTCCTTAACCACATAATTAAATAAAAATGGTTGCTGGTAAGTCTGTTTGGGTTAACAAACTTTGTGGCCATGTTATTTACATTGAAATTAGGTAAATAAAATGGTAATTATTAAGATTATAATGAAACTTGACACTATAGTTTATTTACTCGCACTGGACAACATTTGCAAGGTGCATCTGTATACGATTATATCAAAGTGATTATTCGTTAGTATTGTATGCGTTCTTAAATCATTCATCCGATTGAAGTAAATATTTTACAAATATTTTTAACCTTTGACCTGTGAACTCATATTCATAGCGTGATCGTGTCACCTTTTTAATTTTGGGCACACGCGAATATATATCATATTATACATGTAATTATTGAAAATATATTGAACAGTATCTCTTATTGCAATAAATATATGTAAAAACATGTCACTACCTAAATATACTAATATATATGACGATAAACGGACTGCTTTATGGACGTCTTTACGTATTTAAATTAAAATATAGCAGCCGCTTTCTATCCGTACGTCTGAGATTAATGTGAACACATTAATCTCAAAAATTCACGAGGAATCCTCTGGTATATAATTTATCAAACTTGTGTCCATATTAGCAAACATTATTACGGTATATCTCAATTAAAACAGCATTGTTTCATAGCATCTTAAATGTGGATAGTTATATGAAAGTTATATGAAAAGTCTTGTCAAGTCTCATCGCGCACACTATATCTAGCTTATTTACTTAGAGCTATCCATGCGTATATATTACTTGAGTTAATCCCGCAAATGTTACACAATGCCATTCAATAAGATAAGATGAAAATATACATAACATATATTGTTTTATTTTCAATACCTCTATAGTATGAATACGAGTAAATCTCGCAATATCTTGGCACACGCTGCGTAAAACAAACCCGAGACCATGCTAATAAACCGTGCAATAATATCCTAGGGGATTCCTACAATTCATGCCGTCTTGTGAGACGTCATTGGATTTTTTATGATGATTCCGCATTTATTGCTTATTCTTGTATTACATATTGACGCAGTAAAAATGTAAATATATTTTTAAGGCATGTGTTGAGGCACTGGTGTACATTTTCAACCACATATTTATATATATATGGTTTCATTGTTATATATTCTATGTATGACAAATTGTGACCGTGCAAAGTATTTTTTTTATTTGGTCTTAGCATTATTTCAGTAATTTTTATATTGAATAATTAAAAATAAAGGCTTCATCAAATCACTGTTCTAGTTGGTTTTTTATGTGTTTTTATTTTGACATCCTCTGAAACAATCAACCTTACTTAGATACGTTTTTTGTTAAAATTTAAAAGCTTGTCGCGAGATTTTATTATTCGTATTTACTTAGTTTGAAAATTTTAAAAGTTAAAATCAATCAAAAGTTATTTAATTTACTTGTTTTTATCTACACAGGTAAAGCTTTTATATCACATAAATTGTGTTATGACATTATAAGATTTTTTTAGCGCATTTAAATAAAAGCTTGTTTTTAAAAAAAATTTTTGTTATTTTTTACGTTTTAGTTATCGCTGGACAGTCTGTTTATTTCATGATGTTTTCATGTTAATTGATGTTCACAAGTCAAAGTTAACCAACCAATGCTACAGACTCGAACAATTCGACCTCAATATCATGATCAAGGACTCCAAAAACCCCAGTACACCAAAATTTCAGACGGATTGGAGCAAAGGAGTCTAAATCGCATTCGTATACTCAGCAAGTCCTTTCATTTGATACCCATATAGTAGGAAAGCATAAAAAATTTAGTCCGCCATCTTTAGAAGGCCACCATATTGGATTTAGAGTAACGTCACTTTATTTTTCAAGTTATTCTCAGCAAGCCCTTATTTTTGATACCTATATGGTAGGAGTGCATTAAACTACTGGTGGTAGAGCTTTGTGCAAGCTCGTCTGGGTAGGTACCACCCACTCATCAGACATTCTGCCGCAAAACAGCAGTACTTGGTATTGTTGTGTTCCGATTTGAAGGATGAGTGAGCCAGTGTAATTACCGTCACAAGGGACATAAGATCGTAGTTCTCAAGGTTGGTGGCGCATTGGCGATTTAAGCGATTGGCAACATTTCTTACAATGCCAATGTCTAAGAGCGTTGGTGACCACTTACCATCAGGTGGCCCATATGCTCGTCAACCTTCCATTTCTATAAAAAAAAAAAACACTAATCCGCGATCTTGGGGGTTCCGCCATGTTGGATTAAGATTGACGTCACATAGCTAACCATGCATTTTCATCCAAACTAAACGTTTATACAAAATTTCAGGTCAATCGGTTGAAGATGTCTGTTTCAAAATTGAGTTACAAGATTCCACCCGAATAAACATACATTGCAAGCTAAATAAAAGCTTGTAACCATATCATCTTCTTTAAAATGCAAAATGAATAATAAAACAAATAGAGAGAAATCAGTGTCTAACTAAACCATTGCTAAGCAACGTTTATAAGTAAGGCCGAATAATATTTTTATCTAATTTCAATGCAGTTTTTATTACGAAAAAACTACAGAATTTAATTTAATCAGCTTAATCGCGTGTTTAACATGCTTTGACGCATTGGGAAATTGGAGTCAATATAATTACTGGTTTTCAATAAACATAGTACTCATTGATTTTGAATTTATTATGAATTTTATCTCTTCTTTTTTGTTATTTTTGATAATGTCATTTTATAATGTAAATAATATATATCTAAGGCAAAATAAAATAAATTTATCATTTAATATTATTAGAAAATATAAGAGAGATTTTATTTTAGTGTTAAATCTACAGACTACCTGAAAATAATTCACAGGTTTAACAAGAACTCTCCTTTTCTTGAGGAGAATGTTTAAAGCTCATTCCACCATGCTGCTTCACTTCACACATGTAGCAGAGTTAGAATCGACACATGCAGGTATATACAAGATGTTGTTCTTTACCGCTTAACACGATATGGTATAACTCCAACTTAGTTTTCCCAGATTTCAACCCACAATCTTCAGTTAAAATTCACGTGTTCTAGCTAGTCTACTATCGTGGCTTCCTTATGTGAACTGGAAATAAAGAGAAAAATCATTATTGCTAAGTCGAAATACGTTTCCAAGTTTCGATCGTTTGCGAAGCGTAACGTAACGCAATTCATTCGCATTATCAAAATTCTTCTCAAATATTTGTTTAGGAAGCTTCTTGGAAGGCTTTATCGTAAGAGGATTCAGTAACCTTTGAGACAAAAACCTTACCATATGTAATTATGGGCTATGTATGTATTTGAAAGGGCCTTTAACTTTACTAGTAGGGCTCGTATTTTGTTTTAAGAAAACTTTTTAAATAAGACAATTTTTTTTTATCTCGCTTAGTGAAGCCTTACTTTTTTATTATTTATTTATTAAATATAACCGTTAATTATATAGGCAAGAATTAATTTTAGTCATTGAGGTAAAATGTGAACAGTCAATCATCCTATTACATTTCCAAAGAATGTTAAAGATTTTGTTTCTCACAACTGAAACACTGCGCCGACCCAAATAACATAAGGGCAAGCGAATGGTGATGACGAATATTCACAGTTGTAAAATGTTCGTAGTATTTATTTAGTTTGTTTAGTATAAATACTTTATAATCCCACTATAAGAACCTACTATATTTATAATCCTACTATGACTGCCTCGTTGGTCTAGTGGTGTGATGTAAGGCCGCAGACCCGGAGGTCCTGGGTTCAATTCCCAGGTCGGGCCAATAAAATGTTATTGGGCTTTTCTGTCAGAAAATTCTCAGTAGCAGTCCCGGAGTCTGGAAGTTGGAAGTGTGTTCACTCCCGTGCCTCGGAAAGCACGTAAAGCCGTTGGTCCTGCGCCTGAACTCTTTCCGGTCGTGTCGGATTGCCGTCCCATCGGATTATGGGAGTTAGGGAATAGAGAGTGCACCTGTGTTTGCGCACACACTTGTGCACTATAATATCTCCTGCGTAGTTGGCTTATCTCTCTTGAGATTGGCCGAATTCGGTCTGGAGGACATTACTATAAGAAATACCAATCACGACTTATCCAGTTGCAAAACAGTAATATTTGGTAGTAGGTCGTATTCAGGTTACATGGTTTCATTGCCTCACATTCAAGTGTAAAAATCAGAAACTTAAAAATACTCTTAAAGTAGCCATTGACTTGCCTTATATACATACTTTATGTTTGAGTAGAGAGTAATATATAAGTACGAAAAAATAACTTTTCAAATTATTACCAATTAGTGTCGAAATAAATTCTAGTAATATAGATTCACGTACAGATTGTTCGTCCAGCTCCAAAAACTTGACTCGTAAATCAACCAACGTCTATAAAAATTACAAAGTCGTAAAGGAATTCTGTTTTTATGGCTCGAACGAAAAATATAATATCAATAAAAAAATATACTTATTTAGTTTTTTCCAGGAATATTTTTTAAACAACATTTAGCTTAAGGTACTGTGTCTTCTTCTTCTTCTTCTTCCTAGCGTTTTCCCGGCCTAGAAATGCCAGGGTCCGCTTAAACATTACACAGTACCTTAAGCTTAAGGTACTGTGTAATGTTAGTAAAACAAGTAAAATATATTTTTATTCAAATAAATTGTGTACGTTTTATCTTTCCTTAAATCGTTCTGACCCAAAAATAACTTATTATTAGCTATTGTAAATATTTAAATGTAATAATACAGCAAAATTTAATTTTTTCTTTAAACTATACATTTTATAATTTAAATTTTTGACGTTAATTCAGTATTTTTTCATAATTTATAATACAGTTAAACTACGTAAAAAGCTAGTAAGTTAGTAATACATTATGTTCCAAAATAAATACTCATTATATTTAATAAGCGAAAATAACGATAATAGTAAGAATTAAGTGCTCAAACTGATTGCCTACTTAATGCAATGATTCGGTCATTTCCACTAGACGCAAATTTCTTCCTTCTATGTAATATAAGTAAGCCAAAAATAATTACAATTTACGATACTCAATTGTAGACTTAAAGGATGTAATTTGAAAAAAGAATCAATCATTATACGAGCAAAAAGAATTTCAAAAAATATTTTAACTACCTTAATTACATACCAATAAATCTGGAATGTGCTATTACTAAAGTTTGCTATACGTTATTAAGTACTCGTAGAATATCGTAAAACATCTCCATCCATGTATAATAGTTTCAAACAATTTAAGATATGATCCCAGGTCTTGTTGCTAATAAGCTAAATAGTTGCCAGAGAAACTGGCGACAGGAAGTGTTCTACATAATCGCAACTGACAGCTGAAAATTTGAATAATCTTATCTATGGTTAGTAACATTCTTTTGACGTTCGATGTTAGCCTTCGCGTTTGTTTTAAATATTTAATAAATTATATGTTTGCTTAACATTACAAATTTACCATATCAGACAAACTTAATTAGATGATTTTTGGCAAAAAGTTTTAATTAAATTATCGTTGTATAGTATTAGTTGATAGTTTCAAGTTATATAGAATTTAAACTTGTATATATTACTTTTATTTTGAATATGATGATGATGATGACTTACTGATCGATATCAAACTCAGCGAATATTCTCAATGGAGGTTACATAACTGCACAGGAGATTATATTGTGTACAAGTCTACTTGCCAAAGCATGTGCACATGCCTTATAATTTTATAGGCCACTGGTGTTATAATACGATATACCGAACCGTAAAACTATCAGCGTTATGTACTTTTAGAAGGTAGAAATTTAAAATATTCAATTCTCTGCCGATTGGCCGCGAACTTACCTAAATAGTTTTTTCCGACCCAGAATTGTAACCCAGTATCTCCATATTTGAAATTGAACAGGCAAGCCACAAAACAAACGAGGCAAGCGCTGAATAAACAAGTTTCGTTATTCACGCAAGAATCAACTTTTCTGTCACAGCGTATGTTTGTTCTAAATCTAAATTACTGAAAAAACTTTTATACTGCCACTAGCCATATCGTGCCATGCAAAAGTATTTCGCAGTTTTTATTTGACAATTTATATGAATAAATTCTGTACTTTCAACGTTTTCATCGTCGCTGATTTTATAACCTGTGAAAACTGTCCAAATAGTTTGTTTATTTTTTAAAAACATTTCATTGTCTAATTTTTATTCGAATGTTGTTTATTCTTTTGTTCTCTGCTATCACAAAGTGTGTCCCTATTTCTATGCAACTTATACTTTTTGTATTCTGTTTCTTTTAGCCTCAATATATACACAGGACTAAATTATTACAAAGCTATTTTTTATTGCTTTATATATAGCTTAATTTTAAAATTTAACTTCGTTGAAAATATTTTGGTTTGAAAAAAAAAAATTTATATAATGTGTAAGGAAAACTGGTTAAGTATTCAACGTTACGGAATAGGTTCCTTGTGGAGAACGCTAAATTATGGATTTGCGGTAAACAGCAAATGATAGCTCTTAATATTGGACTTGAGCATGTTAAATTGGGGTTCGGTTTCGCCACGCTTCTCTATGTTTATTGACAATTATTTAAATGAAAGGAAAATATACAGACATAAATATGCATGAAATTTAAAATATTATGTCTTTTGAGTAAGGTTCAGCTAATTTAATGTGGTTGAATGATTCGTTGTCCTTATCATTCACATCCTTCGTCTCCTTGCTTATCATCACTTCCATACAATTATATTATATTTGGTTTTAGTTGCACGGAAGCATAATATTATACACAATTTTTAATTATTAATATAATATTTTAAAAGTTAATTTGAAGAGTTAGTTAGGGCTTTTTAAGATAATATATCCTAAATGTTTTTGTTAATATAAAAAGAGCATAAATAAGTTAATTTTTTTGTTGTAGCTGATAACTGATAGTGTTTTTTTTTTATTTGTGTGTCGTGTCATATAATTGTTTTCGTGCTAAAAGATACATTATCTCCTTGTGTGAAGCATAAAACATAAATAATTCGGTGCAAGGCTTAACTACAATAATGGCAATCCCTCATATTGTAATACTGCAATATGAGAAATGTCGGCTATAACGCTTTAAATATAACGTATCATAGCCGTAATGTATAACATGTTTTAGAAAGAACATCCTGAAGGAACTCACGAGCTCTAAGGTTATAAATAGCCCGAACACCTATTTTTTTTAGAGTGAAAACTATTAAAATATTCATATGACGTAAGACATTATGCTGAAAAATAATTATAATATAATTACTGAGTAGTGCTACTAGTGCTAGTTTTTTGTCTAACTCTCAGTGTATGCTCCTGACTCTTCCGGCTAGAGATGATATATTAGTCAACATCTGTTGTTGTTGTATAAAGTTAACACAAAAAACTCAATCAATTATGTACACATTCATCTATTAATCATAAACATTGGCGAAACTAAAAACAAAGGCGCATTGTTTTCCTTAATGTTCCCATATATCGTTGTCCGCTCTCAGTTCGGACAAAACTCTGAAATGGAAGAGCATTTATCTTGTTTTCTTTGTAAATTTAACCGATTACGGTGAATCTTGCATAAATAGTTCTCATTTTATACTTAAGTACTTAGATATTATTAAATACAGTGTGAAATGTTCTCTCGTAATCATCAATTAATTCATATGTATACAGATTGTGAGGACTGCTGAGTTTTGGTGGGTATAGTTTGTCTTCAAAGTTTTCTGTTTAGCGATGAAGAAAACATCGTGAGAAAATCTGCATACGTCGCATTACATTTTGTCTCATATGTAACTAGCTCATGTAGTAAATGAACGTGGCGCAATAATCTCAAAACCTTTTTAGAACACGCCCTTGCCCCGCAGCGGAACATTTCGGAATGTCAATTTATTTTTACTTAATGCAAATATTATTTTTGGATGGTTTCTTGCTTGCATTTATAATAATCAGATTTAATTTTAAATTTTTGTAAGCGGTAAATTTTTTTTCGTAAGAATTGTAAGATAAAAAATGGGTATCGAAAAACATCGCCAGGGATATATAAATATGAAATATTATATTTAGTATACACGCAGAGTCTAGCGGGAGCAATAAACATAATAATAAATTCGATGTCCGCACTTTAAAAGTTTATTTCACAATAATCACTGCTAAATGATTGCCCGCGGCCGCATCTAGCTAATGCGGGTAACATTAAGAGCACTTAGATTATTTTACTCTCTTTACATTGATGAGTAAGAATCAGAAATGGCATATACAGAATAAAAAAAAATATGGATAAACAAGCTAGTATCTACACAGATTTTGGCATATAGATTATATGTTATCAAAAGGCCGAAAAAAATTACAATCTTTTCCGTTTTATATCTCAAAGATATGGATGGTAGTCAACAATAAAACTGTAATGTCCTCAAAAGATCAATCAATCAATCAATCAACAGCCAATCAGTTTGTCCACTGCTGAACATAGGCCTCTCCCAAGGTGCGCCAAAGCTCCCTGTCCTCCGCCTTCCGCATCTAGTCGGTGCCCGCCATCTTCTTAAGGTCATCGGTCCACCTGGCTGGAGGGCGCCCTACGCTGCGTTTGCCGATCCGCGGTCTCCACTCTAAGACTCGTCTGCTCCAACGGCCATCGGTCCTACGACATACGTGACCAGCCCACTGCCACTTCAGCCTACTAATTTTGCAAGCTATGTCGGTGACTCCGGTTCTTTTCCGGATAATCTCATTTCTGATCTTATCCTTCAAAGATACTCCGAGCATAGCTCGCTCCATAGCACGCTGAGCGACTTTGAATTTGTGGACTAGTCCCGCAGTTAGTGTCCACGTTTCGGCACCGTATGTCATGGCAGGTAAGACGCATTGATTGAAGACTTTCGTCTTCAAACATTGCGGTATGGACGACGTGAGGACTTGACGAAGGTTGCCAAATGCTGCCCATCCAAAGCGAATTCTTCGATCGGCTTCCTTCTCGATGTTCCTACCGACTTGTATAACCTGTCCTAGGTAGGTATATTCCCTAACAACTTCGAGAGGTTTCCCTTCGACGTATATCGGTCCCAGCACAACATGCCTATTGAACATGACCTTGGTCTTGTCCAAGTTCATACCGAGACCGACACGCCGGGAAGATTCACCAAGGCTACGCAGCATTCTGGTTAGTTGTTCCAGCGACTCCGCTATGATGACGATATCATCGGCAAATCGAAGGTGTGAGATGTACTCGCCGTTAACATTGACTCCACATCCAGTCCAATCCAGCGTCTTGAACACGTCTTCCAACGCGTTGGTGAACAGTTTCGGAGATATTACATCCCCCTGTCTCACCCCTCTGCGCAGTTGGATCGCCTTCGTCTTACAGTCCTGGATGTGGACAGTCATTGTAGCGGCGTTGTATAGACATCTCAGTACCTCGATGTATCTCCAGTCGATATGACATCTCTGCAATGAGTCGAGCACTGCCCAGGTTTCGATGGAGTCGAAGGCTTTCTCGTAGTCCACAAATGCCATACACAGCGGCTGATTGTACTCTTCGGTCTTCTGCACAATCTGCCGAACAGTATGAATGTGGTCCACGGTGCTGTAGCCTGATCGAAAGCCGGCTTGCTCTGGGGGCTGGAACTCGTCAAGTCGTCTGGCGAGACGGTTCGTGACGACTCTTGAGAACAGCTTATACACGTGACTCAGGAGAGAGATTGGTCTGTAGTTTTTCAAAAGGGTTTTATCACCTTTCTTGAAAAAAAGTACCACCTCACTCCCGCTCCACGTTTCCGGGGTCTTGCCATGTTGGATGACGGAATTAAAGAGGCTTGCTAGCTCTTTCAGGACCGGAGTCCCGCCTGCCTTAAGCAACTCTGTTGTGATTCCGTCATCTCCCGGAGCTTTGTTGTTTTTAAGCTGTTCTAGAGCCGCCCTAATCTGGCTTTGGTCAACGACCGGGAGCTCCTCGGAGTAATGGCGCGTAAGAGGGGCGCGCTGGTCATCAGGACTGATTCCCACAGGTTTATCCGATCTTGAAGAGAACAACTGCCCATAAAACCTCTCTACTTCTCCGACAATCTCAGGCCTAGAGGTAACGACCCCACCATTTTCAGTTTTAAGTTTTGTCAGACGCGGCCTCCCAAACTTGCGAGCGAACACTTTCGATCCCCGATTTTGCTCAATCGCAGCCTTGATGGCACGGGTATTGGAGCATCGGAGATCGCGTCGCGTCAGCGTTTTTATTTTTCGGTTTAAGGCCTTATCTGACAAAAACGATGGTAGTTCTCGTCGTTTCCTCATGAGCTCGAGTGTCTCAGCAGAGAGTTTTGGTGCGTTGTCTCTTTTCTGTGGCGGAAAACACTTGCGGGATGTGTTTTGCAGTATTTTGACCAGCGTGTCGGTTTTCTCATCAATATTGCTTACGGTTTCCAACGCGGTAAATTGATTTTGAAGTTCCATTTGGAACTTTTCGGCACCTTGAGCACCTTGGAGCATGGTAGGTCGGAGAGTAGACCTCATCATTTGCGATCTTTCAGCTTTAAAGTCGATATCTAGAGTGCCTCGAACCAAGCGGTGATCACTTCCGGTATTAAACCTGTTGATCACTGAGACATCTCTAAATATGTGCCTTTTATTCGAAATGATAAAATCTATCTCGTTCCTTGTCACGTTATCGGGGCTTCGCCAGGTCCACCTCCTCTGGGGCTTCTTTTGAAAGAAAGAATTCATCAAAAAGAGCCCCTGCGCTTCGAGAAAGTTTACCAGCATTTTCCCCCTGTGATTTCTGCAGCCCAAGCCGTAAGGTCCAACTTTCGATTCACCACTATTATGTACTCCCACTTTAGCATTAAAGTCTCCCATAACAACATTGTAGTGGGCCTTCGAGGTGTTGTTGAGGGCCTTTGCGATGTCCTCGTACATCGCTTCGACCACATCATCAGAGTATGCCGAAGTTGGCGCATATACCTGTACGACCTTCAGAGAGTACCTCTCGGAGAGTTTTAGGACAAGGTACGCTACCCGGTTCGACACACTACTGATTTCCACAATGCTGCTAATGAGATCCTTTTTGACCAGAAAACCGACACCACCCTGGGAGAGGTTATCACCTTCGCGGAAGTAGAGTAAGTTACCGGACTCTAGAGTTATCGTGTCCTCCCCCTGTCTTCGGACTTCAGATAACCCCAGTATATGCCAGTTTATATGACTTAGCTCTACTTCTAATTCGGCGAGGTGATGGTCCAGCCTTAACGAGCGTCCATTGTACGTTGCCATGTTTAGTCGCCTTTTATGGTAGCCTGCCATGAACCGGTGATTCTTTGCACCCCCTGCCCTGCCGATACCGCGACCGCTACCTTGGTCGGGCCTAGCGGGCTTGCCGGTAACTGGGGGCCTTTTTTTTCCTCAAAAGAATATAATGTCAATTTGACATCACGCGGCTTTTTTTAAATTTTTTAAGTAGTTATACTTATTTTTGGCTAAGTAATTCAATTGTAACGCAAATATACCTCAGTAAAACCTCAAATGTATTTCTTATCTGTAACTTACCACTTACTGCGTCATTAGTATAAAGTTTGATATATTTCGAAAGTCAAGGTTTCTGTTTATAATTATTTAATAATTAAGTTCAATTAAATTTTAAACATATTAATTGCGGTCGAAAAAGATATTTTCTAATAATTAAAACTAAAGATATTTTCTATTATTTAAAGCTAGTTAAAAATTGTGTTAAATGATGTCGTAAGCTTTATTGCATTGAATTTTATTGTTTTTTTTTTAAATATTTCCCTTTTATTGTATTTGTTCATCTAAGGGTCGAAACAATTAGGTTTACTTAAAGCTCAGCTAAGATATCCTCTAAAGGATGAAGTAACTTTTATAACATGACGAAGAAAATACATTTACTAGTATGATGTATAAGTAGCTGTAGGCAGGAAAGGATTTTATTACAATATTACCGTGTCTCTACTAAGTGCCATCAAACTCCTTTCTTAGAAAACTAGGATACCACTTAACCATCGATACCAACCAACCAACCAACCATTTTTAATTGCCTTGAAAATTATAAATATATTCTTTCATCAACAAAAAGTGTATATTAATAATTACATTGTGTGTGCTTATATAATTACAATAACAATCCAATTTAAATGTTTAAATATCCTTAAGGTTTCGTTGATTGTTTTTTTTAATTATGCAATATGGTGTACAATAAAGAGTATAAGGTAGGGTATGTGAGCATATGAAATATTCATATACTTGACAGTGTATTCTTTATTTAACAAAAAAATAATACTGAGAGTAGTTTTGTTATTTAGTTACTTTCGATTCTGATGTATAGAATGAACTTGACACATCAATATAGGTAATTCATTGTTTTTTAATTATTAAGTGATGAGCAAAATGGCCCAGTAGTAAGAACAGGTGTGTACATACACCTGTTCTTACCGGTAGAAGACTGTTCACTACGCAGTCCCAGCTTGAAGCACTCTATCCTGATTGACCGGCAGTTAATATTGTATGTATTTATATTTTACAAATAATTCTGAAAAACATGGTACAGTTCTTTTAACTAAAATATGATAATTAATACAAATGTTGTAATATATTTTTCCATAGTTTTCTCGTCTCGTCGATAAAATATGTCATCGTCGAAACAAATATAATATGTTTGAATTATGAGTGACATAAACCTGACATCTGTCAGGAGATGTAATAAGCGTTAAAATCTGTTTATGTTATTAAAAATATAACGAAAGCTTTTTTTTTGTTAACCCAAAAATTAAACTCGATTATTTGTAAATATAATTCATATTTCAGTTTTATTTCCCAATAACCTACTGGATATTAGTTTCATTAAAGCCTATTTCATATTAAAATTTTTACCCCATTTATTGCTTTAAATAATTTCATTTAACGGTTGTAATTCAAACGAGTATATCATGACTTTGAGTTTATTTATTAGTCAAAAACACATTCAGGTATAAACTGTTACAACTGTCACGAGTTTCCTTTCCAGCGGACAAGGACATACCCGACAGGTATTCTGTTAAGCTATGTTTATTTAGGATTAAAGTAATAGATTTCCATGGAATACCCTCTTTGAATTTCAAATGATTCCACTAAATTCGCTTCTAGTTTAAATGTTTGTTTATATAATATCGTACCTAAAATATTAAAGAAGTTTTACCTGTGTGCATACATTATTATAAAATAAATAAAAAATATATAAGTTTTAATACGCCTTTTGGTATATTATACTTATTATGGTCAAATAATAATTTTAGATTGTATTTCAAGAATGGGATAGCTTTATTCATTGCAGAGGAAAATAATCTTTATCAACTGAATAATATTGTTGTTTGAATAACTTAACTAACTGTATATTTTTTATTAAAATAATAAATTGTGTGTATTGAAATTTTTACTCAGTTTTATTTCTATAAAATCTAATGTTTTATACAGATGTCGTAAACAGAAGTCGATCAATTCCAACAGAAAGTCCGAACTTTCGCAAACAACATCAAAGTATAAAGCGCATTGTTTTCCTAATGTTCCAATATATCGCTGTCCGCATTTAACCCACACGAAAGAGTTCTAAATTAAAAGCATTTATTTTCTTCATTGTACGTTTGAAACGTTATTGATTTTGATTTAAATAACTTGTGCCTTTTTTACGGTATGTTTCAGTAATTATTAAGTAAAATTTATGTAAAAATAAGCTTTCTGTTAGTCTGTATGTGTCACAGAACTGTATCTTTATAATAGCTTGCCAGTAGATTTTTTCTAAATATGTCTGACTAGTATTCGCCCTCGGCATTTCCAGCATAGAAAGGAGGAATTACAGGTATGTACTATACCCTATGTATTTTTCCTCGTGGCTACGTGTATGAAAATTTTGTAATGATTAGATGAGGACGTGAAATCTTAACGAACAAACTCACTTTCGTAATTATAATATTAGTAATGATATCATGATTAATAATAATAAGAGTAAAAATACAAAACTAAGGTCGGTCGGTTGAAAACGAGTGTTCTTAACCAAGGAATAAAAATTAATGATTGGCCATTCAGACAACTGCAGCAAAGTTTAAAGATTTTTCTCGATTTTATTTCGAATAGTAAGTGTTTTTGTTATAGTTTTATTTGAAGTTTTCTTTACTTCTATCATAGCAGTATTGTTTGACTTTTTAAATTTTTGGATAAAAATTTTAGGTAAGTTGTATATTTTAAATCTAAAAAGTTTTTTAAAACTCATAGCAAACGTGTGTCTCTTTCACCCTGATATAAAACTCATCCGGCTTTGCATAAATCTATAATATAAGGTTTCGTTCACAGTTTTGAAGTATTAATCCTCTTTTGAAATAAGTAATATTTCTCAGGCGGAACGGATCTTTATTTTCAGGGACGTATCCAAGATTAATTCTCAATGAAAACTTTTTGGTAAAAGGTCTTGTATGAAACACGGAAAACCGATATTTTCAGGTTCTAAGAATAATGAATACTGTTTTTTAGTTTTACGTTTTTTTATATAATTTATTAAACAAATATAATATGGGATCATTTATTTTTTATTAGATAATGAATGTATTGTTTATAAATGGTTTTTACTTCGATATTGTATTTTTTTTTTCGTATTGAGTTGAAATATAAAGACAACGTAAATCAGAGTCACAGTTTTTGACTTTAAAATTAATTTTAATTTAAAATTCATAAAAAAGCTTCACCGTCTAGCACTATATGACATAATTACCAACCTAATCTTCAGCTGAAATTATCTGGGTATCTCGGCACTCTAAAAGTACTGTTGTATATTTTAGTTAGCAATATTGACTCTTACAAATAATAATTCTAGAAATATTTCCACTCACTCCTGCTATTACATTCAATCTACCTTTCCATTCTCCTTCTTAGAAGCTTATTCCCGTAAATCTGTTTTTCACATCCAGATCTTAAACCTTGAGCAACATACTGCGACATTTCGAGCTTGCAGATCTTATCTTTGCAGAGATCTAGTGAATTTATTCAAAATGTAATACGAATAAAAGTATGTATACAGAGCAAGCTCGATGTTACTGTATTTTCTACAAGTCAAGTTTGAGAAGGAAGGGCCAAAGTAGAAAAATATTGAAAAAACATGTTACTGATATTAAAATGAAAACATAAGCTATTTAATATACTTCTAATATCCATACATCAAATCATAAATGTATTTATTTTATAATCATAATAGCAATATTAGTTTGTTAGTGCTATCGATGGTATTTTATATTGTTTATTTTTATTAAGTGCCAATGACATCTTAATTAATGATCACCATCATTAATTTTTTTAATTTTTTTTATAGAATAGGTAAGCGGATGAGTATATGAGCACCTGATGATAAGTGCTCACCAACGCCTATAGACATTGGCATTGTAATCAATATGAACCATCACTTACATTGCCAATGCGCCACCAAACTTGAGAACTAAGATGCTATGTCCCTTTTGCCTGTAATTACACTGACTCACTCATCCTTCAAACCTAAACACATCAATACCAAGTACTGCTGTTTTGCGGTAGAATATCTGATGAGTGGGTGGTACCTACCCAGACGAGCTAGCACCAACCTCTACCTGTATTATATCTATCACAAAACTGAATTTTCAAATATTGTTTTGTTTATTATGGCTGTATGTTCATAGTCTTTGTCTTGCAAATAAACAGGTATAAAATACCTGTAGTAAATAATAAATTACCTGTAGATTATTTACTTGGTGCAAGCTCGTCTGGGTAGGGTACCACTCATCAGATATTCTATCGCAAAACAGCAGTACTTGGTATTAGGTATAATGTTGCTGGCGTATTGGCAATGGAAGGGATGGTAAATGTTTTTATAGTACCGATATCTATGAGTGGTGGTGAACTATTCTAATAAAAAAATAACGGGCCACTTTTTTCAAGAGGTCTGTCTCAACGAATGTACGATGAGCCACCACTCACACATAGAAGCTATAAACAGAACCTGATAATAAATAAAAGCATGAAAAAATATGCAGGGCGTATGCTTTTTGCATATATATTATTGTATGCCCTTAGAACTTTAATAATAATAATGTCTTCCAGACCGCTTTCAGTCACGGCGATCAATCTCAAGAAAGATTAACTGCCAACTGCGCAGGAGTGCACAAGTGTGTGTACAAACACAGGTGCACACTCTATTCCCTAACTGTTATAATCCGATGGGACGGCTCCGACACGAACAAAAAAGTTCAGGCGCAGGACCAATGGCTTTTCGTGCTTTCCGAGGCACGGGAATATACACCCTTCCAACTTCCAAACTCCAGACTGCTAATGAGACAAAAAAGCCAATAACTTTTTATTGGCTAATGCATGACCAAAAACCTTATTACCCGTATGAAATCAAGGCGGGCAGCTAGTATAAAATAATTATATTCTGGCTTTAACCGCAAACATACCTTTTTGCAGCTGAAATTTATCCCATGACCACAATAAAAGCAACGTTGTCGAAATTTCGGTCAAAATAAAAAAGTACGATCGTTTAAAATGCGAGTGTATATCCCCTTACGTTCCTTGTGTCTGAATAAAGCAATTTATATTTAAGACATTTCTTGTCTTATGCTTTACTAGGCTCAAAAAATCCTCACAAATCCCTCACGCAAAGGAAACATTGTTAAACAACGCTAATGTCACGCGTTGGGTGACTCGTAAAAAAGTACTTTGATTGATGTCGAAAAAAATACTATCTGAAAAAAAAGAGACGACGAATAACATCTAACTTTTCTAGGGTCTTTCATAAGTGATGGAATAACTTAAGCTTTATAAGATCACCCTCTGATCTATCTGTATGTTTGTCACAACCTTTGATCTCAATCTTCCGGACTAAAGCAGTTGATTGATTTTAGTACGGTGACCCAATCACGTATATATGTACCTAAAATGTACCTCTATCGTTTATAATTGAATTCTGGTTTCGGAAGTTGGTTTTGGAAATCATTCAATAAAATAGTATCATAACAGTGTTAATTTAATTTTTTACATTTTGCTATTTTAATATTCCTAATTGAGAACTACAGTAATGTTCCTGTTCTTTTTTCCTATCGATATTGTACAGAATCATCTCGACGTGAATCCGACTCGAACAAGACTATTTTTGCCATTTCTTCTCGCTAGAGGCTGCTTTCCATAACCGTGGTGAAAATATATTTGATTTGATTTGATTTGCAGATATCTGCACACAAATAATCTTACAGCTATTTTAGCATTAATATATGTGTTTATTGAATATTATTATTGTGTGTATTGTAATGTGTTCGTTTCCAAGTTAAATATAATTTATTCAAGTAGACATTTTCAGTATTCAATTTTAACATACAGCTACCACCGGTTTTGGAATGTAGATTCCACACAGAAAAACCAGCAAGAAATTTAGTAGTTACATAACATTAAAAAATCACATTAACAATAAAATATATTTATTTGATATTTAATTTTAAATAGGGACCCGACCAGGATCGCACGAGTCTTGAAAAATTAGAGAATAGTTTTCAAAGAACTCATCATCATCAAATATTAGCTCAAGCCCTTCTATCATTTATATAATAAGCCTTATTTATTAAATTTAAAATTTAGTCATTGGTTAATGGAAAGAGGTCTGCGGAATTTTATTATAGAATCGAATAGCCTTTTTTTAACGCTGGAAAAACGCGTAACGCGTTTCCCCCACGAGAACATTGGGGGGGGGGCGTATGTGGGGCTCGCCAGTGTCCAAGGTGCCGAGTGCGCCCCAAACATCGGAATACCCACTAAAAAAGAAGCGTTACCCTTACCGTCTTAACGAGGAGCGCCACGGGATCGCTTTCGCATGCTGCGTGACGCTCTGACTGAATCGAATACCCTGCCTCAGGAAGAATGTATTAACTTTTTCAAGTCGAAAGCAGAGTGATAAATTAAACACTAACATTGACTGACTGATATCCAATGAACAGCTTTAGCTAGTCTTTCTAGAAGCATATATTTCTTCACACGTGCTTCTCGTTTAACGTTGGTGAGCACTTATTTAAAAAGGATTTTGCTAATTTTATCCCGTAAGACGCTTTAATGAGTATGAAAGTTTGTATAGAAGTTTTTTATTTTCTAAAGTTATGAAAATTGATTTTAAATCTGCTGTTCATAAGTAAAAGTCAGTTACATTCGCCTTTTTGCTTAATTAATCCTTAAGATGTTTAAATAAGCTATTAAAATTTGAATATAGAAGTTTGTACAATCAAAAAGAAGTATGTAGTTTCAGCCAGTATTGTTTAATAATTAGTACTGTTTAGTTCTGGCTTAAATGGTGAGTGAATGGTCTAACTATTAGTACAAGGAACATAACATCTTAGTTCTGTTGTTGTTGATATTTTGACGACAATTAATTAATAATTATTAAATAATCAACATTTCTAACCGTGCTAAATCTATGGTCGGTGGGAACCATTTACAATCAGGTAATCAATTTTAGAGTTTACCTACCTTTAAAATAAAAGACAAATATTTTTACAGATAATAACATTTTGTTATCAATATTGATTCTGCAGTTGGTCGCTTTAACCAAATTGTGGTTTCAATCAGTGCTCAGTATACTCGCGATAAACCAGTATTTGCAGCGGTTTGATTGAATTGTATGTGCATTCTAAACCAAAGTTTCTATATAAACCTCATTACGAGCATATTGCTAATTTTATGTTGATTTATTATTGTTGATTTTGATCGTATTAATTTGTTTATAATTCATATTTCATATTTATTTACACAACTAAGTTTTAATTAAATCAATATATATGTTCTAACGATGTTACAGTAACAAATTTTCGTCGTGGAATAGTTTTTTTTAAACCATTAATAAATATTAAATAGTGTATATACATGTTTGCTTAACACAAAATAAAAAGTTCGAAGTAAAATATAAATTAAATAAAGTAAAGTAAATTACTTTTATCAAAAGCAAAATAAATAAAATATAATACCCTTTAAGAAACAGATTCCTTTGAGATGGGTTGATGCGATAAACAGGACGGAAGATTCGATGGGACGAAGGGTCACACAACATAATAAAATGTAACTTTGTATTTTCTTTTAAAAAAGCGTATCAATTTAATTCGTATTGGCTTATTTAGGATAATGATTTAAGTAACGAACAAGAATCTCGTTATCATTACTTTCTTGCCATCCATCTTACCTTTTTACATATTTTTATTTAAAATTTACGTGAACTAGTAACATATTAAATTGACTATAGATATTATAACAATATGTAAAGAAGAGAGTTTAAATTGCTTAATTCGTATGTGCTAATCATATAACCTGTTTAATTGATAAAGATTAAAGGCGTTTGTTAGCTAATTTATAAAGAACGTTAAAGATCCAATGTGTGCTAAAAGCTAGGATGAAACAATAATTATATAATACAATGCACGAAGCTATATATAACCTTTTACGCTACGTTGTTTGTTAGCTATTACCGAGATTTAGTAATATCTATGATAAAACATAAAAATAAAGAATAGAAAATTGTTCTAAATATAAAAATTCTAGGAAAATATAACACGTTTTCCTCTAATATTCAAAAATGATTACGGTCGCTTTTCGACCACACAAACAAACAATTTTTATTAAAAAATAGGAAATGTGTAAAATTATAATTGTCAGTTTAAGGATTATTTATTTAATTCTTATGTTATGTTCTTATGCCACTCCAAATTTCGCTACAAATGTTTCAAACTAAATAGATACATGGTCTCAAGAGATTTTATTCTGTAATTACTCGGAGTTGGAAACCTAATTAATTGAGAGAACACCTTGGTGATCCCAAGAGATGACAGATTGAAGTCCTAATGCGTTGATTTTTATAATTGTGGTATAAGCAGAAAGTAAACTGATCTAATAGTACTAGTACAATTGTTTTGAGTCAATAATAACTTGAAACTGTAGCATAAATATAAAATGATATATTAAAATCATTTTTAGATTTTATCTTATTAATATATAAGATAAAAACTGCATAATATTAATGAATAAAAGAGAATGATGAATATCATAGGTTTGTGATTTTTTTGTTATAAAATCGGTAGGCGGTTGGCCACATGTATGTGAGTCCAACGCCCATTGACATTGATGCTGTACGAAATATTAACCAATACTTACATTGACAATGCACCACCAATATTTAACCAAGTTATGTCTCTTGTGTGCGAATTACAACACGTGTGAGAGATAAACTTAAGGTATTTTAAAATAGAAGTAATTAGAAACGTAGAAACATTATTCAGAAACACACCCTTCATACTATATTTAAAAGATGAGCAATGATTTCGACTGTCAAATCTATCTATTATAATTAATATTATATTGTCATATTTGAGCAATGATTATTTATAAAGAATCATTTCCATTAAGGATTAATTAATTAATACATGTAAAGATTAAAATTAACAATATTAATTCTTGGTAATATTTAATAATTACGACCGCGTGTAAATGCGAACCGAATGCTAGAGTCCAGAACACACACAAATTAAACATAATATAAAATAAACAGATTTTGCATAATGATTAAACCCCGAAATATTCAAATTGAAATTACACTATAATCTCTTTAAACTTGCTATTTATACCGTCGAATGGAAAATTGACTTTAAAATGGCTTTAATAACGATTTCAGAGTTGAGCATAAATCCATATAATATATTTATTAATGTGTAATATAATTAGTCATGGGTTCCCGGTATAGCAGCATTTATATTCATCCCAACGTATTGAACTAACTCGATCACTTGTAGCAACTGAATAAAAAAAAGACTGGAATACAATAATTACAATTATTACTGCTTTGCGCTTATTATCATATCCTTTATCTTTGCAAGTTATTTTTTTATGAAAAAATAGCATATATTTACATTAAAGCCTTAAAGTTACAAATAGTTACTGTAATATCGTGACCACGTGGAATGGTGTCAAGAATGCTAGCAGCATTTCCCTTTTGAATCGCAATTCCGATTCTCATCTGTCAGCCCACCTCTCACCAGTAGGGGCAATAAGACGGAGATTTACATAAATAGCTTCCCGAATTAAATAAAAATTGTGGTAATCTACAAATATTCACTCTTCAATTGCCGTGTCGTCAGCAATCAGGAAGTCAAAATCAGTCTTAATTTGATTTGGCTCCAAGTTATCGATTGTAACCAAAATAAATGATTGACAAATTACAAAAAACAGTAACAATATTGCGTTTTTAATTTACGTATATATATATCAAAAATTAACAAAAGTTAGTAAAACAGGGGAGAAAAATAATAGAAACAAACACAAAGTAACTGTTTTAAAGTCGACAAAGGTTATTTTAATGAAAGAAATTGGATTCTAATTGCTGTTATAAACATTTTTTTTTCATTTGAAACAGAAATCATTCGCAAAAAGGAAAACAAATAAAGAAATTTCTTTGATTATACTATTCAATAGCAATAAATATACTTTAAAATGTATTGAATACTGTTTTTTTTTAAGTTTTTTATTACATCTGTTTAAGTAAGAATATATTTCAAGAAGTCATGTGTCAAGGAAAACTCAAGTCTCAATTTCAGATTATGATTATATTTGTTAATTTTATAAATTATATTCAATTGCTTCATTGGTGGCTAGCCGATAATATCGCAGACCCCTAAGCCATGGGTTCAAACTCCGAGTCGAGCTAAAACAAAGTTTTTGGTGTTCATTTTGCTGGAATTTTGTGTAAAAAAATTTTCATTAGCAATTCGGGTTTTAGCTTTTTAGCGTTTTTTATTCTTTTTTTACATCATCATAATAAAATTGTATTAATATTATTATTCTGTCTGATAACATTTATTGCTATTTGACCGTTAAATGCAGTATTAGCATAAGATTTTTAATACATACATTTTGATACGTAAAAAATATAATAATAGAAATATTTTCCTTAGATTAGCTTATAAATTGTTGGTTGTAACTTCGAAAGCAGTTGAAACATATCCTGGGCTAATTATGGAAATTTGATGGGACAGATTTGGCTTAGAATCAAGTACATAATATCACTGTACTACACTTGTACTCTGAACATAGCTTAATCGTAATTAATTGTGAAAAATTATAAGCAGCTTAATGCTATACATTTTTATGATAATATATTTATATTTATAAATTATAATTAAAATGATGAAATAGTCGTAATTCTCTTTCTCTCTCTCTGTATATGGCTATAGCTTAAAAACCAATGTGGTGTGTCAAATTAATTTTATACTTTAAATTTTAATCAGTAGTGAAACCTGCTCTTTATATAATATTTAATAAGATAATGAAGTAAATAAATTAAATCCAATCATATAAGCTATTAAATCAAAAAGGAAATGAAAATGAAAAAAATATTTGTAAACATTTTATATAACCTTAATTTGCTGAAGGAAACTTGTTTCATTTTGTTTGAATTAGTTCAGAGTAATCATAAGAAGTTTATGTTAAGTTAAAGTCAATTTTATAACATATTGTGTTTAGGGCTACACTCTATAGAACTTTGTCTTTCCTGAAAAATCAGTCAACAAGGATGTCGTATATAACATTTTATTATTGCTTTATTAATGATAATTATAAATAAAATCTAAATGCTTTCTGCTTATTGTAATAAAAAAAAGCTACAGTTTTGATGCAATTGTCAATTTCACTTTTAATGTATCCCGAATCAACTGCAAATTTGTTAACTGCATGTATGCAAATAAGATAAAACTTAATTATTGGTAAAATTAAACTGTTTAACCCATTAATTGAGTACATTACGTAACAGTTTCAACACTCAATATTGCAAAGGTATCTGCTGGCTTCTGCGCTGAAGAGTGAAGGTTCGTTGCCCGTCAATAAAATAAAGAAGTTATGATTTTTTTTTTTAGAAAAGGCGGATGAGCAAATGATCCACCTGATGGTAAGTGGTCACCACCGCCCATAGACATTGGCATTGTTATGTCCCTTGTGCCTGTAATTACATTGGCTCACTCACACTTCAAATTGGAACACAACAATACCAAGTAACTTACTTACTACTTAACTTACTAAACTTTAAGACTTATCATAATCCAATAGGACGGCAATCCGACACGACCGGAAAGGGTTCAAGCGCAGGACCAACGGTTTTACGTGCTTTCCAAGGTACGGGAGTGTACACACTTCCAACTTTCAGACTACGGTCTGCTACTGAGAAAAAAAAATAGGCAAAACTAGCTCTTATTTCATTGATCACTAAAACGAGTCGAATTTAACAAATGTATGAGATTAATTCAATAAACAGTTGAATAATTAGGTTACACATACTTATAGGATAATTAAATAAGGACTTGTCAAAAATGTACGCATTCAATTTTTTTGAAAAATAAGGTTTTATAGATACCTACTGGGGTTTATTTTACATGTTTGTTATAAAACTTTAAGCAATCACACGAAGTATAATTTTCTTATCTTAAATTAAAAGAGTTTGTAACCCTATAAATTTTAATTTTTCAATATTTTATTTTTTTAAATATTACTAATTAAGCAATAATTTTCCATATTTTGACACTTTAAAAGGTAACTCTAATAACCTCAATTGTCTAAGTTATTACTTGGTTTTAATAACTTATTCTTCTTTGTACCTGTGTAGAGTTTTTTAGGACCTTCTTAGTGCTTATGCAAGATAGGTAATAAGTTGTTTTGTTCACAGAGATGTTTTTTTAATTTTATACATACTTTGTATTACATTACAAAGTAATATAAAGAGAGGCTGCTTGTCCAGTGGCTCGCTGTTGCTGCTGGTGCTGTTTGCTGTTTCGCACTGCTTTTATTTATTAGCTCACTTATTGTGACACTGCATTCAGGGTTTGCACTATCCTGCTTATCTATTTATATCTATCACTTAATTTTAACCGATTTCAACTCACCTAAAACTCACTTATAATACTTTATTTTATTAATGTGAACTTAATTGACCGGATACTGTCAACGGTCCACCCCCTGATTTTTATGGTGTAAATTTTACAATTAAAATTTTATAATCTTTATGATGAGTTTAATTAATATAGCGGTCTTGGTGGAACAAACCCCTTACACACGTGCACCCCGTGATAAGGTTTAGTTCATAGCTGCATACAGAATGCATTATAATTAGATGAATACAATAGCATAGATAACGTGATATGTTTTGATTACATAATTTAATGTAAATATTCAGTTTTGGACACGATGTTAAATATTCAGGTACTTAAAAATATAACATTCAATATATCTATTAGTAAAATTTATTTGAAAGAACACAATAAAAATCCAAGAAAATCCACAAACAACTGTTTTATTTCGAGAGCGAAGTTGTCAGTGTCATAAAAATATTTTATTTCTCGTCCGACTCGAGAGAAACTTCATCATTTTTTTATTTCACGGCCTGTCGGCCCTTTTCTACTATTCATTTTAAATAGTCTTTGCTTATTAGGAACCTTACGTTTTTGTTTCAAAAAGTCATTTGATTTATTTTTTCTTATATATTTATGTCAAGTTATTTGCAGGTTTTCTGTGAGACTTAAAAGCATAACATTATCGAGATTATAAAATTTAAATCAACAGTCACTTTTTTTAACGTGAATAAAGTTTTATCACAATTTATTGATTTATATTAAGCCCATATTTTATATTAACACTCAACTAAAACTCACTTATAATACAAACAATACCTTTTAAATCAAGAAAATAAATATGTCTAATATTACATACATTTTATGGTTCTCATTTTTCTGCGGTATCTAAAAAAATTTATTTCTTCCGTTCTTCAACTCATGCATTCATTAAGTATTAACGTCGAATCTGTTTCAGCTTAGTGAAATATTATGGTAATTTTTATAAATATATATTATAAAATGCCTCAAATATATTTATGAAAAAATTTATAAGTGACAAAATACTATGAAAAATCACAATTCTCTAGGTTAAGCTTTAAACTCTCTTATATTATATCTCTTATTAGTCCGAAAAATGACAAAAGTGCCTAAAATTTATGAGCCATTCAGTATACAAAGAGCTGTCTTTTGTTGAAAGTACTAGAAATGAAGAATAGAGAGCACATTTATTTGCATAAAGTACTTGCATTCTGATTCCTGTACGAACTCTAAATGACCCGTACAAGGCTTTTATTTGCTTATGAAATATTATTTCTTTTTTGAATATACCAATGTTTTAAGTTACAAAAGTGAATTTATCTTCGAAATACAAATTTAAATTTACAGCTTGCTTAATTACTACGTCGAACATACGACTTGCATACTAGCTATGTAAAATCAATATCTGCTTAGTAATTTAATTAATTATCGAACATGTATCAATATTTATACAAAAAGTGTTCAATTATACTTAGATATCCTTCGCAATAAGTTCAAGATATTCCTCGTTATATGCAAATACTCTGTCTAAGTCACATTCAATTTCAAACTACTTCATATTGCCACTTCACAAGTCAACAAAGGTTATATTATTAACAATATAATAACGAGACGCCCTTGCTTCGCGTGAGTAACACTAAGTAAATAAACATAGTGTAGAATGTACTTTTTGAAGAGCTGTTTGAGAGGACCAATTCTAGTTTTTATAATTTTCATGTAATTAATTTACAAAATCTTTCAACTTGCAAACGTATAAAAACTACTACAAATACTGTCACTATTGCAATTCTGTGTCTATTGGTGAAAACGAAGAGAAATCAGCTTATAAAAATGCGAAAATATAAACAGATAGATTTAGCATGGCGTGGTAAAAAATTAAGAAAAATTATTGTTTTCAAAAATAGAAATTTATAAAATGAAATAACTTTAATAATTAACACGAAAATCCAAGTATTCATTGGCACGAACTTTAGCGACCCACAGGGGTCATATTGTACGGTTCAGAGGATGAAGTTTTATATTTGTTTTACACAGCATGGAGTAAGTATATTGGGGGACTTTTATATGATTTAGGATTTAAAAACTGTGTATTAACACAGTCTTTGTTATTAAGCGACGCGTAAAATAGTTCTAAGTTGGTTAATTCCACTTTATAATATTTGAACTTAGAAAGATGTTTAAATAATGATAAAAATAAATAAAGATTATCTACTTCATAACCAAGGAATGTAATTTATATAATCAGTAACAAATTTTATCTACGAGTGAAAAAGGGTTGATGACAGTTTCCCATATATATAAATACTAGCTGACCCGGTGAACTTTGTTCCACTATAAAGGCAATATCACATTATCACATTTTTTTAATTTTTAACTTAGGGTAATTGTAAATAAAAAAAGATATAATTATTCAATTATTCTTTATTTGCCATTTATTGTAGCACCTTGTGATAAACGATATTTTTTGTTTTTTCATTAGGCGCGAAAACAAATAACGCGGAAGGTCTTCCGACACGTGAACATGCCACATATAATTGGCCATGGGAAAAACATGGGTGTTCGAGATTAAGACCACAAACTTTCAACGATTGGCCTTGTGACTTATTTACAGTCATGGCGAATGCTAGACGGATCGGAAATTGAAGCCGTTTAAACTGAAATGGCATGTCGGTTGGGATCATCGGGATCCTCGGAATGAGAACTTCCTCACCTTTGAATTTTCCTTTGAGAATTGTGGCGTAAATCAAATTGTTCATCAATTTACTTACCACCAAACGTGTTCCGTTGCACAATTTTGGTTGGTTTAAGTTTCGAAGCATGATTACTATAGAACCAATCTTTAGTCGTAAATTGTGCGGTGTAAGCCAGGTACATCCAAGGAGTTTAAAAATTCAATGGGATAGTTAGTGGCATCATCTTCATTTGTTAGACAGTCAATAGATTTGAAAGAATGCAGTGTACCAATGATGTCATCCTGAATTATGTAATTTAAGTCATCTACATCTTTATTCTCAGCTGCCAAAATTGCTCGCTCACTCAACCATTCAATATTTTTGAGGTTAGTCATGATGTTTGGGAGTACTTTGTTGATGAGTTCGTATTTTGATGAGACAAAGTTACAAAAATTCGGAGGAAATGAAATCAATCCGCTCGATTCGTCGACGGGTACTCGACCATTGCCGATAGTTAGCAATTGCTCAGAGAAATCTTCAGCAGATGTATCGTTCAGCAATGCAACTCTCATGTTTGTTGTTAGCTGAAGTTTCTTAACATAGCGCCATAGATTCGATGATTTAAGGCAAGCGTTTATGTCGTCAGCAGCAGTCGATCTGGGAATTACTGGCAATGTTTGGCGGAAATCACCAGACAGTAAAATCATTGCTCCTCCAAAACATCTCGAGTCATTACGTAGATCTTTCAACGTTCGGTTAAGTGCTTCCAATGCACGTTTGTGCGCCATTGTGCATTCGTCCCAGATGATGATCTTCGATTCTGATAAAACTTTGGCCGTAGCGGAGCGCTTTGTAATGTTGCATGTTGGTTCTTCAATAGATTGAAGATTTAACGACAATTTCAATGCAGAATGTGCCGTACGACATCCTTCTAGCAATGTGGCTGCTATACCAGAAGAAGCAACTGCAACCGCAATGTTGGATCTTGCACGAACAGTGGCTAAAACTACTGACATGAGGAATGTCTTACCAGTTCCACCAGGGGCATCCAGGAAATATAAACCACCGTTTCCATCATCAATTGCCTTCATTATTGTATCATAAACTTCTTTTTGTTGGGGATTCATCAGGGGTACATTCGTTTGAACTACTAAATCTAATTCCTGGTGATCATATTCACGTTCCCGTTCCAATTCTCGATTAAATGCGTCATTCATTTCACAATTTGGCGCTGGCATTCCTAACCTGACTAATAAACTACCGCACATGAGATAACACATGTCTTCGATCAAGAGCAAGGCTTATGATATTGATACTCACCATTCAATGGATTTATCATTTTGATATTAAAATAATATCCATCTTCTCCATTCCAAAACATCAGCGGGTATTGTAATGTGTCATATGAACGATGTGTTTCAGATATTTGTTGCAGTTGTCCAGTATCGCGACGTTTAAGCACAATATCTCGTGATTCCAAATTTTCACCAACAATCAGAATGGCAACTTCATCTATTTTTGGAGCGTTAAATGTGCGCTCGTGTGTTCCAGATGGTCGTTTATCCGCTCTGATCACAACTTTGTAGTCATCATTTGGCATGCGCTCCAATACACTCTTGAACAACCTGACCAACGCATGATGTTCTTGAAGCAGTTGTTGCAGATCTTGAAGAATTGCTCTTTTCGTTGCTGTATTGATCTCTTGACGTCGATCAAGTTGTTCCTCTGTGTTGCCCATGAAGTATATTTGTAAAAATTTATGCTGTCCATCATCGAGAGGTTGCAATGATCCAATTCGATGGTGAATCTGTCCTTGTATCTACAAAAAAAATATAAGTCATTATTACTTTACAAACACTACAGGAATAAATACAATATGTTACTATTCTACTGTATTGTGTATAAGTACAAAAACAAATAAATACCTTGAATATTAATTTTAGCTTAAATAACACACGCGATTAAGTCCCGTAATACTAAAATCAATATGAGTGATAATCATGAAGGTTTTAATAAATATAAATACCTTGAATGTCGGATTAAATCCACGTTCTTCAATAATGTCTGCCCCAAATGAGGTCATTTGGAAACAACTATTGTATTTTTGGGTGTTTCCAAGAAAATGACGGGATTCGGGTGTTTCGCCACGAAGCAATAAATTTAATGGCTCAGGTGGCGGAGTCAATAATGGCAATTTCACTTTGCCATTAAGGCAGCACAATCCTGGCCGTTCTCCGGAAAACATTAATGCGCCACAATACTCGCAAACAACGTCCATTGGCCCAATGCGAACGCTAGTATGCAAGCAGTAATCAGTCGTGCAATCGTATTGATACGCTGCCCGATTCAAATCAGTATTTGATGAATTTCTTCTTGTGCTTCGTAAATTATCTAGCTGTTGATCTCTGAGGTTTGCTCGACGATTTTGCATTGCCAACCGAGCCGTTTTACGGGCTGCCTCCCATTGCTCTTGTGAGTAAGAAGCACGTAGTCGAGCCATACTAAGGCGGCGCTCTTCACGTGCATTTTCTTGCTCTTCTTCAGTGCTTTCATTCGCAATATTTCGAATTACTCTTGCATTACGGCTTTGTCGAGAAAGATTTGATCGTCTTGGTCTCGGCATGGTATTTTTATTGATGATAAATGGCACAGCAATACGATATTAAAAAAATTAAATTAGAAGTTGAAGTTCGCTTTTCTTTCTTTTTATTAGAAACTTTAAACAGGCACAGGGTATTTATATTCCTTGTTTTATACGAATTAATCAACCGGCAAGACTTTTTTTTTAAATATTCTCAGCTGTCAGTGGCTTTTTGTTATATACTACCGGACTTTTTTAAAAATATGCTCAGCTGTCAGTTGCGTTTTGTTATTACATTTTTAACAAATGAACCGCTGACTTATATTTTGATGAGTTGTTTTGTTATTACATGTCAGTTGCGTTTTGTTATACCACATTTTATGTCACATCACACGGGAACGACGGGAACGGGATAAAAAGTATCCTATGTCCTTCTCCCAGTTCTTAGCTACCTCCCTACCAATTTTCAGTCAAATTGGTTCAGCCGTTCTTGAGTTATAAATAGTGTAACTAACACGACTTTCTTTTATATATATAGATAACACGTGTCTATTAGTGCCAAAGATTTTGAACAAAAACATAAACACAAGAATATCGTTCACAAAAATAGGACAAACACAGAAACTGATAACTAAACGGATGAATATTTTTTGTCTCAAACGACCAAGAACCAACTATGGTGAAAAAAAGTATATTATATGAAGGAGCACGGTTATACAACGTACTACCTAATAGCATTAAGGATATTCAGTCTTTAACTTTATACAAAAAAACCCTAAAACACCACTTCATAAAACAGTTCTCTAGACCCTAAAGTATTTGCGTTTGTTATAAAATAGTTTTAAGAGTTTCATTTAATATTATCTGATTTTCTACATTTTTATTTGATTATTGTATTTTTCTTACAAAATTTTAATGTGTAAATTAGCTAAAGAAAATAATATCAATTGCTATCGAATTGCTAAAATACAAACGTTACGTAATATTGCATCTTGTTTTTGTCACACCC
Organism: Nymphalis urticae; assembly: GCA_905147175.2. Lineage (NCBI taxonomy): Eukaryota > Metazoa > Arthropoda > Insecta > Lepidoptera > Nymphalidae > Nymphalis > Nymphalis urticae. The sequence continues at coordinate 7,899,829 of LR989998.1, read as the reverse complement.
ACATTATTTTAAGTGATGAGTCTAATTGTTATTCTTTATTTTTGTGTACCGTCCGCATGTTGTATATATAATATTTAAGTATGTTAATCTTGTTTTCTTAAATATTTAAATTTTTTGAGAAATAAATTCTTAAACCATATATCTACAAGTGCTTATTACAATGTATGACGTATAACTAAAAAAGGTCTTCAAGCAAATTTAGTTCATAAGATTCAAGAAGAAGTATTATTTTAATAAAATACAATCGAAGTTCTGTTTTTGTCGAAGTAGAAATGAAATGCATATTGCCTCTGGCGGCATCTTTTTTTACACTCCTAAATCGGTTCGTTCGATTCAATTAATAGTTATTGGGGTTTTCTGTCAATACACCATATGTAAAATTTTCAAGGCCATCACAAGCTTAAGTCAAACGGACGAGTTGGAACAATGTAGATAATTAATTAAAAATATATCTATATAATTTAACTAAAGAAGAATTGAGCCTTGAATTTACCTTCTCATTATTGCTATTACAATAATCGTTTATTTATAACTTAAGTAAAGCTTATCTATCGCACAACATTTATAAAATTTCTCAAAATAAATCAGTCATTAAACCTACATTTCAAGTAAAGGCTTCCAATTTACTGGGAAGGTTAATCAGCTCAGACAGATGTTTCGTTAACATTTTAAGCCATAAAATTCGATAACGAGATTCGATATTTTATTTTATTCAAAGAGCCAGTATTTAAATTGTAATTATTTGAAAATTTTCAGACTAGTTCTATATTAAAACTGTATATTTTGTACCTGAGAAGCATTTTAATTATAGAATTTATTTCTTTTACTTTTTTTGATTTTGTTTGTTTTGAAGATTTAAGACATTCTTATTTGTAAAACATTAACAATCATGCAGGACAATATTACTAACATTATAAGTAACAACAATTGTTCAATAAAATATTATACAGAGTGTCAATAGCGCAATTTACCGCCTAGCGATGTAAATGATGTAAAGTCGCAGGTTTGATCTGGACCAGATCACCTATGAATTTGTCTTGTAAAGTTGTATGGAAAAACTGAATGATAATTCAGCTTTATCTTGCATCTTCAATTATGAATTAAAAATATAAATATTATAATATAATATAAAGTATGAACGAGAACAACTTGTTGTTTTATCTTGTCTCAGATTTTCATTTTAGATTATTAAATCAAGCGATAACATATAAAATTAACCTTATTTTTTATTTAATTAACTTAAAATGTGTGCTTTTAAACCACACGAGTAATATGAATTCGAAGTCTTATTTATGTGATATATCTTTTATTTAATAAAATGTTTTAAATCTGTAGTATTCGTATGAATTCTTTTGCTAGTGATTTCGATTTCATAAACATTTTTATTTCTGGAAGCAATCTCCTGGACCGCAGAATGTTTAGCTATGCTTCTCCAATTTCCTTTGCATTCGATTCAAAAAGGTTGCGAGTAGTATCGAATCGTTAAATTCGAAAAGTTTATTCAGCATTCTATCAAATGCACAATTTTTAGAAATATGATCATATTATATTGGCGCTTATTTTTATAATTCTTCAACCTAGTAGTCGAATTCTATTTATTTATTTGTAAACTAATATGTTATGTTCCTTGTGCCTGTAAATACACTGGCTCACTCACAATTCAAACCGGAGCACAACAATACAAAGTAATATTTTGCGGTAGAATTTCTTATGAGTGGGCGGTACCTACCCAGACGAGCTCGCACAAAGCTCTACCACTAATAAAAAATATATATAACATATAGTTTTTATAAAATTGTCGCTCAAAGACTTGGGTACGATTCAAAAGTCAAATTGAATAATTCTTATGAAATTGAATATTGAATTACAAAAATAATTTAATATCTGTGACACAATCACAAATCTTGGAATATTTTTTAATACATTATGCTTAGTAAAATATATGAAAGCGAAGATACTTAAAGTACTTTTTTTCGAAGAATAAAAGTAAGCTTGAACTTAGACATTCGAATGACAGAAAGAGCGATATCAGTGTTAAACTAAACAGTCGCTTAGCAATACTTATAGTAGGACCATTATTTTTACTAGTCATAAAATCTTTAGGACTACCATCATTATATCTGCTCAATGGTACCATATTATTGTATCATCTTCTGTAGAAGTGCGATAAGCTTACAGAAAACATATTTACTACATTCTATAAAATGAAATTACTTTTTTTTTCACGTGACAATTTATCTTTATCGACAAAGAGGAAAGTTTTAATCAGTTTAATTTAAACACTGATTCATGTTTGGTGAACTGAAGGACAATTCCACAAACAAACGAACTTTATCGCAGTCGAATCGAAATGTAATCGTTCCCACTTAACCGCTTTCCTATTCTACTAACACAACATTCCGTTTACGGTCGAAGTTAGATCGGAATAGAATCGAACATAACGTAACCGTTATAAATAAATAGAATTGTTGTACCTGTAGATAAATAAACATTTTTAAGGTTTTCAAGGCTGTCTAGCGGTGCAGAGAGGCAATAGTGTCAGCGTCTTGGGTACAATGCCACAGGACAATCTTTTAGACGGCGTGTTTTTGCTTTAAATTTGTAATGTGTATTTTTTTCTTTTTATTTTAAATTTGTATATTATAAAATGGCTGTACATATCATTAATATTAATAATGATGTTTGTAGTTTAATTTGTAGACGTTGGAAATTTCAAGAACCTTTTTTTTATTGGCGGCTTTTACTGTTTCCCGTCTAACGGCACGGTAAGACACAATATAATAGCAAAATGTATACAATTTTATTATGAAGACGCTTTTGAACGTCCGTCAATGATAACGTCGTTCCCACCACGTCATCGGTAGATATATAACATGACGTTGCCTTAGCACATCCATCAAGCCTAAACAAAGTTACAAAGCGATTACATAAAGTACCAAAATGCTTAAAATGTATGTTTTCGAATAGTAAAAAATAACCAAAGCAATTCTTTAGTTTTAAGTGATTAATATCATAGACTGGTTTGCCTTCCTGTTAAACCAATCAATCGTTTTGGCAGTGGGCGTGTCGTGTACAAGAGTATGTGAGAATAACGTGTTCTACGTAACGTAGCAGCTGGTGCGAGCGTGTTTATTCCTTTGAAGATTTTTATTGAATTACCTTCAAATATCTTTTGTAAATGTACTTTTTTGTTTCAGATGTAATAACTAATAACGACGTATAAACGTCCAATTTATTGCCGTACAAAGCAGTGTAATGGTTAATAATTATAAGACCACCAAAATATATATGTAAATATTTTTATTAACTTTTAAATAACTTTGTATTAATACCCTATCTATATTACATATAAATAATTCCTAACTAATCATGTATACGATTTCTTTCTCATTATATATGTTTATCTATTTTATGGTACTTAATACTTATGACCAAAACTTACTCTTTAGAAGTTCAGACTTGAAAAAACGCTCGTACTATATTATACAGTCACTAAAATTTATATTTTCATCAACCGAGACTGCAATATACATACATACGTAATAGGCCATGTTGTTAAATGGCCCTGACGGCCAATTAGTATCCTCACAATGCATAAAATCGCCATGAAAAGCGGAGTTTAATCTGATGAAACGGTAACATTCACAAAGCTTTGTCTTGATTTCAGATCTTGACGAAATCGTAATGCTTTCACAGCCGAAACAATGGCTGCTTACTAAGAATCGTAATGGAATTCTACTGTAACAACGAAATAAGATAATGTTTTTGATTTTTTATAATAATGTTGAACAAACTAAAACTCTGTTTCATTAATTTTTTCTTTGTTATTTCATTTCAGCAACATGATAGAATGCAAATTTATTTTTATTTGAAAAAAAAATTCTTTTTAGAATGGCCTTCAATTAGGATAATAGTTACTTTATTTACTTTTCTTCATATCAAACATCTCATAAAAAATTTAAAGTAAAATTTCGAGCCGAATTGGATTGCAAATCTTAAACATTAGATAGATAGATTAGATTATGCTTTGAGTAAAATATTTCAGATAAAAAATATTTAATCTGTGACCTATATCAAGTTGGACAGCTTATCTTATTTAACCGGCTGTAATTAATTTTAGAAAATATTTATAATATCAGTCATTAGCCCTATAGCTCCTGCCTTGCCTTCTAGTAAGAAATGGATTCAAATCTTAACTTGCTTACAAAACATTAGCTATTTTGGCATGTATACAAATAATAAATTTGTAACCATCTGTCTGTATATTGAATAAATGTATCATTGTGGGATTGAATGTGTCTGTTTCTCAACAGACGTATTCTCTCTCTCATAACTATTTAAAGACCCGACTCAACCCCAGGACCCATGGTTCTGCTTCGGCCTTTAAGCCACTAGACCATCGAGGCAGTGTATGGTATACAATGACTGAACGTTATGTAGTATTCAAAACCTCATGTTTAACAGCCTTCTGTTCAAACAATGTAATAAAGACATGAAAGTAATATTGAGTTAAATAATATTGACTTCGATAAAATAATAATACACGTAGCCATTAATTAAGTTATATCATAACTTTTACTCTCCATGGAATATCGCCTAGCTCTACTAGAGATCTATCAAATTACATGACATCAATTTTGTAGATACTGAAAGTTGTATATATTTTGGTCTGTTATCTTTCATAATAAAAAGTTTTTATTTAACATAGAAGCATTACAGTTTTTTTACACACCACAGACTTGAGAATAAATGGTGAAAAAAACTCATCGTGTTTTTTTATTAAACATATATTTCTCTATAATAAACAGAAACTTAATACGGCAGAAATTTAAAAAAAAAAAAATTTTCATTGATGAGAAAATCACAAGTTCAACCTGCCTTGGTCCTTGTCTATCGTTCCTAAGATAAAGTTTACATAAGGTTTAATAAGACTTACAAAGAATTATTAGAAACTCAAAATAATGAAAACAAGCATTGCGAGCTTTCTCTTAAAATATGGCTGAGAGCAGTATTGCAGTAGAGCGTAATTAAACCCATATAATGTTAAAATTTATCTTTTTAAACTTGTTATATTTTAATTTATATTAAAAATTATAAATAATGCAATCAAGTGCAAAACAGTCTCATAATATGAATAGAGCTTCATAGTGCTTTGATAGAAAATAATAAATTAAATACGATTGCATTTCAATTTAAAATAATACAAAGGAAAAAAGCAAATAAAACCATTGAAATATATATGTACGTTAGGCTAGGTTACACTGTCGTTTTAAAGATTTTGCCTTTTTATACAAATAGGTACTCTCGCGTCACAGAGCCTTATATATAAAGTGTATAATAATTTTACTAGTAGAAAAAACTATTTACATATGTGAGTTGAATAGAACTCAGATTGAAATTTTATATCACTAGTATTTTGTGCCCAGACAAATAACATTGTCAAAGAAATGTTTGTTCGTAGTTGTCAACACAAAGACAACAGAAAACGTCTTAATCTTAACTTTATTAACATCAAATAAAAACTTAACTTTCTTAGTACAGCTGTATGAAGAAGCTATTTGAATAAACCTGTGCAAACAGCGAGTAGCGTTAGTAGCTGATTCTGTAAAAAAATAAAACAAAATAAAAGCTACGAAGTTAGAATATATTATGTTACTGAATAAATTCATGATAAATAATAAAAAAAACTTGCGAAATATAACGTCGACGAAATAATATTAACGAAACTACAGTTTCGACAACTTCCAGGTTAGATTAGTTCTAATTGGTCTAAGTTTTAATTAATTATCCGCTGATAATATAAAAGAGATTCCGATTTTTTCCTGATCAAGAAAAAAATTGCAAAATAGTCGTTATGTAGCCAAGTGATCAATTTAAGCTATAAGCATATAATATTTAAGCGATTTAACTATCTAAAAAGGCGTAGGGTACTGATGCTTTTTTTATTTTAATGACATATATTTTTTGATGTCTTCTCTATCCTATTCTTCTCTTTTGGTCCAGATAGCAACCAGAAAAAATAAACGTAGTTTTTGTCATACAATACGATTTTATATTATTTATTGACTGATTGATTATTATAAGTGAAGTATAAATATAGTAGTAAGCTAGCTTCGCTAGGCGGTAATATATATGACGGAAGATGAGTCTCAACTTCATCACTATGGTCCATAGTTCTAACTTCCAAGTTGCGGGCGTCGATGGGTAATGTTGGAGCAACGAAACACAGTCAATTAATGAACTCGTTTATAATGATCAATCACTTAGGAATACAATATAACTAGGAACGCGCGTCGGTTTCAATATTCGACCGCACTGGCCGGCTGCTGCACAAGAAGTGTCGTGTGAGCCGCACACTGGTTCCTCCTGGCTGGCCTAGGCCAGTCTGGGTACGGGCCTCGGGGTTGCCCCCTTTACCCGGGCTGGTCCTCACCGGCAGGTTCAGCCTGCCGTGTCATTTATTTTTGGCCCAAGGGGCCAGGGTCACAATGACCCAGTGGCTGTATTGTTTGGTTGGTTATTATTAATATTTTAATTTTCTCAATTCCAGGTTGTCGTCTCATCGTCAGTCCTCCAGATCGTCGTCGTCGATGCCTGCGTCGGGGCAGATGGTCGGCGACAGTAGGAGCTCACGAGGTAGAGGACGCCCCTCTGGTGGTCGAGCATGCAGCGGTGCTATACCGTGGAGGTGTACGCACGCACTATTGTCCGCTCTCCCGAACATAGTGCGCGCGAGGCGACGGACGAATTCCTCCACGGTGGGCGTCCTGGTGTCTCTGTGGATGACGTCGTTTCTGACGTACCTCGGGGCTCCCACTATCAATCGCAGGCATCTATTCTGCTGGATCTGCAACCTCCGCTTCTGGTGCGCTGAGCATAGCGCATACCAGGCGGGGGCCGCATACGTCAGGCGCGAGCGGACGTAGGCTCCGTAGATCCTCAGTTTGGTCTTCAGTGGTAGGCGGGATGCGAAGAGGGTGTGCAACTTTGACCGCGCAGCCGCGGCATGATTCACCGCCTTGTTGACGGTGTGTATCATGCGCAGCCTACGGTCAATGTGACACCCCAGGTAGCAAACTGAGGTCTGCCACTCCACGTCCTGGCCTCGGAGGGTGAGCTGACGCATCGGCTTGTCGGCACCGACAAGCAGAGCGGCCGTCTTACCGACATTGACGGCCATCCTCCACTTGTCTAGCCACTCCGGAAGCAGATCCAGCAAGCGCTGCATCTTATTGGTTGCGACGATCTGGTGATGAGACGACGATAGGAACGCACTGTCGTCCGCATACAGGGCCAACAGTACGTCCTCTTCGCCCTCGCGCAGATGGTCGCGGAGGGTGGGGATGTCGTCCGTGTACACCGCGTATAGACGCGGCGACAGACAGCTACCTTGGGGTACTCCGGCTCGGATGGGCCGCGGTTGTGAGTCCGCGCCCTCCACCGAGACATAGAAGCTACGGCCTTCTAAGAATGACGCCACTACTCGCACATACGCGAGAGGCGCCGTGGTGTTCAGAAGCTTAGCCAGGAGCCCGGCGTGCCACACCCGGTCAAAGGCCTTCTCCATGTCGAGAAAGACCCCGACGGTGGGACGCCTTTTGTTTTTCTCACTGGCTAAGTGGCTGATGACTCTCGTCAGCTGGAGCGTCGTTGAGTGGTTGCTGCGGAACCCGAACTGCTCCTCGCGCAGGGGCAGGTGAGGCGCGAGTCTACGCAGCAGCAGACGCTCGAACAGCTTGGCGATGTGCGATAGTAGCGTTATAGGCCGATAGCTTGCCGGGAACCTTCGGTCCTTGCCCGGCTTGGGAAGGACGATGACCTTCCCCCTCCTCCATGCCTCGGGGAAGTGTCCGGTTCGGAGTATCCCATTGAAGGTCTCCGTGAGCGCTTCGAAGACCTCACGTGGTAGCTGCATCAACGCGGCGTTGGTGATTCCGTCGGGGCCTGGCGCCTTTCGCTTTGGTAGACGAAAGACGGCCTTCCGCAGCTCGGACAGGGAGATAAAATCGTCTCCCTGGAGCGGCGGGATCTGGGCCGACAGAAAACACTCCACTTGTTCCTGGATCGCCGCGTGATGACGGACGACATTGGCGTTAGTCAAGTCCGGTGGATTGGGAGTAAACTGCCCTTCCAAGTGTTCCGCCAGGATCTCTGCCCTGTCTCTGGCGGAGTATCTCCTATTACCCGCTCGATCTAGTAGCGGGTAGATAGGAGTATCACTGGTGGTGAGTTTCTTGCAGAGGTGGTAAAGTGACGTGTCGTGCTCGCCTGCTCGATCGATTGCGACCTCCCATTTGTCGCACTCGAGGGCTACGAGCGCACGTGACACTTCCTCTGCAAGCCTATTCAGGTCACGCTTCACCCTCGGACAGCGCGTGCGTGCCCACAGTCGGCGAAGGTCGCGCTTCTTCCGAAGTTTGTTGCGAAGCGAGCTCGGTAGCGGGTCCCTGCGCGCCGATCCACCAACGGTGGTGGCTGCTTCCTTGGCTTGAGTGATGGCGTCGGAGATTTCCGTCGCAGCCACCTCGACATCGGCAGACGTCGCGATGGGGACCGTGAGCTCCAGCCTCGCAAGTTCGGCATTGAAGCGCTTCCAGTCTACCCGCTTCATAGGGGGACTAGGCGCTGTGAACTCGCACTGCAGGGTGATGGTGACCAAAACAGGTAGATGCTGAGTGTCTAGGTCGTATATGACCTCAGCATCTATGGGGCAGTTTACTCCGTGGTGCAGCACTATGTCCAGGACGTCAGGTTGGCGACTGCTATTGGCCGGTATGTGGGTCGGCGCTCCTGGACCCAACACACCGTAACCGTGACGTTCGCTGTCCTCGTGCAGCCGCTTGCCCTCGTGGGTGATGATGCGTGAGCCCCAGGCGTGGTGCTTCGCATTCAAATCACCCACGATCAGTGTAGGCTGCGACGAGTCGAACAACGTTTGGACATCAGTGCTGCAAAATTTCTGTCCAGGTGGTTTGTAGGCGGCATACAGCAGGAGCTCCATCTCACCAGCATGCACACGCACCCCCTGCGTACGCAGACTCGCAAAAGGGGCATGCGCAAGTTCCTCGTGTACGATGTCTCTTCTCACCAGGGCTGCTGTTCCTCTGTAGCGATAGCCCTTGGGAGAGATTTCATCACGCCGGTACACGAAGAAGTTCGGGACTCGGAGCTCAATTTCAGTCGAGAGCTTTGTCTCACCCAGGAGGATAACATGTACATCCTGCGACTGGGCGAGAAGGGTCAGCTCCCGGACATGGCCTTGTATGCCGCCTGGGTTCCAGTATAAGACTCTCAGCTGGAATTTAGTTTCGCTAATGCGGCAATTCCAGCTGAGATAGCCGGTATGATGTCCTGGCCTTGCGTATAGGCGACCAGGATTGCCGTCAGTGCTTCCATGAAGACCCGGACGATGATGGTAGTGTCCGGGCCTTTATTTGCGGTCGAGGCAGTTTTGATTGCAGGAGGTGGAGGCAGTTGTTGCCTCTCCACCGGCCGCGTCGCGGTAGCCGGAGCGGGCTTTGGCTCCGTCGCTGCCTTCCTAGGCTGCGGCGTTGATGCCGCCGCAGGCTCGGCTCTGGCCGGCCTCGCTGCTCTCTTCTTCTTCCTCCTCTTCTTCTTGGGTTTGGACGGCGGTTGGCCCCTGGTCGTTGCCTGGTTGGCCGGTGGTGCCAGTGTTGTGATCGGGGCCGCTGGTACAGCTTGCCCCGTTGCCACAGTAGGTGTTTCTCTTTGTTCTATCGTCGCTATGGGAGCCGCGACGATAGGGCGCTTCACTTTCACCACCGGTACTGGAGCTGGTGGGGGAGGGCGCTCTTCAGCCCCCTTGGGTTTTGCCCTCGGTCCGTTTGGGCGAGAGGCGGGCACAGTTATGCCCCTCCTTCTCGCCTCCTTCTTGTATACTGGGCATCTGCGGTCCTTCGCAGTGTGCGCCTTGTTGCAGTTGGCGCACGTTGGCGGGTCCTTGATTGGCCTCGGGCAATCCCTGGCCAGGTGCTCGCCAGCGCAGCGAACGCACTTCTGCTGTCTGTGGCAGTTTGCCGAGGCGTGGCCAAATGCCTGGCAGCGGTGACACTGAGGTGGGCTCTTCGCGCCCCTCCAGGCCTCCACCAACAAGCCGGGCATGCACAGGAGCTCGGTCACCTTGTACAAATTTGTGAGCTCCTGCTCCTTCAGGTGCGCCAACTGCACAAAGAAGGTGCACCCGTGCCGGCTTCTTCCGCCCGGGATTGCCTTCGCACTCTGTGCAGGGAACCCTAGGCTGCACAGGGCGGCAATCACCTCTTCCGGGGGTGTGTTGAAAGGCAGCCCCCTAATGGCCACCTTGGTCGGCAGTTCGGTTGATGGGCTATAGCAGAACCAGGATATGGATTTGTCCTGGTTCATAGCCTCCGTCAGATGGCGCTGAATCACCCGGAACTCCTCCGCTGAGCCGGGCAGGAAACGCACTCCCCTCCCTAGAGGGCGCGCATTCGGGGCATGTCCCAGTTTGCCCTTCAGGATTTGAAAGTGCCGCGTCCAGTTGGGCAAACATTCCGCTATAATAGGCGGGTAGCTGGAGCGCGGCGCAGTCCTCGGTGCTGGCGTTGGTTGAGGGACCCGGCTCCTGGGCGACGCTGGTGCTGCAGCGGCCGCCGCGTAGGAGACTCCGGACGGTCCAGGCTGAGGCGATGTCGGCCGAGAGGTGGTCATTTCGACCGTCGATGGCAGGGCCGCGTAGCTGGTTGAGTTACGCGGCCATGTATCCTGCGACCCTCCCTCCAGTGGGGATGGGGATCGCGGTGGTAGCAGGTGCTTCGCCGGTGCATTCATGCTTGGTTCTGACATGGACGACGCCGCGCGCGATGACTCGGAGTCTTGCGGCGACTCGTATGGTGGTGATGTTGGCGGCGGGGGAGAGACGTCCGTCCTGGGACGCTTGTCCTCCGCTTCCTCCGACTCCGGAGACGAATCCGGTCTCGGGCGCTTGGACCCTTCTGCGCCGGCTGTAGACTCAGCTACAGCGGCGGCGAAGTTCTCCAGAGACGCCCGGTTCTCCTCGTCATCTCCGGTTTCCGCCTGTATTATGCGGAACGTTGGGCGTGGTGCGGTGGCGGGGGTGAGGGCGACGGGCACGGTCGAGTTGTCGAAGATATCCCTCCGAACAACCGACCGTGGTATGCCCGACCTACCTCGGCCGCGCTTGCGTTGGTCTAAAGGGGGGGGCTCCCCCCCTTCAGACATGGTGGTGACGGGTTTTAAGTCTGCTCTGCTTGCAAGTATGCACGGTACCACGACCTCAGCGCGTGCCACCCAGCCAGGTGAGACCCACTAGGGGAGGCCCAGCTAAGCGCCCGCGAGCGGAAGTTTTAACCGTGCACACCTGGTGATTACAGCGTCAGCAGTCCTGTAGTTTGGTCCTGCAGGAGTTTTTGCTCAGCAAAAACTTTGCAGGATCCGAGTGTGCTTTTCTTGTAATGGGGAGCAGGCTCCTGGCAACTAACACCGGCCGTTTCCTCAAGCCAACGTCGGAGACGCGGCGAGTACAACTGGCACCGGAGGGGGGCGTTGCGGGGAGCGGGGGATGTCCAAAACAAGTAAACACTGCGTGCCTCTCGATCTAGATGAGCATTACAACGAACGTAACAATGTTGTTGTAGTCGTTGCTCAAACTCAATCGATCGAAAGAGAGCGACTGTGATCGAAAGAGAGAGAGTGTGAGCCGCTCAGCCGGTGAATCATTGACTCCGACGCGCGCCGACATAGGGCGCTAGCGTTCCAATGATAATACGATTGCGACATATAGATAACTCGTAATAATGGGCTAGTTTTATTTCAACATTTTAAACTCCAAACTCTCAGTAATATTATAAATAAAATATACTTGATATTTAAAAACTGATAATTAAAAACTGATTTGTTTTGTTAGAGATATGTTATGATGTGTCCAAATTTCGATTTTGAACAATTTATTACTTAAAAAAAGTTCCAGCAAAGCATCCAAATAGCCGTGTAACTTATATAAGTTATATTGACTGCCTCGTTGGTCTAGTGGCTTGATGTAAGGCCGCAGACCCAGAGGTCCTGGGTTCAATTCCCAGGTCGGGCCAATAAAATGTTATTGGGTTTTTCTGTCAGAAAATTCTCAGTAACAGCCCGGAGTTGGAAGTGTGTTCACTCCCGTGCCTCGGAAAGCACGTAAAGCCGTTGTTTCTGCGCCTGAATTCTTTCCGGTCGTGTCGGATTGCCGTCCCATCGGATTATGAGAGTTAGGGAATAGAGAGTGCACCTGTGTTTGCGCACACACTTGTGCACTATAATATCTCCTGCGTAGTTGGTTAATCTCTCTTGAGATTGGCCGCTGTGGCCGAAATCGGTCTGGAGGACATTATTATTATAAGTTATATTCTATATAGGTATATGTTTACTTATTTTTGCAGACAGTTGAGAATTTAACACCAATAAAATGGATTTGGAACGGGTAGGTATGCAGTGTTTATTTTTGTGGATACTTCCACACGTTCTGGTAGATTTTGTGTTCTCTCTATATTAACTTTACCAGATTAACAACACATTTCAGATTCTTCATGCTACTTCAAAGCACCGAATTGCGCGTATATATCGTGCATTGAGCCAAGGTCAGTATAATCGGCATATTTTATTATTACTGAGACATAAGTCGATAAAGACAAGTGATGCTACTCATCAATACATCGGTGAAAACTGCATTCAATACCATGAAGTCATTTTTGCTCGATGCAAACACAGATGCAAAACACAGACACACAGACAGACAACAATTCTAAAAACTGTTGTTTTAGCTTCTGTTTTAATATAACCATTTTAGGTTTATTTCAATTATCTATAATAAACAGAAATCGGCCTGTTACTGTTATATTATAAGTAATAATATGTATATGGAAAAGATGTAGAAATATTTTGAAAAAAATAAATTTCGAGTGTGCGATAGCTTTAAAGTTACATTTTAAAGCCTTAGGGATTATGGTGATAAAGTGTTTTTAGCTTCATTGAATGCTTTAGAGCATACTTGATGATTAGGCAATTTTTATACGCAGTAATATCGCACCTCAAGTACAAACAGATATTTGTAATTTTATCGGTATTGTTATGGTTATTATGGTCTATTGCAGAGACACTATTGCAACGTTTTTATTTATCAATTAGGCGCGGTCACAATTTCACGCAAATTTAATTATTTTAGTTAGTCTGTCTTAACCGACAGCAGGTTGACGCGTCTCATACCCATCAAGCAAAGTTTAAATATATGAACAATATATATATTCTGATATTGAATTAAGTTTAATTTCACGCCCAAAAATAGATGATTGGATAAACATTCTATAGATCTTTATGGTCCTTAGAGCCGGATAAACAATCTGCTTTCCTATACTTATGAAATAAAATAAAAAAAGAGATATATTTAGTCCTCTCAAATTGGCATACAATGGATACAATAGAATCAACGTAACGATAATGATAACAAAAAATGTTGTCAAATAATAGTGCTGAAAACTTTCCAGAATCTTAATAACTGATCAAACTGAAGCCTTTCAATCCAGCAATACAAACAATTCACGAGATCATCAAAGGTCTAAGAATTACGAACTGCTCTAAGTTACTTATTCAATAAGTTAGAAACGACATGTAAGAAAATTTCAATAACTTTCTTTGCAGTTACGTAGATATAAATATTATATTTTGTTTCAAATCATCTCAGTTTTTTAGAAATATGTAACAATCTATATAAACAAATTCGAAACTCACCACAGAAAACGTCTGACAGTGACTAATAATTATATGATTTAAAATATACACGCATCAAAAATTATATCACCGTATTTAACATTTCCCCCGTGAATTACGGAGCTAGTTTTTAGAAAACAACATTGTAGTTCGAATTCCACCTAAACAAAGATCGGCAGACATCGTATTCTATTTTGTATTGGTAGTGAGCTTGGTAGAACACAAACATCTTTGTTCAAATACCATTCACTAAATTGGTACCGGTCGCTGATGTGGCTTCAATATAGTTTAATAATTGATTGCCTTTTAAATCATACCACCAATATATTTTAAAAACAATTAAACGTTTATTAATCATATATAAATTGCTTTTTTCGAGGTATGTATTTTATGCAAATAGTAAGTAAAAAAATTATAATAATATTCTATTCTATAATAAAAAATAGTATGATGGTGGCAACGATGCGATGGATGAAGATGCGATGAAGTAGCCGGCGTAAAGATTTCGTATGTTTCATTCGTACGTACCATGTTTATCACATATAATACCGCGTAACTGCAATATTTAGTATAATTTTTGTGTTATGATTTGAATAGCAAGTGAGCCAGCGTGCTATAGACACAAGGGACAATTTAGTTAGTTTCCAAGGTTGGTGGCACATTGGTGATATAAAGGATGGTTAATATTTTTTATAGTGCCAATGTCTATGAATGGCCATTTACCAATATTAAAAAGAAAACAAATAACGGGCCACCTTTTCTAAAAGTTCGGACTCTTTATGTGGGACAAATGTATAATGAGCCACTACTCATAGAAGTCGTAGATAGAACCTAAGAAAACATTAATAAATAAACGCATGTGTTTTATGCATAGGTATATTATTATATGCCGTTAGCACTACTGCATGGACCAATGAATCGAATGCCGAATACGATTAATTAAGAAATTCACGGATGCCGATTGATTAAAAAATTCACGGGATTAATTTCTCATTTAACCCTTACGAAGTCGGTTGGGCAGCTAGTAATATATGTATGTGATTTAATGTTCTATGTACTAGCGAAATTTAATAAGAGCTGATTTGAAATTTACTTTGAAAGTAATAGATCTTCATGTTGATGAAACCACTTCAAAGAGCAAGAAAAATATTAAAAAACTTGTCGCTGCTCTCGTAGCGCGAAGATTTAATGCAGATATTTTCATTACCGGTGCAATAAATTACCTTAATTAGAAACCGGTTTTCACCTTTGATGTGAGCATAAGTACACGAGAAGTCTTCCACTTTGTACTTAGTTTTAAAGATTTAGAACCAAATATTATGTATAAATTATACAATATTTATAGAAAAATATCGATTGTGAAAGATACACTTTATAATACATTTATATATGAGTATTAATTAAATGTTTTATTCCAGTTTTATCTTTTCACAAAACAATCAAATAAAAATGTTATTCGTTTGAAAAATTGCTATAATTAAATAAGTCTTATCAAAGAGCTTTTCATTTCTGTCCATTGATTGCTGATGTCTTATAAAGTAAAGTTCGTTGTGAGTTCACTCGTAAAAAATTAAGAAATTAATAAATAAAAGTTAAAATTGCCGCAAATATGTACGTTGTGTTATTTTTTTACAATTCTGTGAATGTGTGTGTGTGTGTGTGTGTGTGTGTGTGTGTGTGAGTGGGTGTGTAGATGATAACTTTTCTTATACGGTTTTTAATTGTAAGAATTCCTTAAAATTTAGATTTTCTTCTTAGGAATACGTTTAAAAACTCGTAATAGGTATAAATATTAAATTTCAGCGTAAAGCGCTAAATTGATTTATCTTTAAGAATATTTTGTAATTAAATTAAATTTAAGCGAGTAACTTCTACTAATCGTCTTGCAGTTAATCTCACACAGTTAACTTAACGTAGAGGTGTGATAACATCATACTACAGTATGTAAGTAATATATATAAGTATGTACTTTTTTGATTTGAATAACAATTATTGTATATGAAGAAAATAAACATATACTCAACTTTCACACACACATACCAAAAATAAATATGTCAAGATTCGAATATTTAAAATACATAAACTTGGTGATTTCAACACTACCGTACACGTATTATACGTTTTTCGATTATTGGAAGTTAAATATTTTATCATAACAATTGATTTATCTATTTGTATAAGTGTATAATTATAATAAGTATTTAAAATGTAAATTTTTGAACAATATGATTTACTGAAACCACAAATGAAATCTTCATCTATAAGTATTACGTTTTTTCATTGGATATACCCGTATAGGGAGCAGGTAGGATAAAATTACACATCATTCTTGCTATTCCCTTATACTCATTCCGATAGGATGTCTATCCAATACTACTTTATTTCCTTCAAGCACGTGAGTATAACAATACAGCCCGGAACGTTAGCAGTATCTCAACTTCAGACCGCCATTACTTGATAAAAAAAATCATATTATTTTCAAGATCTGCAGTCTTATAAACTAGCATCTCTACTATTTGTAGTCTAAATATTATAATTATTTTTTTATTTTTTTATAAAAAAGCTTAAATGATATTTTATCATTATATTGTAAAGGAATTATGTTTATCATGTTTATCGTTAATAAATAATTAAATAGTTAAAATGAAAAAAAAAAATACATTCAGTTGGTAATTAAAAAGTATGTGAAACACTACAAGTTAGGAATAAGACTAGTTAACTAAATTACCCTCGAGTTAAATAATGTGACATTGTGTACCATTTCACGTAATAAGGTTTAAATTTAGTCTACGATGAAATTTTAAGATATATATTTTTTGATCTTCTTGATTTTCGTGACATCGAAGTTACTATATTTTTATTAAATCAAAATTAATCAGCATATAAAGCAAAACTAAAATATTCTTTATTCAAGTTGGAATTTATAAACACTTTTGAATCGTCATGTTACACGATTAAATTGAATGTAGGAAGTACTGCCAGTTCGGAATATTGTTTTCACTGAGAATAACAGGCATGAAACTCTATACTCTTTTTCTAAAAATACATAGTTAACTACATATTTAATGTTCTGTATAACAATCCACGACTTTTTTTAGGGGAGATATATTTTTTAAATATATATAATACGTTATTGAAATACATATTATATTAGTTATGTTTACACTTAAATATTTGTATATATTTATAAGTATTTTTCATGTATATTATATTCTTATTTTGTTTAATAAGTTTTACCATTTCAATAAATAAATATTCAGTAAGAGAGACAAAAAACACTTTCACAATTATAATATTAGTGAAAATATAATTTTATCCTAAACAGTAGATTACATAATCCAAACACGTAAACTTTTTTATTGCAAATCGTTTCTGTAAATCTGATTTTAAAATCTTAGATCGAGCTTAAAGTTAGATGTTGAATATTTGGCTCATCGCCACATCCACGTAAGTTACATCTCGGTGATGGGTTTGCGTCCTCCGACCAAGTTAAATTAACACGAAAACGTGTTTTGGTTTTATTATCCTGAGAGATTTGTATCTGGTTGTACTGTTACTCAATAAATTTTTGATGACTTTTGAGATAGCTTTACATTTGTAGGTTTATTTATTTACATTACACCACGCAGTATATATACAACAAATTACATAATTTGTATGTTTACTTTTTTTGTTTGTATTTATATTATCTCAGATATTGTGATGGAAGAAATGTCATCAATGGATAAGTGTGAATTTTATACTTAATTATCTTTTATCATCATTGTATCTGTATACTGTTTCTGTTACGTATAATAAAAAAATTGTTTTTTTTTTGTATTTGTTAGCATTTAGTATTATTAAAATGTTGACCTGTAGCTGTTATAGAGAATTGAGGTTAAAAAAATAATTCTAAAGTATTATCTTATCCTTAAAGGTGAGTTTACTTTTTTAATGTTTCGTTCTCGAACATTCATAAACTTTAAATACTATAATGATTTATTTTACTTTTATGCCAAATAAAAAAAATCGATTAAAATATGTATAGAAATGAAAAATAGATTGTATAACGGTTTTTAAATACACGAATAAATAAATGAAAGTATATAAAATACTGAAACGTACAACTGAGCTACAAATAAAAATATTAAAATAATGTATAAATTTCCATACATGAATGCAGGCAATAAAACGCGGGTAAATATTGGAACATTTCCAAATCTCGTATTTGTAAAAAATATCTATATTTTTTTATGATTTGATAATTTTTTTGTTTGTTAAAAAGGCTTAATTGAAAAACCTTAATTACCATTATTTATTTTGTATTAGTAATTGAGTTTAGTTAACTGCCCCGTTAGTCTACTAAGGCAAATCCAAAGGCAAAGCCTAGGTCGGGCCAATAAAAAGTAATAAGTGGGTTTTTCTGACAAAATTACTCTGTAGTAGCCTGGAGTCTGGAAGTTGGAAGTGTGTATGCTCCCATGCCCCAAGAAGCATGTAACGCCGTTGATTCTGCGCCTGAACTCTTTCGGTCGTATCGGATTTTTATCCCATCGGATGATGGGAGTGAGGCAATGGAGTGTGCATTTATGTTTAGGCAAAAACTTGTGCACCGCGCGGTTGTCTTTTGAGATGGGCCACCGTGGCCGAATTTGGTCAGGAGGTTACATATTATTTTAAAAAGTAACGTGAGTTTCCAGTATTCTCAGAATATTCCAATCAACAACCAAAAAGCAGTTTAAACTGTCGAATACGTCATTAAATTTTATAATAAATTAAATTATAAATATAATAAGTATGTTGAAGTCCGAATATCTAACTGTTCTAGCTTTTGGTAAAAGTAAATCTATGATTTTTAGGATATTCCTAGCAGTTTCTTTAGAATATCTCAGATCGTGGCAAAGTCATTCTGTATCTTCCTGAAATTCAGTAGAGCGGGCTACTCTGATCTTACTTGCGGCTTCAAAACATCCCAGACTTGTTTTATTGGTTTGTTGGAACTTAAAGTTGGCTAATCCATACGTTGTATCATTGTCTGTGATTTCACTGGCTTTTATCGACTGGTAAAATAGCGGGATGAGGATTTTAAAAAATCAAACATTTTTATAGGTAATTCAAGTAATAAGTAAGAAAAAACGATAAAGTCTTAGGAAGATTTTTCAACAAATTAATCAATTTGAATTAGGAACTATCTTTTTTTACACACGTCATTAACATTGCCAGTATTATTCAGTTTACTTTGTCGTTTTTTACCACTCTCTTTTGACTATTTTTAGGTTAGATGTAAATGTGTTTGCGCAATAAGCGATTTGTACTTACTTTCATTTTCTATTTTTCTTTAAAAGTTTTTAATATTGGACACAATATATATTACTTTCTGAAATATTAATAAATACCGCTCACCCTAACTTTAAATAGAACCCTTTCCCCTTACACATACATAAAGACTATAATTATTTTACGGGAGATTGAACGATATTATTAAGCAAAATATGTATTACACATCCCTCTCCCTATAGTTTGCTGTACCTGTAGTTTTTCATGCGTCTGCGTTGTCGTCAATTTCAATTTAAAGAGCAGAAATTGCGTAGACCACAAAATCTAGCGTAATTTAATATCCAATGGTCTGCACTATAATGATCAATAAGATGTCTCTTAGTGTGAATACTAGTCGCGAGATGTAATTATATATGTGAATATAATATACATTTATATAATATACTATAATGAATAATCAGCATATAGTTCTTTTTTAATCCTTATAATACTAGTAAATAAAGTTAGATAGAGAAATATTTCAATATAAATTAGATGTAAGAATCGTCTGCGCAAAAGGTTTTCTTATTAAATATATTCATATATTAATAAAAAGAAACGTCTATCTAATAAGTTATAAGTATATATGTTTATATTCATTCGTAGTGTTATTTATATTCCTTGGTCTTTATATTTTTAATTGCTTTTGTTAAGTTCGAAAAACCTTATTTAAATACATTTTTTGCTAATTTACAAAATAGAGAATTGAGAATGTAGAAAAGTCTATTATAACTTAATAAAAATTAAAGGATATAAATGCATAAGTTCTTTATCAATTGGTATAATAGTATATATATTTATTCAAACTAAGATCTACAAACAAACAAACCCCTAGCCACTTTATATTATATTAACTACCACTTTATATTATATTAATATCAGTTCTACCTTTACCAATATATTCAAAGTATACGTCGCTTTGCAAATAAACATGACAAAATAACCTATAAATGTTGGAAGGCTTCTTGAAAATTTTAAATATAATTTTATATACATAAAACAATAAAAACAAGTTAATTCAATATAATAATTAGAAACAGCCTGTTAATGACCCACTGCTGGGCTAAGGCCACCTCTTTCTTTTGAGGAGAAGGTATTTGGAGCTTATTCCACCACGCTGCTCCAATGCGGGTTTGTAGAATACACATGTGGCAGAATTTTAATGAAATTAGACACATGCAGGATTCCTCACGATGTTTTCCTTCACCGTCAAGCACGAGATAATTATAAACACAAATTAAGCACATGAAAATTCAGTGGTGCTTGCCCGGGTTTGAACCCACAATCATCGGTTAAGATTCACGCGCTCTAACCACAAGGCCATCTCAGCTATACCAGGCCATTTCGGCTAGAATCATTATCATTGAAAAAAATACATTGTACGTTATTAGCAGTATGCAATAAGTACACAAGGACAAGTGCGAACACAGACATCATTCTAGCAAAATTGAACCCTTGATATATCGGACATCGAATGACTAACACAGACTAGTGCAGAGCTTCTCGCCTGTTCATGTCAGCAATATCTACATACCTTAGCTCTACCATTAAATTTAAACAATTAACTATGTTTTAAGAATAGGTCCTATTTGAGCACAGTATATTTTAATTCGACATTCAAAATTATTTTAAAAAAATATGCTTCCAATAAATTATTGCTTGATATGCGATCAAGAGTGACTAAAGGGAATCCCCTTCTATCCAATCGGCGCTTTTACTTAATACAGTTGTGTTCCGATTTGAAGGGTGAGTGAGTGTAACTACAAGCATAAGGGATAAGGATAATATTTCTTACAGCACCAATGTCATGCCAATGCCTGCCTACCTATTTGCGCCTTTACCTATGAACAAATCTCATGTTATTTCATATAAAAAATCTATTTGCCGGAGATGTAGAAAGCAATTTACCTGTCTCTTACATTTCACACTGTATATAAGTTGAAAAATAGATACTATCTTAAACGTGGCAGTAGTTCTCTACGGATTTAATATAGAAAATAAGATGGAATATATTATTTAGTAGTAGCAAAATTATTTTTCATTTATTTTCAACTATTTATTTCTTAATATATTTTATCACAATGATGCAATATAGCTATATATGTATATCTACGTGAGAAAGGACATGGAAGAAAGTATTGATTGGTAAAAAACATTGTTTTCATCTAAATATAAGAAAAAGCTTGTTTACGAATAACATACCTACAGGTAAATAACAAAGTATATGTAAACCACACATAAATATTTTTACAATTACAAATATTATATATATACATATATTTTTGTAAGAACATATATATATTTAACAAAAACTCAAATGTATAACATAAATAGTGTTTGTATTTTATCCCTTATGCGCTCCTTTTTCTATCAGATTGCAATGAAACTTAGATGTTCGCGTAACTCGAAACGGTGTTTTAATTTTATTTATGTCTAAAATCTATTTATAAGATTGTCTGATTAAATTTATAAATCATTCATTAAAAAAATATTACAAATCGAAAAAGTTAGTTATAATTTAACAGAAATGGCTAAAGTTTTCAATTAAAATTCACCCTATTGAGGTCGGAGTCTATAATTCGAGGTATTAAAATGAGGCTGTTATAGGAAACTATTAATTCTAAAACATTTGGCAGATTCGTGATCCTAACTTTTGCTCCAGGATTGCGAATTCGATTTTCGCCCCCAGTAAGTTTGTATTATTTTATATATGTTTATACATAAGTGTCATCAAACTATGAGACTGATATTGAAACACGAATAAACAGGGTAACCGGGAAAAGTAAAAGGGAGCGTCGGACGTGTAATAGCAAGATGGGATGACGAGATTATCAAGCTCGAATCTGGATTGGATTGGGTGTGGTAGATGGTTTGAAAAGAAGAACACCTACATATTACACAGTTGGGATAAGAAAGGCTGGATGGTGATATTATATCCATTGAAATATTATATAAACAAATTAACGCTTAAAGTCTTAGAACACACCAACAGATGTCTATAGGCGGTGAAAGTTTATCACCTTCTATCCGTTTGCCCGTTCTTACATATATATTTGAAGTTATTTTTTAATTTCATTAATGTTTGTTATAAATGTTGTTAACAAGACAGTATAGCTTCCATTTTATATATTCGAACAGTGCCAAATAACAAAGTGCATTGTTGCATTGTTTTTCCTAACTTAACTATAAATATCGTTGTCTACTTTTAACCAACACATAAGAGTCCTAAATGAAAATGCATTTATCTTTCATTCTTTGTCTTTTTTGAACGCCATTTGCAGCAGAGGGAGAAATATCTAAATATTGGGTGTTAGTTAGCTGAAATAGCTTTATATATTTAATTTTTTACCATTTTGATGGTATGATTTTATGTAAAATTTAAATTGACGATAAAAGAAAAAATGCCCAAAGGGAAAATAAACAAAAAAATTACTTGTCTCTTAAAATCTATCTAATCTGCCTGTAACACAGGAATGTTTGAGATTATTTACAAAATATTATAAAAATGCTAATAATCAGAAATAGACAGGCAATTTTCACGGACAAGATTTTTCTACCACTTTGTTGTAACTCGAAATTAGACGACATTTATTTAATAAACTGATTAGATTTAGTAAGATTGACTACTAGTAAGAAGTAGATTTTGACTTCGACTTTGACTATCAAAGATACGGGGGGGGGGGGCTTCCTACAGGGGCCCCGAATGTAAGCTCTTTATGATATGCGCTTTATAATCCATATGTATATACGGAGTATCGGAGTGATCCTTTATTTTTTGTTGTAGTATTCATGTCGTGGATATCTTTAAGAGTTTTCCCTTGGGGTTTTATGGGATTTATACCCACTAAGCCCCTATGATGGCTGACCTAGATATGGATGGAAGAGGCCACAAGATCGTTCTAACATACGTATCCTCCGCTTGTCACGTGTCACTCCGGTCGTTACTCAACGGAGCTCACTAAAGGAGATAGAGTAATCTCGTCCAACGTATCGCTTGCAATTGCGTACAGCAGCGCGAGAACATCCTAGTAGCCGACCTGATTAGCGCCATAAAATATCAGTTACTAAGAATATTCTTCGTTAGACCGACCCTGTATTTGAACCCAATGATCAGTCTTGTCGAAGTAATAATATAACCCGTATCTTGTCATAAAATTATAATTAGTCTTTAACTTAATCTAATACAGTTTATATTTTCAACATGGTTCAACTTCCAGCGAGATCCATCGAGGAATTTGTTAGAAAAAAAAATAAACCTAAAGTTTGCATATATTTTTGTATACAAGTAATAAAGTGGTCTCTACGCATGTTACTTTTAACGACCCGTTCTGGTCTCTCATGGTGAAACACTAGAATGTACGACTATTATTTACCAATATTTTTTATTTTCCATGCTGAAAACGAGAACAAAAATGGTTATTTATTTCTGAAATGAAGATCAATGTTATACAATATTTTCTGGTAACCGCAAAAATTTTTTATGTGTGTAAAATTGTGTGTGTATGTACTTTGTGTATGTAATCCAATTTACAATAAAACGTATGAGATTTCGATAATTTTTTATTGTTTTGCTTATAATTTAAGTAAAATGAACTCATATTAAAAATGACATACTCCTTTCAAATGTTTTATAAAATTCACAATTAGTATATTTTCAGGAATCAGGATAGAAATAGGTTTTTTAAAAAAATAAATCAAAACAACAATTACACACAAAAATAGAACAAAGGAGTCAAAACTGAGCAAATATTATTTATGAGATAGCCGCCACAACCGAGAGTACAAGCAAAAGTATGTAACTCCAGCCTGGCGGAACTTACAATTACCTGGTAACATATACTATAACGTGGAATCGCATTAAATCATTGAAGCTGGGTTGATGTATAAACGCTGCAAAAATATTAAATACTTCTTCAGTGTCAAAGGCCTATGACAATAATGTCAGACTACCAAGAAATTCAATCAGTAAGCTCATACGTGTGTTTCTAATTTCGTTTAAAAAAAAAGATATTAGACCACAACCGGCCTTACTAATGAACGTTGTTTAGCGAGTGAATAGTTACAAAATGCTATGTCGTCTTCTTTCGAACGTCAAATCAATGCTGACAGAAAGAGCGAAATATCTTTAATTAAACAGCCATTAAGCAACGGCTATAAGTAAAACCGTATGTTATCACTAACGACTTATTAGTTTCCATTGTCACTTAGTACATTAGTGGTGATTTTAATAGCAGTAGTTATCTAATTATAAATATAAAAGAGGCCCTGCGTGACTTCACAAAACGCCCACGTCAATTCTATAACAAGTCTATTGAAATTTAGCTGTCATATTTTCAATTTTAATATTAGACCCGCGTTAATATTTCATCGTCATTCGCTAACGTAGCTAATAAAAAAAAAACATCAATGCAATCGTAGTTATAATTATATTAATATGTTTTAATATTGTTTTTAAATAAGAAATAAACATAAGAACAACAGTATTTCAAAAATTTGATTAATTATTAAGCAGAATATTCTAATAAGAAAAATATAAACGGCTTCATAAAAATGCTTCGCGCGAGTACGAGTTTTTTGATTCGTTGCCAAATCAAGTCGAGTAGTAATAACAGCCTGTAAATGTCAAACTTCCATTATGAGAAGCAGGAGTAAAGCTTTCTCCACCACGCTGTTTCAAGGCGCGTTGGTGGCACATGTGCATGATTTTCATCCGACACATGCCAGTTATTTCACGATATTGTTCTTCAACTGAATTTGTAATCGGATTTTAACTCAAAGCACATGGAAATGTTCAATTCAGATTTATGACCTCTAGCCGCTTCTCGGTTCATCTAAGTAGTTTTCATGCATCATTCAAAGGAAAATTACTTAGGTAGAAACTTAAATTTATATTTTACCTTTAATAACTGTACATGGATACGCCTTCTCAGCGTGCTGCTTAAATGAAATAATACTGAGAAGCATACTTTTACACACTATGTGGATTTGTTTTAGTTTCATTATAAGATTACACAGCCTTACTAACTCTTTTGCGGGAAAATTTTATAAAAGGAACACAAAAAACGTTCTAAAATATTTAATTTTAAAAACTAAAAGAATCGTTAAAGAACATTTGTTCTTAAGTATTATTATAAAACCAATTACTTTTTAGATGAATGCACACCTTGAGAATGAAACGACCGCCTCCAAGCCATTTCGAATAAAAAGAATATAATTTTATTCATTTATGAAACCTATAATTGTTAAATTTGAGAGATAAAAGAAATCCCGCTGACTTTCTTCTTGGGTCTGAAATGTTTGTAAATCTTAAAATATAGCAGTGCTATTAGCCAATCGCATGGAATATATAAATCTAAGGTTCGTTTGTCTGTACTTATGCCATCGCAATAGGCTTATTACGTGCTGCCGTTTTATAATATTCATTAAAATGAAATATTGACGAAAGATAAACGTTATTTACGGCCTCAGATCATTAAAAATCCCATATATTTTAACATAAAAGCCTACATAAGGCTTAGACGTTTAAAATATTGCGATTTATATAATAAAAATTCGCTTTATGAATTTATTTTTGTATTT
This sequence comes from Nymphalis urticae, assembly GCA_905147175.2. Classification (NCBI taxonomy): domain Eukaryota; kingdom Metazoa; phylum Arthropoda; class Insecta; order Lepidoptera; family Nymphalidae; genus Nymphalis; species Nymphalis urticae. The sequence goes on along the minus strand of LR989998.1, from coordinate 7,874,215 downwards.
AACATTAGTGTTTTTTTTTTAGAATTTAATTAACATTTCTATCACGCCAAACCATTTCCAACGTACTATGTGAGTAATAATATATAAATAAAAGAATAGAAAGTGCACTCAAGAGCAATTATTGTTTGTTCAGACTTGTGATTTTTGCCATATCAGAAATCAGACCATAAATCAATTAGATCACTTATTTATGTATACGAAAATTACCGTATACATAAATAAGATAATATTGTAAAATATATTCTAATAAAATAATAGATATAATATATTTGATGGCATATTGGGTCCAATCGACCAATTAATAATATTTTCTGACAAGCAGACAGACCATTCGGAGCGTTGTTGATTTGTTTCAAAGTGTCCATCTGTCACGTTTCGTTAACATGAAAATCTCGTGTCATTGGCATTCTCGAACAAATATCGAACTTGTTTGTCAAGAAACGGAATCTGTCTTTAGTAATTTCGAACATTATTTATTACTTTGGATCAACTAGTTGAGGTATTTGGGTCCAAACAACTTATAGCCAATACTATTTTGTTGGCATATTGGGTTTGAAGTCGTTACGTCATCGTTTTCCTTGATTTTAAATGTAGTGCTTTATTTATTTAATCTGAAAACATTTTATTAGTTGATCTTCAACCTGTCAACTAAACAATTTATAACTATTTTTATAATAAAACAAACTGCTTGTCTCGCCTATGTACGTGTAAAACAAGATTTTTTATTACAAAAATTAAATGTGACAACCGATCGTAAAGCCACCAGCATGACATGCCATGTCATGCTGGATCCCTTCTTTAACAAACAGGCGCCCACTCAAACACACACATAGGCTTTTATCAAAATCGGTTTAGCCGTCTAGGAGTTTAGTGATATACACACTTACAAAAGAAGTATATATATAAAGATATAATTGTTTTTTTTTATAAAAACATTTTATTACAAACATATAATTCTCGTGTCACAAGAATAATAAATTATTTTTTCGATATCAGCAAAATGATCTTGAGTTATGTCGACAGGTTGAAAGATTCGGAGAAAGGATCTCATAATATACGAAGATGTTGAACTTGATAGAAATAAAAAAATATTATTTCCCACAGGTTTTAGGTTTAGGTTCCTTAAGATTCATATCTTAAGTCTAATAATCTTGTATACATCAAATACACCATGTCAGAGAAACTATTTTTAATGTCTTTACGTATTTTTAAATTTTTATATTCATAAATGTGTCTTTTAACTAGAAGAACTCATTGTTAATAGTTATATCTGTGACTGAAGCTTGCAACATTTTATGTCGTGATGGCCCAGTGGTTAGACATATGTGTCTTAATAGAAAGTATTCGGTTCAAACCCGGACAAAAATGACCGAATTTTCACGTGCTTTTTATAATTACCTCGTTCTTCACGGTGAAAGAAAACATCGTGAAATAACCTGCATATTCACATTGTATATCCACCAATAAATTTTGGAGTTTATTGTGATGTGGTGGAATAGATTCTACCCTTTCTTCAAACAGAGTAAATAAATCCTAACAGACAACAAAATGTAAGCCAACATTATCCTTTAGATATGATTTCACAATTTTGATAACTTCTACGACTAATATGAGTAATACTACAACTAACAAATGCCATAATTTTAATAACGATAAAATACACTAGTGCTTTGTACTTTTAAACGTATGCTTAGCTACATTTGAAAAGTTAATTGTTCGTCCGCAATATCCGCGTGCTTGTTAACTGTGTAGTGGTAGACTGTCTATTTAATACAAAATAACACTAAAATAGTTTTTATCGTGTAGCAGTTAATAGACTATATGATTTTTTATTAGATAAAGGCAAGCTGTTTTATTTTAGACTCATAATTCATGTTATATTTAATACTTAAAGGTAATTTCATCATATCGGTATGAAATTTATGTACTTTGGTAAAGTTTGAAAAAAATACTGACTAAAAAACTTAAAGATACGAGACAATTGAATAATACATGCATGAAATATCTGTAAGAAACGATTTCACTGGAATGTTAACAGCAATATTAAGTGATAAAAGATAATTATTTCTATCTCCGAAACGCAATTGTAAATTAAACAAAGTTCCATGTAACTCCCAAGTTGAACATTATCCAAAACAGACAATATAAATTGGAGGTTAGATATGGATGTGGTAAATGTGAATATTATGTTTTTTTTTTATATTCCTTAAATTGTCCTCCTGTGTCCGACTTGTGGTTCAACGTTTAACGTAAAACGTAACACAACCATGAAACATTGTATCAACAGGTAATAATGATTCGTTTCGAAATATTATATGATAATTATGGTAAAATCATAATTCCTAGACGTAAAAATCAAAAATTGTTTCAAGCCGATAAATAATAATAGCAATAATAAGCCGGCCTCATTTGTTTTTTATTAAAATAACATCACGGAAGCCTTGCAGATGTTTATTAAAATATTTTTTTATAAAACGTAATCAATAATTAATGATATATAAATAAATAAATACATCGATTTAAATTGATAAATTACATATTTTTCGTAGAATCGACTAGATTTTTAACATAAACTATTTATATTTAACATAATTAGTATAACATTTCCAGTTAGGATTATTCGGCGGCAAGTAATGGTTTAAGTGGTTTAAAGTTCTCACAGTGACAGTGTCAATGGCAGAAACTGTAAAGTTATTTCCTAAGCAACAAACTCGAAACTCACCTCAGACCGCAATTGTAAAATGTCAGACAGGGATATGCGACATTGACCATTTGATATTTTAAAATAAAAATAGCATATCACTGTAAGTCGATAATCAAAATTTCAAAAGTGAAATACGAAATGAAGTTCTTGTAGAATAACATTGCTAACCACTGCCGATATTTGTTACTAATAAACTTTTGACTTGCTATATATGTATAAATTATAGTGAAAATTCAGGTATAAATCTTATTTTATTTTGTATATTCTGTTGTTTAAAGTCACAATTTTTTGCAATTCAAATCAGCCAGAAGGTAAAATTTAAGTCGCAAAATAAAGCAGGATGTTTTATATATTGCTTAATAAGAAAAACAATTTTATACGTGTATACTTTACTTAAGCATTGTTTATGCTTTTATCGAATTAATTGGAGTTGTGCAGCTTAATAATAGTCATAGGAGTGTTTAATTATTTCGCAGTTTTTAATTCGTTAAATAAAAAAATAGAAAAAAATGAACCAATAAAATAAATAAGAAATTTAAATTAAAAATGTACAATAGATAAAAAATGTGTAATATTAAAAAATAATAATACCGTACATCTACTTTTACTTTTATTAAAGAACATCTACTTTTACTTTTATAAAGGCTTTAAAGAGATAAGCATTCTATGGAAATATTTAATTTTTTTATTAAAGATGAATATCGTAAAGTCGTGAATCATTCAGCCTATTTTGTTTACAAATTTGGGTATCATATTTAGAATTTCTCTAAATAAATAAATAATATTATAAAACTTTTCTACGCTAAAATATTTCTTTTCATGGAGATATTTAATTTTGAATAAATCTTTAGCTGAAATACCTAATGACAGCAAAAGCTTCTGTTCTTACGACATAGATAATGTCACTTTTACTAAGTTGATCGCAAATTGAGTAAAAATGTTGCGTCGATTAGAAGCACCAACTTCAAGAAGTATTACTTCTCAATATAGTATATAATTGTATTCCAAAGTTTTTATAACTTTGGAATTAACTTTGAAATATATAATTTAATCAAGTAGATTTTATCATGGAAGAATTAGTAACAGGACTTAAACTAAATATACAGAAAACAAATTTAAAAATTATTACTCTGCAAATCATAACTGCGATGCAGAATAGTAGCAAGTACGGTAGCAACATTTCTCCGTTGAATTGCATTTTCGATTATCTAGGCCAAAAATTAATGAGATCAGATCTCTAGTAAAAGCAATTAAATATTTTTGCTCTATTTCTCTAAAGTCCAAATGTTTCATCTGCAAATAACACTAAAATATAATTTGAAAGTATATTGTATTAGTGTATACATGATAGTAGATAGTACTTGCTAGCTATGACAAATTGACATGTACACATTGTAGATATGAAGTTGCAGGTTTAGCTGGATATAGATCAGTGTTTTATTAACTAGGCTACCATATTTGATAAGTTCCTTGAATAACCAAGAAATTGTTAGCAAGTTTATTATTATTTTTATTTTTTTCAGCCTTTTGCCGTCCACTGCTGGACGAAAGCCTCCCCCATAGAACGCCAACCATCCCGATCTTGGGCAGTCCGCATCCATCCCGTGCCTGCCACCTTTTTTAAATCGTCGGTCCATCTTGTCACAGGGCGCCCTACACTACGTTTGCCTAAGCGCGGTCTCCACTCTAACACGTGTCGGCTCCATCGGCCATCAATGCGTCTGGAGACATGACCAGCCCACTTCCACTTCAGCGAGCTAATTCTCCGCGCGATGTCGGTGACTTTAGTTCTCTGGCGAATGTCCTCATTTCGGATAATCACGCCCAGAGAAACCCCAAGCATCGCGCGTTCCATCGCTCGCTGAGCGACCTTAAATTTGTGGACCAGTCCTACGGTGAGTGTCCACGTTTCGGCACCGTAAGTCATTACAGGTAGGACGCACTGATTAAAGACCCTGGTCTTAAGCGACTGTGGGATCGATGATTCAAAAATATGACGCAACTTCCCGAATGCCGCCCAGCCCAAACGTATTCTTCTTTTAGCCTCCTTCTCAAAGTTGTGCCGGCCAAGTTGTATAGTTTGGCCCAGGTAGATATATTCCTGCAAAACTTCAAGTAGAGAGCCATTTACGACCACTGGTCCCGGGGATACATGATTGTTTGCCACAATTTTGGTCTTTTCAATGTTCATCCCGAGACCTACTCGTCTCGAAGAATCGCTCAGGTTGTTTAGCATCTCTTCCAAATCCTGCAGAGTCTCCGCCATGGTGACAATGTCGTCGGCAAATCGCAGATGTGTAATGTGTTGGCCATTGATATTAATGCCGCCTCCGTTCCAATCGAGCGTTTTGAAGACGTCCTCCAATACATTGGTAAAAAGTTTCGGGGAGATTACATCCCCCTGTCTTACCCCGCGATGCAATTGGATTGGTCTTGTGCTCTGATCTTGTACTTGGACGGTCATGGTTGCGGCTTTGTACAAACACTTCAACACCTATAATATACCGATAGTCAATTAGGCACCTCTGCATGGATTCCAGAACAGCCCAGGTCTAAAATTATTATATGATAAATGAATGATTAAGTTGATTTAAATTCATTAAGTACACATTTTAACTACACTATTCCCTTGCTTTTTATATTATGATATTAATGTATAGAACGAAAAAACACTAGTTTAAAATAAAATATGTTTCTGTAGACGATTGAGCAATATTTCATAATTTTAAAGACATTCCCGCAATAACCTAGACCAAATTATTCAAATTTTATAGGACAACTTGAGTATTTAGGGTAAAAACTGTATAATTATAACATTAACAATAAACATTGATTTATACTTGTAAACAATCGCTGTTTGAAATTCATTACTTTGAAATTAAATCTCGGATTACAGATAGTAGTTTACAAACAGTCTTTAGCGTGCATTAAGTAAATAATACTTGAATCTGTACATTAAACAGTTGAACAAAGTGCATTGCGGCTTCCATGAGAGTATAATTGTGGAAGAAGAGTTCGCCGACACGATCGTTTGTGTTTGCGTCATTGTCTTGCTCTATTTTGTTTGTTTTGCTTACTAAGTCATTATTGGTTTTTACTTGCTAGATGACGCTGTGTGAATATTTAATCTCTCTGTCATTGGTATTTTTTCCTTTATGACGTTAAAGATGTTCTAGCCGAGAGCTGGAAGCTTTCAGAAGCTCTTATGCCGCTCTTATTATGAGTTTAAATAGACTTCCCAAGCCTTATAACTCCCCCTTCCCTTCGGTGACGTTGCCAATACCTGAACAGGTCAACGAACAAATATTTATTCCAGGACATAATTTGTAATTAAATAATTATCTTACGTTATTATATTAATGTATTTCTTGTTTATAATCTTTATTTTTTGATACATTTTAAAATATATATAAAATTTAACTCCTAATACTTGATCTAATTATTTGGATGCATGTATAATCAAATCATAATATTTTTTTAATTGGTGACGTCAATAAATAAAACATGCGCTGTAATAAAAAATACCTTCTTATAGGTCTAATGGCGACTCCATTAAATAATTTCAACGCGGTCGTATCAGTGCGGCACGGCTTTGCCGATAAGTCAGTTTAAGCTTCGAAATTTATTGCTGAGTAATTTTAATAACGGTTTTTATTTTTTATTAATTTTACTTATTAAAGATGTTTCGCGGGTGTTTCATTAAATACTAATTTCTTTCTTTCTGTCATCATTGATTTGATATTCGAAAGACTTAATTTTTTTTGTTATCATAAAGGTTTAAATAAAATTTATAGGTAAATTATGAACATTTATATAGTATGTATTTATATATTTATTAAAATTTAGAATTTGTTGTCCCTCGCCTTCATAACCCGATGGGTTAGAAATCAAACATGAACGGAGAAAGTTCAGGTATTATACGTGCTTTATGAGGCACCGGAGTGGTATTTCAGACATATGAATTAACTTTTTATTGACCTGACTGAGTTTTGAACTACAAACCTCGAGCTAAGAAGATTTAAAAGCTAGCTAACTAGCTAAGTATATATAATGTATATGTATATATAATATTTATAGTAGCTAGCTTTTAATAATTTTAAATAGTTGATGTTTAAAAAATAACGTGTATTTATTTATTCAAAAATTTAATGTCGATTCAAATATAGTTATAGCTTTGTTGTAGTTTAATTATATCTTTAGATTCGGACAAAGACCTATTGTGATGTAAATTCAAAGGAATACTATTGCATTCTAATAGTTGGTTATTCAATGTATGGTATAATCCATTTGTTATAGAGTTCAATTCCGTGTCCAATTTATATTCTCAAAGGGTAACTACGTGAAACTCTCTGTCATAGAGAAGATAATTCCAATATCTCCTATTCACAAACTTTATCTTTGAATGAATCTTAAGGTGAAGTTATTGAATGACGGTGTGGATGGGTTTCGATGTCTTTTCCGATCTAGTTTTAAGCTGCACTAACCTCTAGTTTCTGAAACGCAGATGATGCAATATTGCTGTTACGTCATCGGATATCGACCAATGATCATTTAGATTAAATCCAACTTTCTTTAGCGTTTCAGACAATGGAGGTAGGTCTACTGAAACGTGGTAGGACTTTGTGCAAGCTCGTCTGGTTAGGTACCACCCACTCATCAGATATTCTACCGCAAAACAGCAGTACTTGGTATTGTTGTGTTCCGGTTTGAAGGGTGAGTGAGCCAGTGTAATTACAGGCACAAGGGACATAAAATCTTAGTTCCCAAGGTTGGTGGCGCATTGGCTATGTAAGAGATCGTAGACATTTCTTACAATGCCAATGTCTATGGGTGTTGGTGACCACTTACCATCAGGTGGCCCATATGCTCGTCCACCTTCCTATTCTATAAAAATAGGTGGATCAGTGGTGCGAAGAGGAAAAATTCTTCAAAAAAAATAAAAAATTAATCAATGTTTGCTTATTTCTATTGAGGGAATATTAGAATTCATAGAATCTTATTTTTAAAATTTGCAGATATTGGATAACATAATTTATGCAAATACAGAAATAAATATGTTTTATGAATCAGAACCATACTTTTTTTTAAATAGAATTATTTTGCCTGTAGTTTCAATGAAATAAAAAATTGAATACGGGTCGTCTATGAGAGTTGTAGGTTTGATGACACAAGAAAGATGAAAACAATAACGATGTAATTTAATAGTCAACGACCACCACCTCTCCTAATTGACGATTCGAACCATCAGAATTTTAACCTACTTACTTTACACCACTGAATTTTCATTTGCTTAATTTGTGATTATAATTCATCACGTGCTTGACGTTGAAGAAAAACATTGTGAGGAAACCTGCATGTGTCTATTTTCACTGAAATTCTACCAATCTGTGTATTTCACCAAACTGCATTGGAGCATTGTGGTAGAATAAGCTCCCTTCTCCTCAAAAAAGGAGAGGAGGCCTTGACTTAGCAATGGGATTTTCACAGGTAACATAGTAATATAGTAATCACACATATTACTATATTATATATAATCCTAATCTACTTGCATGCATAGGTTTATTCCTATTTCAGACATTAAGAGTATGTATTACTATTTTCACTTACTAAATACTGTAGTATATGATTACAGTCGCTATGTATTAATTTATATGAGATTACGTAAACGTGAAAAGTGTGAAAAACGCTTACCAAAGTATATTGATAGTTTGAAAAATATTAATTTTGCACGTACTATGTCTTTGCAAACTTACAAAGTAAAAACTTATGTAGCGAGCCGGGGAAGTTTTCCGAAGAATTTCTAAGACTTCTTTCTTTGACGACCTCACAAACTAGTAAAGATCTCTGGATACTAAAATTAATTGAACTTGAAAAGTTAATCTTAGTTAGTAGCTAGCTTGCTTATTCTGAAGTTTTTAAAAATAAATGTCGTAGTATAAAAATTATGTTCCACTAAAAAGTACTTTAGAATGAGAATATATTAGATAATATTAAATAATATTAGATATTATTATAATAATATATTCTCATTCTAAAGTACTTTTTAGTGGAACATAATTTTTATACTACGACATTTTTTTTTAAAAACTTCAGAATAAGCAGGATATATATATATATATATATATATATATTAGATATATTTACGCAATTTTGTTTTAATTCTATCAAGACATTATGCTAATAGGACATTAAGCTTCGATAATCTAAATACGAAGTTTTTTTTTTCAGCTTTTTGCCGTCCTCTGCTGGACGAAAGCCTCCCCCATAGAACGCCAAAGATCCCGATATAATGCATAGTATTAAAGCCAATAAATAAGGCACTTTAAATTTATAGACAACGTTAATTTAGCAAAGTCAACAATTTTTTTTTATCTTACAAAAATTCTTAAAATTCTTTAAGCATTGCAATAATATTAGGTTACAAGTAAAGCCTTCGTTAATTAAAGAGTTTAAAAATAGCTTCTACTTATAGGAATTATTTCAGGAAAAAGAAAATGCCATTTTAGAATGTTTTATCATTACGAGAATTGTCAAGTATCGATAGAAGCGTATAAAACGACCACGGATGTGATTATAATAAAATGAAGTTCAGCCTAATGAGCCTTATAGAGGAGGAAATGTCCACTTCTAAATACTTACCGCTAATTAAGAAGTGATCTACTCAAAGCGAGCTTTGCTCATTTATGTTAGGGACAAATTTCTATCCTTGAACGCAAAACCTTTAATTGAAGAACGTAAAAGAAAAGTAATTAGGGAGTATAAAATAAATTATTTATAATTTGGCTCGGCTAAGCCTCTTTTAAAGATCAAAAAACAACAAAGAACTTTAAAAATAGCAGTCAAAAAATTTATAATACAAGTAAATAAGCTTCATACGTAGACTATTCAATTTTATTTGAAAGGACTTTTTTTTTAGGTAAATACTATTTTTATTTGGAAATAATAATCGTCATATTAAAGTAAAAGAGTATCAACGGCATGCATGAATTGATATATATAATATTATACATATTATATATTGTACCATTATTCGGAATCAATAGTAAGGACCGCCGTTGGCGACACACATTCTTTCCCGATCACAGTTGGTGTCCACCAAGGCTCGGCCCTGAGTCCTTTTCTGTTCAGTGTAGTGCTTGACGTTGTCACAGCGAAAGCCCATGAGCCGTCTCCCTGGCTCATGATGTATGCTGATGACATTGCACTGGTAGATGAAAACAAGCAGGTATTGGAGCAAAAGGTGAACCAGTGGAAGGGTGTGCTAGCGAGGGGTGGTCTGATGCTAAATGATGATGATGTTGCGAAGACCGAGTATATGGCCTGTGGCAGTACGGACCCCGAACCCATAAAGATAGGCGGAGAATCCGTTATCAAGCCGGAAAAGTTTAAATACCTCGGGTCCGTACTGCACGAGTCTGGTACGATCGACCACGACGTCAGAGCTCGAATAAACGCAGCTTGGGCCAAATGGCGGGAAGTCACCGGGGTAATCTGTGATCGCAGGATACTGGTGAAATTAAAGGGCCTTGAGTACAAGTGTATTATCCGACCAGTGTTATTGTACGGCAGCGAGACGTGGCCAGCTCTCGCGAGACATGTTCAGCAACTTCACGTCGTGGAAATGAAGATGCTGCGGTGGATGTGTGGCGTTACGCGACTAGATCGTATTCGTAACGAGCACATCCGTGGTAGCCTTGGTGTTTGCGATGTAGCGGATAAGTTGCAGGAAAGCCGTCTCCGTTGGTTTGGCCACATTAGCCGCAGACCACCAGACTATGTTGGGAACCGATGCCTGGACTTGACAGAGAGCACGATCTCACTAAAGACGACGCTTTAGATCGGGCAAAGTGGAGGCAAAGATGTAGGAAAGCGGACCCTGGCATTTCTAGGTCGGGAAAACGCTAGGAAGAAGAAGAATATTATACATATATATATATATATATATATATATATATATATATATATATATATATATATATATATTCAGAGGAGAACTACGATATGGCTGTCCCTTTGAGGTTCCGCCAGAGTGACATAACAACAGAAATCAGCTATCACTCTCACCTCAAATTTAATAGTTAAAATCCATGACCACGCCACCGTCTTGCCATCATATCTCTATATATATTTTATAGAATATACAGGCGGACGAGCATTTGGGCCACCTGATGTTAAGTGGTCACCAACGCCCATAGACATGGGCATCGCCAATGCCTCCACCGACCTTGGGAACTAAGATATTATGTCCCTTGTGTATTTACACTGGTTTACTTACGGAAGCCGGAACACAACCATACCAAGTACTGCTGATTTGTGGAAGAATATCTGATGAGTGGGCGATACCTACCCAGACAATCTTGCACATTGCCTTACCACCAGTAAATGTAAAAAAGTACTCCTTGCTCATTTAAAAATTTTTAAACTAAACAGTTAAATCGAAATGGTTCTTGTTCTTATGTTCTCATGAAATTACAGTCACTTGAAACTCAACTTGAGAGCTAAAAGCAGTTTCTTATTAAAGTCACTTATTGAAGCGATAATGAAAATGTCTGCAACCCGCCTCCCTGCCACGAGGGTAGCTACAGGCTGTTTATATTTCATTAAACTGAAATTTCAGAGAGAATCGTGGCTTAAATGATTAATAATAATGTTACTGTATATAAGTGACATTTTGCGTAACAGTTTTTAATGGCAACGTACCATATCTAATTTTACTATTTCATAACATTAAGGATGAAACCCTAGTGGATAAAACATACCTTTTTTTCGCACGAATTTAATGCCTTGACCGTGAACGAGTTTAACTACCTATTCAAATTTAATTGTCAAATAGAATATTTTTATTTTTTCCCGAAAAATTTAGCTTACGGTATTAGAGTTCGAGTGAGATTTTGGATAACATTTTACGAATTTTTGCTTCCTCGGATTTGGGCCCCTGTACCTAAGGGGCCCCGTATCTTTGATACGACTGATAGGGCGATAGCTACACCCCTATCCCTCAGTCTTTTAACTTCTGTTAATAGCTAGTCGACCGGTTAATCAGTTGCTCCTTAAAAGAAGGGCAAAATATCAAAGACAGTTCGCATCTAAATTATGAATATTGTGAGAAAAAAATATGGATTCCTTGTACTCGTATGCTTATAGTTTGATAGATTTTTAAAGTATTTTAAAATACAAGGACAAAAATATGAGTACATCAAAAACAAAAATAATGCATGGTAAAGAAAAAGCGACTCTCTCGTTAAAAAGCGATTTCTTTCAGAAGTATGTGTGAAGGAAATGGCTTGAAATCGTACTTTTATTGGTTTCAAGTTATATGTACATCATAACAAAATAATTATAAAATATTATAATAATGATATTACCGTTTATTACTGATTATTAAATTATTAAAATATAAGTTAAATTACCGTAGAGTTATTTTTTTGTGAATGTCTATTGTTATATTATATTTCTTTTTTAATGTTATTGGACATTTTTAGTTTTGCCATTTTAAAACGACGTTCTGGGTTGTTTGCAAGTTGTTGGATGGACACCTTGTAAAACCTTAAGTCGGCCAATTCTCGTTCCTTTTCACATATTTTCAAGATTGTGGACTAAGTTCGGGGCGTAGGAAAGTGCTTTTATATGTAGACAAGTAGATGTTATAACTTCCTCGTGGTTCAGTGGTCAGTTTTCATTTGGAATTTCGTTTTTAGTTATTAAAACTATATATTTCTTATTCTATTTGATGTGAGATTGTTTAATGTTGTGGGAACTGCATGCATATGCACTGCTATTATCACAATAATAAGTTTTATTTTTGGAATGAAAACTTATTTAGGTGCGTTGCACTAGTTTATCGTAGCGGGACAGCTACGCTGATGTTAATATACATTGCAGAAAATAAAATAATGTCTTCGGCATCACGATCGTATCTTTTCTAGAATATAATGATATCGCTGAAAGTACAAATAATTTTTGTATTGTGGAAATTAATGAGGATAATATTGATTAAATTAAGTAAATACTAACAGTATATACAAATGATATAAGTGTATATTAACTACTATTTATTTAAATTAAGCTGTATTAATATTTTGTACCGAGTTTGCGACGTATAATATATTTAACAATTTCAAGTTTTCACTTCTACCGAAAGGGACTGTACGATTTCCTGACATTTTTTTTTCTTAGGGTTTAATCGTAAAACACTTGTTAGCAATCAGTGCTAAAAAATATTGCTATTTTTTGCGAGGTTCATAGAATTTGATTTCATAATTTTATATATTTGGGAAGTACAGATTGAATAACAGTAACTTTGTTATCTTATTTTTCACGTATTCTGGAAAATAAGATAACTAAGTCTGGCTTATTATAAAGCCTGAAATACTTCAAGTTCTAGACACGACATGGTTTGTCCCAACTTTTTATTATATTTAGATATCTAAGTATGACGCTGATATTATAAATGTGTTTGCTCAATTTAATTAAGAATATATGTTAAATTTAACCAGTTTCTTATGAACATGTTTAAGGGAAAAATTTTCTTTTTTTAATTAAAAACTTTTTTTATGATTTTTAGATTTTTTAAATGAATTAATGTATTTAGTAAATTTAATTATACTATATAATTATTATTATACTGATTGTTCTATATAAAGAAATTAGCAGAAATATTTTTTACTATGTGTGTAAGGTAGAGGATTTGATGGATATTGGCACCGTAAGAAATCGCCCATGCGCCACCGACCAACACAACAATACAACTAACTGTTGTAATGTTTAGCGGTAGAATTTGTAACAAAAGAGTGGTGCCTCTCCAGACGTTCTATGCCCTACCATCAAATAACAAATTGTTTCATTATTTCAAAAATAAAAGTTTCTGTCGTAAAAAGTAAAAAGGAAATAGGTTTCAATATTATTTCAAAAGTATTGATAAATGAGACAAATTTATATTATAATAAATCGATTTAATCAAATGTTTGTCTTCTATATTCTAACCAATAAATTTGAATGTCTATTCCATCAAATACCCAATTCGAATAAATGTGTTTCACAGCAAATGCATAAATCAGATATTCGTTCTCATTTCGATACAAGCTCTGACATTTGACAGGCAGTTTAATATTTGAATTTTGTTTACTGATATTAAAATGTTATACTGACTATTTCTATTAGTTCAATTTCAATTTTAACATTACATAATACCTAAAGATGATGTACAAGCTAAGATATTTGATAATATAAACTCGATAAATATTTCAAAGATTTTTTCAATACTGCTGGACGGTTCTTCTCGGTAGAATCTATATTTCAATACGGTGGTAGCCTTGCATTCATTTTAATCTTGTAACACGCATAAGTTCTTATATGTGTCTAGTCGAATAAAGAATATTTTGACAAATGTATACTGATTATCTGGTCAATACCACATAGAATGATAAATTTATGAATTGTTATACGGCTTTTGCATTATGAATAGATTATAAATAGAAATTGATAAGAAACGAAATGTAATTTAAAAATAATATTTGAAATATATAACCAATATACACACATATTAAGAACAAATAAAATACTTTTACACTAGCTTCCTTTGATATATTTACAATAAAAAAAACGTTTACTATTATAATGTTCATCAATATAAAGAGACCTTGATTTTATAAGTATTCGTTAAAATTAACAAACAGCAGTAGGTAAGAAAGCCAGTAGCAGTGCAATGCAAGTAAACAGTAAACATACATGAATATTAAGTAGGTATGTTGTGCGGAGCGGTATTGTTTGGACTATGCTGTGTTTGGAAACAAACAGAATGTTTCTGTTTGCTTGCACTATCCCTATTTTCCAACGATAGGATCATTGGACTATGATTTAAAAGGCTCTCGTAATTGTATGTTTCGTGCACATTAAAAAGCGTTCCAATTATCGCTAATAGCATTAAAACAACATTTTCACGATACGATATTTTTACTTATATATTTTTACTTACTTTGTTTTTTTCTCATTTCAACTCTAATAAAATCAGTAAATTGCTTAACAAATATTTTAAAACATTATAGAAAAAAATATGTTTGTAAGTTTTTTATAACGAACTAAAATTTTACTCATTCAAATCTCATACACGGCGCGGCGCAATCCATATAGGAGGTCTTTGAATGATTTTTATTTTTTATGTGCTATTAAAGTAATTATTATAACTACATACATTTGGTAATTAGGTAAATTAATGAGGCGATAGTTTAATTACGACGAAGTATAATTAGATAACAGAATGGGAGTTGAAGGTAATGAGAAATAAGTTTTATAATTATCGTCCCTCTCACAAATACTGTTCTCTCATAAATCACTTGAAAATAGACTACTTAAAGAAACAAACACGAATTCGCACTACAAACAATCAACGATTTTAATTAAGAAAGTATAAAATGTTGTGTTGAATAAATTAAAATGAAACGAAGCTTTTCATTCTGGTAATAGCTCGGGAAGAAATACAGAGACGCAATACAAAAGTGTCTATTTGTAGCTATGCTGCTACGTTTGTTCGTTTTTTTAAGAAGCATTTTTATATAGGAAACATGAAATTCGCTTATCACGTTAATAGTCTTAATTTAAAAGCGGATGAAACTGCGAAGCTACTAATATAATTATATTAAATAGCAATATCTGCAAACTGCTCTTCATCTTTTGGTATAAGTTTTATAATTGATAAGGTATTACAAAGAACACCTTGCCATTTATAAAATATTATAGTATGAACATTAGCTGCTACTGTTGTGATTCGTAACGCGCAAGTTTATGTCTATATTTATAACTTAAGCCTGAAAATGTTGTCTGGTCCCTTAGTAATGGAATCGTGACAGCCTGTGAATGTCCCACTGCTGGGCTAAAGGCCTCCTCTCCTCTTTTTGAGGAGAAGGTTTGGAGCTTATTCCACCACGCTGCTCCAATGCGGGTTGGTGGAATACACATGTGGCAGAATTTCAGTGAAATTAGACACATGCAGGTTTCCTCACGATGTTTTCCTTCACCGTAAAGCACGAGATGAATTATAATCACAAATTAAGCACATGAAAATTCAGTGGTGCTTGCCCGGGTTTGAACCCACGATCATCGGTTAAGATTCACGCGGTCTTACCACTGGGCCATCTCGTAATGGAATATGTACTGCTAAATAGCCTGTTTATTGAGGAAGGTTTTAATCTTTATAACTAAAGTCATAGTTAACTGCTAAAGTCGACAAATTTGGCAAACTCGAAGCAGGCAATTATCATGTGTAAGAAAAGGGCTTCTATTATTCAAATATAACTTGTATGATATGTACTGTTACTTTAGCGTTCATAATATTAGTATATATATATAATATCCCCCGCGCGTCCTAATTGACATGCGATCTCGCTTCTATGGTTTCTCTATTTAAAACGATTGACAGAAATGTATTTTTTTTTTCGTGTGGTACATATTTATAAGCAATGTTGTTCAGTTCCTTTACAGTTCCTTTAACTAAAATATGATAATTAATACAGTCTGCTGTCAAAAATTTTACAGTTGTAATCTCGTTTCAACATCATCTCAGTAACTGATTTAAGAATCAAATATACGTTTGAAGTATGGTTAAAAATCCATAGAGGAAATCCCTGATTAAATGTAAATTATCAATTATTTAAATGTAATTTTGTTTTTGTCGATTGTTATATTGTATTTCTCGATTGTATTTTTGTATAGCATTAAAAATATAAATTGAAGAAATATTATAGGCCATTTCGTTTCATTGTTTTGTTAATATTATCCATATTATATTTTTTTATTACAAAACAGTAGAAATTTTTAAAGTGGTTTTTGAAGATAAATAATTTTGCTTTACACACTTTTGCAGCTGTTAATTATATTTAGTATTGTTTCACAAAACTGTAATAAACAAGACCGTACCTGTAACGTACATGTTTGTTCATTAATATTTCAATATCAATATTACTTCAAAAAGGGCTGTGCACAATCCTGACTAGATTTTCACAAACATTCACTATAGCACATTTTAGCTGAAATAGTTATCAATTATAAGTATGTATATATATTTATATTAATATAGTAAAAATTGTCCCCTCCGTTTTGGCCCATAAGATCACGCCTCGTTTGAAGGAACCCAGGTTATATGAGGATTCTCCTCACTTTTGCTGGTAATAAATTCCATTTTATGGAGTTGCGACAAAGACGCTAGTTAGGAAATTTCTTCGTTCACGATGGAATTGATGATAGAGTTAGGCGGTGACATCGAGAGCCAGCGAGCCAAAGACAGTTAATACCTCAGAGCACTCGTCGTGATACAGTCGATAGAAAATGCTCACCGCCACTAACTCTCGACGATTTTAGGAAGTGTATCATTTTTATGATAATAATATAGATAACATATGCATTGCATACTAGGTACATTTTAATCGAACTTTTACGATTCTCAACCCAACTACTTATCCGAACCACAATTGTATTACTAGAAAATAGAATGACTTTACAACTATAAAACTGTAAGTACAGCTGTACAAGCAAAGTTTCAGTATTTCAAATAGACAAACTATTCTAATAATTTTGTCGGTCTTCTTGTTCAGCAGAGAACTTTTGAAGTTCATTACGTTTATTGGATTTTACGTTTTATTTTGTGTAAAATTTCGTGTAATATCAGTTATTTTTTTAGAATATATTGAAGAATTCTTTAATTGTTTTAAAACATTATTGTTAAAAGAACATAACTAATTTACCATACCTATGTTATATGGACGTTTCATTTCCGCCAAAGTAGATCGAGGTATTTGAGTTTGTATAAGTAGCCATGTTTATAAATATGTCAAACTATTTTTCTTGCGATGTATTTTATAAACACTTTATTTCTACAAAATACACTGCGCCGATCCCAAATAAGTAGAATACGGGTAAACAAATGATATTATCTAACAAGTTGTAAATATTCTTAGAAACCAGATCGGAAGGGATTTTTTTAAAAACAAAATTACAGAAAACTAGATAATAAATTTAATCAATTTTACAGAATCACAAACTATTCGACAGTTTTTACTAATGAATTTATGTAACAACAATTCTCCTAATTTAATTCAAAACTAACCCTAGCAACACGACACTAACAAACTTAATCGCAATTGATTACAAAAATAACACAGTATGACACCAATCGACCGAACACACGATAGCAAAAAGAGGCCTGTCTACCGTCCACCCTACTTTAAATACACTTCCTCCCACTACTACCCTCCTATATTCCTACACGGCCTTTCCTGACAGAAGACCGTCCCCGGGCTTCTTTATTTTCAACTATCACGATCCGTTTCCACGATTGGGACGGAGAGCAGGGGATTTTCTTCGTTCACAATGGAGGCAGCTAGTTCTGAGAATCTCTGTATTCCTGAGGGTCCTTGTTGCGGCTCGATCTCTTCCACAGGCTGTACAACACCGGGACGCAGGTCGACACCGGCAGTTAATTCCTCTTCTTCAGTATCTGCGTCTGTAACATGAAAATAAAACCACAGATTTTTCTGCATATTGCGAATCAACAATGCTGTCGACGCTGATAGCCATCATAAGCTAAGCTCTCTCTTTATTTTACATGAAACCTGCTCCAAGACAACTGACCCACAAAGTCAAGTTGTCCAACACACAAGGATAGCATGTCTGATGCTCTCTAAGATATATTCAAAACTAAGCAACTCAATTACCTGGGATAATGAATCCGATGCACTCCAAGATATCAATTATCCCAGGCCAAAGTCACTCCTGTGATAACGCGTCCGATGCACTCCAAGACATCAGTTATCACAGGCCCACAATTATCCGCGGGATAACCACAGTCCGATGCACTCCAAGACAACTGGTTATCCCCGCCTAGCCTCCCGAGGATAACCACAGTCCGATGCACTCCAAGACACCTGGTTATCCCCGCCCAGCCTCCCGAGGATAACCACAGTCCGATGCACTCCAAGACAAATGGTTATCCTCAGCTCAGGGATCCTACAGTAGCGTGTCCGATACACTCCAAGACAAACGCTCACCGTGCCAACTTGTTAAATTTGCCTTACTTTAGCCCCGAGGCTATAGGATAGTATTCCATTCATAACAAATAAACAAAACATATTGGCTCATAAAGATTTTAAAACATCAGTAAATTCAAAGCTGATCTTAAGCATCACGCGCCACACGCAAACTTGGACAGGAGAACATGCCTGCGCGCTCGTCACGCTCGGCCACCAGCATCACGCGCCACACGCAGACTTGGACAGGAGAACACGCCTGCGCGCTCAGCTATTAGCCCCAGGCGACGCACGTACGCTCTGATAGGTGTATACGCCTGCCCGCTCGTGTTGCTCGGCCATCAGCAACAGGTGACGCACGCACAATGACAGGCGAGCACGCCCGCACGCCCGCGCACCCGTGACGCTCTTCCATCATCATCACGCCATGCAAACGCCTCGACCGGGAGGCTGGAGATTGCTGACTGGTCAGCCCACAGCACCAGTGGTGAGCAGACTGGCCGTCTGAACACGTATATCCGCGCTCGGCTGTACCTGACCTTGACTCAAAGTGCAACCTGAGATCCATATCGGTTGCTAAAAAAAAGCACATTAAATTAATACAACATTAAAATTATCCACCAACAGCGACTTTACAAACCGTCAACGCTAAAGACCAACTAGTAGGGCCAGTAAATTTTACTTATACTCTCAATCGAAGAGTACAGTACACGCTTCAGGACACAATTAGGTACCAATACGAGACAAACACTCATTATCCATTGACTTTAAATTTTAGCACGACCTACCTTCTCGCACCAATAATCAACGTCGATGATGTTAGGATCGAAATTAGAAATATAAAAATATTGGTTCGATCTTACTGTAGTATCGTTAGATCGTATCGCATCAATGATACGATCGGTCGCACTAGCATCGCAGTTCATCACAGCACTCACGGAACGCCCTGGCGAAGACAATGCCGCAGAGTCCCGATGCTCCACAATAGTCACAATCACTAACCGCGGTCGCGGCAGCGTTAATAGATCTCTGAAACCTGAGTCACGGTCATGCGACCGTTATTAGGCAAGTTTCTTAGTTATCATTGCACAAGATCACTGTTAATTATTACTAATCCAAAGCAGGGTAGATAAATGAAGAAATTATCGCAATGTACAAACTAAATTGTGAAGTTAGTAGAAAAAACTTCACACGACACACAGTAAGACACACTGTCTATCGCTTTTACACAAATTGGACAGTACTCACCAGATCTTTTCCATACGTTACCACAAATTTTCTGCACTCACTAACATAATACTTTCGTAAGGTAGTAAAGTAAATCGTAACTGCTTTAATTTAATTTGCATAGCCAACGGTCCTATTTCAGGAAGCGGAGCGTATCAGAACACATGATGGTTCCGATCTCACTTAATTTTCCATTAATGTGGGCAGAGAGGATCACACCGAAATAATAAAATATCTCAGTGGGATCCCACTTCTGATCTTAGAAACCAGATCGGAAGGGATTTTTTTAAAAACAAAATTACAGAAAACTAGATAATAAATTTAATCAATTTTACAGAATCACAAACTATTCGACAGTTTTTACTAATGAATTTATGTAACAACAATTCTCCTAATTTAATTCAAAACTAACCCTAGCAACACGACACTAACAAACTTAATCGCAATTGATTACAAAAATAACACAGTATGACACCAATCGACCGAACACACGATAGCAAAAAGAGGCCTTTTTTTTTTTTTTTTTTTTTTTTATATTTGCCGGGAGGGCAAATGACTCTACTCCACCTGATGTTAAGTGGTAGTAGAGTCCAAACGCGAGGACGGCCAGTACAGTCGGGAAGAAGGTTCTGCACTAGCCGCCCTCGCCTTGCCGGCCCGCAAGATGCCTCTTCACGCCTCGTTTGAAGGAACCCGGGTCGTAAGAGGAGGGGAATACGTGAGCTGGTAAGGAATTCCATTTCTTAGAAGTGCGACAAAGAAAGGAGTTGCCAAATTTCTTTGTGCGCGATGGAATTGATGCCACAGTTAGTCGGTGACATCGAGAGCCAGCACGCGTGGACTTGTGAAGGAAGGGGGAAGCAGGAATTAGGGAAAATAATTCCTCGGAACACTCGCCGTGATACAGTCGATAGAAAGCGCTCAGCGCAGCTATCTCTCGACGCAATTGTAAAGGTTCGAGGGTGTTAGTGACCTTTACGTCGCCAATAATGCGAACTGCACGTCGCTGCAACCGGTCCATGGCCTCAAGAAGGTACTTAGCGGAGCCATCCCAAAGGTGCGAGCAATATTCAACGCAAGACCGTACCTGTGTTTTGTACAGCAGGCACAGTTGTTGTGGCGTGAAAAAACGCCGCACCTTGTTCAGAACTCCGAGTTTCCGTGAAGCTGTTTTTATCACAGCCTCGATGTAATCCCTTGGACTAAGGTCGCAACGAACGTCCATCCCCAGCATGGCGATTTTGCTTTGTATCACCAGCGGAGTGCCACAGAGGGAGGGAAGAGGGGAAAATGGTGACTTTTTTGCTGTGAGAGCGCATACCTGTGTTTTCTTGGCATTAAACTCAACAAGATTATCTGAGCCCCATTTGGCGATAAGCTCTAACGTCCTATTGAGTTCAATGACAAGATCCTCCCGCCTCTCCTGAATTTCCGCTCGCCCAGCCACTGCGCGTCCGTGGTATCCACCATGCACTGTACTATCATCTGCATAGCAATGAATGTTCCCGAGAGAGAGCATATCATTGATATGCAAAAGAAACAGAGTGGGAGATAGCACAGATCCCTGGGGGACCCCAGCATTCACTACATAGAATTGTGAAGCGCAACCATCAACTAAAACACGAAGGCTGCGCTTGTGTAGGAAGCTGGCAATCCAGGTGCAAAGCTGAGCAGGCAGACCATATGCCGGCAGCTTGGAGAGAAGACTTCTGTGCCAGACCCTGTCGAAAGCCTTGGAGATATCGAGGCTGACAGCCAACGATTCCCCATGCTTGTCGATAGCTTCACCCCAGAGGTGTGTTACGTACGCTAGAAGATCAACTGTAGACCGTTTTGGTCGAAATCCGTACTGACGATCATTAATCAAACAGTGATCTTCTAGGTAATGGATCAGTTGGTTGTTAAGAATCCGTTCCATCACCTTACAAAGTACTGAGGTGATAGCTATTGGCCGATAATTTGCCGGGTCAGACCGATCCCCTTTTTTGGGAACCGCTTGCACATTAGCTCTTCTCCAAGCCTCCGGCACACATCCCGAAGAAAGAGAAAGTTGGAACAGGCGCGTTAACACGGGAGACAGCTCCGCCGCGCACTTCTTCAGCACTATGGCTGGTATTCCATCGGGACCGCTAGCTTTCCGTACATCAAGTGATTGCAGCTCCGCTCGCACATCACGCTGCCTGATTTTGATGTCAGGCATCGTGTGGCCACAAGAAGGTATTACTGGTGGCAGAGCACTACAATCATCGATGACGGAGTTGTCGGCAAAGAGTTTAGCCAGGAGATCAGCTTTCTCTTGCGGGCTGTGAGCTAGCGATCCGTCCGGACTTCTGAGCGGTGGCAGCGAAGGTTGGCAGAAATTGTTTTGCACAGACTTGGTCAGACGCCAGAAGCTACGGGAGCCCCGAGGATGAGAAATAAGGTCATGACCAATCTGTACAATGCGCTGTGCGTCCGCTCTCGTGTAAGCCTTCTTACAGGACTTGGAGTTTTTATTGTAGATTGCTTTCAGTGAGTCAATGTTAGATGCCCCGCTAATGCAGCCATTGATCCACTCGCGATATGCCGCCTGCTTAGATGATACAGCGTCGGCACATTCGCGAGTGAACCAACGGTTACGCGCACCCCTACTGTCGAGATGTGAGCTAGGAATGTAGTATTTCATTCCCAACATGATCTCGCCAGCAACAGCAGCGGCACTAGCTGTCGGGTCATTCCCACTGAAGCAACGTTCCTTCCAAGGGACTGACGCATAGTAATCGCGCATACCGTCCCAATTTGCCGACTTGTAGTGCCAAACGCGACGTTTGCATACCGCTGGTGGCGGCAGCTTGGCCTGTGGCACTTTGGTAGATATGAGGCTGTGATCCGAAGAACCAAGTGGAGCTTGAACCACAACCTGATATTCCACCGGGTGAGAAGTTAGCAGAAGGTCCAGTAGAGAAGGCGCTTGCCCATCAATGTCAGGGATCCTGGTGGGCTGATCAACCAGTTGGGTCAAGTCATGTGTGAGAGCAAAAGCATGAGCAGTCCTCCCAGCATGGTCAGTTTTGAGGGATTTCAACCATGATTCATGGTGAGCATTAAAATCCCCCAAAAACACCAATTCCGCGTTAGGAAACTGCTCTTGCGCAGCATCTGCCACCCGACTAAGATGGTCGAATAATCGGCTTGTCTCCAAGTCACCATTGTGGGATCTGTAGAGGCACACGTAGACCCGACTCTGACGAACCAGATCCACACGTACCACCAACATGGAGAAGGAGGGGTCCTCCAAGCAGCGCAGTCGGTGACAGCAAACATCCGTCCTGACGAATAAGCATACTCCGGCTTTCGCTTTGAAGGATTCTTCAAGCATGTAGCCGGGATAATTAAGGTAGCTGGTATCGGCAGGACGGAGTATTTGTGTCTCCGTTAGAAACATCATTGCCGGCCGTGCTGTCTCGAGATGGTGATGGACAGCGTTGAGGTTAGCGTGGAGTCCACGGATGTTAGTGAACTCGACCTCAAACAGCGTGGGTATGGTGGGGGTGTGCACCGCTGTACGACCGTCATTCCTGCTTTGATGCGCTACCATATGGGAAGAAAAGAGAGGAAAAGAGACGTGAAGCGAGCGATGTATTGCCACGATAGGGATGGGCAAAGTGTGGAGGCGTGTTTCCCCAAGTGGTTGCCAAAAGGGAAACCACACTGACCCACCGGACGGAAGGGCCCCCGAACCCCCCCGGAAGTGGCCGCCGGGACCCCACCTTCCGGTCACCAACCGGCACGACGGTCCACCCCGAGATTATGCGTGGCCTGGTGGGGCAGCCTCGCGTGCTGGTTAGGCACGCTTGGGCCCCTGTACTATGCCACGGGCGGCCAGCGGAATAGCCGTTTCTTCGGGTCTCCCTGCCCGGCAGGGCAATACAGTTTCCCCCGGCATTGGTTCAGCAGCCGTCTCCACTGGACCAACACCCATCGCGGCAATGCTCGCTCGGGCACTGGCTGTACGCTGGCTGACCTCGAAACGCGGCTGCAAGCCACTTCACGAGATTTTCACCATGCGTACGGTGGTAACAAGCCAGGCGGATGTTTATCATCCTACCACCAGATGATATCCCTTAGTCGCCTCTTACGACACTCATGGGAAAGGGGCAGTGAAATGTATTCTTTCTCCGTCACTGCACGGAAAACTACCTGCCTGTCTACCGTCCACCCTCCTTTAAATACACTTCCTCCCACTACTACCCTCCTATATTCCTACAATATATATAAATATGATATAAATTAATTTTATTATTTATATTCTTAACAAAGTTGGTATTGGAATTACTACACTGAATTAGTACACTGTATTAAGTTAAATAGTTAAGAAGCAATAAGTTTATACAGAATACAACACAATTTATAAATAATCTTTATTCCCGTATCTCCTAATGAGTACTTTTGAGTGCAATTTTGTAACATTAAATTAAAAGTAAAATAGTAGTAATTCGTATTTTCCCCTGAAAAAAAGTTGTAATATTTATTATTTACAATAAAATGTTAATATTGAAAAAATAAACTAAGAGTAGCTCCACGCTTGTCATAACGTGATTACTAATAAATATAATTAATTTAATTAACCATCATCTTTTTCAAGAGGTCTGTCTCATAATGTGGAACGAAAATATGATAAGCCACCTCACACACACACACACTCACACATAGAAGCCATAAACAAAAACTAATAATAAATAAACGCATGAAAAAATACGCAGGGAGTATGCTTTATACATATACATTATTATTGCCCTTATGCCCTTAGCACTTCAATAATAATAATGTTCTTCAACCGATTTCGGCCACTACGACAAATCTCAAAAGAAATTAGCCAACTGTGCAGTACATATTATAGCACGTGTGTGCGCAAACACAAGTGCACTCTCTATTCCTTAACCCTCATAATCTGAAGAGATGGCAATCCGACATGACCGGAAAGAGTTCAGGCGCAAGACCAACGGCTTTTCATGCTCTTCGAGGCACAGAAGTGTACACTCTTCCAACTACCAGACACCAGGCTGCTACTGAGAATTGAAAACCCAATAACTTTTTATTAGCCGACCTAGGATTTCAACCCAAGACCACGGGGTCTGTAGCCTTATATCTAGCCACTAGACCAACGAGGTAGTGACTTAGCACTTTACTGTATGGGCGAATAGATCGAATAGCGAATATTTATACCGTATTGTTTAAAAAATGCACGGGATAAATCCTTATTTTACCCGTACGAAGTCGGTGTGGGCAGCTAGTACGAAATAAAATATTTAAATTTTGTGACGGACATTTAATATTTTAACATAATCTATACTCGGGATGTATATATTACGTCATCGATCGTGAGCTCATGCTATGAATAAATTTGGTTTAAATTAAAAGGAATTCAAATATCGTCACGACTTTTGACCCCTTCGAAAATATCTGTGCTTTTTTGGCGCAAGTTAATACCATTAACCTAAAAATTTTAATTGAGTAGTTGAAACTCATAAACATGTCCACATAAAATATGAATACTATAACTATATTATGAACATAATTAAATTTAGAATCACTAGTACATAATATCGTCACACCCAGTACAGTACAGTACAGTAGCAGTCTGCAAATGTCCCACTGCTAGGCTAAGGCCTCCTCTTCTCTATTTTAGAAGGTTTTGGAGCTTATTCCACCACGTTGCTCTGATGCGCATTGGTGGAATACACATGTGACAGAACGGTTTCGCGGAGGTTTACACGGTTTCCTCACGATGTTTTCCTTCACCGTCAAGTACGAGATGAATTAAAACACAAATTAAAAACATGAAAATACAGTGGTGCTTGCCAGGTTTTGAACCCACGATCATCGGTTAAGATTCACGCGTTCTTACCACTGGGCCATCTCAAAACACAAATTAAATAATAATATCAAAATACAACCTTAAAACAATAATCAATGATAATAATATTCTAAAGAAAACCTTATAATGAAACTGATTATACATAATAAAAGAAGTGAAGTTATATTTTTTTGTCAAGATAATGCAAAGAGAAAGCAAATTTGAACGTTAAACTTTCATCTGATAACGTTACACAATTCACAGCTACGTTAATAGACATGCATTGTGAAGATGGTAATTGGCTGTCGAGGGCATTCAGCATGTGGTAGGTACACAGATTACTTGACCACAGACCACAACACATACAAAATATATTAATAACTAGCTACCGGTCTCGGTTTTGCGCGGGCTTCCATAAAAGCTTTATATCATAATACGTATAATCTTATTTTACTTTTTTAATAAATTATAATAAATTTATAATATAGCCTTCCTCAATATCTCCATCCTGTAGTTGAGTTTATGACGTTCAGACGAATAGACCTACATACGGGTCCGTCTAATTTTCTTTTATAATATGTTATGATATATCTCATTAAAAATACTGGAACAAATTCACGAAAAAGCATATTAGTTTTTCATCATCCTGTTGCTTAAAAAATACACTATTTTGAATAAAAAACAACACGGCTTAAAACGTATTTTCGTCTATGGCATGTCAGAAAAATTATTTTATAACCTTTTCATGAGCTTCCTCGTGACACATAATCATAGCTCTCTATGATACAATTTAAAAAAAGAAATTTAATTTTTCCATTTAGCCCACGCTTAGGGAAGCGATGTTTAATTTTTGAAATAACGCCAAAATTAAATGATACTATTACTTAAATCTCGTGTTCTGTGCCCACAGAGCTCTGCCGAATAAATTATTATGAGTTTAAGCAATGTTAAAAATGTTAACATAAAACGTTAAGTCCTTCTGCATCCAGTTCAGTCCCACCAGCTTTTTCAGAACATTGATGCTCTTAGCAGGCTTATGTTGCACTACCACTTAAGTCTGCTAATTTTGCGAGTTATAGTATTCATTCTTGTTTTTTTTTCAAATGATCTGCATTCTTATTTTATTATAATCGATCTGGTTCAAAGGAAAAACATCGCTCGAAAATTTCACACGTTTTTTACATTTATTCCTGTTAAATTATATTAAAATAACACGTTTGGCAATGTTTATAACTTTGAAAAAAACAGTTGAGAGACAAAACGACAAATTCTAGTATATAATATTCTAGTACTTAGCTCAATATATCTTTATATTACACGTGTATACAGACTATTGTCTTACTAGGTTGTCTATACCAGGCTGCCTCGACGCAATCTCAATGCCGTTAATGCTAATTGACTGTCAGAGACAAAACAAGGATTCGACGTTCGGAATGTCGTCATAAACATAAACAAACTTCTATTCAGGTTGATGGAATTTATGCAGATTAAAATTGTTTATAATGTTTAAATAAATAATATTTCTAAATAGTAAATTTATTTAACTATCAAGAAGTTCTTGTTGATTTTTAAGGCTAAAGTTATACATTGCAATCATGTGGTAGTTTTTCCCTTTGAGTTTGACTTTGAGAGTTTGAGTGACTAGATACTCTTTTAAATGATGATATAAATATATTAGTTGCTGGCGCACCATCCCGGCTTCTCACGGGCTGTACAAAGTATCGCCACCAAATTTAGTAACCAAGATTTTATGTCCGTTACGCCTGTAGTTACACTGGCTCACTCACATTTTGAAAATTTGAAGTATCTCGAACGTCGAGATTTCTATATTACAACTTTGACTTTCCAAATAATATATAATTTTAATCTTCGTATAGTTGTTTGTACATAAGAAATATATAAAAGCTACTGTTAAAAATTGGATATTGTTTAATATCTGAGTTTAGATCAAAGATAATATCCCGATAATTATTGGAGGTCAAATTTTGTATAGCAAAATTTGTTTTCTCATCTAAGCCCTTTTTTGCAAATAACGAAGTCTGCTTACTGACCTCAAAATATCAGATTACCAGTTTTTTTACGGAATCATTCTTTTACTCTCGATATTCTTTGAAGAGCAGATTTTTTTCATAAAATTTTATGTATATTATACGTATTACGGATGAACGATAAAGCTTTAACGCAGATATTTGAAAGATTACATTTTTTTAAATAAAAATGATATTACTATATTTAGGTTTAGTAAGTAGTGTTATATTAAAACTTTTCTTGTTAGGAAATGTTAGGAAGCGAAATAATAACTTTTTTTTAAAGATTAATAAGAAAGTTATCGAATGCAATGATATCATTTACCAATACAAATCAAATAAGATAAAGATAAGATAAATATACTTTATTGTACACCGAAACAAAAAAAGAAAAAATACAAGAAGTAACACAACAAAATAGTAAACACGGTACAAAAGGCGGTCTTATCACTAAAAGAGCGATCTCTTCCAGACAACCTTTGGATAGAGGACATTGAATACTCTAAGAAAGGGGTTCGGAGGTGTACACCTTTTAGGTAAATCATATATATATATATACACAAATACACAAACATAATACATATATACACAAACATAACATATCTACATAACATACATACATACGATTAATACATGTTATATATAACATATAAATACGTGTATAAACAAAATATTACATATGTTTTATAAATAAATTCAAATACATAAAAATACATACTTATATATAAAGTATTATTATATTTCATAAATAAAATTACAACGATTTACAATGACAAATAATAGTGTTTTAGAAGCCTCTTAAAAGCAGCAACGGATTGTGCACGTCTTATATTTATGGGCAAGGAGTTCCACAAGCGTACTGCTTGGACAGAGAAGGATTTAGTAAAAAAGGAAGAAGTATGGGAAGGAGTTTTAAGAGTAAGGTTTTGTTCGGAGCGAAGACTGCGGAAATGGGAATCACTAAGGAATTGGAAGGACTGTTTTAGATAAATAGGGGCATTGGGGTTGAATAGTATACAGTAGAGAAGAGAGAGAATGTGTGTATTCCTGCGAAGGCGGATCGGGAGCCACTCGAGCTTTTTGCGAAAATCGGAAATGTGATCATACTTGCGAAGCCCAAATATGAACCTGATGCAAAGATTTTGAATGCGCTCAAGTTTGTTCAATTGATCTTCTCTAAGATCAAGATAACAGCAATCTGCATAATCAAGAATTGGTAAAAGGATAGATTGTGCTAACGCAATTTTGGTGGGAATCGGTAAAAGGTTACGTAATCTACGTAGGGAACCAACGGCAACAAACATTTTTCTGCTTACCTCACTCATTTGTGGATTCGAAGAAAGGGTTTTATCGAATATTATACCCAGATTTTTAATTTTATCAGTGTAGGGGATTATGGCATTGTCAAATAAAATAGGGGATAAAAGAGAAAAATCTATTCGTGAGATTAATATTGGACTGCCAATAATAATAGATTGACACTTGAGTGGATTTATTTTGAGACCGAATGAATTGCTCCAACTTAAGATCTTTTTTAAATCTGAGTTAATTGTCTGTATTGTCAGTGGTAAATCTATTAACTTAGAGTGACAGTAAATCTGAAAATCGTCGGCATACAGGTGGTAGAGAGAAGATATATTGTGAGTTATGGAATTAATAAAAATCGAAAATAGCAGAGGTGAAAGCACTCCGCCTTGAGGCACACCGGCACTTAAAATTGACCAATCAGAATAAGAGTCCTGAACTCGGATTCTTTGTCTGCGGCCATATAGATAACAACGAAACCAGTCAATTACAGTAGGAGATATATTAAGAGAACTTAAAATAGCCAGTAATATGTCGAAATCAACAGTATTGAAGGCATTACTGAAATCCAGTAATGTCAAAACTGTAACTTCCTGGTTATCCATAGCTAATCTGATGTCATCGGTGATCTTAACTAAAGCTGTAGCCGTACTATGACAAGTTCGGAATCCCGACTGAAGTGGGTTAAATAGGTTATTTTTGGTTAGGAATAAATTAAGTTGTTGGTAAACAAGGCGCTCCAGGACTTTTGAGAGAAAAGGAAGTATGGATATAGGGCGGAAATCACTATAGGACGATGGATTAACTTTTTTCGGTAATGGGACAATTTGAGCGTCTTTCCAGGAGGAAGGATAAATACCAGTATTAATGGAATTATTAAGGATACATGTGATGACAGGAATAAGGTAATCAATGATAGGAATTATCATTTTACGGCTAATGCAGTCAGAGCCGACAGCATCAGAATTTATAGCTAAAATATTCTTCTTAATATCACTTTCCGTTAATTGACTAAAACTAAAAGATGGGAATGCTGGAGTGGATGAAGCAGAAAGATTATTTATTGTTTTTGATTTGACAGTGCCATCGATAGCAACTGCTGACGCGAAATGATTATTGAGCTGATTAAGATCGACATTATTAAAGTTTGTATCCGACTGAGCTTTCCCAACTCCAAGAGATTTCAGAAATTTCCAAACTTTAGAGGTATCGCCCTCCTCAACTACAGCTCTGTGAATATGCCGTCGATGTGTGTCTCTACACAGCCTGTTGCAACGATTTCGATACTTTATATATTTTTCTTTATTTGTGTCAGACGGATTAGATTTATATTTGGCTTTAGCTAAATTTTTCTTTTCTTGGAGACGTTTTATATCTGAGGTAAGCCATGGTGCCGGTAAATGTTTTATACGAATACGCCGAACAGGTGCATGTGTATCATAAAGTTTAGTTAAAAGCGAATTGAAAACACCAACCTGTTCATTAACAGTATTACCATTTAACGCCACTGACCAATCAATCTCAGCAGCATCAGCTTGCAGACGCTCTAAATCCATCCCAGCAAAATTGCGTTGCAGAAGAATTCTTGATTTTGCCTTCGGGGGTTTGATTTTATAGGATAGATATAAAAGATCATGGTAGGAAAAGGCATGCGCATCACATTGACCATGTTTTTCAACATGGTCAATAGATGACACAATGATTAAATCAAGAAGAGAAGGAACAGAATGAGGAAAACAGTGCGTAGCAGAGAGTGGCAAGATTGTCATATTCACCCCGTTGACAAGCGATGCCAGACGAGATGACCGACAATCATTTTTAAGCAGACATGTGTTGAAGTCACCCATGACCACCGTATGACTGTACGAGGGTACGAATGACTCCAACAGATTTTCAAAACTTAAAAAATAATCCACATTCTGCGACGGACTATAATAAACACCTAAAAGAAGTTTAGTGTGTGATAGTGTAACATCAATGAAAAGGTGTTCTGCCTCTCCATTGGTGTGAGACTGAGAGTAGCTAATGATCGAGTATGCAATATGAGATCTGAGATATATGGCAACACCCCCGCCCGTTCGCCCTAAACGATCATTTCGGATCAGATGGAAACCAGGGAGTGAATACGTAGTAGACGGCAAACAGGGTTTAAGCCATGACTCAGATATCAATATTGCATGAAGATTATAAAAATTGAAAATACTAAACATTATTAGAAAATAATTATTATTACATTCGAAAAAATATAAGTATTTAGTTTTGCATTATCAAAACGACACGTACAGTTTAACTTGCGTGAAATATAGAATCTACATTTTATTTTTGAAGGGATAGTTGAGAATTAAAGACCAATAAAATGAACTTGGAACGGGTTTATTTTTGTGCATCCTTCCAAATGTTCTGATAGTTCTTGTTTTCTTTAAATAAACTTTGCCAGATTAACAACACATTTCTTTGTGTTCTCCATGCCACTTCAATGCACGGAATATTTCGTTTACTGATCCAAGATGAGGACATAATATTTTTTTTTTCTTTTTCTACTAACGGCAACTCTTCGGGATCGTATACCATCGAAGTAGCATCATTGCTAGCAGACAGTCTAAGAATGACATGGGGCAGCCGGTCTTCTTCTAACTGCACCGTTCGGATTTCTTTTCCCAGGTATTGAGCAGTAATTTCCTGTCTGTCACAGTAACGATTGCGAATAATCGATAACTGAAAGTCATGCTACTCATCTGTGACCTATATGTGTGATATTTAATGGCGTTTACGGTGAACAGACAAACACAAGTGTCTTTCCTCGTACGAGAGAGCGCGTGATTTCATGTTGGGTACGATCAGCTGACAAACGCCACACTCAGTCCCCATTAGTTTCAACGGAACGCCAGATTTCATGGCGAGTGCAATCAGCAAACAGACATGACTCTTTCACCTCACGCATTTCTACGAACGTAAGATTTCGTGGTGGATGCGGTCAGCAGACAAAAATGATCGTCTTTCATGACTTGAGTCTAGGGACCGTGCGATTTGTGACGGTTGCGGTCATTAGCTAAACACTGTTCTCGTTCGAAATTCGTGTTTATGTTAGAATACTAAAAATACAATTACTTGTATTATAACATGAAATATTATGCTAAAGAAAAATATCAACAGAAAAGTAATATGTTTGAGGTTATAATGCAAATGTCACCTTTATGAAAAAATAAATAATTATATTATATTATAGGAAAAGTCAACTAGCAATAGGTTCGCCTTATTGTGCATTCTTCTTATTAATTGTAATTTCTGTTTTTCTTTGAGCGTCCTTCTATTCTAGTCTTATCTATTCGATTCTATGGCTAAATTTTTTTCTGCTTTCGATGAAATAAAGCTAAATATTATTTTGTTTTCTATTATGGTATAAGATTGAAGAGTTTTAATTGGTCGAGATCGGTTGAGATAAGCCTTTAAAAGGATAAACAGTATGATTGACAATGATTTTTTTTGAGTAACAACTATAAAGAACGACTAACTTGTCTGTTCATGAAAGTGTAACGCCACACTTTCCTCATAATCTGTTATTTAGCATTAAGTTTATTAAATAACGTCTTAAAACGATCAGAATAAAATATTTTACTGCGGTAAAATTAAGGAGTCTATATTTTAAGTTAGACCTCTATCAATAAAAACTGCATTTAATTCCATGCAGTAATTTTTGCGTGATACGGGTAAAAACATACAGACAGATAAACAAACAAAATTCAAAAAACTATTATTTTGGCTTCTGTTGCCCAAATAAAGACTCGTATTCGTTATTTTTCAGTATCTTTAATGTTCAGACATCGGCCTGTTACAATTTTATTATAAGTGTAGATAATTACACTTGCCTATCGTTCGCTTTGATCCTCACAAACTGACACTAAACGAAACCTTCCCGTGCCTAATGTAAAGGAAATTGGAAAAGCAAAGCCAAACATGCCACGATTCAGGATATTGCTTTGCGGAAATGAAAAATAATATGAGTGGATGTTCCTGAAAAAGAACTTCAACTGCACGCAAACATTTGATCTTTACGTGGTTTTGGCTGAATGCATTCAAAAAAATATTACAACTGGCTGTTCAAAAAAACAAAAAAATTCAAGCATATATAAACCATAATATTAAATTCATGGAACTCGATGAATACTAATTCTAATAGTTTGCATTACAGTTTAAAATATTTTTAAACAATTTATCTGGAATAACATCTATTTCATAAATATCAATGTTTCACAATTCTTATTTAAACAAAATATATTGATTGCAATAAAAAAAATTGATATTAATATTTAAATTTTTGAAAATTCTGATTATTATTATTTCTTTAAGTATCATTTTTTATTTGAATACTATATATCTATATATATAAAAGAAAGTCGTGTTAGTAACACTATTTATAACTCAAGAACGGCTGAACCAATTTGACTGAAAATTGGTAGGGAGGTAGCTAAGAACTGGGAGAAGGACATAGGATACTTTTTATCCCGTTCCCGTCGTTCCCGTGTGATGTGACATAAAATGTGGTATAACAAAACGCAACTGACATGTAATAACAAAACAACTCATCAAAATATAAGTCAGCGGTTCATTTGTTAAAAATGTAATAACAAAACGCAACTGACAGCTGAGCATATTTTTAAAAAAGTCCGGTAGTATATAACAAAAAGCCACTGACAGCTGAGAATATTTAAAAAAAAAGTCTTGCCGGTTGATTAATTCGTATAAAACAAGGAATATAAATACCCTGTGCCTGTTTAAAGTTTCTAATAAAAAGAAAGAAAAGCGAACTTCAACTTCTAATTTAATTTTTTTAATATCGTATTGCTGTGCCATTTATCATCAATAAAAATACCATGCCGAGACCAAGACGATCAAATCTTTCTCGACAAAGCCGTAATGCAAGAGTAATTCGAAATATTGCGAATGAAAGCACTGAAGAAGAGCAAGAAAATGCACGTGAAGAGCGCCGCCTTAGTATGGCTCGACTACGTGCTTCTTACTCACAAGAGCAATGGGAGGCAGCCCGTAAAACGGCTCGGTTGGCAATGCAAAATCGTCGAGCAAACCGAGATCAACAGCTAGATAATTTACGAAGCACAAGAAGAAATTCATCAAATACTGATTTGAATCGGGCAGCGTATCAATACGATTGCACGACTGATTACTGCTTGCATACTAGCGTTCGCATTGGGCCAATGGACGTTGTTTGCGAGTATTGTGGCGCATTAACGTTTTCCGGAGAACGGCCAGGATTGTGCTGCCTTAATGGCAAAGTGAAATTGCCATTATTGACTCCGCCACCTGAGCCATTAAATTCATTGCTTCGTGGCGAAACACCCGAATCCCGTCATTTTCTTGGAAACACCCAAAAATACAATAGTTGTTTCCAAATGACCTCATTTGGGGCAGACATTATTGAAGAACGAGGATTTAATCCGACATTCAAGGTATTTATATTTATTTAAACCTTCATGATTATCACTCATATTGATTTCAGTATTACGGGACTTAATCGCGTGTGTTATTTAAGCTAAAATTAATATTCAAGGTATTTATTTGTTTTTGTACTTATACACAATACAGTAGAATAGTAACATATTGTATTTATTCCTGTAGTGTTTGTAAAGTAATAATGACTTATATTTTTTTTTGTAGATACAAGGACAGATTCACCATCGAATTGGATCATTGCAACCTCTCGATGATGGACAGCATAAATTTTTACAAATATACTTCATGGGCAACACAGAGGAACAACTTGATCGACGTCAAGAGATCAATACAGCAACGAAAAGAGCAATTCTTCAAGATCTGCAACAACTGCTTCAAGAACATCATGCGTTGGTCAGGTTGTTCAAGAGTGTATTGGAGCGCATGCCAAATGATGACTACAAAGTTGTGATCAGAGCGGATAAACGACCATCTGGAACACACGAGCGCACATTTAACGCTCCAAAAATAGATGAAGTTGCCATTCTGATTGTTGGTGAAAATTTGGAATCACGAGATATTGTGCTTAAACGTCGCGATACTGGACAACTGCAACAAATATCTGAAACACATCGTTCATATGACACATTACAATACCCGCTGATGTTTTGGAATGGAGAAGATGGATATTATTTTAATATCAAAATGATAAATCCATTGAATGGTGAGTATCAATATCATAAGCCTTGCTCTTGATCGAAGACATGTGTTATCTCATGTGCGGTAGTTTATTAGTCAGGTTAGGAATGCCAGCGCCAAATTGTGAAATGACTGACGCATTTAATCGAGAATTGGAACGGGAACGTGAATATGATCACCAGGAATTAGATTTAGTAGTTCAAACGAATGTACCCCTGATGAATCCCCAACAAAAAGAAGTTTATGATACAATAATGAAGGCAATTGATGATGGAAACGGTGGTTTATATTTCCTGGATGCCCCTGGTGGAACTGGTAAGACATTCCTCATGTCAGTAGTTTTAGCCACTGTTCGTGCAAGATCCAACATTGCGGTTGCAGTTGCTTCTTCTGGTATAGCAGCCACATTGCTAGAAGGATGTCGTACGGCACATTCTGCATTGAAATTGTCGTTAAATCTTCAATCTATTGAAGAACCAACATGCAACATTACAAAGCGCTCCGCTACGGCCAAAGTTTTATCAGAATCGAAGATCATCATCTGGGACGAATGCACAATGGCGCACAAACGTGCATTGGAAGCACTTAACCGAACGTTGAAAGATCTACGTAATGACTCGAGATGTTTTGGAGGAGCAATGATTTTACTGTCTGGTGATTTCCGCCAAACATTGCCAGTAATTCCCAGATCGACTGCTGCTGACGACATAAACGCTTGCCTTAAATCATCGAATCTATGGCGCTATGTTAAGAAACTTCAGCTAACAACAAACATGAGAGTTGCATTGCTGAACGATACATCTGCTGAAGATTTCTCTGAGCAATTGCTAACTATCGGCAATGGTCGAGTACCCGTCGACGAATCGAGCGGATTGATTTCATTTCCTCCGAATTTTTGTAACTTTGTCTCATCAAAATACGAACTCATCAACAAAGTACTCCCAAACATCATGACTAACCTCAAAAATATTGAATGGTTGAGTGAGCGAGCAATTTTGGCAGCTGAGAATAAAGATGTAGATGACTTAAATTACATAATTCAGGATGACATCATTGGTACACTGCATTCTTTCAAATCTATTGACTGTCTAACAAATGAAGATGATGCCACTAACTATCCCATTGAATTTTTAAACTCCTTGGATGTACCTGGCTTACACCGCACAATTTACGACTAAAGATTGGTTCTATAGTAATCATGCTTCGAAACTTAAACCAACCAAAATTGTGCAACGGAACACGTTTGGTGGTAAGTAAATTGATGAACAATTTGATTTACGCCACAATTCTCAAAGGAAAATTCAAAGGTGAGGAAGTTCTCATTCCGAGGATCCCGATGATCCCAACCGACATGCCATTTCAGTTTAAACGGCTTCAATTTCCGATCCGTCTAGCATTCGCCATGACTGTAAATAAGTCACAAGGCCAATCGTTGAAAGTTTGTGGTCTTAATCTCGAACACCCATGTTTTTCCCATGGCCAATTATATGTGGCATGTTCACGTGTCGGAAGACCTTCCGCGTTATTTGTTTTCGCGCCTAATGAAAAAACAAAAAATATCGTTTATCACAAGGTGCTACAATAAATGGCAAATAAAGAATAATTGAATAATTATATCTTTTTTATTTACAATTACCCTAAGTTAAAAATTAAAAAAATGTGATAATGTGATATTGCCTTTATGGTGGAACAAAGTTCACCGGGTCAGCTAGTAATATATAAATATTGGATTTAATTAAAATCCAGGTATATGCGCGAAAAGGTCCAACTTTGATATTCCTCTTATATCCAGCTATTACGTTCCAAATCGTAAACTAAAAGATTTTTACCTGAAAAGAAAGTTTAATGATGTTTTTAAGGGTTAGGTAGATAAATTTGATACGTATTCCTTGTATTTTAATATTTATAATTTTATAATTTATTATATTTTATATTTAATATAATATTATATTTTATTATTTATATTTTTTATAATTTTATATTAACTTATATATAAGGTTAATATATATAATTAAATATATTTCCAAGCCATCCCCATGGAGATTTGGCAATGTAAGAAATATTACTCATTCCTTATATCGCAAATGCGCCACTAACTTTGCCTCACTGCCTTACTAACCGTTATTCCTCTAGTTACACTGGCTTACTCACATTTCGAAACAACAAAATTAAGTTTCTGATGAGTGGTTGGTACCTAACAAAATAATTTCAATATTTTCATTTACCATGAGCCTTTTTATTTATTTCGTGGATAAATCATCATGGATACCCTCTATCCCAGATGATGATAGAGGATTATATTAGACTCTTACCGACTAAATCGAAGTTACGGGCACACTTGCGTATTCATCCTCAATTCTACTAGTGATTGTTCATTTAAAGAACCCTACTTTGCCGAAAACTCCTATTTTTTTTGCTGCATGCTTGTCGGAATTGTCACGCTTTCATCCCAGGGGGACCGCTATAATTTTTGGGTAAGTTAAATCAAATTATTGCCATGAGCCTATTTTAATAAATATTTATCAGACTTTTAAGGTGGGTTACCTGCATGACGCCAATAGGTTTTTTTTGCTGGTTGAGGTTGAGGTGGTTGAGGTTCTGGTGGTTGAGGCGTTTATGGGCTTGATTGATAATTTAATTTATCGCTAGCTTAATAATTTACCTAATTAGATGGGTTATATTATACTGAACCAAAAACCGGCGAAATTAATATTTCTTTTCAAGTTTTTAGCTTAATAAAAACATAATTGATGACAAAGAAACTTTAATAGTAGAATTTAAAAGAACACCGTCAAAAGATTCCAATTTAAATATCATAACAATTAAACACCAAACCAAAACCAAACAAAATGTTTAAAAAAGAAAAAAAACAAACATAATATATAAAAGATTTTCTATTTATCTAATAAGAAATGAATACAAACTGCCTATATAACTGAAAGACAATTTGCGAAACGAAATGAAAACATAAAGATTGAAACCTCTGCTGAAATAATAGCACGTCAAATAATAGCACTGTGTCAAAACAGCCGTTAAAAATCTTTTGAATTATGTATATTATTCGTCGGAGTAGAATCGTCGTCACCGGGAAAATCTATTATATATAGCCCGCTTCGCTGTCATGGATTACTGATGATTAAATTATAGCTACTCGTTAGGGTAAAAAAATTACTAAACATGATTTTCGTATTCCTTTTTTTAAATTTTAGTTAAACTGATTACGAATAATAAAAAACGCATAAAATTTCATTCAAATCCGTTTCGTGGTTTTTGCGTTAGAGAGTAACGAAGATTCATGCTTCCTTACAAACTTTTACGTTTATAATATTAGGAGGATTAACAAACAAAATATGTATTAACAGCTGAGTCACATACATATGTATTTGTATAGGTCAAACAAGTCAAAATTAAATATAACTTCTGTACAAATCATGACCATGTGAAATAGTGGAAAAATTCTACTAGCATTTAATCTTTTAAGCGTTAAATCAAAATTCCGATTCTCTTGTCGAAAAATGAACCAGCCTTATTGTCAGTAGTTGAGTCAATAAGATGGCGTATTATATTATGTTTTATAAAACTTACCTTCTCTCTCCACTCATCCTTCAAACCGTAACGCAACATATACTAATCGTTAGTATTGCTGTTGACACTAAACCCTACCACCTACCACCACCTTATACCTAAAAGATTCTTATTATTACTCAAGGTCCAACTGCAAACGAAACAAAGATTAGGTAATTGTGAATATTGTGCGTATCCACAATAAATAGTGACAAACATTTTAATATGGTAAGAAAAAACAAACTTGTGACATTGAGTTTCCTTCTCCGCATCGATTCATTTTTCTTTAGGCAAGTACACTTTGCACACACATCTATAATAAAATTCAGCAGTTATTTTTATTTTTATAATCATTTTATTTTATTACTACGTTTATCAAGTCATTATGAAACGTCATTACTTATGTTAATAGATATAGAATATGGTGATCTAAACATATTGTAAAACTATTACTGATAAACAAAGCATGCTTAAATATAATATACTTCATATGTATGTATATGTAGATAATTGACTGCCTCCTCGGTCAAGTGGCTTGATGTAAGGCTGCAGACCTAGAGGTCCTGGGTTCAATTCCCAGGTCGGGCCAATAAAAATTTATTGGGTTTTTATGACATAAAATTCTCAGTAGCAGCTCGGAATCTGGAAGTTGGAAGTATGTACACACCCGTGAACTTACACTTTCCATTATGGAAGCATAATTATTATATTCCATGCTGGAACTGCTCATGCTTTTGCTCTCACACATGACTTGACCCAACTGGTTGATCAGCCCACCAGGATCCCAGACATTGATGGGCAAGCGCCTTCTCTACTGGACCTTCTGCTGACTTCTCATCCGGTGGAATATCAGGTTGTGGTTCAAGCTCCACTTGGTTCTTCGGATCACAGCCTCATATCTACCAAAGTGCCACAGGCCAAGCTGCCGCCACCAACGGTATGCAAACGTCGCGTTTGGCACTACAAGTCAGCAGATTGGGACGGTATACGCGATTACTATGCGTCAGTCCCTTGGAAGGAACGTTGCTTCAGTGGGACAGACCCGACAGCTAGTGCCGCTGCTGTTGCTGGCGAGATCATGTTAGGAATGGAATACTACATTCCTAGCTCAGATCTCGACAGTAGGGGTGCGCGTAACCGTTGGTTCACTCGCGAATGTGCCGACGCTGTATCATCTAAGCAGGCGGCATATCGCGAGTGGATCAAGGGCTGCATTAGCGGGGCATCTAACATTGACTCACTGAAAGCAACCTACAATAAAAACTCCAAGTCCTGTAGGAAGGCTTACACGAGAGCGGATGCACAGCGCATTGTACAGATTGGTCATGACCTTATTTCACATCCTAAGGGCTCCCGTAGCTTCTGGCGTCTGACCAAGTCTGTGCAAAACAATTTCTGCCAACCTTCGCTGCCACCGCTCAGAAGTCCGGACGGATCGCTAGCTCACAGTCCGCAAGAGAAAGCTGATCTACTGGCTAAACTCTTTGCCGACAACTCCGTCATCGATGATTGTAGTGCTCTGCCACCAATAATACCTTCTTGTGGCCACACGATGCCTGACATCAAAATCAGGCAGCATGATGTGCGTGCGGAGCTGCAATCACTTGATGTACGGAAAGCTAGCGGTCCCGATGGAATACCAGCCATAGTGCTGAAAAAGTGCGCGGCGGAGCTGTCTCCCGTGTTAACGCGCCTGTTCCAACTGTCTCTTTCTTCGGGATGTGTGCCGGAGGCTTGGAGAAGAGCTAATGTGCAAGCGGTTCCCAAAAAAGGGGATCGGTCTGACCCGGCAAATTATCGGCCAATAGCTATTACCTCAGTACTTTGTAAGGTGATGGAACGGATTCTTAACAACCAACTGATCCATTACCTAGAAGATCACTGTTTAATTAATGATCGACAGTACGGATTTCGACCAAAACGGTCTACAGGTGATCTTCTAGCGTACGTAACACACCTCTGGGGTGAAGCTATCGACAACCATGGGGAGTCGTTGGCTGTCAGCCTCGACATCTCCAAGGCTTTCGACATGGTCTGGCACAGACTCTCCAAGCTGCCGGCATATGGTCTGCCTGCTCAGCTTTGCACCTGGATTGCCAGCTTCCTACACAAGCGCAGCCTTCGTGTTTTAGTTGATGGTTGCGCTTCACAATTCTATGTAGTGAATGCTGGGGTCCCCCAGGGATCTGTGCTATCTCCCACTCTGTTTCTTCTGCATATCAATGATATGCTCTCTCTCAGGAACATTCATTGCTATGCAGACGATAGTACAGTGCATGGTGGATACCACGGACGCGCAATGGCTGGGCGAGCGGAAATTAAGGAGAGGCGGGAGTATCTTGTCATTGAACTCAATAGCTTATCGCCAAATGGGGCTCAGATAATCTTGTTGAGTTCAATACCAAGAAAACACAGGTATGCGCTCTCACAGCAAAAAAGTCACCATTTTCCCCTCTTCCCTCCCTCTGTGGCACTCCGCTGGTGATACAAAGCAAAATCGCCATGCTGGGGATGGACGTTCGCTGCGACCTTAGTCCAAGGGATTACATCGAGGCTGTGATAAAAACAGCTTCACGGAAACTCGGAGTTCTGAACAAGGTGCGGCGTTTTTTCACGCCACAACAACTGTGCCTGCTGTACAAAACACAGGTACGGTCTTGCGTTGAATATTGCTCGCACCTTTGGGATGGCTCCGCTAAGTACCTACTTGAGGCCTTGGATCGGTTGCAGCGACGTGCGGTCCGCATTATTGGCGACGTAAAGGTCACTAACACCCTCGAGCCTTTACAATTGCGTTGAGAGATAGCAGCGCTGAGCGCTTTCTATCGACTGTATTACGGCGAGTGTTCCGAGGAATTATTCTCCCTAATTCCTACTTCCCCCTTCCTTCACAAGTCTACGCGTGCTGGCTCTCGATGTCACCGTCTAACAGTGACATCAATTCCATCGCGCACAAAGAAATTTGGCAACTCCTT
The DNA here is from genome assembly GCA_905147175.2 of Nymphalis urticae. Taxonomy (NCBI): domain Eukaryota; kingdom Metazoa; phylum Arthropoda; class Insecta; order Lepidoptera; family Nymphalidae; genus Nymphalis; species Nymphalis urticae. Next base: position 7,832,414 of record LR989998.1, on the reverse strand, counting down.
TCTTTGTCGCACTTCTAAAAAATGGAATTCCCTGCCAGCTCACGTATTCCCCTCCTCTTACGACCCGGGTTCCTTCAAACGAGGCGTGAAGAGGCATCTTGCGGGCCGGCAAGGCGGGGGCGGCTAGTGCAGAACGTTCTTCCTGACTGTACTGGCCGTCCTCGCGTTGGGACTCTACTACCACTTAACATCAGGTGGAGTAGAGTCATTTGCCCTCCCGGCAAATATAAAAAAATATATATATACATATATAAATTACTTAATAAAATATACTTAATAAAATATTATATTCTTTGATTTTCATGAAGGTTATAATTATATTTAATTACTGTAGGAATAAACAGACTTATTTAATATTCCTAATGGGTACTCCTGGTACTCCTTGTACTTAGTATTTGGTAGATTTTACATTCCGAACTTTAAAGATTTTCTTGAAATATGTCGGTTCAAATGTTTTCACACATCACGTGTCTGTGCGAACAATTAGTATAGTTTTACTTTAATAGTTTATTTTCATAGAAGAGAAATGAGAGGTAGACAGGTATTTGTTACAATTATGTAACTTTATTTCATATTCATAATCTTATCAAAATTATAAAAAAAATATTTAATGCATTTTTGCCGTGCCCCGGTTTTTTACCGTCTCTCTTATGCTATCTGCGCTATTTATTGGCAAAATATGTTGTGTTTTTAAAAAACGGGAGGACAGTTTTAGAACACACTACAAATGCATTGTATACACGTTGACAAGTTAATTTCAAAAAACGTCCGTCGAAACGCCACTCACCAACTATAAATGATCATTTGTCACTTTATTTTGGGCTGCCCGATGTAAGTCGTGTGTGACATATATTTCATACTTCATATGCGATTAAAATAGTTTCCAAAAATATATTTTCGCTTCATAAAAAAAAATATCACGTGCTTATTGAAAACATTTCAAGATATGAAAACTTTTCTATAACAAAAATGTGAGTTGTATTTGCAAACAACTACTCCGGGAGGATATATTTCAAATAAAACGAAAGGGATTTAAAGTTTTGTTCCCTTGTGCTGTTTACTGTCTTCGACGCGTAAATAAAGACGTATTGCAATAACTTGCCACACGCTGCGTAAAACAAACGCGACTTTATGCCTGTAAGCCGTATTATATTCTCCCAGCGGGTTCCTTCGGTTCACGCCGTGATGTTAGATGTCGTCACTGGGTTTTTACGATGATTTCCGACGTTATTACGCTGTTGATAATTAATTTAGTTAATTTAATTTACATTTGTACAAGTATTTTAATTTAGTGGTCCAAGTTGACCGTTAAAGTATGTGACCCAACTGATTGTGAAAGATGGAAACCGGAGCTTCGGCGGACCTTAGTTAGGCCCAGCAGTGGATAACGATGAGCTCATCATTATATAATCAGCAGATTATGATGAGAAATAAAAATAATACCAACCCGCTCTAGAATAGCAAGCTTTAATTCATTTAACTAAAAACAATAAGTAATCAATGACCTTACTTATAAACGATGTTTATCGAGTGATTTAATAACAATGTGGTGTCTCCTTTACAATATGAAATCAATAATGGCAATAAAATAACAATTAGGGTATAGCTGAAAAGCCGCTAAGCAACGTTTATAAATAAGTCCTTAAGTTACGAAGAGAATACATTCAAACGTGATCACGATTTTAGAGATAAAATTGCATCTCTAAACATACATATAAATACAGCTGACGTGAGAAATAACATTAATTTAAAACATTCATTCAAACTGCTAGCATTCTAGCCACCATACCACGCGGTCACGATTGTACGGTAAGTAGTTTTAATTTTTATTTGTACTTATATGGGCTGCAGATTTAATTTAGAATCATAAATGATTTAATTAGTGCACAGCGTAAGCCATATTTGCGTTTTACATAAATTAAGCTGCGTTGACGATATTGAACCGAATAACATTATGAAAAGCCCTAACCCTATAGACATAGATAATTATTTCACTGCTTCTGTGATATTGAATAAAACAAGCCTGTCATAATCATACTGTTCCGAACCGAAATAAACTTCTAATTAATTTCTTATCAGAATTTATGCTACAAATATTATTATATATTTTTATTTATAATACAAAACAATCCTTAGAAACACGATTTATCTAGTTTTTTTTTCGGAATGAGTTTGAGTAATTTGTTCTTTCATAATAAAGGAAACCAAATAGAAACGTTCCTATTGGATCGACGCGCGACGACAGCGCCACATACATTGAACTTTTCTCTTGTCATCGATATTCGAAGTGACTGGTCGATATTTTACGCGCTCTCATAAAAAAACTGTAATCGGTGTTCTCTGTGAGTTTTATCATCACATACATAAGTGCGGACGACACTCCCTGGTTCATTGAGAAAATGGTAACCTGGAAGACGCATAAATAGGAGGACCAAAGGCACGTCCTAGCCTACTTAAGCTAATTAGTGCTTTTGAAGGTTCGGTGTTTAGGTTCAATTCTCTATCGTACGTTACACATACCTTCATTAAACTATACAATTTTAAATATATTCTAAAGCAATTATAACTTTGCTGGTTGTTTACGTAATGTTTAGTTAAACAATGTTATGTCTTCTTCTTTCAAATAGCAAATCAATTATTACAGAAAGAGAAAAATAGTGTTTAGTTAATCCTACCTACTGTTTTAAGCTTTAAACTATTTTAATCTACAACAAAACCGGTCAAGTGTGATTCACCCTCGATTTCGCATTATTGTGTTTCCCCGTGGAACTTGCGAACTAAAAATGTTTTTAATACTATATTTTTTAAGCTTAGGGTTCGGTATATCAAAAATCATGTTACTTGTTGTTATTTCTGAGGAAAGGTTTGGTGCTTACTCCCTCACGTGGCAGATTTTTATCGACTACATGCAGTTTTCTTTATAATGTTCCTTTATCGAAAGCAGGAGATAAATTATAAACGAAAATTAATAAACATGGAAATTCAGTGGCACTTGCTCGGGTTTGAGCTGGGAATCATTGGTTAAGATTCACGACTTCTAGCTGTCATTAACCATACCACGGCTCGGGATATCAGTATATGTTTAATCACGCTACACGTTTCATATTATGCAACATTGCTTTAATACTAACTTATAACTTTCTTCGTTTATTCAAAGAATGTTACAGACAGATGATCACGAAAAAGATCCAATAAGGGCTTCGTTTTAAATATAAATAACTAAATGATATTTTTTGTTGGAAATTCTAATATAATATATATAATAACAAAAGGAAATCTAATAATATAATACGAGACATGCCAGTACAAAAAATACATATATATACTCTCTTGAACCAAGAGTATGTTAAATATATTTAGCCATGTTAAAATAGCAAGGTAAGAAATTACCAAATGCGGTCATTATATTTCACTGAAATCCGTAAAAATATTACTTAACAGAAGTTCGTATCTAAAATCAGAGCGTCACGGTAGCATGCGAAAACGATACCGTGGCGCTCCTCGTTAAGACAGAAAGGGTACCGCTGGCTTTTTAGTGGGTATTTCGATGTACGGGGCGCACTCGGCGCCTTGGACACCGGCGAACCCCACATACCCCCCACTGTGTCCGTGGGGGAAACGCGTAACGCGTTATTCCAGCGATGAAAAAAAGGTTCATATCTAAATAATAAGCTCGATTTAAATACGAACAATTTATCGCATTATTCATCTTTTTTTTTATATATTTGTTGAGCTGCTTTTTGGAAATATTTTTTGAAATTTCAAACCTGAAGCCATTAAAATAAAATATTTATAGTCTTTAATGTAATATTAAAATATTTGATCTTAGAAAGTCTTTACAAAAATCATATCTTAAATTATCATTAATGATGACTATTTATATTTTAATTAATGAAATTGAAATAAGCTACCATATAATATCTATTTTTATTATAGTAGTACTTTTATTCATATAAATCTTTCCAGATTGATTAATATTTGATATTTTATGTATGTAGGAATGAATACCGAAATTTCTCCTTAGTAAGAGATTAGTAAAGCTTTTGTCTAAAAGTAAATTATTTACGGTCTGTTCTTTTTATAAGAGAGCTTTGCATTTCGCTTTGGGAGTATTATTCACTCGTAAGTCTTCTGTCACAAAATGTCAATATTTTTAATTAAATCAAGCCAGTGTAATTACAGGTACAGAGAATATCAATTTTTTGATCGAAGGTTGGTAGCACATTAAAGATATAAATAGTTATTTATACTTTTTGCAGTACCAATGTCTATCCTCGACCATCATAACAGAGTACAATGAAATGAAATTAATTCAATTGACTACTAAATATTTGTAACTTTATTAAAAAACATAAAGATTTATTTGGTTTTCTTGAAAAATTAAACCTTTCAAGTTTTGAAATAAACGAAATCTATCCAATTTAGTCTTTATAGTGTTATAGTTGCACATGGGTTACATTATCTTACAAAAGAAAGCCAGTCAGCTAAGCAATAACCTTGAAAATGTTCTACAAATTCAATATAAAAAAGGGAAAGCAAGTATCGTGTATAATCAAATTTTATGAGACAATTCTTAAGACACCGTTATTGAAATTGTCTTTTATGCAATTTAAAAACCTATACGTTACTAACTAGTTGTGACGGAATAATAGAAAGAAATAAAAGCCAATTAATAGCAACGGAAACGAAACAATATTTATTTGCATTAGTAATGTTTATCCGTTTTGAAGATAAGTAGACAGAGATAGAGATAATTTGTGCAGTGCAGTGCTAATATATATCAGACCGTTAAACAAATCACATCTACTCATCATACTAAACTTTTTCGCAGTCAATAGAGTCAATACAAAAAACAAATCCAAGATTATCTGGATCTACAGCATAATATATGAATGACTAACATATACTGACGCAAAGCAAAACGAAAAAATAACAATTTTAACTCAAACAAAGATCAATGTGAAAGTTTTAAAATATAATAAAGTAACTTCTATTTTAGCATTTCTAGCAGAACTCTTAACAAAAGATAGTACTTCGTTTTATGCATGTCTCATAAATTTTAAGCACTTCAGACCTTTTTCAGACTAATGACGGATTATGAGAGTTTATTATAAGAATTGTATAAAAGAACATTCACATTTTAATTCAAGCTATTCCACTTTATAAATACTGGATATGAGGTCCATAAAACTTTAGCAAAGTTATATTATCGTGAAAATTTCGTTTTTCTGTTGTATACAGTCAAAATATCATACGTATTATTATAGTATAGGTGGACGAGCATATGAGCCACCTCATAGTAAGTGGTCATCAACGCCCTTAGACATTGGCATTGTAAGAAATGTTAACCATCGCTTACATCGCCAATGCGACACCAATCTTGGGAATTAAGATGTTATGTCCCTTGTGCCTGTCATTACACTGGCTCAGTCACCCTTCAAACCGGAACACCAAGTACCGCTGTTTTGCAGTAGAATATCTGATGAGTACCTACCCTGACGAGCTTGCACAAAGCCCTACCACCAATAAGAATTGTAACGTTTTATGTATAAGTTGAACATAATTTCATCTTTTGTAATATTTCTAAACTGTAGGCTATAACGGGTAATTTATAACTTCCAAAAGTTAAATATAAAATAGAAGCATTTTTTAATAACTAAATTATTTTCACAAGTGAAACATTTTGTATTATTTATTCTTTGTTTATTGTAAATATTTAATGAGCCTTTGAAATAAAAAATAAATACTTGTAAATAAAGCACTGTTGTTTCGCATTTACAAAATGATAAAAACGTTCAACGAGTAAAATTGCTTTTTGTACTAGTTTCTGAACGTACAATGTTACTCATAAATTTACTATTTGAATTTAATATAATACACAAATCATTTTATAATTTATACGAAACATTTACAAATACTACTATCACTGTTCATCGTGATAAGTGATAGTGTTGGGGGAAATTGAAAGGCTGAATCAATCTTTCTCCTCAGCAGACTTGTTACCCAAACACGTTGATGTTCATAGTTTTGTTTTTTCTTAAGAATAAAGTTTGAAGCTAAATCTAGTTTACTGTTACACTGAAGGTGTTTAACAAAGTAACATGTGGCAGAATTTCATTCGATATACTTACCTTTCGATGTTTTCAGATTTAGCAGATAAATAATAGCAGATTTAGAAAAAACAGATTAAGTTTATGACAGCTTAGATTTCAAGAAGGAATCTTCGGTTAAGATCTCTCCGTTGGACTATTTCAGCTAGTGTTGATGTTTGCAAATATGTAACAAACATGCACATTGCACATACATACCAATCTATCATCTAAGTGATATACGTCTGCTCGGAAGATGAAATGTGTGACAGTTAGTGATGTATTGTTACTGTGAAGCAAACTGTAATAATTAAACGCAAAACTATAAGTAATAGTCATAAACTATAATATAAACTCATAAAATTGATGAGAATATTTAATAAACATTTTGTAAAGCAATTAGTTTATTAATAGACAATTACTAATTAATACTACTACTAACAATTACCTATTAAGTAAAAACCAGAATCAAAAATTAAATTTTGTTAATTTCATTCAACAAATAAGTTACCCACTCTGTAACGAACGCTTTAATATAAAACTTAATACATTTCGTTGTTAACCTAAATCTAGCTTAAATAGCTGGCAAGCTGGAGCGGTTTTAGTACATACTCTGGTTTTTATGTTTACGAATAATTAAACTTGTCTGAAAATTTTGCAAATTTCGTATAAGCCTTTGCTTAGTTAACGACAAACATAAGGTTTATCAAAGCCTACGCACAATGGTAAGTGTCAAGAAGTTGGAATGATTTTTATCATTTCACGTTATAAAAGACTTGACTATTTAATATAGTAGGCAACGTTAAGTCTAGTAAATGAGAAGAGTTTGTAAAGTCAAACTGAAAAAACAACTAAACTAATTTACATAAACTATTATAAAACTATACCAAAAAATGCAAGATTATAGTTATAATAATATTATATTATAAATATATAATAAATATATAAATATATAATAATATAAATTAATATAATATAATGTCGGAAACTGAGGCCTGGACTTTGTTGTCGAAGGCCCTAGATCCCGCGTTAGTTCGATGTCGTGAGGAATAACATGAGAGAATACGATCTCACTAAGCTTTAGATCGGTCAAATTGGAGGAATAGAAGGAAAGCGGACCCTGGCGTTACTAGGCCGGGAAAACGCAAGGCAGAAGAAGAAGAAGATACTAGCTGTGCCCGCGGTTTCAAGAGTGTATAACTTAAAGAAATCATTAAGAGCAGACTTATAATATATCAGTATATACTTCATTTTTAGTTTTGTTTTCATGGGACATTAGTAATTTATGGTTTTAGCCGCACCCGGATCTATATAGGGCATCATACAATTGGAATCATACATGAAAATGGTGGTTGGTGGTTGGTGGATATACATTGTACCCTAAAATCTATTCCGACATACTTGAATGTCTTTGTCTGTCCCTGTCCTTTTTTATTGTAGCTGCAAAGGATACCTTCACAGGAAATTGTGGTCTTTTTAAACCAAAACGTAATTTTTAAAAATTATTATTTAATAAGTTCTTATTATCAACTAACCGACAAAGTGGTTCATTTTTCGCCCAGAGAATCGGAATTGCGATTCAAAGGGGAATTGCTGCTAGCATTCTTGCTACTGGTATTTTTAACTATTTTTAATTTTTATTTGTATTTTTTAAGGCTTTACTTCAGTTATCAAACTAACCGACTAAGTATAAATTTAATAACATGAAAAATAAAATATATGCGGCAACGAAACGAAATACCTACTTAACCTATAAATCTTTAACTTACAAAGTTATTTACAAATCGAAAATAAATACGTATGTATGTATGAGTATTTTCTAGCAACCTACTCCGCAATTGTCGAGGTAAACCCGTTGTAATAATATGTTAAAACTATAAAAAAGTACTAAAAACTGTCTATGGTCTTAAAGAAGGTCTTTAGGTAAGTCGTACTTAATTAATTAAAATTGAATATCTCATCAAGTAAATGATTGATTAAATGCAGTACGAATAAGAAAGTTAACTGATATAGAATAAAATCTCACCCGAAATGTTCCTCCCTTTCATTTGGGATCTATTTGAATTCACAAGGGCATATATATCTAGGTCCCAATCGGCATTACGAGGGAAAAACAGCATTTTCCAACATCATTCTACGTTCTCTATCCTCGGTCACGTATCAACCGATCCCTACACGTGACTCGGTTGAAAATGTTCGCAAAGTGAATATCTATCAACGGAGTCACTGTAGGCAAACTATGTAAATTATAGTTGGTGAAAAGGTTTCGACAAATACCACTGATTTTGTGCTTTTAAAATGAACTGATGATAATAATGTTTCGATAACAAAAATCCTTTAATATAAATATAATAAGATCACAAGCAATATCTTTCACGAATATAAATTCTTGTAACATTTTTTATAAGTATTTAGGCCCTTATTTTATTGATATTATTGTGTGAGTGACATTCCATCTATCTAGCTGAAGAAAGGTTTTATATGATATAAATTTATTTACCATTATAAAAATGATAGAATTTCGATTGAAGTATTTTTATGTTTTAGAATATATTCGAGCAAGTGAAATATAAGTTACGATTTATATCTTTACTGACAAACTCGAAATCAAACGTAGAAAGAAAAAAGAAAGCTTTATATAATTGAAAATATAATTTGTTTAAATTGTCACGATTGAGTATATTTAAAATCCATTACTGTTTAATATATTACTTGTTTAGATAAATATAGCGTACATAATTCAGCTTCGTTAGACATAAATAAACAAATCGCACCTTAATTAAACAAGCCCACACGAAACTTCCCACGAAAACTAATCAATCTTAAAACATCCAAGACAAATAAACTATTAAGAGATATTATATTTTTCTGTATATTATTTTACCAAAGTTGAAAGTAAAATAAAATGGGAAGTATATAAATAGTGACGTTGTTCCTTACATTTCTATTGTCTCTTAGATTGCTTCTTAAAAGCAACCTCAATTACTTCACTTATATTGTTCACTGAACGTTTAGAGGATAAACTGCAAGTCCCTTTTGTTAAGAGCGAGTTTATTTTCTCAGAATCTGACAGCGTGCCAGAGAGAAAATATTACGAGAGAACTTGAAAAATGATGGTAATTTCTCTTAACACTTAGAGTATTGATCAAATTATTTTTTATAGTACTCTGATTATAGTAAATCATATAAAAATATAGCTGTTACAAATTTTAAATACAACTTTATTTCAGTAAGGTTCTTGTTATCTGCACTCGTTGGATAAGTGACATCTAAACTACATTCATAAAACGATTTTCTTCAGTCTTTATTACTGTACAAGATGTTTTAAACAGAACCCAATAGATGGCGTAATGTATTTATAACACTTTCGGTAACACACGATGTAGTGTAAAGCGCCATCTATTGCATAGTTGATTAATTATATTTTATTCCATATTATGTCTGTGCTTTCCACGTCACATTCAACTTTTTCTTTTAGTATTTATAGAAGCGATAGATGACGCTAGTGTGGTTTCTTTTTAAATCTGCTTAATGTATGTTGTATAGCAGTAATAATAACTTTTACCTACTTGTTAATATTTTAATAATGGCTGGCTGTTGTGTCTCTGTTTGTAACGATATGAGCAGTAATAAATAATTTTCCAAAATTAAATTATTATTTATTATATAGTGGATCCTCCCTATCCTATTTAACTCTTAGAAAATGAATATAGCTTGTCTTGTAGATTTTATTAAAAGCAAGTCTTTTTTAATTTAATTCCATGTCGTATTATATGCATATATGCAAATAGAGTATTTTGATACTTAACTTAGCAAAGCCATAAAATACGTTTAAATGTTGAAGATTTTCGAATTGAACTGAAAATCAGTAATGAAAGTCCTTTTGAAGTTCTGTACATGATATTTAATTTCAACACAAATTTTATTTTCGGTTTACAATAAGAATAACAATATTTACACACATTTTTCACTATATACATATTAAACTGTAAATATTTCAATCAGAAACGATGCAAATAATATGCATTTTTACTTCTTAAATTAAATTATTTATTGTAATGATCGTTGCTTGTCTGATAGTCATAAAATTAAAATAAAATGAAGATGATATTTATTAATGATGATATATGTTAATTATTAATCATACTTAATTGTCAAACGTATACACTTAATTCAATCCACAAACCAAGCTAAAAAAAATAATGCATTTCTTTTTTTTCTCTTTTTCTTTATTTAATATATTATATCAAAATATAAAAATAACGCAAGTATTTAAATATAGCCTCTAATCACCATTCGATTACTAATTATTTAGGGGTAACGGAGTGTGTAAATTGAGTGAAAAAAAGATTTGACAGACTTTTTAGGATCGGGCGCTTACCTGATGCCTTTGCAATTAAATTGATATTGGTGTATTGGTTCCCACTATCACCGATTAGTAGTCGAGCCGCTTAAAATTAAAAAGAAATTCTATAATTCTATAGTCGCCTTATCACATCCACCAGCTGAGATGTGTGGATATTTTTCTATTCTTCCACAAAAAAATAAACAAACGGTTGAATATCATCGCTAAATCGGTTGAAAAATAGTCATCTCAAAATAACGATTCATAAAATTCTTAGCAGATTTTTGAGGCAATTATTATTATTACTATTTAAAGAATTTATTATTTCATTAAAAAGTACGATTATATAAAATATTTCTCGTGTGCAAAATGATTTCATTAGTATAATAGAAGATAAAGAAGCTTGAATTCTATTTTACAATAATTAATATGCGAGGTCACTTAAATTTACAAAACTAAAGAAATCTAAGCTATTGCTATACATTAAAAACAAAGACTTACAACGAGTCCGTAGACTTACATAATTTAAACTTCAAAATAAAGTTGTAGTAACTTGGGGTGGATTCCGAATAGAATTTTCTATACTATGCGGGTTTTCACTTAAAGTTTTCATTCGGAGAACTCTGTTTATGAGGGTATTTAAATAAAAGTCACTTCCAAGTTTGACTTTTAGGATAAAAGCATGAACCGGTTTTTCTTGAGATAATAATTTGAAATAATAATGAAATCGTTAAATTAAAATACATTTAAGTTTGAAGTAAACATTAATATAATATGTATAAACATATCGATTTGAATTATTCAGACCATAACGAATTAACTTGCAATGGCTTAACTTGAAAAACTTATAACTTAAATTTGATGAGATTTTCTTCGTAAAAGTTAAATAACAGGATTATGATTAACGAATCAGAGGAGAGTGGATTAGTTTAAAGAACTCTGAGATTAGAAAAAAGCTTACTTTAGATTTGGCTTTATAAGTTAACTTTTGAATTTTACATATATATTATAAAATATTATAACTATTTTTTATTATTTTCTTTTTCTTTTTTTTACTATGGGCATATATATAATTTAAAAAAATCATGGATTCATCGTGATGATAAATATTTTTGTTTTAATAAGTTGGTTGGATTATTATGTATTAAATTAAGGTTTGTTATTATTAAGAATATAAGAAACAACCTTTGAGATAAAATATTTTATAATAATATTATATTAAAAAATAATATCTCACTTCTATTATAAATAAAAAAGTTTATAAAGTTAAAAAATATAGAATATTACGGTTTGCGTCCGCGAACGTTGGATTTGTTTTTTTTTGTTAGGTATAGATTGTGAATCTTATAGACGAGAAAAAGAAATGGATATCTTCTTAAAAAATAAATATTTTTCTTTTATAAGCTTTAAATTGTTTTATTTCTTAAATTAAACTAAAAAAATATTGCTATGTTTAGATATATAAGAGAGAAACTTGTAATTTAAGTAAATTTTATGATTAAATCCAATCTCATCATTTGGATTTACTTTTAAGAATTCCGTGTTTTTCAAATGATATTGACAAAATATACTATCAACTTCAAACTAATTTCAACATTCAAAGACACTCAAACACGTAAATTTTACGCTAAAATAGATCATACACATTTTGTTAAAAATAAAAATTGCATTAAATATTCATATTGTCCCTAAGAGCTTTAAATCTACATCAAACATTAATATTCTAAACATTTTTTTTCTTATTATGTAGTTATTGATTTTGGGACAGAAAAATATATATTTTATGAGATAAATATTATGATAAGCTTCTTAATTAAATCAAAACGAGAGTAATTGTTATGCTAACCATCGAGTGTAATAAAGGCAAGGATACGACCACCATTTTGATTAAATGTATTCTTTGAAGGCAGTGGCATGCGGGCCACTGGATGGTAAGGTCATTTTTAGAAGTTGACATTGAGAAATTATCACTGAAGCCATAACGACTATCTTGTATGGTACAGCCAGAAGTTATTCTACCTTATATTATAGGATTTTAAGCTAAGTACTTATATTGCAAGATTAAAGCTAAGCTGTTTAGTAGCTGCCTTATCTGGGACTTTAGCATAACTTGCTACATAAAATTACTTACAAGCGGAGTGAACGAATAAAAAAGGAAAGCTTACAGAAAGCTAAATAAAAAATTACTATGGTGAAATGACAAGAGACTATTTAGTTTCTAAATTATATAAATTTTTAACTTTAAAAGTCGATAACTTTTTCTTTTTCAAAAAAACACTTTTTTTGTAAACAGATGCTTACAAAATATATCAAAATTGGGCCGTGTTGTGTAGAAACATAAAAACATTTTATAGACATAAATGAATACTATTTTAAAGACATAGACATATTTCTGTGGGTCGGAGCATAAATTTTATTCACAACAAGCTAAAATTCAACTTCAGGCTTTATAAATTTACATAAATCTTAATCGATTAAATAAATTAGACGAATGAAATCGTTTCCTCTTCAACGACAATTTGATTTTATTCTATTGATAGTAGTCATTCACGTAATGATAAAATCTCTCGGAGCAACCGATTCTGAAGAGCTTTTTAACTCTAAGTTCTAAAAACGGCTTGTAAATCTTTTGACTAGGTTGAAGATTCGTGATTTAGACTTATCAAATTTAGCATTCAATTTCAATTACTTACGATTACGAAAATTATGTTTAACTCACCTAATTACTAGGTGGGGGAGGGGGGTACTAGATCATTAAATATGATTAACCTATTTACATGCCTGAATTTTTCCTCATATACATGTTATAAAGATTTTTAATGTACATAATTAAAATAATGAACCCAAATGAATATATCGAAATACATAACGTATTCTTATTTACACCTATGTTATTTATGCACGATCAAATATAAATAAAAAAAACACCAAAGGGTATTTCCTATTTTAATTTATTAATTAAGGAATAATTTTTGGAAGGCTAAAGAGTAAATAGGCAGTTTGAATGGTAAATTGTATTCATTATAACAAATATAAAACACTTTTTACACCGTCATTACGTCGCTAACCATGTGATCTATGATATGACGTACCTGTGCCTGTAATTATAATGGATTTTTAGGTCGCATCGTGAGTGAGCACACACTGGTAAAATATTACCGCTTAACCATAGAAGAACGGGTGAGTTCACCTCCAGCCTCTGCGGACTTAACTCTAAGTTAATCTCGAAGTGCGTACATCAATTAGGAATTTAATATAACATTGCAATTAATATCATTTTAATAGTACTATTAACTTTCTTAAATTTATTTTCCTGTTAAATTATGTTTTTTTTTAATAAAGGTTATGAAATGACTCCAAAAACTCAAAATCTAACTTAATTATTAATATTATGATTTTTTTTTTACTTTTAGTTTATTTAGTAATAAACTAAATTCGTAAAACATTTCTCGCTTTAAACTTATTAACACTTTTTTAATATAATATAATACAAAAGCAAACATAGCATCGCCATAATCTTATATATTATATAAGAATGATGTAATTTAAAAAAAAAACACTCATTTTGAAACCATATTATTATAACTATTTACATATTTAATATCTATCAGTACTAACAACACTTTAAAAATGACTAGTTCATTATCACTGCATCTAACAAGTTTCTTCAGCGATTGTACGAGTATTCTGAACGATTTTACTGATGGGTTATAATAAACTCATGTTCTGTCCATTTGAATATTTTGCTGATGATCTGAGAGATCGTATCGTTGTCAACCTAACAGATGAGGTGTTGTCACCGCGGCGAAGTAAAGATGCGTGCTGTCCTCCGGATTCTCTGCAACAAATTTTAAAATTCAAAAATTCACTTCAAAATAATTGAGTGCCAAGGACTCTGTGGTAGGCTTATGTGGGTGGCTATCCATTCATCATATGTTCTACTGCCACACAGCAATAGTTAGTATTGTTGTATTCTAATTTAAAGTGTAAGCGAGACAGGCACGAGGAACATCATCTTAGCTCCTTAATCCTGAAGTTGGTAACGCAGTGACGATAAGTAGTGGAAGCCATATAGTCACCAGTACTTAGTATTGTTGTGTTTGATGGGTAAGGTGATTTAGTTAGTGTAATGGGCACAAGTGACATAACAGTTTCCAAGTTGCCCAAAGTAGTTCCTAGGCTTGTTGGCGCATTGGCGATGTAAGTAACTGTTAATATTTTTTACACCGCCATTGTTTATGGGCGGTGGTAACCACTTATCATCAGGGGCACATTTGCCCGTCTATCTATTTTATATATAACTTATGTTACGATTTCACTTAACATAATAATTTATTCTTTACTAGTTGTACTCTTCGTTTTATGCTTAAGTTATGCTTGAAACTTCAAATATATTTTATGTACCTGAGTATATCAATATGTTTTATAACATTTTTCATCGTGAAATGGGTTGGAATGGATATGCTGTCAAAAACTATTATGTATGCCATTTCATCAATAAAGTGGAGCGGGCGGCAAAAATACATAGCCACAAAGGAAATTTAAAAAGTCACACGTTGAAATCTAAAAAATCGCCAATTTTCAAAACTCCCACAAATCTTTCCAGATAACTTTCTTGTCAGTCCAACACGCTAAGCCGAGTTTACTTGAGCCAAAGGCTTGTCTCATGGCGTATTAAGATTTGTAGGTTTCCTCTCAATATAGCCGAGATCACTTTTTATTCGAAAAGAACAAAGAAAATGACTTACGCTCCAAGTCGTACATTATTAAGTAATACGTCAGAAGTAAAATTATTCGTGTAATAATTCTTATATTTTTAATACTGCGTTTCTTTGTGAGTTTGTTCTTTTTCATTTTCTAAGAAAGTTTTTTAAATTTCGGAAACCATTTTAACAATTTTTTGCTGGTCGTATGTCTATCAGTGTTCATAAGAATGAATATATGTTTGCAAAAGAATAATATTTTGAAAATAAATCACGATATCGACTATAACACATACTTTTGGAAATGTTTTTCTATATAAAGTATTAAGTTGTTTTTCACTAACATAGCTATGTTGCGTTTTTTGATTGATTAATTTTCATTCGATATCACAAATATTGTTATTTAAATACTAGCTATTCCCAATTAGATTCCAGATTAACTTTTGCAATCGTCTAAAAACGTTAGAAAATATAGAACTTTTTATATAAGAACTTTTTTGTTATGTAAACATCAATTTTCATCTATCCATACATTGGTGTACATACATTGGTAATTTATTACCACATTCGCACATAGCTTATAGCTAAAAAACGGTAGTAAAAAAGCTACCTTTTTTAAGTGACTTTAGGTTAGAGGTCCAAATACTTGAGACAGCTTAGGTAAGTGAAGTCGATTATTTACTCGTGGATCTTAATAAAAGATCACGCATATTTCAATTCCATGAAGAAAAACTGAGCCTTCATGTTTTGAATTTATTTCTGTATAATATAACACTTTCGTGAAAGAAAAAACTTTGTGAAAAAAAAAAGTTTGAGAATTTCTATCACGTCATATAACATTTTCACTAACGCATAGTGTTCAAATTGTTCACATTGAGAGAAAAGGAGGCTTATGAACTGTTTGAAATATAGAAAAACATTCTTAAATAACAAACAACGACTAGGTATGCGAAAATTATTAAAACAGAATTCAAATCGAAAGTGTATTGTGCATACTGATACTGTATACATATATGTATGTAGTATGTAAGTTTCCAAGATATTAGTAATATCATCATAACGTCATATCAACATCTTATATCAAATCACGTCGCATCCAAGCCTATGTAAATATTTGAATCATAATATATCAATGGCAATGGCATATCAAAAGCTTTACTGTAACCAATGTATACTATAAAAACGTCGTTTCTATTATTAAGTCAATTTCAATGAAATGTCAATTCCAATTTAGTAATATTTTGTAAATCTACCAATAGTTTCGTACATGCAACTTTATTGACATTTTTTTTCTGGGAAATATAAACTATTATTTTGATATAATATCCCTTTGTTCACGAGAGTCCTTTTAGTAAGATGACTGTTTATAACAAAAAAGCTATCCACCGACCCGATTTAGGCTACGACAACCGATTTCAACGACGAATAGCCAATTACGCGAGAGGTAATACATTTTATTTTCTTGCGTTCAGAACCCCGTGGAACGACAATGCGGTACAACTGGATTTAGATTAGGATTACTTACGACGACGAAACGACATCCTAATTCCATAATGCAACTGAGATTTTTTGCTAATATTAGGTCCATTTGATTCGTAGCTGTAAAGACTGGCAACTATGATCATATATAAATAAATATAGGTCGTCTGATTAAATGATATAAAAATATTACCTGTCACTATGTCTGGAACGTTTCTTTTTCGGCCATAAATGGAAAGCTCCGTATATGACAGGGTTGACTAGACTGTTCGACATACCGAAGAAAAATATTCCCGACTGCAGATCTTCACTTAACTGGAAGCAAATAAAGTAAAATATTTAGGTATTATTTCAAAATAGAATTTTGCTATTCAATTTCAAAATAAATGTAAATAGGTGATAGAAGCAAAGATTTTTATATTTAGTCCTTCAAAAGCGCGTTTCAAAAATATTGTTAATTTTGGATTAAAATATTACATAATTTATAAAAAGTTTCATTAAAATCAACGACATACATTACACGTTGTAAACTGACATTGTTTAATGTTTTACAAAACAACAGGATACTTTCATAGGCCGTCTCGTTTTGGTCAAAATATATAAGGCATAATTTAATATAATATATTACAATAATAAAATAATCTCGATTTGGTTACACTGTGGTCATTCTTAAATGTTCGACGAATAAGTCATAGACATATGTTTTTATTTGAACTAAATAAACAGTAATTATAATATATACAATAATTTAATCAATAATAACCTTCCGACTGAATTTTCGCCTCAGTGTTTGAGACTAGCGCAATATATAGTATACAGAATATGTGTGTGCAAGCAAAGGTTCTCTCTGTATTGCCGTAATCTGATAGTCCGATGATATGGAAATTCCACGCCACCGGGGAGTCGCCATACTAACAGCATTACGTGCTTTCCAGAGAAGTGTAACTCCATTTTCTTTCTAAATCCTTCTACCGATAGTTTATTGACATAAAACTCAATAATGCTTTAAATATCAGAGATAAAATTTTAGACACTATTTAATATGAATAAATACACTATAATACATTTAATAAGAAATAAATTTTCCACACATTTTTTTACTGACAGAAAGTAAAACGCTTTATTTGACTTTTTTAAAGTAAAATATAAAATATTTAATAGACGAAAAATATAACGGTAGTGTAGGTGGTATCGACTCGGGTCATTCTCTATAAACTATTTTCACAAAATCACATAAAAGGCACATTATATGCTGGAAAATGCGTCAGTTAAACCATTATCCCAACCTTACTTCGCAATTAGAAGTTTGTTACCTACGTAATCGAATTTCGATTCCATTTAAATTTGTATGTGGTATGTATTGCCTGCCCTCAGATAGTTGTCTACATAACATTGCCGTTTAGTATTTGCTTATTATAATAGTAATCTATGTGTGTTATGTGCTGGGCACGAACATCCGTAAGCACATACACGCTCATGCAAAAATACAAGATAAAGAAATTGAAACGTTTTTGTGTTTGATCATGTCATATTTAATAAGATGTTGTCGTTGTAAATAACTTAAAATCAACATATATAAAAAAAATTGTGTATTTCTCAAGTTATATGCATTTAAATTGATTAAAACTGCATTTGTTACCGAGTAATTAATAATAATTTAAGTTATTTAAAAATATTAAAAAAAAAACGACTGCACTGTCAAAAAACGAACACAAAAGTAATATTTAATAGCCAGTGTCACTCGGGACGTTACTTTAACGATTCTAAAGATATCTCATACACCCAATTCTGTTGAGGAAATCAAATGTTATAGTGGAATAAAGACTTACATGAAACCTGAAAACATAAAAATCATAATTCTAAAAATTGTGAGTGCTAGAGGTTGAGAAAATCGATGTAAAAATATTTTAAGTGCGTTTAAACATTAACAACTCAATCACGTCTGAATGACTAAACATTTTTTTTATAAAATTTTACTATAAGTTATCACGGAAAAATAACGTACGTAGCTTATAAATTATTTCTAAACTGATAATAACGCTCTCCGTTGTGTGACGCATTTGAGTGACTAACCTACTAAGGGTTTAATTGTTATTAAGTTTTAAAATCTTTACTGCATACAATATACAAATAAAACGATAAAACTCAAGTATCATAAAAAAACCATTACGAATAGTATTATGCGTTGATTAAACTATTAAGTTTTTATATTACAGTTGTGCAATATAAATAAGTGCAAACACTGTTTAATATCACATTATTTATACTAGTATAGAAATATAAATTCCGCTTACGATTGGTTTGACAAAATGTGTAAGGTCTCAAGATTTCAAATATTGGCAGGCAATTGTAATGGTTTGTTTTATTTCAATATATGTTATGATAACTTTCGTTAGCCAAAAGCGGTTTCGCAACATGTACAAAGCGGTTATCCATATTAATACTATGAATGCGAGTCTATCGGTTACGCTTTCATGGTTATACCACTAAACCGATTTTGATGAAATTTGATGTGAGCTTGAAACCCAAGAAAGGGCATAAGATACTTAGTTATATCTAATACCCGCCCCTCCCTATAACATGCGTGCAAACCCGCGGGTGAAAACTAGTTTTATATAAAATGCAATACTTACATTTTTATCAGGATTAAGGAATGTAAATATAATCATCATCACATAATAGGGCGTCCACCATATTACAAACGCAGTTACAATTACAATTGACATCCTTAAAGATTTCATCTTGGCTCTGTCAATAAGCCGCCTACGATTCATATCTGGTGTTAAAAATGTCTCCTGCCTCGAAACTTCCGGTAGAAACACCTTTTCGCTCTCTGCAAGAATATTGAATATTTCAAAATCAAATTACTGAACTGAAAAATTAAATTTATTTGTGAATTCCATAATTTAAAATGAAAGGAAATTTAAAAAATAATTTAACATTTCGAATTATGAACAAATATTTTCTGAATTTGTATTTTTATAATTCGTAGCCCTTTATGTATGCAAAGACATGACCGATTTCAAATGATATCGGGTTCCATATTCAATTTACAAATAAAGTAGATTTGCATTTATAATGGGAGGACAATAAATTGAATTATATTACAGTTAAGATAACTATCATTAGTTATTATAAAATCACAGTCATGCCGTAACCGTAACAGCCTGTGAATGTCCCACTGCTGGGCTAAAGGCCTCCTCTCCTCTTTTGGAAGAGAAGGTTTGGAGCTTATTCCACCACGCTGCTCCAATGCGGGTTGGTGGAATACACATGTGGCAGAATTTCAGTGAAATTAGACACATGCAGGTTTCCTCACGATGTTTTCCTTCACCGTAAAGCACGAATGAATTATAATCACAAATTAAGCACATGAAAATTCAGTGGTGCTCGCCCGGGTTTGAACCCACGATCATCGGTTAAGATTCACGCTGTCTTACCACTGGGCCATCTGTGCTTGACAGTCATGGCTATTTTATATTTAATTTTTTTTATATTTAACATTTTACTACCTCTCACACGATTTTAACCAAGAACCTCGGCATATGAACTCGTCTTTAAAAGCTAGCCACTAAATCAATAAATCATAATATATGTATATAAAATAAATAAATTAACATCGCATTTGTTTTGATTTGTAATATTTTTTATACATACATTTGAATACGATGAATACTAAAATTTTATTATAATTCTAAACGATTATTATAATTTAATTCCACTCAAATGTTAAATATCTTCTCTACAAATATAAACGACGCGACCTTAGATTTAAAGGACTCGACGTTAATAAATTGTGAAGGGCACTCTACATTTTACACACATATGTATTTGTTTGGAAAGTAAATAAGCACAATCACGACACCATTTTCATATACTATATTTTATATTTTAAAAAATAATAATATTTATGTATGACACAATATTTTACATAAACAATTGTAAACTATGATGGTTATAATATTCATTCACAATGCATGAAGGTTAATTTTCATTGGTTAATAACACTATATATTTAATGTCATGCAGGCACTGTCAACAAACGAAATAGCGATCAAAAATCATATGTACGATGTAAAATTATATGTAAATACGATGTTGAATTGAAACCTTTCTAAGCATTTTTTTTACAATTCGATAGCGGTTCCTATCTTCTAGTGATCTTACTGGTGGTAGAGCTTTGTGCAAGCTCGTTTGGGTAGGTAGGCACTCATCAGATATTCTACTGCAAAGCCTGCTGCTTTGCAGTTACTTGGTATTACTTTGTATTGTTATGTTCCGATTTGAAGGGTAAGTGAGCCAGTGTAATTACACAAGCACAAGGGACATAAAATATTAGTTCTCAAGGTTGGTGGCGCATTGGCAATGTAAGCGATGGTTAACATTTCTATAGGCCCATATGCTCGTGGCCCATATTCTCGTCCACCTACCTATTCTATAAAAAAGATGAGCTTTAACAATTACTATACTAACATATTCAAATAATTAAAATCTGTTGTATAAGAATTTTCATTTTTAATAAAAATAACAAAATCACTGAACAACTGAAGTAGAAATTCGATTTATGTAATTTGAGTGTTGTTTGTATGTACGTCACACCGTAAATATGAATTTTCGATACGTTAAACAAGCAATTCCGATGTGTATAATGAAACAGATAATTACTTTATCTAGTGACGCAAGATGCGCATGAAAGGATTACCTGGCAGTGACCGCTTTTCATAATAATTTTAAACATCAAAGTTAATTTCAAAAGTCGTTATTTTTTTTGTAACAACCAATCACGCCTATCATTTGATGAATCTTTATACTATAATTTTTTCTAAATATTCCGTAATGACAGAGTCAGTGGCTCAGTAATTAGTACACATGCTTCAAACCCGGGCAAGGACCACTGAAGTGTCATGTGCTTAATCAATTTTAATTTGTGTTTGTAATTCGATCGGTCAAGAAAACTTATTTCATAATTTTTAAAATATTATGTATCTATATGTCCTTATAGAGACAAAAAACTTACCAAACAGCAAAAATATTCTCAAAGAGAGTATAAGTCAGTCAAACGGTCATTGGAAACGTCAGCTGTCTTGTTCTTGTCTTGTTATTAAGTCTGCGCCGTCCGTAAATAAATGGAATAAGCGAATGATTTCATTTACGTTTATTTTATTCTTCTTTATTTTTAAACATTTCGGTTTGCTTGGGAAAACGAAAGATTTTTATTATAATATTATGTTGATTAATTATCCAACTGTAGACCATTTTAAAAGTTACCAATCTTCAGATTTTTTTTAACTCTTAACTAAGCATCAATTATATTTATTTATCATCGTTTACTTTGTTATCTTGTATTTTGTGAACAATACGGGCAGTATTGTTTTTTTTTTTTTTTTTATTTATAAGCATAGTAGAATATTTCTGCATCTAATTATACTTAAACATTAAAACCTTACTTTCTCTATTCTCTATCTATACTAATATTGTAAATGCAAACAGTAACTCTGTCTGTTGCGCTTTCATGACTGAGCTACTGAAGAATTTTTAATGAAGTTTAGTATGAAGCAAGTTTGAACCTCAAGATACGAAATAAGTTACTTTTTGTTCCTCTCCCTAAAGTAAGAGCAAAGCTGCAGGCGATAACTAGTTACCTACAAAAGTCATAATCGAACTGACGATAAGATAGCCATAAAATAAAACTCGATGGAATTTAACAGTAGGACTAACGGTTTAACATGATTTCCGAAGCACGGAAGTGTTAATGCTGCCAATTATCAAACATCGAGCTGCGACTGTGAATTTCTTGACAAAAAACCCAATTACTTTCAATTGGCCCGAGCCTTAATTATAAGCCAGGTTCTATGGATTTATAGTTTTATAAGGTACAAGACCAACGAGGAAATCAATATTATATATCGGTTACATTATGTGATTGGACGATACATTTACTAGCAACATTTTGTTGTGGTAAAAAAGAGAAATAATTGAATAATGACATAGCTGGGATGGGAGCGTGTCTTGTTCGGTAAAATAATGCGTTTTATTTATCTTTGAAATACACAAAAAAGATATTACTTCAAGTATAATATAGTATTAATGTTGTTACTTAACTTTTACCTCTCAGTCAGGAAAATCGAATAGTGAATTTACTCAGTTCTATAATTTTAATTGAACAACAAATATGTTGATCGACAAAATAAAAACAGAGAAATATTGAATCAACAAAAAAGTATACACACATTTTTATAAAATCTCTTGTTGCTAATTTGATTGAAAGTCTCCGATTCACTTTCGATTTAGTAATCAACTGTGTAACATCCATTTTTGTCAACGCTGTGTTGAGCAGAATAATAGCGTACATTACTCGCTGCACGGTTTCTGTACGAGCCTGTAGTGGTTGCCGATAAAATTGTATGTCGCGACCATCTACAACCGCCAATTAATGCGGTTTCGTCGTATCGTGAATAATCACGTCTAATATATTCACTTGCATACTATAAGAAACCACTCTATTAAAAAACCTTTTGTGATACTGTCATTATTACGTCGTAAAATAAATAAACACTGTCTTTTATAATTTAAAATTTAGATAGTTTTGTTTTTAATATAATTAATTATATACGGCACTAACTTATTGTAGTTTATTGCTATAAACCCTTTATGGAAAATCTCTAGCAGGCTTTTACTGCAAGCCTGTCTGCTACCAATGTTTTCATGTGTAGGCTCTTTCCACGACAAACGTAGTTAGAGATGCTTTCGAGTGATGGGACAGCTCTATTCTTTGAAGTGTTTAATTTGAACTCGGAATCATCGGTTGAAATTCACATCTTCTAACCACTGGGCTATCTGGACCCTTTGTCGAACGACTGGTTATTAAAAGATACTACTATATTGGATAATATTTTCAATCACCATTTTGAATTGTTCCGTAAAAGAGGGGCTCAAGAAATAATCGAGATTATTTGAATTAAATATGATTTGTCTCAGAAAAAAAAATATTTTACGAATCATACACAAACGATAATTAATTTTACATGTAATACGACCTTTCTTTGGTATAGTTCAAGCTTTACCAGCGAATAAATAATAATCATAACTTTGGGTTAAGTTTAATTAATAACCGCCGATATTATGAAGTTTAAATAAACATGTACAAAATATATGTTTAAAATTATTTCAAGTAACATCCAACAAATCTTACACCAGCGTTAAATCGAATCGAATAGATTTGTTGAATCGATATATTAAAAGAAATAAGTATGTTGGGTTTAAAACAAATAATGGTGTGGTGTTAATATAAACATATTATGTGTTTGTGGATAGAGTATGTTTCTTTTTTATTTTATTAATATTTCCACATATTTAAAGTGGAGTTTTGAAAACTCAAAATGTGTTTTTGTTTTGTTGATTTGGGAGCTTGTTTATGTGTGTGGGTGTGTGTCTTTGCAAAAATATTACAATTTTACTAGATTGTAAAAAATAAAAAAATATTTTTATCTTTATACAATAACACTATTTGTTTGTATTATGACAGCTTATACTTTTAAGACATATTATGTAGGCTAAATATGTATATATTTTCAAAAAGCTAATTTAGAGGTCACAACATTTACATTCACATATAAATAGAACAATACGCAACGATATATATCTGAATTTAAAGGTGACAAACACTTTTTTTATTAATAAGATAAGATAAATATAATAAATAAGAGAAATAAAATTTGAAAATAATAATTTCAATCGTGACAAAATACATGGTAATTTTTATTATTTTCTTTGTATACGAAGATGTCAAAAGACCTTTCTGAGAATATTAAAGTAAAAAATCGTGAGACGTGGTATAATATATTAATTAATACTAAGGCTGACAGAAAGAGCATTGAGATCGCTTATCTCATGATGATTACATTTAAAAAAAAGAGTGCCTTCGTTATATTCCTATGTTATATTTGGTAAAAAGATGTATATCGTATGTTTTAAATTACTAGTTAATCGTTCCGGCTTTGCACGGGTAGATAAGAAAAATGTGTTTTGGATAGGATTTGCATAAAATTCTTAGTGCGTCTTCGACGAGAAAGGAGTAACTGTGACAAATTTTAAGTCAATCGGGCGGATAGCTTAGGAGAATTCGTGGCGAGTGGTATTTCGCTTATATAATTATTAATATTGATGATTGCTAAGCTGATTTTAGCCATCGTTGTCGTTTTCATTGACGATCCAAATGAGAGGACATATTGTAGATTAGCCAAAAAAAGGAACACTCCATATAGATTTTTTTACATTAAGTTATATGTAAAAAGTAACATTACTTGTGTTATTATATTCTTATATTTTTAATACTACGTTTTTATCCGACTGCGTTCTATCCTATTTTGTAAAGAGTGCTTAATTTGTTGGCATTTTGTTTATTATTATAGGTAGGCTAATAGGTAAATGGGCCAACTAATGTTAAGTGGTCACCACCTTAGAATATTATTCTACAATTAAAGATATCCGTTTTTTGGATAAATTCAAATTGATACATGTACAATTTAAAAATACATTAGAGAATAAAGAACAACACTTTTTATTGATGTAATCTGGTTTACTAGTTGTTAGGTTGTCGTTATAACTAAATTGAGGCACAAAAAACATAGCGACACATTGGTGTTAGAAATGTGAAAATTTCATACAGTGTCAAGAGGGCAAAATTAACCACTTCAGATCAGGAATATTTTTTGCTTATATGGCTTTCTTAAGAATCTTTTTATAAGTCAGCCGCTAGAACAACCTCCAATTTAATACAACTACTACAAGTATTTCACTGTTGTTATTTGTATTAAATTATTTCTTCTCGGTAAAATATAAATATACTAACATAATAGCTCGTAGTTATATTATAAATATTTTTTGTAAAAATACTTGTAAAATTATTTAAAATAGCGTTAATAATTATAGGGTATGATTTAATATAATTAACTCGTAAAAGAGCTTCTTATTTAAAACGATCTCATTTTTAGAGTTACATAAATTTTATAAAGACGTGAAACCCTCATAGGATCATTCTCTCATGCCAATATATGAGTGCCAATTAAGTTGCCTAATCATGGATTTAGTATTGATTCTGATTCTGAGCGATCTTGAAAGCTTAATTTTATGTCGCAATTTTTATTTTCAATTTTCTTAGCCGACACGGTCTAGTTGTTGACATACCAAATTTCCGAATGCCTAAATTTGATAATAATACTTTTGATAAAAAGCTTGGAGCAAGTATTTATGGATTTTCATGTTGGATAAATAACAATGTAATTAACATTCAAATTATATTATCTAATTTGTGGAAAAGAATAACTACTGAATTGCTTGCCATTTCTAGGTAGAATTTAAATTTCGAACCAGTAAGAGATTTTTTGTTTTGATTTTGAGGAGGAATTTCTTTGGTGTTTTGTTTTTTTTCTCTTTTGTAAGTAGGCATCTGAAGATATTTTCTACTGTGATATTTAAAGTAAGTATGAATGAAGAGGTTTTTTGTTAATAAATTAATCACTTAAAGTTGAAGTTTATAAAACAAACTTATACATTACTCTTCTAAAAACTGTAAGCTTATCGCATTTAAGAAGAATTTAATGAGAATTGACACCGTTCTACCTTATCCCTTTTCAACCTCTTGAGTTTTCGGGAAGCCAATTCTTTATAAATGTCTTTGTGATGTTTAATTCAAGAAGTTTTGGAGAAGTTTATTACCTCTTTAGAAGTTGAATTTCATAAAATCTGTACTTTGATAATCCTTACTCATTAAAAGGAAACCTGCTAAATTCCAAGTTCGTGGCTTTTATAGTTAAGAAAAAAAAGGTTATGATTTAGAATCTACTACATGACTACAGTTTGTAATGAAAAGGACACTCGGGAAAATATATTATTTTTCCGAGTGTTAATGCTTTCGAATTATAGAGGTTATTTCACAACGCTGGTCCGAAGCAGATTAGTTGCAACGATTAGTCCGATATGTGCAGTTGTTTCATTTACGAGTGATACAAGGACAAGATTAATTATAAAAAAATAAGAATAAGAAAGTGTTTGTACTGGATTTTACTCGCTACTATACCCAGCGGATATAAACTGGGCTTAAAAGTACGTAAATGTGCAGAATAGCCAGTGTTATATAAATAAAATGATTAGTTTTTCCAACATACTTGAGATTTCTATGTAGGCATTTGTTTTATTAATAGAACTGTCAATCCAAAAACATTATATTTGGAGGCTGAATTTTTGATAATACTTAGTATAAGGATTCAAAAAATTAGAGGAATTGGTGAAGAACTTTATGGTGGGCAGATTGACAGTGGGCGACCGGATGGTAGGTGATTATCACCGCCTATAGACATTGACATTGTATGAAATATTAACTATTTCCCCATCGTCAATACGCCACATACCTTCTGGACTAAGATGTTATGCCCGTTGCGGCTGTTGTTGTATTTATTATAGTCTGTTTTTTTAATTGTTTTTTTTTCAATAATATTTATTGACGTGCATTAAAGGTGAGATGGCGTAGTAATAGTTTATAATTCATCTCGTGCTTGACGGTGAAGGAAAACATCGTGAGGAAGCCTGCATGTGTCTAATTTCATTGAAATTCTGCCACATGTGTATTCTACCCACCCGCATTGAACCAGCGTGGTGGGATAAGCTCTACATCTTCTCAAAATGGAGAAGAGGCCTTAGCCCAGCAGTGGGACATTATATATTATAACAGGCTGTTACTGTATTATTGTAACACTAAATAATAAGAGTTTAAATACTTGAAAAATAACACAAAACTAGCACGAACATACCAAAATTTAAATATTTTCCTGCTATATGGTATAAATTTATTGCATTATTGTAAAAGCCCTTTTGTTACCATTTACCAGAGGTTAAGAAAATGTATTTTTCGTGTAACACTTAAAATAATATACGTGTCTTCGTATGCCTTTTTGTGAAACATATTGTTATTTTTATTTTTTTTATAATATAGGAGACGCTCAAACGGACCGCCTAATGATAAGTGGTCACCATCGCCCATAAACTTGGCGTAAAAAATATTAACCATTTTTTACATCACCAAGGCGCCACAAACTTTGGAAACTAAGATGTTATGTCTCTTGTGCCAGTAGTTTCACTGGTTCACTCAATCTTCCAACCGGAACAAATTAATTCTGAGTATTGCTATTTAGCGGTAGAATATTTGATATATAGATTTGGTTTCTCATAAAGCACGACTATTTATGTATGTTTGGATTTGAGAACAACGTTTTTGTATAGTATAACTTTTCATATCGTTAATCGTTTCGTAAAAACTTTAGTCACGTTTACAAAGTTGCGATTTTTAATATGTAATTTATATTTTCCAGCTTTAAAGTTAAAATATACACAAATATTATAAAGCTTAAGAATTGCCCTATAGTATAGATAGGCAGATGAGCAAATGGGATGTTAACCATCGCTTACATCGCCAATGCGCCACTAACCTTGGGAACTAAGATGTTATGTCTCTTGTGCCTGTATTTACACTGGCTCACTCACCCTTCAAACTGGAATATAATAATACCAAGTACTGCTGTTTTGCGGTAGAATATCTGATTAGAGGGTGGTACCTACCCAGACGAGCTAGCATAAAGCACCAGTAGTTTATGTATCTCTCGATCTAATAGTCCTATTTATAAAAATATTTTTTTTGCGTTAGATAGCCCATTTATGGAGAATGATGCTGACGCCCCTTTGTGCAAATTCATGCATATATTATAAAACTGGTAGTGAGTAAAAAATGTGTCATGTACAGGATGTTGCTGACAATGTTTCTTTATTTTTGAGATTAATTATTTTATCATTATGATAAAATGAAGTAATAAGTTATTATTACTATTTGATCATACCAGGATATCACTTTGCAGTATGCAAAGTTGTATTTTTTTAGAAATTTAAAAACAACTCAAATAAGTTATAAGCGTAGCCCATAACTGTTCGAAGGGGTGTCTTCACTTTGAAGTACATTTTCAGTTATTTTGACAGTGGGCTTAAAATTTTCTTTTAAACTTTTTTATTTATATTTATTTTCTGAAAGTTTTATATCAGAAGGTAAATACTAGATTATATTATAAGAAGAAAGTTGTAATATTTATTTGTATTAAATCTTTAAAAGGTATTTATATTTTATTATCAATTTTGATACGGATTAATATTCTATATTAAAGGGAAAAACAATGAAATCGGTCTAGCCGTTCTAGCCGTTTAAAAAAGTGAATGAATGATAAATGATGTACATATCTTGCATAAAATTATATTAAATAAAGGAAGAGCTTCTTAAACGTCCCAGTACTGTCCTAGTACTAGGCTAAGGCTTCTTCTCTTTTTAACGAGAAGGTTCTCGCATATCATGCAGGTTGTTTTAATGATATTTGCTTTAACTGCTGAGCACATGAACAATTGTCAATACAAATTAAGTGCAAAAGAATCAGCGGTGCTTGCCCGGGTTTGACCCGCAATCTTCGATTTAGATTAATATGTTCTAACCACTGGGCCATATCGGTTCCATAAAATAAAATACCTACTTTTCGATAAAATAACTTCCTCGTTTATTAGAAGTTGATTTATAAATTGAATTTATTAGATAAAATCATTAAACTGTCTGGTTTTAGTTAGAGTTAAAGTTTTGATTTGTGTGATCTCACACCGATAATATATTACACATATACAGACCCACACACAGGCATTAATTTATAAGACATGAATTATAAGATAATTAATTTATAAATCATGGTTGAACGGGTAAAACATTTGGTAGTCACTTAAATATAATCCTCGGGGGATAGAGGGTATATTTACAGAACGCTGTTATAATTATTAGGACGTGTACACATGCTGTGGATGTTAATAAACTGAAATTCGGTATTAATAATTAAAATAGAAACTTATATGGTTTTCAACGTTATTTATAAGCTTGACGTATTATTTTAAGAAACGTAGTGAATTTTCCGAACAAACTCTTTACAAGTTATATTTAATATAAAAGTGACTGTAATATCTGTACTCAACGTTTCACATTATAAAACAATTCGACTATAGAAAAAAAAATTAAAAGTAAACGAATACTTACTTGCTATAGTTCTCACTGTTGAAACATACGTCGATATTAATACAATAAGTGGCAATATAAACATAAATACGAGTGACAATGTCGTGTAGGCTTGCTCTTGCCATCTCTCTGTATAAAAACCATGTGTCACACATTGATAAAATTCTTCGATGAACGGTCCTTTAGCAACTCGAAAAACCACTGTCTAAAACAAGATTTATGATTAAACGATTCGAAATTTAAAATAGCTCTGGGAATTTCTGGTACGATTACGAGAAAACCAATCTAGATATCAAATTTTGGATGTAGTTTATCTTTTTGAAATACCTTTGTAGAAAATTTGCATTAAATTGGGTTGTTTATAATATTTACGTGTCTTATTTAATGATCTTATTCTTAATATATTAAAACCTAAATACATTTTACAAGAGATAATAGTATAATTTTACGAAAACAATTAATTTCCAAACAATTCAACGTAACTTTGGTAGTGAAATGACAATTTTTTTCTAAAAAATAATATATATGTAATAGTGATTGAGCCTCTTAGGCTTGAACCTTTGTTTCATGATATAAAAAAAATCCAAAAAATATACAATGAGTATGTCCTCAACTGCGGTACACAAAAAATATTTTATAAAAAAAAAACTGTTATACTAACCTGTGGTATGCTTAGTATAAAACTTAGAACCCAAGCTATAATCACAAGTCTTCCACTCCTCGTTGACGTAGCCATACTTTTCATTGGATATTTGACAGCTAACCATCGATCAACTCCGATCAATACTAGTATAAATGTACTTAAATACAAGGCAAACATTTGCAAAAATTTAAACAATTTGCAACCGATATTACCCGCGTACCATTGAACGGCAAAAGACCAACCTGCTTCTCCCGCTATGCAGAATATTGTTACAAGTAAATCTGCTATACTGAGTTGGAATATAAGGCTATATATGGCAGTCCAAGATGGCCGTGCTCTTCTTCGACATCTCTTTCCTCTTTGCACACTTATGATAGTCGCACAGTTTCCAAATAATGATAACATAGCCAATACAGATAGGACAGTCGCTCGTATAATAGTGCTTCGGGTTAAAACAGGCGCGTGGTCCAAGCACATAATCTGAGTACCATTATAAACATATATTTGGTTTGTTACATCATCGCTTAAAGTTTCATTCATTAAATGAGCTTTCAAACATTTCTCTATGGGCCACGTATTTATTCCCATTAGCACATCGCCGAATTCTCTTTGAAGTGTGAACTCGCTAGCATAAAGTAAGTCATTAAATAATGTGGTATTGCTGCCTACGCTTTCCATGTTTCGTCATGCGTAGTCAGTGATACTTTTGTTTGTGATCTGGAACAAAGTTAGACATTATTACTTTTGCAATGACTTATTTAATGGTAATATTTATTTTATTTGCATCGTTATTACAAATAAACATAAGAAATTCGGTCATTTATGCCATTCTGCTATATTTTGCGCGACGCCACAAAAGCTATGTAAGAAATTCTTAATGATTTTTTACTAAATTGAGCTCAATAATGTAAAGAGTTAATAAACAACTAATAATTTATACAGCTTCTTGTATCGATAAAATACTTTATTTACTTTATCTATCTACTATTTATATTTATATATTTTATAACCTATTGTGTAAAATTTAGCAAAAACAATAAGATTACTTAGTTTTAATAGAAGAAAAGAAAATTATGAATCTGCGTATAAAATATTTCATTCTTTGTTTGATATTACATGGATTTATGAGATTATTATATGAATGGGTTCTCGACCACAATCACACCTAGTGCAAAGTGATGATGTGACTTAAAATTAAGCGATTTATCGGAATAATAAAAACCATACTCATATAATTAAAACCAATACTGTTTATTTAATATAGACGCGTAACTTGCTTATTGAGTGTCCAAAATCTAACACCGGTTCGGAAAAAAACACTCAGACCTGAGACAGACCTGAGAGTGTTTATTTCAACAACTAAATTTTACAATTATATGTATTATACAATAATAGAATTGTATACATATATAATAATATAATATATATGAAATAGCCTGAATTAATCGTTTCATATTCATATAAATTGAAGACTAAAAATTATGATATCAATGACAAATGGATTGAAACTGCTTTACGCTAGCTAATTGTTCGATAATAGAAAGACCATGTACCCTCGGTCAAAGAGATCTTGAGCACACTCCACAAAAAATATATATAGAAAACCGTTCAACAACCAATTCTACGATCTATTAGTTCTAGTACGAGCTTGAAACTGCTTGGTGGTTTTATAAATCGAATGATATATATTTTTTTAATTTAAATTAATTTTCTTCTTCTTTTTCTTCTTATTTCTATCTGTATTATTATGAAATTTTATTAAATTGATGTTTTTATTATCGATTATATTATTAAATCATTTAATCGTAGTTCTCGACTGTTACTTTTTTTAAATAAACGATATGCGGGTATTGAAGTCATAGATTTAATTTTCATTTTAATGTTTTTTATTTGTACGTTAGTTATTGAAGAAATATGCTTGGTATTTCTTTATTTCTCAAGATAATATTCAATGTTTCTAGCAAATAAACGATAGATAACAAAATTATTATAAAAAAAGAGTCAACATTTCGTTGATAGTAAAAATAATAATGGTCCTTTGATTTTTTTCCATTAATTAATTAAATTAAATATTGCATTCGTTCACAATAATTCTTTACCAGCTAATCTTAGAAAATATAGAATGTGTATTAAATATTCAATTTTTTGTATTTATTTAAACATTTATACAGTAATTATTTCCTATCTATCAGGCGGCCCATGACGGCCAAATTTTTTATTTGTATGACAAATGCAGCGTAAATTTAAAGAGTTATATCGTTACAACAAACGAATATTATAGTTTTAAGTTGGGCTGAAATTTTACCTAAAGGAATTACAGCAGCGATTTTTATGTAAGACAATATTGTATAACATATAGTTTAAAACTCAAAGAAACTGACCCAAAAGTTACATTGATATTAAGTTAAAGGAGAAGTTACAGGATAAAGAGTATCTTTATAACTCACCTTAACAAATCATGAAGCGATTCAAAATAATTTTCTGATTACATGGACATGATAAGTTGGTATTTTAAAAAATATTCAATATCAATATCTATTGGCGCAAACCGTTTTTATAAAAATCGACAAAGCTATGAATGTTGACTCCATGATTGATATCTAGCAGGCGTAAGTATTCGGGCGAGGAGAATGCTTTCAGTAATTAAACACAATAAGTTGGATAAGGCTCCAACAAACACGGACTCGTAGCACACAATTTTGATATCCACCGATCGCCCTTTCTTTTCCATAATGGCGGTCGCCTCTCACCTTTTACCGCACTAGTGCGGTATTGCGTAGGAGTAAACAAAACTGACCGATATCAGTTGCTAGGTACCTGTTGGTGACGGATCGCTTATTCTCGTAATCAAATGCGCCTTCATATATATGTATACTTAAGTTTCAATCGTTTATGTTACTACTTATACCGTTAATATTTAAAAATATAAAACCAGATTTTTTTTAATAATATTAGTATGATTCCTACATCTGTCTTATATAACTTCCGCTATCACATTCGACTAATTTTTGGTTTGCTTTTAAGGCTGCATGGATCTGTGAACCACGGATATTCCCCAATGTTATAAGTGCATTGCCGACTTATGAGGAAGTAAGAGTGTTTTGGTGCAAAAACATAACTATACAGGGTGACTGGTGAATTAGTATCAATATTTTAGGAGCATAATCGGTACATGATTCTCATTCGAATTATGTAAAAAAAATAGGTACTTAATTTTTGACCAAATTTACAAAAATTTTACTTTAAATAAATAAAGTGTGGACATATTTCCGCGGCGCGTGCGGCGTGGTGTTTGCCACCCGCAACCCCTGCCCCGCGGCTGATTAGTCGGGCGAGCGCCGCCGTAAGGTTCGTCCATCTTCCCGCGCGCGCGCCCCTAGCGATCGATCTTACGCGTATACCTAATCTTTCGTGTGTGACTGTGACCCGTCATTAGTAATTAGGTATGGCTTATCAATACACAAATGCAGAATACTGTGAGTACTGTGAGTAGTAAAGTGACCCATTCGTGTTAAAGCGTGTGAAAGACAATATGCGTAAACGTGTCGAACTGTGTATCACACGAGCAGGAGCTCACTTTGAACATTTGTTAAGGTTAGTGTAGTTATGTAGGTAAATAGGTAGTTAAATGATTGACAATCGTTGTAAATAAGTATGATTCCATTTTTAAATACGCCGGAAATACCAACATAGGTAAACAGTTAATTTTTGTCCCAAGTTCATATCATTTACCTAGTCAACAAATTTGTTGCTTAAACGAGTGAAATATTTTGGTATTTTTGCCTGTTCTAAGCCAGGTTTAAAGTATGAAGGGGGATTGGATCATGCTTGTTTATCAAAGGTAGCCTGCTACCCTGTTAACACGCGGCGGCGTTTGGACGTAGGTAAAGTACCGCGCGATAACTAAATGTACCTAACTGTGTTGTGTCGTCAGCGCAGCTAGGGTGTCCACATGACGCGTAATTAATTACATAACTTTTGGTTAACTTTACTTAGAAGTTAATTAATATTAATATATGTTATATGTATTTTTTTTTTTGGTCATATATGGTCGTCAAATATCACGTCCTTAAGTATTGATACTAATTCACCAGTCACCCTGTATACTATTGTTCATACGTCCTCTCAAGCTTAAAACGGGTAGCGACATCTCGGATACGAGACACACAACTACTATGTAGTTGTGTGTCTCGTATCTCGTATGAGGTATGACCTCATACCAAACAACGTCATATCTTTCATGGGCTGCGATTGGTTAAATTTAAATATAGTACCCGTACCTCTTCTCCTCGATGTCTGTACATTTGTTTTTAAGATTACATGCAATTCGAATTGAGAGGCTAACGCATCTTTTATTTTCGACACCTTCGAAACTCATCATCTTTCATCATCATCTTGGGTTATTCAACCCCTCACCGCTATCGCTACAACTATATATAGTGGTCTAGTTTTATTTGAGAATAAACAGCCCTTATCGCTTAAATTCATTTAGATGAACAAATTTCTGTATTATTTTAGATTACCCGATGTATTATTATTACCTTACCTAATTATGTTTCCTTTGATTATAAATTTCGCGAGATGATTTGCATTTGCTTCCGTAACTTGAAGTAGACTAATTTATTGCGTTAATTTTAGATACAAATGAAGCAAGTCATTGTATTTTAAATTACTCTAGATTAATTGCAATAGCATAAAATAATATGTATAAATAATGTGGTTATAACGTACGTGCCAGTACTTAAAACGCAATCCCAAAGATGTAAGCATATTTTTATAATTTTCGTTATTAACATGTTTTTAATTTGTGCTTAAAATGTATCTTGTAATCAATAGTGAAGGATTACATAAAGAAACCTACATGTAAGAGAGTGCGGGCTAAGAAATAACTTTACGTGCTTTCCGCGGCACGGCAGATTAAACACTGCAAACATCCAAACCCCAGCCTGCTAATGATATTTTCTTTGCAGAAAAACGTAATAACTTTTTATTAAATTCGTACGCTCACTAAAATTAAAATATTTTATTACCAAGTTATTTCAAAGGAATCCGGAATTTAAACGGAAAATTGTTCGTTTGGTTAGACTGAAAATACCATGTTTGTCACGAAGGATTGACTTGGAGTCTTCGTAGAAAATCTGTTTATAAAACAAACATTTATGGACTTGTGAACTTTAGTTAAACGTAACACGAAGTAACATGTAGGTATATTTAGCTATGATAAAAACAACTTTCTTACAAGTATCAAGTTTCATTAAGAATAAAAATAATGAAAAAATTAACGTTAAAAAAAAACATTTTTACATCAGGCATAATGTACTGCTGTGTGTGTGTTAATAAATGATCTTTGATCTTCCCCCTTAGCGAGGAATTGGAGAGAATAGCTCACACTTTATCGAAGCGAGACGTTTTATACATGGTTCTACCAGGCGCGGATATTGCCTCTCAATACGTATCCTTAACGAAAATGAGGTATATCTCGATCTATGCTAGCCTGCAGTTGAAATAGAAGTGCGTAACCACTGCCATGTATTTTCCCAACCCGGCCACTATAAAGCCCACACCCCCTCTGTATGAAGGAGGCGATCCAACGATGTTTTTTGTTTTTGTTAAAAATTAATACTTGCTAATCTATATATTAGCAAGTAATTTCCCAAAATGGTATTATTAGACGTTTATTTTTTAATAGATTTTTATATGTACATAAAATTGCAATTACATATTCACACTTTTGGATAATAAATATGTTACAGACAGTGGTTGAACAAATAAAAATCTAATTTACTAAGAGTTCTTAAAGGCTAATAATATAAGAAATTTCTGCTTATAAAAATTAAAAAATATGTATAAATCCAAATTTATATGAGAATTTGTACAAAAAAAAATTTAGAAACTAAGGAATTACTAACAAATACTGACTGAAACTGTGTATTAAAATATTAAATTCTACTAATATCGCATGTGGTCGAAATTGGTCCGTATAGTATTTAACTTGACTATTTTAAATGCTGGCCTAT
The DNA here is from genome assembly GCA_905147175.2 of Nymphalis urticae. NCBI lineage: Eukaryota > Metazoa > Arthropoda > Insecta > Lepidoptera > Nymphalidae > Nymphalis > Nymphalis urticae. Next base: position 7,796,051 of record LR989998.1, on the reverse strand, counting down.
TGTATATTAATTTTTGTATTAGATAAGACACGATGTTTACGAAACATTCAACATTTTTTACTTTAAATAATTAATATATGTATTAAAATGCATGATCGTACAAGTACAACGAACGAGCAAAATAACAAATACAAAGTAATTAAATTGTTCGTTGTTTTGATAATCTAAACGAATAACAACTGTGATTAATTACTTCTATGAATACAATTTAACTGTAAGGAAAGTGGTATTGTTATATGAATACCTTTGATAACAAGTCCAGAACAGCCTAAAATAATAATACTGACCCAAAATCGCTTTATAGAAACAACAGGTCAATCTAACAGAAAATTGCTGGTTCAAGCTTTTTTTATGTGTACGATGATTTTCTGTCACATGTGTTTATTAAAACTCACATACACCAGGTTGTTTTAAGTTAAAACGGTCGTTGCCAGTTCGTGCTTTTTGGTGAGAAATATCTAATGGCATGATATGATCGCATATTAATATAAACATAAATGAAGCAGGTATTCAAAAGTTAATATTCAAAATATACTTAATTCAAGTAGGCACAAGTACTTTTGTACCGTCATTTTACAATTTAAATTTCAATAGCACCGGATCGGTAGATTCTACCAAGAAGAACCCGCAAGAAACTTTAAGTAGTTACACTTTTTAACAATCAAAAGATTACATGAAATAATCAATGATGTATGCTATACAATTATATTAATATTTCTGTATGAACATCAACGAATAATAGCGCCGAGCTCTTTTATCATTTATATAATCCCATACAGTATAAAAAGCCTGTACTGAAATCAGTTTTTAGAAATGTTTGTTGTTTGATCAAAGTTTTTTATTAAATTTTTAAATCTCGTCAGTAATCCATGTCAAACATTGTTTCATGCTCAGTTGACTTTATAACCGCTATGATGTAATCTTTTCAAAAGGTGAAATTGCTTTTTATTCTAAATTTTTCAATTTCCTTGCTTTGATTATACGACAACCGTGAACCATTAAAGCCCTTAAAATTATGAATATATAAATAAATATATATATATATATATATATATATATATATATATATATATAGCATATGTACAAGGCGTAGACTGAAAAGCAGCCTAGCTGAGACTACGACCTTTTCACTAAATCATCAAATATCATATTGTTAACTCTTTTTTATGGTTTTGTGTTTTTTTTTTATATTTGCCGGGAGAGCAAATGACTCTACTCCACCTGATGTTAAGTGGTAGTAGAGTCCAAACGCAAGGACGGCCAGTACAGTCGGGAAGAAGGTTCTGCACTAGCCGCCCTCGCCTTACCGGCCCGCAAGATGCCTCTTCACGCCTCGTTTGAAGGAACCCGGGTCGTAAGAGGAGGGGAATACGTGAGCTGGTAAGGAATTCCATTTCTTGGAAGTGCGACAAAGAAAGGAGTTGCCAAATTTCTTTGTGCGCGATGGAATTGATGTCACCGACTAACTGTGACATCAATTCCATTGTGAAGGAAGAGGGAAGCAGGAATTAGGGAAAATAATTCCTCGGAACACTCGCCGTGATACAGTCGATAGAAAGCGCTCAGCGCAGCTATCTCTCGACGCAATTGTAAAGGCTCGAGGGTGTACCTTAATTTTGTCTTTATTTCTTTTTGGTGAATAAAGTTACTTATATTATTATTATTATTATATATTATTTTTATTATTTGAATTTAATTCAAATATATACAAGTTACAAAACATGGCTTATATGTCATATTTATTACGCCTTGTATTTTAGTTTGGAAAACAAAAAATAAAAAATACTTTGGAAAACGAAAGTTAGAGATTCCGAATAGAACATAAATACACACACTAGTTTTTCCCTAACAAAAAATATTAAGAAGAATCAATAATGTTTAATTATTTGTTCAATATGTATTGTTCGATAAAATTACTCTACATTTTGTAAAATGCATGCAGTGTACGAATAATTTATGCACTTACTGTATATTGTTTCGTTTCTAATTCTTACTCCGTTCAAGCTGTCCCATTATGGAACAAAGTACCTGAACATATAAGAAAAGCTACCTCAAATTTTATTTTCAAGACTCGTCTCCGTCAGCATATTTTGTCAAAAAGTTTGGGGGATTGGCTTATTCGTTTCCGAATCTCTTCTGACGCCAATTAGGTCTACGTGATCTATGAAAATCCATATAATATTCACGATGATCGCTCAACTTTTCTAGGTTTACGTAATCATAAAAAAGATGCCGAGCTAAGCTAAGGTGGCAGTTTGAACAAACTTCTACTTATGAGGAGACCGTGAGTTAAAAATTTAGCAAGCACCTCTGAAATTATTCATTTTTCATTTTTGTATAAGATTCATCTCAAACTCAGCGATGAAGAATGAGAGAGCTATATGTCTAATAATAATCTGCTACATACATAACTAATTAAGTATTCAAAACAAATTTCTTAAGCATTGTGTTTCAAATTATTTAGAAGGAATCTAGTTAATTTGAAACATATTTAAATATTTTAGAGCAACCGAAATGTGGAACTTTTCATTCAACTCATATTTAAATATATTCTGTATTTGAATACATTTTGGTATAAAATATCTAAACAAAGTCTATTGTTGATATTTTGCTATCACGTAACAAACTCCATGTAAGTTACGTAACGTGCAATGACTTCGTGAAGTGAAAAGTCAATAAATTACCGTATCTTTGAAAATTTTCGCCTCTCATTTTAGTGTAACGAAATGGTGGAAATCAAATTTTTTATATATATTTTTAAAATTACTAGTGTTCGCCCAGTGGTTGAAATTCAATCATAATCTTATTGAAACCTTAAAAAAACATTATATATAATTTTTTTTTCGATTATTTCGATATTTATTTTTAGCGTAGCAATTAAAATAATTAATAGTTACCAAACCAAACAATATCATGAGAGTAATTTATTGTTGCGCATATTTAATTTAACAAAATTAGAAAAATAATAAAAAGAAAGAAAGTGAAAGACTAAGTACCAAATTACTAGTTTTTTTAAATTATATTTATGATTACAATATATATGTATATAACCTGTTGTGTTATATAACCTGTATTTTTTAACCATTATTTTTTGTATTATTGTATTTACTATTTACTCTCGCGATATTATTCGTATAAAAATGATGTCTATGTTTTAATGCATTTCATTAAAATGATTAGATAGATATGAAATATATACAATTAACTCAGTACATCGACACCAAATTAATTCAACTTTTTTCTTTTTTGCAAGTCAGTCATCAACGACCTAGTTAAGCCAACAACACTAACAGCCTTACGTATAAATGTTGCTTAGTGACTGTTTAGTTAAACACTGACTTCTTTCTTTCTACCATTATTGATTTGACAATCAAAAGAAGAGGACACAGCATTGTTTATCAAATCACCCGCTACATAAACTTTATAAGTATGGTAGTAAATGTGTGCTATTGATGCCCTACAATAACACACATACGTACATACTTAAAATGATGAGTACTTTGTAAAAGAATTTCAACTGTTATTGTAATTAAAAGTTTCTTTTTTATTATTTTTTAAAACCTAATTTAACTTTCATTCATTTATTTCGAATTACTTTAGGAATTTTTTTAATTAAGAATAAATAAAAAAAAATGTTTTATATGTGTTTTGTTTTTTGTTTTGTTTTTCTTATTGCTATTGTGTTATGTAGGTTTATTTTAATTTTTCTTATCAAATAACGTTAAGTTCTATACACGTTTAGTAGTATTTGTTTTTAAATTATTTTACATAAATGTACTCCGTGCTTGTAAATACCATGTTTTAAGTTTAATCAGAAAAGTATTACCGCCGACAAAATTCTAATAAAGTCAGCAAATCATGGTTTTCATATCCAATATCCACGCAAATCAAATCACGGATAGAAGATCTTATGTTATAAGTAAAGAGTAAAAATTTTTGGGTCAAATAAAATTTATCACTGCTATCTCTCTACTATTACCTCACAATCTGATTCTATTAATTAATCTGGTATCGTTTCTGGTTTAATAATCGATAATATTATGTGCTTGTCAATAGTAAAAAAAAAATATTTTGTTTTTCATTCATACGTTATCTGAAAGCCACGTTGAATAGGTCAAAAGCTGATTTTCGTCCGTCTTTGATAAGAACTAGTAATCTAGTGACCTTAATCAACCATTCATATACTTGGACGGTTTACGAAATCGCAGCGATAATTTACCTTATATTAACTTTTTTTTTAATTTACTTAGAATGGAATTAAATACATTAATACCTTAATTTTTACAGCCTTGTAGTTTTAACAAATTATTTTAAGCTTACAATTTTTTTGTCTATTTTTTCAACTTATAGCTATTGCGTTAATGTATGTAAATCTATTAAGCTTGTGTTGCAAATAAAAGCATTTAACAAAGCTTTACTGCCTGCAATTAACGTTATCGTCGTAATGTGAAGAAATATAAAAACTATTAATTAAAAAATAATTCCGAAGAAGTAAATTTTGTTTATAAATACGTAATGTTACGTGTGCATATAATATTTTTTCAGTTTTTTGCCGTCCACTGCTGGATGGAATCCTCCAACATAGAACGCCAACCATCCTGATCTTGGGCAGTCCGTATCCATCCCGTACTGCCAATTTTTTTAAATCGTCGGTCCACCTTGCAATAGGGCCTCCTACACTACGTTTGCCTAAGCGTGGTCTCCACTCTAACACGTGTCGGCTCCATTGGCCATCGATGCGCCTGGAGACATGACCAGCCCACTTCCACTTCAGCGAGCTAATTCTACGCGCGATGTCGGTTACTTTAGTTTCTGGTGAATGTCCTCATATATAATGTCATTTATTAAATTAATAAATATTATATAATATGACATTTATTATTTCTTGTTATCACAAAAATATTATTATTATATAATGTTATCATTTTAAACTAATTCTGTGTTAGTTTTTTTGTTACTGTTTTGTTATCGTGTAGACTTGCATTACCCATTTTTTAATTTGACTTCTGAAACTATCTTCAAGTGGTGGTTATAATAGCATTTAGGTCTTATTATCAGTTCTTACTGTTAATCTATCATATAAGATAAGCCGAGATGGCCCAGTGGTAGGAACGCGTTTAGCTTAACCGATGATCGTGGGTTCAAACCCAGGTAAAAATTCAAATTCTGCCACATGTCTAATCCACCAACCCGCATTGGAGCAGCGTGGTAAAATAAGCTCTAAAACCTTATCCTCAAAAAGGGAGAGGTGGCCATAGCCCAGCTGTGGGACATTGTTAGTATAAGCAGCACTCGAACAAGCTGACAGGGTGCCAAGAATAAAAACAAACATTAATATTTTGTTGTTAATAAATAAATAAATTGTAATTTTTATTATTGCAGGGTCATAAAAAAGAGATAACGAGTGTAACTAACATTGCTTACAATGTATATTATGAATTTGTTGCTCAGCCGTTTGAGACGTTTTCTAGTTAACTGACCGAGAAATTGACGATTAATAATAATTAAATTTACGTACGCTTCACCACAACACTTCACATTCTATCAACAAGACTTTATATCCCTAAATATATTAATAGTAACCTTTAACTATATTAGATGATTGAATTTTCGAATAAATTTATATCACATTTCTGTCAAATTAACCCTTTCAATATCCTTTTGAAATATCTATGAACAGATACGGATAATTATATCAAATAAATTATATAGGGAATTAAATTTAAGTCTACTCAAATATATAATTTTGATTTAGATATTACATCACTTATATTACACGTAATTTTATACAGAAATGTGTGGATTTTCAATCTTTCATCCCCATGGATTTAAAAGTCAAACGTCAAAAACCTTTATTCAATATAGAAGTGCTAGACTTGCTTATTGCTTTGTCAAATATCTACCAATGTTTCGGAAATAAACACCTCAGACCTGAGAAGAACCGGCGAAAAAAAATTCAGCGGGTTTTTATCTCATATTTTGCAACCAGGTATGACACGATAACAGAATTATATTTTTTTTATTTGAAATGTCCTAGAGGTGATCTTTTCATTTCCAAGGAGTATAATCATCCACAAAGTCCTTACCTAAATTTTGAACAGTGATAAAGGAAGAGAAGCACCAAAAAAATATAAAGGTAAGACAAAAAACACACATCATCCTATAATGTGTGTTTTAAATTTCTACTACTTTCTATCAAGAAAAACATAAGTAACTATCAATAAATTGAAAAGCACAATTTTTATAACATATTAATACAGATGTTAAACTGACATCTTATTAGACATCTTTGTATAAAAGATCCGATCACTTAGAATTCAAATCAAAAAACTACCAATCTTCTCAGCTGTGTCATTTGTGAATAGACACTTTCCTTCTAATTATATATTAAAATTAATGAGTATTGTAAAATAAAAAAGATAAACCAATTAAAGTTCTAGAGAATTTCACAGAATCTTTTCCATCATTATACGAAATTAATTCAAACTGTTAATATCCAATATTAAGCATTATGATGCCTCGAGTGGTTTAAATAAACCGCTAATTATGTAAGTCTAAAACTTGTATTAATTTGAAATCTCATATCGAATATTAAATTTAATTAATATAATAAGGAAAACTTGTTACTATCATTGTTTATATACTTAATAATAATAAAACGATTTTATATTCGAATACTTTTCACGCGATTTTTCCCGACGCTATTATAAAGCTCTGATTAGGCCGATGGGAGCAGCACACTTAGTCATGACTCTCTTAACAACATATCTCCTATGATTGCCAGCAAATTATAAATAATAATAATAACAATAATGTCCTCCGTACCGATTTCGCAATCGAGAGATTAATATTCCCAAAAGAGAGATTAGCTAACTGCGCAGGAGAAATTATAGTGCACAAGTGTGTGCGCAAACACAGGTGCACTCTATTCCCTACCTTTCATAATCTGATGGGACGACGATCCGACTCGACCGGAAAGAGTTCGAGCGCAGAACCAACGGCATTACGTGCTTTCTAATGCACGGGAGTGTACACACTTAAAATTGTAAAGGTTCAGTGAGAAATCAAAATGAGTTGGTGTTATAATTATATATATAAATATTTGGATATGAATTACTTTACATTTTTTGTGTGTTACTGTTTTTTTTAATATAATAGGATATAATGGTATAGTGGTTAGAAGGTCATTACTCGTATACGTAATATTAAAAAGTTAGAATATCAATGAATTAATATTATTAATTTAATTTGGCGATCCTTTTATATTTTGTCATTTGTATTAATATTATAGCTTACCTATTTAAAAAGTGTTCCTTATTTAAACAATGTAACATGTATTTTTTCACATTGATAATAAATTTTTTTACCCAGTAATAGAACAAAATTGTTTCTCTTATAACAGTATTGGTTTTAATTATAACTCTTTTTCCGACAAATCTATAGCCTCATTTCGAAAAAAAAAAACTGTTTGGTTAATTTAACTGTTGAAGTATTATTTTTTTGATCTTCGTTGTTATCATAGATTAGACGCTTATATTTAAAATTTTGTCAAATTTTAAGCGTATTATTTGTTTATTTCCCAAAATCAATTGTAACAATGCATTTTTTGTTGATTATCCTTTTTGATTGTTTTGTGGAAAAATAAACAAAAAATAAAGGTAAAAATATATCCGAATATAGGCCAACCCAATAACTAAACCCAGAGAAGAGCTTTGCGCAGGTGGACAAACACACAGGTGCATTATGTATTCCCTCGTTCTTATAATCCGATGAGACGGCAATTCGACCAGCATCCTTACGTACGTACTCGTAGTTTCTAAGGCTTGTGAATATAGCACTGCCTACTTTTACTTTCGTTACTACCGAGATTATTTTGTTAAAGAGTATGGCTTACGAACCGATAACCGTATACAGTAATCAATATATCAATTCATTAGTTAAAACAAAATGTGTGCAATGTATGAGTTACTAAGATTGAGTAAGTTGTATTATATATTCAATTTGCTGGCTTGAAATGTAGATTCTACCTAAAAGCGCAGAAGACCTAAATATTTATTTGATTTTACTACTCAAAATACATATATTAATAATTTAAAGTTAATTCACATGTATTGCATCTAAACCAACGTTTACCAACTCCACGGTTTCTATCATCGTCATCATCTTTTATAATAAAACAAATTAAATCATCACATTTTATATTGTATATCATAAGTTTTCATTTATCCAAAACACTCAGCAGGACAAAACCCAACGCTTCTATTTCAGTAAACAGTTGCAGTTACTAATTATGTGTCAATATGATATCATTAATTCCCATCATTGCTTACTTTGTAGTATACTTCAGCTATATGGTTGATATTTAGTCGCAATGCTTAATCGATTTTGATAAATGAAATGTTGCAACATTCAAGGAAGTATTTTGAATATAAACTGATTATTCAACGCTACCAGAAATGTATTTGGCTAGCGGTCGCCATTTTGTATCTATTTTAAGCTTTTGTGCAGCTTTATGTGTTCTTCGGGATCTGTTTATATTGAACTTTACGAGAATAATTAAACGTAAAGCTATCACAGGCTTAGAATAAAGATTCTACCAACAGAACAAGTCAATATGTTAGTGATTAATATTTTTTATTATTTAAGATATATGAGTTATTTTTAAATTTCGCACTGGCATCATTGCTAATTACTAAAGTCTAAACATCACATATTTTAACTTGATTACAGAAAATCGTTGTTCTAGTAAAGAATTAATAAAAAATCTAATAATCTAGTATCTATATTTTCCATTTTTTGATAACAACTTAGTAATCATCCTTGGTAACGGATTTGTAGATATTCCTTACAAACTGAACATGACACAGAGACTAGTGCAGTAAAGATATTGGTATGTATTTATATTATAAACAATTCAATGTTTTACAAAATCTATCCTTTTTATTATACTTAGTGGCCTCTCCGGTTATATGCCTAGCTTGTGAGCTGCAAGTCATGAAGCCCTGGGTTTTTAAATTCCGAGTCACGGCACATAAAGTTATGGACTGTATTTGTCAAGATATAAGTTCATTCCCTTGTCTCAGAAAGCAAGTAAAATCTTTGAAAATGCAGTATAATATCTCCTCTAAAGTTGTAAAGTAACAGTGTGTAAATAGCCCACTACTAGGCTAATGTGCACCACTGCTCCATTTCGGATTGGTGCATGCCTGAGTTTGAACCCATTCATCGGTTAACATTTAATTATTCTAGTTAGGCCAACTCGGCTGCAAATTTGACTAATAGCCTATTATCACTTGTCTCCGTCTAGAGTTAACTGCAATCGATCCGGGACCGTCATTATTTATTTCATCAAATAGTATGAATGCTAAATCAAATCGAATAATGACATTAAATTTATTAATTACCGGTTAAATATATTTAAAAAATATAATGCTAACTCTCCTTCTCTCTTATTTAATCTGAAAAAAAAAAACAAACAGTACAACGATTAAGTCTTAAAGTTTCAACAAGAACAAATAAAGTTACTATTTCATAAATTGTGGCTGCTTTAACTCAAAGTAATATCTTGTACGATTCCTACTTTGGAATTTACTAACTCAAACAAAGAAAAACTTTACTCATTTTGGTATTTGTTGTCCCGCAGTGCTATTCAGGACTCATTTCATATCTGACTTGTGTAATCTTAAAAGTCAACTTATAGTGGATCTCTATTTTGACGCGTGTATGTTTTAAATTTAATTATTACTATCACATGTCGCATATCAATTTGTGCGATTTAAAGATCGTTTTTGTGGTAACTATCGAGTTAACTACCGTTTTTGTGGTAGAAGTATTATCTTCTAATGTTTTCTCGATTAAAATGAAATCAACAAATGGTTATATAATAACATCATTGGTTTTTTATTCGATTTTATATTTTTGTACTTATTTAATCAAATTATTTGATGCGTCACACAAAATAAATATCACGTATTAAAATAACATTCAGCCTACCAATGACTATGAATTTTGTATGGCGAAAACAAGCTGAAAAGCCTTTAATTTTCATGTCAATTTATTTATACAGCTTGTGGATTTTTGTATTGCGTCGTATTATTTATTCTATTGTTATGTTAAATGCGAATGAACTATAGTCGTGAAAATGTAATCAATGACTCATATTCCAGAAATGGTGCAGAATTTTCATAAAGTAAATTACATATTTTAACACCCATTTATCTGTTTTTCTACCTCCAAGCAATAATATAACAGATCAGCATTTTAAACAATATTATAGTGATCTGTTTTGGTTTAAACGGTTAGTAAGCCAGTGTCATTACAAGCACAAAATACCTAACATCTTTTTTCCCGTGGTTGGCGGCGTGTTGGTGATGTAAGAAGTAGTTTATATTTTTTAGTGTTTTGTCTATAAGCGCAAGCAACCACCTACAATCAGGTGACCCATGTATGCCTTCCCGATCAAATTAAAATAAAATTGTTAAATTGTATGATATGAGTTTTCTATCATTACCAACATTAGCATCGATTTTAATAAAAAAAGATTCCTCATAGCGCTTCATTCTAATAACACACGGCTTTTGTTAAGAAATTATAGTTAAAAGTAGCTGGACCTTTCAGTCGCGTTAATTTCAATTATTTAGCATATTCCATACAAACTATTACATGCAAAACGATTGAAAGATTAGTAATTGACGTTAGTGTTTACTGCCTTTGTGCTTGTTTTATTTTTTTTTTCAATAAAAATTTTTTCTAACGAGAAAATTTTATTTAAAATCCGACTGTCAATTTCTGAGATTAGCGCATTCAAGCATTCTCTCTTTTCTTTTAACATTCTAATAATATATTGTAATATATCAACTATTTATTTTTTTAAGAAAAACTAACAAAAGAATTACTTATATAAAAAACTTAAATAAAGGTATAACTTAAAAAGGGCTACTGCTACAAATCATAACCACGGGGAATGTTAGCAATAAACAGCGTTTTCCCGTTTAAGCGAAAGAAGCGTCGCTATAAACGAAAAATACAACCAGCCCTCCTGTCGCTAGGTAATATATAGTCTGTGTTAAATCGTTTTGTTTTTTTTTTTAACTATTACTAAAAGTGTTTCAACTGCAAATGGGTCAAATTGTTCAGGAATAAGAGCCGAATGATAATAAAATAGTTTCTGAAATTTTCTTGCTTAAAGCTAAATTTGGAGACCAATTATCGCTTACTCCTGGTTATCTAATTCTTACAATAACTTATAAATTATACTCCTTCCTTATAACGAATAAAAATTTATTTAAATAAAATAAATCAATGTATTAAGACCAAATAGTTCCCAACAGAAAGTTGAAAATATCTTCAAAAATTATATTATATAGAAGTACCTGTACTTTGAATGTGATATAAGGTCGTTTCGTGATGTGCGTTTTAATGTTTTATTTGAAAACGAAATGTATTCGAGAAAGTATGAATTAATCATTTATTTATACGAATAGGCAAATAATGCCGAAATTGAAAACACAAACTGTAATACGCTATGTTGCTTCGTATTATTTAAAATATTGTCACGTTTAATGCGGATGAACTACGGTCGTGAAAAATGTAATCAATGATTCAGTTTTCAGAAATGATGTTGTTTTTTCGTAGAGTAAATTATATTTATTTCCATTTGGTATAAACTTATTAAAGATAAAGACACAAATTTATTCATCGATTGCTATTCGGGTAGTATCTTAAATAATAAATAGAGACGGTTCTTACCATCAAACATTTTGTTTGTACAATTTTTATAGAATTGGTAGCTGGTAACCTGATGGTAAGTAAAAGACCAACGCCCATTGACATTGGCGCTGTAAGAAATATTAACTATTTACAACGCCAATGCGGCACCGACCTTGGGAACTAAGATGTTATGTTCTCGCGCCTGTTTTGACTTACTCACCCAGCAGACACAACAATACTAAGTATTGCTTCTAAGTAAGTATTACTTCGCGGTAGAATACGTGACTACTTAATTCAATGTTAAGAAAATAATTTATCATATTTTTGTTTGAAATAACAGACTAACCCAAAAAGCTGTAAGAATAATCTTTTAAGTATACATCGCATTAGGTGTCTTTTACAAAAACCACATAATAATCCCGTAATCCAATTTCTCAATGTTAAATATATTTTGTCAAAACCAGCTTATACTGTGAGGTACAATGTTTTTTTTATATGGATCTGTGTATTCACTTTGATACTATAAACTTTATTATAAAACAGAAATTGCATATACAAAATTTCAAATTAATCTTAAGAATTAAACGACACCAAAAAAAAAACTTATAAGAGACAAATATTAAACTTAAAAAGTATTTCAACAAAAACATACACACGATATAATATTTAGAAAAAATACATTTTCAAAGAAGTTCGATTCTGCGCTAAAGACTTATGCTTATGTTATCATAATTATTTTATTGATTGCGGCTCATTATCAATTAGAGAGAACGTCGTTACAATTATCATAATTATTAAAGGCTTCGTAAAGCCGTCATTGTAACGCTTTCAAGATCTAAAACGTTTTAATAAGATAATAATTGGTCTACCGATCTATCTTAGCTCGGTAAGTGTAACTAATAGCGGTGTATTCATGTTAGCTGGTTTGGAAGTATAATTCGTACGTACTATAGCTGGGCTGAGGAAACAAAACAGACTCAAAGCCCGGGGCTTCACTATAAGAGGATTCCATTTACAGTTTGTAATTTATATATATATATTTTTTTTCAGTTAACAAGCAATAACACAATAATGAAATATGACAGAAGGAAAAAAATATGTACATCAGTAGCTGACTGGTGGTAGGGCTTTGTGCAAGCTCGTCGGGGTAGGTACCACCCACTCATCAGATATTCTACCGCAAAACAGCATTACTTGGTATTGCTGTGCCCCGGTTTGAAGGGTGAGTGAGCCAATTATATATTATATTATTGTAATTACAGGCAAAAGGGACATAAAATCTTAGGTCCCAAGGTTGGTAGCGCATTGGCGATATAAGCGATAGCTAACATTTCGTACAGTGCCAATGTCTAAGGGCGTTTGGTGACCACTTACCATCAGGTGGCCCATATACTCGTCCGCCTTCCTATTCTAAAAAAATAAATAAAAGAAAAGCGTTTTAGTGTCAAAATTGTATGACAAAGTCAACTGCGTTACACACTACAGTAGGAAAGATAAAATTAATCTGAGTTCACAGTAATAGCCTATTAATGTCCCACTGCTGGGCTACGGCCTCATCTCCCTTTTGAAGAGAAAGTTTGGAGCTTGTTTCACCACGCTGCTCCAATGCGGGATGGTGAAATACACATGTGGCAGAATTTCAAAGCAATTAGACACATGCAGGTTTCCCCACGATGTTTTCCTTCACCGTCAAGCACGAGATGAATTATAAACACAAATTGAGCACATGAAAATTAATAGTGCTTGCCCAGGCTTGAACCCACGATCATCGATTATGATTAACGCGTTCTAATCACTAGGCCATCTCGGCCACTATTACTACTTTGTTGACCCGTCATTTAAACGTCCAAATACGACCCTATAACTGGGAATAGCTTAATTGGTCTTACGCACGATACCTAAATGGTGTAGAATTAAGTCCTGCTGTGTCTCAATTTGTATCATGATTTATAGATTTAAATATTATTACTTATATTAATAAAAACATCGATGTTCAACGTTCAAAACAATAGGCACATACTCCTCTACTCGACCTTTGATATTATAAACAAAATACAAATTCACGCTTATTATAAGTAAACTTTTAAGAACTATGCGTTATACTTGTAGAATATTAATGTTCCATAACAATAATAATAATATCCTGGGACATTATTCACACACGGCTTTCTGATCCCAAATTAAGCAGAGCTTGTACTATGGAAACCAGACAACTGATATACTACATATTCTTATTTTCTTTTTTAAATACATACCTATGTAAATAATTACACCTAGACTCAGGACAAACAGACATGTTCATACACACAAATATATGTTCTGGGTGGTAATTGAACCCATGACCTTCGGCTTGAAAGGCATATATCTACCAACCACGCCAACCGGCTCGTCACAATATATTTGTTATAATTTTATCTTTAAAGAAAAATATTGTTTGTAAGAAATATTATTTAAATTAATTATTATTAATATTTATTATAATACCATATACTTATTTAAAGTAAATAAAAAACATTATTTTATTTTGTGTTCTATTGTTAAAATAAATGTAAAGTATGTTGTCAAATATATAATGACTTGCTATCGGGTTCTTGAAGGTTTTCACTACAAATGCTTTATTGCACACCAAAGTATGAAATAACACACAGAGATAAATGTTGCTTTACACGACAACCTGTGGAAGGGCATAAAGCGATGATAAGGTGTTCGAAGTTCTAAAAAATCATTAATGAATAAAATAATAAACGCAATGCTTTATTATTTATTACAAAAAAAAACAGCCTTAAAACTTCTTCTCACTCTTCCTTTTATACAAAATTATATTATATCTGTACGTTTGTGGAGCTCAATACCCATTTACGTAAGCGGCTATCTGGGTATCAGAATTAAATCCGACATATGCAGGTTTCCTTACGATTGTTTCCATCACCGCCAAGTAAGAGATTAGTTTTCCACATGGAAACTCAACGGTGCTTGCCTGGAGTTCTCTGTTTAGTGGGCCATCTCGATATCATCATGGTGGAGATATAAATATACTAAAACATATTTACTGATGCACGTATTTCAGAATAAGATACACTTTTAAATTCAATGAGGTTACTCTTAAAGATCTTACGGCGACGAAATCGTGGCACACATAAAGTGAAGAAATGACGAATTGATGAATGTGCTGTTAGGTTTTTATAAAGGTAGAATTTGGAGTGCTTATTTACTCAAACAGTTATCAATAGAGTATGCATTTTTTGTTCTTTTGATAACAATATAAAATATCATTATAATATTATACTATCTACACGACCCAACTTCGCTCAAAACAATGAATATTTGCTAATATAGATAGATCGGCTATATATAGTTTGCCAATACATCGTGCAACACAACAATTATAAAAAACAATATTTAATTTACATGAAACGTTTAAAACTAAATGTATTATGTATTCAGATAAGAATTATTACTATGTTACAATTAAATTAAAGTAAAGATATATTTTTTTAAAGTTTCTGAATCAATCTGCCTGTGTCTCAGGAAAAATTGTCTTATGTGTATGACATCCACAATTCTGCATTGGAGCTCCAGTTCCTAGATGGCTATTGAACCATTGGCACGTAAATCTTACTCGAATTTTTTTGGCTTCAAATCTAAGCCAGCACCACCGAGTGATCGTGTGCTTAATTTATGTTTTAATCCATTTAAATTAAACACTCGGCAGTGAATAAAAACGTCATAAGAAAGCCAGCTCGATTGGAACAGTATTGACGAACAAGCTCCCAACCTTCTCAAATGGTTAGTATGCCTTAGACTCGCTTGGGAAACTTACAAACTATTTCTCTTATATCTAATCGTTAGATGAATGGTTGGGGTGACGGAAATAAAGATAAATAAAATTTATGATTTACTGTGAATACCTTCCACTTGGATACTTTTGAGTCGAAAACACTCAATGAAAATACGAACTACACGAGCACTGGTACCCAAGATACTAGCCAAGAGTGAAAATCATTTTTTTTATAAGTTTAGTAGTGTAGTGTAGCAGTAATACATATAACACAACCGTCATATTATATATTTCATGTTAACTTAACGTTAAAACGTTATATTTATATGCCATTTATATCTTTACCACTGTCTGTCTTTCTGAGTTCGTATCATCTGAGTATATTCATTCATCACCTACTCATTTCGTACTATATTCATGTTCGTCACCCGAAAATCTATCTTATCTCTACATTGTCTTTGATTTTGCATTCGCTTTTCAGCTGTCACATTAGTAGCCTGACACTCTAATCCATATATTCTATATCCAAATAAGCATGATTTATGACTGACATTAGTAGACTACAAAAACAAAATATATAAAGACGTTATAAGCCGTTTGCATGATAACTATGAATAGATTATTAGTGTTACTGTAAAATAATACTCAAAGTTTATAATATACAGTTAAAAAAATGTACAGTATGATTTTCATTGCCGTTGAACCGAGTGGACGAAAAGATAAAATAATTATGATTATTCGGGCTTTCTGTCATTTATAATTGTTTACTAGGATATATATTTCAATTCGTACTATTTGTAAGAGCTACTGCGGGATTTTTTGTTGGTCGCATCCTTCAATTGAGCCTTATATACTATTTATAATCTACATGCTGACAAGGAATCGCATAGTTAAATTCCAAACGATCAGGCATTCAGCCTAGGCAATTGTAAGGAACTATCTAATTGCAATATACACATAGACGGAAAACTAATTAAGTGGAATAAGGGCAAGTAAATCATGGTCAATATAATGATGGAACAGAAAAAATAACCTCAAGGAGCCCATGCTAAGACATCGCCTGGCACGACTCTGGTTCTATTGTTATATTTTATATTAATCTAAGACCAGATTTTTTATTTCGTCGGAGTAGCCTTATATGATTTATCGTTTTTAGTTTGTTACAGTTTTCAAATTTGCAATGATTTTCATGTTTCAAAAATGTCGTTAAATAGTTAATAATAAGTATATTCTCGTACATATTTTCTTCTTTACCAATGTAATATAATTACTATATTTGAATTCAGCCTTTTGCCGTCCACTGCTGGACGAAAGCCTCCCCCATAGAACGCCAACCATCCCGATCTTGGGCAGTCCGCATCCATCCCGTGCCTGCCACCTTCTTCAAATCGTCGGTCCATCTTGTCACAGGGCGCCCTACACTACGTTTGCCTAAGCGCGGTCTCCACTCTAACACGTGTCGGCTCCATCGGCCATCAATGCGTCTGGAAACATGACCAGCCCACTTCCACTTCAGCGAGCTAATTCTCCGCGCGATGTCGGTGACTTTAGTTCTCTGGCGAATGTCCTCATTTCGGATTCTATCGCCCAGAGAAACCCCAAGCATCGCGCGTTCCATCGCTCGCTGAGCGACCTTAAATTTGTGGACCAGTCCTACGGTGAGTGTCCACGTTTCGGCACCGTAAGTCATCACAGGTAGGACGCACTGATTAAAGACCCTGGTCTTAAGCGACTGTGGGATCGACGATTCAAAAATATGACGCAACTTCCCGAATGCCGCCCAGCCCAAACGTATTCTTCTTTTAGCCTCCTTCTCAAAGTTGTGCTGGCCAAGTTGTATAGTTTGGCCCAGGTAGATATATTCCTGCACAACTTCAAGTGGAGAGCCATTTACGACCACTGGTCCCGGGGATACATGATTGTTTGCCATAATTTCTATATTTATTTATATGTATTTGCATCTTCTAAGCCGCTGTTACTACGTTGAATCTTATTCTCAAAGACTGTATGGAAAAGATCGTTTTATTAGCGATAGCACTTTTGTACGTTTTCTCTTGCTTTTGTGCTTTTAATTGTTTTTAAATGTATACAATAAAGAGGATTTGATTTGATTTGATAATATAAATTTACTGCATCTGCATCATAATACATGCTTAATCAGAATATAAGTTAAATCGTGACGTTCGTATTAATTATCTTTTACAACTATGAGTTATTATATTGTATTATATTTTTGGAACGAATTATAAATAATTATTTCATGAAAATACTTTTATTTATGTTCTGAGTTAATACGCGTATAATTATAGTTTTGACATCTTAATATACAAAATCAATTATAAATTTAGCCGTTGAAAGGCGTTGTGCAGGTCCGCTCCGGAGGGTCCCATTTACTTTTTCTACCACTAATTATTATCAACACTTTATAGAAAAACCACTTCGAAGGTTGAGTGATATCATTACAGGCGTATATGGAAGACGTGTACAGGGAACTTTCCAGATCTCATAGTTAACTCGGATTAGTTTGTACTTCTTGCAGCGCCAATTTATTTAGGAAAAGGTGACTACTACTATCACGTACCCCACAAAATTTGCTTGTTATCTTTAAAATCAACTGACTCATAGCTTGAAGTCTAATCCAGGGTTCTAATTCTGGGTTGGGCCCATTAAAAAACATTGTTTTCTCCCGACAATACTGAAAATTTTTAGTAGCAGTTTTACTAGGTGGTAAGGCTTTGTGCAAGCCTGTTTGGGTAGGTACCACCTATTCTACCGCTAAACGGAATACTTAGTATTGTTTCTTTCTGTGTAACTACCGGCACGAGGGGCATAACATCTTAATTCCCAAAGTAATAAATGATTAATATTTCTTACATCGCTAATGGACGGTTGTGAACACTTAAAATCAGGTTACCTATTATCCCGCCTACTTATAACATAAAAAACAGTTCGCAGTTAGAAGTTACGACCCCAATTCTCGGATAACATGTAAAGACCTGTGACCTGTCATTGGTCCCGTGAGTGATTTTCAGCTTATTAATGACTGAGTGTACTCTGAGTATATGTGAATAAATAGTACTTAACTATGCAGTTGGATACTAAAATATAATAATCTGAAATAAGATAAACCTATTATATTTAACTTAAATTAAATTATGGAAGAGATTCCAAGCTACTAAAATATGATATAAGTAATAATGCTTTATATCTATAGTTGTATATTGTATTTACAAATGATAAAAACGGTTAAAATATGTCCAAATCATCACCGTGCTCTGAGTTGATTTAACCCATAAATTAAGATATAACAAAAATGTTTATAAAAAACTAAATTAGCATTTAATTAACTTTCATGTCTTTAACGACCTACCAATAATAATAATTATTCATAAGTATACGAAACGAAATAAAAGAGAATCGAAATTAGTTAATATTTATTCATGGGATGTAACTCTAATCTTGCTGTATCTATTAAGGTATGGAAATATTTTGATCATCCATCATAAATGTTAATTCCGCTATATAAATTTTTTATTTTATATCCATAACCATTGAAAAGAATCTTTAAATCGTATTAAATTTAAAAATAGTTTTATATAATTCTTACTCTGAGTTAGGTGTATTTTTTTTTTTCAACAAACGATCTAATTTAGAAACAACAACTTTTCTCACAATATTATTGAAATTACGACTTTATAATTATACATGTAAAGTCGAAACTTTATTTTGCTTTAATGGCATCTAATGAAACCTTATTACACACTATTTTTGTAAAGACATTTTTGTAAAGACCAATATAAAATTGGCTATAAATGGGTGGATGATAATATCAGATTACTAAACTATCATCAGCACGCTCTCACTATAACATGCGGGCGCATTTAGAAAGCCTATACTTGACCTAATTGATTTTATTGGCTTTTTTTATTATTAGGTATTGTTTTACAAATAGACCGCTATTGCAACTGCAAAAGCTTATAATTTTTTTATTGTTTATTTGTATTTATATTTAATTATCTCCTTGGCCTAGTGGCGAAGGCCACTGGTCCCGAAGACCTAGGGTCTAGCCCGACATAAGTCGGTCCATTAAAAATATTTTCAAAATTTCTGTCGCTCAGTTGGCTAGACTTTCTTGAAAATGTCCGTAGTGGCCGAAATCTGAGCACATCATCGTAATCAGCTTATAATTGTATTTACCTTCTGTAGTTTCTATGGTAACTAATTAAATTTTTAATATATTTTTTTAATCCAAAGACGGATTAATAAAAACATATTGCAACTTAATTTTAACAAATGACCTCGTGCACTAGCTGTAACGAAGTGTTTCAGAACAAAATTAAATTATATTGCACATTAAAAACTAAAAATACAATATTTCTTTATGAACATTTTTCATTCCAGCTTACCACAATGTGTATTTATGTTGAGAGAACTTAATATTAAACGGAGTCGTAATTAAAACCGACACTCATAATATTTATCATTAAAATTTTATTGCCTACCATTTTTAACTAAAATAAACCTCACATGTCGTCCACAAAAATCCTATCAGAAATTGTGTAGGTGTAGGAAATATAAAAACAAGTTCTTCCATATTTCAATCACTGGTCACGACACGAGTAACATTATATATATATATAGTCCTCCTCATCGATTTCGATGACGGCGACCCTAGAAATTACTTGTTATTTCTAGCATGATCCCTGATGTGGCTCGCTAAACCAAATTTGGTTTTAAAAACCTTACGACACGTGTTACAATACAGTTGGCCCGCAGAGTTGTATGTATATGTGTAGGATGGCTTAGGTCTCTCTTTTCTTAACTGGCGCTTTTCTTCTAGTGCGTGAAGGCGGTTTTCCTCAAACGTCTTGATATTTTTGTAGATGTTAGAACGCCAAGATGACCTTTGGGAAGCGAGCTCCTCCCAACATTCTATATCAATGTCACAAGCTTTTAGGTGTCTTTTAAACACGTCCTTGTATCGCAAATACTGGCCACCATGCTTCCGTTTGCCTTTAGCTAACTCCGAATAAAAGACAGCTTTAGGCAAACGACGATCGTCCATGCGTAGGACAGCAACATTAATATCTTAGTTACCTATATTTCTTAATGAAAAATCTACATTGGAATAAAACTCCAATTATACTCTTAAGATTAGAATTAGCTAGTACATATTATGATTATCTTAAATATACGTAACCTTAAATGTACTTCCTATATATATATATATATATATATATATAGCCCTAAATGTACGGTACGTACAATATTATATACATATTTGCAGGTGAAACATAATTAATGGCTTCACTTTTTATAATATAATAAGCTTTAGATATGCACAGTGATTCTTCGAAAGTTCGTTCTAATTATCGGTTTATGTAAACATATTTGACATCTATAATAGCGTTAATCTCAAATCAATATTATATAGTATTGTAAATAAATAATGTTTCGTATGATATTTCAATATTTTTGTATCAGGTATATACTATAAAATAATTAAATAATATAGTTATTCAAATGAACCTTTAAATATTTTTTAAGTAATTTAAAAATAACAATTTGTAGAAATTCAAAAACATATTTCTCATTTTAAAATAATAATATATTCATAATAAAACATAATTTAATGGACACTCTTTATATTTAATATAAACTTTGTTAATGTGTTAAGGAACATAATGTAATTGCTGTTTGTGTCAAAATAGATGAAGAAAAAACGTATAAGCCTGTTTTCACACATTGTAAAATTCTACGATAGCATATTATTTATTATGTATGTAGGTGTACGCTCTATTTGTTTAAATATAAAAGTTCTTTATGCCAGGAATTGTTTAGTTTTAGGGCACATAACAAGAAATAACAGCTTAGATCAAAATCGAAAAGAACTACGCTCTGAAAATATTATATTTGGGAGATTTTCTATCTTTCTATTCGGACACACAATAAAAGCCAATAAAACCCTATTCTCCGTTGTTATTTCTTCCTATCGCTTATAACATATATAAATATAATGACTTTTTTAGTTGGGAAATATATTAACTAAACTATTCTTATTTAGAAATTACGACTTAATATACTAAGAACGTGTGTAGATAAAACGACCCCATCTCATATCAGGGAAAAAATGTTAAAAGCTGGAGCTGCCGCGGAAAAGCTAAAGCGAACAAACGTTACAATACGTCTCTTATTTTAAATTATATTTTTGTTCTATTTGCAGTTAAAACGACTTGGACCTTGAAGTAATTGTGCATAAACTTTCATCAGAAACATTACACCCCGTCTTATTGCTTCTACTGCTGACAGGAGGGCTGGTTCATTTTTCGCCCAGTAAATCGGAATTGCGAATTGTGATTGCGGTCACGATTTGTACAGTAATTACTTTTTTTATCTGTATATATTTAAGATTTTAATATATATATATATATATATATATATATATTAAAGAGATTATCTCTTATACAAGCAGCTTATATCACAACTTCTTATATATATACCCAAGCAAGGAAAACAAAAGCCTTAATAAGTAAAATAAATGATGATCGTGCGTGACAAAAGTTGGCTTCACTATTAAACTTTTCATAACAGAAAAAGCTAGGTCATAAAAGTAATTAAAATAAAGTAGTGTGACATTGTCAAGGAAAATTACACTTACTAGTGTAAATTCTTAGGAATTTATTCAATCTTTATTATCGGTCCGATCCGGGATTCGAACAAGAAGCCTTACAATCCACAGTAATTTACTATAGTATATTCGATAGTACATTACTCACTCTTCATCTCATAACATAGCGAAAGAAATGTATCTGTATATGTATTGCGCAAATATTATAAATATTTTCACTTGCTATGTTTAAAGAATTTCGAAACAGGAGATGAAAACGAAATAAAAATAAATTTATGTCACGTATTTTTTTTTTATATTTCCTCGGTAAACATTTGTATACTGGCTTTGGTACATTTTAAAAACTATTTTTTTTGTTTAACTTTTTGTCTGTATTTGTATATCCGGAATATTAAAATAAATATCGGAGTACCATTAATAAAAATGTTTTCGTTTTTTGACAGTACATTTGCAGCTATCATTTTTGCAAACAACATTTATAACTGAGATCTTAAATAATGATTTGCTTGCAAAATTTTTCAATAACATGCAACAACTATTACATTTTCGAAATAGATAAAATTAACCAGGTAGTCCCTTTATAAAGGCACTGTCCTCGAAAAAAAGAATAGACAAATTAATTGTATGTTCGAATGAAGCGACTGATGAATGATTCTGTATTAATCTTTCTGGATTTTTATTTCAAAATTATTCAACTGTTTCTAGTGACGGTTCATTGGTTGTTTTAATTGACTTGTTATTTCTTCCGAAAATTTGAACGGCGTTTAAATTTGGAAATAAATTGTTTAACCCATCCGAAATATATAAAACCAGTTTCTCAAACGAATGTTTCAAAAGTTATGAATTACTAAACGGCTTAATAAATCAATCATAAATCTTTTATAAGCACCGATTTATTTGTTGTATATTCATTTGGGTTGCTACCTAAGATATTATAATTATATTTTTAGAATTGTTATGTACACACAAGCTTTAAAACACTTCTAGTTTTGAAAAAAATAATAAATGTGTGTTATATAATTGCATGCATGCAACCAACCGAAAATAAGTGATTAATGCATGTTTTCTAAGAAATAAAACCGGTAAATATACTTAAAAATATTATTGTAAGGTGCAGCAAAAAAAAAAAAAAGATATAGAAGGACAGAAGCTCTTCGCCTTCTTGCTATAACTTGTTATTATTTATGTAGCTTCACATCCCAGAAAGTCTTTTCTCGCTTTAACCTTCACTTAAATACGTGTAAATCTATTGCTCTTTTTTTCTTCTAAATTTTAATCAATAGCAATAGCATTTTAAAAGGTTTACTTTATTATTAGATATAAATATTTAAAAGAAAATAACAACTCCTGTCAAATAAAAAAAGTTACAAAAAGTATATATGGCACATTATCTAGTATTTAATTATAATTTCATTAATTATGAATGTAATAAATTTCAAATTAATATATGATATTTAACCATTAATTTAATATTCAATTATAAAGACCTTCAATTCAGTACTAACCACTTCCTAAATTGCTACGTTCTAATGAAATAATATTTATTAATTCTATGTATAGTTAATTGATTCATATTTCATAGATATTTTAAAATGTTTTGCTATCGACAATTTGATTTATAAGAATAATAATAGTTTTTTTAAGACCATTTTGTATATGTTATGTACATTTTTTTATAAAATATCTAGTTAAGCTGCCTAATGTGTCACCTGATAAACCTACCCAGATGGGCTTGCACAAAGGTTTACCTATCAAGTAAATTAATGATATTGATACAATTTCATTAATTTCACAAGTTAGATGATGCAAATCGCTTTGAATTAAACAACTGATTGGATAAAATTGACTCGTATACGTTAATAGTTCAAAGAATATAGAGTTAAAAATTGCTTTGATAATAGTTGTTGAATTCATTTTGTGTTAGTTTCTCCAACATTGAGCGACGCACTTTGGCGTACCTTAAAGTCACTGTTGTACCAAAACTGCCTTATTAAATGTATACCTAATAAACATTTTACTTTGGTATAATATTCAGCTAGATTCCCGCCTTGCAAGGGTAAGATTAAGGTTTAATCAAGGTTGCTTTTTTAGTAATGAGGTATTCAAAATTCAAATATAATAAGTTTTGAGCCAATCATTCTTTGTCGTTATCTATTGATTATATACATCTAAATGAAGGCCTCTCGTATTTTTAAACATCATAATATAGTACAGTAACAGCCTGTGTGTTTCACACTGCTGGGCTAAGGCCTTTTTGAGGAGAAGATTTGGAGCTTATTCCATCACGCTGCTAAAATGGGGGTTGGTGGAATACACATGCGGCAGAATTTCAGTGCAATTCAGTTCCGTCAAGCACGAGATTAATTATAATAACAAATCATAATCTTAGATGCAAAAAGTGTTGGTGAAAATTACAATTTCTTGTTGACAGAAAATGATAAAGGATTAAGTCTCTGTGATAATTAAATAGCAGTAATGCTATGTGTAACATGAGGTTACATTAATCAAATTTATACCAATGCTTTTTGCAAGATATGCACACGTTATCTTTAACAAAGCTTGCTGTCGCAACCTCTTATCTGATATCTTTCAACTGCAATAATAAATTTCGGAGATTTATAAATTTATAAGAACAGTATCTGAATCAACAATTTCCCTTTCGACCATGTTAACATAGTTCACCTTAAAATCAGCAATATACAAACACACAAAGCACATAATGTCTACCCTGGAAGTTATAAGCATATATCAATCGTAGTAGTAGTTTTTAACGAACAAAATTATATTCATCGAATCTGGTCCGCGACTTCCGTTGTGCGGTTTCTTTTAATAATACATTCAAAATATAATAATTATGATGTTATTATAGCAGCATTGAAAAATTTACAAATAATAAATTGTTAACTAGTCTATTTAATTTGTAATTCAGTCTACTTTACTTTTAAGTTTTCTAAATACCAAAGGTGCCAAGATGTAAAGTTGTGTTGTGAGCTAAAGTTTAATGGACGTGCATTTTTATGTAACTAAGGCATAATGTAAAACAGGCAAAACACTAGTATTCCTATTTTAATTTTGGGGCCACGATATTACCATAAAAGTAATAGTTGGCGATAAAATGTCACAATGCTTGATAAAGACCTCCTCTTCTCTTTAGGAGAAGACTGAGTTTATTCTACGTTGCTCTTGCCACTTTACCATTAAACCTTACTAGTGCCTGTCCCGATATCAAATCACAGTCTTCAACGAAGACCTATGTCTTTTATATACTGGGCCGTGTCATCTCAAAAATATTACTAATATCAATTACGTCAATATTACATACAGAAAAATTAAACCAAAAACAAACCGATTGCGTAAAGATGAGCATGCAACACTAAATATAACGAGCTCGTTCTAATCTTTAAAAACCTTTTTTTATAAAACACTCAAATATGATAATTTGCTTCCATACGAAATAAGTAAGGACAAAAACTCGTGAGGATTCCCACTTTGATATACTCTGTACGGTCTTATCTTCAGTTAATCAAACCTATTACAATAATATTCAATGTAAACTTTAATACTTTGAAATAATTTATAGCTATAAAAATACGTTGTACATTTTATGTACTCGTTCTTACAATTTTATCAAAATATCAAAGATTTACTAAAAGTGATGGAGTGAATAAATTCGAATTCTTTTTACATATTGGCTCTTTGAACGATGTGATGTGGCCAGTTACGCTCCACCGAACTGAGAAGTGTTTTATGTACAATCATCTATAAACATATTTCATGATAGTTTTTTTAATCATTATTCATTTTTACGTCATCTCGTAATTTGATTATTCATTATTGAATAATGTTCTACTTTCAACCGGTGCTTGCACTCTTTATTAGCTACTCGTTTTATTTTCTTTTAATACTAGCCTGTATATGAAATTATGACGTAATGACGATGTAATCCCTTATCATTTCTCACTTCGTCAATGGCTATGGTGGTATTAGTGGTAACCCTTTTTTATATTAGTAGACAGACGGACAAATGAGTCACCTGATGCTGAGTGGCCCATTTGCTTACCCGTTTAAAAAAAAATTATACACTTCAGAAGTCAGATTTTATTTTATTGAAATAATATTCTTTGATATCGGATTATTTCTTATTGTTACTAAAACAATCACTGTTATGAACAATTATGATTTGGAACTGTAAGTATATTATTATCTTCTTAGTAAATTGTAATTATACGCATCGAGATATATAAACAGATATCGCATAAATTAACCGCGATCTCGA
Organism: Nymphalis urticae; assembly: GCA_905147175.2. Classification (NCBI taxonomy): domain Eukaryota; kingdom Metazoa; phylum Arthropoda; class Insecta; order Lepidoptera; family Nymphalidae; genus Nymphalis; species Nymphalis urticae. The sequence continues at coordinate 7,769,660 of LR989998.1, read as the reverse complement.
AGGTTGGTCATAAACGGTACACGTGCATTCGCTTGGTTTAGCATTATACTATCTTAACGATAAATATTTAGCAATGTGTTGGCAGATATTATCATTAATTCAAGTGGAATGCTAAACGTCTGTAATTTTATAAGGTTATCTTTGCGGTTTTGTGGATTGCTATTTCTGCTTCATATTAAGTTTCACTTTGATTTAAAGGGTTATCGATACTTAAAGTAAACCTAAATTGTTAAATATAAAAAAAATCTAATTATATACGATACGATACTACGATCTTTTTCAATTTAAATTATATGTGCTTCAAAATAATCTTATACTGATTAAATTAAAGACAATTAATTTCAAAATACTCTTCCGTATTCTACAATTGGGATTAACATCCATTTTCAAATTTGTTGTACCCCTAATCGATGTTGACCAAGGTGTTCATTGTCAACGGACAATTGTCTACTAGGTATGCAAGTGATATATGTATATACACTTTATACAAACACCGATAAACTCTATTCAATTTCATAATTCAATGGGACCGCTATCCGATTCCTTACAAGGCACGGAAGTGTAAACACAGATGCCTTTCAAAATCCTAGTCACCGTTTTTTTTTTTTAGACAATAACAATATAATTAAGTAGTCGCTAGGTAATGGGGAATTTGAACAGTTACAGAACAGCGTGTCTGATAGTATCTTAATTAATTAACCTTGTGTAAATTTTTATTACTACACATAAATTATGATTTTTTTTTCTATTAGACATTCATAAAACGATAATTTGTGTTGTTTATTTTTTAACAACATGCTACATTTATGTAGTCAAGAGCAAACCCAAAATATACATTTTACTGGTGGTAAGGCTTTGTGCAAGCTCGTCTGGGTAGGTACCACCCACTCATCAGGTATTCTACCGCAAAACAGCAGTACTTGGTATTGTTGTGTTCCGGTTTGAAGGGTGAGTGAGCTAGTGTAATTACAGGCTCAAGGGATATAAATCTTAGGTCCCAAGATTGGTGGCGCATTGGTGATGTAAGCGATAGTTAACGTTGCTTACAGTGCCAATGTCTAAGGGCGTTGGTGACCACTTACCATCAGGTGGCGCATATGCTCGTCCGCCTTCATATTCTAAAACAAAATATTACTGAACTAGGCGTGAAGCACGTCTTGTTCATGGCGGTAAAATTTAGCAGCGAGAGGAAATACAAAATATCATATGTCAGACGTCACTCTGCCACATTTATATTCAATAACTCGCAGTGGAGCAGCGGAGTAAAATATGCTCCAAAATTTATTAGGAGGGAAAGCATTTGTCTATGCGATTGGGATTATGATATTTATAGGTAGCGGTGCATAGTGCTAGGCTACATAATATACCTACATAATAAAAATTAGAAAATGATCTCATGAATACTGTGTGAGTTAAGTGAACAATTCCATATTCGATGAACAATTGAAAAAAATATATCCAATCTGACATTATTTTTAATATTTAAATAATATAAAACGGAGATAATTGCTTATATTTATATATTAATAATCAATTCCAGGTAAAAATTATCTAAATATAATAAGAAACCAAAATATCAATGTATTGAATAATATATAAAATAGTTATATTTACATATTTAATATTTATCCAGTACATGCCATATCTTGCTACACATTTCATTATTCATATCATAAAAATTTAGAACTTACCAGCTTGAGTTGTCTAAAACAGAAACACCTAAAATAATAATATAAAGTAAAGTAACGCACATAATATCACGAGAGTCAATTTCTTTCGCACAGTTCAATAAACACATAAAAAGTAAATTTTACATAAACAAAATTGTAAGCAAGTATGTTTTATATTGTAAAAATACGACTCAAAAGAGTTTTTGAATAAAGTATGTTTTTGATGAGTACCCATAATATAATAATAAGTATTAACACGATTATAATATTGTTGTTTATTTAAACATTATATTGAAAAGTATTGTATTGTTTAAATTATTAAAAAGGAAATATTCAATAATAATAATTTTATTTAAAAATCACTATTATGATTCTCTATATTCCAAGCACAATTACATATAGTAGTGAAAAATATTAGGATTACCGACTGATGACATTTTAAGTACACATTAAAAGTATGCAAATAGGATGCTATAATTTTTCTCTGACCTGACTATGCCACATGACATTTTTGTTATTTTTAATATATTTATTTAAGCTTAAATTTAACAGACCGTTAATATCCAGTGTTAAGGTGTGTGTTATTTCCTATTACACAGAAGCACTATAGTATTTTGCTATAATATATAATATTATAGCAAAATATAATATATAAAAGAATTGAAACCAGTCGGGTTAGTAAAAATACATCCAAAACTATCGACTACAATGTTGTTGCCCTAGCCGATAGAGAATGCTACCGGTAGTATAAATTCAAAGTGGTGACCAAATTTCACTTTTGAAGCCGTCGTATTGACTTTGATCGATTTTTTTGCTCAATAACTCGGTTATTTTCAGCCTTTCGCATAAATGGTTATGGATTTTTTATTAAACGTAAAAGAGTGCCATAGTGCAAAAGTGCAAAAAGTATCAAGATTATACTTCATTTGTAAAAGGTACGCAAAACAGCTTTATTAGTGTTGACTTTTACATCTTATAATTTAACATGTAAAAATATATATTTCAACGTATTGTGATTATTTAGATCTTACTTAAAGTAATTTTACGGTGCATTTTAATTATTAAATTTATTTAACGGCTAGACGTACAAATAGACCGTAACCGTGGATATGGACCGATGATACAGTGACAAGAATTCCTTGAGCCTCCAACCTTGAGTCTATGATATTATTTATGATTCAAACTGAAACCAGTATTACTGTTTGCCATTAAAATAATGAGTGACGATGATGAAGGTACCTAATGGATCTGAAAATCTTTAAAAAAATATTTTTTTATAGTCATAGCTAGAACACTTACAATATAATTCAATACAACTTAAAACAACTTAAACGTTAAAAGCTAATTTATGCGTAATTTGATAAATAGAAGATTAAGCACATTGGCGATGTTTTTTCAAGTTTGATTCTAAAAATATAAACACTTCTTCAATATTAGAAATAATAATATAAAAAAGTATTGTTCACAAAAATAAGGTGACAATATTATTGTAAATGAGTATTTTTCTGTGCTCGGGTAAGTTAAGACAACAATCTATATATATAAAAGAAAGTCGTGTTAGTTACACTATTTATAACTCAAGAACGGCTGAACCAATTTGACTGAAAATTGGTAGGTAGGTAGCTAAGAACTGGGAGAAGGACATAGGATACTTTTTATCCCGTTCCCGTCGTTCCCGTGTGATGTGACATAAAATGTGGTATAACAAAACGCAACTGACATGTAATAACAAAACAACTCAGTCAAAATATAAGTCAGCGGTTCATTTGTTAAAAATGTAATAACAAAACGCAACTGACAGCTGAGCATATTTTTAAAAAAGTCCGGTAGTATATAACAAAAAGCCCCTGACAGCTGAGAATATTTAAAAAAAAAGTCTTGCCGGTTGATTAATTCGTATAAAACAAGGAATATAAATACTCTGTGCCTGTTTAAAGTTTCTAATAAAAAGAAAGAAAAGCGAACTTCAACTTCTAATTTAATTTTTTTTAATATCGTATTGCTGTGCCATTTATCATCAATAAAAATACCATGCCGAGACCAAGACGATCAAATCTTTCTCGACAAAGCCGTAATGCAAGAGTAATTCGAAACATTGCGAATGAAAGCACTGAAGAAGAGCAAGAAAATGCACGTGAAGAGCGCCGCCTTAGTATGGCTCGACTACGTGCTTCTCACTCACAAGAGCAATGGGAGGCAGCCCGTGAAACGGCACGGTTGGCAATGCGAAATCGTCGAGCAAACCTCAGAGATCAACAGCTAGATAATTTACGAAGCACAAGAAGAAATTCATCAAATACTGATTTGAATCGGGCAGCGTATCAATACGATTGCACGACTGATTACTGCTTGCATACTAGCGTTCGCATTGGGCCAATGGACGTTGTTTGCGAGTATTGTGGCGCATTAAAGTTTTCCGGAGAACGGCCAGGATTGTGCTGCCTTAATGGCAAAGTGAAATTGCCATTATTGACTCCGCCACCTGAGCCATTCAATTCATTGCTTCGTGGCGAAACACCCGAATCCCGTCATTTTCTTGGAAACACCCAAAAATACAATAGTTGTTTCCAAATGACCTCATTTTGGCAGACATTATTGAAGAACGAGGATTTAACCCAACATTCAAGGTATTTATATTTATTTAAACCTTCATGTTGATATCATATATCACTCATATTGATTTTAGTATTACGGGACTTAATCGCGTGTGTTATTTAAGCTAAAATTAATATTCAAGGTATTTATTTGTTTTTGTACTTATACACAATACAGTAGAATAATAACATATTGTATTTATTCCTGTAGTGTTTGTAAAGTAATAATGACTGTTTTTTATTTTGTAGATACAAGGACAGATTTTGACAACTATTTACTGCGGTTTCGTCGATTGTTTCAACAGTATTGTGTGGATATGTACGTCAAGATTGAAACGGAGCGTTTAACTTTCATTCGGTTGAACCAAGCCAAACTGCGTTCTGATGAGTATATCCATCTACGTGATGCAATTAGTACAGAATCAAATGCAGCTGATATTGGTCGATTAACTATTCTGCCGGCGACGTATATAGGTAGTCCGCGTCATATGCATGAATATGCGCAAGATGCAATGACATATGTTCGTCATTACGGTCGGCCAGATCTCTTTATTACTTTTACGTGTAATCCAAACTGGATAGAAATTGTTCAATTGCTGCTTCCCGGACAAACACCGAGTGATCGACACGACATCACAGCACGTGTATTCAGACAAAAAATGCGGTCCCTAATGAATTTTATTGTTAAACAACGCGTCTTTGGAGAAACTCGATGTTGGATTTATTCAATCGAATGGCAAAAAAGAGGCCTGCCTCACGCACACATTCTTATTTGGTTAGTGGAAAGAATTCAACCAGACCAAATAGATAATATCATATGTGCCGAGATTCCTGATCACGAAGTCGATCCAGACCTACATGATGTTGTAATCAAAAATATGATTCATGGACCATGTGGCGCTATTAATCCTCAATCACCTTGCATGATTTACGGCAAGTGTTTTAAACGATATCCACGGAAATTAACAGCGGATACCGTCACTGGCAACGATGGTTATCCACTGTATCGGCGTCGATCACCGGATGATAACGGTCGAACTATTACCACAAAAGTTAAAAGAATAGATTTTGTGGTCGACAACAGTTGGATTGTTCCATATTCTCCACTTATTTCCAAAACGTTCAAGACACTTTGTAACGTTGAGTATTGCAATTCAGTAAAATCTATTAAATACATCTACAAATATGTCACGAAAGGCAGCGATATGGCGGTTTTTGGCGTCCAAGCCTCCAATACGAACGATGAAATTGCGCGCTATCAAGTTGGTCGGTATGTGAACTGCAATGAAGCGATTTGGCGTATATTCTCATTCCCTATACACGAACGTCACCCTACTGTGGTGCATTTGGCGGTGCTAGCTGACCCGGTGAACTTTGTTCCACCTTAAAGGCAATATCACATTATCACATTTTTTTAATTTTTAACTTAGGGTAATTGTAAATAAAAAAGATATAATTATTCAATTATTCTTTATTTGCCATTTATAGTAGCACCTTGTGATAAACGATATTTTTTGTTTTTTCATTAGGCGCGAAAACAAATAACGCGGAAGGTCTTCCGACACGTGAACATGCCACATATAATTGGCCATGGGAAAAACAAATGGATGGAACATGGGAAAAATGGGTGTTCGAGATTAAGACCACAAACTTTCAACGATTAGCCTTGTGAGTTATTTACAGTCATGGCGAATGCTAGACGGATCGGAAATTGAAGCCGTTTAAACTGAAATGGCATGTCGGTTGGGATCATCGGGATCCTCGGAATGAGAACTTCCTCACCTTTGAATTTTCCTTTGAGAATTGTGGCGTAAATCAAATTGTTCATCAATTTACTTACCACCAAACGTGTTCCGTTGCACAATTTTGGTTGGTTTAAGTTTCGAAGCATGATTACTATAGAACCAATCTTTAGTCGTAAATTGTGCGGTGGTAAGCCAGGTACATCCAAGGAGTGTAAAAATTCAATGGGATAGTTGGTGGCATCATCTTCATTTGTTAGACAGTCAATAGATTTGAAAGAATGCAGTGTACCAATGATGTCATCCTGAATTATGTAATTTAAGTCATCTACATCTTTATTCTTGCCGCCATATTCTATATAGCTGCCAAAATTGCTCGCTCACTCAACCATTCATTATTTTTGAGGTTAGTCATGATGTTTGGGAATACTTTGTTGATGAGTTCGTATTTTGATGAGATAAAGTTACAAAAATTCGGAGGAAATGAAATCAATCCGCTCGATTCGTCGACGGGTACTCGACCATTGCCGATAGTTAGCAATTGCTCATAGAAATCTTCAGCAGATGTATCGTTCAGCAATGCAACTCTCATGTTTGTTGTTAGCTGAAGTTTCTTAACATAGCGCTATAGATTCGATGATTTAAGGCAAGCGTTTATTTCGTCAGCAGCAGTCGATCTGGGAATTACTGGCAATGTTTGGCGGAAATCATCAGACAGTAAAATCATTGCTCCTCCAAAACATCTCGAGTCATTATGTAGATCTTTCAACGTTCGGTTAAGTGCTTCCAATGCACGTTTGTGCGCCATTGTGCATTCGTCCCAGATGATGATCTTCGATTCTGATAAAACTTTGGCCGTAGCGGAGCGCTTTGTAATGTTGCATGTTGGTTCTTCAATAGATTGAAGATTTAACGGCAATTTCAATGCAGAATGTGCCGTACGACATCCTTCTAGCAATGTGGCTGCTATACCAGAAGAAGCAACTGCAACCGCAATGTTGTCCAGTATCGCGACGTTTAAGCACAATATCTCGTGATTCCAAATTTTCACCAACAATCAGAATGGCAACTTCATCTATTGTTGGAGCGTTAAATGTGCGCTCGTGTGTTCCAGATGGTCGTTTATCCGCTCTGATCACAACTTTGTAGTCATCATTTGGCATGCGCTCCAATGCACTCTTGAACAACCTGACCAACGCATGATGTTCTTGAAGCAGTTGTTGCAGATCTTGAAGAATTGCTCTTTTCGTTGCTGTATTGATCTCTTGACGTCGATCAAGTTGTTCCTCTGTGTTGCCCATGAAGTATATTTGTAAAAATTTATGCTGTCCATCATCGAGAGGTTGCAATGATCCAATTCGATGGTGAATCTGTCCTTGTATCTACAAAAAAAAAAAACAGTCATTATTACTTACAAACACTACAGGAATAAATACAATATGTTATTATTCTACTGTATTGTATATAAGTACAAAAACAAATAAATACCTTGAATATTAATTTTAGCTTAAATAACACATGCGATTAAGTCCCGTAATACTAAAATCAATATGAGTCATGAAGGTTTAAATAAATATAAATACCTTGAATGTCGGATTAAATCCTCGTTCTTCAATAATGTCTGCCCCAAATGAGGTCATTTGGAAACAACTATTGTATTTTTGGGTGTTTCCAAGAAAATGACGGGATTCGGGTGTTTCGCCACGAAGCAATGAATTTGCCACATGAGCCATTGCTCAGGTGGCGGAGTCAATAATGGCAATTTCACTTTGCCATTAAGGCAGCACAATCCTGGCCGTTCTCCGGAAAACTTTAATGCGCCACATTACTCGCAAACAACGTCCATTGGCCCAATGCGAACGCTAGTATGCAAGCAGTAATCAGTCGTGCAATCGTATTGATACGCTGCCCGATTCAAATCAGTATTTGATGAATTTCTTCTTGTGCTTCGTAAATTATCTAGCTGTTGATCTCTGAGGTTTGCTCGACGATTTCGCATTGCCAACCGAGCCGTTTCACGGGCTGCCTTCCATTGCTCTTGTGAGTGAGAAGCACGTAGTCGAGCCATACTAAGGCGGCGCTGTTCACGTGCATTTTCTTGCTCTTCTTCAGTGCTTTCATTCGCAATGTTTCGAATTACTCTTGCATTACGGCTTTGTCGAGAAAGATTTGATCGTCTTGGTCTCGGCATGGTATTTTTATTGATGATAAATGGCACAGCAATACGATATTAAAAAAAAAATTAATTAGAAGTTGAAGTTCGCTTTTCTTTCTTTTTATTAGAAACTTTAAACAGGCACAGAGTATTTATATTCCTTGTTTTATACGAATTAATCAACCGGCAAGACTTTTTTTTTTTAAATATTCTCAGCTGTCAGTGGCTTTTTGTTATATACTACCGGACTTTTTTAAAAATATGCTGAGCTGTCAGTTGCGTTTTGTTATTACATTTTTAACAAATGAACCGCTGACTTATATTTTGACTGAGTTGTTTTGTTATTACATGTCAGTTGCGTTTTGTTATACCACATTTTATGTCACATCACACGGGAACGACGGGAACGGGATAAAAAAGTATCCTATGTCCTTCTCCCAGTTCTTAGCTACCTCCCTACCAATTTTCAGTCAAATTGGTTCAGCCGTTCTTGAGTTATAAATAGTGTAACTAACACGACTTTCTTTTATAGCTAGTTATGAAATAAAACATAATATCCGTGTGACTTAAATGTCACGTGTCAAATAGAATAAAATATAATTATTATTAGTATTTTCTTAAGTACAAGATCACTTCATTACGATATGTCCTCTCTCTGTGAAGCTTATTATTTAGCTACTAATAATAAATATTTAGCTTTTATTACACTTAAATTATGCAAACTTTAATTGAACATAATATAATAATAATAATTTTAATATAAATAAACACTACTGAATTATAATATACTGCCTTATAAAATTGAATTATAATTGTATTTTTTTTGCCTAAAAAAATAATATATCAGTTGTATAAACGAGTAACGGTTTTATTAAATTTAAATTTAGGAAGTATGTTAAAAAAGCTTCTATAAGGCTAAGAAAACACATACGTATTACTAATTTAGAAACAAATCTCTATTGTCCAGCAGACCGGAAATCAATTTCTTTGAAGGTTCTTATTATTGGATATATAACGAATAATTGTAATATAGAATTAATGTGACAAGTGAAGAGGTCGAACTAAAGTGCCAAGTGTCCTTTCGTTTCTTTAATAAATAATACGGAACTCTTGTCTGATAGAAACTAAGTAATACGCTCACATTGGTTGGTTACATAGGTATATAATCATAGGATTATAATGGGATAGACTCGAAATATTATAATTTGGATGTCTTCACATATTTATTCACTCTAACTTTCCAAAGGTAAAATTAAATGTTTACGTTAACATATTTTTAAATGCTTAAATTTGATAAAACTAGCTAAAACCGCAGCTTCGCCCGCGTAACATAAAATTTGTCACGGAAATCTTTCAGGATCTGCCATCGTGGCAAGTTAACGCTTAGATATTATAATTTCCTAATAAAATTCATAATTAAATTACTTCCTTTAAATATGATATTTCTGTAGGATATAATGCAATCCCATAGAATGCGTGCATTTCTGATTCGTGATTCTCTGATAAAAATAAACTACAACTCCTGTCATCCTTTCATCAAATCATGTCGATCCTTGTTCTGTAAAAAATAAAAAAACATTTAACCCATGGGAACCGTACATTTTATCTGGATAAAAAGTAACCTATGGGTTATCCCATACTGTCTGTCTCTGTGCAAAATGTCATTTAAATCAAATCAGCCGTTCTGGTGTTGTCAAGTAACAAACTTTCATCTAAACTTTCGCAATAATAATATTATTAAGGTTAAGATAACTACGACAACGTCGCATTTAATGTATGTACCTAAACATATCCAGCATACTTGTTGATGAATAGACAGGATGCTCCTTGCCTTCTATTCATAATCATATTTTTAAGTTTATTCGAATATATTCAAAACATTTTTTTATTAAAAGTATAGCTAGGCAGATTGGCAAACGGGACACCTGATGGTAAGTGTCACCACCGTTAATACTTGAGAAGGTCTTTACATAATTCAAAATCTAATTTAAACTGTTACATCTTTAGCTTATATTTTAAAATTTAATTATTTAAAATTTTAAGTGTACGTGGTTTTGACGGATAAAAATTATATATTAATTAGCTTTCGTCCTTGGCTTTCATATTGCTTTTTTTAGGTTATGTTTTTTGGTAAAGCACAAAGTAAAGTTAAATATAAGTAAACGTATATTTTTAATATTACCGAATATTTATTAATATATAATTATATATTTGCGTTATTATAGATGTGTAGAACGGTGGGAATACTAAGCAAGTGGCAGAAAATCCGAAAAAGAAAATGTGAATGAACGTTTCAGGAAGGACAAGGACAAGAAATGAGTATCTAAGAATATATGTAGATCAATTAAAATAGATTGTAGTAATAGAAAATGATTCACTAAATATTTTTAATATAGGAAAGTATCACAGTTCGTGATTAAATAATCTGAACCGTTACATACATTATGCATATATTACCCATGAAACATAAATCACTTATGAGAACACCACATTCATACAATGCAAATCACATTTGTTACATTCGATGTAATTAACATGCAGATAATCAGACAACTCACGTTCATTTTCATTGATAAAAGTGAAATGTTCTATTAATGAGGTTTCCGATGTATTTTACAAGTGTATTATTATTTAAATTATTTACCAATCCAGTTTCGGTAACGTTATTTTTGGAGTGTCCAACATGTTTTAAGAATAAAGTCGCCGAGTAATGTAATAAGAGTAAATAATGAATGTAAATGAATTTCGGTACGTTTGCCAATCTCAAAAAATCGGTGAATACTCTCATAATCTAAAGGAAGGTCAATCTCAGACGACCGAAGAGAGATTAGGCGTAGGACTAACGGCTTTATGGCACGGGAATATTATTTATATTCCGAGCTTCCTAATTTCGATGATTTTTATTGCATCAACTTCAAATTTAATCACAGGAACTTTAGCTAGTAGACCATCAAGATAGTTAGGGTAAATAGGCTGGCTGGTTATAGTCGTCGTAGTTGTCTTGGTTTAGTCTAGTCCAAGTTAAAGGATAAAAAATCATAAAATATATAAACTCGAGCGTATTCAGAATCTCTGTATTCGGTTTATTTTCGGACTACGCAAATTTGACCACATTTCTAATTTCGCAAAAAACTCGAGTGGCCCCCAATCCGTCCTTGAAGGAATACTCATATTCTTTCTCTTCTCTACTGTATACTTTTTCATCCGAATTCTCCTCACTATCTTAAAGACCGTTTTGAATTCCTTAAGGACTCGAACGGTCGCACTCTACGATCTGACGATAAACTAATTCTTAAAATTCCTTCTCACTCTTCTTCATTTTATACCAGTTCCTTCTCAGTCCAAGCAGTTCGCCTATGGAACTCTTTACCACTCCACTTAAGACGAACTCAAACTATTAACACATTTAAAATCCGACTCAAGGCGTATTATTTATGTTTATAATTATCAGGGGAGTGTTGTTTTATTATCTGCCGCACTTTATTGCTATTTATTATTTTAATTATCATAATTACAAATATATTTTTTATATAATATATATGTATGTTTACGTATATATTATTTATTTCTATGGATATATATTTACATTTATTCAAAAAATAAAAGATAAAAATTGAGATGATCAGTACACCTCCTTACCGCTTTATTTATTTATTTCATGTCCTTCATCCAAAGGTTGTCTGGAAGGGATCGCTCTTTTACGCGATAAGACCGCCTTTTGTACAAAAAAGTTTTCGTTTTTTTTTAATGTTTATGTTTAAAATGGTTCTGTAACTATTTAGTTTCACAATGAAGCATATTCTATTCTATTCTAAAATATGTATTATAGAATATGAGTTTCTCGATTCACTTATTTAAAAAAATAAAGCCAACTTTTTTTTAACTAAATATAGTTTCTAGTTTAATGGATATTTTAAAATATTTTAATAGAACTGCTTAAATAATAATGATTATGTTATTTATTTATTTATGTTTTTCATTAAATAAATCATAATTAGAAAATAAGTTCTAAATAAAGAACACATTTTGTATTTTTTCTAAATATTATTGTTAAAGAAACTGAACAAAGTTTTGTTAGCAAAATATATATACTTTATGTACAATTATTTTTTGTTTTGTTTTTTGTACAAAAATTGGCAAGCCAAAATTGAATTCAATTAAATTTTAAATATTTTCTCTCTAGCGAGATTAAGCATATTAGTAAAAAAGCATATGCTACACTTAATAAATTGCAACGCCAACGAAAGAATGCTAATAAAATAAAAACAGCTCATATGAATGACTAAAAATTAAAATGAAAATAGACTTGGTGTTGACAGCTTTAACCGAAAGTGACGTCCTTGTGAGATGATACTGTGAAAATAACGAAAATAAACCATTTCAACTGTTACGATACTCGTTATGTATCCAAACTAATTTAACTTACTTCAAAGTCATATATATAAGTATTATCATATATATACATGAAAAATATATACTTGTAAGTCGTAATATGTGACTACTATATTTTTTTAAAATAGTGATAAATGAAAATGATTTATTCAATAATAGCGTTGTATATAAAATAATACATATTTATGTTTTGTATTATATGTAAAAACATATTTTATGGCTAATCTACAACTTGATAAATTGCTTATTCACTAATTCTGTATTTGATGATCTTTTTATATTGAGCTATTTCATACGAAATTGTTTCATCATATCACATATTTTGAGTAACGAAAAAGTTCCCATTGGCTTAGGTTATCAAAAAACCAGTGAAAAAACTTGCATTAAGTCGTAATTCAAGTATTCATTTTACCGGAAATAGTAGTTTCAACTCGGCCGACATTAATCATATTGGTAGCTTGATAAGATTGGCTTCCGAGAACGAATAGAAACTTCGACTAACTGTAGAAATTGCATAATAATTGTGAATTTTCTACGGATAAATAATTTGAATACTACGTACTTTCACATAATATATATTAGGTCCTTACATATGAAATTGGCGTTTTGTCGTACTGACCACTTTGATCTAAAATATATTCTCTTTCATTAAGAATTCCAAATTCAAAAACATTAAATATCGATACATTTACGAGTACGAGTTCTACCGTGGCACCATTGCTGCAGAAACAGCTCCAAGGATTAATTATGTATACAGCGCTGGTGTCGCAAAAAAAAAAGCACGGTACGTTTTTGGTTTCAACGATTTCCTTCGGAAATTTCGACCTGCAAAACCAATCCCGTGGACGGCCAGAGACCAAAATTAAGAATTAAAGGCTATTGTGGAAACGGATCCATTACAAAGCACTTCAGAGATAGCTGCAGGCTTCGGGGTATATAATAAAACTGTATTAATCCACTTGAAGCAAATCGGGAAAGTAAAAAAAACTTGAACGTTGGGTACCTCATGAATTGAGTGAATCGAACTTGCAAACACGCGTCGACTGCTGTGTTACTTTGCTCAACCGACAAAATAATGAAGGGATTTTAAATAGAATCATTACTTGTGATGAAACGTGGATACTGTACGATAATCGGAAGCACTCGTCGCAATGGCTAAACCCTGGAGATCCAGCCAAATCCTGTCCTAAACGAAAATTGACTCAGAAAAAGTTACTTGTGAGTGTTTGGTAGAATAGCGCCGGTATCGTTCACTACAGCTTTCTAAAATCTGGCCAAACGTTTACGGCAGATATATATTGTCAGCAACTGCAAACCATGAAGGAAGAAATAGCTGCTAAACAACCGAGATTGGTCAATCGCTCTAGGCCACTGCTGCTTCAAGAAAACGCAAGACCACACACTGCATTGGAATGTCTGCGACATCCACCGTACTCTCCGGACCTTGCTCCAACAGATTAGCATTTTTTCCGGAATTTGGACAACTTCTTACGAGGAAAAAAATTCAGCTCCGATGCGGCAGTCCATACCACCTTCAAGAGTTTATTGATTCTCGCCCCCATGGTTTTTGTAGTAAAGAGATCAATGAACTACCTATGAAGTGGCAAAAGTACATAGATAACAACGGTGCATACTTTGATTAATTAAATATATTTTACAAAAAAAAATTGACTATATTCCTCCCGTAAACACCAAAACGCCAATTTCACATGTAAGGACCTAATATCATATCATACAATTTAATAAAAATCTAACCAATATAATATTACATAATAAATATTTACATTATTCACAATAATGAAATAAGGCAATGCAGTAAGAAACTTTTCAAATTAATTTAAGGATATATTATGTTCTAGTCGACAGTGGCTCTTAATTAAAAACTTCACTCGAAGTATTTCCTAATTCGGTCCATTAAATAAACTAAAATATTTTGTCTTACAAAGTAGCACAACGACTTTTGAAGACTAAGGGCTCACACGCAAGTCAAAAATAAATAAATTTGATTTTGATATTTTGAAACAAATAAGTTTATTGTATATAATCACAAAGTATTGAAGATGTCTTAATTTTTTTTCCAAATGCTTTTTGTTGTAGGACCTGTCATAATTCTTTCATTGGTTCTTCTCACGTCATGTGTTTTTTTCGAAACCGACAATAAATTTTTGCTAATTCAGTTAAATTGCATATTCAGTTAAAAATCTATATTTTGAAAGATTTTAATTTTAAATAAATTTGATTTCACACTGTGGTGACCCTAAATAAACTACCCATGCTATACCGATCCATCTTCTTCTTCTTCTTCCTAGCGTTTTCCCGGCCTAGTACTGCCAGGGTCCGCTTTCCTACATCTTTGCCTCCACTTTGCCCGATCTAAAGCGTCGTCTTTAGTGAGATCGTGCTCTCTCAAATCGTCCCTCACAACATCGGGCCAGCGCTTCTTGGGCCTGCCGCGGGATCTGGGGCCTTCGACAACAAAGTCCAGGCATCGGTTCCCAACATAGTCTGGCGGTCTGCGGCTAATGTGGCCAAACCAACGGAGACGGCTTTCCTGCAACTTTTCCGCTACATCGCACACGCCAAGGCTACCACGGATGTGCTCGTTACGAATACGATCTAGTCACGTAACGCCACACATCCACCGCAGCATCTTCATTTCCACGACGTGAAGTTGCTGAACATATCTCGCGAGAGCTGGCCACGTCTCGCTACCGTACAATAAGACTGGTCGGATGATACACTTGTACTCAAGGCCCTTTAATTTCACCGGTATCCTGCGATCACAGATTACCCCGGTGACTTCCCGCCGCTATACCGATCCATACCTTAACAAAATTGGCAAAGCGAACAATGATTTTCTAATTAATTATAATAAATAATGGCTTAAGAAAACTTCTTGGTTTATGCATATTATTAATTCCTTACGTTTTATTATTAGAAATGATTCATAATAAAATTCAGATTTCGAACTGACTACATAATTGTAAATTCATAAATTGATTCAGAAAATTGTTAAATTTGATGCTTCTCTAAGAATTAATGCTTTATATTCGGTCGATTCCTGCTTAAATTTTACTTTACCACTAAATGAACAAGTAGTAGTACAAGGAAGGCTTCCTTTTACGGATAATAATAGTTAGAGCTTATTTTACAACGCTACTCCACTGCAGCTTGTGGATTTTTAACTTATAAAATAAATATGTTAATAAAATAAATAAATTTATTAAACAAGCCTATTTGTGTTTAATTTGTTGCATAATAATTCTATCCATATAATATGAAGCATATATTAATATGATGGATAACATATCTCAAAATGTGTGGCCGTTGATTTAGTCACACATAAAGAAATGTAGTGGTTCATTTGATGTATGAGCAACCATACCATTTTTTTATTGCGATTGTATAACCGCGCTTTAAATAATCTTGTATACAATTAAATCTTGTACATCCAACAAATGAAAAAAAACACCTCAAAAACGGTCGTTATTTGTTCTCCTAGTTCACAAGAGAAGTCTGGATTTTCACAAAAATACTAATCGCATTTTAAATTAAGTTTGGCTAAACTGACTATTTGCTTAATTAAATTTAGATTAACACGCATAAATAATAGTATTTCCTTTCAAAATATTCCATTCATTTAAGATCAATAAACTTTCAAATTTTGATTGAAATGTATTAACTACTATTGAACTGTAAACTATTCAATGTTATTTGAAAAGAAAATATAAATCAGATATTTTAAACTTTTTTTAAACAATTTAAAATATTAAATGAGTAACTGACTCAATCTTCAATATGTATAAAAACATGGCTGATTTGAGCTACCGAATAATTTTTAATAATGTCTCCCAAAAGTTAAACAAACAGTTATACAATGATAAATTCTATTGACCAAACATTACAATGAATAATATAATAAATGTAAGAATGGATTACTAAATATATATTAATAGGTAGCTTGAGTACAAACAAACAAATACAATACAAGATATAATACTATGATGCAATTTTGATATGTTCTTAGAATCCTATGAATAATTAAATTATATTTTTTTTCATTTAGTGATTATATTAATAGTTTCGGAATACAGAAATAATACTCAATCGAGGTGAAATATCCACTTATGGTATTTTACCTCGATTATAAAGTCAATATAATTGGGTAAAAAAAGAAACCATTATCGCTATATTATTATCTGGTCAATCCGAAATTTTGCTTAACCTTCGTATTCGTTTTGTATTTCAAGTAAATATATGTAATTTTCCTTGTATTTAAGATACACAGTTATCGAGATTCATAGTTTAAATATCATTTGGATAGTACAGTTGAACTGAGGTCTTATTAATGCTAAGCAGAAGACCAGTAAGAACATTTACTATGTGTTACAAGCAATTTGAATGAAATAATATATACTGATTGGTTTCTAAGGACCTTTTTATCTCACTGACTATTGATATGATGATATATGTAAAAAATATTATTTTCTTTAAATATTTTTTTAAAGAAACAATTCTTTAGTTATTTGGATGTTTATATTAAATGTGATTACTTGTGCAAAATATAAACGACTTTTATTATTGAAGGATATTTTTGCAACGCTATTTCTTACCACAATTTTAGATGATTGTTAAAAATTTGAATAATTACACGTTTTGTACGCTATTGACTAATTTATAAGGCAGTAATAACCGTATATAATCAGCGTACCTCGTTTATAAGTATTTTTGTTTTATTTAATTTTTTTCAAGGTCTTGCAGCCTTTGCGTAATATTTACAACACTGCGGCTAATATATAGGTACCAATAAATAGATAGCGATTTTTTAAATAATAATCAAAAATATCTTTACCAATTTCTTGCTTTACAAAAATGCAATTAAAACGTCGTGAGTAAAAATAATTAAATGATTAAATGAGCACTTCAAATAATTACTATATTTTAATATAATATGACAACAACGTAATTTTTATTTCTTTTTGAGAAACAAATGAAAGTAAAAAATAATAGGTCTCTGCCGACGCAACCGCAAGGTGATATTACTCTTTTTCTTTTATAAATTTTCCCGGCAATTTGCTAGGACTTTCTTATTACTACAATACAGACCTGAAGTGAGATTATTTTTATATAGCCATTACGTATATTATATATACATTTTGACATTCCCAGGGCGAACCAGTTACATTGAATTGTAATAAGATGTTATTCTAATTCCGAGAAAACGCAGGCTAGCTAGGTTAAATATACCTTAATTTTTATAGTGTGTGTATTTGTTCAAATAAAACGATTAGTAGATGAGACATTTGAAAATTTTTATTTATTTAAATACATTATACGTTATAACTTTGTTTTAGTTTATCGTAAGTAATGTTATAACTTGAGTAAAACTAAGTTTTTATGAAACACCGTCAAACAACTTAATGACCTATAATCTTCGCCATTGACGTTTTTTTATGTTTTCTTCATTAGACCATACAAAACAAAAAACATATTTACGTAAAGCAAATGTAAGATAAATGGTAATATTTATACGCATAAATAAAAACAGCTTTGGCTCATTTCATTATATTTACCTTAGTAAGACTGCTTAGTTGGTTTAATTGCTTGAACGCAGATTCAGGCACTGAACAATTAAAAAGTTATGGGTTTTTCTGTCGAGAAATTCTCAAAAGCATTACGGAGTCCGGAATTTGGCAGTTTGCCATACCTGAGAAAGCACGTAAAGTTGTTCGTCCTGCGCCTGAACTCTTTTTGGTCGGGTCATATTTGCCGGTCATCGGATTATGATACTGAGGAAAATGAGAATACATGTATTTACCGAATTGTGCACTATTATATGCCCCAAGCTGTAGCTTGTGAATTCAGAGATATAGTTTATTATAGATTCGTAACTTAAATAAACCCTGAGATTATTTAAATGCCACATTCCATTAATGTAACGCTGGCTAATAAATGTATAATAAATACTAGCCAGTGTTTGTAGAACAAACATTTGAGCTATCTTTCAATAAAAAAGGGAACTGAAATAACAAGCAAGATAAAAATAAAGAAATACAACATCAATATGGCAATTCGTAGCAGACTGGACGACAGTACGTTTCACATCAATCGCATAGTCTCGAATTGCGCCCAGCGCCTTTCACAAGTGGTAACAGAAATTAATGAAAACCTTTGACGTGAATCATGTTAATACTGTTGTAACGATTTTATACCTTATATTTTTGTCTTAGAGAAGAAAATGGGAATCGACTAGATTTGGAAAGTGGAGAACCTAGAGCTTTTGCACCCCTTGGGCGAGGCCTTATGTCCAGCGGATTGTGATTGACTGATGACAGTGAATATGATTTTTAGGTAATTTATATACATATATATAGACAAGACAGACAAACATAATGGTGGAACTTTTCAACGGACAAACTCAATGGCTCCTAGTATATTCATTAATTATATGTTCATTTGGTTTACATAGAGAGCTTATATAAGAGTTACCTTAAACTTGGTGATATATTTTACTGACACTAATGTATTATACAAGATAATTTGTAAATCATAAATAAACGTATAATTTTGTTTTATTATTATGATTTTTAATATTTCGTTCATTTATCTATTCACTTTAAAAATATTAAAATAGTTTTCTCTAAACACTGACAACTCTGCGGCAGCAAAGAAAGCTCTAAATTAAAAAAAAAAAACTATGAAATACGAAATACGGCAGCGGAGTATGGGAGGGGGTTCCGGTTGGACGTGGCTTCAACTTGGCCTATTTTTTTTTAGTCGTTAGTCTTTCACTAAGAGGCAGATGTCATTGTAACTTGATTTTCGGTAATAACTACTCACTACTACATACAGACTAAAAAGTTTCAGAAGAAACAACGAAAACTTAAGTCTATTTTTGGAAAAATGAATTCTATAAAAAATCTTGCGAAGTTATTAATGTCTTACAAATAAGCCCGTTTATTTCATACTATTTAAAATATTTATCATTGCTGGCAATTTTTGACGTAAAAAACATCTTTTCATACAAACTACTCGGCTTATTGTAATACTTATTATAGCCCAAGGTTAATCGTTTCTAAAGGAAATTAGCTAATAGCAAATGTTTTAAAATAATGTGGTTATAATACATCGTCTTAAATGTATAATTTTTTTTCGAAATTTTCCTTTTTTTTACTCGAACAATAAATATAAAATTAAGATAGGTCGAATCCAATATTCGGAGAAAATAAAATATAAAAACAAATATTTTTTAATGATTTGCATAATTATAATTACAATAATCTTATTTCGATCGTGAAGTAGAAATGCAGCTTGGGCCAAAGAATTGCATTTGTTAAAAATAACTTCTTTTTTTTACTTTTGTTCATTGTGGTGTTTTGCAATCAAATAAAAAAGAAAAGAATGCTTACTTTAATAGTATATCTTCTCGTTTTAAAGCTGTTATTGTATTTGCTATTCTTTTTTAAAAATCCATATTTTTGCAAATAGTAACGATTTGGTAACAGATAACGATGAGTGCGTTAACACATAATATATATTGTTTGTTGAAGCCGAGATGGCCCAGTGGTAAGAACGCGTGAATCTTAACCGATGATCGTAGATTCAAACCCGGGCAAGCACCACTGAATTTTCATGTGCTTAATTTGGGAAAATAATTCATCTCGTGCTTTACGGTGAAGAAAATACATCGTGAGGAAACCTGCATGTGTCTAATTTCACTGAAATTCTTCCACATGTGTAATCCACCAACCCGCACTGGAGCAGCGTGGTGGAATAAGCTCCAAACCTTCTCCTCAAAAAAGGGAGAGGAGGCCTTTAACCCAGCAGTGGGACATTCACAGGCTGTTACGGATATATTGTTTCCTTATTTATGTTATGTAAGCCATATGTAAGGTTTCGAGCACAATAGAATAGACCGACGTTACCCCGTCCAACTGATGTACCCAACGCAGGTGACTAGAGGAAATATTTCTATAAAAAGCTCAGCGTCAATAATATTATTCTTTATAGTAGCGAGAAACCAGCAAAAGTATTCTCAAGGAGGGTTGATGAAGGTAATCTTGGCCATCACGGCGCAAGCGATCCCCTGGCGCTCCTCGTTAAAACGGAAAGGGTACCGCCGGTTATTTAATGGGTATTCCGATGTTCGGGGCGCACTTGGCGCCATAGACACTGATGTGCCCTACTTACCATACACTGTTCCTGTGGAAGAAACGTTTTCCAGCGTAAAAAGGGGGTAATCTTGGCCATAACATTCTTTTAAATCCTTTTTCTGGCAGTTTTGTAAAACACACTGCGGTCAGTGCAGTGTGCATCACAAATTAAGCACATGCAAATTCAAAATTCTAGTCCTCTAACGACTGGGCCATAACGACTCATAAATCGGATTACATTGAAATAATTCGTTACTATATAATTGCTCATTTGATTATTTTTTATGAAAATAATACGAAATATATGGGGTACGTTATATTATCGGAAAGAATTATTTTTGTAATCTTTTATTCGTTATTTTTGTCACTCTAAAATGGCTATCTTGTTGAAATGTCGCACATATTTCACCAAGATTGTCATCATTTTGAGACAGAGAGACGGATATGAAATATAGCCAAAAAACTAAAAGGTAAACTCACACTGAGTTAAATTCGTTATATTTTTTTTTCGTAAGGTTTAGTTTCGATATTCATATATGAATATATAAATATAAGTTGACTTGAGACTCCTTTGAAGTCAAATTTTAGTAAGGTAGCATAAATAAAAATAAACTGTAACTTAACAAATAAAAACTTTCCAAAACGAATCCTTTTAGGCTAATGCACCCTAAGCCCTGAGGACGACGCATTGAAGTACTAAACTTTGTTCTACATTGCCAATCCAATACAAGTTGGATGTCAGTTCAGTTGCAATGCTTGAGAGTATGTTCAATGTATACTTTTACAAAAAAAAAAAAAAAACATTATATGTACTTACAAATTTGTCCGGACCAATAATAATTAGATTAATAATACAGTAAATCTAATTTAGATTCAAGATCCAATAAAAATTACATCTTCTTCCTAAGTCATGATGATGAAATCGAAGTGTCCTACACATAATTCTATTTTATTTGATTCGAGGAGTACAACAAACGCAATATTTATTTTCCTGAGCAACCATAGCTGCTAAGTTCGTTTCATTCGACATTCGTTTTAATATATATTTGCAGACAACTTGTTACTTTGAATATTTCCTTGTCGTGCTGATTGCCTGTTTAAGTTCCACGCTTAGGTTGTAAGTCTATGAAGTTAACTTCCTATTCTTGCAAAAATACTTTTTATTGACCTAAGAGCTTCCTAGCTATTAATGTTTCATTCTTTGCACCTTTAGTTCTCATGTTATGATTGAATGGCATAGCGGTTTTGGGTCTATGCCTGTTTCCGTGTAATTAAAAATTTACATTTAAATTAAAAATAATACAAGCAACATCAAAATCAGTCAGATTAATATTAAAGACGCCTAAAACTAATTAAGGTCTGAGCTGCTGACGGATTTAAGAAAAACTAAATCTTTATAATTAATTTATATAATACTATACTTTATAATTAATTTATATAGACTATAATCTAATAAATATAAAATGCTTAATTATATATATTATTTAAAATTACTTAATTTATATTACGTAAGCAGTAACTTCAATAATTCAATATATGACATTGCTTAGGTACCTTTGTATATATGGTAACGATACATAATTATAAATGCAATATCGGAATTAATGCAGGACAATGTTTTCCTTATTACGGTAGAATTTCCCCACATAAATCATATTGTCGTATGTATTTCGAAGGCCATTTATGTTATATAATAAAATGGGAACATACTGAGAAATTAACATACTATAAAGCATATGTCCGTCCTAAAACAATAATGAGTTGCATAGAATTTGTAGTTTCTGAGTGGGACCAAAATATACAAACAAAGCTTATGAAATACGTAAGATTTACAACAATAAATATTTAACAATTGACGCGACTTTCAAATGCATTCTTAACAATATACATTTATGAAATATATATTTAAATACACCTATCCTTATAATTTTAGCTTTTGATGAAATTGAACAAAAAACCTACATAGTTCAGTAATTATGTACAAAATATTAACAAATTATATGTTTAAGCCTTCCTCGTTTAACGTTCCTTCTATTATTGAAAACTGTGTCAAAATTTGCGCGGCTTAGTTAACGGAGATAAGAACAGAATTATTCAGCGACTTTGTTTTATATAATTTATTGATCATAGATATTAAACCCACCTAAATATTTACCTGTATCGTTAATTTAAATGAAAAAATCAATCTATTCGAACACATACTAATTTATTATATCGTTAAATGTTAATATTAAAACAAATATAAGTTGACCTTCGATATGTTTTTCTCATAAATGTGCGCTACAGCAGTCAATTTTTAAACTAATTTTAAATTAAGAAAAGCTTTTAAACAGTAATCTTTTTGAAACCGGATTTCGTCAATACTTTTATTGACTTATTTGTTTATGTACTTAAGGGTTCTTGATACGAAAGAGAGTTACCACTTGATTTGAGGAATCATCCTCATCATCACCCTTTTTTTCAAAAGAATTTAATTACATTCACAATAAAGGCTTAGCTTAAAAGTATATATTTACATATTTCTATTTTTATTCTTATATAAGTAGGTATATTTAGTAGCCAAAATTAACAATATTTCATTTATATACAAAAAAACATTACGTTTTTCAATAAAAATTAAATAAAATTACTTACGTTATTTTCAAATTTGTACACAAAAAAAAACTTCACTCACCAAAATAAAATACAAAAAACTCACACGAATTTCTATGTAATATTGATATAATTCATTTATAATATTAAAACACAAGTGTTATTTGTTTAATGAAATATTTAACGCGATATTTGTTTTTCGTATTGCTTTTGAGTTCTGACGACACGACTTGTCAGTTCAAATTCTTATTAAAGACTGCCGCCATCCGTATCGGCAAGCATTGTTTTGCTGTAGCTTTCTGAAATACATAGAAATACAAGGTACATTCACATTTATATACGTACTTTTATCAGAAATTTAGCAGTTTTTAAGGGATATTTGTACGAATGTATTCCTGATAATTTAAATATTATTTTATATACTTCAATTACCAAACATTTAAAATAGCAACGCAGAATTTATTTAAAAAAAAAGAACAGATGTAAAATCTGTTTCACCCGAAAAGTAGATCTTTATTCGACACGTGCGAAGCCGGGTCGAGTAGCTATGTATGTATATATGAAATACTAATAACAATATGAGAATATAATATAGTGTGATTTCTGGCCAAATTTCGTTGTCGGGGGCGTATCTCAAAGACTAGCCAACTGAGATCGCAAAGCGGTTTCGCTATAATTATATAGCGTAATAATGTATAACATACTTTAACTTATTATTTTCTTGTCTCATTATCCGAATGGCTTTACTGCTTCAAAGACTGTAAGACTTTATATTAAATATCAAGAATTACTCAGTCGGTACCGGCTGGCATAAGCCGATAAAATGTTGTCAGTGTATCAAGAAGTTGCTTTAACAACAATAACTTTTGGCACCACTCGAAATTCGAAAATGAATGTGAAATTATGAAACCGATGTCAAACATTTACCTACAATGTTCACATAAACTAACCAAATTTATTAATATTATTAAAATATTAAAAAAGACTAAAGAGTGAATAATAGCTAAATCGGATTTTTATTAAAAAGTTATTAAAATGTAGTACAATTTATTCTTATTATTGAAGTATTTTTTTTCTTTTTTATTAAATAGAACAAATATTTTTAAGCATATTTAAAAAATATTGATATTTGAGCAATACCCAATCAATTACCTTCTGAAATATATTCCTGCTAAAACAAAGCAAAGAAAATCGCGCCTTATTGCGTAACATATTCAAAAAAGGAAATTAAGTCGAATGAATAACATCCGTCTTTATTTAAGTCGGCTAAAACTCGAAAACTGGCACAAATTGATACGTTATACCGAAGCTCGCAGTCATACATTATAATCGTGCGATGTAATTGAACGAGTCTTGATTTTATGTCGTTATTTATCATTTAATACTCGGTTTTTGGCCAAGCCTTTGTCTAATTTTCGTTTATTGGTATTTGAATTTATGCATTACTCAGTTTTTGAAATTAGAATACAATTATTACAGAATTATTAAGAATTAAATATAGAAACAGCTGTAACAATGCTAACCTACTTAAAGGCATGTTGGTTTGTAAACAAGCATCTGTTATCTTATGTTAAGAGAGATAAGGCATTGGCAGTAATTTATGAAAAGTGAATATTTAGTAATAGCCTACTGTTTCTTTCATAATTTTTTAAGTTACTAATAAAATTCAAATTCCTCTAAATAAAAAATATATATACAAATTTCCATTCTGTTAAGTCTTAACCTAAGTAGTCCCACAATGTCCATAAAAGCATATCTATGAAGTATATGTGTATATACCTTCGGTTATCGATATCGAATTATAAGCTCTGTGACTAATTTTAGCTTTTTTATTTCTAATCATATAATATACCCAGTCCAATAATATATGAATTTATCTTTCTTATTAATATAATTTCTTTATATATTTTACTTTTAATATGATTTCCTCATCTATTATTCATTTGATCTAATTCGTCTACTGACATTTCAGAAAGTAATTACAGTATCCGATTGAAATGAAAAGTTAAAGCTAATTATTGATAATATGTTAATACTTGCTATTATTTGGCCTCAAGACTGGCCGCTGTGTAAGATACAAAATATAACCAATATGACTCTGGAAGGCTAAAGACGAAACTGCCTAGAATAATTATGTGTGACCGACTCGAAAAGTAAATTGGTACGAAAAAAAATCTTAATTGCTTTCAGTATTATTTATAGGCAGCTTTTTATTAAATATTAATAAATACAGTTTTGATGTCACTGCCCCGTTGATCTAGTGGCTTAATGTAAGACCGCAGATCAGGTCGGGTCAATAAAAAGTAGTTGTGTTTTCTGTCATAAAATCTCAGTAGCAGCCCGGAGCCTAGAAGTAGGAAGTGTGTACACTCCCGTGCCTTGGAAAGCACGTAATGCCGTTAGTCCTGCGTCTGAACTCTTTCTAGTCCTGTCGGCTTGCGGTCCCATCGGATTATGACTAGTCTAGACTAGCAGTTGGCTAGTCTCTCTTGAGATTGGCCGCCGTGGCCGAAATCGGTCTGGAGGACATTATTATTATAGTGTTGATCTTTACTACTATTTACATTAAATTCTGATGGTGCAGTCACTAGATGATGCAGTTTTCATTCTATTCAATAAGTTGCACTTGGCACACTGTTCATGAATTTTCGGCTATTAAAGTGCCATTTTGGAATTTATAATACAAAAAATAACAATAATAATAATAATAATAATCTGTCTGAAACAGATATATATATATGTATAAAATATTAAAATTAAAATATAAAAGCAAATCAAATGTATTTTTTGTATTTTAATGAAACTTAGTAACGTAAGCGAATAATAATGCAATATAATCGAAACAAAAAAATAATTATAAAGTAACAAGTTATAAAAAATTGCACTTTACAATATTGGAAAATTTTAGATATTTTTAACACATGAAATATCCGGCACGATATAATATTAATGTTTATTTATGAAGTCGCTATTAAGAATAGAGTCAGTTCAAATATTCTATAAAACAAGTCAAGTGCAAGTCAGACTCGTGGAAGAGAGTTCCGTATTATTTCTTATTTACGTTTCCCTTGAAAATATAAACAGGGTTGATAAATTTACCTGTAAGGTTTGAATTTTCTTCAGTCGTATCAGAGGTAAGGTCTATAAAATTTAAACTTTCATTTTATGTAACACAGTGCACATAAATATTTTCTTTAAAATTCTAATTTTTCCTTCCAAAATTAACCTCCAAAAGCAGTTAACCTTAAAATTCACTTACATAAGTTAGTCGTTGTTTAGTCCTTGTTACTTATTTTTATTTAACTAACGTTTTAGCTTTCTCGATGTTCGCAAGCTGTGATAGAAAGTCAGATGCAAAAATCTTTAAAAGTTATTATCGGTTGTATGGAATCCCAAAAAATATTATGCAAATTCACAATTTGCGATAATGCCACTAAAGCTCTGAAAGACTTGTCTTTATGTAAGATTTGCTTTGTAACTATTGATGTCTAAAATAAACGTCGTTTTATCGATTTTAAATTACACCAATTTTAATTTTCTTTTTAGATTTTATTGTTTTTTACTGTGATTTAATTGGCCTATTAAGGCAGGCATACAATACTATTTAATACTTAGAATTACATCGATTGGCATTTGAAAACATTCCAAAGAAGTTGTAAGGACCTTTTGCAATTTTGTTTTAATTAGAAATCATTAAAAGTAGAAATAAAAGTACGGACAACATAATTACAAACTCGGAAGTAAGGAACATTATTTGCATTACAAGACGCCCCATGCGGAAATTGGTCTTTAAAAGCGTCTAGGAGAATAACTAATTAATGTATTTAATGTGAATTTAACTGTTATTTTATGAATAATATATGGCAATGCTTATGTCAAGTCTTTATTATTATATATATTGAGTATGGAACAATACAAAATAAAATATGAAATATATATTTAGCGTCCGGAAGTGAAACTGATTTTATAAAAACCTCGATTTGAACTTGGTGGAAAAATAGAACAACAAATCACACAAATTGATGTAAATATTTTACTCAATTACTCTTAATAATCCAAATAATACATTTGAATGTATTTAACAAAATATCCACAAGTCGCGCCAATAATGAATTAAATACTTTACCTTTCTGTCCACCAACAAATTGGCGGTTTAAAACGCGTTGTAAAGTTTCTTGTATGAATCGAGGAGTCTCCTTATTATGTAATACAACAGCAATAAATTAAAATATATAAAATAACAGCAACAAATTCTAATTATATTACTGATTTAAAATACACTTTATTATTTTCAATTAAATCCAAGGCATTCATGTTTAACTTTACAAAAGTTATAATATAGGATGGTGAATTATCCACGTGTGAGCTCTGGTATTCTCATTTCACATGCTCCTCGAGCTACTTTTGAAATAAAATTTTATATTAAAAAATATGCATACGTACAACATAATTTATTGTATTGTTGATGCTCATTTGTCAAGTGACTAGAATAAAAGATGGAAGAACCCGAGGTAAGGTTTAAATAATAACGGGTCTGTCGAGAAATTATAAGTAGCAGTTCGGAGCATGAAACATACCGTCGTTTTGGTTTATAAGAGTGAAGGAATGGAGAGTATCCTATGTTAATTACGATATCTCCTGTGCAGTTGGTTAATCTTCGTCGACAACGACCGCCGTGGTCAAAATCCGTTAAGGACTAATTGGTGAACAAGTTTAGCTCGAGCATAAACTAGCCGATGCAAAGGTACTGTAAAATAAAAACAAAATTAATTATTGCATAAAATATGAATCTATATTATTTATAGAAAATAATTTATAAGTATTATATTTTAAATAGAAGGAGGCTAATGCTCTCGTCTTGTAACACTAGGAGTGAAAAAGAACTCATATTACTGGTGGTAGGGCTGTGTATACTGTGTGTGTGTGTAAGCTTGTCTGGGTAGGTACCACTCACTTATCAGATATTCTACCGCAAAACATCAGTACTTGGAATTGTCGTGTTCCGGTTTGAAGGGTGAGTGTGCAATTACAGTTCCCAAAGTTAGTGGCGCAATGGCGATGTAAGGTATTTTTAACATTTCTTATAATGCCAATATCTATGGGCGTTGTTGACCACTTAACATCAGGTGGCCCATATGCTCTTACCTATTCTATAAAAAAATGTATCTACTATTGAACCCATTGACCCCGCTTTTCTTACTCCAACAATTCATCGCTAACGTGGGATCTATAGCCAATGGCAGTAGAAGTAGAGATATACAAACAACTTTTACTTTCAATTAACAATACATAACTTGTCAACTTGTAAATTACTTGTAGCGTTTATTACGCTAATGTCTTAGAAACTTTTAAAGTAGAATTAAAGTAGATATTATACACATAAGTAGTGTAGTGATATCCTGTTGTGTTATAAAAATATATTATTCTAAATCTGTGTGTAGTGCATAATATAACAGTGTTAATTGGAAATCAGATTGAATATATAAGTCTAAAGTTTGTGTAACTTTACTCTTCCAGCAATTGGAATAATGTGGTCGATGTACTAGTATAAAGTATAAATGTTTGGTCGTAATATAAATAATGAGTAGCTGGAAATTACTAATTAGGTTGTATTTCATGCTTCAATCTCTACAGCCAGTAAAGAAAGAAGATTTGTGATTATGTTCCTGGCTTCAAATACTTTTAAAGAAAATATTACAAATCATTTTTAGAGCGTAGTATTGCTCTAAAATGGTTACTAAACTCGCCGGAACAACGTATGAAATTTTCTATTTTATGATATTCGTATAGCTGACTATTAAATTTTATACTGTTATGAAATAAATGGTTTGATTTGTAATGCATGAAAATAGTTATGTATTTAATTAAATTGCATGTTACCTAATAACTCTTAAAATAAATGGCTTGGTTAATAATCTTGTTTGCCTTTAATAATAATGATATCGTAATAATAAAATAATAATTAATAATAGTACAAAAATAATAAATTAAATTAACGTGTAATATAATTATTCATAACTGTTAATATTTCTATCTAGAGAAAATTTTTAACTTACCAATTGGAGTTTTCATGACTACTGAGACATCATCAGTCTTAAACATTGATATCTGACGTTACGACTCTATGGATATTTCTGAACCGATGAACTTACGTCCTACGTCATTATTAATACTTTTTACGTTAAAAATATATTAACATCATTAAAAATATGAACTTTTAAATATGAAATTTATAATACTAGCAACACTAATTACAAGGAACATGTATTCTCTCTTTCCATCTTATATAAAAATATATATATTTGTCTTCTTCCCTTATTACTTTTGGGATGTCATTTGACCCATCAATGACGATAATATTTCGCGCCATCTTGAAGAAACTTCTTAAACGAGTGGCTGCGGCAGCGGAATAAAAATATGTGAAATTTCAGATCAGCAAAAGTGGGCTCCCTAACATTTAGAATAAGTTGATTGATTGTGAAAGACTAATAATATGAGAGTGTGGTAAGGTTATTTTACACGCAATATATTAGGGGTAAACCTAATTGATATATTAAAATTATTTTCATTACAAACACAACTTGTATAAAAGCGGATACGTTAGCGGTGAGTGGAATCCCACCCAAGGTTTATTATCCAAGAGAGATTTCCCCAGCAGGTGATTTTAGTGATTAAAATCTCAAAGCCTACACGCATATAAATAACGAACCAGCCATAATTCTACAATACAAACCAGCTGTAGACTTGCTTTTAATTTGCCTTGAAAATAATAATAATTTATGTATTCAAATAAATGTAAAAGAAAATTATATTTACTTATATTAGACTTATAACTAGAATTATAATTTGATATAGTTTTTTTCATATATTGAGATAAGTAAAAGGGATTGCTTGAAAATCAAACAAAGTAAGGTTCAAAAGGAAAATAATATAAATATTTAAAATCGCTAAAATTTATATGAGAAAAATATGAGACGAACCGTTTTTCGACTCGCATTATAAATATAAAAAATTCAAATTGTAATCCTAAAAATATATATAAAACGTTTTAAGACATCAGGCTGTTTAGTCAATTTCGTACTGAAATAGATACCATTATTATGTATAAAAAATTGTATTTTAGGATAATTTAATAAGCACATACGACAACGCTGAAATGTTTATTTTTTTGTCACAGTTTCAAAATTAGTATTAACTTCTTAATTTAAAAGAGCTTTATATAAATATAGCTTGATATAATATATCTGAAACACTTAGATGTGAGTTGTTTTTTTAATATGTGGCGCATATATCGCGGAATAAGTACTAAATGCAAAGCTTCAGGTGCCAATCCTTTAACAGCAAGGTTTGTTTTTTTTCACGCAGTGGAAGTCTTCAGAACGGTACCCGGCTCCCATTGGGGGAGAACTGGGTTATAAGGGATTCTTACCCAATAAAACCACTGCGATGCCCGTCCTCGGCACGGATCGGATAGGCTGCCTCTCCCATGCTGTGCTCCGCTCGTGGCTCGGCGGATCTCTCCTCATGGAGCGAAGGAAATCGGCCCCACCCTCCGCACTCTCGCTAGTGCGTACGGCAGCGCGAGGCCATCCCGGCTGCCGTCCTCCTCAGGGCCGTTTCTGTCACTCGCTACCTTCGCGATCCGGGGGGCTAGGTGCTCGAAGCCCTCTTCGAAGCTCAAACGACTGTCCTGGATGAGGCCCAGGTATTTAATGTAGCAAGGTTTGTACCTATTACAAGATGAAGGTTGCCTGACATAAATTGTGTGATATTATGAATAACTTACTATTTTCACGGAAGAAGAGAAATTATCTAATAAACTTAATTTTATGATTTCGTTTAGATAAATCTTTTATTTTAGTGAAAAGAAACTAATTTATTACCTCATAGTAAATGGTCATCAGCGTCAGTCATAGATAGTGGCAAAGAGATATAAAGTTTTCATATGGCCTTTTATTTATTATTAATTAATATGTTATTTTTATTGCTAAAAAGTTACACACCATACTTTCGACGTCATCTCATTTTAATGATTATTAATGATCGTCAGTACGGGTTTCGACCAATCCGGTCAACAGATGACTTCTAGCATCCATAACACACGTTTGAGGTGAAGCTATCAACAAGCATGGAGAATCATTGGTTGTCAGACTCGATATCTCCGAGGCAAGAGTCTGGCACAGAATTCTTCTCTCCAAGCTACTATCTGTCTGTTCAGCTCTGCACCTGGATAGCTAGCTTCCTGCATAATAATAGCATCCATGTTTTAATTGACGATTGCGCTTCACAATTCCATATAGTGAATTCTGTAGTCTGGGGAGAATTATTCTCTTAAATTCCTGCTTCGCCGTTCCTTCATAAGTCTACGCCTGCTGGCTTTCGATGTCACCGCCTGTGACGTAAATTCCATAGCAAACATTTCGCAACTCCTCTCTTTGTCGCACTACCTTTGACGGGCCAGTCGACGTGGTTGGTAGATACTTGCCTTTTACGCCGAAACTTGTGGGTTCGATTCCCACCCAGGACAGACATTTGTGTGCATGTCTGTTTGTTCTGAGTCTGGGTGTAATTATCTTATAATTATATTATATATAAGCTTGTATTTACAAAAGAAAAGTAGTATATGTAGTATATCAGTTGTCTGGTTTCCATCGTACAAGCTCTGCTTAGTTTGGGATCAGATGGCCATCTGTGAATAATGTCCCAGGATATTTATTATATTACTTCCAAAACATTTAATTCTTTACCAGCCTACGTGTTCCCCTCCTCTTATAACCTCCTTTAAGCGAGGCATCTTTCGGGGCGGCAAGGTGGGGACGCCTAGTGCAGATCGTTCTTTCCGACTGTAATGACCGCCGTCGCGTTTGGACAAAAAAAGTGACTTTTTTGTTATTAACGACCGGAAAGTATTGGTTTTTTTTTTAATTGTTATAGACGTTTCGTGATTTTTTATCCATCGAGACAATTTATTAATTTTATATTTTTGTTCAGACACAACCCTTGAAAATGTAACATAGCTAACATAACATATATTATTTTCAACTTTGAACTGGAACCCTACAAAATAAAAAAAAAACGATTGTTTGATTAATATCTTAATGAGATGGTTTTAGATATTTCAAGCGCTATTATTTTATCAGAATAGTTGTTTATCATTCTATTAGTCATATAGTATAAGCAAATATCAATAAGCACATGATAATCATAAACACATTCATAATTAGACTAAATCACACGTCAATGTCATGTCAGGCTTTCTAGGTCAAGTGGACTTGTTAATGGATGCCGATCCTAACCACTCAATTGAAGATAATCGTAATGTACAACTAATGAATAACTATAGGGAACTAAGTTTGTTTTGTCAAAGATATTCGAACAATGTAACAGTTACTATTATGCCGTCAACATTCTATTGTCTTTGAACCATTTAATTACGGACGTTGCAGTATGATTTAGCAGAATTTTACGGCTGACCGCTTGCCTAACGCCATCGCTCCGAGGGAATGACTTCACTGGTGAATTCGTTTCCTGCCAATATCCGAGTTCTAAACTACTGCTAACTTCAGCTGCAGGACCGACTGAGGACTGTTTTATTTTCTAAGCTGTGGAAACACAAAAATATATGATTATTATTAGACATACATTTTATTTATAAGCCAAAACAGTTTTATCCAAATCAAATGGATAAGATACTTTTTTACATAAAAAGGTAGATGGACATGGACGTACAAATAGGCCACCTGAAGGTTAATGGTAACCACCGTCCATATTCACAGGCGCTGTCAAAAGTATTATTAACCATTCTTTATCTCGCCGATGCACCACCAACCTTGGGAACGTAAATGTTATTTTCCTTGTACTTGTAGTTACATTGACTCAATCACCTTTCAAACCGGAACAAAACAAAATATGACTGTTTTGGCGGTAAAATAAGTGGGTAGTATCTAAATCATCGAAGCAATTTAATAATTCACCAACAAGTAAAGTACTTAATTGCGTATAAATAAATCGCCTTGTGTAGTGCAACGCTAATGCGTTCTCGGTAACATCAAAACCACTGCAAGTGCTTGTTATATAATTGTATATACAGAAGCTAGAGGTAATATCTGGATAAATGGTCGTGGGTTCGTTTCCTGCTTGGACGGATATTTATATAGTTTGTAGGGATTCATTTAAATCTAGATGAATGGACCTTTGTTACTGGTTACAATTTTAATTTGAGTTAATCACTAAATATTCACCACCATAATTCTACAAATATTTCAAAAACTAACGTATTTATTTTAGTTTCAGTTATAATTCCGTTAGTTTTTAAAATAATACTTCCACATTATCATTATTTGTTCAGTCTGTCCAATTACCAAACCTTATAGTGACAATACGCCTACATTGTTTTAGTCATTATGTATTATATCTTAAAATAGCCGTATTAATTCTTGTAAATGTGTATGTAAAGAAAGTGCCATATATATAAGGCTTGAATATTTTTATAGTAACAGTTTGATAACGTCCCACTGCTGGGCTAAGGCCTCCTCTCCCTTTTGAGGAGAAGGATAACTGATGTTTTTATGGACTCGTTATATACAGAAAAGTATATTTTGAAATACATTCCTACAAAAATAAAAATGATTCTTTGAATAAAAAAATATCTTCTTATTTTATGTAATAAAATATTTCGATTTATACTTATTATATGTATATATCGAAATTATTTCCGTTGATTAGATTTCCTACATCATGCAAAATTATTTACTTAGTATCAACACACACAAAATATTACATAGAAACAGCATAACATCATATAAAAACGCTGCAATCAGATAAGACTGAAATAATACTCTCATCAAGCTCAAAGAACATTTAGTTTTAACATTGTTCGTGGAATTTGCTTGAGATGGCGTAACATCCATTTTATGCCATAATTACTCCATTACCACGTTTATCTACGCATACGGTTACACGGGAGTCGATTTCCGACGCACGGCTAGGCCACGCTGTAAAAATAGACCTTGTAAATAGTAAATCGATTGCGCCGCAGGAGACTAAAATCGCAAATGTCAAAGTAGAGTAGATTTCAACTTTTGCCGTGCGGTGACAGGCTGCATGCGGCGGAAAAATAAAATCGGGCGTATAAAAGGTCAGTCATAAACGAGCTCCGATCTGTACGTTTGAAGTTACGTTAAAACATTAGTTAATATTTTTCATTTCGAAAGGAATTCTATTACGTATTAATACGTAATATAATATTATGTCTTTTTTTTACTTTTCAGTCTTGCATACTTAGAATGAGACAATAATATTGATTTCAAATAAAAATACTCAACGCGAAATACCATAATACGATAGAGAACATAGTAAGAACAGAGAGCCGATAATCGTGGGTTCAAACCCTGGCAAGCACCACTGAATTTTCATGTGCTTAATTTGTGATTATAATTCATCTCGTGCTTTACGGTGAAGGAAAATCGTGAGGAAACCTGCATGTGTCTAATTTCTCTGAAATTCTGCCACATGTGTATTCTACCAACCCGCATTGGAGCAGCGTGGTGGAATAAGCTCCAAACCTTCTTCTTAAAAAAGAGGAGAGGAGGCCTTTAGCCCAGCAGTTGGACATTTACAGGCTGTTACGGTTACGGATAGAGAACAGAGGTGACTAAAAATAAATGAGTTTTAATTGAATTATTTTCGCGTAGGTGCCATATCCACGCTACACTATAGCTGTTGCTGTAGTACAAATATGCAGATAAAATAATACGAAAATAAAACGAAAACAAAAGTAAACAATGCTGTTTAAATTTGGAAGTAACGCAATCACGATAACTAAACTAAAAAATCACAACCCTGGAATATCAATTATAAATAAAAAAAGTACAAATAAGATTATGAGGCTTATTTTTAGCATGTTTTGAGACAACGTACATAATTATAATATTAGAATTAATTAAATAATATAATTAAATAATTCGAAAAAAATATATACGGTAATCTGAATAAAAACCCCGAATTTTTTTAATTAAACTCGCCTTTCATTAAAAACTCAATAATTACTGAACAATAATTGTTAAAACAGCCAAGTCTTTGGTATGAAAATAGAATGATTTGTGAGATAATTTTAGGATTTTCTTTGTTTATTGCATTAACTATATTTAGAATAAACTCACATTGCACATTGCATGTGTTGAAACGATTAGGCCAGAACTAGTTCACACCTACAAATATTCTATATTTAACGTTTGATTAATTACAGATTTATGTAGTAAATTAATATGATATTTTAGTAAAGATACGTCAATAATAAAATTTGTATTATAAGATATTGTATTACAATCAATACAGATATGATAACCTTTTTGACTGCATCGACTAACAGTGCCTAGTTTATATGGAAAAATATCCGGGGTTCAGAGTTCAAGTTTTCACGTCGAATATTTTCAGAAGGAAATAATACTCACGATGTTTTTCCTTACCACCGAGCACGACATTAATTTTATTATAAACACAAATGAAGCGTTCTTGGCCGGTTTTGAACCCGGAATCATCGGATTAAAATTAACGTGTTCGATCCAATGTGCCATCTCGTTTCAACACACATGTCATTTTACACATATAATTTTATACTTATTTCAATATTATCAAAATTGAATGATAAGTTATTTAAACGTCACAGTAAAATTATTTATCTACAAGAATTATTCTTCTACCAACTGAAGTTTAAATTGAATCGTTAGTGCGTTAGTAATTTTGCAATTAACTTCCCAATTTCTCGAAGAGCTTTAACAACATCGAATTAGGTTATTTTAAATATTTCTATTGGCCAGTCTCAAGTAACTCAATATGATTGAATAAGATTTGTGCGAACTTACTTTTTTAATGAAATGTATCAAATCGTTATTTTATGTACATATGGTCTGTGTTTCAAGATCACATAATTAATGTTCCGCGTTTTATTAAAACGACGAATGTGTATTTATAGTATTAATTATATGTAAAAAGTAATAGCAAAAATATTTAAAATTAAAAAAAAATGTGTAATAGCTCTATGTATCACAGCGCACACTGCGTTGAGCTCTGTATTCAACATTAGATGCAAAGTATTATTAATAAGAATTAATTTTCTTAATATCTCATGATGTATTTATGTGTTGGCTTGAAC
Organism: Nymphalis urticae; assembly: GCA_905147175.2. NCBI lineage: Eukaryota > Metazoa > Arthropoda > Insecta > Lepidoptera > Nymphalidae > Nymphalis > Nymphalis urticae. Next base: position 7,733,209 of record LR989998.1, on the reverse strand, counting down.
TGTTCTCACAAATTTTTTTTCAGCTTGTAACCATCCACTGCTGGACCGTCACCCCGGTCATTTTCCCCACAATTATCAACATAAATTTACGATTCAATTAGGTCTCATATGCATACACACCTTTGAACTTGTTAACTATAAGACACAATCAAGCTACGTACAAAGCGCGAGCGTTCATTTCCCTTAGATTCATTAGTATTTTGTCTGATATTTGACTTTTATAGTAACAGTTTTAGTTCGAATTTTACTCAAGAACAACGATTGTTTGTTACGAGAGTTTTCGGCTGTGTAAATATACTGTTTATTTATTGTCAGTATGTTTGTTTCACTGACTACACGTGTAACTTACTAAAGTAACGAGTACCGTATTGTGACGGAGAGAGACAGAAATATAATGATGTTCGTGTCGCACACATTGTGGATAAAATATGTTGACTCCAGACCAATTTCAGCCGAACTGTAATAGTACGTATAAGCCCTTTATGAACGATTTTGTGAAGTTGAAATTGACTGTGTAAGTTTTTTATGCACACTTAAAAAATCAAAGTAAAATGTGAAAAGAATAATATATCTATATATTTTTTTACGAATTATGAGAACAGTTATGGGGATGATAAATTTGAGTATAAATAAAAACATTCAGAATAGTTATGGACTTTGGCGACAATAATTAAGAAACCAAAATTAGGAATGTATTAATTTGTGCATCGTTCATTTCTTCTTCGCACCAACAGGATTTATTTTATTTTATAGGTAGGCATATAGGCAACTTTATGTTATTTTATCAACATTGCTCATAGACATTGACGACGTAAGAATGCAACCATTCCTTACATCGTCAATGCGCCACGAACCTTGAAAACAAAGATGTAATGTCTTTAAGGTAATGAATTACGCCACTCACGTGAATTACTAATGGCTTTTCAGTCAATTTTGTAATTTATAAATTGTATAGCTTTATTAGTATATCTGTAAAAGTATAAGCATCATAACATACTAAGACTTGCTTGTGTATATAAAATACCTAGATTAATTTTTAAAAATAGATTTAATTGGTTGACTGAGTGAAGGGTAAAGTAATTAATCCTTTTTTTTTGTTTTAGATTTCGCTGGAAAAACGCATGTATGCGTTTCCCTCACATGAAGTGGAGGGGCCTGCAACTCTAGTGCTCCGAAATACCCACTATCGGTACTCTCACCGTCTCTTCAGGGGGGCGTCTCGGGATCACTTGGGCCCGTGATGCCCCGACGGTTGACCCACCTATGCGGGCCTCTTATCCTATTTGGTTTCAAGGAGCAGGTCGGCCTGAAGTTCCTTGGGTGGATCGCTCCGCACCATGCACGTAACCACGTAATTCTCTCACCGCTATGACTCGGTGCGGTCTCCGCAGAATAGCCTTATTACAAGCGGTGAGAGCGTCCATATGGGTGCACGATACAGTGCCATAGAGCGCACCACACTAGTTGTGTAGGAGGTGGCCCAAGGCGGCAGCAGCATTTATGAACAGGAACAGGAATTCGGGAACAGTTGGACAAAGTGAGCCAGTCGAAGCTGACGTTCCACAGGATTGGGCCGAGAACAAACCCCTGTAGGACATAATTAATTTAGTATGTAATTTGTTGAATGTGTTGAATAGTGTTATTTAGATTTTTAAGAGTAATAATTGAGTGAGTAATTTACATCAACTTATAGAATTTCGTATTCTTATTTTATAAAGACCAACGTTTTTATAGAACCAGTTTCACTTCTGGATACAAATATATATATATATATATATATATATATATATATATATATATATATATATATATATATATATATATTGTCAGTAATATCTTCAGAAGAGGCATGGCCTAGTGGCTCTAGATTCTATTCTGATTCCTAAAAATAAATAATATAATAATAGCCGGACAAGTAAAAATTTACACCAGAGAACTTGAACGACGTCCCTGGTTTGTGATATCTCACAACGGATGTGACGACCGCACACACTCCACATATAACATCTTCTATTTAGACAACGCTCAAAGTCGAAGTGCATTTAAATCGAAGAGGATACACTCGAGATCGAAATCTAAATAAATGCAAATGGAGTTCGCTAAAGGCAAGGGAGAAATGACAAATGTATGTAATTAATTAATGCTAAAAATATTCGTTATTTTCAATATTCTAAGGCCTGCGTATTCGATTCTCTAATAAAATTTAATATTTTCCAATAAATATTTTACTATGGTTTAAGAATTTATTTTTCAAAAAAAAAAACGATAAAATTCACTTTAAATATTTGAGAAAACAATATTAACATACTTAAATATTATATATAAAACATACAGGCGGGGCGGTACACAAAAATAAAGATCAACAAATTAAACTATGAAATTTGAATTAATTTTGTAAAATTACAATTCAAAACTGCATTTAAAAGCCCACATAAGGATTATGTATTGATTTTTAATAAATTGGGTAAATATTTAATAACCATTATTATATGATTTAACAGTTTTGGCTTATTATACTTTTTGCTTATTTTTGTTATAATCGTTGATATTATTCCTTATATTGATATTTTAATTTAAGTGATTATGTATTTCATCACTTTATACAAATAAAATTAAAACCTTACAGTCTTACAATGCCAGCTTATGTTTGTTCGTACGTGCTGGATACCTCGTTCGAAGGATCACTACCCCTTATTATTTAATAATACTTAATAATCTTAAATCGCATTTGAATAAAAGCTGCAATGTACTATATATTATAACAAATATGAATTTCATATATATATAATTAGCTTACTTTGTTATTATTTTGTTGTATGTCGTATACGTGTACATATATGTGTGCCTACATTTTGTATTTTGTAATTCAACAATGTAATTTTGTAATTAATGTTATTCTGCAAAACAAAGAACTCGAACGACCCTGCTGTCCTTTCATAACTAACTTTGTGCTTATGTCAAGCTCAATGTTGATAATGAACGTCTTTTTTTCTTAATTTTGTCATAGGCTAGTACAGTGTGATACATTATTACAGGCATTTACAACAATATTAAGTGTAGTTTATTTTCTTATAGACAGTTTTGAATTTTTACACACCTACGTAAATATGACATAATATAATATCACAAATAACTATAACGTATCTGTGTGTGTGTTTGACTGTGTACGTATAGTAAGAATTAATATGTTGTGTGTAAATGACGTAAGTGGAATTCTGTATTAAATAAATTCCTATTATAAAATCATATAGTTTTGTTAGGAAAATAATTCATACATTTTTATTATTATTTTAATAATATACAGCAATTAAGTATAAAGTACCTGCCATGCACATACCAGGAAATAAGAGCGCGTCAGGCCGTTTACCACTACTGATTTGAAATTCAAATATAAGTTTTTTTAACTAGTTTAGTTGTCACTAAACGAGTTTTTTACATAGTATACTCTAACAATTTTATTTACATCTATTTCTTAATTTTGAATTTTTAAGCATAAAAACATAATATGAATAATTTTATTTATACCTATATACTTATAATCTCTGCCTCCTTGCCTCGACTGCCTCCTTGGTCCAGTGGCTAGATATAAGGCCGTTGATCCTGAGGTCCTATCCAGATTGAGGGAATAGAGAGTGCATCTATATTTGCGCACACACTTATGCATTATTTTATGTCCTGCACAGTTGGCTCTCTTGAGATTGGCCACCGTGGCTGAAATCGGTCGGAGGAAATCATATTAGTTCTATATAGTTACTTAATATATCTATTTTTAAATTTGATTAAAAATGCAAGTGCATTAAAACATTATTTCTTAAAAGTATAATTAACGTCATATAAAAGCAAAAAGCCATTCGTTTGAAGTAAATGCCATAAAATATTTATAGTGCACTTCGCTTGACATCAGAAACTACTGGTCCCAATTAAGCTATCAACTAACAACCCACGTGTATAATAACTTTACAGGTTCGCTTTAGGATCTTACTAAAATATTATATATCCATATAAAATTCGATTATAAATATTTGTTACTTAAACACGCTCGAATAGACCGACGAAATTTAATATTTCGCATTGAAGTCAATTATAAAGTCTGGCATATACAAAAACTTTTTATGGCATTTGAAGTTATATTTACTTGTTGTTATGTGATCTATAATTCAATGCACATATGACCTTATCTTTAAGGCTGTTAATATAATAAGAGAAGATTTAGAAATTTCATTCCTTTGTTATCTCCTTCAAAACTATGTTCCATAGAAGAATTTAACAAACGTAATACGGGAACGAAGGTGAAATCCACGTCATCAGTAAATAAAATAAAAAAATGTATTACGATGTAGTTATTACAGGCAGAGGTGGAAAAGATTCGAAGTCTTCCTAATATCTTCTCGAAGATCCTAATGTTTTCGAAGAACTTCGTTTCTGTGACGGTATGAAACTACAAGTTACCTTTTAATATCATACTGTCCTATATGTAGTTTTAATTATTTTCAATTTCGGCATGGATATTGTTTTCTTAACGTTTTTTTAATTATTAAAAACGGTGTATTTAACAAGTTAACACAGTAAAACTTAGACTTAACGTATATGTATATCAGACGTATTTATTTTTGACATATCTGCAACACACACATTAGGTGGTAGGGCTTCGTGCAAGCTCGTCTGGATAGGTACCACCCACTCCTCAGATATTCTACTGCTATAGATCAATACATAGTATTGTTGCGTTTCGTGTTGAACCAGTGTAACTACAGGCACAAGGGACATAACAACTTCGTTCCCAAGGACATTGGCGCTTTGACGATGTAAGGAAAGTTTAATACTCAGGAAGTTTAATCTGCCTGTCCACCTACCTATAATATAAACCATCAAAAAATATTGTCACAATTTGCAATAAAAAAAGTAGAAATTCATAATAAAACCCAGGTATTATAATTTTTCTATAATAATGGAATAATAGTAAATACAACACACACAGTCTTTTAGAGACTGTATATGCGAATACATTATGGGGACTAGGTACCCATAACGTTATTACTATTATTATTACCCGATGATATTGCTACTATATTTAGCAAATACCTTCCGCATGCTTCATGTCTTTTTTTATACATTTATTTAAATATCTTGTTATATCTTAGAGTATAAAAAACTTAAACCAATAAGTGTAAACATTTTTTTTCTAAAATTAGTGATCTATAAAATCATATACTTAGAGTTTTTGTGTATCTTCTATATTTTGGTAGCATTTGTTTATAAACGTTATGATAAAAGGTTGAATATAAAAGTCAAATTCGTAGTACTTGAATTCGAAAATACAAACAAATAATTTAATTAAGTCAGTGAAAAGCCGTCGTTATATAATTATGTATTTCTTACAACCCTCGGAGCACTTTTAAGAGTGAATGTGTGGCACATTTCGTCTTCAAAGCGCCCCAGGCACATGTCCTTGGCGCTCACTATATTATATCTTTATAATGCGGCTGAGGTTTTAGGAATATTGTGCTTCCAAATTCTTATTAATTTGTAATATTAAAATATATAATTTCACTGACGACAAGAATGCCAGAGCCTCGTATGAGTTTTGATGACATGTACGATGACGGCTTTCGCCTAAATTGTTACCGAAATTATTAAGTTATTCGTTACGCAAGTAAAACTTCAGTTCTGAATATATTCTGAATGTAGCCTTGACGAAGGTATCCTTTTTGATCCCTTTATTTTGGTATATATGTTTATTCTTCATTCAAATATTCATTATTTGTGTTTTCAACCAAAAGTGACACAAGTATCAAATCATATGATATGGAACTTTATTATTATTTTATCTTTTACCTACTTTCAAAAATTAATTAATATATAAATTATGTAGTGCACACATACATACATTAAAGCACTAGCTATATATATCTGCATATTATTATATATGCACCTGTCAAAATCTTTACTCTTTTGACAAACAACCCTTTTAGCATTGTCAAAGTTGGATAATTTTTTATCAGAAATTCTTTGTTAGCGACCTTCGCTCGCTGTTATATTTGCATTTTCATTAGTCGTATCATACTTTATTGACAGCTTCAGGGAACGATCAATCACCATCCTAATAGCTGAGTTGTTTTAATGTGGGTTTTAGTTTTAAGTCGTCCGTGATTAATATGAATGCATCTGCTAAAATTTGTCTAAATATTAATGATCTGTAAAATAATCTAGTATTTTAGCTAAACTAAATTTCGTTCAAATGAGTAAGCCCCATTAGTAGGAGCCCACGACATAACCTAGATCGATAAGACTACCAAATTATATTTATATATCTATATAAATAATTAGTCACGTCATTGTGCCTACGTATTATATATTTTATTAATGTAAGCAAATATCATTGTCCATAGGAACCTAGAAACAAAGCGATATTCGATATGCTACATAGTCGATTAATAAATTATTATACATTCTGTCGCCAGTCGACATTCAAACTTAACTGTAACGTCGTCGCAATAAATAAATATTGTAAATTATAATATTACAATATATATGTATATAAACAGCCAATTGCCTTTTTATTACATCAACCACAAGACATTTTAGGCAAATCATTAATGGGGGAACAAAAATGGCGATGCTGCAATGCGAAAGACCTTGTAAAATTAGTTATATATAAAATATATAAATATTTTTAATCATATTACTTTAATATAAGAAAAAAATATATTTAAAAATCGTGAATCGTTCGCATATCACTATCCTTACAATGTTACTGAAGGACTACAGGATTTTTCGTCATGTAAGCAGTATTTTTATACAGTAACAAACTGACCTATACTGGTTACAGTTTCGAATACAAAGTGTATTTGTATTCGTAAAGGTTCGTGTTGACTGATTGCTCTGATGCGTATATGTAGTATCTGACGATTTTGTTTGTATAGTAGCGGCCAGTTACAACATCACCCAAAGGATAAAAGCTTGGCTGCTAGAAATGTGATCTTTGCTCCAAATTCAAATGTTTTTTTTTGACAAATTTAAATGTATTTTTTAAAATACTAAGTAAGAATCATTTTACAATTTATTATATTATCGTCTTATACGTAGATCCAATTTATAGCATTATCCACATAATTCTCAAAAATGTATGACGTACCTAATCAGTACATAACATTAAAATGAATATGGGCTTAGCCAAAGTTCGGGTTAAATACCTAAAATTATACTTTTAAAATTATTTATACAGTTAATTACTTTTAATTGTACGAGCTTGGAGTATTAAGTTGGTAATCATTACCATCATTATAATATAAACATATAATAGCACATGACGTAAAGCTAATGGTAATTGGACTATTATGTGATACGTTAATTATACATCTAATTAGAGACCCACCTCGTTATTGCATCCAATTTCAATAATATTATAAATGTAATTGGGTGTCTTGTAACTAAATCAAGCTCAAATGGCTTGGTTTTCAGACAAAGCACTATTGAATTTACGCCGAGATCAGCAGTCAAATAAAGTAACCATTAGACAAAATAATGATAAAAAAATGTAAATAAATTTCAAGGAGACATATGAATAACCGAAAATATCAATTCTATATTGTATTTTTATGATTTCCTCCCTGGTGTTCCCACATCAAGATAACACATTGTGTTTTGTTGTTTACACGACTGCCCAAAAAAAGGAATGTAATGAAACATCCCGAATAAGATTGGCAATAAATTCAGTCATTCAGGGCAGTCGTGATTTTTATTTTTCAACGGTTTTATTTAGCTTGACCTGTTTGTCCCTGTGTCTCCCTTTCTTTTGACATATTGACCTGATATTTGGTACCTTTAGTTTTGATGACAATATAATTTAATACATTCTATGTCATAGTAAATCCAAGATGGCTACCGCTATAAAATGGCGAATTACATATTTATTCACAACTACCTCAATATTATAGGTATCAAATGATAAGGCTTAAAGCGCTTAAGTGGTAGAACACTGTACTCTAAGACAAAAAAATAAAAATTAAAATCTTAAAAATATAATATATAATAATTAAGGACAAAAATTAAGCTAAACAATAATTATTTAAATATAAATATTTATAAGTATTTATAATAAAACCGTGTAACTAAAATTTGTTTTTTACTTATATTTTATTCATTATGGTATTAATTTAAATATTTCAATTTAAAATACAAACATGTTAAACTTCATGTAATTTTATTCGATAACGAGCAAAATCAAATTCAATCAAGTTCAGTTTAACTGAAGGCCCATTCAAATGGTGTAGATTTACCGCGATAAAACAATACCTGCGTCAAGTTACCTTGTCGGATTTTAATCTAATTATTTAGAGATGTGGGTATAGTCATGAATTTATAATTAAGGTTATAAGATTTTAGGATTAGATTATTATGTGACCAATGCTAACTATTTCGTAAGTAAAGTATTAATTCGTAAGTAATTTAATAGAAGTAATGATGACTTGGTAGTTAGTGTACATCCGTAAATATCTATCAATCTGCATTATGATTCTCCATCTCGCTGTTCATATTTTTGTATATTGTAATCTGTCCAAAACTTCTTGTTAATATTGCAAAGACTAAACGTTAATTTTTAATTATAAAATAAAATGCTCTTTGACAATAAGATAAAATAAATATAACTACCTTAACTTTTTTAAAGGGTATATAAAATTATATACTATTATTATATACTTCTGAGTGTTACTGTGAAATCTTTAAAGTCAAATTAATTTGTTATTAATGCGTATGGTAACAAAATTGAACAATACAAAGTCTTATTAACATTGTTAATAGAAGCTTTTTACCCTTTTAAAAGTAATTATTGAATGTTTTGTACTTGTTACAAATTTTAAGCCACGTTTTTACACTTCATTAATTTTATTAAATAAGACAATCAAGAACATAAAATAAAATTAATTGATCAAAAGACATGTATTTTTTCCAGCCTGAACTTGTTCATCCAATTGATCGAGGATTGAGTCTAGGGAGGCTGAAAATCGACTGATGAACAATTTAACTATCTATTTCTAGTATAATTACAGTTTTAGGCTGGAGGCTGTTAATAGTCACTGAATTATGAGGTACTTGTTTATTATACTTGTGTTTTCATATAATTCGCAGATAATCTGCCTTGTAAACGTTATGAGAGATTATAAAGGCTAGGATAGTGAGTGACCCAGCTAAAGCTAAGCTAAGCTAAAGCTATATTCATTATATCTTTTGCAACTTCTATATGTCAATAAATTCATCAAGCGACCCTTAGCTCATCTACGTTACTGTTATATATATAAACAAACTTTTATATATATATACAAAAAAGATACTCACGTACTCAAAAAAATCATGTAAATATTCAAATTTATTGACTTGGAGCTCAATTTCACCGCACATCTAGACTACAATTTAACTTAGGGTGTATAAAACTAAAATAAATTGTTTATTATAAATCAATGATAGTTTTACATTTGAATAGTAAACAAAAATATAAAAACTCGTAAACAATAAGGTGAAGGGCCTATACAATAATTTAATTTGTGTTCCAAATCTCATTTACAACTGTTTCCGTTAGTGAATTCCGTAATTTGAAGATGGATTGAATGATTTTATTTAATCAAGGAATACTTGAAAATAATCTATCCGGGCATCTTGGATTATATCCCTTTGAATTCGATATAGAGTGAAGAAATATGAATTGTCGTTGATGTATTGCAGTTCTATCTAGCTAGTTACAAAAAAGTGGATGGTATGAAAGTCTTCATGAAAAAATAAATATACCAAGTTTCATGAGAATCGTTCTAGCGTCATCGAATTCTATTAATATCAAACAGATAGCCATTTATATATAAATTACAAATATAATAAAGCATGAAAAATAATTTTGTCAAAAATGATTATTTTGTGATGTCAAAATTATTTTTCATGCTTTATTTTAAATTGTAAGTATAAATATTATTTATTATACTTTATCAAAAATTAAACCTTAATAATACTAATTTATTTATCGGTAGATCCTTCTTTTATTGAATAATTAGGTAAGCTACACACCCCTATCGAAGCAATCTCATTTCAATGCTTTTTCTATTTACAATATGCGACAATATTCTATATATTTATTAATTATTCTTAAGAATAAAGTATATTTATTTTAACTATAATATGACATATATTAATACAAAGAGTCCTCTCGTCTCAACAGTCGTAACAAATGATTTAGTACCACACACATACAAGATAATATTCTTGATCAAATGTTGATTCAATCTTAGTCATTAAGTAAAAATAATATTACTTAATATTCATTATTTTCAGTAACAACTGTAACGAAAACACAATTTAATATCGTAATAAAGCTTGAGTATTTGTTTTTTTGGTTTAAAAGCTTTGATTAATTGATCCCTGGAACTACCATTCATTTAACAATTATCTTTTTCAATCTTTTACATTTGATAGATATATTCTTGAAGGTTATTAAACTTAATGTTACGCCCACGGGATCTGAGCAGCAACGACTACCGCAGGCGAAACGGCGCGGATCAGCTGGTACAATATTTAAAAGAAAATGAGGTCTTTATAATAATAAGTATAATAGATAAAGTTATTGGGATTCATTTATATTTTATTCTTTGTTTACCTATCACGGTTTATAAGTTGTATTTTATGATATTCCTCTTATTATCCGTTCCGACTGAGTGCAGGTACAGTTGAGACTTAATTCAGGGACTTTTAAATAAACTTTAATATTTATTTTAATAATCCGATTAATATATTTTATATTAATGTTAGTAGTTTAGTGAACACATTTTCTATACTACAATTTGTTTGTTTTTTTTTAAATCAAAATACAGCAAAATATTATACACTTGAAAATTTTTATTTACTGAAATGGCAAATTATAATATTTATAAGTATAAGTAAGTATTCAGAAGACGAGAAAAACACACTTTAGAGATCAACAAATGTTTTACATAACATTTTTTGCTCTCCGTCATAACTTAGCCACCGTTTACTTGTTACATGAAGCAACAACAATTGTTGTTGTTGAACGAAGCAATGATTTTAATTTCTAATGGGTATAATAGTATCCGATGGGGTATGTACAATAAGCAACTCACTATTATGACTTTGTTGGATTTCAGCGATGCTTTTAATAGTGTTGATTTTGATGTCCTACTTAGTCAGCTGCGTTCTCTTAACATATCCCCTGCAGTCATTAAATTGTTTCACAGCTATCTTCGCGGTCGTCGGCAACGAATTCGCACTGATGACACTTACTCATCATGGTGCGATATTTCTGCTGGCGTACCGCAGGGCGGCGTGTTGTCACCATTACTTTTCTCTATTTTCATCAATTCAATAACTCATAACCTATCTTCTCTCTACCACATGTATGCAGACGATGTCCAGATTTACACCCAGTCGACTTTGGAGAATCTTCCGTTGGCTATCGCAAGAATGAATAACGACCTCAATATCATTCTTGAATGGAGTAAATCGTTTGGTCTTAATGTTAACCCTAGCAAATCTCAATCCATAATTATTGACAGCCGGAAACAATTGTCAAAAGTCGACTGGTCTTCCTTGCCATCAATAATGTTTGACAATATTGTCATCCCTTATTGCGACTGCGTTAAAAACTTGGGAGTTTTCCTTGACAATACTCTTAGCTGGACTCGCCATGTAAATGAAATCAGCAGGAAGGTGTTTGTTGCACTGAGGTCTTTGCGTCGTCTTCGACATTTTCTTCCAATTCCTACCAAAATTATGCTCGCACAGTCTCTACTCCTTCCTATCCTTGATTATGCTGACGCAAGCTTTGTTGACTTAACCGAAGACCAGTTAAATAAGCTTGAGAGACTACAAAACACATTTATTCGGTTTATATTTCGATTACGCAAATATGACCACGTTTCACAATTTCGTTCTCGTCTTAATTGGTTACCCATTCGACTTCGCCGGAATATGCACATCTTATCTATACTGTACTGTGTGTTGTTTCACGCTGGTACTCCCCCTTACTTGAAGGAGAAGTTTTTATTTTTAGGGAATCCTGGAGAAGTTCTTCGTTCTGCGAAGAGATGGATTTTAAGGGTGCCTGAACATAACTCATCTTTTTATAATAATTCTTTTACAGTTCAGGCTATTAAGCTCTGGAATGACCTTCCTTTAAATATTCGGGAGGCTAAATCCATATACATTTTTAAAAAACTTGTGAAAGATCACTTTTTGTCTCAAATGCCTTATCACCATTAATTAATTTTTTTATTATTATTAATTTTTTTCTGCTATGTTTGAGGACTTATCGTTTTTATTCGTTCTTATTGTTTATAGTATGTATTTATATTGTATACTTGTAATTATATATGTATTTATAATATAATTTATTTATTGATATATATTATATGTATTTTATATTTACATTTATTTATTAGTTTGTTTAATCATATATTAATATTATTTTATTTATTATTAGAGCACCACCTACCTCATATCCTATGAGTTATCTCTTAATCCGTTGGTTGCCTGGAAGAGATCGCTATGTAGCGATAAGGTCGCCAAATTTGTATGCCACTTTTATTATGTATGTATCCTTGTTTTTGTATTCTTTTTCTCCTTGTGGTGTACAATAAAGTATAAGTATAAGTATAATAATATAACCCAAATAAATTTATGATATATTATGACGATAAATTGATTTAATTGAAGCGAACGTAGCACAAAATATACTTCACGACTGTATTTATTTTCTTTTTTTCAATATTACTCGTGTACAAAATACTTTTTTTAGTTGTAACAATGAAAACAAACTAAATATAGATTTGGAATGTATAGGTATTCCATTATATTGTGTTAGGAAGCCTTTACAATATTTCAAGAGATATAATATTTTGGAAAATGTCGAAAAGGATATCAATGGCGTATTATGTTGGAGCTAGATAAGGCGTTGAGGGAAAACGCTGATACGCCTACGATTTCACTAAACGGCAATTGTAACATTTTTATTATTCCTTAGAGTATTAGGATATTAAGAATGAGATGTTTTCTACTTTCATATATTCAACTATATTATCATTTTGAAATTCAGCTTTTATAGCTTAACAATAAAAAGACTGACCTAGGGAGATAATGTTCGCAGGTTCGATCGTGATTCATTTCAGCTTAGTGACGTAAGTATGAACTCGACACTTAACAAACAGTAACACCTGAACATGTCCCACTGCTAAACAAAGACTTTAAAATCAGATTTCGAGTTTATTCTACCACGCTGTTCCAATCCGGATTAGTGGGGTGGATTCTCATTCATGTGGTAGAATGTTAGTAGAATTATATGCTGGTCTTCTCACGTTTTTTTTGCAACATCTAAAACGAGAAAATTATGGACACAAATTAAGCACAGGATAACTCAGTGGTGATTGTCTGGTTTTGAACTCGCAATCTTCAGTTAAGTTTCACGCTTAACTGGTGGTAGGGCTTAGTTAGCAATACTGTTGCATTCCGGTTTAAAGGGTGAGTGAGCCAGTATAACGAAAGACACACAAGAGACAGAACATCTCAATTCCCAAAGTTATGTTAGTCTATGGGCGGTGGTGACAACTTACCATCAGGTGTCCATTTGCTCGTCCGCCTGCCTATAACATTAAAAAAGTGTTTACCTCAACTATTAAAATTAATAACAGGTTAAAATGATTATTAGTCCAGCGGTGGTAATAGGGTTTAAAACAAACTAACCATGTGTAGTATTAAAAGTTTAATATAATTCATCTTATAGTCAACAAGTTAAGTTAACTAAGATTTAAGAAAGACAAAAAGTAAAAGTTTTGTTCTTTTGTTGTTATTGTTGTTATTTTGTAATCAAGACATCAATCAAGTAAAATATAAAATTTAAGCAATCTTCGGTGTTATTTAAAATTTAAGCAAGTTATGTGTTTGTCGTGACAAAGTGATTGTAAGTTATTTAATATTTTTAGTATATTTATTTTATCTTGGGAAATCTCCAGAATTTTTGCGCTGAAAGTTATGTAGAGTAAAAATTCTATCATTCTTATAAAGCAGGCATTTTAACAACTTTAATTTAAAGAAATCATCAAGTATAAGTATTTGAAAATCGGTTTCTGCAATTTCTCTCACATTTGTAGTAGTGCCATTTTGTTTAAAAATGTGAGAAAATGATAGATGTGAACAAAGTTGTTTTATTTTATCAATACAGAAATGGGAATTTTAATTACACGTGTTTTTAATAATAATAATTATGAATACATTTTTTTATATATTAATTTTCAGCGAAAGTACGAAGCATGATGAAATACGATACTGATGTTTTCATAATCTGAAAATAATAGTAAAGTAATATTTAAAAACATTTTGTTACAACATACTAAATCTGCATTTTCATAAAAGGTGTGTATTTAAATCTTTTGTGTTGTCAACACTCAACTTCATAAAAGTTTATTTTTTTCTTTTAAGTTGACAATAAAAAAATGCATATTTGTTGGTGAGCCCCCACATATTTAAAAAACAGTTGCCAACGAAGAATTATTATAATAATTATTCGCTTATAATAATTATTCCATTTATACGGGCTCGCCGCGGTGTGTTTAACAACTCTGCAAGAAACATTATTTGGCAGACTTATACGGCCAGTTGCTTTTCTTATTTTTATTATAATATTAAGTTAACGTTTGCGAAAAATAATATAATTGAATTTAAATATTGTTGAAAGATCTCACAGCAGCCATAGTTTGAACTCCAACATAAATCATGCCCATTGCTTTCAATGTTATCGCTTTCTGAGAATTTTTCAAGAAAATCAATAATGTTTTCCTATTTTTCGCATCCATACACTCCCAAGGTAAATCGTAAATGGCATTTTTTAACGTTTCACTCTGTGAAAATGAATTATTTACATTAACATGTCAATACGTGATTCTAAATTATTCATATAAAACATGTAAAGATCAAAAGAAGAAATACAGGCAACGATATTGCTCAAAGCGTAGTGAAGCTAATGTGAGTAAACGTCCAAAAGTGTTGGAATAGTAACATGATCATTCTATGTGCTAATCATTAGTAAGGATCTTATTTAGTAATTAATGGCAAGGAAGTACTTCCATCCATAGTCACTATACTATTACATAATCTAATTCCTTCCGCCCCCTTCTACTATCGGACGGCCAGGCAAACGCGACCAAAGCGCCATAGGTACACAGTGGAACTTCTCCGCCTACGTACGAAGCGCTTTGAATCCACATTTATTATTCGCACTGCGAAACTGTGGAATGCTTTGCCTGAGTCCATATTTCCAGATAATTACAATGTAGGTGTGTTTAAATTCAGGGTAAACGGGTTTCTTCTGGGCAGGCGCGCTCCATCCTAGACCGTGACTATGCTTAAGATCAGGCAAGTCAACGGTCAAGCGCTTGCCTATTAACGGTACATTAGAAGAAATTTAAGTTAATACTAGCTCTCCTATATTTTTCAAAATTTTTATGTATTTATGTCAAATTTTATTATATTATCATGATAAGGAAACAAACAGACACATCATAATAAGACCAATATATACATTAGTTTGATTTGTTGCACCGCATGTTATAGGAGTCATGCTGCATTACATGCGCCCGAAGTCATACTACTCACCTCACTCACCCCTTAAACCAGAACATCCATAAATTAATATCTTATAACCGGTTTAGGTTACACAGTCATGTCACCTGTATATACTTATATGCGGTTAGTGGTGGACAACAGTTGGTAAAGAATGAAGAGAAATAAACGTACGGACAGAGCAGTAACATGTAGTTAACTCAATAAACAACATGTTCAGTAAACAAAGATTAAAACTTCGATTAGTGCAAAAACTGAGGTTACGTATATTATGTAAATTTTATAATCATTCACTAATGATAAAATCACGAGTAAGTTTGCAGGGATTAAAATAAATGCCTTCTTTCAATATTATTAAGACACTCAAAATCTTTTTCAACGGTTTCCTTAAAAGATTTAGGAATTTTAAAAGATGAGTATAATTTAAGACAATATTTACCTTCGATCCGATAATTTCAAATATAGCAGATATTTGTATCAGTTGTTGTAAGAGAATAACTGATAAAATACCATAACTCACAATAGCCTCCATGTCCTATAAAAGTTAAGAAAATAATTTTAGGAAATAATAATTGTAATAAAAAAAAACAGACTTAAATTTTATTATTCATTGAAATTTCGACAATTTGAATCCATTACTACTTTTTTCTAAGTCCTCGCTCACTAAAATCAATGGTAAAAATAACGTGTACTTACCATTGCAGATAATTCCAGTAGTAGAATGCATCCGCTGACTTGATCGAATAAGTAATAAAAACACATTATTGGACCGAAAGCTTTTGAAGCCTGCGACATAAATCTGTTAAGAAAAAAATAAGAATACTGCAGTTCATGTTACTTGGACTTATTAGCAAAAAATAATAACAATATTATTTGCATTAAGGATATTTAATGAACACAATGTGGTTTCATAATTTGCTTAAAGTGCTGCCCGAGTATGAAGTCTACAAGACGTAATGAGTTAAGTGAACAATCAACATCAAACGGCCAACTCTGCCTTCCTAGAACTACTTTAGAAAATTATAATAATATAAATATAGCTTTTTTTTATCATACGAGAAATTGGACCAATAAAACTTAAACCTGCACTTTTCGGATATCGCCTTATCATCATCTCTCGTGCATGCAGATTTCCTCACACGTTATGATGTCTTTCCTCACCGCCGCTTACGAGATGAAATTAGAAACACAAATAAAGCAAAGGAAAACTAAGCGCTTGTTTGTTTTGAACTTGTAATGTTCGTTCAAGATTGATGTATGTTATGAACTAGGCTGTCTAGTTTACAAATCCAAGTTCAATTATTGGTTCCTGTAAAAAATCGATTGCATATAATTTTCTTAAGTGACGATTTTATCTTATAAAACTTACTGAGTTATCATTATATGATATGCAATATTCTCTTTCAACAACACTTGAACATTTCGTAGCTCCTCCTCGGTGTACATTATTGAATTCAAAGAGTTTGTGTCGCCCTCTGCTCTGGGCCTCGGAAAATGTTCCAAATTGTATTTTAATATTTTCAAATGTCCCCAAACGTTGAAAACAATCAGCGTCATTAAGGAGTCATATGTACAGAAAGTAATAGAACAATCAAATACAAGGATACAATTAATTATAAATATAATTGAGTACCCAAAATTGTGGTATTCAAATGGTGTATAGTGATATACTGAATGTTCATAACGTGTTCCGTTTTCTATACTATGTGAAGTTGCTTTGAATGCTCCTGATTTAATGTTGTTATAAAGTGGCATAAGTTGAAATAATATGATACCAACATACATAAGAATGTATAGAGAAAGTGAAAACAATGATGATATCCTGTCAACTTGCTTATAAACCTGGAAGATATTTATTTTGTAAATTAATAAATTATCGTTTTCTTGTTTTAGGGATACAATTAATTTAATTACTATTATATTATTCAAATACAATTACATTCTAACTTTAAAGTCCAACCGCTATGTAAACCCCATTTTACGAAACGTTTAGTTTTTGCTTTAAATATTATTTTAAAATAACATTTAATAAAAACATGGTAATAATTGTTATAGTGAATACCTTATTATCCCAAACTTGGGTTGAAATTCTAGTTAAGGGGAGCTAAAATTTGTTGGGTATTTTGTAAGATATTTACGCAAATGTTAGAAAGTAAATTACTAAATCAATATTAACCTCGCGTAAAGCTACTCAAACACAAGGTTATGAGGACGAGAATGCACTTTTTCTCGTATATATTTCTGCACTATAAAATTTCTTAAGCAGTTTGCTTGTACCTAGGCTATGAGTCGAGGCTGCCTAGCCAAAATCGGCTATACATTATAATACATTTTATTGTATTTTGGTTGATGTAATTATATTCATTTTTTAAAGAAAGTTCAAAAATAATAACAAACATCTGATAATCTTTTTAAGAGCTATTTACCTTCATGGCGTATTCTGATTTGTGTTTATGATGAAAAAGATGCAACTTCAACACGAAATCAACAACAGTTTTTCGATATGACGTCATAATTGGCGTGCTGACTCGTTGCTAAAATATAATACAGTTTTTGATAATTTTCCATTATGAATTATATTTTCAAAATACATAATAAAGATCCGTATTTTAATATCCCACCCACGCCTAAATCTTTCACATGACATTTAGAAAATGTATTCATTATGTTCAATTTCATTTGTTTAGCTATGTTAATCTAGAAATGCGAAACAAAATATACTTTCACAAACATATCACTAACAAATTTATTTATTTACACACACGCACATGCTCACACTTGTAAAAACACCGAGAAAACATAAGCCTTAATTTATTTATACTTATTTATAATAATATTGTGAAAAATTGCGTGAATATGAATCAATTGGACCAATTCCAAGTTAACGTTATTTTTTTTAACAGTACTAAAAGTTAAATAATATAAAATTACTTACCACAGCAATAAAATTCATAAAAACCGTTATGTAACTATGACCGAGTTCGAAGAAACTTAGTTTTCTTATATGACTTATCAAATAAAGTATACCACTCATAAGTACTCCAATCCACAATACGAACAGTGTCTTGTAATTTCTTAAGGGGAGTTGTCTCGGCTTTTCTTTATATGTTTCATACAACTCTCGATAGGGCCAAGCCCCCAATAGTGTGAAATAGAATTTCACACGCTTCATGTAACTCAGATCCATTGGAGAAAATGGTTCCTGATGACTAAATAAAATTTTATTGAAAAAAACTTATTCGATACGTTCGGTTCGTTTGTGTAGTTTAAGGAAACAATAAATAATTACGAGATGTTTTTTGTGATGCTGACCGCTGCTCTACTGAAGATTATTGAAAATATGTTTTTGAATCTCTCCCTATAACCTTAATTTTTATAATAATTTGTACTTGAATAACTCAGCATCGGCCCGTATTTTAGTTATAGTTTTGTCAGTTGACAAAACTATTTAGCTATATACATAAAACATATACGTAGCGAGTTTAGGAGCAGCTTTAAGTATATAATTCTACTTCGCAGTTCACCCGCTTTAAGTCAGACTAATGACGTGACAAGACAATGACACGACATGAATTTCATTTTCTTGTATATTATAAAACCTAAATAACACAGATAGAAAAAATATGTTTAAAGCGTGCATAAGCAGCTTTATCGCTTACAGCGATTTATTAACCTCAATTTATAAGAAAACATGTAAATGTAAGTGTATTTAAATATAAAGTAATAATAATAATGTCCTGGGACATTATTCACATACGGCCATCTGATCCCAAATTAAGTAGAGCTTGTACAATGGAAACCAAACAACTGATAAAGTATATATACTTCTTTTTTGTAAATCTATACTTATATAGATAATTATATCCTTACTCAGGACAAACAGACATGTCCATGCACACAAATGTCTGTCCTGGGTCGGAATCGAACCCACAATATTCGGCGTGAAAGGCATATCCCACGCCAATCTGCTCGTCCATAATATAAGTAGGGCTGTATTTGCAATGTATAATAGTATTTTTCTGCGTCATCAAAAATATATAATATTTATTTTTATACTCAAGTAAAACTTCCATATTAGTGATTTACGCCCTTATTAAAGTTGTATAGTAAGTGATTAGTTAAACAATGATGTCTTCTCTTTTTGAATATCGAAATATAAATACAATATAATACTTAACGTTTCTAAGTAAGGTCGGTAGTATTATATAATGCCAGAAAGAGATAAATCAATGTTTAACTAAACGACCGCTAGGTAACGTTTCTAAGTAAGGCCGCTAGTATTATATAGTACCTCCAAAGATGTGAAATAACAGTCTTACAGTTCTATTCTCACCGATAGCCAATGTGAATGAGTCATGTTTGACTAGAATTTGCGTTTTTATTTAATCTCGACCTCAACTACGACATAAGAGCCGGCCCGTATTTTAGTTTACGTTTATCATTTGAAAAGTATACATTCTAAGCCATTTCTACGTATATAACATTGATTAATTTGCATTGTATTGACGTATCATACTTTGGAGCCAATAACTAAAGTGAATACATAGGTGTTTGTTATATGAATTACTTTGAATATTCAGTAAAATACTCATCAATTAAATGAATCGGTTATTTGATCTTTTAATTGAACGATTTCATATTTATGAACAGAAATTGCGAAAACCATACACAATTTATAAAATTTATTAGTTTTAAGGCTTACAATGCTGAAATGCTTGTAATGCGAGCTTAATAGCGTGTTGTTTATTATTTTCAAATTGTTGTTTTTGAATTAATTTAAATAAATTTTTCAAAGAAAATAAGAAATTGAATTTGAAAAAGCTAATAAATAAATAACTTACTTCTCTTTGTTTTTAAAAAACATTTCATATTAACGATTCCAAGACCATTTATAAAATGAAAGTAAATTGTAGAATTGATCATCGCCTATGAATTTTTAATCATACTTTTAATTACTACTACTAGAAAAAAGTCCATAGCAATTTTCTACTTAAAACTGCAAGTTCATGAATATGATTCCGTACCATTGCAATGAAGTAACACTAACCTTAAATATATATAACTTTATAGTCGTTATACCTATAATTTCCTGCTTTGAAGTTATAAGAGAATTTTATAATTATCGTATAAATTGTCAAAAAAGTAATAAGGACTTTTACTTGTGGGTAGGCCTCTGTGAAAGCCTCTCTGATCTACCTTATATCACATGATCTACAGCCACACAACAATAGCATTGCTTTGTTCCGGTTTAAATTGTGAGTGAGCCAATGTAATTACAGACACAAGGGACAAAATCTTAATTCTCAAAGTTGGTGACGCATTAACGCTGTAAGATTAATATGTCATACTAAAACTAGGATTGTATTTTACGTATTATTATAAGTTATTTTGTTTGAGTATTTTTTATTTGTTCGCGGTCAATCGAGTAGGAGTTTATGGATATTTACGGAATAAAATGTAATACTTTATTGGTTTATTTTTGAGAAAGGAAAACATATATTATTTATTTTATTACTAAAAAAATAATTAACAACTAGTTATTTCGTAGAGACGATGGTTATTGTATTTCGAAAATTAATTTATAAATATTAATGAGAAGGGAAATGATTAACTATAGAAGAAGGCAATTGAACAAACGGGTAACGACTACGATCCATAGATATATTGAAATTGACGGCATGCGAAAATTTCAAGGAGTAAAAAAAATTAAAAACGATGAAATTATTAAATATAACCGCCACAAACTATTTATTTACATCTTATTAATTACACGCAAGTTACACAATACACACATTAGAAAAATATGTATTACTTATATTTATTTTAATGAAAACTATCTAAAAAGAAAAATCAAGAATGAGGTAATGTTATGTTAATATGTAGACTTCAGAATTATTAAATAAAACAAAAAATATATACAAAAGATTTATAAGGATTAGCAATGAATAAGTTATGGAATTGTGTCTTTATATTATGTAAATACTCTTAAGTAACTCAAGGCGGAGCGAAGAAATACAGTTCATAAAAAAATTTAATCACAATTAATCATGGTTTCTCTTGGTACTTCTAAGAAATTCCCTACGTACATGCGTGGTATGGTAGCCATTTCATGGGCATTACATATTTATCCCATGTCTCCATAGACATTGGCGCTGTATTAAATATATAATAACTATTCCTTACAACGTTAATACGCCACCAACCTCGGGAACTAACGATAAGGTATAATGTCCCTTGTGCCTGTTGTGACACTGACTCACATACAATTTAAATCAGTACACAAAATGCTAAATTTTACTGTGTGGTGCTAGTTTATATATTAATGAAATGTCACTACAGTGACATCTACTTAAACAGGTTTGCACAAAGCCCGTCAATTAAGTGAAGTCGCAGGAAAGTTTGAGTTAAAATTTAATCGTTATTAAAATATTTAAATTATATCTAAGCTTCGATGGAATTACTTCATAAATATTCTAGTTTCATATTATATGGAATTGTTGAGTTCTTTTTTTAAAATAATAAACATTTCTTTATATGACTTGGTAGTTTTTACACAATCATGCACGTTTTTCTATGTATATAAGTCCATTATTACTTTTACGATTGGCCTCCTGTTTGATACCCAACTTCACCGGGAATACATTAGTTTGTGATTAGCATTCCTGCAAATATAAAGATAATCGAATCGTTATTGTCTCAATCAGAACCAATGACGTACCAGATTGATGAATGCCAGGTGTCATCTATACTAATATTAATAAGCTGAAGAGTTGGTTTGGTTTAACGCGCTTATCTCAGGACTGCTGGTTCGAATTAAAAAAATATTTTAGTATTGCATAACACTCATCGAGGAAAGCTATAGGCCAAATAACAAACCGCGGTCTAGTGATAAATAAATGTAAGATAGCATGCTGGAAAGAACACTTCATAATTAACCGAATGTAGCGGGTTCAAAACTAGACGTACCGCTGTTTTTATATGTGCTTAATTTTTGTTATCATGAGGAAACCATCGCCTGTCGAATGAAATGCCACGTATATCATTCGAGCATCGATGTTCCAAAATAGATAAAATAGATAGATTTATACTATTACAAACTAACAGTTATGATATTTATGTATTAGAGATCATAAAAAGTAATAACGTCATAATGAGCTAGTGTCTCGTGTACCAGGAGATTATAAACAGTAAGAAAAGCTTAAAAGCTGTATTGAGGCTGACAAATCTTCTATTATATATTAATATAAAAATATTACTGATCGCTGTCTTTACATGAGTAAAACTATTAGTGGGGTCTTTATCAACGCAATACAACCCAAAATAATTATTGTTAGAATTTTTGTCTGTTTGTCTGTGCGTTTGTGCGTGCTAATCTTGGAAACGGCTTAACTGTTTTAGGTTCGGTCACTAATGTAATGCGGCAAACATCACTTCAAATTTAGTGTTTGTTTTATTTTAATCGGTTTAGGTTCATAGATTTTAGCGATGTTAGAAATATTCACCATTCCTGTTGTAGTTAAGTCAGTCTATACCTGGCTGGTTATAAAGAAATAAAGTCAGTTGTCAAACAGGTGATGTCTATAATTTACAACATGGTGGCAGCGGATTTGTTAAATATTAATTATTAATATTTAAAATGTAAGAAGTGCGCTAAATTTATAAAAGAAACGTGAAAAAAGAATTACTTATTTTCGAGGAAATGTGATTGAGTAATATAAGGCAAGATATATAAATTTGATTCAAAATGGAACACGCGCGACCGCCGTCTGAACTAAAAATGGACGCCGGAGGTGCTGTCAGCCGGGCTAATGCGTGGAAAAAATGGAAGCAACAATTTTTATTATTTTTGAAAGCTTCAGGAGTACATGCAGAATCAATGATTGTTCAAGCCAGTCTATTGGTAAATCTTATAGGCCCAGACGGATTTGACATATATCAAACTTTTACATTTAATCAAGAAAATGATTGTGATGATGTAAATGTATTATTAAAAAAGTCTGATAACCATTTTAATGTTAAACCAAACGTTACATTGATGAGATATAAATTTTTCTCACGAAACCAAGAGATCGGCGAGTCGATTCAAGAGTACGTTACAGCGCTGCGCCTTCTAAGTAAAAATTGTGAATTCTTGACATTAGAAGAGGATTTGATCAAAGATCGAATTGTATGCGGTGTTCATCAAATTACGGTCAGGGATCGTTTACTGAGATGCGATGAGTTAAATTTAGAAAAAGCGATAAAGATTTGTCAGGCAGAAGAAATATCAAAGGAAAGTGAACGTCAAATAAGCAGTAAGAGTGGTGTCGGGAGCACCGCGTACGTCGATAGCGTCAAAGTGAGAGGTCGCAGTCAAGGTGCAGTTCCGGATTGGAGGGCTCGAGCGCAGACTAGTAACACTGCTAGCACTTCAGCTTCGGGACGCCAAAGTTTACGTAACATTAATGCGGGTAAAAGGCCTTGTTCAGGGTGTGGTTATATACAATGTGATATAAACGGTGAGTGTCCGGCACGATATATTCGGTGTTTTTCTTGCGGTAATCAAGGACACGTTGCGCGTATGTGTAAGTTGCATCGTTTTAGAAACAGTGCTTATAATAAAGTCAAGCATGTATATGAAATTGAAGATGACAATAATGCTAGTAATATCAAATCTACCGATGATAATTTTTTAATTTCTGTTATAGCAGGTAAAAGAAATACTTCAGATAACTGGAGTCAGGAACTTATTTCTATATACGGAAAGGAAAATTTTAAATTGGATACAGGAGCTGATTACAACGTTATGTCTTATCGTAGATTTAAAGAGTTAGGTTTTAATGATAATATTATAATTAAAAAAGAAATATCTTTAGTATCGTATACACAAAACACGAAACCAATTAAAGGAATTTGCTTTATGCCTTGGTCATATAAAAATGTGACATATACATTAAAATTTGCAATAGCTGACATGGAATGTAATAGCGTGCTGGGTCAGAAATCATGTGAGACTTTAGGCTTAGTGAAGCGTATCACAACAATTGAAATATCGAATTATAATGATGTTTTTGAAGGATTAGGATGTTTACCGGGGAAGTATCATATAGTTGTTGATCAATCCGTTTCGCCTGTCATATCGGCATCGAGAAAAATTCCTCATGGCTTACAAGATCGTTTAAGAAAGGAGTTGGAAAAAATGACTCAGTTAGGTGTTATTAGGAAAGTTTCATACCCCACTCAATGGGTTCATCCGTTGGTACTTGTAGCAAAGAAAAATAATGGTATTCGTATTTGCTTAGATCCACGTGAACTGAACAAAGCAGTGCAGCGTTCTTATTTCCAACTTCCGACTGTATCCGAACTGGCGTCGAAGTTGCACGGGGCTAGGTTTTATTCCGTGCTAGACGCCACCTCTGGTTTTTGGAATGTGGAGTTGGACGATGAGAGTGCAGATTTGTGCACATTTAGCACTCCTTTCGGTAGATACCAATTTCTTCGTCTTCCGTTTGGTATCAATTGTGCATCAGAAGTTTTTCATGGTAAGTTAAGACAATTTTTAGAAGATCTTGATGGAGTAGAAAGTTATATTGATGATGTTATTGTTTGGGGTGAAACAAGATAGATTCATGATAGGCGTTTAAAGGCACTATTAGAGAGAGCTAGGGAAATTAATTTGAAGTTTAATAAGGATAAATGTAGATTTTGTGTGGACGAAGTTAAATATTTAGGACACGTTTTTAATGCTAATGGCATAAGTCCGGATAGTGATAAAATCAAAGCGATTAAGGAGATGCAAATACCGAAAGATAGAAAAGATTTAGAAAGATTTTTAGGAGCAGTTAATTATTTATCTAAATTTATTCCCAATCACTCGGAGTTAGCCATTCCTCTGACAAATCTTTTGAAAAAAGATAACCAGTGGCGTTGGGAAGAAAGCGAACGTTTTGCATTTAATCGATTAAAAGAGGTAGTCACGGGTGCTGGTGTTTTGGCGCTTTATGACCCATGTCAGCCCGTTGTAATGTTAGTAGACGCATCATGTAATGCCTTAGAAGCTGTACTGCTGCAGGGTGGTCGCCCTGTAGAATATGCCTCTCGAACGCTTACTGAAGCACAAAAAAGATATGCACAAATCGAAAAAGAAATGTTGGCAATCGTTTTCGCATGTGAGCGTTTTCATCAATATGTTTATGGTCAAAAGGACGTAGTTGTGGAATCTGATCATAAACCATTAGAAAGTATTTTTAAAAAACCTTTAATGTCTGTCCCAGCAAGATTGCAGCGTATGCTGTTAAGAATACAGGGCTATGATTTAGTTGTTACGTACGTTCCTGGAAAGAATATGCATATTGCTGACATGTTGTCCCGAGCAGCAATTCCAGAACGTTATAGTGATGAGGTTCATGATAATATTGTATATCAATTACAAATGATAATTGGAAATATACCGATGTCTAATGACAAGTTAAGTTTAGTAAAAAGAGAAACTAAAAATGATCCAGTATTGCAAATATTATTAAATTACATTAATTCGGGATGGCCAAGTCATAAATATAATGTTTCTAATGAAGTTAAATCATATTGGTCTTTGAAAGATGAATTATATGTTGTAGATGGAGTCTTGTTTAGAGGTAACGTTGTATTAGTACCGAGTGCATTAAGGAATGACATGTTAAACATTGTCCACGAAGGACATTTAGGCATCGATCGTTGTAAAAGACGAGCGAGGCAAGTTATCTTTTGGCCCAGTATGTCCCGTGATATTGAGCAGTATGTAAGGCGTTGCCGTACCTGTCAAGAATACACAAACGCACCTTCAAAAGAACCAATGCTATCGATAGATATTCCTGAACTCCCTTGGGCTAAAATAGGGTCCGACATTTTTGAATTTCGTAAGAAATATTACCTGATAGTCATAGATTATTATTCCAACTTTGTAGAAGTTTGTAAATTGAATAATATTACATCTGTTACCCTTGTAGATAATATGAAAGAAATATTTTCGAGACATGGTATTCCTAGCGTTTTGATAACTGATAATGGCACGCAGTATTGTAGTAGAGAATTTAAAAAGTTTGCTTTTGAATGGGGATTTGATCACGTTACTTCTTCTCCGAACTATGCACAATCGAATGGGAAAAGCGAACGCACGGTGCAAACTATTAAAAATATCTTAATGAAATCGCTCTCAAGTAACGGAGATTTTTTTTAGCCCTTCTTAATTACAGAAATACTCCTAGAGATGGTTTGAGTTCTCCAGCTCAGTTACTAATGGGTCGAACATTACGTTGTCAGCTACCTGTACATCCTAATATATTAAAACCTAAGCCTGTTGATCCATTAGAGTATAATACTATGATTAATAAACAAAACAAAGCTAAAATGTATTATGATCAACATTGTAAAACTCTACCGATTTTAAACAAGGGTGACCCTGTTATTTGTATTGATGGAAAATATAGGAGTAGAGCTAAAGTGGTTGGACATGCTAATGCTCCTAGATCATACATTGTGCAAACTGATATAGGCCGTAAGTTTAGACGAAATCGTCGTCATTTAATAAAATGTAAATCTAATATAAACCCTGTTAACGACAACAGTTTTGAAGTGTTTAGTGACGCCAACGAGGATGTAACTTCATCAGAAAGTTTGCCTGTGCCTGAAAATTTAAATATTTCAAATGATAATTGCATTGAAAAACATATATCCCCTAGACCTATTCGTAGAGCAAAAGAAATCGCTAAGCAACGTCTGGCTCAGAAAGTATTTAAATAAATTATTGGTTTTAGGTCAAGAAATGTGTTGATATTTTTCTCTTCAACTATTGTTATATTTAATTTAATTTATTTAAGTACTTAAGTTTTTGTTTAGTTTATTATTAATTTTACTTTACTTTAAAAGGGGAAGGTGTTGCAGTTGAGTTTTTTTTGGTTATAGTTATATTAATTAGTTATATTTTTTATTTTAGGCATTAAGTTTTTGTTATGTTTAGTTTTAATTTTAAATTACCTAAAAAGGGGGAAGATGTTGTAGTTAAGTCAGTCTATACCTGGCTGGTTATAAAGAAATAAAGTCAGTTGTCAAACAGGTGATGTCTATAATTTACAACAATTCCTAATAACGCCAATGCAACACCAACCTTGGGAACGAATAGCATGTCCCTTGACTCAACAATAACTCAACGCAACAATACTAAGTAAGCTAACTAGTACTAAGCTTTTCAGCGACAGAATAGCTGACTAGTGGATGGTGATGGTGGGTGGTGGTAGACGGCACGAAGACCTACCACCTATCAAAAAAAAAAAAACCTTTTTATATCATATGTTGTCCACAAGCTATTTTATATTAAATAAATTGATATCAATTGATATGAACTGATTGATGAAAATTGGTAAAAACTACATATCAATTGAATTTGTAACCTCTAATAATAATAAACAGTTAAGATTACAATTTCACAGCATATAACCTGAAACCTGTTTCAATTTAATTTTATAATAATAATATACTGGGACATTATTTACACACGGTCATCTGATCCAAAACTAAGCAGAGCTTGTACTATGGAACCCAGACAACTGATATACTACATATACTACATTTTATGTTGTAAATACATACTTATATAGTCGCAGACATGTACATGCACACAAATGTCTGTCCTGGGTAGGAATCGAACCTACAACCTTCGGCGTGAAAGGCAAGTATCAACCAACCACGCCAACCGGTCCCCCATCATTAAATTTAATGCAGATTAATTAACTAACTCAATAATAACTTCTGATATTAATTTCAGGTATGTCTTTTTTATATTATGTCATAAAAAGGATATAAGGGATTTTAGAAATAAAATACGTTTTAGAAAATACTACAGCTCATATAATCGAAGTTACACTTTCATTTCATTAACAATGATCACAAAAGTTTCATTTCTTCTGTTTACGCACCGCATATAATATACAATTCGCATAAAACTAAAATTCAAATTTATTCGAACCTAGTCATTTAAAAATAATTTAATGGAAACGTATTTTCGTTTATGTATTTATTTACATTAAAATTCGCAAATACAACTTTACACATTTTTAATTTTTTACATCGTCTTATTAATTTCTATTTACAACTTCTATGTTAGTCAATCTTAAATAACTTTTGGTCAATTCATCTTACAAATAAATATACTTATAATTCAATTGTTCAAATTTTACCAGTAACACAACTAAAATCTAATTTAAAGTAAATTGACTAATTGTTACAACAGTAAATTTATTATCACTATTAACAACGAAATACTGACAGATGTATAATTAATAAACCATTTCTTCGTGATTCTTTGTTATGAAAATAAACAAATGACTAGCGGTACAGTTAAAACAAAACACTAAAGAAACAATCACGATATTAAAATTGTTGTACAAAATGTTTCGTTTAATTTATGAGGATAAAGTAAAATTAATTTTCAATGTCATTAATATAACATTAAGCACTTCTATATAATTTGGCATTGGAATTATTAAACATCCCTGATGATCTATAATTATTGATAATTTTCTGCCAAACATATGATTTAAATGTTAATATTTCTAATGTGCAAAATTTCAATAACATCCTACATACCAGAACACAACTATACACTGTTATTTTGGAGAAGAAGAATTGACAGATGCTATAGATATTTTCATTTAATGATTTAATTGCAAAAAAAATATATATTTATATTAATACGATTCAATAGACGTATTCGTAACATTAGAATAAAAATGTAAGTAAATTCAACAATATCTACATCTAATGTACTATATTATGTCTAAATATGCTAGTTGGTGTTTCAAATCGATCCTCTAATAGGAATATTTTATCTAAAATTATAGCAATTAACTTCGAAAACTCAAGCGTTAGACCTAATAGTGAATAAGTTATTAACATGGAACCATGTATAAGTAATTTATAATCTATTTATAAATAAAAGTAAACAAAAACAAAACAACAATTTAAATTATTAGAGCCGATTTTGTTGCACACAATCATTTCAATAATCTAATTTCAATGACTAATAATATTGATATCTATTTCTTTATGTCTGGTATAAAAAAGGATAGCAATACGTTTAGTATTCATTTTGTCAAGATATTGTGTACAATAAAACCTTTATTAAAAGTATAAAAAATGTATTTACTTGAAATGAATTGTAACAGCTTAGTACCTTTGATTTATTTCAGCAGAAATATTTGTTTAAAATAATTTTAATTTAATATTTGAAATTAGGCCTTAAATTTTGTTTAAGGTGATTCATTTCAGTGAATACGTTATCTTTCGTATTTAAATATTTAAAATGATGTTTTTAAATTCTATCATTATATTTAAGAATCATACGAGATTTAACGCATACGAATATTTGGATGTTATTATTAAATATAAATGAATTGCCAAAAATGTTATTGGTCTGTTCTTGGTTATTATTAATAAATACCACCTTTATAATATAGATTTAAAATACATGATGTCATTTATTTTATTTTTGGAACTTGTTGGGTCCATTATGGAACTGAAATTTATAAAGAAATTGATCCCATCACTCGTACTCATACAAGCTACAAAATCAGATATTAAATATTAAAGTTACTCTCAAATCTTAGTAATCCTATTTACATATCCATACATTTTTAAGATAATAAAACTGAATAATCGAAATTTTCGTAGTGTTTTAGGCACTATTTAGACAGCCATCAATCTTAATGTCTTATTACAAAGCTTTACTTAATCTAAGTCTTATAAAAATGTTTATTTTAATCTACATGTCAATAGGCAGGTAGTAACAATACAATTCGTCTATAACCTAAAAAGTGTGTATACAGTGTTATTTAATTTGTGACAGCCTCAAACTATATCCGTGTCTCAAACGAACGAGACAAAATGGGATAATGCAGATATTTTATTATGATATAGTTTAAGTGTAAGTCTATAATATATTGTCTTCTAACTATTGATATAACTAGTTGCACATTATTTTATTATGCGTATTCACTCTTGTTAGTATCAATTCTGTTTGTTATGGCTATTTTCTATATGTTATCATTATATTGTTATAAATTATTATTAATTGTGTGTTTATACACCAATGAATCTAGAAAATGTTTTTTTAGATTGACATGCTTATAGATTCATTGATGCATTGTTATTATAACCATAGTGCTATTTACAATAAAGTTCAGTATAAACGTTTCTTCATTAAAACACTGTTGGTTCCTCGAACATTAGATAAACCTAAACAGAGGTGTAGATAACGCCAATCTAGTTAATAATAATACAAAAGCTGATAATGTATTCAAAATATCATCTAACATATTGGCTAAAGCGTCTATCAATAAAGCATTTTGTATAATCACAACAGCATGTCCTTTCCGCCTAATTTCATTCACTACCTAAACGATATCACTAAAACAGTCTGACACATCCGAAACTTTGGGAACAGCGAAAAAAACTACGGCTGACCTTGTCTCGCTCCGCGGCATGGTCCGTTGGCGAACCGGGATAATTATTTCACTGACACACCATCCTTGATACTTGAACACCATCATCAAAATATTTAAAAGTGTGATACGTAGACTGATAAAACTAAATTAAAATTTAAAAGTACTGGGTGCATATTGTGTAAAAGTCAAAATTTATCGTGAAACAATTTCCCCGATGGCCACATTAGGGCGTAGTTGTGGTGAGGGGATCAGAGGACGGGCGCCGAGTTTCGTCGAGTTCAGCACAGGAGTTCGGAGTTGGAAGGCAGTACTCAGCTGGGTAGAGGTGGCCGTGAGGAATGTGGAGCTGGGCT
This sequence comes from Nymphalis urticae, assembly GCA_905147175.2. NCBI lineage: Eukaryota > Metazoa > Arthropoda > Insecta > Lepidoptera > Nymphalidae > Nymphalis > Nymphalis urticae. The sequence goes on along the minus strand of LR989998.1, from coordinate 7,701,792 downwards.
TGAAGTTTGTGGAGCAGATGGAGATGTCGCACTCTCAGGGGCAGAGTGTGTCCGCGCTGCTGGTTGCAAAACGGGACTCTGCGGCCATGGATGCGTTGAAGTTGCTAATGTTCTGAAAATAAATAAAGAAAACGACTGTTGTCATAATATACACATTAATTAGGCTCTATTGAGACTAAAGGATTTTAAATTATTGTAAAAAAACTAAACGTTATATATGTATATATATATAGTTATATATATATATATATATATATATATATAACGTATATTTGGAATTTTAGATACTGCAGCAGTAACTTTAAAGTATATTGACTATCGCAGTTTCTTAATGAAGAAAATAAAACTTTGGGCACGTCATTAGTACTTAGGTTTACATATATTTTTCATTGTATTATTATTATCGACCAGGCTCTAGAGCCATAAATTTATGGGATCTATTTGCGAATATAACTACAAAAGTTTTTTGTTCAGAAATATTCAGTAGCAGCTTGAACACTGGCTTGGAAATATATAAATCTGTTAGAATAAAAGTCATGAGATACATAATTTTTTTATCCCCAAATCTATTAAATTGCCATGCAATTTTTTTTTTTTATAGAACAGGTAGGCGGACGAACATATGGGCCACCTGATGGTAAGTGGTCACCAAACGCTCTTGGACATTGGTACTGTAAGAAATTTTAACCATCGCTTACATCACCAATGCGCCACCAACCTTGGGACCTAAGATTTTATGTCCCTTGTGCCTGTAATTACACTGGCTCACTCACCCTTCAAACCGAAACATAATAATACTCAATCTGATGAGTGGGTGGTACCTACCCAGACGAGCTTGCACAAAGCTCTACAACCAGTACATTTATGAGAATATGAAAAAAAGAAAAGGCAACAGTATCTATACACTATTTAGTTTAATATCTCCTGCGTAATTAGCTTGTCCTTGCGATTAAAATATATTTTATTCCAGCAGGCACTTTTAAAGAACTTTCGAATCGTTATGGATGCCTTAGGTATAAGAGATTACTTTAATCGACAAATACATTGCAGTACCTAGAATAAGGAGATATAGAGGATGCAGGTGGAGTAGGGACGGCAGCAGTGTCAGGGTGAAGAAAGTTTCTTCGCTGTTCAGTGCGCTCCCAGCATTGCTGTAGACACCGCGCCATGACATCTGGTAAATTGTTTACTTGCTCCTGTAAATGTTTTTTTTTGTAAATAAATTATTAACATTAAAGTATATGTAGTAATACAAGCCAGACTTGATTAGATGCTCAGCTTAAAAATATTAGTAACTAATGGACACAATAAATATATATTTAAATTTAAAATATTTTATAAGTGAGCACATTTCTTATTTACATAGAAGATATTGAGGCAATCCTTTAAATCAAACAAATTAGTGTAAATAATTAATTTATAAAAAATACATACTTGTAAAGTAGTTAATTTTTCTTCTAAGCTAGTTAATCTCTCTTCAATAGTGTCTTGTCTCGTACTCATATCCGATACAATCTCGTACACCGTGTTTTGAGTCTGCAAAAGAAAGGGGTCCTACTATCAATCGCATTGCAGCTCAATTTGCACTTTCGTTTCAAATCATAGTTTCGTGTGTAGTATCTTTTTGTAGTATAAAAAAATAACTCAAGGCAATAACTCTTGGGAATGTTTGCTATTAGATGTTTGTGTTGTGTTTTTATTATTTAAAAAAAATCTCTAACATAGAATTACGAGATTACATGCGCTCTAAATAATAAAGCTTTGTTTTAATTTGCTGCTACACGAAGGTGCGCTTAGCGAATGAAGACGAGTTGGGGGCCATGCTTACTAAATTATCAGCTAGGTAAAATCTTACTTTTCTTTACCTTCATTTAATTTATTTATCTTTTAAATGTCAAGTGCTAGCTAAGGTTCTAAATGGATCTGTGTATGAAAGTAGCATGAGCTTGGAATATTGTCATTCTAATAGAAAATACCTTTGCCATATCTGTTATCGTGTTGGCGTTGTCCATTAGTTTTCTTTGATCCATTTTAACCTTTCGTAATCTGAAAATAGATGTCATTTTGTCAAATTAATTTAAACAATTCACCTTGATAGCGGTAAAGTCAACCAATATTTTATGTTAGGTATTAATGGTAAACATATTGCTATAGACGAATCTTAACTAATATTATAATTTATGTGAAAGTGTTTGTTACGTTTTTATGACTTCGCTACTCAACCGATCATCATAAAGTTTTGTATTCACGTTGTCAGGGCTTCAGAAACGTAGCAAAAGTACCTAGCGCCTGCTTTTCCCCACTCTCACGCACAGACGAAGCCGCAAGTGAAAGCTATTTCGATATAATTTTAAAATTTAAAAGTCACCTGATCAAATAAGTAAATTTAAGCCTTAGTCACTTACAATCGCCCATAAACACTAGAAATGTGAGACTACTACATACCACGGTATCAAAGTGTTGTGTCTCTTGGGCTTTTTATTGCACTGGCTTAAAATTAAAACATAACCATTTAAAATAGTACTGTAACTTAACTAGTAAAATGAATCTTTTAGTTAAATATTTTGGTACATTTAAAATACAAATAAATATTATTTTTATTAAGTAGGTACTTACGCATAAATTGCTAATAAGAATTTTCTTTGATGTGTTCTTACACGACCCGGATGTACTCTTTTCACGAGCCTCGTATGTTTGTATATTAACCAAGTTTCTCTTAAAACATTGGCTGCTGCGTTTTTCAGCTGGAATATCACAAGTCAATTCATTTGAAACTATTTTTTTTGTAATTTAAAATTAGAAAATATAAGAAAATTTAAATACTGCAAATATACCAAGTATAAGTATTATTATTAGCATCTAAACCGTATTAGTTAAAACCAACACATCTACTAACCACAAAGATTAGTTAACTTTGTTAGAATATATTATAGTATGTATCTAAAATTAGTATAATTCTATAATCAATAGTTCATAGCCTAATCTATATCAAAACTGATATCACTACAATGGCAATCTATTTCAAACTTTCATAGTCTTACCTTGCAACGTCCTTGATCTGTCACTAATGTAACAGTTACCTTACCTTTTTCGTGAGTTGAGTTTCCATCATGAAGTTATGAACATGCTTCTCCGCTCTAGTTAATTCTAATTTTCTCGACGCAACGGTCACTAATAATGCTGTACATCCCGCCCCCTGTTAATTAGATTAACAATTGTGGTGAACTGATGTCAATGAAATACTTACTCTTTTAGTAAGTTGTGTATCCATCATGAAGTTATGAACGTGCTTCTCAGCTCTAGTTAACTCTAATTTTCTTGAAACAACCGCGACTAATAACGCAGTGCATCCAGCTCCCTGTTAAGTGAATACCTTAATGTAAAATGCAAGCGAACGTGTAAAAGCATTCAAGATTTCACATTCCTTAAATAAAAAAATGCATTTTCAGGCTAGAAACGAAAATAAACTATATATTTGAGCTATGTGGTATATTCTTCCAGTTATGTTTTAAATTTAGTTTTTTCGAGGACAATAGACATTAACATTATTGATATATCTGTTATGAATATTGCAATAAATAATAAATGAACAATAAAATAAATCATGGTCGATCACCCTCGATATTTTATTTAAATCAATGTTAGTTATAAAAATTATCAAAACTTTTAGCTGTTAATATAGCGTTAATAATTTAAATATTATATGCTTTTAATTATTAATAACTAGTGCCCAAATCTTTAAACTCTAATTGTGTACCAAACTTATTATGGAACTGCCAATTTTAGCTGAAAAAGTATTAATTACTATATCTACATTAAAATTAATCAAATCACAAACATTTTTCACACTTCAAACCACTCGCAGACACAGGGTAACAAAAGTTATTATTTGTTATTGAAACAAATATATCTCAGTGCATCCATCTAGTAGTGCAAAAAACACTTCGTTTAGTTTTTTATTATTCCCATCTTTATTAAACTACAAACTCCGATTTATACAAAACAGTGCATTAAACCTTAAGTTTACTTTTAAGTTAGATAAAATAATTTTAGGAAAAGTGAGCCATTTTAAAAACAAACGTATTGTGCAATTCAGTGAAATAGTTAAGTGAAGAGAGAACTAGAGATAGAGAGGAGAGTTGAAGCATTCCATTCTACTAAATATTTCTAATAGCTGGCTTTAACAGGGAAATGGACGATATCATTATTCAATAGACATTTTTTATTTATTCAAAATACTTATTTATTATTTTTAAATTCGGGAGTAAAATAAATTTACAGATGTGTGTACATTTAATGTGAGTTAAAACTAAGCGGTTGTGACAATGTTTTTTTTTAATATATGCAACATTTATGACGTTCTTTTATTTAAAATATTATTGATAATTACAACACCATACATCTGATTTACAATCTGTGAACATAAATATCAATTGTAACATTGAATACATAAAACAGCTGTGAATTCAATAGAAATGTATTTTGTTTGAGTGTAAACAAGAATCATGTGTGGAGTGTCGTCTGTTGAAATCAATGAAATGTTAGTGTTGACTGACTGTAATTAAAAAAAATATCAAAAATGTGCTGATGTACTTTTAACATCAGTACTACAAGATAAATCTTAAGATAAAATTTACACAAATGTAAAAATGTAATTGCAAAGAAATTAAAATATCTTGAACTGAAACAAATGTGCACTGGTTGTCAGTCAACACGAACACGAATGTCTGTGAGGAACTTACCATAATGCCGGTGCTTACGGCGATACCTCTGCCGCAATATGTGTTTGGCACAATGTCACCAAAACCGACGGAGAGAAATGTAATCGCAATAAGCCACATCGCATTGAGTAGGTTAGCATGTTCTTCATCGTGAAACCTTTTGAAAATAAATTTATCGCTTTACTTAGTACGTCTGCCTTCTAGTATCTTGTTATTGAAGGTTAAAGTAATGTGTATAACCTACCTATCAGTACTGCACGCAAGCATATCCCATTGCAAAAGTGAAAGGATTTTTTTTTTGTATACAAGAAAGAAATTGAAGAAATAGAAAGATCGTATCGTCTTGAAGAGTTTGACTTTGATTGTGAAATTGAAATTGCTTCAGTTAATTGTGAAGTAGATTATGACACATAAAATGGCTCACCTTTACCAACCTATCACAGTTTTCATAGACAAAGCAAGACAATAGAAGGAAAAAGAAAACAGCAGTGGTTTCGTTTTATTGATTTGATCTTGCTACGTCTAGTTAAAGCGAAAAAAAGCTTTTCGAACGATTCCCGTCGATCGATTCATATAGATGAAACCCAAATAGCCTACCATTTGTTATAATACATACCACCATACCGCAGGTGAGAGTAATGCCACGGCCGCAGTAAGTGTTTGGAACTATATCACCGTAGCCAACACAGAGGAAGGTTATAGCTGTCAGCCACATTGAGTTTAGCAAATTGGCATGGTCTTCATCGTGGAACCTGAGAGCCAAAATGCCCAACAAGAACCACAAGATAACCGATTGTATAATACAATATATTTTGCATTAAAAAGCCGGATGTAAATTAATCCGTAATTTAAATATTTCATTTAGAGAAAAGAAATATTTCATGAAAAATTTGAAATGCTATCGAGCCATAGTACAAGATCTTAACAAACAATAATTTAGCATGCCTCTCGAACGATACAAAATAAACTTTAGAACTACACAAATACTAATATTGTATGACTTGAATACAACGTGCAGACTAAACATTTATTTGGGGTCAATACCCAATATAATGTACTGTTAGCCATGCTGTGAAAATTCCATTTACTTACTTGGTAATACGGGGTTATGATAACACAGATAATGAACACTTACAAAGACAACGTAACAGAGAGAAAAAGATATAGAAGAGGAAGAATAGAAAGCCTTCTGCTTATCTGAAAGCAGAGATATCTCATTGATGCGTGAGTGTGACAAAAGTGCAGTGGTATTGTGCGTATATATTTTGCCAGTTTATTGTAAGCTTATCTAAGTGTGTTGGAACCTAGAGCCATTTTGTGCGTGTTCGATATACACATAATATCACACCGGCAATTTTTGTAATGTATTCTGCCTGCTGATAAACAAAAAAACCAGTTTGTCTTGTATTAGTGCAATCCTTTGCAGTGTAGATTATGACACAGCACTTTTCTCAATCAACATTAATGTGAACATTATTAAAAATCAATATTAAATTCACTAACACTTAGAGCACATTAAGCATTTTCGTTTTACAACACTTTGCTAAATCTAATACATATACTAAGTCGAATTTTATATACAGCGATTGTGTTTAATTGTTTGATGGCTACATTAGCGAAAGTATTCAAAGTCAAACTCTTATCATTGTGATAATTATGAATTACTACATTAACATCGTTTGAATAACAAAGTAAACATTTGTAACAAAAACACAAGAGGGTAAAAAGCAGAACGAATAATTTAACAACGACACAGTACATAAGCGTTAGCATGCCCATTTAGGCAATACACCGATAGTTGTTCATAATAATTTCGTGTAAACAATAAAAGACAAAATGTTCAAATAAAAATAAAAAATAAGCGATACTGATGACTCAAATTATGGTAACAATTAGCTTATTAATACACATAAACTAAAATAAATACTTTAACTTTTGTATATACTCGACATGAGACTGATATTGTTAGACGTTTTGTAACAAAATTTAGCTTCTTTTTTAATTAAGTGATTTATAATACTGACCTTTCACATTGCCTTAATGTCCAGCTTGCAATTATCCAGAGTGATACCATAAAAACAAGTAACACGGTTCCAGGACATATAGTCATAAGAGTTTTTAATACGAACCTGTAAAATTAGAATTTTAAAATATTGGATAAATTAAATGGTAGCTATCTTACATAATATTCACTAAACAAAACAGTCTTCAATCAAATCTATGAATGTATGTATGTCATCTATTATAATATTATAAATGCGAAAGCAACTCTGTCTGTTTGTTTGTCTGTTACGATTACGGCTAAACCACTAAACTGTTTTTAATGATTTTTTTTTTATGAAGCAAGCTTGAACTCCAAGAAAAGGCTTAGGCTATTTTATATATTTTAACACATGAGTGACACCGCGGGAGAAAAATTGTTATTTATGTTTTACTTACCTAGTATTAAAATTAATTCTGTTCAAAGCTCCTATACTTCTAGATGAAGCATCTGTGAATAGCTTGCTATGGAGCAGCATAACCCTGCATATTAGATACAGACGAAAGAACATTGGAAGGGAAAGAGTTACGTCATACGGAACCTGGAATGTTAAAAAAATTGATAATTAAGAATATATACTTCTTATTATTTTACACTCACAAACAACTACTAATAGACTTAAGAATGTAAATATGTTTGAATGCACACTTTGGTTTGGTCGGATTTGGTTGAGCTTATACTTAAAATATTAAATACATTAATAAAAATAATAACTGACTTTAATTCTCATTTTTAAAGTAAAAATTATAAAAATAGTCATTCAACACGTCAATACACGTAGACATGTCAAAGGTTGGATTTATTTTAGTATAGGCTGAACCAACTTATACAGAGGAATAACAATAAAAAATACATAAATCGGTAATAAAATCCATCAAAAAAATCTATAAATGGGCGAGTATTGGAGAATTTGGCACGTTGTTATTGATGCAACCAAACGCATGCTTTCCAAAAAAAACCATCAAAGTTATTGTAAAACGTCTAATATTTGCTTTTATTGAATACAGACCTGAATTTGCTTATAAATTGTGTCCTACGAAGAAAATTTTATCGTAAATATTTTTTATAGTATTTGAATTTATTATATTGTTAAATATTGACTGACTATAATGTATTTTTAAATAAAAAAATATTTATTTTTGTTTTTGCATTAGAGAATATTAAACATAATTTTAAAAAAACCTACCGTTCCATTTCATGATTAAAAAGATAATAATATTTGAATTTCGAATTATATTTTCGAATTAACATTTTATGTTACTACTTAAAAATAGTCTATCCAATCTTATCTTATCAATCTAACGTTGATTGTTATGAATAGAAATAAATAACTTACTACTTCGACACCTATTACTCCTCCTTTATTTGCCAATTTTGTGGTCCAAGTGAAAGTGTACTGCCCAGGGATGGGGTGAACTGCGCATATGGCTAGCTCGAGGGCAATCTGTGCAATCCGTTGCCACGTCATTGCTATCCGCCAGTCGTCGGCGCAGTTGTCTATCATAAATAACTGGAATTGTAAAAAAAGTTTTATATATTATTAAAAAATATATTTAAATTATATAATTATTTCGTCACCCGATGTCACAACCAGTTACATTTCATGTATTTAGATTGTGTTTATAATTTATCTTGGGCTCGGTGTTGAAGGAAAACATCACGAGACAACCTGCATGGGTCGGACAAAACTTTGCTTTATTTGTATCCACCTACCCGCATTTGAGTATCGTAGTGGTCGAAAAGCTCCTAATACGTCTCTTCAAGCGGAGGTCATTGCCCTATCATTTTTATTTATATTTATTGATAAATAAAATAGTACAAGTTTTTTTTAAATCGATTTCGCCAGGTAATGTAGGCGTTCGTTTCTTCTTCGTGTTTTTAAAACAGTAAGGATAAAATAAGAGTATATATTTAATACCTGTACTTCTAAAGCGTGATAAGCCACGATTAGGCCGAGTAAAATCACAGTTGACATTGATATTAGCGTCTTCAACGCTTGTGAATATATTGATGCCTGTAATAAGATTTTTTTTTTCATAAATAAATTGACATATCTTATTAAATATTTTCATGTTTTTAATAATTTTACATATTATATCAACTCTTTTTTTTATTTTAGATTTGTAAGCCTTTGTGTGAAAATTTTTGGCATAGTGCCATTAACACACAATTACAATTTGTGAAGCATAAATAGTTAATATAGAGACTTCAAATTATTAATATAGAGATATTATAATAATTGGCAGTATAATATAAAAGTTGTTTAACAACTGTACATTATATTCATTTGTAATTTGTTTGATGTCAACTAAATAAAATTTATAATAATATAAATATAAAACTAATTATATTGCACCTTTGTGTATACTCCAGCACTAGATAATTCATTTTCTATAACCATGATAATTATACCAAACATTCCCATAACTAGCGCGTAGTCACTTATTCGTTTTCTTTTTTCAAATAGCGCCTTTCTTCTACCTAATCTGAAAAAAAAGAAATAAAAATTACATTCTTAATTCAAATTACGCTACCAACGAGAATCGGTGCCTAATGAACAAGTTTATTAAGAACGAATGCTTTCAAATTGATTGACAATACCGCAAGGATTATTAAATTCATTCAACTCAGCAGAGTTCGAGCCAAAGGTTCACTGTCAGAGGATTAGCGTTATTGATGGTCTACTATAACAGTTGATCGCTACCCATTAATTAATATTCGCCACTGACGCAGATTACTAAAGTTTGAACTCAAGTAATTAACGTCTGGGGACTTAATTCATGATTAACTGTCAAAATTTTACGAAGGCACCGGTAACATTAAAAAGAACCATGTTTTACATAAACGGTTCGTTACCTCAATATTTCTTGAAAACTCAAACTAAGTTTCTGACTAAAGAAATTAATTATAACTTATTTTGAGTCATTAATATAATTTTAGTTTCATATATTAGATTTGTGCCGCGATGGCCCAGTAGTTAGAAAACGTGAATCTAATATGAATATTGCGGATACAAATCGCTCAATTAATTTGTATTTATAATACATATCGTGTTCGGCGCTAAAGAAAAATATAGTGGGGAATACATTTCGGAAAAAAATCTCCCACATGTGCATCCAATAATATATAGCATGTAATAAAATTAGCTTCAAACCAATTCCTCAAGAGTAGACGACGCTTTATCAGATCAGGTGAACATTTATAGACTGTTCCTTTAATTTATTTTTATATTAAAAATTAGTTTTGATTAATAAAACATTTATATAATCAATAAAAATAAAAAAAATAAAAAGTGCCTTATTAAATTAAAAATTCTAACTTATCTCTGAATATAATATTAGTAGAAAATACTTGGATGTTTGACGTCATGTTTTAAATTCAATCATCGCTAATTATCCGCAATAAATTGTTTTGACTTTAATTCACAAGTAATAAATAAGTTATAGATTTAAATTCATTACATCGTATTTAAAATTTATAAAAAATAAACATTTTATATTCTTAATTCAAATCAAGCAGCTAACGAGAATCTGTGGTAAATTTATATATTAAAAAAGTTTTTATTTCGCAAAACTTTTCTTTTCAAATTTCATTCATTGAAGAATAATAAAAAATATTCCTTTGTCATCGGTCCTCAATACGTGTACAACAGAGCTATAAATTATTCAACAGTACGGAAGTAGGTGAAAATTGGATTGTAAGATTCCATTATATTCTTTATTACGTACAGGTCAAGTAAATATCTTGTTTAAAATAATTTAACGCCATTGCGTTATTGAATGAAACATTATACAAATGTAAAAAAATAAATAACTAAAACCAAATCAATGACAGGAAAGACAGATTATAAAAAAAAAACAAAGTTATGTCCTTTGTTTGTTTGAGCCTTACTTGGAATAAAAAAAATGCTTAAAGTAATAAGATAGTCGTTTGTGCTGCAAATAATTAAGTATTATCTTTTTTGTCACATTCGCTTAAATAAAAAAAAAACATAACTGCTCCGTTCGGGTTTATACAAGTCAAACGTTATTGCTCCAACCTTGAAGCCTGTAGTATGATGTCTATAATATATAAGCGATCTAATGTATAAAGTTTATTCAAATCCGACTGATACTTCCAAAGATTAGCGCATACAAAGTGCAGAGTAAGCGTTGACATACCCTTAGAAGTTTATAATCTAAAACATTTCTATCGTTCCTTATATAATAACAACCAAAATCTTTTAAGTTCAAAAGTCGATTTTAGCCTTAATAAATCAATAATAAGCAACCGCGATATAGTGAAGCCCTTCTAATTACTTTTGTGTTTAAATTATGTAAATTAATAACAAGGAATGCAGCAATAAATTCCAAAGACGGACAAAATCGATTCGGCCCGATGCAAGTTATTTCCGTTCATTCAAGGCCTGTGTCCACTAAACGCTTAGTATGAGTTTTATAGGTGTGATAAGTGCGCATTCGTGATGAAATAATAAAGATCCCGTAATATTTATAATATACTATATATGTATTACTTTTTTTTTTGTTAATGGTATTTATCACTTTACTACACATGACTCAATATATCACAGATCCAGAATACCAACCAAAACCATTCACAACCAAATGTGCAAATAATGGTTTATGTGTATCCAATATTTTCCCATTTTTTTAGATATAAGAATACTAAAACTTATATTTATCATCTTTTGAAAAGACGAAGATATAAAAAATAAACAGAAATGTACAGACAGAAAAAACTTATTTGACTGCCACGATAAATAATAAATTAAAACTTGTACAATATTGTTTTTATTATCATTACATTTATAATAATATTTAGATTAATTATAACCCAATACCCGGTATTTATAAGGTAATGTGCTGGTAAAAGCAAAAATCTTCCCAGTATTTATTTAGCAACGTAGTAGATACATTTATTCGACATCTCAGACAGACATCAGATAGATAATTGTGGTGACACCAATACTATATTTCTTCATATATAATCTAAACCATATTTATTTACTAAGTAAGTCTGCGAAAGACATATCCGGTTACTACTATAACGGATAAGAATAAAATATTTTATTGGCTTAGAAGTTGTAATAAAAACCTCTCCCGACGATAATTCTGGAGATAATTTTAACGAGCGGGTTATAAAACGGTGAAATTGATTAATAAGCTAACTAAAACTCATGAAATTTATTATTCTGAAATTATCTGGGACTTAAAAAAAAGATGACATCCTTTTTTATATTAAAATGGTAATTTATTAAACATTTTTGACATCGATTACAACATAGTCAAATAAAAAATGATTATAATTATGCATATCGTTATTATTTAACGCACTCGATACCTTTCGAATGCTCTAACATACATTAATACCAGGCCAAGGATTAAATGAGGTATCTAAGTATAAGCATTCCTCACCCCGTGTATGGTTGTAACTATCATTGGGGGAAAGAGTCATTATAGAGAATTATAGAAAGAGCCGTGGGAAGCCGTTGGATGCGGGCAGCGCAAGACCGGCCAAAATGGAAATCCTTGGGGGAGGCCTTTGTCCAGCAGTGGACGTCTTTCGGCTGAGAAATGACCCTCTGTATGTATCGCCAACCACATAATCTAAGTCAAGCAACAGTAAACGCAATAGTTAAAAATATTTTTAACTAAAAAACAATAAACGTTTTCTTTCTTTTATAATTTAATACTTGTTTTATATAAAATATTATAAATTATGAATAAAAAATATCCAAGTTTTAATCAAAACTATTAACTCGACAAATGGTCGACTTTAACTAGCATATATCCTATTAAATTCCTCAAATTCAATGTGTGAACATTGTTCAACAATTCACATAAAATACGAATATTACAAAACTCATATCGTATTACACATCGCGTTTTTCTGCTTTGTAGATTTCCGTTTCCTAGTTTTATCAGAAGGCGTATATGAAATGAAATACAATAGTTTATTTGCATTGTATGAAGCAACAAATGCTGGTATAAAATTCAATGAGCGAAAAATTATTATCTTGTCTTCTTTGTGGCGAGTTGTTCGCTTTATTTATTTAGTTCCAGAATCGTCGCAAAATTGAATACAATCATTTACATTTATTATATGACATCATTAAGTTGACTGTAACGTTATAAGCATAATACCGTCATAATCGCAGTGGAATGACGTATTTACAATTCTTTAATATTATTGTGAAGCCTCTTAAAGTTATGGGCTCTTTATCATAATTATACATATATATACTAAGATATTGACTAAATTTGTAATGAATCGAATTCAAACGCCCGCCATTCAATTTTTCTTTTCTTTGTAATAAAATCTTTATAATTCTGTATTTGAATAGCGAGAATTAATTCAATAATTTTCAGAAAAGTTTTTATTTTAGTACTGTAATGATATGTAAGAAATATTAATGGTTATAATAATTATAATTGTAATTATTTTGATTATTTATGTATCTATTCGATATGAAACTGTATTTATAGTAAAGTATTTCAAATTATCCTATTGTGAAGCTTTTAGTTGTATATATTTTATTCAGATTTTAGCCAAGGTTTTTATTTTTATTTTGCGTGATGTTTCGACTTTTCTGTCCTGGTCATTGAGCTCAATAATAGAATATATCATGAAAACTTAAGGTTTACAATGACATCTAGTGTTCGTGAGAACATTTTGAAGCTTATTTTTCCACGCTCCGTGGAAAAGTGTTTTTCCTCCCTACTTTAGAAAGTAATTTTATAGATAAAGAAGTTTCCTTGCGTTATTTTCAGCGAGATATAAATTCTAGATATAAATTCAAATTTTAAATAATCTTTATTTAATCTGCGCTGCTGCGAATTTTTTATTTTGTTTAGTCACCGTTTTTCAAAATAGATCACCTACTATTATTTTTACAATAACAACAATATATTTGAGCAAAACCTATGACGTAATACTTAATACGCATTATAAATTTATTAGTTTTATTAATTTATTGCAAATTATAATTTATTAGTAACCCGATAAAGGTAATTCTATTATTTCCAAAAAACTTACAAATTTTTGTCTTGAAAATTATGCTTTTTAACCTATTTTATATAATTAGGTACAGTTCATTAAGAGGCAGTAATATGTTAAAAAAATATTTTTGTAAAGTAATAAATATATGCCTTTATATAGTCACTGGAATTAATTGACGGTTATAAATAATTCTATAATTAAATGTAAACAAATTAATTCTTAATTTAATTCAACACATTCATTACCAGGACTAAGCGTTTATTATAAAATAAGGCCAACACTTCAATTTGGCGAACAAATCTTTGAAATTAATCAAGGCTGACTTGAACATTTACCAGAATTTAATTCCATTTTTCTTACACGATTGATATACGTGAAGAAAAATAAAACGTATTCCCGCGTTAAGGATACCTTTAATAAATGATAAGTTTATAAGAACTACTTATTATAATAAAACAAGTACTTTTTTCATACTTGATATTAGCTGATATTTTTCTATTTTAATTTTAGTATTTTATAGGAGCTCCTAAATAGAAAAATTAAAAAGAATAATAATTTCTAGACTTGAAGAAATACACATGTAACTTTAAAGTTTTCTTTAAAGGTTATAAATTTTACAAAACCAACTCATAGATTTTCTTCTTTTCATTTCTTCGCTGTAATAGATTTTCGGAAATCCAATTTTAAATTATTGTCTTTGAACAAGAAACGTCCATTCCAAGTTGAGATTCTTCAATATTTTTATAGTCTTTTAAAAGGGGAATTTTTAACTCCAATGCTGTTAGAATAAAACTTCAAAGTTAATATTCTTTAAAATTTGTAGAACTTATAGTTAAAATACAGATTTTTTAAATATTTTAAACGCTAACAAAGTTTTTCTTTCACTGGTTTGGGTATTGATTTTCGATAAGTATATTTTTATATCAAAGTATGCCCAAGGATAATAGCTCTCAAATTTCGAGTCTACAGAACTTCATATATTAAAGTTAAAAATCATAATAATTTTGTGACGCATATATGCTTAAAAATATATATGTAATAAAATCTATTATTGTCTTATATTTTAAAAAGTATCATTGCAAGATTTAATATGATATCTTATAATGACGGCATTATAAAAATCGATTTCGCTATTAATTTCTGATGAGGAAATTACGGATTTATGCTCAATAAATATCTCACAGGAAACGTGAAGTTTTCCTCAATAGAAACACGAAACCTAAAATATTTTATTAACATTTGTTAATGCGTTTCTGCGTGAAGTGGTTACGCCATAATGCTACACTGCATCTTACAAGGACCGTAAATTTTTCGGGATAAAAAATATCGTATGTCTGTCTTCGGCCCATAATCTATTTCCTGGTGAAAATCAGCCCAATCCTTTATTTCCTAGGGAAAATCACCCCTACCTTTGCTCCATTGATGCGTCAACGAAGAACAGGCCAACAAACCAACAAATAAGCAAAAGCAAAGTAGTAAAGCAAATAGCATGTTAAGATTATGCTGATATTAGGAAACAATCATTAAAAATAAAATATAACCAGCGTCACTCGGGATAATAGAAAGACTCTAAATCCGTTCAGGCATTTAAAAGTTATGGTGGAACAATGAAGCTCACATACATACAAATATGAACCCTGAAACCACTTTTTTGGGCAGTTGTGTAGGTGTAATACTCAATAAAATATTATACGTATAAATGATAAAGTATGAGATACTTTTCGTTGATTTTCATACAAGATAAGTAATAATTTAATGAAATTTAATTAAGTAACGAGATTCTTGCCTATACTTAAGTACATTCTGAACCAGTGGTAATTTTAAATTTTATTTAATCTTGTAAAATTACAACTCAAAAGTGCTTGTGAGAGCCTACTCGAATAAAGTATCTTTTGATTTGATTGGTGATAAACATTTTCTTACGAAGGTGATTTGTAAAAGTTGGACACACTTCATTAATTTTGATGATTCTTGACCTCATTCATATGGAAATAAGATTCTAATTGGCGTACTGATAAGCAATCTGAAGCTTTTGCATAGTGCATTGTGTTAAGTTATCTCGACACCCTTGTTCGAAGTAGAATGTAGGTCTATTAGTGATAAAACATTTTTCAAGAAACTGCTGACGTAATTAAAGTGACTTTTAAGTAAGCTTCGACTCCTTTATCATTCGTAATATTCCAAAATTTGATTCTATATATTATCATTACAATTCAAATTTAAGCCTCTGTGTTTTTTAATATTTACATATTTTCAAACATAAAACATCATTTATGCGAAAATTACAAGACTTCCTCACTGGGCTAAATTAAGCCCGAAGAAGTGTTAAATCTAGGAGTAGGTAACTCCCGGCTGTTATTAGCGAAAGAGGCCATTACTTACTTCAGCGCAAAACTTTCGTTCCACGAGTTCAAAGGAAAAATAGCTAACTAGCACGAGATTAAATTCTTAAAAATGACTGCAGAATAAACCATGCGTACGTTGGAGAAAGTTAGTCATGACACCTTAAAAAATTGGTGTACATTATTGCTTAGTTTTTATTGTAGCCCTCAAATAATATATTATTTAATAAAATTTAAAATACGAACTTAATCTACAGACATACATACATAATTTAATCATTTAATTATGTATGTATGTCTATGACTGTAGATTAAATTCGAATTTTAAATGATCTATGAATATTTATTTTCTAATATTTTTTGTTTATTTGTTTAGTACTGTTAATATTGTTACATACGTATCGTGTTTGTTGAGTTTTATATAAAATTGTACATGACTTTTTTAATTAATTAATTAGCCTTTATTAATCGATTCTCTTGTCTTTAATTATGCATTGGTTGCATTGATTTCGATACAAGATCATTTTATATATTTACCTATATCCTATGTTAGGTTTGTGCTTGGCCGTCCCCCCGCCCTTATATGTGCCACCGCCGAGGGCCCTCTCTTCGCCGTAACGCGGGTACTCGCTGTGTACGCCGACAAGCGCAACTCCGGCCTCCTCAGCCGCCGCGTCCCTCCCGGAGTACGCCTTCATAGCGCCGGGGATTGAGAGCGTCGACACCGGTTTCCGCAGCTGTAACGGATTGGTTCAATCTATATATTTATTTAAAGGCATTATATGAAACAAAAAACCCATGATTCGGAACTTTAAGATGTATTTTTTGCATATAAATATTAAATATAACTTTTTCTTTGTCGAAAATCATTCAATCTAGAGAAAATCATTATAAATTAAACGTTAAGATACAAAATCGCGGTCACACGGGTATTTAAAATATTGTTACACAAATATCACGAGCAGTGAAATACAATAATTCACAAATCCGATGTAAACATTCTCTTTTTAAACATGAAATATTCAATTTGGTTGAAAAAGTAAACAGAAACTTTTAGAGGAGCAGCGCAAAGTTTTATAAAATTGTTTGATCATGGTCGAAAGCTTTCATTTCAAAAAATGTTTTTTTTTGTTTACCGTCCAAAATTACCTTTTGAAGATCCTTTTACCTCATCCAAAAAATATTATAATATAAAATTTACCTTATTTAAATTCTGATTACACGCGACTAGGTTATTGCAAATACAATTATTTGACTATTCCTGTAGAATAATTCTGCAGGCTAAGTATAGTTTTGTATTTTTTTGTGTCGTATATCCTATAGTCATACACATATATAAGTATTTTTATCTGGTATTTAAAAACGGGTTAATTTTCTGATTAACTAAAACGTGGGAAAGTTTTACCACTTTTTATAACTGGAAACATTAAATTTAGCATAAAATATTTGGAAAAAGTATTTTGTAACTTGTACATTTCAGTATAAATGCTATTTTCACTCTGATCAATATGTTTTCACTAAGGGTCGCTCCACGACTGAAGCGGGAACGGCACTGCTTGGGCATATATATGATGTGTGGGAGAATATAAGCCACGATGGCCCAGTGGTTAAAATGCTTGGATCTTAACCTATGATTGTGATTTCAAACCCGGGCAAGCCCCACTGAGTTTTAATGTGCTTAATTGGTCTTTATAATTCATCTCGAACTTGACGGTGAAATAAAATATCGTGAGGAAAACTTCATGTGTCTAATTTCATTGAAAATCTGCCACATGTGTATTCCACCAACCCACAGTGGAGCAGGGTGATAGAATAAGCTCCAAAACCTTCAACTCAAAAAAAAAGAGATAAGACCTTAGGTTAGTTGTGGGACATTCACAGGCTTTTACTGTACTATTGTAGGAGAAATTAAAGAATCATTGTGTATATGAAATGAAATGTCTATTCTGTGATTTATCTGAAGCATTAGATTGTATGGCACATGAAACGCTTTTATATAAGCTTGAGCATTACGGTATTAAGAGGTCACTCTTGATATAATTGCTTTATATACTTGAGTCAAAGTACTCAACAATTCGTTAATGGAATAAAGTCTCCTTGGTCTATGCTAAAAATTAGAGTTCCTTAGGGATCAATTTTACGTCCCTTGCTAATTTTTATACACATAAATGGCCTACTTTTGAAGTTAAAGGTATTTGTTATATTTAGTAAATTAAATATCATATAAAAATCAATGGCTAATAAATAAGGCGTATTACTACATACAAAATTATACAGATGATAACAAAGCGTTTAATTAGCGTTCGTTGATTTCCGTGCAAGATAAGTAATAGATCATTGTATATATTTTACTTTTAGAAAAAGTAACTACTGAGCTTCTTGTCGATTCTCTAAATATCGAATTTCATTGGTCCCGTAAAATAAAGATTTAATTAAATTTTTGTTAGAGCCAATTTCAATAGATTTATTGATTTTAATAAATATAAAAATCTTTTTGAAATCAATTTACTATAATTCTCATTTCTTATAATGTGATTTATGATTTATTAATATGATTAGCTAATAAAATGAATTAAGATGTATAAATATAATGTATCGCTTTTGTATAGATTAGGACACGTTCCTTAATTGCTAAATAATCAATAACAAAAGTCCAAACTTATTCAAAATTTGAAAGTACATTCCAATTTACTATCTGATCCCAAAGAGATTACAAGATACTCTTGATTGACCACAACGAAATGACGCACGATGCCTGTTCCCTGACTAAAATACGCTTAAATCTAAATTAAGCCTGACCTTGCTTGAATTAATTAACTAAGTTCATGTAACAATGAAATTAAACAGCGCTTACTTAGTTGATGATAAACTTTATATCAATTCAACAAAAAATATAAATAAATGCCACACTAGTTTTTAAAGAAATATATTTTATTGTTATATATAAAGTATATAAATATAATTTGTCATTTTAAGCGTGAATTCGTTGTTTTTATCATTTTTATCCCATTTGAAACATTTCACTGTGCTAACGACCCAGCCCATTATGAAAATGCGATCCAAGCAATTTAATAATATTTTGCTTCAAGCCACAATCCTAGATACATTGTTTATTGCATACATAGAACATCATTTAATTTATTATCCTTTTTTAAAGTTATGAAATTTAAAATCTCATAATTTTTTTTTTTGTAACAGCCTGTGTAAGTCCCACTGCTGGACTATAGGCCTCCTCTCCTCTTTTTGAGGAGAAGGTTTGGAGCTTATTCCACCACGCTGCTCCAATGCGGGTTGGTGGAATTCACATGTGGCAGAATTTCAGTGAGATTAGACACATGCAGGTTTCCTCACGATGTTTTCCTTCACCGTAAAGCACGAGATGAATTATAATCACAAATTAAGCACATGAAAATTCAGTGGTGCTTGCCCGGGTTTGAACCCACGATCATCGGTTAAGATTCACGTGTTCTTACCACTGGGCCATCTCGGCTTCTAAATCTCGGCGGCTAAAATCTCATAAATTTTATTAAATAAATATTATTCAAATATTTTATTCACCCTTATTTCACACACATAAAAATCAGAGAGAAGACGCTTACACGAACACCACACACACACCACACCAAATTTCGTACTTATTTTTTTATTCCATTCTCATTTTTGTTTTATACTTAAGAACTGTTTGTAAGATTTACCAATTTTGTGTATGGAATGAAAAAGAATTAAGTATTGGTTAAATTTATAACTTAAAAGGTTTTTTTTTAGGAAATAAAAAAAAATATTTTTATTATTTTATCGCAGTGATTAGAAATGTGCAAAGCTTTTTTACAAATATCTATTGAAGTATATATTAGTCACTTTATGAAATGACTATTATTCGTTTCATTGAAAGAAGCGGTTTAAGTATTTGAACGGTAATATGGAATAGAATTGCGGCATCACGTCGGCAATTCAGCCTAACTCACCCGATCGGAGTGTAATGGTCCCATTCGCCTAAAGTATCGGATAAAACTAACTTTCGTCATTTCAGATTCTTATATTGTAATCGAAATATAAGAGGAAATACTTATTTTAAAGAAATATAGTAAGTAAATGTTATATATGTGAAGTATTATTTTGGTGTTTTTTATTAAGAGGATATTCGGGACATAATATGTCTTATATTTGCACGAAAGACATCGGTTGAATTGCCTCCACAAAAAAATTTAAATTTGTGTTAGTGAACAAAGAAAGAATAAAAAAATGACGGTCTGTATATGTCCTACTGTTGGGCTAACTTTACAGAATATAGAATTTTAGTGAAATGTGACATGTAGATTTCATGAAGATGTTTTTTCACCTCCTAGCACGCCGAGCATTATTAATACAAATTAAGTACATGAAAATTCAGTGGTGCTTGCCTAAGTTTGAACCCGCATTCATCGACCAAGATTCACGCATTCTACCGTTCGATCGGATCAACGAAAAAGAATAAATTATATTGTATGCCACATGCCATTACGTTAATCAATTAAACGTTTTCGACATGGTATTTAAATTTTATAACTAACTACCACAGTCTTTAGCTGACAGAATACAAGAGCTTGCAGCTTTTATAAAAAATTTAATAATTCTTGCGTTAAAAACAATACCATACTGTCTAATAATTCTTAACATACAAACTAAAATAATAACAAGACATGAGAACTATATTATGTTGAGGTATTTTTATTTTTTCTGTGTCCTGTAATCTTATAATATGTAATCCTGTAATCTTATAATATGTTGTATGTACCAAAATAATACATTATTAATTTATCATTTCATTTATGAAATTAAAATTACATGCCATACCCCGGAGGTATGTTATGCTAAGATTTCGCCAACTAAACAATTAAATCAAATTGAAAATCGAAAAAATAGATGAATTTCGACCACAAGTGATACTGTAGGCCTAGTGAGAGTTTTTTTACTTATTCGATAGCGTTGACGTTCATTGCGATTTGTATAAAAAAACGATTACTGTCAATAGACGGAGCTATTTTTATTTCACGTCAATGCTTCCACGTAAAAAACTCGCGCTAGGCACACTGAATGGCATCAATAGTTTGTTAAGCTTTCTCGTCAAACGTCAGTGTCGGGTTTATGAATTTACTAATTGTAATAATATATCATATAAACCCAATAACTATAAATCCTCGATCCAAGGCTTGAACCCCGACCTCTAGGATCTGCGGCTAGTTACTAGATCAGTAAAGTAGTCGTTATTAGTAAATACAATTAGAAAATCCTCAGTTATTATATAATATATAGATTTTGATAATATTTTGTAATAAGCGATGAATGTTTCTTTTCTACTAACAATATCTAAACTAAATTGAATTTTGATTATAATAATTTTAAGCAACAATATATAATGTTATAAATTTAGTAGTCACACGTTCATCTTTGGTGACGCAACAATCCCTCTATCAATAAAAAAGATAAGCACCATAAAACTACAATACAAGAATGAAACGATGACGTGTTTTTTCTTACCATCATTTTTACCAACATTTATTTTATGATATACTATGAAAAAAGCTTAAGGAAATTATAAGAAAAATATTGCTATCGTTAAACTAAAATCTAATACGAAAATACTAGAAAAAGTTAAATTAATTATTAATTCCAACGAGTATTTGTAGAGGACAAATAAATTATTATTATTGAGTAAAACACTCAGTCAGTAAAAGAGTTACGTCAAAGTGCTTAGCAACTTTATTAATGGGACAATTATCGATCGCTGTCCGATGTGATGTCACATTGATCGAAATATATAACCCCATTGTATGATGGATTAGAGTGTTCAAATAAAATATCATAACAACATCAGAAATATTTTTCTCTTTTTTTCGTTTAGTAAAGCCTTGACGTATGTATTCATGCATGCGTCTATTTGTACTAGGTAGCAACAAAGATGTAGTTAAAATTAAAAAAGGAGATATGTATATATATAAAAAGGGTAAATATAGTTATAATATATAATATATGGTTTGTATTAGGATAATTACAGTTGACATCCAAACAAATTACAAATGAATATAATATACAGTTGTTATACAAAGTCAAATTTAAAATAGTCTCTCCTGGTTCCCACCCGACGCAAAGCTGCCCATAATGCAGGCTGCATTTCTACGCTGTACGGCAATGGACAACCTCTGCGCCAGGTAGGACCCGGAGTGACTGTCAAATCCCCTCTCTCTAAGGGTATATATGTATGTATATATATTACCCTTTTTAGAGGTAATTTATATTATAATAACTAAAAAAACACATATATCTGTCCACTTTCATGACGTGTCTGTGCTGTAATGGTCAAGTGGTTAGAAAACATGAATTTTCATTTGCTTAATTTGTGTTAACGATTCATCTCGACCTCGACGCTGAAGGGAAACATCTCAAAGAATCCTGTAAGTGGCGGATGAAAATATGCTACGTGCATTCAACGAATCGTATCTTAAAGTAGCGTGGTGGAGTAAGTTCCAAAGCTTATCATCAAAAAAGATGGGACGCTTTAGCCCAGCAATATGATATTTACAGGCAGTTACTTTTTATGGTGTTCGGTCGAAACAGCGTCCAAGTCAATTACACTAATAACTATGGCAGTGGCTTTATCTGTATGAGGACTTGCTGTTGAACAAACTAAAATAACATGAAATTAATTACGCTTTCACTTCTTAAATACTCAACCGATTACCATGAAAATTTGCATACACGTTGGGGTAATAAAAGGTGAAAGTGCTACAGAAAAGGACTCAGGGTACTTAATGCCCACCAAAACACTCACCAGTAGGCGAAAATCAGTATTATAAGTAAACATTAAACTGAAAGTGCAAGAATGTTAAACCTATAACAATGGTCGTGAAAATACAAGCATAAGTGTTTTTTAAGACTTTGTAAATAAATGAGGCAATTTAAAGAGTTCTATCGTAAAATCCACAAAGTATTAAGGAAAATAACAGTAACTTTAAAAATAATACCTTTTATTCATATTTTGTAAGATTTATGATAAGAAAGAACGAAGGAAACGTGAATGCTTTAACAATAGACTACGATTTTTTATAACTTCATCTATTAAAATGATTTTTCATGAAATATCGATTTCTATATAACTATATTTTTTAATACAGTTATATTGAAATTTACATAAAGTATTATATTTTAATAGAATTTGATAGAGCCTAACCAATATATATATACCTGATTCGATTTTAGTCATAGTGGCCATTATCAATTGAGGATAGATATCATTCACTTACTATTATAATCCGACTGCCTGACTAAAAATTCAGGCGCAGGACTTTATAGCCTTACGGATTTTAGTCTTACGGATTTTATAGGATATTTCAAGCTTCGAATAACTGAGTTGAACTGTGTATAATAAAGAAAAGCAAAGTATAATAAATATAATTTAATACGAAGCCTTAAATGCCTTTCATCCTTTCCTTTTGACAATAGTTGACTGAGTTCAATACGAACATAGTTTTATTTAATAATATAAGACCGCAGAATTTGAGAAATTAATCAAAATTTCCGCTTGATTATTGCTCGTCCCGTATCAACCCTCGGGCTTTTTCACATTATTGCTTTCTTTACAAATGTTATCCTATTAAAACCTACTGTTTCTACAAAATCGGATTAAAAATAAAATAAGACTGGATTTTAGATATATATATATCTATACTTAATTCAAATAGAATATAATTTTTTAGGTTCGGAATGTGGATTCTACTGAGAAGAACCGACGAGAAACTGAGTAGTTTTTTTTTTTTAAATATATACTTCGTATAAATAACAAACAATTAGTCAACTTCTGCACGAGGTCCAGCAAAAGTTCAACACATTTATTTTTGTCAGATACATAATATATTACATATTAGATACATAATCAGAACCAGAGCAATGGGTTTTATTATTAAGATTTAATAACTAGTTGTGGCCTTAGCGTCAGTTCAAGTATGATCGGAAATAAATAAAGCTGCTCTAATACTTAGTAATTTCAAAATGTAATTAAAATTTTATCATAAATCTTAACCGATTTTATAAAATATTTACAGCGTTTGAAGGTCCTGTTGATCGAAGAGTGTTCATGAGGAGAGATTTAGCGCTTGGAACTCATTCCACTATGCTGCTCAAATGTGGGTCAGTGGAACTTGTAATAAGCCTACTTTATATGAATATGCAAATATTTATTAACCACTTCTAGTAATGCATTAAATTATAATAAAATTTATAAAAGCAAACTTTATCAAAACAAAATCCATGTAGAAAAACGAACAAAATGTAGTAGAATAGATTGTATTTTTACCAGCACCAAAGGTTGTGGAAAACTCAGATCAATCGGTTGTGTGGATGTTTAATATTCATTTGCAAAATTCCACTCACACGTGCCAATAGGTAAAGTTAAATAAATGCTTGTAAAAAAATGAAAAGTTTAAGCTATATCAAATATTTGTTTTAATCTAAATAAACTAAATAAAAAATATATAATTTCCAATGAAATCGAAAAAAATGCATGCTTATTTGAATATGATCAAAAGAGTTTTATAATCCAAGACATTTTTATCAAAATATATTACTTTATGTAAGTTTATAAGACTATAAGCCGAGATGGCCCAGTAGTAAGAACGCGTGAATCTTAACCGATGATCGTGGGTTCAAGCCCGGGCAAGCACCTCTGAATTTTCATGTGCTTTATTTATATATTTGAGATAATAATTCATCTCGTGTTTTACGGTGAAGGAAAACATCGTGAGGAAACCTGCATGTGCCTAATTTCACTGAAATTCTGCCACATGTGTATTCCACCAACACGCATTGGAGCATCATGGTGGAATAAGTTCCAAACCTTCACCTCAAAAAGGGAGAGGAGGCCTTTAGCCCAGCAGTGGGACATTCACATTCTGTTACGGTACGGTTATGTAAGTTTCAATATATCTTATAAAAAAATATAGTTATAAAGAAATCGATATTACATGAAAAATCTCAATAATTTTAAAAGATGAAGTTATAAAAAATCGTAGTCTATTGTTAAAGCATTCACATTTCCTTCGTTCTTTCATATCATAAATATTACAAAATACGAATATATATATAACAGGTAGACGGACAGGCAAATAAGCTGATGTTAAACTGACTGACTAATCCTTAAAACTGGAACACAAGAATACTAAGTATTGCCGTTTGGCCGTAGAGTTTGTGATGAGCGGTTACTACCCAGGCGGGCTTGCTAAAAGACCTACCACCAAGTAAATATGATATTTTTTTTTTCTTTTTTATAGAATAGGAAGGTGGACGAGCATATGGGCCATATGGGCCTGATGGTAAGTAGACACCAACGCCCTTAGACATTGGCATTGTAAGAAATGTTGCCCATCGCTTAAATCGCCAATGCGCCACCAACCTTGGGAACTACAATCTTATGTCCCTTGTGCCTATAATTACACTGGCTCACTCACCCTTCAAACCGGAACACAACAATACCAAGTACTGCTGTTTTGCGGCAGAATGTCTGATGAGTGGGTGGTACCTACCCAGACGAGCTTGCATAAAGCCTTACCACCAGTAAAAAAGTTCTTTTACCGAAGATGATTGCAACATTTAAATTTATTATATTTCTATTACCGCGTCTGCCACATGAACTGAGTTTTTTTTTTATTAATTTTTTTTCACATACCTGATTTGTGTATGATTGACTCTCGCTCATCAATGATGATTTGATCAATGTTGTTAAATTATATAATTTTTAAATATAAAATGCTTACAAACGTTTAATAGATTGTTTTACTAATTGCCATTTACAGAACACATTAGTTAGTTACAGGCTTTCATTGGTGAGACCAGTTAATAGCAACACAGTTGCGCCATTTTAATTACAAAAACTGTCACGAAACGTAATTAAACGAGGCCATAAATGAAACTCAAATATTTCTTACTCATTGTTGTAACATAGTTGAAAACATTTTGTCTCCGAAATATTAATCTAGTAGCATATTAATTAGAGTTGTTTAGTTGGCTTCAAATATTTAAATAATATTTATACTTTTGTTTACGATTGTTACGTTGAAAAGTCGAGGTGATCCAGTAGTTTCTAACCTGAGATTCTGGGTTCAGACCCGGGTTAGCATCGCGGACTCTTCATGTGCTTATAATTCAACTCGTGCTCGGTGATAAGCACATCGTGAAGAAATATATATGTGTTGGATGAAATTCTGGTACATATATGTATATCTATGTACCCGGATGAAGCAGCATGCTGCAACAGCGTCGTGAATTATGTACCATAACTTCTCCTCAAGGGTAGTTGCAATCTTTGCCCAGCCGTGGGATATTTATAAGGCTTTATATTACTTTTTTCTTTTATTATTCTGGTGAGGTAAGGCTTAGATTTATACTCTTATTTATCAAACATTGGTTTGTTAATTTTAATTTGAGTGATAATATTTGTATGGATAGTCAAAAACTAACAAATAATATTATTAATTATTGAAAGTGATATAAAATACTCATGGCATTTATCACGTCAAACTATAAAAAGGTACAAAATAAAAACGTTATTGTATTTTCTAATCTTTCTTGTTAACAAAAGGGTGTAAAAATCTACTTTAAAAACGATCCTATTATTACTAGCACATGGTACATTTTAAATAAATTCAAGGGTATATTAATTAACACGCATAGCGGAAAACGCCTTTTTACAGGTGGGGAAATAACGCAGTTGGTTTTGTTGCTTCAACGTACTAGAAAAAACTTATTTAAAAAAGCTTATGCTAATAAAATGCACACATTATATATATTTCTAGCTAACGCCCAGTATGCGTTGTAATACCACTTACGCTCCACTTACTGTTAAAATATTAAACATAAGTTCTATTAGAAAATGCTACAAACCATCAGACAAGTGCCAACAGAAATTACACGCTTTAACTCAGTTGGATAAACGAGGACTATAATTAAATTTATATAATTATTTATGCCTGGAAATTAACAAATCTCATTCCATGCATTTTTAAATTAAATAACATAAGGTATATTACTATTAATGTTTTTTTTACAAAAGGTTAAAATTTATTTGTAATTTATTATTATATATATATTATTATTATTATATATATATATATATATATATATATATATGTACATAATAACACATTTCATTTTAGATATATTTCTAGAATGAAATGTATTATTAAAATATTTAAAAAATAGAATGACTCTTAATTTTGTAGCTTATTGCGAGTATCGATATATTATTATTTTCATAGTCAAAATTGTAAGCTTGTGAACTTTGCTAGAATTTGTTCCACAAATCAAGCGTAAATTAAATAAACGAGTTTTGTGTTCGGCTTATATGAGAACATAATGGATATTTCCAGACTAGTGCACTTATTCTATGCTCGCAGTAAATTTACCCAAACAGACTTATTGGATTTCATGTAAGTGACAGGATAATGCCTGGATTCTATGACATGACCTCCCATTGTAATCAAACACAGTTTATGAAGGATATTATATTTTATCAGGCAGTGAAAATGTATTAAAAAGTAAATATAACACGAGGAGAAGTTTTGATGTTCCAGTGCGGGTTGGTAGCCTGTGGCAGATTATGAAAAAACATGCACATGTGTCGGATAACACGGCATGTATTCCTTCACTGCTGAGCACTAGATAAGTTATAAAAACAAATTAACCACATTTGGAGTTAATCGGATTTGAACCTGCAAAATTTGGTTAAAATTCACGTGTACCACTGGACCATCGCGGCTCTTGAGAATGTTTTACATGAAAGTAATAACACTAATATTGCGAATGATTAAAAAAATATCTGATGTATTATTTATTCGCTGTGACAATATCTTGTATTTAAATGGAATATTTTTATAAGATTTATTGATACAGTAACAAAAATGGAATTTATTAAATGTAACCTATATTGAATTTGTATTAATTTGTTTTTGAGTTTTTTATATTATGCACTTTCGGGAAGCGGACCACATAACAGGAGGATGAAAATTCTAAGAATAAATAAATGATTTAACTATATTTTCACTACCTTCTGTATAAGTTTATACTAAATAAATATCAAGTTTTTTGTAAGATTATAGATCGGTATAATTAGTGATAAGGTCATCTGTTCATGCAATTTTTGTAATCGTATGCTGTATATTTTTGTCTATAAGTATTTTCTTAAATAAGTTGAAATAAGAAAAATATATACATTTATTGAAAGTTTTAAATTATATAATACAAAAAAACAATAAATAATGTGTCGAGTACTTTTAATAAGGATGTACTTTTCAACTCATTCAACTAATGAACTGTCTTAAAATTATTTGAAAGATTTGATATGAAAAAAAAGTAAATATTTACTAAACAATATATTCCTGTTCCAAATAAGTTTGAAGTAATGATAAACCGTTTGATGTAGTTATTGGTTTTGACAGTTAAAAAAGTAATCTGTCCTTCCTTTGAAATCGCGCAGCCAACCGTGGGTCCCTAAACATTACGACCCTTGATCCCGTTACTAATTATAGAAAGCTCACTATATGTTTTCTAAAACTTGGCCCAGATTTAGTATTATCAACCAACATATTGAAGTTCAAAAATAATTTTGCAATAAATAATAACCAACAGAAAATTGAATTGATATATTTCTAAAACGTCTAAATCCTACACTATTTTAAATACTATAAAATATAATGTATGAAAGAATTATGTATGTACGATGTAAATATTATCCGGAAAACATTTAAATATAAAACTCATGCATACTCTGCTTACAAAATAAAATAATTTCAATAGTCGCGTTCATGCGCTACGCTTTGGTATATCGCTTTCTAATGACTGAATCATTAAAGATAATGAGTCAAAAGATATTAAAACTTGAAGAAGAAATAATAAAGTTCAAAATTCAGCGCTTTGACAAAACGTTTTGCAGCATGATTTAAATTTTTAAAGAGCCGGCAACTCTATTCCGGCTAGAATGTTGGAAATGTCTCGTGTTCTTTTTGCATACAAGCAACTGGTGTAGCAATTAGGAAGAAAAAAGTTGAATTGAAGCTCAGTAATAAGCTGAAAGTGAACGTAAAAAAATACTGCAAAGTACCGGCTTGGAAATGATTCAGTGTCTATTGAAATACTTTTTTTTTATTTAGAATGTTGTAGTTTATTTAGAATACGTAAACCTTGAAACTGTTGATCCAAGTAATTTTGTTCTTTTAATTAAAAAAAAAACTAAAAGGGGAATGAGGAAATGTTACTTTGATTCTATTATGTAGTAATTTAAAAATCTTCATACCCAAAAAAATCCAGGTAAATAATTTCAAAGTAATTGTCCGGCAGGCACCGACTTTGTAGTAAAAAAAACAATAGAGTTATTTTTCATGTTATTTATTCTATTTAGTGCAATTTTAAGTTGGTTATTTTCATACTTTTTGAGTAAGTATATAAGATAAAAAAGTGTGGAATAAGGAAGTTGAAGAAAGTTTCTATATCCGTTATATAATCAAAGTGCAGTAACATTATAGCAATTTAAGTTTGTTTGCTAGCGATGTTATTTTTTTTATTTACCAAGTATATTGTAAGGTTACTAAAAATAAACATTATAAAGCATTGCGTTGTTATTTAGAACCCATTAAATTATTTAGAATACAATCATAATGTATGTGTGCTGATATTTAGACGTATGTGTTTTTTTCTTATATATTTAATAAAGTATTTTGTAATATCTCTAAAAAATAATGAACCATATAATAGAATTAAGTCAATAAAAAAGTTATCCGATCTAACCATACCTATCGCGTCTTTTTATCTTTCACCGCTGATCACGATTATAAACAATAATTAAGGACATGAAAATTTAGTATTGCTTACCCGCGCTCGAAATGCAATCATTGATTGTGATTCGAGGATTCTAAACACTTCATCTTGGCCATCGCGAATGGCTAGTAAGCCAGTGTTACTATTAAATAAAACTTAGATATCATCGTGTAGTTGATACGAGTATGTTAAACGAATATGAAATCAATCGCAAGGATCTGCGCAAATAGACGATATTATTATAATACATTCACTATCAAAGATGCACTATTCTAATAATGATGGGACGGTCTACATGCTTTTCAATGCACTAGAGTGTAGCACTCGCGACCTCCGAGTTGCTTCTTTGAATTTCTTGACCGAAAAAGCGAGCAACTATTATCAGAATCTGCAGCATTTTACGTAGTCAATAGGTATAAAACTCTTAAAATGGCAAAGTTTATTGGCAAAAGAAAAAAACCACTAAGTATTTAACGGTCCATTAGCCTGTCTGCAGTCCGGCTATTCATATTAAAACTATCCCTCTCCATGCCAGCTTGATCTGCTAAAAGTATAAAAAAATTAGTGTTTTTTAACGCGAAAATTTATCAACTTAAAAAAGCAGTTAAAAAGTATGCTACTATTGGATGTATATGTGGACTGATTGTCCATTGTCCTCTTTGAAAATAAAACTTCGAAAAATTATTTTCTGTGCATACTTATTTTTGATAAAACACATAGTTTTCATAAATACCGAAAATTAATTACGAATCGTAAGTCTTCATTAAACGTAATATTATTTACGGTTAGTTGGAATTTTACTGGTGGTAGGGCTTTGTACAAGCTGCTCGTGTGGGTGGGTAGGTAGCATCCAATCATTAGATATTCTACCGAAAACAGCAGTACTTAGTGTTGTTCTGTTCAGGTTTAAAGGGTGAGTGAGCCAATGTAATTACAGAAACAAGGGACATTGCATCTTAGTTCCTAAGATTGGTGGCGCATTGGCGATGATTAACATTTCTTACAATTCCAACATCTAAGGGCATTGATGACCATTTACCATCAGATGGCCCATGTGCTCGTCCGCCTAACTATTCTATAAAAATATAGTATATATTACTCTAATACGTGTTTAGATACAAAAATTACATTTAAGCTGAAATTGAGTAACGTTTTGTGAAATAAACTTCACAGGGTACAGTAACTAGAAGCCACTGATGCTGCTAGAAAGGCTGATGTTTTCGTAACTATTATTAAATTAATGTTATAAAACTATTGTTTTAAGTTTTCACTTAAGATCCAGTAGATAACAAGACGAGTTAATAAAGTCGACTTCGCTCCACACGGAAAGTTCCAAGACAAAGTAGGTTGAGAGAGTGAAACTATCAGAATACTAAGCGTGAATTTTCTTAGTGATTCTACAGCGCTCAATACAGAATCAGATACACTCTTTTTTGTGTCAACTTTTATTCTTAATCGTACGAATAGAAGTTATTTTTAAAACTAAAACTTTACGTTTACATTTTTATACGAGTCGTATACTTGGATATTAAGCAAATTTTTATCATACAACCGTTTTTTGGTTGCAACCTGTTTTACGTTTACCTTTATAGTAAAATAAATTAATGATTACATTTAAATTATTAAAAAAAGCCCCATTGTAACTGTTCTAAATTTAAATAACCGTGGCTAAAAGCCGTGGAACTTGTCCTTCGTAAACACATGGTAAAAGCGTTGGTTCGATAGACTGTCAAATATATCCTATATAACCTTCAATCATATGTGATAGGTTTATGGCACATGACCGCTCATATTTTTTCGCTTCTTACGAATATACATATAACCGTAACAGCCCGTGAATGTTCCACTGCTGGGCTAAAGGCCTCCTCTCCCTTTTTGAGGAGAAGGTTGAAGGAGAAGGAATATACATATAATTTTAAAGTTTTCCAATGTCAGTTATCCATTTCATACAATATATTCACACCAGGCAGCTTCTCTCTTTTGCAACATCTTAATGTCGTAATTGTTTTAACGTAGTTCAACTTGTGTAATGTTCTAGTACTTAACGAATGGCTAGTCGTCTTTTCTTAAAATAAAATGAAAAATGACTGAGGTGCCACAGTGATTAAATACATGTGAATCGAAGATCAATGGGAGATTTACTTTGACATCACTAAAAAGGATATGAATGAATATGAATAAATTATATATTTTTTATTTAAATAAAATACTCAGCTAAAATCGTTTTTCATTATGTTGTAATAGATATATATTTTTTTTAATGAAAAAGGCAGATGGGTAAAGGTAGTAAGTGGTCACCAACATCCTTTCATTTGTTTAAGAAATATTCATCGGAATGATAACTGATACACAGTCCATTCCATCATATGTTTTCCGATATGAATAGGTTCTAGAAGTTGAAGATTACGTGTTCCAGAGTGACTTATGATGAAAGTATTGAAGCAATTTCTGACAGATTTACGAATGTGAGCGATAGCGTCCCAATGGCTTCATCATATGGTTAGAGATAAACCTTGGGGTTTAAATAGGAGCCCAATATAACTTTCTCATCTCCCCGGAGAGTATCCCCAGAAACTTTCCCCAATTCCAATGAACGTGTACAAAGCCCACAGTATAAATAATTTATTTTTGATTCCCGTTCAATTTAAAATAATAATTTAATTTATTAATAAAAATAACCACAATATACCGCTATTTATAGTATATTAAATTATGTTGTAAAAATACAAACCATTTTTAAGGATACAAGTTCAGGTAAGGTTAATAACGAGTTAACTTTTTGTTCTCAGATGTTAAGCTCTTTTACACAAGTGGTATTCATATGAAGAGCCATTTTGTGTAAAAGCATGAAGATTATGAGGATTAGTTGCACAAAGTCGTTGTCGAGTGCGCATTGTCTGAGATTAGTCTCGTATATACAAAATAAAAGCATTATCATATTCTCAACTTTTATTTCATACAATAATGTTGTTTTTACCTTAGATTAAATAAGTTTTTTCGTGTTTATTTTAAAAATTAAATTAAGAAATAATTCTTAAATTGTTATAGATGTTAAGGTCATTATCGATAAAACAAGATAAAAAAATATGTTTAATATTTTTTTAATTAAAATTTTGTTATGATATATAAATTATATTTTTTTAATTACTAAGTTGCATTTATATAATATGCACAATGTTACTAACAAATTATTATTTTTATATCAAATAAATGTGCAAAGCATCAAAAGGAAGAAGGTAACGAGATATATTTTACTTCACATTTTGATGATACTTTGACTAATATTATAATAATTGTAATATTCAATTCCAATAGAAACATCTCGTATGTTTAGTTACTGGCACATTAGAGAGGTTTTTAATAGAAAATCTCGGTTCGGACTAACGCAAATTGTTAAGTTTTTCTCTCAAGACATTCTAAATAGCACGTCGGAACCAGGAAATTGGCAGTTTTAAACTCCTTGCCTCGGCAACCAAAGAAAAGCTGTTAGTCCTGTCTGCTTTACCGTCGAGCTTGTTACTGGACATGACGATTTAAACGGTGATTTCATGAGGCAAATTGAATAAAGAATATTTAGTTTTTTTTTTATTATAACGATAGTAAATTTTACAAAATATATTCTGAAATTAAGCTTTTTAAATATAACCTCATAAATCTTACACGTCAATAATCATCCGAGTCCAATCACAAGACATTATTGTCTCATAGAAACCGACAATGAATCTTTGTATAGGAATTGTAAAGGAATACGTATCTCATTCGTTTATCTCCAGACAGCGAATAGCGTGGTGAGGGGCTTTCATCTGAAACGTGCCCCGGGCTCACAAAAGGTGAATGTGGTTTATGATTTTCTATTTGTAAAAACTAAATAATTTTGCGACGACTTCTGATTTATAATGTTCGTTTATTCGAGTTAAGATAATTTTAAAATTCTTTTGCGTTTGCATTATACACATTTATACATTTCGAAAGTCGGTCAGAGCACAATTTCTCAAGGTATTCTTATGAACTGGAATTGTTTTTTTTTTTTATAATTCAGAAAGGCAGATGAATGTATCTTAATATAAAATAAAATAACTTAAATATCAATTCATAAATAAAGTGAATATTACCGTTCTAGGGATTAATTTAACTTTTACAAATTCAGCTATATTATACTATAGCTATGCTACATTATATATAATATATAATAATTACAAATGATAAAGTCATCTCTTCTCAATATAGGTTAAATCAAAATGGTTTTGAAATTGATTAAGAAAATTTCATCTTAAGCGCTTCTTATAAGCAAGTTTTAGTTTGGAATCCGGATTGCGACTATTGCATCTTTCAATTGCTTCATTTATGATTAATTTTCATAAAAATAATCTGTAAAAACTTTGAGGTTAATACCATTTGTGTTGTTATAAGTTTTAGCAAGCCTAACTATCACTTTATATTGCAGTATGACAGTGAATTAGATTTTGTATCCTTAACAGGAGGAGAGGCTTTTGGCTTTTACCCAGTGGAAGTTTATTAAATAATTTATACTTGATGCTTACCTCATTATCTAACCGTGCAATAAAGACCTTACCTAGCATGGTTTTTACACATTAAATTTAATGTAAATATAAACATAGACAGCACAATAAAACCGACTACTTCCTCTAACTATCTTATATAAATAAATAATATTCATTACGATTTTCATCTTACTACGAAAAATATTCACTGAAAAACACAACATGTCAATAAAAAAATTGAATATAAATTTTTTTATTGACATTTATATAATTCATTCAGTTAATACACACTCTTATTATTATTGTATGGTTCGTTTGATACGTTGACTGAAGTTCAATCTTTATAGATTATTGTTTATAATTGTTTTTTTTTTTAAGGGAATCCATTTTCTGTAAGTCTTTTTTGTATATTCAGGATATCAGCTTCAGATTTTAAAACTTATTGCATTTTGAAACTAAAATTTTATTTGTTTTGAAATACATTAATTTATATCTCCAAAAAAATTATCGCTAAATAAAATCATTTGTTTTTATATAAACCTTATGAGAAAAAAGGCCTAAATTACTTCCAATAAAAAAAAAACTACATCAGTAGATTAGTTTTATCTTATTGGAAATAACGATGTAGATTAAGATATATGTACATTTGCCGAAAATAGACATTACAATAACAAATTAGATACTTGAATTAGCAACCGTCCATCCATACAATTGTAATGACTGAGTGGACAGTGGATAGATTTAGTGAGCTGGAAAAGGTTTTCCGAAGCCATCAATTTTCATTGAACAGACAACTGATTCGAAATGCTTTAATAACTAGCGAAACGTAAATAGCAAAATACAAATGAGGCCAATTCTCTTATTTTACATGAAAGAGTTTTCAAGTTGATTTCAATTCTAGAACACGAGACTAGTTTCACGATGTTAACGAAGAAGGGATACTTATAGTTGCATCACAGTGTACGTATTTGTAAGCCGAGATGGCCCAGTGGTAAGACCGCGTGAATCTTAATCGATGATCGTGGGTTCAAACCCGGGCAAGCACCACTGAATTTTCATGTGCTTAATTTGTGATTATAATTCATCTCGTGCTTTACGGTGAAGGAAAACATCGTGAGGAAACCTGCATGTGTCTAATTTCACTGAAATTCTGCCACATGTGTATTCCACCAACCCGCATTGGAGTAGCGTGGTGGAATAAGCTCCAAAGCCTTCTCCTCAAAAAGAGGAGAGGAGGCCTTTAGCCCAGCAGTGGGACATTCACAGGCTGTTACGTACGTATTTACAACGCAAAGCACGTAAAGCCTTTGGTCCTGATTTCTTACTTCGATCTTGATGCTCTGAGTATCGTTCCATATGACTAATAGAGTGATGGAATCAAAAAATATTAGATGGTGCAGATGCACCATCTATTATTATTTGATTCCATAATACGAACATAGATATGTTTACGGGCACATTTATAAAGCTTTGTATAAGCCCGTCTGGGTTACACCCACTCATCATAATCTATCGCATCAATATATAGTATTGTTGTGTTCCGGTTGGAAGGGAATCAGTGTTAATACAGGCACAACAAATATAACATTTGTGCCACCAACCTTGGGAACTAGGTTGGTGGCACATTGGTGATGTGAGGGATGATTAGTATTTCTTACGGCGCCAATAACTATCAGAGGTAGAATAAGGGATAGAGAGTCAAGGGATTGGATTCCATAATAAAATCCCTTAGATACATTTAGCCAAGTAATATACTTAAAATTATGGTAATAATTAAAAAAGGTGACCAAATTCGGCCAACCCGTTGCTTACTTAGTATGTAATTCTATGTTCATACATATTCTTGTTTTGATAAGAGGTTAAAACATATATTCCTAACTAATAGTTAGGAAATTTATCTGTTTTTTATTTGAATTAAAAATGAATCGCAGTAATTGTCTTTCTCTTACAAAGTTGTTGCACTTTAAAAGTTAAAAAACACGTAGGCTTGCAATATAATTTTGCAAACATTTGAAAAATCATACTCTAATGCAGTTTCCTTTTATATTATAAACGCTTAAAATAATATAAGCAACCCAGTAACGTTAATACTCTGAAACATACAAACACCGTAGCCGGTGTAATATATATCAAGAAAGAAGTTTGAATAATAAATATAGTGTGAGCCTATGAAGCCATAGCTCACGGTCAGTTTTACTTTTGTAAAACATCAATAATCTGTAATCGATTGGCTTTCCATATGTTACAAAGCCAATAGCAAAAACATTAATATGAAAACAAACAAGGCATGTTCGTTACAATAAAATTGATGACTTTTATTGAAAACTTACGACCTAAATAATAGAACACAGCTCGTGTTTCTATTGTTTATTTTTTTGTCATATTTTTATTTAAATATGTTTTAATATGCTGTTTGAAATACTTTTTTATTAAAGAAGTTACAGCCACATTCATATATAAATTTCAAATGGGCGTGTGTTCGTAATTCCCGCCCTCTTAAACGGATTGACCGACTTAGACTAAATATATATTTTATTCTTATAGGCTCACTTGAACGTTTTATATAAATAATAATAAAGCTTAGATTAAATTATTTGTTCACATATACAACTCTGTAGCGTCCCAACACCACAATTTTTTTTACCTAAGACTTATTAGTTCGTTTTTGTTTAAAAATATCTCGGTTATCCCGAGATATTTATTTTATACGAAGTCAAGGCGTGATGCTTGTAAATAATATACTTTATTTTATAACGAGCATCTTTTGAAAAAAGGAATTTCTTGATTTGATTTTTAGTTAAAATTAAAATTGTAACCACGAAGCTGATTGTAACGAAATTAGTATGTTACCGTCAGCGTTCCATTTCCGAATAAAATTCACAAACTGAACGAGTTATTTGCACTTTAAATCAAAGCGCTTTCTCATCATTTTTGAATATCACTTCTCCCGTGATAATACGATTGATGAATCTCTTTTGAATTTTTTAGTCTGCGTAAAATATCGTATCATTTTTTATGTCAAATGCTATATTTCTGTATAATTTATTTTGATCAATCACGAAGCTCTCATGCAGGATGTATTTCTAATCATTAAACAAATAAAAATATATACATGGAAAATATTTAATTAAAATAGTATTTTAAAACAACTCGTTTTAAGATTTCCGCAGTTCTTTTTCTTTGAAATTCTAGGTTTCAAGATCGCTTGAATTCCTTTTTTCTTCGTAAATATTTTTATACACGTTGAAATCACATTATAATATAAAATAAATTATGTAACGAAAATTCGACGACTCTGTCTTCCTGTCACTAGAATATTTATTATCATAATACCATCACGGAATAATGAGCTAGTTAGTGTAGGTACTCAGCTTATAACGACTTAGGCTCGTAGGAAGTATGTAAATCTATTGATATACTTATTTTTATTAAAATCATTTACTTCATTTTTAAAGTGTTGCATTAAGGTGTACACGTAACAATTATAATGTAACGTAGTTTTTATTAAAATGCATATTTAATTATTGGAAAATAAAGATTAACTTCCGAGTTTCTTATCTTTTTTCAGCTTATAAGTCATATTTTATACTGATAACATTACATTCAATAAAATAACAATTTAAAAGTACCAGCAAGAGGATACTTGCATAGAATATATGGTCCTAATTTTATTTGCTTAGGCTGACGCTCGACCCGAATGTGACCACACATCTATTTGTAAGAATTTATGTAATCTTTGTGTTTTTAGAGGCATTACCTATTGCCAAAAATATATCGATTCACTTTCAAAGTCGATAACAGACTGGCGGAATTGATACGCTTGGGCTTATCAGCAGGATTAAATTCTACCAAAATTGGCATTGCTCCAGTCCGCTATTTTACTCAGAGTAATGTTAACGTATCGATGTTCTTTGGTTCTGAAAGATCTCAGAACCATAATCAGGTAAATTGGACGCGTCACATACAACGATACTGTCGTTTGCATATCCAAGAGTACCAGGAATTAGCAAGTCATCAACATGAAGTCAAAAAAGTGTTTCGGAGAGAATGAATCGTTTAGGAAATCAATGATGGTAATGAAATTAGAAAAGCAGTCATCGATATCCAGTTTCAAATGACATACAGCAATCTGTTCAAAAGAAACTTACTTGAAAGGCTAACGTAATTTAATGTTGACCGGGTGGGTCAAAAGCCTTTAAAATGTCAAGAGAAACGGCTAGAGCCGTTAGCCGTAGGGGTGATTTTTAATACAATACCCCAAAATATAAGCGTGTTATACACAATGAGACTTACTTTTAAATGGTATGTTTGAAAACGTATTGACGATCAGGAAAGAGATCGTTGGTTGATTTTATAGGTACCATATTATGATGTATATGTATTATATTTATTTTTATTTTTCAATTAATATAATAAATGAATTACTGATACTATATTTACATTTTTTTGTATGCTTATGTTTTATGTGATCTTGCGTCTCCGGTAATATTTTAACTCAATTCAAAATTTGTTACTCAATTTCAAAATAAGAACGTTACTCAATTTTTGAACTAGTCATAGCAGTAAATAAATATGACAACAACATAATCCAGAAATATACAAAAATGTAACAAGTATAAAAATTTATAATTCAACGAGACCATAAAATATCCTGAACATTCGGTCTGCTACGTCCTTTGGGAAAATCGCTATAAGGCACAGACACACCAGAGACATCCCGACACATTTGTTACACAAGTTCAATAGAAACTTCTGGACAAAATACTTTTTGGTTTCATTTAACGTGAAATAGCATTTTGGGGAAGGGAAAATACATCACAATGATATAATATATGTTTTAGAAAACAATATAACTTATCTATAAACATATTATAATACGGATAATTTGTAGAACCATGTCGATGGATATCTATTAGTTGTAAGCTATGTAATTTTAAGAAAGGTATATTGTACATAAATATGGTTTTGATTTGGCTATTTTATTAAAATGTAAGAAAATCAACAAGACGGATAGTCAAATAAACTATAATTTGAAGTAGGCTTAAGGACTTAAAAGGGCCGTGTGAATTGATTTGTCTCGCAGTTCGATTTTTGTACTATTATAATATTTACTGTGTTAATGTATAAAGTTATAATGTGATTTACATGAAAAAAGAAGGAAGGAAGTAGATGCTAACATAATAATAAAATAAATCTACTGTAAGCATTAAATTTTGTGTGGTTGTATTCTGTATGTCGGGCATGTGCACCAGTAAAACACCAATACAGTACATGGAATCTAAAATCCCAACGGTAGCCGCATTTTGACGATTTTAAAGAGTGATTGATGATTCTGAACTGACTGACTGACTAAAGGTTCTTTCAATTGCTACGGCAATCATTTACCATTCGTTATTTGTTCACGATCTTTCGTTACTTTATAAAATTGAAAATAAACAATTTAACATACATTCTATACATATTATACTCGTATACCATATAGTTGATTGATATTTCGTAGAAATATAAATACATGTATTTATAAAAACATGACTGAAAAATAGTTGTGATATGAAAACAAATTAACACAATTTTTTCGAATAATAGTCCGGTAATAATTACCGTAACAGCCTGTGAATGTCCCACTGCTGGGCTAAAGGCTTCCTCTCCTCTTTTTGAGGAGAAGGTTTGGAGCTTATTCCATTCCGGTAATAATATAATAGCTTTATTACCTATAATTTACAGAAAATATTAAACAAATCCATGACTTCCTTAAATGATTTTTCTTTTAACTTGATAAACTATTTTATTCCTGACATTTATTACACGAGGTAGGTGTTGAGATTACAGGAGGAATCAGCCGCGGATTTATGTCTAGGCCTACAAACCACCGGCCTGGGGTCCCACCTACCCAAAAATAATATAATTTTACAGCCAACTGTTTCCGGCGGATGGAGACGACTCAAATGTCAAATTGCCTAGGGGCCTTGGATCTCAAAGTCAGGGCCTGGGTGGATTGATGTGAATTCTATATTCAGAAAGTATGAGTATATAATAATTATAAGATACTTAAATATTAGATATAAAGTTTTTAGATAGGTTACATTTTGCATGAATATTTCAATAAGATAGAAATAAAGTAACAGACTGTATATGACCCACCACAAAGGCCAAATATGGGGGAATACTAATGTGCCAAAACTGCATTCGAAACATGCGTATATCCTAACGAGATTTTCCTTCACCACTGAGCACAAGATGAATGATAAAAACAAATAAGAAGATGACTCTTTTCAATAAATAAAGTTCGCCTTTTATAAAATGCTTATAATAGTAATATATACCTTGGTAAGTATAAAATTTATAATAATTTAATTCCTACTTAGTTTTAGACTACTATAACATTTTATTTAACACATAAATAATATTATA
This sequence comes from Nymphalis urticae, assembly GCA_905147175.2. Lineage (NCBI taxonomy): Eukaryota > Metazoa > Arthropoda > Insecta > Lepidoptera > Nymphalidae > Nymphalis > Nymphalis urticae. Next base: position 7,660,937 of record LR989998.1, on the reverse strand, counting down.
AAACTTTCATAACATTTTTTAATCATGTATATTAATACACTTTTGCCTATTATAAGAATTTAAAAAACATAAAGATGTCAAATATCACGTGACCCAGTAAGTTTTATTAGTTCTATTATTATTGTGAACACTAAGTAATGATTGAGGAAAGTTTGTGTAATTACAAAGAGCGCTCACATTGTATTGTTACGTTAAACTTGTGCCTGTAGTTACTAGCTCATATAAATGGGCACTCGTGGTCAATTTAAGAAACGACTAATGCCTTTTTTTAAATAAAGAATATCTATAGTCTACAGGTAAATGTAATAATGAAAAAAATACGCACCGTAAAAAATCTAGATATAATAATTTATTATAGCCTTACCAAGCCATGCTTACAGTTTATAAATTTTAAAATTATTAAATTTAATTATTAAGTCACAATATATATGAGATAAATTAGTTAATTAGTTTAACCTTTGATGGTTATCTGCTTTCAACTATTTAGTATTTGCCCTTGATAGAGGTCAGATGGAAATCACTTCACGTTGTTAGTATGTTGAATATGGCCTTCGTAAAGAATACAATCCTAGCAAAGAAATTTACATAGCATAAGAATATTTTCTTAAGCATTTCTCACATTACAATAACAGCTATGCATTGCTTATTTGAAAGATAAATGAGTTTTGGTTAATTCTCATTTATGTTACAACGTTTTATTTAAACAATTTCATTATCGATAAGATGATATATATATTTAATTATTATGTACACAAAGTCCCATAACATAAAAGCCATCCATGAAGATAATATTATTCAAGTTTTGTTATTCAATTATATATTTTTATGAACAGTATTTATGTAAAAGTAACCCGATATTTACCTGTATTGAAATAAATGGATCAGATCTAGGAAAGTATGATTAACTTTTTTAATATTGAAATCAATATTCTTATTTGATGGGATATCTAAATAACGTATAAATTACAAGTAATCCAAAATGTTATAAGAATAGTGTCATTGGTATGATAATTGAATTATTTTCGAAGTAAAATAACGAGGAACGTGGTTAACTTAACTATATATTTAACTTTCATTCGAGGATTTCTTTAAAATTTTTACAATAATTTTTACTTTCTAGAAGACCGTATATATATATTACATATTTTAGAATGAAAACAGAACCATCTTTGAGATAACTATGTCCAACGCAAAATCATTCGTTAATATCGGTTAGTAAACAAAAAACCCGAAACACCCGAACACACAAACATGGTTAACCTTTTCCTTATTTAAGTCGCTAAGTGAATGATAGTTTTCTTATGTTTTACTAATACTATATTATTTAATTTTTTTCTTTCCGCCGTTTCTATGATACTTAATATATAATATTAGGTGTGATTACGAATACCTACGAATTTTGTTGTTTTAAATTGGAACATAATTTTACTAATATGTATCACAATATATTTTATTTTAGATATTATTATTTTATAGAATAGGTAGACAGACGAGTAAATCCTCCTGTTTAATGGCCTCCTGTTGGTTAGTAGTCACCACCACCCATAGAAATTGGCAATTAAGATTATGTCCCTCGTGCATGGGGCTCCTTTAAACCGGAAAACAACAATCCTAAGTACTGCTGTTTTGCTGTAGAATATTTGAGTGAGTGGTATCTACCCAGACGAGCTTTCACAAAACCTTACCGCCAAATTTTAATAATACTTCTTATAAATATCAAATATTGCATCTTTTTTTATATCATGCAATAAGATTACTGTTATGAGTGCGAGCGCGCTTGAAATGAAAATTCTGAAGCAGGTTTGGAAATGCAAAAATGAAAAATAAATAAAATTTCCAAATCTGTTTCAGAAATTTAATTTCGAGCACCCTCCTGTATAATAATGATCGATAAGACCAGACCAGTTATTTATTTACAATAATAATAAGTATTTATTAAATTTGTAATATGATATATTTTTTTATTTATACAACCTTCAAGTATTTTTTTTCCACTAATCAATTTGTTTTTGTCTCAAAAAGATTGCCTGAAAGAGATTGCTGTAACAATATTTTCAACCTTTGCTCTCTTCACTCTCGACTTGCTAAACATCCTGTGTGTATATTTGTGTGCAATAAAGTTTGAAAAACAATTGTAAGATTTCCTCGAAGGAGATGTGTTTCATTTGTAGAAGTAAAAGAAAATAAGCTTTATTAAAATGCTTATGGTTTCATCAATACTACTGTCTAGACTATGTGTCTCTGCTTGCCATAAATGGCATTCTCTTGCACTTCATTCACTTTTATAAATTCCCTTTCATTGTTAAGATAGAAACGAGGTAAGATTGCAACGAATTGCTAATGTGCCTTGTTTTATGTACAAAAATACAATATTCAAAGGGAGAACAAACCTCTTTGGTATTAACCCTAGAAGTGCGTTTCTATGTTTAATAATGTAATAGTGTCTTCGTCTTTACTTTATACAGTATATTGTTTTCTTTAATTATAGGAATAGATACCTGTTTGAGATAAAAATATAGAATTGGACCCCGTTTGACATGTTGGCACTTATTATATTTTTTCGTGGAAAAGATTTTTAATTTATCCATTTTGTTGTTTCTCGCCACTAGATGACACTGCAACATATCAACAAATATACCGTTCAAGCGATCACCATAATGATTGGTATACATTCGAGCTTGGGGAATATTTAAGTCATATTGGATAATTGATTAGCCGTGATGGTCCACTTGTTTGAAGGCGAGAATCTTAACCAATGATTCTGAGTTTAAATTTACTTAATTTGTATTTATAATTCATCTTGTGCTCGGTTGTGAAGGAAAACATCGTGAGAAAAGCTGCAGTTAACGAACGATATTCCGTCACGTGTATCCACTAACCTGCATTGAAGCCGCATGATGGAGTAAGCTTCAAACACTCAAGCTTGTATGATGTGTTAAGCTATCTCTATTTTAAATTTCATTAAAATCTATTCAGTAATTTTTGCGTGAAAAAGTTATAAAGATCTATCCATCCATCCTCACGGACATTTGCATTTATAAGACGAGTGTTACTAGGAGTTTGTGATTAAATAGTTTGTTTATTAAGGAAGATATAAGGCCCATAACTTCACGCTACTATCCTAACAAGCGTAGAACCATAAACATCCACTAATCTAGCAAACTGCTTAAAATGGTCACGTACGAGTATAATTCGAGCATAGAATAAAATATGCAACTAAAATGCACATTAAGTACTTTAATAACAGTATGATAACAATTCCCATTTTCCAAAATGAAATGATGTATGTATAAATCGTATTATGCGCACAGCATTCTAAAATATAATATAATGAGCAGAAGCCAAGTCGAACATTGACGAAACCTTTCAAGGTTGAAATGGCTTAAGTCTGATATATTTTTTAATGTAGTCTAAGCAACCGGACGGTACAATGAGGACAAATGATATGTAAGAAATATTAACCATTCTTTACTTCATCATTGCGCCGCCAATCTTGGTAAATAAGTTGTTATATCACTTGGCCTGTACTAACACTGACTCACTCACTCTTAAAATCTAAACACAACCATGCTAAGTATGATGGGTTACATATCGCCAAGAAAATAAACAGTAGTGGGTAAGCTTATTATAAATATATGATAATATATGTTTTCCATACTTCCTGAATCAACTAACATTATTTTGTTATCCTTATATTCGTTAATAATAAATAAAACAAAATTAACAAAACATTCATGATATTAATATCCAAAGAAATCCCATGAAACAATAACTTCGTCATTTTAAATATAACTTATTTAATTACATTATTGACATTCGGTCAATTTCGAGTTCTAACTTTTTTAATATCGAAATTCCAGGATTTGTAGGTTTCGCCTCAAGATATGGTCGGTAATAAAAATAAATAAAAGTGAAGGCGCTCGTTTTTATCTAACGCTGCATGGCAAAGGGAAACCGTGGGTCATTCCGTTTAGCCTTTTCCTTTGCCCTTGTCACCGATAAAATCAATCACCCTTGAAATAAGGGCTTTATTGTACAGGATTCTATAATTAAGTGGCTGATCTCTCAGATCTATCAGTTCTTCAAACGCTAAAATAAGAAAGGAAATGTTGAAAAGTAAAACTTTTTCTTTATCTGTTAAACCATAATGGGTCTCTACTATTGGGTGAGGTTTTCTGTTGGTTAAGAAAATAGCTACATTGCGTTGATATTTATATGTGCCTAATATAATAATAATAATAATAATGAAATCATTTATTTCGACCAAACAGGGATCATAAATACAAAACATATAATAAATAGTAAAAAGCCAAAGCTACAATAATAATATTTTCCAGATTTTATATATTATAAATTAGATTATATTGATATAAATCAACATTATTCGAAATACGCTGGTCTCCTCACAATGTATTACTACGTCGCTTATGAATTAAATACTCAAATTAACCACATCAAATCTCTTAACTAAATATTTTAGATTTGATTTTAATATTAAATTTGTGTTTTGTCAGAGATTTACATAAAATTTTAAATAAACAAGTAAGTTTCCAACGCTTCATTTATTTAAAGACGGCAACTTAGCAAATACATCGTTTAACTTCAATACATAATGGGACAAAACTGAGGTAATAGCTTTCTAAGAAACGAGAGCTTTAGAAATGAATAACTTAAATGGTCAATTTGTGATGTCGGTTTTAATACCACTTCGTACTTATCTTTTTACTCCAGATAGATAAAAGATGTGAAAAATATATTATTTCAAACTTAAGTTTCTTGAATCATTACTTTCATAGTATGACAATATATATAAATATATCACTTTTTGGTTCATCAACATACTATAACCACTATAACTGTTAACCAAAAATTTCAATTTTAAGTTGTTTTTCTTAAATGTAAACTATAAACATAACATTTTTTTTTTTTATATTTTTAACGTGTTATTTGTACTACAATTTGTTCGTATTAATAGAAAGGAAAGGCAAAGTTACATCCCTCGGAGTGTTATATTCAATATGTCTTCCATTCGTACCTGTATACGGTACGGTAACAGCCTGTAAATGTCCCACTGCTGGGCTAAGGCCTCTTCTCCCTTTTTGAGGAGAAGGCTTTGGAGCTTATTCCACCACACTGCTCCAATGCGGATTGGTGGAATACACATGTGGCAAAATTTCAGTGAAATTAGACACATGCAGGTTTCCTCACGATGTTTTCCTTCACCGAAAAGCACGAGATGAATTATAATCACAAATTAAGCACATGAAAAACTTCAGTGGTGCTTGCCTACCTGTATACAAAATCAACCTAACCTGTATACAAAATCATTTATTCATGTAATCCCCTACACGCTTGCTCATCGATTTGTAAAGTGATAAAAAGTTCATTTTTGAAAAGTAAATATGAAGCTATATAAAACGCTACCATTTTTATTCTAGTTTGTTCTACTTTAATTTCTAATATAAGAATTATTTATATTAGAAATTAAATAACATAATTATAATAGGCAAATCACAATAAATAAAACTGAATATTACTTTGTGTGTTTCGTCCTTCAATATGCTACGGAACAGAGATGGGTAGCTTTTCAAAATGAAGACCGCATGGCATGACCGGAATGGTGGCAGAACGCTAGAACCATTTTTCCATTAGTCGATCCAATTCTCTCTCAATAAACCACAGGAGTGAAAGAGAATTCGTTTGCCCTATGACTCCGAGGTATGAGTGTTTCAACGGTAAACGGAACAAATGACGATTTTAGAACTAGAGTTAAATATTTGTCTGGAAATTGTACAAAACTTGGTATGGTGATGAGGAGGGATGAAAGGCGTGTTACCAAAAGGGTGATGAGTATGAATGTTGATGGATATAGGGGACCGGGGGGGCCGAAGAAAATGTGGATGGATTGCGTAAGAAAAGATATGTGTATGAAAGGTGTAAGTGCTGAGATGACGAGTGACAGAGAGAAGTGGAGGGAAAAAACATGTTGTGCCGACCCCACGTAGTGGGATAAGGGCAGGAAGAAGAAGAAGAAATTGTACAAGAATGAATGAATATGAGAAACTGATGTAATATACAATTGTATATAAATGCACCAATATACAACATTTATTTGAATAGTCTGAATCGGTGGTACTTCCCGATTAATGAATTGTGAAAAGACGGTTAAAACGGTTAATAAGTAATATACATTTCATATTTCCTTCTTCGTCCTTTTTTAAAAACCACTACACTACACTTGATATTAAATACTCTTGAAACACAATAACGAATAAATTTTCACAGTTTAACGCTTAACGCATAACCGATTTTTTTTTCCTACGTAAAATAAAATATGAAAAAAAACACTTATTTGAAACGATTGATACGAGCTATTTTATTTATGTAAATTTGTAAAAAGATTGTGCCAAAATCTCTTGAAGTTTTATGGATGATTAAAAGTTTTGAGTTTATACTCTTGCGTTCTGCCTTAATCTGCACAGTTTGACAAGAACGTAAGTAATAGCATTTACGTATTAGCCTGGGAAATATAAATTTGGTTCATTCTGTCACATACATAACTTAACCTAGTAGGGACTTTAATGTTGATGTAAATATAATTCAAACCAACTTCTGTTTATAAAACTATAAAATCAAATAATATAAATATACACTGTATTAATAGAACGCTGATGTAAATTTTCAGCTGGATCAGTAAATTGTACAAGTAGATAGTAGTGTTTATTTTATATTTGTCTTTAGTTAAAACCGTTTTTTTATATAATTTTGTATATGAGCCTTGTTACTTGAATAAATAAATTATTATTATATAATATATATTATTGTAATGTCATCATATTATTAGAACCGCAGAAAATGTTCACACTTAATGAGTAACTAAATTTTTCTTAAATTTAATCAAAAGTTAGTTGTGATTGATAATAAATTAAAAAAAGAAACAAATCATATTTTTATATTGTATTAATAACTAATTTACAAAGAAAGATCATGGGAAATATTAGCTTTTGTAAATATAATAATTACATAAAAAGTTTTAATATGCAAGTAAAACTAAACACTTTTCGTGAAACAACTAGACTTCAGGTATATTCACATTTTTTTTTATATAAGGTATCTGTTAAATAAGGTTGATCGAATGAAAACGCATTTTACATACAAATTTCGCTTTTACATAATGTTTTGTAAAAAAAAGTGTACAAAGATTTCGACAACATATAAAAAACAGTGCAATTTTATAAAACAATTCTTTATGGTACAATATTGCACTTGATTTTTGTTATTTTTTACATCCAAAAAATAACATAAGCTCGCCCCACGATAAGTTTGTCGTGGATATTTTATAGATTTGAAACTGTAATAAAAATAGAGAAATAAACGCAAACCGCAAAGTTAAGGATTAAATATGCTAAACATTTGTACACTTACATACTAATCGAGAAATCTCTAGTCTTTGTAATGCCAGCAAAAAAGAAAAAAAAACTGCTTGTTTAATTAAACACAACTAAACTAAAAGATAGAAGCCACGTTTATTTTCAAGCATAATTTCTTAAGGTCTCCCAAGCTATTATCTTAATAAGAATAGGAGAGACTTTAGTGTGTGGCAGAGATGAGCTCCTTACGAAAACAAAGTCATTATTTCCGAACGTACGACATATTTTGAATGTGTTCTTCTCTATGTAAGTTGGAGAGTAGGGTGACGAAAACAAGGCTCGAACAAAGCGGAATAAACGCCAAGCGTACATTTGTCAATATACAGTCAGCGCAAACAATTTAGTTGAATTTTTTTATCAAATCACTTAATATGAAAAAGTACTATTTTGTGTACTGTGACTACAAAAAATATTCTTGGTAAATTTAAACATTATTTTTTTTGTTTTAAATAATACTATATTTAGCCAAAACAAAAATAATAACCTTAATTAACCCTACGCTCTCCTTTTAAATGTGTATAAGGTAGAATGCACATACAATTTTTTTTTCAATAAGACTTAAGTTATTGCAAGGTCAACTTAGTTTTGCTGGCGGTACTTCGCTCCATTCTGTAGGCCATTGAGAGGCTGAAATTGTTGCTGAACATTTCAACGCAGCTACAATCTCGGATATATAGTTTTTTTTATGTGTTCCCTTTTATATTAGGATTCGTTTAAAAGGTTTCATTACAAAATGTTTCGAATAAAAATATTTTGTTCTGTAAGTAACAGAACAATATAATATGAATATTACGTAAGATTTGTTCGTGAAACTCATAATGATAATAGTCTTGTAGATGAGTTATCTTTTACATCATGCCAACATTTTTAAAGCATAAACGAGAAACAGTTCGCTGTATTTGTCATACAGAAAAAAATATTAGATTTTAAATAATAAAATTACAATTATACTATAAAAATTGGTGTAAAAATACTGATCTACCGTAAATACCGTTTCCATTATACAAATCTAAGTACAATATCAATTTAATAAAATTCATAAGAAAATAATATAATAAGACAAAATCTCATATTAAAAATAAATAATGAATGTCTCTTTTGGTTTAGAACATATAAACAAACATTAAAATATAAAATATATTTTATGAGAAATGAAACATCGACTTCGTTTCCTTATTCTACTTTATCTCCCTATAGGTTCCCCGTGACTGAGTGAAACTGTTTTTCCCGTAAATCCTGTTATTTATACACCTTTTTCCTTACACACGTCTCAAGCTACCTCGATATCAAATTTCATTACGATCGTGTTCAGGTTTAGTATATCAATTGATGATAATGATGTAACAAACAGACAGAGTAATTTCACATTTATAATAATATTCTCCAGAGCGATTTCGGCCACGGTAGCCAATCTCAAGAGAGATTAGCCAACTACGCGGGAGATATTATAGTGCACAAGTGAGTGCGCAAACACAGGTGTATTCACTATACCCTAGCTGTCATAATCCGATAGGACGACAATACGAAAGAGTTCAGGCGCAGGACCAACGGCTTTACGTGCTTTCCGAGGCATGGAAGTATAAGCACTTTCAACTGACTCCAGGCTGCTACTGAGAATTTTTTGACAGGAAAATCCAATAACTTTTTATTGGCACGACCTGGGAATTGAACCCAGGACAGACTCGGAGTCTGCGGCCTTACATATAGCCACTAGACCAACGGAGCACTCACGTTTATAATATTAGACTATTATTAAATTTTAGTGACTTCAGAATAATTTTACCAAACGTACGCAATTACAAGTTAATTGAATTAAAATATTATTAAATTTTATTCAAAGCGGAAATGTTTACAAAATTAATTTCGGGTAGAGAGCTTCATCATTTTAACACGGACATCGTTGGAATTAATGTCTTCAAACGAGACGTTAAGCCTAAAATTTGCAATTTCGCCTGAGTAATCTGTAATAAATTAATTAATAGTGTATTTATGGGCAATGTTTGACAACCGGCGAATGATAAGTAGGTATTTAATAAAAATAAATGTTGTTTTTTTATAGTATAGATAGGCGAACGAGCATAGTCCATATAGAGCACTTGATGGTAAGTGGTCACCGACGACCAAAGACATTGGCATTGTAAGAAATGTTAAGCATTGCTTACATCGCCAATGCGTCACCAACCTTGTGATTACACTGGCTCACTCACCCTTCACACTGGAACACAACAATACCAAGTGCTGCGGTTTTGTGGTAGAATATCTGAAGAATGGGTGGTACCTACCCAGACGAGCTTGCACAAAGCTCTACCACCAGTAAATCATGTGAAACCTAATCGAAAAAGGCGGGTTTGAATCAAGGCAAGCAATGACATGACTTTCATGCATGAAACCGCATTGTAGCAGTGTGGTGGGTGAGATGAGTTCAAAGTATTGCAAGTACGAGTGCAATTTGCATCATCGTTATAAAAAAAAAATCAGTGTTACTTTGCCGCCGGGAGAGATGAATTTTAAATACCAATTCAGTACGTTTAAACTCAAACGGCTTTATCTATATGCTGTCTAGGGAATGATTAGTTAAGCATTGCTGTGTCTTCTTCTTTCAAATGTCATATCAATGTTGATAGAAAGAGAAAAATTAGTATTGAATCTTGAATGAAATAACGTTCATAAGTAAGGCCGATAATAGTGTGAGTAAATTCTTTTGTTGATTAATATTTAATTTGAATTAAAATAACTATATTTAATGTTTCACTTGTATAAATAGTGGATCTTTAGTTAAATGGCAAGTTAACTTACGTTCCCTTTTTGCACAGACTTCTTTTAAGCTTCAGACTAGGTTAATGCCAATTTATTAAAGTAATTTCTCACATCTTAAGATTAGTCTGATGAATGTGCTAAAGAAAAAGATAATTCACATGGCTTACTTTTGAACTTGTTATCTGGTATTCGTGGTGTAACGCAAACGTTTTTCCTGGTTCTTTTTTATCTTATTTCCTTAAAGTTTTAAAAACCGTACAAGCATTTTAGTTGTTTTTGAAATATCACGTACAGTGTGTTTTGTAGATCTTACATCATTAATGCCTAAAATTTGTAAATTAAATTAATTATGTATTAAATACATTCTGGAAAATAGATTAACTGAAATTTTCAGTATATAATCTCCAATTAAAAAAAATTGCTTAAATTTATGGTCTTACATTTAATTAAGATTTTATAAAAATACAATTTAACTCTCTGGTTACGTTGATATAAGAAGCTATGTTTCAAAAACTATGCCTGAACTACAATATCCTAAAACCTATAATAATGGAAAGATCCATTAACCCAATTAGTACTTTGATGTATCAAAAAGAAAAACAAACATAAGTTAGCTCTTTATAGTATTGGTACAATAACTCAAGTTATTAGTTTTTATTTCACTTCATGGTCTACTGATATGTATCATTTAAAACGATATTGCAATATCACACATCTGCACATGACTTAACACTTTCTATAATGACTTTTCATCAATAAATAATGTAGCGAATATAACGGAAATTGTTATTCGCCTAACGTGAACCATTTCGGAACATACTCAACGCTGTATAGAATCATAAACACTGATACTAAAATATACTTTATCTGCTTTCTTAATATAGTGATGGGATACTTTATTTATTTCATAAACGTCACAATCTCAATAATTTTGGAGCTCCTAATTTTCTTCTCAAGGGAAGATGTCTTAGTCTACGGGTTAAATATGCTGGCTTTCACTTTTTATGTGTGTGTTAGTATTGTGTAGATTTAGGTATGCTTATATTTGGCTTATTTAAGTTAATTATAAATGCATACTATGCGCGATTACATAATAGAGGTCCTGAAAAAGATCAATGTAAGCATTAGCCCGCATTTGCATGATTAAAAATACATAATAATGGGCTATATATTATTCTTGCGTAAGTTTTGTTTAGTGTGTAGAAAAATATAAATCGTTAAAATTTCAAACAAATAAAAAGTATTAAATGTTTAAAGTTGTTAGATATTTTGATACCGTACGGAATATATATAAATATACATATACAAGTATAAGTGTTGTTTTACTTTTATGTACAAGCAGAATGTTGAATACTTTACATAGGATGAAATAACCGTAACTTTAACTGTATGTTCTGAAACAAAACCTATAAACGTTAAAAAACTCATTTAACGGAGCGCTTGAAAATACGTAAGCGTGCCGCTTTAAGCGTGAGTGTATCTTTTTCTCTCGTAAATGAACCGTTTTGCTTATATTATACGATTTTTCATCTTCCTTTCTACATTCGAATGATGTTAAAGTCATATTTCCGAATGCCTTATAATATACTATATTTAATTACTTAAATAAGTGATTACAAATTATTTGCATAATAAAAAAAAATATTCTTATTATTCAAAAGCACCAATTTGTGGAAGGGTTTTGTGCCAGTCCGTCTAAGTAGTTACTATGGAAACATATTTTCTTACCACTATAATACTCGTGGCAGAGTTACAATATTTTAGTTCACAAGATTGATAGCGTATAAAGGATGGTTAATATTTTTTACAATGTCTATGGGAAATGGTGACCACTGGCCATTGAATGGCCCATTTTCCACTCAATTTACTTATTTTAAAATAAAAAAAGTGTAATCTGTTTTTTTTCTCGTTTCTATTAATTATACTATGTGATAGTAAAAATATCAGAACTGAAACTTTTTAATTTTTTCTTGTTTAGCAAATTTAAATTGATGTAATCATTGATTATCTAATTTTTATTTTAAGGATCTTAAAATAATGAAGAGCATTTATAAATTGATTTTACTGTTTAAAATTGAGTAAAATGTAAATATATTTAAGACGTTATACAGTTACGTTATACAGCCTGAGAAATTATGAACATTACTTGATAAATATCGTAAGTGAAACATTACTATGAAATAATACTATGAAAATTAACAATTTTATTGCAGTAAAATTCAATATCCCTAAAATAATTTTGAATGTGTTAAAAACGTAAAACGGACTATTGAAAAACTAAAAAGTATATAAAATGAACCCGCTTATAACACGTACTAAGCGATTTATATTTCCACTAAAATTTTATCTTTATTTTATGTGACTTTCATCGCATTCACCTCGATGCATCCAATTTCGTTTTAAACTTTATAGACGTCGCTGTGTTTATGAATATAATTTTGAAAGTATTATGTATGATTTAATTTTAAAAGCATTAACTGTTTGAAATAAAAAAAAAGGTTAACAATATTAATACTATATGAGATGATATTATTATAATATTTTTTTATATATGTTTCATATATTTTGCAAATATATAACGAATCCAGTCTGCTCTGATTTGTACCACGTTTCATTCAAACGGAGCAATAGTAAGATATAGACAAAAATGAAGAAGATAATTAGCTCAGAATGGATGAAATGGTGATAGCACACAGGGGGATTATACACCTGTAATCACCCGAGCTGTCATATTGCATAGATCGATTGGACTAAGATGACGGATGAAAGGTGAATAAATTCAGCTGTGATTAGAATGTTTCGAGACGAGTCTGAGATGAAAATGGATAGAAAACTAAATGATGAATGAATATATAAGGTCAAATTGGCCGTCCCGTGACAATAAAACGAAAATGAATTCGATTTTCTTGGTATATAATGTGGTGGGATGAATGTCAATATACAAGAACGTTATGAATATGAAAGGATATAAAAAAAATAAAGATGTAAAAAAATGAAGGTGCAAAGATTAATATGTGTAAGAAGTAAGTAATTAAGGATATGAATAGAAAGACAGAGAGAGATGAACGCTGAACCCTAACATAAGGAATAATGCACCATCTTGATTGTTATTCGCAGTAGTTATTTATAAAAGAACAATTATAATAGACTTGTAATGTGACTATTCTAAAGAAGATGTACAATGAGCCTAATTCTTATTTTTTTTTTAAATGTTAGTGAAAAAAGGTTTTTAGTTTTTTTAGAGTAAAATTTGAAGAATAAAATAAGTTGAACATAATTAAATTTGAAATAAGAATTTATCCTCTAGATATTATGTAAGGCGTTAGAGTAATTTTAGTACGCACACGTATCTACAACAGATCCATTACGATAGTAAAAAACTGAATGTTTAGAAATCAAATAGCGGTTTCAATTATAATATTTTATTATGTATTTTTTTATATTTAAAATATAACTGAACCTAATAAAACACAACATGCTTATTTATCATTGATTCCTATAGATATTTAAAAGCTATAAAGTGAAGTTTGTTGGTACTTTAAGGGTCCTAATTGCTTTCGTTTCCTCTACAAAACGGTTTGGGTCGGCAAATTAAACAAGCGCAAGTCATTAAAAGTGAAGCGAAGTATACATGTTTATAAGCAAATAAACTGATTGTAACGAGTTCATTACAGAAGCTTAATAGGAAACTTCTGACTGTTTTTTAATGTTTTTTTTTTAATAATATAATGTTACTGGACTATAAATATTTTCTTAATAGTTATTGTATTCCATTTCCGTGAAATTACTTTAAAAAAAAAGCCGAGATGGCCCAGTGGTAAGAACGCGTGAATCTTAACCGATGATCGTGGGTTCAAACCCGGGCAAGCACTACTGAATTTTCATGTGCTTAATTTGTGATTATAATTCATCTCGTGCTTTACGGTGAAGGAAAACATCGTGAGGAAACCTGCATGTGTCTAATTTCACTGAAATTCTGCCACATATGTATTCCACCAACCCGCATTGGAGCAGCGTGGTGGAATAAGCCCCAAACCTTCTCCTAAAAAGGGAGAGGAGGCCTTTAGCCCAGCAGTGGGACATTCATAGACTGTTACGTTTACGGTTACGGAAATTACTTTTAAAAGTAAAACAGCTCGACCAGTGCTCACCTAACATATGTTAAGCCTCTGAAATGCTCTCGTATTTTGGAAAAAGAGAAAAAAAAAAGATTAGAATAGAATTGTGTTATAGTGAATGTGTAATTTTCTAGCTTAACTCTAAAACTTGTAAATCCCCGAAGGTTGTTGCATGACATAGTGAAATTATTGTTTAATTTGCTTAGAGAGAGTTAAAGAGTTTATTTCAGCTAAATCATAATCATCATCATATTCAGCCCATATTAATTCACTTCTGTATATAGGCCTTTGCCGTGGAGTACCGGCTTGCCGTGGAGTACCGGCTTTGCCGTGGAGTACTGGCTTAGAATAGTACTCCCCCAATTTCATCCCGTGGGTGTCGTAACAGGCGACTGAGGGAAAGGGAAAGGGGGGATGGGCAGCAGCGTCCCCCCCATAAGCATCTTACCCCCTACTGCGCTCGCCAACACGCCTGCCCAGCGTGGCGAGTATGGGCAAAACCTCTAAATGGTAGATGCGCCAAAAAAAAGGCCCCTAGTTACCGGCAAGCCCGCTAGGCCCGACCAAGGTAGCGGTCGCGGTATCGGCAGGGCAGGGGGTGCAAAGAATCACCGGTTCATGGCAGGCTACCATAAACGGCGACTAAATATGGCAACGTACAATGGACGCTCGTTAAGGCTGGACCATCACCTCGCCGAATTAGAAGTAGAGCTAAGTCATATAAACTGGCATATACTGGGGTTATCTGAAGTCCGAAGACAGGGGGAGGACACGATAACTCTAGAGTCCGGTAACTTACTCTACTTCCGCGAAGGTGATAACCTCTCCCAGGGTGGTGTCGGTTTTCTGGTCAAAAAGGATCTCATTAGCAGCATTGTGGAAATCAGTAGTGTGTCGAACCGGGTAGCGTACCTTGTCCTAAAACTCTCCGACAGGTACTCTCTGAAGGTCGTACAGGTATATGCGCCAACTTCGGCATACTCTGATGATGTGGTCGAAGCGATGTACGAGGACATCGCAAAGGCTCTCAACAACACCTCGAAGGCCCACTACAATGTTGTTATGGGAGACTTTAATGCTAAAGTGGGAGTACATAATAGCGGTGAATCGAAAGTTGGACCTTACGGCTTGGGCTGCAGAAATCACAGGGGGCAAATGCTGGTAAACTTTCTCGAAGCGCAGGGGCTCTTTTTGATGAATTCTTTCTTTCAAAAGAAGCCCCAGAGGAGGTGGACCTGGCAAAGCCCCGATAACGTGACAAGGAACGAGATAGATTTTATCATTTCGAATAAAAGGCACATATTTAGAGATGTCTCAGTGATCAACAGGTTTAATACCGGAAGCGATCACCGCTTGGTTCGAGGCACTCTAGATATCGACTTTAAAGCTGAAAGATCGCAAATGATGAGGTCTACTCTCCGACCTACCATGCTCCAAGCTGCTCAAGGTGCCGAAAAGTTCCAAATGGAACTTCAAAATCAATTTACCGCGTTGGAAACCGTAAGCAGTATTGATGAGAAAACCGACACGCTGGTCAAAATACTGCAAAACACATCCCGCAAGTGTTTTCCGCCACAGAAAAGAGACAACGCACCAAAACTCTCTGCTGAGACACTCGAGCTCATGAGGAAACGACGAGAACTACCATCGTTTTTGTCAGATAAGGCCTTAAACCGAAAAATAAAAACGCTGACGCGACGCGATCTCCGATGCTCCAATACCCGTGCCATCAAGGCTGCGATTGAGCAAAATCGGGGATCGAAAGTGTTCGCTCGCAAGTTTGGGAGGCCGCGTCTGACAAAACTTAAAACTGAAAATGGTGGGGTCGTTACCTCTAGGCCTGAGATTGTCGGAGAAGTAGAGAGGTTTTATGGGCAGTTGTTCTCTTCAAGATCGGAAAAACCTGTGGGAACCAGTCCTGATGACCAGCGCGCCCCTCTTACGCGCCATTACTCCGAGGAGCTCCCGGTCGTTGACCAAGGCGAGATTAGGGCGGCTCTAGAACAGCTTAAAAACAACAAAGCTCCGGGAGATGACGGAATCACAACAGAGTTGCTTAAGGCAGGCGGGACTCCGGTCCTGAAAGAGCTAGCAAGCCTCTTTAATTCCGTCATCCAACATGGCAAGACCCCGGAAACGTGGAGCGGGAGTGTGGTGGTACTGTTTTTCAAGAAAGGTGATAAAACCCTTTTGAAAAACTACAGACCAATCTCTCTCCTGAGTCACGTGTATAAGCTGTTCTCAAGAGTCGTCACGAACCGTCTCACCAGACGACTTGACGAGTTCCAGCCCCCAGAGCAAGCCGGCTTTCGATCAGGCTACAGCACCGTGGACCACATTCATACTGTTCGGCAGATTGTGCAGAAGACCGAAGAGTACAATCAGCCGCTGTGTATGGCATTTGTGGACTACGAGAAAGCCTTCGACTCCATCGAAACCTGGGCAGTGCTCGACTCATTGCAGAGATGTCATATCGACTGGAGATACATCGAGGTACTGAGATGTCTATACAACGCCGCTACAATGACTGTCCACATCCAGAACTGTAAGACGAAGGCGATCCAACTGCGCAGAGGGGTGAGACAGGGGGATGTAATATCTCCGAAACTGTTCACCAACGCGTTGGAAGACGTGTTCAAGACGCTTGATTGGACTGGATGTGGAGTCAATGTAAGCGGCGAGTACATCTCACACCTTCGATTTGCCGATGATATCGTCATCATAGCGGAGTCGCTGGAACAACTAACCAGAATGCTGCGTAGCCTTAGTGAATCTTCCCGGCGTGTCGGTCTCGGTATGAACTTGGACAAGACCAAGGTCATGTTCAATAGGCATGTTGTGCCGGGACCGATATACGTCGAAGGGAAACCTCTCGAAGTTGTTAGGGAATATACCTACCTAGGACAGGTTATACAAGTCGGTAGGAACAACTTCGAGAAGGAAGCCGATCGAAGAATTCGCTTGGGATGGGCAGCATTTGGCAACCTTCGTCAAGTCCTCACGTCGTCCATACCGCAATGTTTGAAGACGAAAGTCTTCAATCAATGCGTCTTACCTGCCATGACATACGGTGCCGAAACGTGGACACTAACTGCGGGACTAGTTTACAAATTCAAAGTCGCTCAGCGTGCTATGGAGCGAGCTATGCTCGGAGTATCTTTGAAGGATAAGATCAGAAATAAGATTATCCGGAAAAGAACCGGAGTCACCGACATAGCTTGCAAAATTAGTAGGCTGAAATGGCAGTGGGCTGGTCACGTATGTCGTAGGACCGATGGCCGTTGGAGCAGACGAGTCTTAGAGTGGAGACCGCGGATCGGCAAACGCAGCGTAGGGCGCCCTCCAGCCAGGTGGACCGATGACCTTAAGAAGGTGGCGGGCACCGACTGGATGCGGAAGGCGGAGGACAGGGAGCTTTGGCGCACCTTGGGAGAGGCCTATGTTCAGCAGTGGACAAAATATTGATTGGCTGTTTGATTGATTGATTGATTTGATATAGGCCTCGTCACCGGTGCGCCAATTCTCCCGGTCCTTTGCTAATCGCATCTATTGAGCACCCGCCATTTTTCTAAACTCGTCTGCCCAGTGCCTTTTCGCTTCTCTAGGCCACCATTTCGTGACGACTTTAATCCACCGTCATTCCGGCTTTTATTTTTCGCTGAAAAAACACATTTACTTGTTTCCCTTTCCTTTCCCTTCCCTTCCCTTTTCACTTTGGTCAGCGGAGGCACAACCTCGCGTCTGAGTGTCACGGTAGCATACGAAAGCGATCCCGTGGCGCTGCTCGCTAAGAAGGAGAGGGTACCGCTGGTTTTTTAATGGGTATTCCGATGTTCGGGACGCACGCAGCGTCTTGGACACCGGCGAGCCCCACATACCCCTCTACTATTGCCGTGGGGGAAACGCGTAATGCGTTTTTCCAGCCTTTAAAAAAGGCACTCTCCTCGCGCTCCTGCTCCGCGGCCTGTTGTCCCCCCATATCCATACCCCATACCCTATCAGAGTGTCGTACGCCGTGTCCGTAGGCGCACCACACTCGTGGTAGGAGGGCGTTACTTCCCTACAATTCCGGCGACAATTCCGTGCAGGAACTTACTGAAGCACCTGTGTCTGGTAAGCACCTGAGAACCGTTTTCCCGTCTAGCCAATCTCAGCTCAATTGCATTAATGTTTAAAAAATCATATATCAGTATTTTTAACAATCGAAAAAAAACAGTGTTTCCTCATTTTTATTTTTGAAATACAGAGTCGGTTTACCAAGCTCACAACAGTGAGCAATAACAACAGTTTTCGTAATAATATTTTTGTACGTAAGCCACTTTTCATCACCAGTTTTATCGTCTGGTCTAAAATACTTGCGGTTTTTAAAAAATATTTCCTTATAAATCAAAAAATTGGACTGAAATTTCGCATTTTATTACTTATTTTATAAAGTCTGGAATATTTAGCCTAATCTAAGTTTTCGTATATAGTTTGAAATATGTGTTGAGTTGAACTATTGGGGAAATTTTGTTGTTGATAAAAGCACCTTACTTAATATAAAATTATTTCTAATAGTCGTCGATATAAGATGATCGAAATAACCAAATTAAAACTTTTCTAATAATCTTTCACAGGTCCTGTCAGAAAATATATTTTCATTATAAATACATTTAAAGAAAACTTTGGATCACTTAAAAGATGCAATTAAAAATATATCTACCAAATATCTCAGGTACATGAAATAAACATGATATAAAATTTTAGACGACAACACTTACGACAACACTATGTATCAGCTTTAATATGTATATATTTGTCATTGTATTGTAATTTATTAAAAATATTATAAAAAATATATATATTCATAGGCTTATGTATGATATGTAATCCGTTTTGCGTTGTTGAGGTTTTTATTAGAAAGATTTATATGACGTCACGACGCCTCTGCTTTTTCAGTTGACAATGACGCACTGTCACCCGTATGAAGGGTAACTAACAAGTGACCGGCAACGAAAAGGTATTTCTAATGTAGCCTTTAATTGTAAGCTTTTAATTTTATAGGTTTTATAAATAATTATACCCATTTATTGATTCAAATTTTGAAGTAAATATAGATTTAGCAACGATTCTGTTAAAAGCGTAAAAATGTTGCATGTTTTTTTTCCTATACCATTATAAAAAATGACATGCATTGCATTCATGCCATTTGGTCATTAGTATGAATGTGTTCAGGCATATCCTAGTCAATCAAGTTGTTGCTTTAGAAAAAAATATATGTCTCGTATATTTCCAGTCTAATTTGATATTTATGAAAATTATTTCTCAGTTGCAATAAAAATGCATGGTTCATGACAGAATTTTTCACAAATTGCTGCTGGAGGGTACTCGCTTTAATGAAGTCAGTAACGACTCTCAGTCGACTGCTAGCTCTAGTAGGAACATTTTGGCTGGCAAATAAATAATATTATCATTATAGCATAGTTTAAACGATTTTTAATTATCATATTATATAATTTATCACCACCAATTCTTTTTATTCTACCGCTAAACATCACTTCTTAGTATTGTTGGGTTTTTGAACCGGTGTATTTCAATCCAAGGGAAATGATATTATTTATATATATTATGCGGTCGTCTTTTCTCAAAGTAGGAAACTTAATTTTGTTAAAGGTGTTAAAGGTTACAGCGGATACATAAAGTTGCTTACATATATAATTTTAAATAAATGTATAAATACATACTTTTATACATAATACACTCAAGACTCAGGACGGAAATCGAACTCGCAACCCCGAAACATTTTTGTTCTCAAAGTTGGTAAAGTATAGTGAGTGGTTAATAGTGTACATAATTATATGTATGTTCGGCTGGTGACCACTCATTACCGATTACCCCTTTTTTTAGTATATAAGGTAGGTGAACTGTTATAAATTAAAATAAACATATTTGGGGGTTATTTTTCCTGTAGTTGTCTAAATTTTCAATCGTTTTTAACCTTGAGACTGGTGATATACTGTACAATAAAAAAAAATCATTTAATTAATGACGAGTAAATTCTGATTCCAATTATTATTATTTAATCAACAAATTTGTCTAGAATAAAAAAAAAATCTTATTCAATTACTCAAAAGAAAACGATTTTAAAAAATGTTTGATACTAAAAACAATTCCTCTAGAATTCTGAACCTTACAAATGATCATAGTATTAGCCTGGGAATACATAGCTATGCTCTTGTTCGCTATAAGCTCATATACATATCTAATGCATATTCCCGGGCGTACTTAATCCTGCTCTTCTCGTCCAGCTGTCCGGTTAAATCTTTGCTCCAATTTCAAAATTAATCCCGGAGAAGTTAAATGAAAAATTGTTTTTCAACGTAAAATAATTCAACTTTGATTGTTGGATTTGACTACCGAAGCTTACGTTCAAATTTCAAACAATTTCCAAAATAGTGACAATTTAATTTCACTGCATAATAGGTTTTAAGAATTTGCGTAATTTATTGTAATATTTACATCGATATGTTGAAGTCAATTGATAGATTTTTTTTTTAACAAAATGTTTTTTAAGATAATATCTTATCGTTTACAGAAAAAGATTTCTAAAAGTGACGTAATATTATAAGTAAACAATAACAAAGGAATACCTTATTGTTTCCTCATATACCCTCGAAGATAAAACGCGAATAAAAGAAAAATGTATAAAAAAGTCAGACATAACAGTGATAAAAGGTTAATCATTCAGAATGGATTCCTTACACAAATAAACTGGATTCCCTCGCGCATTTCTCAGCCGCAAAATAAAGTCATCGCGCAACGACAACAAAATGAATGGTTGTTTTCTTAAGGTGGACAATTTATTAAGCCTATGATTGGTACGAAGATTTATCGTACCTTATATTAAATGAGAATAAAATTTGTTTGGAATGTTCCATTTCATTAATTTCGTTGTTGAAGGATTAGCTCAATCATTTATTCATTTATCACTTTCAGAAAACAATTCTATTCTTATTTCAAACGGTCGACGCGTTATTTTCGTTTTCTGTTTCAAGTAAATACAGCTCTAAATGAGCTGTATTTACTTGAAACTGTTCAATAAACTTTATATTTATGTTGTGTATTGTGTTCTGTTAAATAAACTTTATATTTATTAGCTAAGTGGTTCAGAAATTAAAAAAAATAATTAAATAATACATTTTTTTTATTTTTCTGTCTGTGATTTCAAAATAAGCGCTTCTTTTTAAGTTAATATGGCTATTTGCGTTACCAAAACCAACGTTTTTTTTTGTCTGTCTGTCTGTTCTAATATTTGAAACAACTTAAATTACAATATGAAATAACTGAACGGTTATTTGTGTTATTTGTGTGTGTACATTAGTTATTTCTTCACCCTTTATCATACTTAAAATGAACATATTTTGGGTTCTTTATCTCCTTGGACCGGATTTTCGATTACGGCGCGTGCGATAGCGCGGGCCAACCGCTAATGTAGCAAAGTATACGCAATATACTTGGTCTAATGGATATATCCCGCAATATTCGATTAAAATTATACTTAAATTATATCTATCCGTAGCGGTAAATCATGAAAATATAGTCTATGTTTTGAATGGAAAAGAATCTGAACGAATGATAATTAATCATACAACTTTTGTTCATTGTGTAGTGTAACATTACACATTCTTTGTTGCTCATAGTATTGTTAATTCATTCGTTCACACAAGTTAAGATTAATGTACAACTGAGGAACAAGGTTCGAAGATATTATTATAAAATATTTACATTTAATTAGAGCGATCTTTCGGCTGTCCATCATCGCGTGTTGGGTTGGCCTAAATACTAATAACGGGCTATGCGTGCGCAAGCCGAAACTGTCCTGAATATTTTAAGTGAGCACGTTCGAACGTAGCTATATCGTGGAAAAAAAAGTTTGTTTTGCCTACGTTAGGGACGATGCGTTTTCTGTATTACCTTGAATCCCTTGGGTTTCGAGGTTTATTGCATTTAAAACAACGAAAACACTATTATACAGAGAAATATTTTAAAATGAATTTTGTTGTTTTTTTATTTCATATATTCACGCGGAAGACACTTTGATTAAAGGCGTGAAATGTGTTGGGTTCACAATCAAATTATGTAGGAGCTATTCGTGCCGCACAACTCATCCATATCAATTTTATTTTTACTGTAAATTCCGTCATTTATATGCATATGTATATGCAGGCGACCCCTATGTCGAATTTTATCATGAATGGTTCAGTGGTTTAATGTTGATAAGGTAAAAAACAGACAAACGAATTTAATTTCACATTCATAATATTATCAGAATATTAATCTAAGTAATACTTGTATTTTTTTTATAATAATACTGCAATACAAAAATTACCATTATAACATGATATATTTAAATTAAATATAATTCGAATATAGCTTATTAGAATTTAATATAAAGTATTAATCGCTTATAACCAGCTAAGTCTGTTATTAAGAATTTTCTTTATCCATAAAACAAAAGGTTATAAATGTCGCTGAACAGAAACATTCGTTTAATTAAACAGGAACTTGCAAGGACACAGGACACGTTTATACGAAATCCCTTGTGTTTATTCACGTAAAGAACTAATGACAAACAGTTGAATCGCGTGAACACCGAATTTTTAAAATACACGCTATTTATATAAAACTGTCATGTGACACATATTTTGTTTTATGATAAAAAAGTTCGTTTTGCTTAAAAGTTACACGTAAATATACCACAGCTGGGCTAATTTAATAGCTTATTCCACTACAATCCAATGTGGATTGGTACATTAGATAAATGTGTGGCGGAAAGTTTTTGCATGTTCTCTTCCTCACTATGTTTTTCTTCACCGCCGAGCACGAGATTATTTATAAAAACAAATAAAGCACACGTTTTGAACCCTTAATATTTAATTAAGATTTAAGTATTTTAGCTATTGGGAAAACAAGCAATATGTTCTCTTATTTGGAAAGGCATAATGGATGCTAATCTCAATACCAACGCACAACGTCCAACCAACCTTGGTGCGGTGCGTGGGCATCTGTGGTCGTCAGGCGTGCGTGAATAATCCGCTGAATCACGCACCGTTGGAAACCACCTTAACAATTAACTTACTGTGATACCTGGTCTTGTAAGTAGGTTATAATACTGCATATATTGGAGAACTGGGTTGAGCCATTAAAAAGTAGTGATTTTTCGGTCAACAAATTCTCAATAGCAGTCTGAAGTAAGGAAAATATTAGTGCTATATTTCCATAACTCGGGAAACATGCCGTAGTTATGCCGCAGTATAGCCGTTAGTTTTGCTCCTGATCTTTCTTCAGACATATAGATTTGCCGTCTCAGCAATACTATAAGGGTAAGTAAATAGCGAATACACGGATATAAATTCTCAGTTTCTTTGTAATTAATACTGTACTTAATTCCAATTATTTAACACTTTAGTTATTTGAGCAAAACCTATACAAGGTAACTGTGCCTATAAATAATGCTTGTGTAGCTTGTAATATAGTAATAGCCAATTATTCACCAATTATTTATGCCGAAATCGGTCAGATTTCGGCATAAATAATTGGTGAATAATGGCAATAATGTTAAGTTTAAAATATGTAAACGCCCATAAGAAAAATCCACCTTAAACCTTGTTTAATTTGTCGACCTTAACCATTCTTTGCCCGGAACTAGATTTAACGGTTAAGTTACGTATTTGTAGGTAGTATTTATTAATTAATTCAGAAACAAGCCTATTATACACAAGGTCACTTATTTTTGGTTCATATTCTGAAACAGTTCTCAGGGTTTTATATAAATCAAAATAAAAGGAGTAGGACATTCCACTGTAAACAATAAGAAAACGTTTTTTACGGCTTCGTACGAGTTTGCACAATAGGCTTATGGGACACTTTTAAATCGTCGTGTTTCAGGATTAAATTGAATGTAAAGCGATCACCGGCTTGGAATGTGTGTCCTACTGAGAAGAACTGGAAAGAAATTGAGTAGTTATACTTTTCTGAAATGAAATACATAGTCAATTAATTACTTAGGAATTATTTGATAATAATAAATACTTTATATTTCTGTGCATCATAATTATGTTGTACTATTAAGAAAATAAATTAAAATATATTGAATAAAGAAATGTTATGAGCTGATTTCCACGTTGAGCAGTTCAATTTTTAATCAAGACCAGAACTTACCAATTATCATAATGCGCCAATTTATCATAACGTCAACAACATATAATATATATAAATTAAAATATTTTGTTTTCTATTAGCGCTTTTAAATTTCAATAATTTTTCCGATTCGTCTATTTGTGTGACAGAAAGAGACAGATGTACTTACTACACTCAATTACTTTAATAACGATACAAGTAACGACATAATTCATTACGTAAACCTGAAGTTCATTATGTGTATATGTTTTATGGTAAAATTTAACTTATTCAATTTTCTAACAAAGCCATCTTATAAATTTCTCTTAGTGAGATATTGCTCCAAATGTTTCTCATTGCGATGATAAACAACGTCATTACGATATAACATTGTTCTGTAACGAAAATTAAATTATATTTTACAATTTGTATCACCACAAAGGCTTAGTGAACGCCATTCTAAATAGCATTCGCGTTTGACCTCAAATAATCTGAATATAAAAGGCATAATTTTATAAAAATCCACTGGGAACGACATCCATTTCTCGCAACAGAATAAAGCTGAGTCAATGTTCCTCGCGGTTTCACAGAAAACGCTTAGAAGGGACTTTCCGGACTTATCTTTTTAACAAAACGCACTCGCGAAAGGTAAAACGACTCGTCCTATTATTTAGATGATGTGACAGAGATTTGGATGCTTATTCTTCATATTTCTTTCCTGTTTTTTTTTTTAAATATTTGAGGTAAATTACTTGTTCGTGAAAAAGCTAATCTACTCATGTATTTTATAATAAGTTAATGTTGTTTTGTGTACATTAAATAGTTGTAATAAAGTTTTATATATTCAAAACATAACATTGTATATAAAATGAAAATATTTTTTAATTTTATATATTTGGAACAAGGAATGAAAAATAAAGACATTTAAAAAATGTAATATATAGTATTATAAAATTCTTGGTTAATTAAAAAAAAATAGGGCTATAGCAGGGTTTATTAAACTTTACAAATATTTTAATTTTAATTAGGCGTAACATGTGTATACGTTAAATGAACGCGACAAAACCTAAGATACCTAAAACAGCTTGATTTAAATATGACACACATATATCCTAAGTCCAAACTATACATATAATTTAGATTTTCGTAGACATATCAGACTTATAATAATAAGTATTTTGTATGAGTTGTTACATCTCGTTAATTTATATTAATAAAAACGCATGTTTGCATGTTTGTCCTTTTTGCTTTCCTAAGCCATTGATCCGATCCTGAAGAACATTTTGTGAGATGTTCTGAGTAAGCCAGGAAAGTTACTTGGCCGAAAAAAAAACTTTGTATCTTTCAAAGTATTAAGACCCGTATTCAATTCGGAGTCAAATTATTAAGCAAAACCTGAGAAACTTTTTACGAAAATCAATTAAAAATGATTTTAACACGGTTAAGAATACATGTATGCATAATATGTATGTATAAAATATAGGCCAGGCCGTTCTATCGTAAGCACGACGTACTTAAAACACGCAATTACTAAAATGAAACTGTAACGATCAGGTTTCGGCACGAAATTTAAGCGTTCCTTTTACTTATATATAACTTTCTTATATTCTAAATATGCTAAACGTTTGTAACATACAAAATATTTTGTAATTTAACGCTAAACATACAAAATATTTTGTAATTTTTGCATAGTGACGTACCTGAAACGACGAAAGTTCAGCGACAAAGCAGACTATCATCGACAGTGTTGTTTCACTGCATCAGCTAGATGTATAAATTAGTCGGCGATGACGTCGACAGGGCATAGTCTGTTGAAGACGTTGAGTGAATTGGTGCATGAATTTCAAGTCCGTTCACGCCTCCTTCATTCTCGATTTTATCGATGTCGACTTTTTAGTTTTGTGTCACTTCACTGCGCTAACACATTACTTGAACACTTTGAATTATATATTGTGTCACTATATATTTTACAATACGGTTAATTATTAATATAGAAGTTATTTCTTAGTTAATTACCGTATAAAACACTATATAATTAAACAAACGTGAAAATCGTTAAAGGAATTATCCCAATCAATTTTATTACTCTTAATTAGAACGAAATAGCTGAGTTATGATATCATATAAATATATTTAACCTAACAGTGGGAGAGGGGTGTTTTGTGGTACAGATATTTTCCTTAGATATAATTTAGAGGTGAAATCTCTGTTAGTTTTTGGACGGTGATGCGTTTGATCCAACGCTGACGGGTTGAAAAGCGGACATCGATCAGTGTAGGGACACACGGTAAATCAGCATCTATTTACAGAGTATCAAATAATTCAGAAAACACGTTCACCTATTTTATATAAGCAAATTACGTACTTTAGTTATTATAGCTTGTTGAAATAATTTGTAAAGGGTATAAATATTGAGTGTCAGCAATATTTCCCAGTAATTTTGCTATGAATATTAATTGGAAACGCAATAATCGAATATAATAATTAATATATATTATTTTTAATCAAATAATTTGAAAACTGTTGAATAACGAATAAAATTATTGCATTACTCATGCTATGAAGACATTTCCTTAACTTTAGTTACCAAGAAAAAAGTATATAATCTATTGTAATTTTACATTCCGAATAATTGAAAACCATTGCAAACATAGAAATTGACAAATATTTTACTTTATATGTATTATAAAGTCGTGAATTATTTAAGACACGTTTTAATAATTGATTCCTAATGTTACTTAATCCAAATATAAAGACGAAATTTATTCGCCATATCAAATCTTTTGGTACATTATATTATTATATACAAACTTGCCAAAAACCAATATAAATTCAGATCTCTCTTTACGATAAGATCAATTTAATATTATTTTTATTCACCATCATAGAATGCAATATCTTTTGTATCGAAAGCAATTTACTTTAGTCCCAGGGCACTGCGGTTATCCGTAGTATCTGCGGTCAACCGAATAGCAAGACGAGGCGTAATTAAATTGACATGTCTTAGACGAGACACTGTGAAAGCAATATACGCTAATTAATATGGATATTATACTCCTTTGTCCACATAATAACCACCAAAGGCATTATTTATTAAGACCAATGCGCTGTAATGTTCTAATTTTTTGTTTAGAAATTTAATATAATATTCAATTTTTTATCAAGGGTGCTGTTGATATTTATTAAATAATAATAATTAAATAATACTTACATTGATAATAATGAGCTTCAAATTTCATATTTAAAAAATAAAATGTTCTTTATTTTTCTACAAATATTTTAATGAAAAATTCAATTAAACGAGGAACATTCATTGTCATGAAGACTCAAAATGCAATGAAAGTAAACTACGTAATTATGGAATGTTATAATTCGCCAATTAAGCATTCGATGATCAGCTATTCCAATAAAAGCGAAACTGGCAATCAAAAGCTTCATTCCATTCAATACGTATTCGTGCGTGAAACTTATATATTACCAGAATTTAATTTAAATAATATTTAAACGGCCAATATATATTGCATATTTCGTTAATTTCGCTTTAATTGTAAAGTAGCTTCGACTCATGTTAATGTAAAGCCATATTAAATTTATAAATGTCTCATTTATGGACTTGCACTATCACGTATATTCTGCTATCAAAATTATTATTTTTAATAATAGTGAAGGTTTTCTAAGAAGTTACTGAAACTAAATCTGTAGAGAGCATTATTTTAATTTGTTCTCACAAAAAACAAAAAATAGTTCGAAATTTAAATAATTTTTGCATTTACGTTATAACGTGGAAATTAAATGAAGCTATTTTATATACATACATTCTAACTACATATTAACGTATTAACCACGTAGCTTTAGTCAAATAAATTTGTTACTCTCGGTTTACTTACTATTGTTTCGACGGCGCCACCTTTTATTAACTTAATAGCTAGACTGCGTAATAATAGACGTGATGTATTTTTTTTTTCGTGATATTTAAAGTACACGATATTAGCAGCAGTTCTCATTTAAAATATTGGAAAATTATTTGAAATTGAATGTTTATTTTGTAATTTACATTAAATTCAAGCTACAACCGGTATAGAATTTCGATTCTAATGTGAAGAAACTACAAAACTTTTTCATCGATTTATTATTATAGTTTAACATAAGGACTCCAAAGTTTGGTTGATATTGTAATATACCAAGTTGCACCTCTGTATATAAAAAGTCTTTGATATTATTGTAGCGATTCAAGATTGTAGCAGACTAGCCGGCGTCAGTCTCGGTCGATGTACTGCAAAACTCTGAGACGAAACCTCTCTTTTAGTTTTAAAGCCAAATAAAGTTCCGCAGTCTATATTATATGCACCTTATTACGTCTGTTTTAACTTTAGAACGTTTTATTTTTAAATTGATGTTTTTTTTTTAATTTCGCAGATACTGTACGAAATATCAAATGATTTAATTTTTTAGAAAGAATAGTTTAAGGATATATTTCTATTCTCAAGATAGCTTAATGTATGCTACTGTGGAACACCTAATCTGTTTCTCAGTAGCTACATATTGCCTTGGGGGATAGTTACGGAATTCTACATTTGAATACATGCATGTGAAGACGTTGTTAGTGTAAAGATAACTGCGGGAATACCTTCATTTGGTATAGATATTATCTTAAATAGAAAATGATTATGATGTAAAAGATATAACAATATACATTTACATATCCATTAAAATAAGTCTCCGATATACTATACATAATCTCAAATCATAAAATAATATATATATACATATATATATATATATATATATATATATATATATATATATATATATATATATATATATATATATATATTATATTAGTATCACGATAGCCCTTTGGACAGAACACATGGTTTATAATCGAGGCAAGTGAGTTCAGAGCATTAATATTCATTCTAAATATCATATGCATATATATATTCACCAATTCGTACTTCTAGTATGGCTTTCTGCAAGCCCGTCTTGGTAGGTACCACCCACTCATCACAAAATATTCTACCGCGTGCCAAACAGCAAAAATTTGTATTGTTGTATTCCGGTTTGAAGAGTGAGTGTGCCAGACACAGACACGAGGGAGATATTTTCATTCCAAAAGTTAGCGGCGCATTGGCGATGTGAGGGATGGTTAATATTTCTTGGTGGTCTAATTGCCAGTCTGCTTTTTAGAAGAAAATAAAAGTAGAGTGGACAGCAGTCCTTCCCTTATAATCACCGGTGAGAAATTGACAGCTGTTAGTTTAATTGATTAATGATATTCAAATAACTCGATAATCCTGTTAACTTCGATAAAAATGACATTGCTACATGCTTAAGAAGCAGTTTTAAACGTAGCCTTATATTAACTTGTCGCTTTCACCTACGGCTATCATTAGCGACCGTTGACGTCAATTTATCATCAATGTATTCTAATTTTATATACGAATCTAAATAGCTGTTGAATTTAGGTCAAAGGGTTATAGGTTTTCAAGGCTTTCTCTTTGAACCTATGTTCGTATACGAAAACAATTCTCTTAGTGACTTATTTAATAGTAATGGGAACAACATGTTTTCGAATCTTATAATATCTTTTATAGATTATCAAGGACGTTAATTAAATAATTAATATTAGAGCTTATTATTGTTATGCGAAGTTTATACAAGCTGGAAACTGGATCAAATTATTTAACTGGTATTATTATTCAATATAAATCCATTATATGTCATTTTATTACACTGCTAAAAAACGATATGATTTTTCGCTTTACTGAAGCGAGTTTCGAAGGGATTGTATAATTTATTTTAGTTAAAATATTACTCATCCTCACTAGTTATCCTTATAGTATATACTTTTTCTTAAATTTGTATTTGATGTATTGATCTGTCTAATTGACGGAAGTGGCAAAGACATTTAAAAATCCTTGCAACCTATTTATGAAGCAAGTGATTTATAATAAAATACCGTTAGTTTTATAATAATTATTACAAGATTATTTAAAAAAACAATTTTTAAAATTTTGTCTCGTAGACACGGCGGAAATAAAAGTTATAAAAAGCTATGCGATAATAATAGTATGTATCATTATTTTAAGACGTGCCGACATTATTAGTGTTAAACACGTTGCAATTAACGCTATAAGTCAGCCGTATCGTATGATGTAGTTATTTTAAGAGCAATTTAATAATTCAGTTAAAATTGTATTACTTTAATAACTAAGCGTGTACTGGTATAGTAAATGTTGTTCGAGGCACGTTTTCTGAACAAAATTTTCGAAGACTCGATTATTCAATTTCCGAATGCTTGAAAACGAAAGCTTTTCCGAATACAAAGTTAACAAAATGATATTGGCTTGTTATTGGATTGAGAACCGACAATTTTGGGTCAAAGAGAAATTACTTCCAACAAGCCTAGCTTATATAGACATGATATAATTTATATATAATGTAGACTGAGATAATATTTACGTTAAAAAATACGAAACAAAAAATATTATCAAAATCTATTTTTCGCATTTCAGCTTAAATGTTTAAATAACACATCCAAAATACTTATTTCTTACTTCATCTTAATAATAAATTGTATTACTAAAAATATAAAAAAATATACTTACATTTTTTTTGTACTAAGAATAATAAAATGTCGCATTTTAGTCGAAATGTAAATGAAACAATAGACTTGAACTATTTTTATTCTATTCATCAGATACGTATGTCACCCGCGCGCAATAAAATTCATTTTCATAAAATTCTTTTTTTCGTGTAGACTGGAGGTCGTAAAACCATAGAAACTACTATAGTTATGGTAAAATATTTTACGCTTACCGGAGCGTGAAACGCTTTATAATTAGTACGTGTTTTAAATAAATGAAATGAAATGAAATTTCAAAATAACTCACGGTTTTCTTGGTTTACGCTTATAATATAAAACAAAATGTTCTATTTATATTAAAAAAAACATGTATGTCATACATTACAGCTGTCAACTATATTCAGTTACGGATATTTTCATTTCATTTAAAAGCAGTGATGTTTTAAGCTTAAAAGAAGTGCTTATTGAAATATGTGATTTATGTTAATATCAAAAAACGACTTTCGGTATCGTGATAAAATTCTGATTCTACCCATAAAAGCAATTAAGCAAAATTAAGGTAAATTATAAAAAAATATATATTTTTCTTTTATACCCAGCGACGAAGGTTAATATCACAGCCTTTACAGATGCAACTCGGCATTAGGTACATCCATTCATATTAATTGTTTAAACTGATGTTATAAAACTTATTTACACATTTTTATTAAAATGAAACATTTTGAATAGCTGAACACTGAGACTACTAACGAAATCACGAACTCCTTTCAACGGTTCTAAACACAATTATTTATAAATTATACAATTTGTAAGACGAGAGTGACACATTACTATTTATATTGAATTCGTCGAACGTGACAGCCGGCTTATCAAACATTTCATACGCGCTACGCTAGTCCATATTTTTTGCTATTGTAAACAAGTCATTTTGCGCAAATAATGGTTCATTGGTGGATTAAAGAGTGACATTTCGAAGGATTTTACTCAGAGTCTATGTACAAAGCGGGGTGCAAAACGCAACACTACCCCCTTACGCGGCGAGGTTCCAACTGAATCACCCTCGATTCGATGCCTCCGCCCAACATAGAGCGCTTGCTCGACTGCCTTCCAAAATAACGTTCAATCTTACGCCCTTCACCTTAGAGTTTAATTTTCTTTAACATTTACACTGTGGTGAAGAAGATTCGTGCTTCGTTCTCTTTAAGCGGCCAATACGCATGTCCACGACATTGTGTAATATATATAATTTCGTATAGAGGGCATAGTTTCCTTGTACATTTAGATTTTCAGAGTTCAAGGACTTTCCCAATATTTGTTAAAGTTTCGACAAAGGATAACTTTTAAAATTAATTTGCACTTTTAATTAAGTCATATAAAATGTTTAATTATGACGAGTGGTTCATGATATATTATGATACGTCATATTTTAAAAATATATTTTCAAGTCTGTCGTTTTTAATGTTATTGCACTTTTGTTCTAAATATATTAACTTTTTTACATTATACACGTTAAATTAATATTTTAACGTTTCTGAGTAATTTATTTTATTCTGAGATCGAAACAAATTTCATAAATTAATTTATTGAAATAAATATTTCAGCATACGTTTTTGCTTTGTGATGTTTGCTTGGGTTCGAATATCGAAAGATGATGACCATAATATATAGATTCTAATCTATCTAACGTTTGTCTTTGGCGTACTTTTGACAGGTGTTAAAAGATATACAAAATATATTTTAAATGATTGTATATTTTGATAAAAACGTTCCAATTTATAAATCTTTTTAAATAAATATTTTATGCAGCGACAACTGTACTTTATTATTAAACGCTTTGTTCATTTAATGTTCCTTTCTTTGAGCAGCGCGTTCGAATTCAACATAACGCAATTTACATGTGGTCCGTTCACATCCTTCAAAGGATGAATGGGAAATATATTCATTTCCTACTCAGCTTGTAGATTACGCCTCAATTTATACCCGAATTGCTAGCAATCGTTTATTATATAATATGTGAGATTATTATATTTTTCTGAACATCTTCTTTTATGGAATAGATTCTACACTTACAATATCGGCTCTTGTTTTGCATTTATTGAACAACGCGTATTAAATTACCATATCTAAGTCCTTGTAGTCGGTCTGGTTTTCTTCTGTTATTAATATGACAACTGTATGCGTTTTTTGTATATATTTGTATGTATTTAATTATTTTCATTTGACGTTTCATTAAAATTATTTTATTTAATTAATTTAAATGAAATAAATAAACAGAACGTCTATGAAGTTAACACATTAAATGTTAATAATATGTGTTCTTATAAACAATAATTAATACTTTTAAAACAAATTGTTTCTATAAAATTATATATTTTTCACGCTTGTATATTACGTCTAACATGTGCTTAATATAAATAATATAAATTTTATTAAATTTGAATCTCAACTGAAGAAAAAAATAACTTTAATATATTCAATTAAAAACTAATCTAATTTTATATATTCTACGAAGTTTTTCCATTATTTTAATAGTCTTAGGACTTTTTCAAAGTCATGCAACCTCGCAACACTGTCATTCTATGCAGATAAAAAAAAAATACAGTTACTTTCTTAAATTTAAGCAAGTAACCTTCAGTTCTTTATCCATCTATACTATATTCTTACTCGTAATAGGGCTTCGGTTTAATGTATAATGAGATGAATCCCTCAATATTTTATGCAATGAAAGAGAAAAGCCGCCTTGAAGAACTTTCTTCGTAAGTTTAAATGGCATTTCAATAATTTACGCAAATCTTTAAAAAGACACTAAATTTTCAATATTAAAATTCTCATTCAAATATTCTAGATATACACGACTTTAGTGTTGCGGTAAATATTTTCAAGACTTTATTTATAAAAACGATGTAATAGTTTATATTTTATAAGCGCTAGGAGATCAGGCTCAGTGACACATTTCGGAATTTTGTTTATGGTGATAAAAACTTATGTTTTATTATTGATTGATTGCGCTCCTTCTTTTTACAGCTTGAATAAAGTTGTGTACTACCACAATACAATATATTATTCAATTCTATTTGAAGATGAGTGATTGCATTTGTAAAAGTCAATAAATTATATTGCGGAAAATAAAGCAATATTAACAGTAGATTAAAATATCATATAAATAATAATCACGGAGGCAAAAAACTACTAACCATAATACTCATACTGAAAATAATAATAATAGAAGACGAAAAGCACGGATAAACCATCTGTGAAGATTTTAATTCAAATAGAATAAAAGCTAATAACCAGATTCTTTTATGAATGTCCAGATTCTTAACTAAAGATCGCAGGTTCAAATCTATGCAAGCGTCACTAAATTTTCATAGGCTTAATTTGTATTCATAATCCATTTCGTATTTGATGTTGAAAGAAAACATGACGTGGGAAATATAAGTATCAGACAAAAAACTACTCCATTACTAACTCACATTGGTAAAGCGTGATGGAATAAGGAACAAGCCATCTCCTGAAAAGGAGTGGGCCAGAGATCAGTATTGTGACATTTAAAGAAAGACGGTTAAATTAAAATTATTTTTTAAAAATATATAATTAGTAATCAAACATTCTATTTCTCAAAAT
Source organism: Nymphalis urticae (assembly GCA_905147175.2). Taxonomy (NCBI): domain Eukaryota; kingdom Metazoa; phylum Arthropoda; class Insecta; order Lepidoptera; family Nymphalidae; genus Nymphalis; species Nymphalis urticae. The sequence goes on along the minus strand of LR989998.1, from coordinate 7,626,264 downwards.
AATCATAATCTATATTTTAATTAATCGATATCAATAAGGGTTCATCAAAATGAAATGTAACGAGATATTTAATCTCCTAATGACTATTTAGGATGAAAACAACTGCACAATGACTCGCTAAACTTCGTTCAATTTATTATTAGAATTCTGTCAGAATAGTTTAGAGTTTTCATTATTTATGACGTAACAATATTATATATACATTAAGGTATACTTACTAGGTAGGCTTCACTCTTCACTTAATTTAAGTGGTATTTTTATAATCAGGTAAGATTGTAGTCTTAGTTTCAGATTATAAATCCTATCAGCCAAGTCAAGTTTTGCAACAACCAACAACTCGAGCAATACTACTACTACTACTATATCTTAAGTAATAATGAAAAAAGATAGCCAAATGTTGTTACTTTTTGTTTCTGTTCTTTATTTAAATATTTTATAATTTGTATATCATAGTTACATTACATTTTTACCTCTTTTATTTAAATAAATATAAACAGACGTCCCTACATGTTTAAAAATAAATGCTCTAAACATAGTTATTGTGATTGGGAATCGTGTGTTTTCCTATAATAAGTTATATTTAGTTTAAATCACGTGTTCCATGTATTTTATGTACAACTGTTGAAGACCCAATAAATAAAATTAAGTAAATGTTTCACAGCTGGGCAAATGCACAAACGACATCATCTTTTTTTAAGAATAATATTTTAAAGACGGTTTTCCCATTCTGTTTCAGAGCGTGCTTGTCTAACTTCGAACTCGTGGCCTTCAGTTAAGATGTTTTACCCACTTCACCTCTCGGGTCTCGAGTCAAGTATTAAAACATTCATTTTTTAACTTAGCTAATGTCGTCCATCGTACACCTTATACTGAATTATTTGCCGCTTCTTTAATACAAGTATTTGATATGTGCGTGTTTCGTAGCGAAGTGACAAATTGACTTTAGTAACGACACGCATGAGCTGCCTATAAGAATTACGTCATACATCGGCTTACAATAAAGCTTATCAAAACAGACTTCGTATATTGAAACACATTTATTGTATTATTATTTATTTACTTTGTATTAAAAATGTTATAAGAAAAAATATTTGTATATTTTAATTTGTATTATACGTAGGTTTTGATTAGATTTGCTTATAGGTATGTGAAAACGATAATGTTTAGTATGGTTATACAAAAGCGAAATTAATTTGTATACAACACAAATACTTGCATAAACAATCTGACTTTTTGATAATAATGCAATTTTTTAAAACATACAAACAACATCAGTATACATACATATATATAGACACCTGTAACAGACTTGTTATATGTACATATATATATAAACATATATAAACGTCCTATCAAATAAATATTTGAGTGTGTTTCTTATGGTAGGTTTGTCTTATTTTCTTTTCCGAATCGATACGAATTTTTACTTTGACTTTAGCAATTTGAATTTCAGTAATAGGAGATTTGGAAGTACAATAGTCCCGGCAGCAAGTCAATGTTACTGTTAAAACTAATAATCCATTTTTTTAATAATTATTATTTTTGCTAGTAATATTTATAACAATAACATATTTAAGGATAATATTTCGCACTTATTATTTCTTGCTGTATCGGATTGCCATCCATTCGAACTTTGGGATGAGGAAATACAGACTGGACTTTTGTTTGACGTCCTTGTTCGCCATAACTTTATATATAGCACTTTGAGATTGGCAGCGCGGCCGAAATTTGGTCGGTAAGGTAACATCAAAATTAAGAAGTCATGAACAAACCTGAGAATTTATTATGAAATTTAAGATATATATCATTGCTCTATTGATAAATATAATATATATATTCCTATATTATCATTATAACTTGAAAAACATTATCATCATTTAGCCTATCACAGTCTATTGATTTATATAAGCGGTAAAGGTGCGCTAAAGCTCCTTGTTATGACCTTCAAGAACCAGATAAGTTTCAATTCAGAAAATCAAAGAGCACAATGAATTATTCTTAATCTCCATATCATTTATTATGACAGATATAAATCTATGTATTTTTTCTCCTTTTGTTTATATACAGCTTAATTTTATAAACAACTCAACTATCATTGGACACTTCATCTATCACCAAATCAATACAGAACATCTATTTCCATGTACGGATGTAAATAAATATACAGAAGTAAATAAATACACTGACGGGATAACTTATGTCGGATTCTACTAAGCAATACAAACGTTAGATTATTTTCGATGTTGATATTTGAGTCTGTGTTTTTTTAACAGACCGTATAAGACTTGTCTCATTACTCAGGCTTGATTGTGCGATAGCACACGCATTGTATTTTCATCCCTTTGTCACTGTATTCCATTTCATGCCGTACAGGAATTATTAACTCTTTGTTTTAAATTACCGTACTTTTTCAACTGTTATACTTTGTTTTTTTTTTGTGTTTAAAAGTTTTTTTTTAATTATAAAAGAAAATAACAGCCTGTAATTGTCTTACTATCCCACAGCTGGGCTAGTCTCTTGTCCTTTATAGTAGAATGTTTAGAGCTGAATTTGCTCTATTGCGAGTTATAAACACTCAAGTGGCAGGTTTTGTAGGCTTCCTCACGATGTTTGTTTTCACCACCGAATATAAGATGAAACACAAAATAAAGCATGCAATCAGTACAGTAATGGTGGTAGGGCTTTGTGCAAAGTGAGTGGTGCCTGTCTGGGTAGGTACCACCCACTTATCAGATATTCTACCGCAAAACAGCAGTACTTGGTATTGTTGTGTTCCGGTTTGAAGGGTGAGTGAGCCAGTGTAAGGCACAAGGGCCATAAAATCTTAGGTCCCAAGGTCGGTGGCGCAATGGCGATGTAAGCGATTGTTATCATTTCTTACAGTGCCAATGTCTAATGGCGTGTGGTGACCACTTACCATCAGGTGGCCCATATGCTCGTCCACCTTCCTATTCAAAAAAAAAAGACTTGAACCTGTAATCTTGCTTATAAGATTTACGAGTTCGAACCACTGAGTCATTTCGCTTCATTTTTATTATATTGTTGTACTGTTGTACACGGATTGATAAAAGCCTTCTCATGTATTGAAAAATAATCTTCATTTAACTAAACAGAATCTGGGTTTTTTTTTTAACAGCAACTGCTTTTTAAATTATTGCCTTTAATGTGTGGCCTTAAGCTATTTTCATATATATATAACTAAATTTAAATAGTCGTTTTTGATTTTTATTTATTGTTAATTTTTACCACATAATTATGATATACTTAATTTTTTTAACTTAGTTGTAGGGATTGATACATCACACATACATCCGCCAAACAACTATATATTGTATTGTGGTGAGTGACTGAACAAAAAAAAAAAGCCGAGATGGCCTAGTGGTTAGAACACGTGAATCTTAACCGATGATCGTGGGTTCAAACTCGGGCAAGTACCACTAAATTTTCATGTGCTTAATTTGTGTTTATAATTCATCTCGTGCTTGACGGTGAAGGAAAACATCGTCAGGAAACTTGCATGTGTCTAATTTCCCTGAAATTATGCCACATGTGTATTCTACCAACCCGCATTGAAGCAGCGTGGTGGAATAAGCTCCAAACCTTCTCCTCAAAAGGGAGAGGAGGCCTTAGCTCAGCAGTGTAACATTAACAGGCTGTTACTGTTGAGTGACTAAACAAGTGTAACTACCACAATGGATATAACGTCTTAGTTTCCATGGTGGTTGGTGATTTGACAATGTAAAAAATGGTTAATATTTCTTACACTGGTCCATTTGCCAGCCCGCCTACAGATTTAATTTTTAAAAATGTACTTTATTTTATAATGCAAAAATGTTCGAAATTTAAAATTAATTTTGAAAAGCAATATTAAAGTTTTTAATTGATTCATGGAGCAATTCCCGAAGGCATTTATTTCCAAGCCCGTGTGACGATACTAATTTATTGAATGAATTAAAACTCCCAACATTAATTTCTACGTCGTATATTGATTTTTTATTTAAAAATATATTTAAATAAAATGACATGACCATTTTGTTTAATGTATCATTCAAAAAAATAATATGATTGTATTTATCATAATATCTAAAAACCTTGATTCAACAATAGGGTTCCTATTTTTAATAGTTTTAATGCAATCTCCGTGTTGGTACATTATCTCTATGCAAAAAATGTGTAATTGATTGATCTATTGCTGCTCTATAGAATGACAAAATTAACAAACACATCATATAATAACAATAATGAAATAATATATCGTAAACACACTCCATACATACGTCAACTTAATTATTTCCAGTCTTATTTAACTTGAAGTTGCCAAGTCCTACTAAATCTGAACGAATTTAATCCGGCAGTATTATTTTATAGGAACCTACTTCGCATTTTTTCGTGAAATGTAAAACAGACTTACGGTGCACGCTATATTGAGACGTATATACTTTAACTCTTATAATAATTATAGTCAATATTGCATATCCATTTCTGACGTTTTGGGATCTTGATAAGTAAGGTTATTTTGTAAGAATCAACTCGAAAAGCAGTGCAGAAACTGGTCATGAAATGTCGCAAAATGGTATGCGATATTGACCATAATAATTATAACATTTCAAGTATAAACGCATCAAAATAGTATATCACTATAAACTGGTTATCAACATTTCACGGCTGAGTGAGTTCTTATAGGATAGTACTGCTGTGGTGATTTCTTTTGTTAAATATTAAGCGGAGAGGATATACATTTGCATAATTCAAATGATACGATGTCTTATTTAGACAAATAATTTGGTCGTATTTCGTTAAAAAACATTATAAATTTGGACCACACGCGATGAAAGTATAAAATATTCCAGCAACCTAATTTTTGTCGTAATAAAGTGTCAAATACACACGCTACATTGAAAATTCGAGAGAGAAATTTTGGCAAGTATCGTTGTGGTCTGCCAACTGTCTTAACCGCAAAAAACTCCGAAAACCAACTTCCTCATTTCCAGTTTAATTCCGTTTGTGGTAGCAATGTCCGTTCAATTGGCTATAAATTTTATCCTACAGTCGGGAATTTCAGTACATACGTAATGAATGATTTTATTTTATATATTAAAGAACATTTCTTATTTGAGATTCGACGGCAGTACTACTTAAAAAAAAGGAAATATTTTTTTTGTTAAACTTTTAAGCATTTATAAATTGTTAGTACTTTTTTGGCTTAGAAGTCGATAAATAGTATAAGTAAATGACCTTCAGTATGGAGAAGAGATTCTCTTCTTCTGTTGCTATACCAATATGCTGCATTACGGACTTTTTCGTACGTGGGTTCGATTTCCGCCCCTAGTCCGTTTATATTATATAAAAATATTTAATATGTATGTATTCATTTATTTAAAATGATGTACGTAAAAATGTATATCAGTCTTTTGTTACCTATAGCACAGACATTAAGTTGTCTACTGTTTGTGTAAATAAAATATAAAATATATATATGTCGCCCGGGCCTAGCTGGCAACGTCAGTCTGCATCGGCATCTGCTTATCGGAGTGTATGTGTGTGTGTTTGTGTGTGTGTGTGTGTGTGTGTGTGTGTGTGTGTGTGTGTGTGTGTGTGTGTGTGTGTGTGTGTGTGTGTGTGTGTGTTTAGCGAATAAAGTATGTTTATAAGATATCTTTGCTGCATGGTAATTGTTAAGGTTTAGTTATGCTTTGTGAGAGGCGAGGTGACCATTGAAAGGCAGGTCATGAAAAAGTAAAATCTGTAGAAAAAGAGACGAGGTGGCCATTTAGATGTTGTTAATAATCCAAAGTGTGTAACGGCGAGGTGGCTTTTTCAAAACTACTGACCTAATTTAATATGTAGCTTTGAATCTATTAGGATTCAGATTAGATAAGAAAGGGCTTATTATTATATGGAAATCATCTTAAATGAAGTTGTTGATCAGAAGATAAAATTTAATAATATATACGATCTCCTTAGTCAAGAGTGGCTATACAGAAATATCTCTTTCTTTTTTGGCAGATAACGATAACGCGTGGCCTTCAACATTACACGAGGAAGTGTAATACGCCAGGACGGTCGTGTCGGAGGAAGCTATGAGTCGTTTAATTGCTGTTTGACAAACAATATTATTTGTCTACATTTTGATGATTATTATTATTATTCTTATTTTTAGAATTCTTGATTTAATTTTATTTGTTACATTTTTCTCGCGCTTAAAAACCAATAAGGTTTTTATCTCTAAAAAAAGTTATGAATATTGTAATTCACGTAACAACCAATCAGAGTGGAGCACGTGCCTTGAGCGGGGTCGAGGTGCCATCTTAACTTTAGGGAGGCAGACATTTTTTGTGACACATTTTGAGAGAAAGCAAATGATCGAGTTGGATCGTTGAAGTGTTTGACTCGTTGATCAAAGTCAGATCGGTGTCCTGAACCCGCTGCTCGGCTCAAATTTTTTTTTTAATAATTTAAAGTACTGTGAAAGTTGTGTTGTACTCGCATATTAACCTAATGACGCCTACTAAGCATTTAACCACTAACAACGATATCAACGAGAACGTTGTTTCTCCGACATATATATTATATATAGTTAGTGCATATAGTGCTTATAAATTTGATAAACAGACGCAGATAAGCAATTTTTTCTCTATGTTTTCATTTACTACCAAGTGCAAGAAAAAATTAAGTAATTAAAACTATTTATAAATGATCCATGTGTTCTATCCTCTGAGTTAATTCGATTTGTATACTTAACATTTAGTCTATATATGAAAAGGCTGTTTCAAATAAATTATGAAAAAATTCACTACAATCGACTGCTATTTTCGTCAAAAAAGACTAACGGGGCCGACATGACAGCACTGCAGGCTGAATTGAACTTTGCATTCGACATTCAGTATTGACTTACACATTTATAGCAAATAAATACTTATAGATATAGAAGAGCAAACTTAGTCCAGCACTTCTAACTTTATGAATGTCAATATTAATATAGCATTTTTATGTAAAAAATCCACATTATTTCTGATGTTGCATAACAACAATCATTGTCAATGTAGAATTTTTAAATAAAATCAGAGTTTTACTGATGTCAGGATTTTGTGTTAGTTAGAAGATATGAATGATCGACGAGAGCTAGATACGATCCGCACATCAGTTATCCCACCGCACACATCAATCTTGTATAACTGTGTTCCGGTTAAAAGGGTGAGTGAGCCAATATATTTATAGGTACAGGGGAGATAACATCTTATATCCCATTGTTCGTGTAGCATTGATGGTTTAAAGAATGGCTTAAAGTTGCATAAGCCTTTTCTTAAGTGAAAACTTTTTGAGTAAATTACTTTAGTCAACTACATATTATCAAAACATTATACAAATAACCTTAGAAAAAAAATCAAACAAAATATATCTCAAGTTTAAATGATATTTCTGATTACCAGCTAAATTAATGTTATACGGAATTCGAAAAAAAAAACAAATGAACAGGTCACTCAATTAAACATACGGTGAACATAAAGGTTAATTTTCTTCTATTTTTACTAATTCTTAGAACATGTCTAGACTGTTTCTTAAATGAAAGTTTATACTATTGAAATAGGTATAATAATAATAATTTTATCTTATTTTTTCCTAAGTCAGGATAATCTATTAGAATGTCATCAACGTATGTTTGCATCTTGTTTTATTATTTTAACATATTTTCTAAAATATCATTATAGAAACACGTGTATCCTATTTAAAATACTTTGCGTAGGAACTTGATAAAGTTTTTCGTGCGATAAGTTTGTGAGAATATAAATAAGCATTAAAATTCGAATCCATAATCGGAACGCTAATAGACGGTTAAAAGCCGGGTATCCGATCTCGGTTATTTTGGTAGCTTTTAGCCTGGAATATTTAAAGACTCTATTTCGCTTTTAAAAAAGGTGCACGACATTGTCGTAATATTTTTAAACTGTAATGGCGTGGCATGGAGACGTTTTTATTGTTAGCGTTTGTAATAATTTTTCATGACCAACATTTTAAAAATAACCAGACATCACCCGGTCTTTTCTTATTTAAAAAAATGTGTTATTTGTTTATTTTCAGCAGAGAGGCTGAACAGAAATATCAACCATCCAACTACGATGCTACGTATCTTGTGCCTTTAGTTACACTGGCTCACTCACCCTTCAAACCGAATCACAACAATACTAAATATTGTTGCGGCAGAATATGATGTGCTACCTGCCCAAACTTGCATAAAGCCCTACCGCCAAAAAAATTACTCAATCGCGTTAAGAAAAAAGGGTATAAGCTTTGTCAATTTTACAGTGATAATTAAATGTGTTAAAGTTGAACAATCACTCTGTGTTGTATTCATAACAAGCATTACCTAAGTTATTCTTATCTAGATTTAATAGGAACAAATTGCATTTATTTCAGCACCCGTGGTCTTCTTAGAAACTAGGTTTAATTATAATAAGAAGAAACAAATTTACATTATTACGAATAATTAAATTATAACAGATATGTATAAGAGTAGAAATGTCCTAGAATTTAGGACATGTGAATTTTAATCGATGATCGCGGATTCATAGCCGGTCTTGTACCACTGAATATTAATGTGCTTAATTTGCGTTCATAATTCGTCTCGTACGGTAATAGAAAATATGCATGCGTCGGATGAAAATCTACCACATTATATCCATCAACCCATATTGAAACAGCGTCGTATAAATAAGCTCCAAGTCATCTCTTCCAAACGAGAAGACCATCAGCAATGGCACAATTACAGATTGTTTCTTTAATTTATTTATATTTTATATTTACTTTTGATGTATTAATCATATATTTTTGTGAAAATATTGTCCATGATACGTCATGGGGAAACTAGTGGAAGACATTTATTGATATGATGTGGCGTCAGAAAGGAAAAATATTTTTCATTTTTATAAACGAAAGAGCTTTATAAAATCGTTTACCTGAGTCATTGATTTAGTGGTTAGCTTGTACGGCTGCTTTTAAGGCGCTGGATTGGAATCCTTGGTCGAAGTTGAAAGAGTTATTCGATTTTCCTGTTAAGAAATTCTCTGAAGAAGCACGGAGTTGGGAAATTTGCAAATATTGCAAATATCTGCAATCTCTCTCCTGTAGTATCGGACCCATAGAAATAACCTTAAATATTCTAACGAAAATAGTGTAACTACGTCAGATATATAGTTTCGTATTTTGTATATATTTTTCCAAATAAAATAAAACGGGTAAAACCCTAATCACTTCTAGTGATCTGTCATAAGCTACGTGGTTCATTTCAAGTTATACTAAAAAACACTTAAACTCATTAAGAACCAAGTATGTCTAGACGCTTTCAAAACCAGACGACAAAATAAAAACTAGTCTAAAACAGAATTACACGAAACAACTAAATTTAGCTAAAAAAGATAAAACCTCCAGTAATATTAAAACCGCCAAAATATTCCTTATCTGAAACGCTACATTTACAAGTTATATGGTGTTAAAGAAATGTAAACTCATTTATAAGGGGGAAAACGATTTTCAGCCAATTGAAAAGGCGACACGTGTTAAAATGTCCCCTTTTAAGCGGCTGAAAACGAATTCAATTCCAATTCGAATTCGTAGCAAACACCACAACAAAATACAATGAACTTAACGTGGTTGCGTCGAATATTTTCGCGGCAAGAGCTATCGACGCCCGGACGGGAAAGCGTTCGTTTTATTACACAAAAACCCCGCCCATATGAAACGTTCATCGGCGATAAAACAAAAAATTACGATTAAGTAATTACTCAATTGATAATCGACTCTATTACAAATGTAATAAATATTATTTTTGAGTGATCTTCGTTAAGCTAAACTCATCGTAAACAGACTTAACTGTTCAGAAGGAAAATGTAAATAGAAGCGATTGCATTAATAGTTAGGTTTTTCAGTTGGTTTAGCTATAACTTTTTATTGAGACTAATGGCTTTATATCCTTTATCTGAACTTTAATAGTATTCGTTTTTATTATTTAGTTTCAAGAGAACTTTATTATTTTTCAATCAATATCCCATATATTTCTAGGTTTCTAGGAGTTTCTTAGTTATGTAATATAGATGCATACTTAAAAAGATTTTGGGAACTTTTGATTTTAAGGGAACGCGCGGTTGAATATTTGATGACCCAACAATCTAGAACTTTATCTATTTCATCTTTTCCAAGAAATTTCCTTTTAATCACAAAAAACAAATATGATGTATGTTTACGCTGAAAATGAATTAATATATTATCTTAATTTTCTGAGGGCGAAGCCTGCTCATAAAAATATTTTATTACGACTAGCTAAGCCCTCAACTTCGCTCGCTTTGATATTGGCTCAATAAAGAGTTTTTAAACAACTTCTCAAAAACTATTTTATTTCTCAGGATAAAAATATAGTAAATATGTTTTCAGTTCCAGAGGAATAACAACAAATAGGTCAATCTGCTTAAATTTATACCTATCAACTTTTGTTACCGGTTCCAACACAAATAATAAGACAGCGTAAAGCGTAAATATTATTCCATATCTTCAATAGATAAAGAATAATATTGTTACTACTTACTACTATTTTAATATTCATTTCTAATAACTTTGTACTAAAACAGTTCTAATATTTATTTACATTAACGCCTTAAATAAATAAAAATTAGAAATAGTTACTGTACAAATAGTGACCGCGTGGAATGATGCAAGAATGCTAACAGCATTTCTCCTTTGAATCGCTATTTCGATTCTCTGGGCGAAATATTAACAATTTGACAAATTTTTGACTTTTGCACTAATACTCTATTTTTGTTTAATTTATTTTCGTGCTGAAACTTTTAAATCTCTACATTACATATATGTCGACATGCTGCTGTTAGCAGAAAACAAGACGAAAGGATTTTGTAAGTAATTACAAGAAAGAAATACCTAACTGAATATTGGGAACGGAACAGAAAAACATGCGTCCATCCTAAGTGGTCACCAAACGCCCTTGGACATTGGTACTGTAAGAAATGTTAACCATCGCTTACATCGCCAATGCGCCACCAACCTTGGGACCTAAGATTTTATGTCCCTTGTGCCTGTAATTACACTGGCTCACTCACCCTTCAAACCGAAACACAACAATACCAAGTACTGCTGTTTTGCGGTAGAATATCTGATGAGTGGGTGGTACTTACACAGACGAGCTTGCACAAACCTCTACCACTAGATAGCGCTATCGTCCCATTTAGCGATGTAGTCACGTTCAATTGTTCTAATAATAATATGACTGTTATCTGTAATGACTGTTCTTATCGGATTCTCTAAAGCTAAGAAAAAAACATGTTTATCATTTAACATCAAATATATTATCAATTTACTTGTTAGACTTTATGAATGTGAAATTTAGATATAATCTTTGATATATATTTAATAAGACACAAGTATTTATTAATAATTACCTGTTTTCTTTTTTAACTATATATTTACTAACTTATAGTAATTTATTCCAGCAAGTTTTGTTTGCTTTTCAAATGATTTTACATTACTATGTAGCTTTAATTTTATATTATATGTTATTCGCTAGCAAAACAATATATTTATATATATGTAGAGAGAGAGATAAAAAGATACATACTTTGTTTCTACTTTTGTTTTAATGATTACAAGATATTCATTTACATTTCCAATCATGCGTATATTTTGTGTTTGGAGTGGGAACGTCAATAATCCAAGTGTAAGGATCGAACCTACGACACTTAGATCGCAAGGCGTTCCGTTAAATCAATGGTCTATAAACTTACTTTATTAAATGTATGTGGAACTTTTTTTTAATTTAAAATTAAAAGTGGCCATTGACTTATATTTAAAAAGTGGATGTTATTTTTAAATAAGCATTGTTGATGTTTCTGTCGTTACAGAAGCCAAGAACACAAACTGGTTATTATCTGTATACATCTGGACACTTCAGTAAAATATATTAAATATATGAAGAAATGTTTCGCAAATATTAACTTAATCTATAATCTTTGAACAAAGTATATGTGAATTAATTATCATTAAACAGCATTCATAATCAACCACTTTGCCTATAAATATTTTTTACTAGATGATTAGTTAAATGTTTTTTTCTTACAAATATCAAATCAATGCGGAAAAAAGGGAGAGTTTTATTAAACACTAAACAACGTTAATACGTAACGTATTGAAAAAGTTAAATCCGTACTCAATCTACCAATGATTTACAAATATTTTCCATAATCGCCAAGCATGAAATAAATTATAAACTCAATTACTGGATTTAACTCGGTAAAAATTTTTGGGCTCGTTATATACAAGCAGTATGATCATTCAATCACAAACCATAACTTTGCCTTTACAGTAGGAATAGTTAATATATAGTGATTGCAAATTTCGGTATAAATGTATAACAATTCATACGAAAAAGGAATCTTTGTTCCTATTTACCCCTCCAATAAATCTTTTGTTAGGAGTGAGCAACGATTGTTCAATGGGTCAAGATACAAGCCGCACTTGTCACATCGCTAGACGTCCTATATATATATAATTTAGATATTGAGAAATAATCTGATTTACCGTTCACATTTTTTATCTATTTAGAACCTAGGTACCATCTACTTTATTTGAGTTAAATTAAAACATAAATAACAAAAGTTGTTCTTTTTTCAAATTAAATTAAAGAAGATTTGAAAATTGAGAGGGATATTTGAAAACAAAGACAGGTCTAACATAAAGTGACTTGATAGTATTGAACAAAATGTATCCTCAGCCGATGCAATCTCTAGTGCAGACATTTATTTCCTCGAATGCAATTTTCTTGTCGGCGATTTTCGAGAACTTGAAACTATGACAGCGCGCACACTACAACCTGAATAAAAATTTCGGGGAAAAAAAATAACACGATTTAAATTTTCAAATGTAAAAATTACATAAGTTAAACGTGTTATTAATAAATTTAAAATAAATTTTTTGATTTTTTTTTTTGCATCAAAACAAATCATTACATTTTGCTCTGTATAGTATTTATATATCAATTTCAGACGTGAGTATTAGTGATAAATTCATGGATATGTTGCACATACTGGTATATTAAGGCGTATGGTTAACAGCAGAGTACAATAGAGCCATCTCATATGGAATATAGACATCAACCCGCACGTGTTGTAAGCGCCGGCTAAGGAAAATGTGTTAAGCACATCTAACAATATCACGAAATTAAGCAAACTATAAGATAGTTGCAATTGGGTTGTTTTTATTAATAATATGCCAAATTTTTTTTTGTTTTAAATTAAACTACATCGAATTGAAAAGATTAAGATAAGGACAAGTGTTCTTCTTAAAATCTTTTGACACATAATACGATTCAAGGTAATCGATTATAATCAAAATTATGTTTATTAGAATTTTCATAGATGATTTAAAATTAATTGTTACATGATCGACACATAAAATGGTCACATTTTTGCACAAATAAAAAAATCTTTGAACTACTAACTGTTTAACTTATAATTCAGAATAAATGTTAAATACTATTTATAATATTTCTTTCATTGTATTAAAATAAAAATTAATTAAAAAACAAAAACATAAAATTTAAACCGAAAATTGTACACTTTGTTTTAATTTTAAGCCTACTATCGTCTTTGAATGTCAAAATGAAAGCGGATGTACTCGACTATTAACCAGGAATGGGTTGCTTTTATCGCGGCTTATCCAGAGGAGAAAAAACAAAATGTATTTTTCAAGCTTTACCACCAACTGTGCTGTGGATTTACAAAACGATCGTTTGAAGTCATAAATTAACGAGGTGTTTGAAATTTCGCTTACTACGTTTTTCGTACAATATTTTAAACTTAACAGGTATATAGAAAACTTTATCAAAGTCAGGAGAAATTTACTTAATCAAAGTCGTTGAAAGATTAACTCAGTACAGTAGCACTAAGAAAACGTATAAATCGCATTGTTTATGTAGCGTGTGGCGTGACAAGGTGACACATGAATAAATAATAAGAATAATAATAAAAGTAACAAAAGGGCACAATTATAAATACAACACACATATACATATAAGTTGCACAAACACGCGAACATATGGCTGTAACTAAAGTAGGCCTTATTACTAAGTAGCATAACTTTAACACGCCCTACTTCTTAATTCTCAAAATAAATCAGGTTAACATACAACATTAACTATTTAATTGTAAATAATATTACGATAAGTAAAATTTGCGTATTCCGTATGGAGTAAATAATGCATAAATGTCAAATGTCTATCGCGTCAGTCATTAAGACGTGAACATAACAAAAAAAAATTGAATACTAATTTTTAACGGACTCAGAAAATAAAATTGTTATTAATTAAAAAAATTATATATTTATTAATATAAACATAAAGTTATCTACCAAGTTAAAGTTTCAAAATAGATATGTTTAATTATAACATGTATAATTTTGTATATTTTTTTACCAAAAGCAAATAAACTGTGTCCCTGAATTGTATGCCATATTAAAATATATTAAGTTCGAACTTATTCCAAGTTTAGTATTAATATTGTAATAAAAAAGTTACAAAGGTAACCTATTTTTCATAGATAAGTTAAAGACAGCTCTGATTAGTCATAAAGTTAGCTGTACTTAACACTTAAAACTCAGAATCAAAGTAATATTAAAAATAATTGTAATAATAATATTGAAAAATAATTTATATTTTTTTTCTTCGCTGTTAAGATGTTAAGACGAATGGGTGTTAGTGTGCGAATGCCTTTACGTTACGTAACATTCGACTATTGGGAATCGATGTCGTTGGCGTGCTGTAGTCTCGACGATGGTAGCTTCACTAGCGCAAACGAATAATTAATCGGTCAACCGCCACCGTTCCACTTTCCAGAAAATTGGGCTACGTATTTTTTTCATTAGATTTTCCCTCGTGAGTTAAGATATACTAGTTAACGCGCTAATTTAAAACGAAGTTTGATTTTAAATTTAAATTAATTTATATTTTTCATCAATATTATTATTAAAATATACAAACATAAAAAAACGCCGCACATATTTCTTTAGTTTGTGTCATAGATAAGCATAAAAATTGGTGATTTTTTTTAAATACTAATGTAAGCCATATACGATATAAGTGCTATATATCAAATTCTAAAAAGAGGTTTGCATTCGAAGGCTCTGTTAAATGAATAATTTTACTACTAAATTATATTGCTAAGGTTTTAAAATATTTTTTCATATTTAAAGACATCACGTTTCTTAACGTGACACGTTTTTATATAACAAGAATCTGTAATCCTGTTTTCTCTATTAAGGACAGGGTAACACCTGATTTGAAGCCAAACAAAGTTAAGAATAGTCAATATTGTTAAGGCATATTTTCCAGGCTATGAATAATATTTAATAACAACTACATATATAGTAATGTAATAAAAATAATTACAATACAATTCTTAGAGTATTAGAAGACGAGAAACATGACTACAATACTAGTAACCTTCATAATGTATCCACTGACCAGTCAATTAGGTGATATTTCTTTACTTAAATAGTTAGGAAGACAGATAATCAGGCAGACAGATGGTGGTTCACAGTAATTGACAGTGTAAGTAATATTTACCATTCATTAAATCAATGCAATAACCTTGGAAACCAAGGTGTAAGGTGCTTGGTACCTTAATACTATTATTACTCATTGTCGTTAGAGTATGCGAAAAGCTACCCAGATGGGCTCGCACAGAGCTCTACCGACAAGTGTTCCAGCAACTAGTTTATTTCCGCTTCAAATAACAGAAAAAATAAAATAAAAAATGCATGTAAGAAGCACAAGCCCGACAACTTGAAAGGTAACGCGTGGGCGAACAGTAATTGTGATGCTTTCAACGGAACTGAAATGGATTTGAGTAAATGTTTTAGTAATTTACAAACACATTTACTGTTACCTCTTGACGTTTTGTTGAAAATGTATTCATTTATATTTATTATGAACCTAAATTCTGTAGTATGTTTTGTTTACACTCGCATGTTAAATCATAATTTTTATTTCGATTTTAATTTGAATCATGTTTGATTGATAAACAAAAAGGTAAAAAAATCATTTTTTTATATATTTTTACATAGATACAATAGATATAAATAATAAATATTGATTTGGCAAAAGCAGGACCAATAAAGAAATATCTATATTTTTGTGAATGTATTTTAAATAACTTAATCGCTTTTGTTCAATATATTTATTTTTTCATTTTAATATATAAATTTATTTTCACTCACACGCTAGTCTGTCCGGTAACGGCTTAGTCAGCTATCAATTTATAAGCATACGGTATATTAATATATTAGTAGCTAGGCGACCGAGCGGAGCTCTATATAGTTATAAAAATATTTTTGTGAAAAATTGGGTTTTTTAGGAGACACGCCTATATAAATAAACCCAAAAAGCAAAATTATCTAAATCAAACATTTAGCCAAAACTATTAGAGCTGTTTCCGAGATACACCAAATAAATAACAAAATCATATACAAATTGCTAATTCAATGTTATATATTAAATCCTTTTATGTTTTCTATAATAATAATTATTAGTTGAAATTATAATGCGACGTATGAGTACAAAATCCACAGATTGTTACTGCTAAAAGAACAAATAAAATTGATAAAACTAAAAACAAAATTAATAAGAAAACAAAATAAATTACATAAGTTGATCTAGTTTACCTGCGTCACCTGGTTCCGAGATCCCATACAGGCCTAAAACAAATTTTAAAGTTTTCTTTTATAAGTTACGCCGATCGATATTTAATT
The DNA here is from genome assembly GCA_905147175.2 of Nymphalis urticae. Classification (NCBI taxonomy): domain Eukaryota; kingdom Metazoa; phylum Arthropoda; class Insecta; order Lepidoptera; family Nymphalidae; genus Nymphalis; species Nymphalis urticae. Next base: position 7,609,461 of record LR989998.1, on the reverse strand, counting down.
TTCTTTTCATGTCGCAAGCGGTAGAATATTTTAATATGAAAGTAAACGGAAAAGCGTTGAAAACGACACCATTCAATCGTTTCATTAAAAACTTATACCTTTAATAAGTTTTTTTTTCAAAATACTAAATTAGAAAATATAAAAATCAAGAAGATAAAATTTTCAGTTCCATCTTTTCTTGAATCAAAAATTGAACATTCTGAAAAGTTCATTAAATGCTAATTTTGATCAAATTAAAAGGGGAAATGGAGTTAATCTCGGCACTTTTATGTCAAAGTTTATCTATGTAAAATCTGAGTTAATTATGTATATACATAATGTAGTTAAATTAATTATTTTCCCAGAGATTTTAAGGAAATTCACTAAGGAACACGAGAGATTAGGCCAGTCCAGACGTTGGGCCAATGGATTTACGTCCTTATCGAGACAACTAAATATTGTTTTGGCCAACATGCTAGCCACCGAATTGATACTAAAAATACAACACTAAGAAATTATATTTTTGGATTTATATAACAAAATATTTGACATTAATAAAACATTCGTGCTAACTATGTGCATGGTTAGATTACCTACTTTCTATAAAAGCTACATGCGATATAAACGAGTCATAATAAGATTTTTTAATCTTGAAAATTCTTATTTTGTTCATTTTTCCTATTTAGCAGAAAACTGCATTTCATGCCTCGGTCAGGAGTTTGCTCATTAAAAATTAAGGCTATGTATATCAGACATTGAATAGTTTCAACAAACTCAACAAGCAATATATTCTACAAACTTCGAATTGAAATCATAATGTATGTTATAATGTAAGCTTATAAATCAAGTAAAAGTACGACTGAAGAAACCCATTTCAACTTACGTATTACTTTGACGAACAGAAAACTTTGAAAACGACAGCGATACTTTACCGTTTGAGAGTAAATACTTTGGAAGTCTCTGCATTTTTTGGCAACAGACCAACATGCAAATAAAACATTTGATCTTCTTGAGCGATACTGAATTGCAGGCCTTCGCATTTCTATCTATATTGATGTGAGTTACATAAAATATTAAAAAAAAAACTTAGATTTTACTATACTAAATGAATTCAATTTGTGCTTAATCCAACCCAGGTATAAAAGCGTCCATAATTAATTCTAAGTCGTAGACAATGATTGTTCATTCGGTGATATATCATAATATATTTATTTTACTAAGATTCCTAATAGTTTATGATAAATGTATTACAAAATAACGTCCTTACTAAAAGTTGTACGGCGCGTGTATTAGTTGTACATTGATTTTTTTTCTGTCATCAGTAATTTAACCTTAAAAATTCAGGTAAATCATTGTATATTCAAAATAAGAAGATAACTTCATTGTTGTGTGTGTGAGACATGGCAACTCAAAGAAATTATATGAAATTATAGTAAACAGTAACTACATTCGTGTATTAAAGTATAATATAAAATATATATGTTTTAATAACAAAAACAAAATTATTAATATATCTACGGTTTCGTAGACAATGTCAGATATTTTAATCGTGCTGATAAGATATTGTAGGATGAAACAAACTTTAAAGACACCTGCAGTTTCTGAAACATTAATCAAAGTCAATTTAACTTTTCCTTTAATTGGTTATTGGTCGGTTGCAGTTGATGACGCAATAGGTGACCAATGAGCGTTCAGTATTTAGTCAAATTAGTTAATCTGACTAATACGATACACAATGGTCAGTATATAAAATTCTAACGAGTATATTAGTTCGATTTTTTCAGTAGTCAGAAATATACGAAAAAGAAAATATTTTCTCATATGACTGATTCGTTCAATTTTATAACACCTTTTGATAGGAAGTGTTTTCCCATTCATGCATACTGGCGTAAGGCCAAGAAGCGACAATAGAGAGGGATTTTATCATATTCCACCTAAGTGCATACATGACTGCGTTTTAAATTTGTACATTTTAACACGAACTTTTCCTTCGTGCATTTACATACTTCATTTAAGATTACCGTCAAAATGTAAAAGGCGTGTTTTATACAGTTTTAATAAAAAAAAATACTTATATTATTTACAATATTTATAACAATGTAAGTAATACAATATAGTAACTTTAAGTATTGTTATATTAATCATGATATTATAAAAAACATAACTTTTAATGATATTACTAAATATTTTAGTGGATATATACGAAGATATCACTCATGGCGTTCAGTACATTTTAGCACAGAAGCATAGATCATTATGATTGTTTTTTAAGTATTTTATTTGGTTCTAATTTTATTAAGAGCAGCATAAACTACCTGCTTTAAAAAAATACTTCACTTGTAAGCTAACTTATTATGTTTTAATATTTATAAAACTATTTGAAGTCGGTGCTAAGTCCTTGAAGCTTTTTTTATTATTAATTGAGCTTAACATTTTTATTACTTTATTGTTTATTTGTTTAGCTCCGTTAACTGTGAATTTATTAAACAATATAAGAATAATAAATATCTACACATAAATATATCATTAGAACAAATATTCTTATTGTTATAAATTATATTGCAATTATTTTGGGTCTTCGTATTTGCAGCAGTGGATCCCGCGCCTTCACATTATTAAATACCGTATTACTCGTTCAGAAACGTATAAGCTTTTATCGCAATAAAAAGTTTTTATATTTTTAGTATAATTAATTAGTTATTTAAACAAAATATCAAAGAAAACTGAATGACACATTTATGACCAAAAGTTTCAACTGTGCACCAGGGAAGGAAAATTATTAAGAGAAAATTTTGCCGGTCTGCGTTGAGACAACTTCATCAATGCGGAAGTTCTTATCCTACATTTTTTTTATTTGCTACATTCTTAATTATTAAAATATCATAATAATCAGAAATAAAGATAAGTTTCCTAAATAAATTTCAAGGAAATCGTCAAATTATAAGTATAAGATTTGTTTAATTTAAAAAAAAGGTAAATTTTTGTACATGATTCAATTTATTTACATTACTTAAATAAATAATTAGTTACTAAATAATAAGTATTAAATTACACACACTCATCATTTAATTTTTAGTATTATATCGTTAAAATATCTCAAATAAAGAGCCGTCTTTATGTCGCAATACTGAATTAAAGAACATCCGTATACTCGTCATAACTCAGAACTCCATTGTTGGTAATAAAGTTTTATATCAAAACACAGACTTCTATTATTTAATAAAATATGTGCTGTCACGCTTCACTGTCTCGAGAATGAGCTTTTTGATGAAACTGTTTTAGTGACCTAGTTCTTTTTGTAATGTTTTTAAAATTATTTTTTCTATTTTGAATTAAGAAGTATCTCAAAGTCAGGAACAATATTATGTGACGTACATTAATTTGTTAATATAAGGAATCACTATTTATTGTACTTGTATTTACACTATTAAAACTAAAATAAATATAGATTTTGTTCGTTTTAAAACAAAAATATTTGGTAATTTCTTTAATTATTTTTAAATAAAATTGAAATTAATCAAATACTATATCCAGTAAATTAATTCTAAGAGAATCACTTCGAATACTTGTTGCTTTGTTGTGGTTTTGTCTTCCGACGTAAAAACAAAACCCTTATAAGATCATTTTAATTTCTATATGTTTATTACAGCATGTTTCATCCAAAACGCAGGTTAACTATTGATGTTACTCTAACTAGATCTAATACGAAAAATTCATTAAAAATTTTATGTTATAAATTCTATATTGCGACATATTGTATGCGATAAATTCTATATTTCTATATTTTATAATATTTAGAATCATTAGCGATAAATGTTCTATGAAAAATACAATCTGAAACTTAACACTTATAAGTTTTTCAACTATATTTAATCACGACCTTGAAACACAGCTACAAATACACCAAATGAAATTTTATTGCACCACGATAAGGAAAGAAGAATTTTGACTTTGGCACATTTTTAATTCATATTTTTACACTCCGAGAATATTTTGAATTTCGAATTTTAATTATGGTTATTTTTTTTTAAATACCCTCTTATTACCCTAGCATACTCATTACCCGTGAAACTGAAACACAGTAATGCATATTAATGACGTTTAGCGGTAGAATAACTCATGAACAATTATTAATACCAACTCAGATAATACCTAAATCTATACCTGTATATAATATATAACCATTGTGGCCCAGTGGTTAGAAAACGAATCTTAACCGATGATTCCAAGTTCAATCCCAAACAAGCATCACTGTATTATCATATGAGTTTTTTTTATGTTTTTAATTCATCTCGCCCTTGATGATGAAGTCAAACATCGTGAGAAAACCTGCATGTAACATCTGAAAATCTGACATTTGTGGAAGAGTGGTGGAGTAAGCTGAGCTTTCTTCTCAAAAACGGAGAGCCTTAAAGGAGACCTTAGCCCATCAATGGGAATGTCCCAATGGCTAAGGTCACGGGGTAAGGTATACGGGGTGGGTTACTTTTATTAGGAAATATATACCTTTATGGTATGAGTTTTTCTGAGTTATATTGCAGTTTTTTTTTAATTTATAAAATTATCAATTAATTCATAATTGGCATTAACACGTTGCAAGTTATTAGTTATAATTCGGATATTGCTTTAATACTGTATTTCAGAAATATTTTAGCATGAAAATTTTCCTTTTTTTTAGATCAACGCCAATTCTTTTGTGCAGAATTTTGTAAATGCCGAATATTTATTTGACTAGTAACTGCATCGTGCATTGATCATATTGAATTATATCCATATATTGGTAAGTAAGAAATTTCTAAACATTGTTTCAAATAGTGTTTATATTAACATTATGACGGAGGGTTGGCGTGGTTGGTAGATACTTGACTTTCACGCCGAAGGTTGTGGGTTCGATTCCCACCCAGGACAGACATTTGTGTGCATGAAGTGTTTGTCCTGAGTCTGGGTGTAATTATCTATGTAAGAATGTAGTTATAATAGAAAAATAGTATATGTAGTATATCAGTTGCCTGATTTCATAGTATAAATATAGTAATAGATTTAAAAAAACACGTAAATAAATATGGAGTAAATACAAACTTTTTACTGAAAATTGCTTTAGTGGAGAAACTCCGATTATCGGAGACTTAATTTTGTCGTATCTCCACGACCCGATACTGCCTATATGTTCAAAATTTCTGTATAACCGTGTAGGCGTGTTTTTTTCGAGCCACTTAAAATCAAAATAAACACCAAAGTTAATATATTAAGGTAGCAATAAGAAGATTATTTTAATAGAAGGTTAAGATTCTATTCAAATAAATTCAATTCGATATTTCTTTAGTAGCTCCCCCGCTATTTCAAATTAGTCTTAATAAATAAATTATTTAACTCAAATATACTTGATAAAATTGAATAAGCAGATCCTGAGATTAGCACATTTAACAAACATACTTCTTAGTTTTATATAACAATTTCAATAAAACGACCTTTTTTCTAAGGCGGTCTGAAAGAAATTTCATAGTACCAAATGCCTACCTAATTATTACGCAATTTGTATTTGTATCTTTTGAAATGTTCTCAACTTAAATATTTTATATTAAGCCGACACGAAACAAATTTGATTTTCAAACTAAGTTAGAAATGAGACGGTAATGGAAATGGTCCGGCCCAGACGAACAGTTTTATAGGAATTTCTTGTTTATTACTGCATATTTCAAATCAAAGTTAAAATATAATTTTATATTTAAAATTTAGAAGCTTTGAGAGTTGTTTTACTATTATATTTACTTTAAATTTCAATACAAAATAAAAATCGTAAGGTTTATTTTGCACTATATAAAACATGACTTTTACAAAAACAAATTTAATCTATATTACCCAAAACTATACCAGAATGTTAAGTTTCTTATCAAATTAATTATTATTATCATTAGCAAGTCAAGTATCAAGGCTACCTTTCAACAAAGAAAGTCTAATGTGAAGTAAAGTAAGTTTCACGCCAAAATAAGCTATTGAATCACGGAGAGTCGATAAAATTAAATTTTAATAATATGTATTACCTATTTTGCACAGCTCACATCATAAATTTATAATTACAGTTCTGCGGAATTACAAAATCACAGTTTACCCATATGTTGCCTATATGTTACAAATATTTACCCATATATATTATTAAATAATTTTCCCTAATTATGATTTATAATAAAAAATTAAAACACGGTGTGTAATGATCATTTTGTTTGTAATTTTCAGTTCTGAAATACTTATTTTTAGTGGGGCAAAAATGACTCCATGAATTGTTAAGGAGTTAAGAAGGCTACAGTCAATATACTAAATTAGGCTGCCAACGCTTGCCATTGGATTCGAATGTAACATTAATAGGTTACTTATAGAATCTTTTCAAATGCAAGTTTTGGTTTGGAATGATAAAATAAACAGACCAACAATAAAAAATCAGTAAAATTTCAAGTCATTGTTTGGTTTTAAATAATAAAAAAAAAGTAATCAGTTACAGAGTTATTTAACTTAAGCACATGTTCAATCATCGGTTTGTTTTCAATCTAGTTTAATATTAGACGGGCCGGTTGGCGTGGTTGGTAGATACTTGCCTTTCACGCCGAAGATTGTGGGTTTGATTCCCACCCAGGACAGCTATTTGTGTGCATGAACATGTCTGTTTGTCCTGAGTCTGTGTGTAATTATCTATTTATAAGTATGTTTTTATAAAACAAAAGTAGTATTTATCCATTGGCCCAGTAGAAACTAAAGAGATGCTGAGCCCCTGATGCAGATTCACAAGATTAGAGAGACATGAAAGATAAAATTGACACTTATTTCGAGGGCTTAAATATCGCTTATGCATTCGGAATTTTCGGTCGCAAATCTTGAAATGAAGTCTGACACTAAAGCTGTATTTTCAGGACATTCACCTCGAAACACGCAAACATTTCAACAAATCTATTCTATAAAGAGAAATTTTGACACTATCGATGTTCGAACCGTTCGTAAAATATCGAAAACCGACTTAAGGTTATAAGAATTTTGATGTATGCTTTAAATATTATAATAATTGTATTCAAAGTTACATATCACTTTTCGGCTTATAATAATGGAGTTTCGATTTTGTTATCAGGATATCTCGACTACACGACTACGAACACGTTTCATAAGGGCAACCATTTATTTACATACTTATTAAACAAACAAATTGTAAGCCTTGCGAAAACATTACTAAAATTTGATAATCCTGTCGAAGAGATAGACGAAAACAAAATCTTAGATACCTATGAAAATTATTAACGCTAAAATAGAGCGTTACATACAGCGGAATTATTTCAAAAAAAATTTTTTTTTTTAATATAATTCTTGGTACAGAATTATAATTTTAGATAATTATCAGGAGATAGATGATGACGCTTACTTTTTTATCCTACTTTAACAAATTTCAAAAAGGAGAACCAGAAAATTTTACATTACATATAAAACCTAAATGATTTATTGTTCTATTTTAAGTGTTTTTCTCTTATGATTGGTTGACTTTTGATATTGTTTGTATTGCATTTATCAGATAATATGACCCTTTATTGTTTTTTTTGTATATATTTTTTTAATATTTCCCGAAAGGGCAAATGATTCTACTCCACCTGATGTAAAGTAGTAGTAGAGTCCAAACATATAAATACAATAAAATCAATAGCTTCTAGTTTTATGTTAATAATAATAAAACTATCATACATATTAGTTCTAAATGCAAATTTTATTCAAACCATGTCTTCTATAGAAATAATGTGGTAATTTCTATGGAACTTCGCGCACATTTTCATGTTAATTAGCGTGATAATGTTGTTATGTTCAATAAATTACTCGCACGAACTGTTCTACTATTAATTATTATTTGTTACAATTATGTTATACGTTGTGCTTAATGAGGGTCGTTGACCTCATGATTTATAACAAAAGACTGCTCTATCTCTGATTTGGAAATTGAACTTTTTGAAGCTAAGCTACCTTTGCCGAGCAAACTTGCCATAATAAGATGCAGTCACCTTTATTTATAGTCATTAGTATCTATAGCATTTCGTATATTAACGTCAAAGTCAGCCACTCACACACCTGTAAAAAACAAAAACATATTCAGTATTTTTTTATATAAGAACTGTCTCCCAAATCTTATAACAAAAATTCAAGGTATTGATTTTTGGCAATGCGTCAATTAATAAACGGAACGCCCATTTACTTTACTTACTCAGAACCCTCTAGAAAGTAATTGAACTGAGTTTATTTTGGTTTTGCACATACAAGCTACTGTAATTTACTTTATATATACATTAAATGATAGTGCACATGCAGATACAATTATTTTGACTATCTCCTGGGAAATAACAGATTGTCGTTATAAAAGTAAAAGTCGTTGTCATAACCAATTTAATTAAAATACATAAAATGTTTACGATGAGTTCAGGGGCAGATGAATGATATATTCAAAAATTTAGTGTCCGTATAAGACTTCAAAATTGCAAAAGTATTATAATTTCTGACACAGCTCTTTTACAGACTCTTTATATAATATATTAATAATAAGAAAGAAATATATTTTAATAATATAATCCTACAATTTGGTGAAAAGTGTATTTTTAATGCACTTTTGGCTCTCACGTACACTAGGGAAAGGAAGTAAGGTAATATATGAAACATTTTAAAGCAAAACTTTACGATAAAATCTTATAACATAATATGTTCATCGATAATATACACTAAGAGCAAAATGTGATACCTCAAGTAGCTTCATACCTAAAGGTATCAAGCCAATTTTTCCCCCTTCTATTGTGATAGAATTTACAGAACAGATTGTTACAAAAAAAATCTAGTTTTATTTCACGATATTTTATTTTAATAAAAAGATAATAATAAAATAATATTGTGTTATGTTAAAGAGCTTTATCATGAAATTAGTCTTTGGGTTTGAATATCATGGAAGAGATCTTTCGGATCGCGATCGTTGTCAGCAGAACAGAAACTTCGTATTGAATTTTCTATTATGCATTTACCTCTGGATATATAATATTATATACATAGGTACATAGTTTAAAGTCCATAACACTCGTACGGGCAACGTATTACTTTTTGTAATATATGTGAAATATTACATTTTTCTTATTTTGAAATTCGAGCAGACAAACTTAAATGTAGAAGCAAATCAAACAAGACGTATAAAAAGAATATTACCTGAAATGATGTATTATAAAAAAAGTTACTTTTTTTTTCAATAAACTATCGACATTAAGTTTATAGTGAGCAACCAATTGTGTATCTGTGGGATGTTCCTTTGTTTCTTAAATTACAGGATATGATTTTATTTATGTTTTTGGTAAGTTAAACTTTTTTTAGGATACGATAAAAAAAATCCCAATACAATTTTAATTTCTATAATAATGTAACCCTTAAATATACTAGTAATTTTATAAATTTATAAGCAACATTTTTGTACTCTTTTAAATAAAGCATAAAGTTACAAATGGTAATTTTTTCATGATATTTTTCCAAGGCTGATAATGTGTTTCAGTAAAAGCTCGTAATTAATAGACAAAAGGTTTAGGTCCATTTAAAAGTTTGGAGCTTATTACTCTACATTACTCTATGAGGGTTCATATATAAATATACTTAAGGCAGTTTTATATGCGATATACTGTGTTAGTTTCCTCACATTATTATTTTTTTCACGAAAAACAATTATCTACTAATGAGCTTGCTTGGTTTTTAAGCGGTGATATTTCAGGTTAAGGTTTATTATTATTATTTACACAAAACTTTTCGGGCAGAAAATCTTGAAACTATAAAAATCGATATTATTTATATCAAGGCTTGAACAATGACTAACGACTGCGTTTCCATAACAAAAAGAAGCTAAAATACAGATTGCGATCTTGGCGCAAGGGAGGTGCCAAGTTTGTAATAAATGGGAGAAAAATCAGAGTTCATCCGCAGAGACTATGACTTTTTAGAAATGGCAAAATAGATTACGTATACTCGTAGATACTATACGACAAGTTTCTGAATGTTTGTACGATTCGATTCTGATAAGCTCTAGATTTGTCAGTGAAAAAACAAGATACAACATATAAAAATATGTTAACAGTTTTTCAGTTTCAGTATGTCCACGAAACATAATTTTTATAACACGTCGAATAAATTAAATTAAAATCAATGTCATAATTTTTATCCGAAATCATAAAAAGTTAAAAAAGACATTCGTACATATATTATATGTATCTATTAAAGATAACTTTCCAATATCTGTGAAAATTAAAAACAAGAAGTACTGTCGCATTAAAAAAAATGGAATAACCTTACTGCGTGTTTTACTGGGAAACACGCCACTCAGGCTATTATTTTTAATTTATAAACATATCCATCATAATTAATTATTATTAATATTTATGACTTAAATTCTTCTTCTTCGCACTGTTGTTAGAGCAGTCATGATCGTCATGTAGTGTCACAATTGTTCGGTGCAGATGTTATTCGCCTTACGAGCGTTTGACATTTGTCCGTTATGTGGCGAGCCTGGTGCACATATGCAAATGTCAGCCAACAGACAACTTTACTTCGTCGGTCAATTGTATGTGCATCCTTTCAGGAGATCTGGTGCCATCCACCTTGCCTTGAGCGACAAGGAGTCATTTCCTTGCCGGGAGATGTCTCCAAAGAATGTTGTTATGACTTAAATAAGTACATACAAAGAACAATTTAAAATATTTTACTGTATAAAATGTAAGCTAAAAGCGTTGAATCGCAATTCCGATCCTCTGGGCGAAAAAATGTACCAGAACCAAACACTGACACAGAAGGCACAGAAAAGGCATGAATAGAACGGAATATCATATATTTAATAAAGATTTTTCTACTATTACTACAACTGCGAACAGAACAAAGGCATATTAACGAGAGAAAAAAAACAGTGCCTAGATATTGTCAAAAGCAAAGAAATTATTTGTCATTTATTAATAGTTATTATCCCGTTGCTTTTTTTAATAAATTGCAATATAATATGTAATATTATCATCAAACCATTTTATTTAAATTGAAATAAACATTCTTTTCTACAGCCTCTTAATTTAAAAAATAGGAAACACACCCCTTTTAAATACGCCATTCAGCATTTTTACTTTTCTCCATAAGAAACTTAAGCATTTCAACCACAAGCAGGCTCTCACAATACGCGTTTAAAGTGATGAGAACTTAAATATACAGCCTCGTCTTGAATAAGTCAGTATTCGTTTCATAACATTACTTAGTACTTCTTTAATAGATATTTAAAAATTTAAACTTCAGTTATTGAGTTAAACTTTCTGTTTGTTTAATATATAAAAGGACTTGATATAACTGACTGATTAACAACTAACGATATAATAATATATAATAATCCAAGACGGATAATGCCAGTACATAACTTTATGCAGGAGTAAACACGTATTTGGTGAATAAAAAGGAATCTCTTCATTAATAAAGCATGAACACTTCTAAGGAATACTACAATGGTGTCGTCAAAATTTATCACAGGTGGCATTAGAAAAATATACCAGTTTAATCAATAACTTTTATACATACGCGGGGCTTGAACACCTATAATATCTATATGCCTAACATATATATACGTATATATATATACGTAAAACATATATTATATTTGAAAACTTTTCGTATGTTCTATGTAAATTATCAAATCCGTTTGTTTGTCAGAATTTTATTCACAAACATGAATCACGCTAAATAAAATTAGAATATTTGAATAAATTTCCTTTTCCAAATAAATAATTTAAATTTTAAAAAACATAAGTTATTTATAAATGTACATATAATTCTAGTTAAGTTAATAATAGCATTAATTTAATTTGAAACCCATTTGCATTACATAATACTAATAATTGATTTTGAGTCGTTAAAATAGGGATATATTTTAATTTCATAATATGAAAATATTTAGGGAATCGATGTTAATATATAAAACAATATACACAATAATTAAAATATATATATCAAAATCTTTGCAAACAATTTCTTTCCAATTATGCGTCAACTAATAATCTAGTCAGGCTTTGTTAACATTAGTAAAACCCCAATCTACTAATGGTTAATATTTTATTGAATACGACAATAAATAAGACTAGGCTCTTAAAATCACTCGGGCATCATCATTTTACAAGATTAAATTAACTGTACCTACAACCGGTTCGGAGCGTATATTCGACTGAAATGAACCATCACAGAACTCGGTAGTTACTCTTTTATGTTCTGTAATTAAGACCCATAATATATTACTATGCCAGCTCCCTTACAAACTTCGATAACGACAACGAGGTACTTTATTTATATTCATTATAAAAAAATGTATTTTCAGTATGTAAATAATCGAATATTTTCAGTGATTAATTGTTGTAAATATATCTGCGGGAATCTATTATGACATTTATCAAGTAAAGTTGCTATGCAAATCTAGTCTGAAATCGTTCCCAGCTGACGCTGTATTTTCCATCATTAAGAAGGCTTACAATGAGAATGAATATTTTGTTTGTGAATTTCCCTACTCTTTGTATTTCCCACTAATGTTAGGTGATTATTGATGGCTTTTATTCGCTTCCATTTTCTTTATCCTTCGTTAGCTTATTGACTACAAATTGAAATTTATTTCAATGTCTTTTGTTTTTTTTTGTAAATATAGAATTACTTATTATTTATTTATGACGTTTAAAAATAGGTAATTGATAATGAGCTTAAAGTGAAATGATCATTGTTAAAATTAGTAATAATTACATATTAATATATAATCTTTGTATAAAATAATTGTCAGGTACTATTATAGAATAAAACAAAAAGCTTCTATCTTTTACTATATAAATAAAATACAGAATTCAAAAAAAGGCATCCCCTTAAAAATAAAAAACTTACAACTTACATTACAACTTAGAACTTAAATTGTTTGTTCCTCGCGTCTATTTTGCTACTATATTTCGTCGCTTCATTATTTGATATTAATTAATCTCAATATCTAATGTAATTAACTTATCTCACCTTTTACAGGTAATATTTATCGACGCCAAAGCCATAAACAAGTCTAGGTGACTTACATAATTTGTTTACTAAAATTAAAGACTCTTTGTGCTGACCATAACACTCGCAGAAGGCGGGAAGGCCACAAAAAAACAGCATATTGTTTTTTTTTACCACCATACTTTACTTTAAAAACAAATGGATAATGCCAGATGGCAATCGTATAATAAACAAAATATCTGGTTATTCTCTTCTAATAGTAATACCATAAATGATTACGTGAATCACAAGTCTATTATAAAATCATTATTATATATTATATATAATGGCTTCATTTGTTACATTGATTACGTTTTACAGAAAGACTTAAAATATACTTTTATGTTAATCTACATCGTATGAAGCATTTGCTCTTCATTTTAAATAAATAATTAAAAGCAATTAAAATAAATATGCAAATTACCCTCCCTGAATTTATTATTATTACTTTTATTTCTTAATATATCACAAGATTTTTATATTTACATCGGAATATTAAGTAGTACGGGTAGTAATATTAAGTAGCCTTCGGCTTTTTTTTTCAGAAAATATTTTTCAATATTTTTAACGATTTCTTTACTTAATCGATACGCGCAGATCGCGATGGAAATACTGTCGTCTAATAAATCAGTGCGGGACGAGACGTTGTGTTGAACGGATTTATGACACTTCTACATAAATATGAGGCACAGGGGGTGTGAGATTTACGCGTGGCATATTTATCACCATATGCGTTATGGGCGTTACAGCCCAATTGAGCAAAGTCAATGACGTATATCCATCTCTTAAGCAACAAGCACAATGAGCGTTCTTAATGAGCGAACTTCACTTAAAGAATTTAAATTATCTTTCTATCCGTCACATATCGTAACAAGTCGATCCAGACTGCTACTAGTTGAGAAGAGTAATTTCGAGTACCAAACTCAGTACTCCGTTGTTTGCTGGTTCATTTTTCAATCGCTTACTGAATTGCATTTTTATCGTAAAAACTTTTATTACTACTTTTTCCTTTTAACACTTATTTACTCTGTCAGCAAGTCTGCAAAGGATATCGTCTTTTTTGGATTGAAGGTTTTTATTGATTACATAGCTTTATTTTGTTTTGCTAAGCATTGCATGGCTTTACAGTTTTTTGACTGAGGGAGTAAGAGACCTAAGACTGTGACTGAGAAATTCTTTCATTTTATGGAACAATAAGTTTCTTTGTAAATTTGTTTTTGTATGTTTATAAATATTATAGTTATGATGAAATGTTGCATGTGTGGAGTAAAAACTATTGTTTTATTTGTGAAATAAAATAGAATTAAAATTTTTTTATTATTGTTATTTAAATGAAGTTCCTACGATTAATGACATAACAGTTAAGTTTAACAGACAACAATATAAACAGACCTGATGGTAGTGGTCACCAACGCCCATAGACTTTTGGCACTGTAAGATATAGCAATGTATACACCACCAATGGGCCACCAGCCTTGGGAACTAAAATGTTATGTTACTAATGCCTTTAGTTTCACTGGCTCACTCACTTTTCAAACACAATACTAAGTATTGCTGTTTGGTAGTAGAAAATAACGTGATGAGTAGGTGGTATCAACCCAAACATGCCTGCACAATGGCTTAACTCCATATTATATGTGTAGATTTTTCTTTCATTATTATTTTTATTTTCGATATACTAAAAATAATAAATCTTAAGTTTTTATTCTAATTGTCATTTAATATCACACGAAAATATACCCAATATTTTCGTGTGATATTTTAGTCATGATTACTTTTTGTAAATAATAGACTTTTTCTATAATAATTTCTCTTTATCCGAGCATTTTCGCACAAAAAGAATGCATGCAAAAAAGGGGCTATAGTCATCAAAGTTAATAGAGGTTGTACAAATAAAATCCGTGCTTTCAACGCGTGTTTAATATTTGTTTGGAACAGAAAAGCCTAACAGCTTTCATCAGGCTAATACATTTACACCTTTAAAATATCCCGAAAAACATCCTAACTTACATGATAAAAAAATAAACTTTGTTGGATTATCTTATTGTTACTTAGAAATAAAGTATGTTAAGCTGAAGTTGATTTTTTACCTAATTGAACAGTCAACTTTTTGGTTTTGCATCAAATAATTGTTTATATCAGGTGATAGATAGAAATAGACTTAACAACAAAAACCATAAAGCATTGATTTATTTATGACCTATGTAACTTGGCGTTTTTAAAACAAAGTATTTAATATCGTATATGACCGGTGCATAACGGTTTTTATAAAAAATATCCGCTGAGTTTTGGATAATTCACATTTTACTTACTTATTTTCTATTTGAAAATACATATTACCAATAAATTAAATGTATATAATCAAACAACATGAAAAAAAAGTGTTTATGATTAACATTTACAGTTTTGAAGTCCTAGTTTAAAATTCTTATATCCGCCAAAGAGTCTTAAATTTGTCTGCCTGAAAGGAGAGGATCTCTGTACATGACAGGAACACACTTTTTAGACATATAATAATTCTAATTCTTATTGTTCAATTTCTTCAAAGTATTATAAAACAACGACTTTTATTTGGACTTTTTAAAGCCTCTCTTTGATGTATTTAGTAACCACAGAATTGGCAGGTTTTTATCTCAAAAAATTACTTCATTGTTCGGAGGAAAAATGTTGCCAAATTTAATGGCTCAAAGCGTCAGGTTGAATTGCCAGAAAGACATTCAAATAAAGTACTAAAGACAAAAAGTATTTTTAATAAAGCCAATAGTAATGAACATTTAATAATACCATTAATAATTATTATTAGTTTTAATTATTTTAATAGCTATATATTTAGTTTAGTATTTTATAATAATTGAACTTACCACTATTAAGTTCTTACTAATTAAAATTTTGGCCTTGGTTGTATAATTAAATGTGACGTCAATGTTCTTCGTCCTTTACGATTTCGAAACACAGTAAGTATGTCATCTGGTCTTCGACTGCCGCAAATAAAATGGTTCAAAATAGTCTTGACTTTCCACTTATTTGTAAAACGGCATAAGGTTGAAGTCCACGTATAAAGGTAAGGTATTTGTGGGTTCGATTGAACTTTGAATTTAAATAGGACAAATATTATTCCTTGATATTAATTTTCCAGAACTAAAAGCTGATAAATTTAATATAATTTTCCAAACTAATACGTGTAAGTATAGTTATCTCTTATCTCTAAAAGAAAAATAACCATAAACAGTGGCATAAGAAATCTAAGTAATAGCGTTGTGTTATTCTATTTCTATAAGAAGCAAATATGGAAATCTTGGCTGTAACGACGTATAAGCTTAGAGTTCATTGCCAACTTTGTCCTTGACATACTTTTACGTAAATTGAATCAATTGGACAGTGTCTTCTGAAATACGCTTTGAGGTTAATTTATAAATATTATTTCTGAGAAAGTTTTCTTTCGAATTCTTATAACAATTGTATAGTTAAGATTAAATAAATAAATAAAATAATGCGCTTAATTTTGATACTATAATTAAATATTTCTATTTTCGCAGTGCTAATAAAATTCGACAAATATTGCAACTATAATAATAATTAACTTTTATTTTGCTTATGTTTACCTGAATTAAATGAACATGACTATCGTGTAGGTTCTGAATCATTACAAATTTAAATATGAATTATATTTCTGCAGAACTGTTATTAGATCCCACTAATTCATCAGTTATTTTACCGCCATAAATACCCGGTATTAATATGTTTAAATTTTACGGACAACCAGTGTAATTACAGGAATATACAAGGAACATTCCACCTTAGTTGTATTGTTGGCGATTGATGTTGTAAGAAATGCAATGCGAGTATCTGTGACAAATCTGTGACGACACCTTCGTCATCAAGTGGCAAATTTGCTCGTATGTCTCGCCTTTTTGTTACAATTTTTACTGTTCATTATCATTTTTAAAATGTAATGCTTAATATTTAAAAAAATGTTAGAATACCCAGTATAAGAAATAATTGGAAGAATACGTGGCTGAAAAAAATCGTAATCGGTAATTTCTTTACAATACATATAAATTTCATTGTACATAAATAATTGACTATGTATTTCATTGAGATGAAGCCTCAGCATTTTCTTGCAAGTTATTCTAGACAGAATATATATTTCGAACAGACGATGGTAGCTTGACATTTAATTAAATCTAGTAACGTGACCATTAAAAAGTACTTATAAAATAAATTTGAATAAAATAGGTTGTAATTTTATATAAGTGAATACTACAGACCAAAGAGCTGTTTGCATAATAAAATTCGAACCTCATCAAATAGGAGCATCGCTTGCTTGCTTGTGATAAACCAAGCAATATTCACTGATATGCACAATCTTTAGTGGTCATATAACACAAGGAGCGCTGTCAGTAAGCAGATGGATTTCTCGAATACGGATAGTATGAGCTAGATGCAATCACAATGTTCCTTTAGTTAGTGAACTTGTATACATGGCATCCGTTCACGACGATACAAAGCAATGTATATACATTGTGTGATATTCACTAACTTTGAAATATTTTTTGCACAATGTATATTGCTTAAGTATATTTTTATTTTGTTACAGCTTTTTCTTAATAATATCATAAGTAATATAATAATACTGTCTAAGTAATTAAACGGTTTTTATTTAATAGGAATTCATTAAGGTCTTGAACAAAAAAGTCTTTTGAATTATTTCAAACGAGTTTTACGAAAACTTACAATTCTTGAAACATTGCTTCAATCTCCAAACATAGTTTCGTCCAGAAAAAAATGTTTACAAAACTGACAAGAAAATCTTTTTCAAAATGTTTACATTTTGCAATGAAAGTAGTCATAACGAGAGTGCAAGCGTCCTACATAAATGTAGAAACAAGTCAATTCTTAAGTGTATGAACAAACGTCGAAAAATTGTAGAAATAGTTTGACATCATCCTACATTTTTTTAGACCTACAAAAGTGTTTTTTTTTTTCACGTAGGACGTAAAGCCTTGTAATTACTGTAACTAGTATTCTAATCTTTTTAACCAAACAACTCGCCGAATCGTTTCATTTGCAACCGTGTTAAATCGTTTTATGGATCATATATATTTATTTGGGTCACGACTTCGATCTGGACTTGAGGCTATACCTTCGCAACCTACTAAATATTACCAGTTTCGTGGTATATTTTCTGTTTCAGGTGTATGTGTGTCAAATATTTTTAAAGTCAATATATTCCTTATTGATAATGACTTAAGAAATCACATTTGCGTTATTTCTCAAGTCAATTATGTCATTAAAGCGAGAAGCTTGTGACCATTCGGAATAAGAATATTACCAAATAATAATAATGCCCTCGTGACTGAATTTCGGGAAGGCAGCCAATCTCAAGAACTAGCCCATTTCTTAGGACATATATATACGTAACAGTCGCACGAACAACGTTTTAATCTCATTTACAAGTCACGTGAAATCCATACTATTAATGAGAATTTATTGCTGAATTATTTACTGAATTTGAGCCCAGGAAGGACCTCGGGGTAGCAGAGCTATAAGCTAGCTACTAATCCAATAAGTAAGAATAATATTGTACAGCTGCTTCGAACACAACTGTCTCCGCGGTATTCTATTATATTTAATATTGGACCTTATGAGTTTGTTTACTGAGCAAACAGTAATCACCTATATACATGTATGTAAAATTCGCATTTAACCTGACCCCCTAGGGCTATTGTCGTCGCCACTCCTAACACAAGCTTTACATCTAATTGGAGGGGTAAATAAGAACATTAGTAATTTCCTTAAACCTGGCATTGCTATTATTATTTAAAATTTATATAATTATTTTTAAATACATTTATTACATATGTATTCTTCCTCATAGAATTATATATATATATATATATATATATATATATATATATATATATATATATATATATATATATATATATATAAGGTCTTACTTGCAATATCAATTTAGTCAAATTACTAAATATTTATAAAAAAGTTTTAGCGTAATGTAATTTTATGAAATCTAATGAATAGAAAAAAAGATAAGCATTTATTTAAAGTCTAAACTAAAAACATAATAATTTTCATAAAAGAGGTGTATGATTACTTTTTTTTTATCTTTTCAATGAAAGCAGACGATGAGGAGGGCCCAGTATACAGCTATGCGTCTGATTTACTGCAGGGATTCATGTGGTGCAGGCAGTTTCTGGCACGTAATAACAAAAATTGAGACTTTTTTTCCTGAAATTGAGGCTCATCTAATGCGGTTTTTAAAAATTGGCTTCAAATTCTTGGCACATGCAAGTACCTGAACTTCTTCTGGTCAAGGTTAATACTAGAAAAAGTATATAAGTTTGGAAATGTGTCGCTATTTCAAGTCGAATCTTAACTTTGATCAGCGAGACGAGTTATGGCCCTGTCTCCACATACATATGTATAAATAACACACACAACTTCGAACCAACATACTACTATTTATAAAATGTAAATATGGAGAGGAAACTATTTACTAACCAGATTGGTATTTTTTTTATATAGAATAGGAAGGCGGACGAGCATATAAGCCACCTGATGGTAAGTGGTCACCAAACGCCCTTAGACATTGGCACTGTGAGAAATGTTAACCATCGCTTACATCGCCAATGCGCCACCAACCTTGGGACCTAAGATTTGATGTCCCTTGTGCCTGTTATTACACTGGCTCTCTCATCCTTCAAACCGGAACAAAACAATTCCAAGTACTTCTGTTTTGCGGTAGAATATCTGATAAGTGGGTGGTACCTACCCAGACGAGCTTGCACAAAGCCCACCAGTGTATTTTACAATATTATCTTAATTTCAAATCATTATAGACACCATGTTTATTGCATATCATCCTGACTGATTTAGGTTACGGCGAGAATTTTCACGGGGGAATAGCCAACTGTGCTCAAACACAAGTGCACTCCCTAACTCCTCACTCTCATAATCGGATGGGACGGCAAATGTAACACGACGAACGAGTTAAGATGCAAGACCAACGGCTTTGCGTACTTTCCGAGCAAAGGGAGTCTAAGCAATGCCAATTTCCACCCATCAGGCTACAACTCAGAATCTCTCGACAGATAAACCCAATATCCTGCTACTTCCCGACCCGAGGCTTAACTTATATAAAAAAAAACTTATATAATTTCATTGCCAATAATTTTATATTCGATATTAACGATGTTTGTATTTATTTTATTATTTATATTTTTGTGTGATTACATTAACAGTCACTTAGTTCTCAAAAGGGGACCACGTGGAAATTTATCCTTAAATAAAACTACTAAATGACTGCACTATTATATAATATACGAGAAATTTATCAAACAGTAGCTGTATCACTAGTCCATAAAGTTAAAGTTTTACTGTGAGGCTTCTAACTTCTTGTGGAATTCTTCACACTGTGTGAATAATTTTAAAATAGTTTCAATTATAATTTAGAGATTTTATTAGATGATGGGCGTGTTCAGCTGAATATGAATAGATCGATGTTTAATAGCAAAAACATTAAACTTAACCGAAAATTTACTTGCCGTAAATATTTTTTATTGTTCATTAAAATAAGTATTAAATATATTTTGACAAAAAATATTACATTTAATAAAAAGATTGTTTTTGAACTTTAATTTGTCAGGAATTTAATATCTGTTATTACTTCAATTTGCAGCACAGTTTCGCTATTTATTACGACTACAAGGCTGGCAAACTCTGTCCTATGAAGCATTACGAATACTAACTCCCTGTTTCAGCTGCCAAGCCACGAAATTCTGCGTCTTAATGTATTTCAACTGAAATGTTTTACTTATAAATGGTCGATACGAGTTTGATCTTACAGTTAAAAAATAGTTATTTCCATTCAATCATTATTTTTACATTCTTACAATAGTTTAATTCTTTTTATATTCAAAATCGTAATTTATTAATTATATTTAATGATATTCAATGATTTTAATATTATTTCGGTGATAATTTAATTAACTTATTTTTATTGGTTATACTTAGCCTCTTATATATTTGTATTCTAAATTCAAAATCATTTAATTAATGAGAAACATTTTTTATTACACATAAAACTTTATGAAGACGATTTAAAGATAATTATACGCTAAACGTTGCCTACGTTATATTTTTGTGGCCAATAGCCAAATCAAAATATCTTATTCAATATAGAAATATTACACTTACTTATCGATTGTAAAATTAAAAGGTATAACCAAGCCCAAGTAGACAGAGAACAGAATTTGTATGGACGGTGGCCTTGTATTGTAATTTTATTTAGCATAATTGAATTTTCTGTACTTAGTTTAATGTTTCATCTTGTAATATTATAAAAAACTGTACAAAGAAATTTCAACATTAACACGTACAGACATGGCACGTGGCATTGTGGAATGAATATCTAATAATTATATCAGTGGGCCTTTGTCCAGCTGTGGAATAATTTTATTTTACTTATTAGATATGAAAAATGCAATAATTAAACACCTTATAATGTAGAATATTGCAAGCTAAATATAATTAAATTTCATAAATTGAATCGCATTTATTCAATAAAAAATATATTATATCATTCAACATTATGTCGAATGACGAACGTACCCACTTGTCAGATATTTTACTGCTACATAACTTACTATTGCTGTGTTCTGGTTTTAAGCGTCAGTAAAACAACTCACTTGCTTAATATAAATAGATTTCTTTATAAATAATTATCATCGTCGTAATCATTATTTGCTTGCCCTCATTCAATTTCTTTGGGTCATTGCGCTGTAAATATAAGGATTTGATCACTTTTACGACCGACAGTCTTCCTGACGGAGATCTTCCTCGGGAATACTTTTGATAGTAGCTAACAACATGACTTGATAGTGGCTGATACCGGAACATATTCCGGTATCATTCGGATTTTTGTTGTTTTTTATTGTATCAATGAATGCGTATAATAAAAACATTTCCATTATTCTTATTACACACGATATTAAGTTATTCCATTTGAAACAAACTAAAAATAAATTTATAAGCATTTCACTTAAATAACGTTACAAAAATATCATCAACCGATGATTTTTGTACTCATTTTTAATATAATATATGTTATCGATATTTTTCGACGAGTGAAGTGTGTGTTGACGATTGTTTGACCTTCTAAAGCTATTAGCGCACATTTCTACCAATCGTGTGGGTGTACATAACGGTAAAACAATAGGAGTGTTAAATTACTCTCATTATGTTAGTGGTATTGTAATCATAAAAAACATGGCGCCCAGTAGAAGGTCATTTCAAATTATGTAATACTGAAAAATATTCTATATAATATAATCGAAGTCATTGCTTGTTGATAGACTATACCTAAAGCCTATACAAGAATTGAAATATAAAGCCATTATAATGATTGATTTTGTAAAATTTTGATATCAATTGTTCTTGTCAATTAAAAAATAAACCAACAAACACATTTTCGTAATAATAATTTAAGTACAAGTTGTCATATATTTTGACATTAATATTTTTTTCTATTTGCTCATATACTTTATTTAATTTAAAATTAAAATAACACGCAACTCATTCAAAAATTAAATAACAGCGCATTAGTGAATAAAATGGAAGGTATTGTGCAGTTGCATTCATACTTAATTTATATGACAAGCAAACGTTAGGCTGGCTATTGTGGCCAGTTGGACCGGAGCCATAATGGCCAAATGACCATCGAAATTCCAGTGATACAGTTAAATAGAACTAAGAATTGACACATTTATTTATACATCAATGTAATTTGTTGAACATTTTCGCTGTAAAGTTTTTTTGCGCTTGTTTATTTATTTGCGAAAAAAAAAGATTGACTACTTCTAGAGCCATATATGAATAAAATATGTGCTATTAAACGTTTCAGATAGACACGTTAAACAAATCAAACTTTTGCTTATTACGATTTCATGTGTTAACAACTCAACCAATCATCATAAGTATTTACATACGTTATCAGGAGTAGAAAAAAGGACATAGGATACCTTACAGGAGGGGGGGGGGGGGCTTTCCTCTCACGCGCCTGGAAATTACTTTTTTATAATTTTATCCGACACAATGTATGTAAGCAAGTTTTCTTTTAAGGTTTCATCAAGTATGAGATGAAATTTCACATATAAAAACTCAACGATGCGACGAGTTTGAACCCGCAATCTTCGTATAAAATTCTGGTATTCTAAGCACTGTGCTTAATATTACAGTATCTGAAGCTACATTGTTTATTTTATAAGAAGAAAAAAATATTTATGTTTTAAACGAAACGTCTATAGTAGTAGATAGTAATATACTTCTCATAGCTACAGAGTTGTTGATTCAAACTCAAAGTTCAAACTAAATATCAATATTTCAAATAAATTTTAGTAAGTTTATAAAAAGTTAATTAATAAGTTTGCACGACAAATGTCACACTTAAATCAAACCGGACATCAAGTCAACTAGTGTCTCGAAGAGGGTCAATGCAAAAATATTAATTATATTAAATCTATATTTTCAGGGATCGGATCGTTTTCCTAATGTCTAATGATTTAATGGTAAATAAATTGCTACATTTGTATCCTCAAAACTGTATATGAAACTTGTCAGACTAGGCCTTAGCCCGTTTTACCAGGCTAAGACTTAAAACGACCTTGTCAAGGATAGTCTTTTTAATTAATAATAATGATTGAATGATAAAAATTTGCTACATGTCTACCAACCCGTATTGGAACAGCGTGCAACTAAGCTAATATATTTTTTCTTAGCATGGCGCAAATCTTTATAATAAGCCTAATAGTGTTAAACTATTATAAATATTATAGTATATATTCACTTCCAAAACTTAAAGGCAAAACCTTGGTTACCAATCATACAGAAAACTTACTTCATAACGTAATTATTTAGTACTTCGTACATAATTATATAGTAACGAAGCCATAGTTTATAGTTAAATCAAACAAACACATAATCAATTTGGCATATATAAGTACAATTTTACGTTTTAAGCATACATACACATATATCCATCACATGACTGAACATAAATTCACAACGCAATCAATTACAACTTACACACACACACACATACTGAGGCACAGAATAAAAATGAAACAATAAATGACTTTGTTTGATTCTATTGTTTTTCTTTGTTTTTTTTTTCAGCTTTCTTTAACCATTTTTCGACCGATATTGTAAAATTTACTAAACTTATTATAATAATAATATTGTACTCCAGACCGATTTCGGCCACGGCGGCCAATCCCAAGAGAGATTAGCCAACTACGCAGGAGATATTATAATGCACAAGTGTGTGCGCAAACACAGGTGCACTCTCTATTCCCTAACTCTCATAATCCGATGGGACGGCAATCCGACACGACCGGAATGAGTTCAGGCGCAGGACCAACGGCTTTATGTGCTTTCCGAGGCACGGGAATGAACACACTTCCAACTTCTAGACTCCGGGCTGATACTGAGAATTTTCTGACAGAAAAACCCAATAACATTTGATTGGCCCGACCTGGGAATTGAACCCAGGACCTCCGGGTCTGCGGCCTTACATCATGCCACTAGACCAACGAGGCAGTGATTATATTAGGTATATTACTAGGTCCCAAAACTGTATTATAAATGATATCATAATAATGCTCTTGTTTTTACTTGGAGTAGAGACGTGGTGATTTGTAATACAGACATTCATATTCCTCAAACGAGCTCTTCACACACTCTAGACTATGAATGTGTATCATTTGATATAAATTTTCATAATTTAGGTCTGTTTTTGTGAAGAGAAATGTACATTATTATTATTATTATTATTATTATATTATTCTCTTCAAAATGAGAGCAGGCCTTATCCCAGCAGTGGGATGGTAAAAGTTTATTTTCCTTTTTAATCTTTAAAACAGTAAAACCAGTTTAATACCTAACACAATCGCTTTTAGAATATAAAAAGAGTGAAAAGAAACCAATAAAACACTTTTTTCAATGCAATCGCAAAATTGCATCTCTAGTCGAGAGCACTCTGTATGCGCCATACAAGTTATGAAGGAAATTCTACGCTGCAGAAAATCTCAATTTGTTGGTTGATGGGAAAAAAATCTCTAAGTATACTAGTGTACAAAATGTTTCAATTTCATATTACTGAGCATGTACGTAACTTTTATTTCCAGTAGATAAATTATAATTTAATCGATCCTCTCTCTTTTTATAAAAAAATATTTAAAACCGGTTAATTATAAAATGCAAACAGTAGGTTCCACTTATGAAACAGGTGTTATGATGATTGGTATGACGTACGTCGAAAAGTGCTAAATATATGGAAAAAAATAAGGGTTATAGAAAATGTAAGAGGTTATTATTATTTTCATACGATGCACTGTTGATTACATATTCTGAATGCTCTTTTCCAAGATTGTTGGACGATCCTACGCCCAACTCTACCAGACACTATTAAACATAAAACATGAATTTAATGGCCTAACTTCAAATTTATTCCAATTTCAAAATAAAATTTTATAATATTTTATTTTGCAAGACTATATTTCTTGAACTATGTAGTGGTAAAATATGGTTTAAAGAATTGTATGGAACTCTATCATATTCGAAATTGGAAACTTGAAAATTTATATTTAGCCTAAGGATTTAAAGGCGATTTAGCAAGATATGAAAGTTTGTATTAGAAAATAAGTTATATGTATGATAACAACCGCAAAACTTTGAATATTTAGTCTCTCGTAGAATATGTTTTTATGGATCGCCCGAAGGATTTAAATATTTATAATGATTTGATATTTGAACTTCAGTATGTTAATTTGTTACGATAGTTATAAAATATGGATAATACTATACATAGTGAGTCACAGTCGATAAGCTAATTTATTATATCGAAATCAAAATATTCTTCATTCAAATTGGCTCTATAAGCAATTTGAATGGTCATTTTGCAGGAGTAAATTGATTTACAATCAAGTTACTACTTTTTATTTATATTTTTAGTCATAGCTAAATAAATAAATTAATTTATTTATGTTTTATCATTAATTTCTATGGTAAAAGTAAAGGTTTAATTTGCCATTGTTTTGATCACGATATAGTTTTCGTCACGATTTCCTTCATTGTCGAGCACGAGATTAATTATAAATATAAATCAAGCACACGAGCGTTAAGTGCTTGCTCGGATTCAAATTCTAATTATCTATTAACACCCACGTGACTTGTATATTTTTTTAATTTGTATCGGTAAGCAGACTAGCCTAAGCTAAACTTGCCACTTGATGGTAAGTGGTCAAGACCACTCATAGACATTGGCACTATAAGAAATATTAACCATCCCTTACATCGTCAATGCGCCACCAACCATGTAACTAACATTTTAAATCCCCTGTGTATTTACACTAGCTCACATTCTTCAAACCGGAACAAAATAATATTAAGTATTTGTGTTTAGCGATTGAATATTGCTATGCATAAAGCCCTATCACCAAATAAACTATTGGGCTATTGACTCACACTTTTCTCTCGATTCCTATGCAGGTATGCAAATAGTTAAAAATAACATATTTAATTTTTACTTTACAATATGTCGTGGAAAAACAATAATTTTAATTAAAAGTCGCTGATTTGATTATAGTAGTAATGGGTAAACGCGGTGACGTCATTTTTTTTGTTGAAGTCACGTGGACAGAGTCGTGGACACTTGCGTTTGAGAAACCGTCAAGTACACACCTCAAAGGCGAAACTGTCGGTTTACCTACTTAGTACTTATACCTAATTATAGTGTATAGTGATTGTGATTTGCGATAATAAATCTTTGGTTATATCGAGTTTATTTTTTTGATACAATATCGTGATGGACCCCGAACCACCGAACATAGACAAAGACAGCTCTATCGCTCAGCCATCGCTGCCGCCGTCAAATATATTTTTTATGAGAATAATAATCAAAATATCGTTTCACGATAGTGTCAAATATATTGGAATATTCAATTAAGTATGCAGCATTCATGATACCTTATATAATTAACATTCATGAGTCAATCAATCAATCAGGATTTCATTACAGTGTTACAATTTTGCTTATATTAAGCTTGAAATAATTATTTTGGTCTGACTGCGTCGTTGATCAGCTAGCTAACATAAGCACAGTTTCTGAGGTCTTGTGTTCTAATCCCGGCTCAGGACATTAAAATGTTATAAATATGTGAATTAAGAACATGAAAAACATCTATCATCAAGCAATATTGTAAGCTGGACTTCATATAAATAGGTAACATATTTTTATTTAATGGTAGAATCATTTTAGTTATTACTAAAGTTAAGTTCTATTAAATGTGAAAAATATTAATTCATCGTTGATATTTGGTAAATTAAGGTTATATTTTACTCTCATTGGGAATCTATGATGACAATATAATGTGCGGTTACGTTGAAACTGTGGTTGGAATCAATTATCTTGTAATTAAATTATTAATAGCTATACGTACTTTGGATATTTAATTCGATCCAAAAATGAAATCAGAAGGTAATAATTAGCTATTTAAATTTATAATTATTTATCAATAATAGATCTTATCAGACAAAATTCCTGTGTTAATTGTGTTCTACTTAAATAATTATTCAAATTTTTTTTTATAATAACAGTAATTATATTTATTTTAAATATTCTAAAAAATATAATTACGTTAAGATTTGCAAATACTTGTGTCCTTGCTAATTAAATAATACAAATTTTAGTTGAATTACGCGATAAAAAATTATGTATATGATAGGTACCTATGTAGTTGGCATTCATTGATTTTATGTGAGATAAATAATAATGTAATTGTATTTAATGAAATATCTATGTAGCTTAATTGTTAAAAAGAGTAACTACTAAGTTTACTGGCTCAGTAGAAGTTACGTTACGTGTTTCCAAAATATATTTTGATTTTGGTATTTTGTGATATATGCACCAATCAATTATATAATTTCGCTAAAACGTTGATTTATTTATATCAAGAAAATCACTCGCACAATTAGGCATTCATTAAGTACGTTCAACAAACAGACGAGTAAAATAGAGGATCTGAAGCTTGATCGACGAACTCGCCCTGGTAATGACCTAACAGAAGTAAAGATGCCGATTCATAACAGATGGGCAAGCATCCAAGAACTGATTTTATAGCAAGAATATATATGGTTTGAGTGTTGCGTATCTGAGATACTCATTTGCGAAATTTTGTTTGTTGTAGAATCTTATACATAGAAATGAAAACATGTACCTCTTAAGTCTAACAAGTAAGTTATAAAGTACCATTTTAATACAAGATTTTCTGGAACAGTTCAGAGTTCGAAAGTTTGCAGTATCAGTTTGTCGTTTCTCACGATGGTTTTCTTCGCCGTAAAGCACGAGATGAATTATATTCACAAATTAAGCACATGAAAATTCAGTGGTGTGCTTACCCGGGTTTGAACCCACAATCATCGGTTAAGATTCACGCGTTCTTGCCACTTGGCCATCTCGGCTGTATCTCTCTTCAGTCGTGTCGAACTGGATTAGCAGAGTTAGGAAAAATAGAGTACACCTGTTCGTGCACACACTTACGTATTGAAATATCTGCCCTTTTAGTTGCCCTTCAAAAGTTTTTGTTTTTCAGCCTTTATAGTTAATCTTTGAGATTAGCAACCGTGGCCAAAATCAGTCAGCGCTTATATAATTACAATACATGTTTATATAATTTTATTTTGTATTAATTATAGTAATTGCCTTTACAAGTTTTCATATGAATATTTCATAATTCAAGCTTAGAAACTCAGTTATCGAATTATTTTCATCACGATACATTAGTGAAACGAAAATTTTACGAATTTTAATTTCAAAGAAATACTAATATAAATGTAAAACTAAACTTCAAAACGCGAGTTGTAGGTTTTAATATTATTGAATTATTTGTAATTTCTTCGAATAATGTTATCTGTATCATATTTATTTAACTGTATTTTAAAATGAAATTGCCAATTAAATTAGAAAAACTATAAAATATGAATAATGAACTTAAGAAGGAAGGTGGTAAACGCCCTCAAAAATTCAATTGGGTGTATCCCTAATATTTGTAATAAAATGTTTTTTTGAATTTTTATTATTACTGAGGGATCTTTAACAGTAAAAAAAACTCTTTTTTAATTAAATCGACACGAGATAGAGTGGATCACCTCGGAAGTTGTATTTTTTTAAGCTAGTCAGCATACTAACGAGTTCCTTTGTTTAACCATAACCTATAATAAACTTATCGTGAAACTCGCTTTCGTAATAGCTTTAGATAACATATTAAGTAAACTAGTTTTTATCCTGAGATCTGAAAGGATATTTAAGGCACCAAAATAGCTTTAACTCTACATCCAAAGTTAGACTAACGACGTCACAGGAAATTTATTCTCTGTACAAAATTCCATATACGACATTATACGACGCAATATTAATATATCAAATCATAACAAACTAAAAACGTGCGTGCTATTTCGTTCTGTTGACATGAACTAAGAAAATTTAATTTAATTTTAACTTGAAAAAGTATAATACGTTGTTCTCATGCCTGTACTTAGAAATAATATATAAATTATATTTGTAACAAACCTAATTACAATCTTTTAATTAAGATTTAATTATTCCGAACAAAATTTATAATATTAGCTACGGTTATTTTATTAAATATTATTGGTGTTGTTAAAATTATACGCATGGAGTTTGAAGTGAAGATTAGATATTAAAATGTAACAAGCCTTATTACTATTTTGTTTATCTTAAGATTTTTTAACGAAAATTGTAAGTCATAGCTTGTAGCTTAAGTTAAGTGATAAGAACTTTGCTTCCTATTATGTAAGCTAAAATTCTCAGTCTAAGCTAAAAAACAACTCTTCGCATCAAAATCAGCTAATCAACTTTTGATATCGTCTACATTATAAAACATCCGCACACAGTGTCAGTATTAAAAATACTACAAGAATAATGACATCGGGTATTAATAAGAAAATTGTTATAAAAGGCGAAAAAATCTGCGATCAGAGATAAAATTATTATAAATAATATAAATCATGAAATGACACGGTATTGCAAGTACAAAGGTCAATGTCCGACTTAAAAACGTCTTAAGTAACGCTATTGCACATTTTTTATTATAGTTTAGAAAGATATATTATATTCTTCTAAAGGGTAAATAAAGTTGGTTAGAACTCCAACATTTTGTTTTCAACTGTACGTGATATTTTTTTTATATATAAACTGCATATAATAGGAAGGTGGACGAGCAAATGGGCCACTTGATGGTAAGTGGTCACAAAACCCCCTTAGATATTAGCACTGTAAGAAATGTTAACCATAGCTTACATCGCCAATGCGCCACCAACCTTGGTACTTAACATTTTATGTCCCTTGTGCCTGTAATTACATTGGCTTACTCACCCTTCAAATCAAAACACAACAATACCAAGTACTGCTATTTTGCGGTAGAATATCTGATGAGTGGGTGGTACCTACCCAGACGAGCTTGAAAATATAAACCGATTTCAAACAAGATATAAGTTTCATTGGAACTATATTTTCTTGATGAAGTAAAGTCTTAATAACTGTACGTGCCTAGAAACAATGAACCGCAGCTTATTTCATTTCGAAGAGAAATGTAAGATCCGTCTTACCTAAAGCAAAAATGGGTCACCACTTCATTTATGAAATGTCTTTCACAGTAATTTTGTTATAAGAAAGGTCGCAAATACTTCAATCAAATTTTGTATTGAATATATTTGTAATAACAATCCGAATTATTAAACTGTATCTTTGTTCGTTTTGAAACTGTTCTCTTGATTGATTTTTCGTTCGATATTCAAGACATTATACGAAAAAAATACTCTTCAGCAATAAAGTGTTAAAGAATTATACAACGTAAATGTACATTTTTTTAATATAATAACGTAATTTGTTACAAAAACTACCAACAGCTATAAATGCGAGTCATTTGTGATAATTATGTTGATAATACTTTTACTTTGAAACATTATACCGATTCATACTTTACCGATAGTAAATCATAAAGTTACCTACATCTATCGTAGAACATTTTGTTTCTCCTAGGGATGATAAATGATTGGATTACGCGATGCAGAATAATCTACACTATCATGGCTATAATATTATTTATCATATTCAACACCATTAAGCATTTTAGCACGCTAAGAAGCTTAATATATTGCAAATCAATGCACATGCACTGAAAATTTATAATCACTAGAAAAAAAAACGTAAAATTTTAACGTTATTTTTTTAATATTTATTATTTTTTGCCAGATCTTATATAATCATAATTTATATTTTGTTTATTGATAAAACATATCATCATATTTTCCTTAAATTGTTTTGCCTGAGATCGAGAGAATATAATATTGAAATTTCAGAAGCGAAATTATTAACCGATACCCGCAGGAATTTCAGGATACCCACATAGTTGACCGCTTAACATTTGAGCAAAATATTCTTTATATTTATGGTTATAAATAAGAGAACGATGTTAATAAAAACTAAATTATGAGAAAACGGGTTTATCTATTTAAATAAACGCAGTCTTCACCGAATATTTCCATTTCTTATAAAAAACACCAATTTCTTATAAGTACTTGATGCAATTGCAACAAATAACGCCTGAGAAGCGGCATTTGAACGGTATCTAAATGTTTACTTAACAGCCTTCAAGTGCAATCTAACTGTTGATCTAAGTGCATTGAATGGATCTATGTCCATTGTGAACGGGCATCTAAATGGTTGTGTAGTGCTGTGTATAACTTGATGGGCTCCCTATGTATGACAACTTTCTTCAGAATGGTTCGCATGTAACGAAATTATCGTGATGATGAATACGCCGAAATCATATCTATGACATGAATATTTATAATCAAATAATAATATTTCAGCATTCAAGCTATGTGACATTTTTCAGCGATGAATTGTTTTTTTTTTTAATTTAATGTGTATTGAAAACGATTTGTTTTGTGAAAAGCAAGTTTGTGAGCTTTATGTAGGGACGTGGTAAAAAATAGTCTTAACGAGGCTACAGGGACGTCACATTCGCCAACTAACAATCAATTTGTGATCAATCCACAAATGTCACCCGATTTTCGACTGTACAACCTGACATTATTCCGACATTGGAACTGGAAGACTTAACCTTTTTTGGAACTACTATCTATTTCTAATTATAAAATGTAACTATAAGATAGAATCATGCACGTACTACTTCTAAACAGCCATAAAATATTTTTTTTATTTTGATGTTTTGGTAAGAGATCTTTTTAATTATTAAAAAGTTATTTTTTTTTATAATCCAAGAATAAAAATATGAGAGATTGTACAGTCGATTGCGGCGGTGGTGGTGCAAAATGCAGTATAACGAGCGCACCGTTCGAACGTAGTTGACCGTGTCTCCTGTGGCTTCAGTGAAAGCGCGCCTTAGTCGTGCCCGGCGAGTCTGCGACAGGGTTTGTGGACAGAGGAGCAGCCCCTGTAGGTTGAAAACAGAAATCAAATCAAACATACAAAATTTGATTTGATTTGAACGGAACCTCTCAAGACCCTTACACAGCACTTACACGCCGGACT
Source organism: Nymphalis urticae (assembly GCA_905147175.2). Lineage (NCBI taxonomy): Eukaryota > Metazoa > Arthropoda > Insecta > Lepidoptera > Nymphalidae > Nymphalis > Nymphalis urticae. The sequence goes on along the minus strand of LR989998.1, from coordinate 7,576,760 downwards.
AAACAGATCTGTAACAGCGTTATGTCGATAGCTTAACGATAATGCACCAATAGCGTTACGCCTAAATGGATTAATTTGATATAAACTAGCAAGATATGAATTTAAATGTGTGTAGTAGTATCTATGTATGTACGAATTTGGCGCTTGAAATGTTCATAATGTTGAAATGTCAGATTGTTACTAGGTGCTTTAGGACAAGTTAAATTGCCGTGACTTGCCAAATACAAGCCTTCTTTGCACCGCCACTCAAATAAAGATTTCTTTACACTGATTTTAGTCGAATGATCTTAAGCTGTTCATTAATTCCGTTTTTTTTTTCCTATAGAAAACCACAACTGATCTTTTCGTAAGATTAATAATAATTTAAAACAAAATTTTTGAATAAAAAAAATTATCGATATATTTATTTTAATCTTTTCGTTTTGTACAAAGAAATCCTTAAAAGCGATATCATATAAAAACGTTCTGCTTAACTTTATTTAAGTAAAGCCGTTTAAGCAATTATACAGCTGTTGTTCCAGCAATTCACTTAGTGATCTAATTAAATAGCCTTTTTGCAGTGCTGGCTTGTGTGTTCAGCGATTATATTTTCTACAGAGGTCAAATAAATTTTCGGTACCTTAATTTTTATGTTCATCAGACCGATAATATTGTTTTTCCTCTTAACGTTCCTTGTCTTTTCTTAATTTATTAATTAATGTTTTTTTAATGTATAATAACGGGCAAATTGGATATAAGTATAGGTATATTGTTCAAGGACATTTGTTTATAATTTCAAACGCGACAAACGTTATATAGTGATACGATAATTATTATTTTTATTTATATCAAATTGTATTATATTTAATATTTTGTTTAAATATTTCGAGTGTTTTGTGTTATATTCGTGTTAATAATAGTAAGTAATAAAGTATTTACACATAATATTCATATAATTTTATTGTCAAACATTGAATCACTTACTTCGTGTGGCGCCATCTGTTAGCAGCTTGTCTTACCTGTTTGAAGGGTCGCATTCCGCCGTTGATTCGTAAAGAATCGGCCGCAATCCCAGCGATTCCATCGCCGGGTTCACGTAGTTGTCGCAGGGAGGCGCTGGGGTGGTGATGTGTGTGATGAGCGCAGTGGGTCGCGCATGCGCTCGACTCTGGCTGCGAACTTTGTCGTATGATTCTCGCATTTGTTGCCGGTAGCAATAATGCCGGAGGTTGAATAGCAGGGCATGTACTGACAGCGTGTAACGAACTACATCCACAAGGATAGTGAACAGCAGAGCGAACACTCTCCCTAGATACAGATCGCGCTAGTTGTAGTGCAGACATTGGCGCCGTTGACTGCCTTCTTTCACAAACACGACATCTAGCGTATGCGTGCGGAACTAACTGACAAGCAGTTACTGAACCCCTGTGTGAGCAAGTTGCCATTGGAGAAACGAGAGTCTGAGGACGATCTGGTGGTTCTCGACATTGCAATTCTATATCAGGCACGCTTCTCGTAGTACCGTCTTCTATTCTAATTGAAGCTGCACTTTCTTCACTGCCAGGACCACCTGATAATTGAGGTCGTAAATGTGTAGTACAATCTTGTCTTTGAAGCACTGGCTTAACAGTTCTATTCTCTGTAGGAACAATAACGGTGACTGAAGGTCCAGAAACCAAGAGACTGGCCGTTTCATCACTGCTTCCGTAGCCGGAGTTTGTAATGGCTTCGGTGCTATCTGTTGTTGGCACGGACATCTTGTTTACAGTCTGAAACAAATGAAAGTATTCATTGTTAACTTATTAAATAACAGTAAATGAGGACGTACACAAATCAAATCCAAATAGAAAGTCAAGTATAAACTTTTTTATTCCGCCAAACAAAATAATATGAACGATTATGTAAGTCGTTTCATAATATTATTATAAAATAAAAAAGTAATAAACGCTATGTAAGTGTGTTAAATTAAAAAAATGTGTTAAGATTATTGACATCAGAACTATATATAAGGTGGCATTATTATGATGAACTGTCGTCATAGCAGCTTTCAGTGAGACCAATGGTTATGAAATAGAATTTATAAATGTGTATACATACTTCAGAATAGATGAATGTTGTCTTAAAAAAAACCACCAAACCTTAATGCTGATGTGAGGCTGTATTGACACTGTCAATTTTAATAATAATTAACATATTTTATTATGTTATTACGAAATTATAAAATGCCAAAAAGATAGTTATTATTAATATGTTTTAAGCACGAGAAACTTAAATATTTTCTTCATAAATCTTTTTCATTCAACTTAGAAGTACATTTTTTTTTCTAAACAATTAATAAAAAAATATTTTGTAAATGTTCAAAAACGTTTTCTTTCAAACTTTTTCTTTCAAAATTCAAACAACATAATTCTACCGATCATAAATTTTATATAAAATACAATATAAATAACGCCACATCTTATCAGTCCTTCATTTATGTTGAGCTTTATTGCTTTTTCATTATAAGTAAATGTTTGACTTTAGGGAGCACTTATTCTTAAAGCTAAATCACAAAAAAATACATTAGGTAACAAGATTCGTAAAAGAGTTGCACTTGAAACAGAAATAAGAGGAAAAGTAGTCTACGATTTCAAGTGGTGTAATTTTCATGATTAAAGCCAAGCTGAGTTTTAAAAGCAAGTTAACTCGTCGAAAACAGTAACAGTCTTTGAAAAGCAAATTCGATGCATTTAAAATGTATCAAATTTTGTGCTGACGTTGAATGTATATACATTAAAAGAAATATATTATTCAATTATTTTATTCGACAATAATTCATAGGCAGGAACATCCTTTCTTCATGATAACAATTGATAATTATATTTTAATGTAATTTCTTCCTATTTAAAGTAAAAATTGCGGTACCTATAATTCTACTTATATACTTATATTCTAAATTCGAATGTAACCTACTGTCTGTTACGCTTATGTGGCTAAACTATTGAACGAATTTTAATGAAATTCGATATAAAAAAAGCTTGATCCCCAAGGCAGGGCAAAGGATTTTTTATACTTGAAGCCGCGAAAAGCCGCGGGCAAAAACAAGTATATATTATGTTACGAGATATTTCATCTACCAAATTTAATAGATGAATTGTCGCTGTAAGCTATATTACATAATCATAAATATCATATTGCAAACAACAGTTTGCGTTACGAATTATTTTAATATAATTCGTACATTTTAATGTAAGATGACAATTAAGTTGTATAAGCCGATCAAATTAAAAAGTAATTTTGCAGAATGTTAAAAATTTTAATATTAAATTGTAGGTGCATCTTTATAATACTCGTTGTACGTTAGAATTAACGTAAAAGAAGAAAATTTTCGCTGAAGAAACAATAGTGACTCGACAAACTCGACTCCAGGTCGCACGTTCCGCACTTCTCCTTTAATACACTTTTAAGAATACACTCAGAGTTCTTTAAAAATACCTTCCCTTCTAGCTGTAACGTCTGTTACAATAAAATGTCTTAGAATTATATTATAATCCGAGTAATTCTCGAGATAAAATAATGCTAGAAAATTGTGTACGCTCGTAATACCTTTTACTATTAATGTATATTAATAACTAGTAGTACTTTTTTAACTTGATAAAGTTACTTTGAATAAAATAACTAAGAGAATTTACAACATTATGAAATATTTGAGAAAGAAAATATCGAACAAATTAAAGTAACCATTGTATGGTTTTATTAAGCTTATTAATCATTTTACAACTTCTTGGCTGAGCTTTTCACATGCCAACATTGTATACGTCATAGAAATCTAAACTTTTTAGCTTCCATCCTGACTTTTAAGAGCGATAAACGTACTTACTACAAAAAGTAGCAATATAATAAGTAGGAAAGACTGCTGATGGAGACCCCAGGTCTTCTTCCCTTTTGAGAATCAGGGCTTGTTGGGCTAGAGCCTAACGTATTATAGTATATATTACGTTTATAATTTTCAATGCGTAGGACAGATAATTTAGTAGATAAATATACATTGTTTCCGAGTATTTTTCTCTCCATAATTATTATCATTACATTTTCCACTAAAAGCATCGTCATTCTTTTCTTAATGGACATAAATAACATTGTTAGGAGTGTTACGTCGCAAAGAAAAGTTTTCTTACGTTGCCTTTCATTTAAAGCTTACACAAACTCCTAAAATAATTTAGAAGCTGAAGTGGAGCGCGTGATTTGCAAACACTGTGAAACATTTGCCAAAATCTCGGATGCCTCGCTTAATTAAGGAAACGTGTGTCAAATTGAGATGAAGATTTATAAATGTGGAAATATAACGTGTTCAAAATTCTTTGTATGTACATTGTTTTTATTCCTTACGTATTCACCGCTTTGTGATATTAATTAAAGACAGATTAAGCACAGAAAATTCAGTAGTTACCGGGTAGTTCACGTATTCTAACCACTGGGCTATCTCGATTCTCTAACATTTATTCACATATTATAAAAAAAAAAATATTGCACATTTTTAATATTTATTGCATATGTGTATTTTCCTTTTGGAAAATCTTTATGACTATTATTTTTTTAAACTAAACAATAGTTAAATCAAATAAATCATCGCAATATTTAAATTGAACGCCGTCATGTAAATTGAGACGTTTATTCACTTTACTCTGCAAACCTCAAGTACAACTTACGTAATATTTACTTAAACTTGCAAGTTATACGTTAATTTATATGTTAATTGATGTGAGGCGGTTGGTCTCAACCGTTTCGTTTATCTTTAGTTAAGGTTAGGGGCCACTTTGATCAAAACTTTACACATGGCAAGCAAAACGATTACTATTTCTAAGTAATGGATCAACGAAAAATTTATGTATTTGAGGATTCCAAAATTATAACTTAAGTTCTAAATATTATAAGTAAATTCCAGAATTATAAAGAAATCTGATAATATCTTAGAATTTCAAATTACGATATCAGTAAAGTTCGATTTGAAATTACTGTACCTCATTTTCATTTGATGTGATAAGCTCCATTGTCAGTATTATTAATTCAAAAGGTATTAATCTAATACTAAAACGAGAATATATATATTTCATGAAACAATTTAGTTTCAGGCCTTCTCACAGAAATCTGCAGTTGTCCGGTATATTCAAAGCTTTGGTATTTGACAAGCTTAATCTGTTAGCTTTGGAGATTAGTCAGTCGCTTTTCGTCAGTCACATAATATCTTCCCATCTCGTATCAAAAGGATTATGGCTGATTTAATGAAGGCGAATAACATTTGCGTCTAATGAATTATTTTACTAATAATATTTTGAATGCCTCTTGCATATATATTTTATTAATATTAAGTAAAAAATGACTTCACAAATAATGAATACTAAAAAGGTTACATATGTAGTACAAGACTATCTAAAGTTGGTGACAATTTCTTGACCTTTTTATTTTACATTAATACACAAAGCTAGCCACACGTAAGCTATTATCGGGCCTATTATGTTTTTACTAAAACGACATTGCAATTTGTAATTTGGTTCCAAGTAAATTACATAGAAAACAATTACAATATTCTATCCGTCTGTATCTGTTGCGCTAATACATCTTGCTGAAGGTTTCACACGGACGGGACGGCAATCCGATTTAGAGGATGTGGAAAAAAAGGCTATAAACAAACGTAGGATCGTATATCTTACCGTAGGCTTCATGTTTTTTCAAACGTCGCGTCGTGTAATATATTCGAAAGTACTATTTCAAATTATATTAAAATTATTGATAACAGATTATTTTATTGCAAAATTAATTTAATTATTAACTTTTTATTAATTTTGATAAGGATGAAAGCTAAGTGTCAAATTATTTGAACTAAAGTTTCTGAATATTTGACGAGCATCAGTTAATATAAGTTGTTTTACATCATAACAGAGAAAATATTAAGCCAATTTTATTTAAAAAAAACGTGATTTTTTTCATTGAGTTATTTATTTTACACTATTTTTCACTGGCAACCTCGATCACGTAGGAAGGGGGTGTTGGGTACCTTTTCTGTATCCATACCAACGTATGTGCAAAATTTCATGATAATCGGTTGAGAAGTTAAGACGTGAAAGCGTAACAAACAAATAAACTAACTCACTTTCGTACTTATAATATTAGTAAAATACCAGTAAGTATTAATACCAGTAAATGTCAGTCTGTTTTATTAACATTAGAAAAATTTAATGAAAAGGTATAACGTTAAAATATCAGAGGTAATATTAGGAAGATAATAAAGTGTATAATTACGAAGGTGGTAATAAACTTAATTGTAACATCTATTCGGAGTGAATGAGCGCGCCTAATGGCAATTTTTCGTGACGCCGCAGTTTAACCGCGGAAGCGCAAAACACGTTGCTATTTACAATTTCATCAAGAAACGATTTTGAACAATCTAATAGATTATTCAAAGAACTTTATTTACTTCTGTAATCTATTGAAGGTTTGTTGTTTTACACTCTTTTTAATTTACTCGAGAAAGCAAAAGCGTTTAATGAAAAAAATGTATACGACAAGGCCATATGTCAAATCATTGTTAAAATTAAAGTATTTATATCTTTTGTTTTATGTTTTTATCTGAAAATGTGTTATTGGAATGTAATTAGTTAAAATAATGTTAAAAGGACATATACGTACATTCCATATTATTTTATTTCTTCAATTCTATATGCACTTTCTTCTTTCTTTGTTCCACTTATGTAGAATAAATTATCAGTTAATGAAAACTGCCTTGTGACTTTGTGATAGGTGAAATCAAGTGGTGTTGAAATAGAGTGAATAACTATACATATAATAAGAAATAAAACATCCTTCATATTTTATTCTATAAAAAATATAAAAATACAAGTATCGACAAGCCTTCAATGCCAGATTAATTAAATTTCTAGTTGAAAAGCGGAAAACTGATGGAAAAATCTCTAGCAACGAGACAAAGAAATTCTTATTTCCGTATAAAGTAAAAAAATTACTTTATACCCTTTTTTTAAAACTTATTGCTAATGTTCGTGTTTGCTCTTAATGTAGGTATTTGTTTTATATTCTATTAATCAATTGAAAAATTTAATAAAACATGTTTAATCAACAAGAAGTTAAAGTACACAAAATAGTGATAAAATATAAATAAACCGTTTTATAACTTTAATATTTCCACACAGACATAAGTATACGAACCATGTTTATTTATCATTCGATGCTACTAAATAAACTCCATTTAAAACTTTTCCATTCGTTCAATATCAAATTGAATAGATTTCACGACCTGTTAAATAAAGCAAAAGTTTTAACGGATTTTAAAAAATAAATAAGTTGAAAGTGATACGTATAGCATCATTTATTATGAATATTATGAATAACATCAATTATATATATAGACTGCCTCGTTGTTCTAGTGACTAAGGCCGCAGTGAATAAGGCCGCAGATCCCACGACCTGGGTTCATGCTCCAAGTCAGGCAGATTTTTCTGACAAAAATCATAAAAAAGAATAGATTTCCAATAGGCGTTAATCCGCTTCAGAAAATAATAAATAATTCGAAAATCCCAGTCTTATAAAAAATTGTCACATCAAAATTAATAAAGTATGCTATTATTATTTCAATAGTTGAACTGAGTAAAGTTAAAATCAATTCGAATCGTACTTTTTTATTCTCTGAAAAGTGTCTTCCAAAAGACAAAAGCTGTCGATTCAATTGGGTCCCTCCCTAACCAGGTTGTAGAGCCCGAGCAATTCTCGAGTGATTCTAGTAAAATCTTTTCATCCTCGGATATACTTACAGACACTACTAAAATGTATATACATGGTATTTTTGTTACAAAATACGATTATTATCTTTTTATTTTTCAAGTAAAAACGAAGGCTCGTGAGGACACGTTCTAAATAATTGCGTTTCATTCGAATATTTTTTATTATACGACATTAAATCCTGTAGGATCCAATGTCATAAAAATACTTAATCAATAATACCCTCAGCGTATCATCAAAAATGGCCGAGACTTCAAAGAAAATCGTGTCGAGGACGGTCACGCGATATGACTGTTAATATAAACGTGTATTTACAATTTATATTATTCCACGAGTGAACTTTTACTTGATAATATAAACAGTTTAATTACATTTGTTATATTCATACAATTATTGGATTAAGGAAAATTATCGAGAAGATAAAATTAATAAATTAAATAGAAATTTAAATTTTCGTACTATGTCTGATGGAACTTAGGACTCTGATTAGTTTTTCAAATAAAATAACAAGTGTTTTTTTTTTATATTGAGTCATAGAAATATATAGTGTATATAAATCAACAAACATCCAGACTGCGCATACAGAGAGTGATGGTAGTAAAGATGTAATATTGAAACATTACTCATTTAATATTAATTTTTTTTTCTCATACTTTCTAGATGTCTTTGAGTGTAACGTCAATTTGACAGAGAACGAGTTAGCTCTGTGTGACTTGTGATTACTAAAAGAAGATAGATATACAGATTGACAGCTAATTATATTTGAGAATCATGCGTTCTTAAAACAGATTATAGAAGAAACCTAAATATATCTATCTGCTAAAGCAATTTCTTTATTGGGTGGACGAGGATATGGGCCACCTGATGGTAAGTGGTCACCAACGCCCTTAGACATTGGTATTGTAAGAAATGTTGCTCATCGCTTAAATCGCCAATGCGCCACCAACCTTGGGAACTACGATCTTATGTCCCTTGTGCCTGTAATTACACTGGCTTACTCACCTTTCAAACCGGAACACAACAATACCAAGTACTGCTGTTTTGCGGCAGAATGTCTGATGAGTGGGTGGTACCTACCCAGACGAGCTCTACCACCAGTAAACTTACAAATCTGTTTCTTTATAATAAATTGAATTTAAATTTCATTTTTAAAAGTATTGACCTAAAAACAATCTTCTCAATTGTAAATTATCATTCTCATCCCATTTATAATGTCGGTAGGGCCTGGATGATATTTGGCCAGTCTATCCATAATCGGGTAATCGGGTAATTATTATGGATCGCCATTTTAGGTGGTAGTCCAGAATATCCTTGATAGTCGCCATTTACGAGTATGCCCAACAGTGTCATAAGTGTGCTTTCGTTTTCATGCGCTGCACTCAAAAATACGCTTTACTGTATCGAGATCAAAATTGATCTTGAATAAAATTAGGGAGATATATGATATTGTCTTCACCTTAAACTATTAAGTAATGCTTTTGCGGAACAATTATTATGAATCTTTTTTTTTATATTGTACTTATATATTATATGTATGTTATTTTGTATGAAGGAAAAAAGAAAAATGATCTGTCAGATATAATTATATTTTCTCGTGTCCCTGGTTATAAATGAATAAGCGATGACAGCTATTGTCCCAATTGTTTAAGTAGCATAATATATTACTTCCAATGTTTTTAAAAATTTAATGCGATAATAAATAAAAATCGGAAACTAATTGGACGATTAAAAAAAAGTTTCATGTCGCCTAAATTGCCTTATGTTAATACTGGGGGTTTCATTTTAGATTGTTCAGCTGGTTTCAATTGCTGAGTTTTTTTTATATCCCAATTTTGTTTATAATTCATCTCGTACTTAGCGCTGTAGAAAAATTTCGTGTGAACCTGCAAGGGATGATATTATCCACCATTCCGTAGCAAAGCAGCGTAGTGGAATAGAGTCTAAGCTTTTTCGATTTTTTATCAAGGGTGTCATTTGCGGGCTCATTTTTTTTTAATTTAATCAATGTTTCTTAACACAGATTCTAGTAGAATAATAATTAGAAAGAAAAAAATGCCAATTAAAATTAATTATTAACTAAACTGACTGCACCTGACTAATTAATAACAAACCCTATATTCTTCGGTCTTGGTAGCGCCCATACCTAGACCAACACGGGAAATTGTATTAAGGCGTGGTCCATAGAGGATTGAAGTAACAAGCATAAATCATTCCCTGTATTCAATGTTATAGCTCAAAATTGAAAACACTAGAACAAAACGATACGAGAAATGTTAGGTTTACGTCTTCATATATTACTATTATCATCCATTACGTTCTACTATAAAAGTAAGTGTAGACTCATAAAATGCACTTGTTTTATGGGCTGCTAGCAAAATACACGATATATAAATGACTAGACGAGATGTTTTTTCGAGTTATCTTTATATGTAACGTAGTCATAGTCACCGTTATTTTTAGCTGTCAATCAAAATTTGAATTTAATTTAAATATTTTAAAAGGAAAATATAATAAAATTTCGTAATTAATGAATAGGATTGTCTGAATCCTTGCCATCAGGACGTTAAAAAAATTTATCGGCCTTAATATTTTAATAATCAGGCAAAATAAAACGTTAATTTTATGTTTATAAAAACAGTATATATTTTTTTTTCAGCCTTTTGCCGTCCACTGCTGGACGAAAGCCTCCCCCATAGAACGCCAACCATCCCGATCTTTGGCAGTCCGCATCCATCAAAAACAGTATTAATCCGTATCAAAATAAATATCATATTCATTTTCTGAAAATAACAAATGATTAGGACCCAAGCTTTCGATGAACGGTGTTGTACAATGTTTGAAAAAACCGATAAGGAATAAACCATTGTTCGTATATTGACTGTTTTACACGGTTGCTTTAATTTTGTATATAGAAAGTCGATACGGGTTATTAGTATAAAATAAGTGTAAGTCTCGTTACAAATATATTTTTATTTTATTAAATATAGGTAACTGAACTAGTAAATGGGCTTACTAATGGTAAGTGGTCATCAACGCCCATAGACATTAGCTCTAAGATTTATTAACCACTCGATCGCACCACAAACCTTGGGAAGTATGAAACTATATACTCAAGTTACACTCTCATTCGCCCATCAAACCAGAAAACAAGCTATATAGCGCTGTTTCGTGGTATAATAAATAATGAGTGAGTGGTACCTATTAAGACTGACATACAAAAAGCCCGACCACCCATATATACACTATTAACCATTATAATCACTCAGATTATTACAACCAAACACAACCAAAATTGAATACAAATTTTCTCAATTCAGTCACTAGTTCCAGAAAGCTAACATCCGTTTAGATAATATAAAACGCAAATCATTATATAAGTATTCATTGTTTATTATATAAACGAATATAATAGTCATTAACTCAGAAATAACGCGCCAATAATAATAACGTTATTAGAGATATTAATCTGCAATATTAATATTACTTCAGTGCCAAAATAATTAAGCAGTTCAAGCCAAAATATAATATTTTCATGTACACTGACCTTGAGATCATATTAATAGTAAATCAATTTATTACCGCATCAAGTGGATACATTAATTTGGTCGAAAGCCTAAAACTAGACGGAGTATAGAGAAAATATATCTATTATATTGCTGCAATATTTCATTTAAGTCATTTAATTTATTTATTTTTTAAATTAAATTATTATTACCAAATAAATAAATAAATTAATTTTGTCACAAAACTGACTACAATTATACAATCAACAAAGACATACAGTAATACATTTAACCGAAAATATTTACAATTGAGTCTTCTCGATGTGGACATTACATATTTATTTATATGAGCGCTAAAAAACAAAAAAAATTACAATAGTTAGTAACTACAGTGTAACATTAGAACAAACATAAAAAACTTGTAAAAACTATCACCTATAAACTAAAAAAAAAAATAACTTTAAAACAAAACAAAACAAAATTAAACTAAACTAAATAAATAATATAAAAATAAAACTAAAAATTAACCGATTTGTGTAATTGTGTATTTATTGGGAAGTAGATTGGAAAATAAATTAACTGTTGTTAAGTTTAAACTGCTCTTAGATAATGCAGTGTAGGTAAGGTTAATTATTCCATTGTATCAAAACGCAATTAATTAGCTCTCTTACAAAAGCATCGGTCTCATGACCATAATATGAATACCATATATAATATAGTTTTTCTTAATCAAATAACCTGAGTTAAGTTTGTAAATTATCTTTCTTTGTTCTAGTCACGCATCTATGTTATATTTTCATGTCATAGAACAATAGATGCAAGTCGTATGAGATAATAGCGTATAAAAAAAATAAGAGACATTGCAATTCAAGCATTAGCTACTGAATCATAAATCCTCGCAACGTTAAGTTGTAATTTTATTTACGTAGCATTAGCTAATTTCGTATAATGTCTAAGAAAGAAAAAAATAAAAATGTTTCAATTATTAAGCTTCGAAATTTGAAACCTATCACCATGAAAGCAGCATAAAGGAACATAAATATGTAAGATTTTCTGGCTCTATAATTAATATAAAAAATAGAGTTCTGGCGATAATTCATTCCAGTTGATTCCTTACACTACGATACTTCACAATCGAATGATCCGTAATACTATTGAGCATCCCTTCTATTGATAAACTAATCTTTTCATCAACTAATCGTATTATAATGATAGGGTTAATATCGAATAAAATATAAATTATATAAATAATAATTACAATTTTTAAATTACTGATGTTAAGCATTTGTTTCAAGTTGTTGTTGTCAAGTTTGAAAAAATTTAAATACTGATTTACAAAAAATATATATATTCTCGCGCTATCAAATATGTATTTTTTTATTAAGAATATATTTATATTTTCCATTTTAATGTTACTCCCTACAAAATGTCGCTGCTGCGTAGCAACTTCTGTACCCTTCAACCCATCACCACGTCTATTATTTATACATACATAATTATGTACTTATTCAAAGACTATACAACCGAGTTTCGCAAGTTCATTGTTTCATTTATTAACTTAATTTGTAATGTAACATTACTGTACAAATAATGAATGTAATTACTATAAATTCTATTGTTAACTCTTATTAGTATAAAGTTAAGTTGGACCGTAAGCCTAGCTCACGAACTTCGTTATTGTTTAAGTTTCTGAAAACGTCTTGGAAAATGGATCTTTTGTATTCATTCAACGTAATTAAATGTTTTATTTGAAGTTTGTAAGAGCTGCTGAAGTTTAACAATATGTAATAGATATTAATCATTAAAGTAGTTAAAATCGTGAAGTGGATAAACACTTGGATCCGGACAACAGCAGCAAAGGAAACTTGAATGGTTTGCATGAAATTGTGGTGATATGTGTTCTTTTCAATTTGAAGCAGCTTAATGAAATGAGCGTGCTAGTAAATCTTTGTGCTACTCCGTTTACTAAAGACAAATGTTCTACCACTAAGCAGCGCTCTCACGTATTGTTCTGTTCCGATTTGACGTATGCGTGAGCCAGTGTGAACTACAGGCATATAATTTTTAAATCAGACAAATTTGTTGTTCCCAAATATGGTAGCGATGTAAGGACTGGTAAATATTTCTTACAGTACCAATGTCTATTACATATATTTGCCGATATTCCTAAATTAAAAAAAAAGTCACGTGTTGTAAAAGTACACTGTTATTTTAAATTTCGCTCGATACGAATACAAACAGACAAACAGTACAAAATTATATCTTGCCCTCGATGGCGATAATGACTTTCACGCGATTATATATGTCAAATGCATGGAATTAGTAATTGCTACATTTCGTGTTACAATTAATGAAATCCCTAGAATCAATAGTAATTAATACAAAATTTATATCAGCTTATATTTAAATATTAGCTTCTTAATAAGTTAAAAAAAAACTTTATAGACATGAAATAATATATATTGAATAAAATAAATATATTATTAAAATACCAGTGGTACTTGATGATACAATATCAGTTCTATTTTCCTTATCACCGCAGAAAAATCTGAAGCGAACAAATGTTGCAAATAATAGCTTTTGCAAATTATGTTTTCGTTCCGTTTGCAGTTGAAACACTTGTACTTTGTTGTAATAGTACAAAAACTTTTATTAACAATATAACACCTCGCCTAGTTGCCTCTACTAGTGGCAAAAGAGCTGGATCGGAATTGCTTTTAAAAGGGGAAATGCTGTTAGCATTATTTCCATCATTCCTCTTGATTGATTTGTGCAGTACTTATTTTTAATTATATATATATATATATATATATATATATATATATATATATATATAATAAAATAAATATATATATATATAAATATATATATATATATATATATATATATATATATATATATAAAAGATCTTTTATTGTAAATAATTCTCGTATTTTTTTCTCGTACATTAATATTTTCCCAGCATTCCTTATATGTATTTATTCATTCCTTTAATTCCTTATATTATTATAAAATAAATTCATCTTATAAATTTTCCATTCTCCTTAAGACTATGTCATTATAAGTTTATGATTTTGGGTATAATAGCTAGTTATTAATAAAAACCTATATCTTTGTATAGTAAATTCGAAACAAAATGTATTTTTTTTTTCAGACTAAGATTATTATGCATTACCAATAAGCTTACTCGTAGCAGTTGACACTTTATAAACGAATCAAAATCTATTTTAAAAGCAAGTGCGATGCACTTTGTGTAAAGGCAAGGGAATGACTCATACAGTTAAAAATATATGAAAGCAAATATTGCGGAAGGTGGCTATAATAAGAACGAGTGTTATTCTTAGTGTCGTATCCACACTACATTATATTTATGAATGCTTAGTACAATAATAACTCTTTATAAATGCTTGCGCAATCTAAAACCGTTCGTATGAAGATTACATTTATGAATTTAAGAGATTATAAAACGAAATATTCGTTGCTATATAATTTCAATATTATCAGACTGATGCGATAATTTAAAAACAATGTTTGCCTCTATTATGTTATTTCTAACAGTAAAATATTTTATACTAATTAACAATTCAATGACATCACTATATTTTATCATTTCATCCATTTGTAACATGATAGGGTCGTAAATTCTTAAGTAGTATCGGTACAAATGTTACACGCTATTAATCAATACCTACAAATATAGGTAGTAAGCTCTTATAATAGCCTTATTGGTTGATATATCAGACCTTCACAAGAAGGGATGAAATCGAAATTAGTTATTGATATTCAAATAACAAAAACATCCGACCTGGAAATGTAAATCTCTTTATTCATAAGGCATTTTTGTGGAAAAATAGTTTAATAGCCACGATGATACAGAATTGACCAAAGCGTATTCCTGTTTTGTATTGAAAAAGATTGACTTCGCCAACTAGACTTAGATTTTTAGGTAATAAAGGTAACACAGATACTTTTGTAATGTTTAAGACGTCAAATATATATACTATATTTGAGTGTATATCTTGTCATATCAATCAAACCAAATGAAATAGCCCAAAATAAATATTAATATTTAATATTTAAAAATAATTGTTAATATTTAATATTTAAAAAAGCCAGAGGGAAAGTCACAATTTTAAATAAACCTTAAAATATTTATAACATTTCAAAGGAAGAAGGAATTAAATTCTATAGTATAGCATGCAAGATTTGTGATTCAATTATACAATGACAATAATAATGTTACAACAGTTCCAATAAATATTCTATTCGTGACTTCATTACCATGCCTCTACATTTATAACCGACTCTACACTTTAAAATTGTAACATTTTTAAATAAAACAGAAACAAATATGAACTTTTAATTAAAACGACTTCTCCCTCGTATAACATCAAGTCTCGCATGCAGCGTTCATAATAATTAAACAAGACTACATTACTGTCGTTTCTCCCAAAAGAGACAATTATATTTATTCCGTCAGCGTTATAAAAAGTGTACTGAAAATTAACAAATTATTAAAGCGGAATAGGTTACAATATTTGCTACAACATTGTTTTTTAAATGTTGATATATTTTTATCGAAGTTGTATAATTAGCTTGTTTTTAACATTATGAACAATTTATTAAATGTGTTAAGTAAAACATTCAAACGAAATGGACGGTTAAGATAAATATTTACGGTTTGTTACATCGTACACTATTTGTTTTCTTGTATTTTCCTAAAACTCTTATTTTAGTAATTGTTTATTTTGACACGGCTGATAAACTTGAAAAATACTGTCAAGAACAGGATTCTCATAAATATTTATTACATTATTTTTTAAGGGCACGCCCGTGTAGCTTCGGAGAGGTAAAGTGAAGCATCCGAATTACACACGAAGGTATTGTAAGAGTAATCATTCGAAACTTTAGATTACCCGTAACGACCACCAACAAAAGTATACCCAAAAAGAGTTGATCTTAAGCACGCGGCCGTAAATTTTGTCAAATGCTTATTTAGTAATAACTCACTCCACTCCATAAAGGTCTTATGTAATTATTAAATAACATTTTATTATGTTTTACACTGGCTTACTTACTCTTATAACCAGAACGCAAAAATATTAAGTATGGCTGTTTATTGGTAGAATACTTGATGAGTTGTTGGTACTTACCCGTCTGACTTGCACAAATCCCTACCACCTAGTAGATACGTAGTTGTTTTCATGATGGTTTATATAATAAGTTAAATTAATGATATGAGTTTTCTGCACGAATATTTAAGCTTCATTTTACTCACCCAAAGGATGCACTTAAACCACAATTCGAAATAGCCTAAAAAGTTTTGTCCATTAAGCGCAACGTATATAATCCAGCTATTGAAATGAAAAAAAATGTACTCAAACTATATGCTAAATTTAATGAAATATCCATATAAATAATACAAAAAAGTAAGCACTTTTTAAAGTCGATAAATATTGCAAATAAAATTAATATAAAAGCATACTCAGTTGTTAAAAAAAACTAATTTGTCAAATGTTTTCCAGTATGTTTATTCAACTTCCGTGTATAGGAATTCTCTTTATAAATAAAACTAGCAAAACCACTCGTTTCACTGGACCTAAAATATAATTCATTATAATATATAATAAAATATAATTATAATTCATCAAGTATATTTTACAGGTGTTTACTCATAGATCTGAATTAAGAATGTTTTACTTCGACATCGTTGGAATTATATTAAAATACTGTTTTCACCTTTGTTCTTTAAAAGATAATTAATCACAGACACATACACACACGCACACGCACACACACGCACATACAAACATTCAAATATTGAGATAAAAATTTAGGCTTAGATTGAATAGCACTGGAAATATGTCTTAGTTACAATAAACTGAACTATGTTATTACACAAAAATAGACTTTATTCAACATCATTGAGATGAGAAGCGAGCTGAAACACAGAACTTGTGGACTTCAAGTTTTTTTTTTATTATATATAAGTAGGCAGACGAGCATATGGGCCACATGATGATAAGAATTTTTCCTTGTATTGTTCGTAGATACGAACCCTTTAAGCAGATGCTTAAAGGATCCCTTTAAACTAAGCTATTCCTGAAATGTTTAATTCAAGCAAATTTAGCAGAGCTAAACATTCTTGTCCCATCTGGGACTTCAATCAAGTCTAATTAGTAGTTGAGATGTTCGTCACGGTCTACCAGTGACGCTTTACACAATGCTATTCACAATACAGATTGTTCAAAACTTTTAAGTAAGAAATCTGTTAATACAAGATTATTAACCAAATAAAAAAAAAGTATTACTTATTTATCCGCGTACCGTCTATTAAAACAATAAATGAAAAGAGAAGTACGGAATAGATGAAATTATAACTTAGTTTAAATAAATACGGAAAAATACTAATTTTTTTTAAATTTATTTCTAATTTTCTTTAAATTTTTTTTCTATATTAATAAAATCATCTATGCTACAAGTGTAGCACCGTTTGTAGGATCGTTTTTGTTCTTATAAAGAAAAAAAAAATATTCTGAATTGAAAACTACTACTATTATATAGTTCTAGTATAAAGTTACATAAGCAACATAATATTTGAACTTTATAGAAATAATTAATACTTGACAAATCTAATAAATATAACGAAATTCGATTACTTTTTTCAATCGACAGCAAAAAAGGAATATCAAATGAAGCGTTTGAGTTTATTTAAATTCGATACGCATTTATTTCGTTAAAAGAACTTGTAAATTTTTACTCAATTGTTGAGAATATTTTCATCTAGCGTGATGAACTGAGGCCAATTAGAGATCTTTAATTGTCTTAACAAAAGAATGAAAAACGGAGACATTTTCAGTTCTAATTGCGAATCTTAAGTGCAAATGACTGACTCAAGATCAAAATTACAGTCACTTTACTTGTCATTCATTTATGCCCTTGTTTCATAAATAAAATTAATATAATTTTTGTTATTTATATACAAATGACACGATATATAAATAATAGTATTATTAGTTATAAATAGTCTTTTGTAACAGTCTGTGAATGTCTCACTGCTAGGCTAAGGCTTCCTCTCCTTTTTTTAAGGAGAATGCTTAGAGCTTATTCCATCATACTGCTCCAATGCGGGTTGGTGAATACATAAAAGGTAGAATTACTGTGAAATAAGATACATGCAGGCTTCCTCACGATGTTTTCCTTCATCGTCAAGCACGACAAATAGCTATTACTTGCCCTTTTTTTATTCATTTACTAACCTAAAAAGTTTACACCATCGATTTAACATTAAGCATATATAACAACATCTTTAACAGGATACACAAATCAGAGATTTTGCGATATGAATGTAAACAAGATTAACGTTAAGAATAAACTAACTTAATAAGAAGCCAATTTGGAAACTTATGTTATTTTTTTAATCTGTCTATATAAATTATGTTAGATGGATTCTAGATGGAATACGTATCTTCTATATAAGATCACATGAGATCATTTACTATACAAAGCAAAAGAAGTCTAATTTTTACTATAATTGATTTTGTCTGAAATGGTAACAGAAAAAACTGCTCCAGGTGAGGGTATTGGGGTACACCAAGGTCGAAGTAGTTTCTATTTATAAATTGTCAATTTAGTATTTTTCATAAATGCCTTAATATTTAAAGTTGGACTTGTGACGTAGCTTAGTGTTACGGAGTAAATTGCATTTATTTATGCTTTATTTATACTCTTAGCATCAGTAACAAAGCTAACGAAGTTTCTGGTTGTAAATTTATGTTCTTTTTATTTTTTAATAGTCAAGTTTTTAATATTACTCTTGTCCCCTTATACTTTTTTAAATACTTATGCGAAATACAAAATATCCGAAGATAATATTTATTTGATAAAATGATTTATAGTTCCTTAGAAATTCTCAAACACTTGATTCTCTAATACACTATTCACCCCCTTCGAAGTTAATTGCCGTTAAATTTGCTCTTAGCGGATGTTGATGTAGCATTAGGAAGCTGTTCCAAATTTCAAGCTACGAGGCCTTGGTGTGTTTGGTATCTGGTGATTTAATTAGTTAGGCGAGTTTAGTCGCTTATGTATGAAGATATTGTACATATTTACTTGTTTATAATTGCTTACAATTAATTTTAAACAGTGAGATTCGTTTTTTATTCATTGATAGAAAAGCACAATATATATACATTATATGTATAGTTTATGTACATATAGATTAACATATAGACAAAAAAGTGGGTTTTATTTACATACGCTACGCATTACGCTGAGTCAACTGACAAACTGTGCAAACACAAATGCACTCTGCTTTCCTTTACTCTCAGAATTTAATAGGATAGCAAAACCGACACGACTGGAAAGACATCAGGCGCAGAACCAACGACTTTAAGTGCTTTCGAGGGAAGGATATGTAACTAGTGCTAACTTCCGATCTCCGGTCTGACTGAAACTAGTAAATATTTATTTTAACATATATACTTCTCGTGGGGAAATCGAACCAATGACCTTTATAATACCAGCCAGTAGTAGTAACCATTACGCTTATCATTTAAACAAGATGAAAAACTTTTTCTTTGTTCTTTCTTTTCGCTCACCATATTCTCACAGCAGAACAATAGTACGGGCGCGGATGACGCGTTACTCCTTTAATTTACTTAGCGAAACATATGACGGTAGTAATTTAATTAAAACCCACCGCTATTCCTCTAGCTTAGTGGATTAGAGTCTCGCACACATATAGGTTAATTGTATTGAACACAAATTAAAGGTTTTATTAAAAAATAACCTCAGGGGATTAGACATTCTGTAAATGTAAATTTGTTCGTGGAACATTTAATACAGTAACTAATGATAGAAGGATTTATTTTTGCAAACTGGAAAATTATAAAATTTACAAATTAGATATCATACATAGATATAAAGAAATGTGTATGTGCAACACACATTGCACACAAACTATACTTAATATGGCAAAAAATAAAGTATAAAACAGAATAATGTTAATGTAAATAGGTATTATTTACATTAAAGTTAGATACTTAAAAACTCGTAAGTGGACAAATTGAATAAAAAATAATTGTATAACAAATTAATCATGATAGTATTTCCTCGTTGAATAGTAATTTCGATTATCTTGACAAAAAAAAACACCAGTAGAGACGATATTGCATGTTGTTGTATATTTTACAAAAGTTTTTGCATTATTTAATTGTTGTATATTTTACAAAAGTTTTTCCAAGATTTAATTGTTTCAAATGCTAATAAAAAAATATTTGATTCGTAATTAGATATGATTTTATATACGTCGTTTGTTCGATTTATCATTTTAGGCAACATATAAATAAATAATATATTTATTTGAAAATGGACGCAGATAAAACTACAACAAACAGACTTTGGTTAGCTAAATTCTAAATATCTTTAATAATTAATACAGTATGCATTTCTATATTGGTTAAAAAAAAGTATAAACAGTAATTCTTTTGTCACGCATTGATATTTAAATAAAACACGTTTTATTTCTTCATAAGAAACATTTGTATAATTCAATGTTATCTTTATTAATAAAAGTACTTTAGCAGGTGAATTGTTATTTACCCGTTTGTTTCTTTTTATCTTCAATAACTTGACATTTAAAAAAGAAAACAATATATTTTGTCAGTATACAATTGCTTAAGGTGTATTTAATATTATTTTGAACAATCAGCTGTTGGTCTGTTAAATAGGACTTCTAATTATTTAATTGAATCTATTTTTACACGAGGTAAACATTTAACAGTAACAAAGCTAAGAAAAATAAACATCCAAGTTTATTACTCACTCATTACATAAACACCTAAGCACTTATACACGTTATATAAATTTTCAATATATTACAGGACAGTTGAATGAACTTATTAATACTATTAAAATAATTTTATGCCGTAAGGTAAACGTACCATTATTTCACATCATTTTAATATAGAACACGTTAAGCTTAACAGAAGATACCGTGTTTTAATTTAGAAAATAAGGGCTCTGTTTTTCCAATTTCCACGTATTCAATTTGTGTTTATAAGTAATTTCATCGTAAAAAATATCACGAATAAATCTGCCTATGTTATATGAAACCTTGCCACGTATATATCCACCAACCCGCAGTGACGGAGATTAAATAACTTTGCCCACTAATGGGAAATGTCTATGTCGTGTCGGATTGCCGTTCCATCGGATTATGAGAGTAAGGGAATAGAGAGTTTATCTTTGTGTGCGCTCAGATCAATTGGCTAATTTCCCTGAATGGTCACCGCCGCGACCGAAATCGGTCAGGTCCATCACAATTTTCTCACTTACAATTTGTTAGAATATGCGTCTTCAAATGAAATACGTCATACCGAAATACCCTAAGTCATCATTACGAACCACTGTAAATTAAATTTAGAAATTCAATCTCTTATTATCACTTGATTACATTGAAGAGATCTTCTTGATAAAAGCCTATCGAGTTGAAGATGCCGCTTCAATGAATCAGGTAATAAGGGCTTACGGCAATTTTAAATTACTTTTTTTATGAAACCCCTAAAGGTACGAGTAGCTTTAGCTCGACTTTGATTCGTTGAACGTTATCATTTAATTTTACTTACCTCTTTGTTATATTTATCACAACATATTATTTTAATTTGTAATATTCGGTTTTTATCGTATTTATATGATAGTGAAAAAAATATGTTTTTATGGTACATGGTGGTGTTGATTTTTGTCGGTATCTTTGTCTTTCAGATATAGGTATTTTCCGTGAGGAGAATGATTGGAGCTTATTGTACCACGCAGCTACAATGCGGATTAATGAATACGTATGTGGCAGATTGTTATCTGACTCAGATTCCGCCACGATATGTTCTTTCAGGTGTAATAACTCAAAGTATTATTATAACAAATAAAGAACACATAAATTTGATGAGTCAAAAATATTTCTTGGGTTTAAATCCGTAAATTTGGGTTGTGATTACCATTGGGCTATCTTGGC
Source organism: Nymphalis urticae (assembly GCA_905147175.2). Taxonomy (NCBI): domain Eukaryota; kingdom Metazoa; phylum Arthropoda; class Insecta; order Lepidoptera; family Nymphalidae; genus Nymphalis; species Nymphalis urticae. The sequence goes on along the minus strand of LR989998.1, from coordinate 7,554,497 downwards.
TCTATTTTCATATTAGTAGGTTATTATTAGTGACGACCGTCGACCTTTAGTAAAGCATTCCATGTTATTAAAGTCTCGCTTTATATGTAAAAATAGTTACAAAATGTAGGTTATGTTTGAAATAATCGTCTTGTTATATTTTTTGTATAAAGACTGTTATAATTACTTTTTAGAATCCTTGGACTTCTTTCTATATTTTCTTATCGATAAAAAATGAGTTCATGTCACAATATTGCATGTCCAAATGGTATAATGCAACTTTATTTTTCATTTATTAAATATTCTAACGGACGATGAAAATAAAATAAGTGTAACATTTCAATAATTTCAAGGAGACGCTTCAAAAAATTGTTTTCATGTATTGGTCATGGAACTCAATCAACATCCCTGCGACCATTCATTCATTTATTTCAAATCCATTAGAGGGAGTACCATTAGTTGTTATTTTTTCATATCGCCTGCATCCGTCAACGTAACAAATACATACTTTTTGAGCGCCTTGTTGCTCTAGCTTTTAAGGTCGCTGATACCACGTGTTCAAACCCCAGACCACTATAAAACTTTTGGCTTTTTCTGTTGGGAAATTCTCAATAACAGCCCGTAGTCTAAAAATTGGCAGTGTTCAAACTCTTTGTGCACTACACGCCTCGGAAAATACGTACAGCGTAGTTATGTTTTATAAAAGTCGATAAATGGCTCTATTAATACAACTTAACAGCCTTGTTGGTATAATGGTGAATTCTAATGAAATATGTTTCATTAGACAAGACGAACGACAGGATTTAATTAAAAAACTAGCTTCGGTTTACAATGCTTATTATACCAAGGAGAAACAGCAAAAAAAATTAATAGTTACCCTTTATCTCAAATGGAATAATCATACTCAATTGTCTTTCTTATATCAACTGACGTTATATTTAAAAATCGTCTTTATAATCGCCAAATAAATCTTTTTTAAAACAAGAATATAAGCAACCGCTTTAGTAGGTACGTGAATAAAACGTACTGAATATTTATAGTAGCACAATAAGAATTATACCCAGAATAACTTATAATAAATTAGTCATGAAATATGTTAGTGTAGTTTTAAAAATAAATTTAAATGTATTTCGCTATTTATCCCTTGTTGTCAAGTTATTTATTGCATAATAGTTTTGTTGTTTCTGAAATAGGACATAAACATTTATTCATCATAAATATATTTCACATTTAATGGCCTGACTAAACATTCGTGTCGGGGCTGGAAACATGCATAATAAAAACAATTACCGAGATCATAACGAATACTCGTACGACGTATTAAATATTAGTGATAACAGGTTAACCTGCGATTTAATACAGCAGCCAGATGCACTGAACTACTACGCTAACGAGTAGTCTTAAAATTACACACTTCACATTCACAAATGAATACCGCTATTCACAAAGTCGTATTGTTTAAAAAAAACTTTTTCATACAAGCTGTATTTAACTCTGAAACTTTTAAAAATACATTCTAAAAATGATTTTAGAATGAAAAGCTTATTCACCTTGAAGCGGGAGCTCCAATTTGGAGCTGTAATTTGCTCGCGTGTCATGTATGATTTTGTACTGTTGTTTCTATCATTTTTGCGAAACATGAATATTTTTCCGAGAAAACTTCATATTAGGTACGTTAGTTTTACTAACAATAATTAGAGCTAGTTATTATACCTAGAACAAAAAGGTAACTCAATAGAAAATATTTAAATTGACTTTGCTCTACAGTCGCAATTCAATTTTCAGAGCAAACTTTGATTGTAAAGCACTAGTTCAGTTTAGCTCAGCTTCAGAATCAAATATTTCAAATTAAACTGATTGAAATAAAGATTTTGATTTTAATCTATGAAAAAATATGATGCGACGAACTTTGTGCGCGTTATTTATAACGTTATTTTTGTTGATATTAACTAAAACTATTGGATTGAAATGGAAAGATCTTTCGATAAGTTTATTGCAATCACGCTGTAATTTTTTTAATTGTTGAATTTATAGACTATAACAAAATTAATAAAGCAATAAAGGCATAGATAATAAAGATATGAACAATAATGAATTAATAACGCAATACATTAAAAAATCCCACGACACACACATACATATTATACGCGACGATAAAAAATAAAACGGATTTTTGTTTGCCCTTTACTCAAAGTTTTTAAAAATATACAAGTATTTTGTGCTAAGGAAGACCATAAAATTGTTTGTTCCATCCGGAAATCATAACAAATGAAACGCGGGCAAAAAGCAGCGTTTATTAAAACCGAAGTATAATCCAGGTATTGCGAGACACAGCATTGCAAATTGTGGTCGGACATTTTTAATACAGTCTAATAAGTGACATTGGAACCGACATAAGCTTTCTATTACTCTCATCATGTCATGTTCATGATAACTTGTTCTAAAAATGATGTCATAATTTAAAAAGTTTATTATTATAATTATTTTGTCATTTATTTTAAGAATTTAGAAATAGGAATAAATTTGTAACGAATTTAATTTTTATAGTAACAATAAATTTTGAGTAATGAAAATGTAATGATGTAAATTATTAAACTTGTTTTTTTTTGTTAATTTGAAGGTTGTTTTTTCAACACGAATACTTGGAAATTTATTCGTTTTCAGGAAATTTGTTACTACCATGTTATACATCGTGTTCATTCTTTTTACGCAATGTATTTTATTTCTTAAAAACATGGCAAATTAATTTCAGATTATTAAAATTATATTTATAGATAACTGTGCAAAAACATAATAACATAATGTCATTTTTTAATGCACCTCGAGCAGAAATCGAAAACGACGGGCTTAACCGAACGTCCGAGATTCAATTTCGGTTCAGCACCATGTTTTCATGTGCTTATTTTATATTTAAAATTCATATTTTACTGCTAATGGAAAACACCACAAAACATGTACAAATCCTGCATGTATCGAATGAAACTCTGGAACCAACTTGTATATTTGTTATTATCGGAATTGGAGCAGCGTAATGGAATAAGCTTATCCTCATATTAAGAGAAGATAATTATTTTGTCCACCAGTGAATATTTACCCATATAAATTTAATATTAACTAGATTTAATACAAATGTAGTAAGCAGTTTAAAGTCATCTATTAAAATATTTTTTGTTATTCGTTATAAATTGAGTGTTTTTTTTTTCTTTTTAAAAATTTAAGCATATATGTCTTTCGATAGATGCTAAAGTGACATTATTGACGCTTTAATAAGGTCTTGAATAGGAACGTGACAATTCCAAACACTTTAATATGATATACTCGTAATATCGATTGCTGTAAATATTAAGCTTATAATACTCCATAGTTCAAATATTGTGTACGTGAGCTATAATATTATTTCCCTTATTACTATTTAGTAAACCTCTTTTGTGTATATAATACAAAATCTAACAGCTATATACTATGTACATATTATGATGCTCATGTAACTACTTAAGTTTATTATTCTATAATAATCGCAAATACTAGATTGGCTAGATAATTTTAAATTCCCATTTCTTTTAATAGAAACGGAGAATCCTTATTTTTTCAACAATATCTTATCATTCAATACAAAAGAATATTTTATATTTAAAATAAATATTTCGATTTCTTTTAATTAAATATGTTTTTTCAATAATGGTATACGAGTACATATTATAGTATTTATTTAAAGGTATATATATCTCTAATAATATGACGATGTCCTCGTGACCGATTTCGGAGACGAAGGGTATTCTGATAGATTAGTCAACTGCGCAGAACATATTATAGTACACAAATATGTGCGCAAACATACGTACAGTCTCTATTCCTCACTTTCATAATCCAATGGGACGGCAATCCGACACGACCGGAATTATTCCAGGCGTAGGACCAACGGCTTTACATGCTTTCCGAGGCACGATATTGTACTCATTCTTAACTTCCAGAGTTCGAGCTGCTAATGTGATTTCGACAGACTATACTTCGTATGTCTGTCCTGAAATTATTGTTTTACCAATTTTTATGGGGCTTAGTTTAAAATAATATAGGATATCAAGTATTGATTAACGAAGACTAATCAACAATACATGTTAAAAGTACTGACTATAATATAATAGCGTCCATTTATAGCTGGATAATTCACCCAAAGTATTGTCAATTTGTAGCATAAACCATTTTCTAATAAATTAATCACGACGATCGATTCACAAATGTCACGTGAAATACAATGAATTGTGTTTGTGAAATTGTTATCGTGTTTGTGAGACGGTTAACGAAATTAGCTACCTGCCAATTGTCATATATCAATAGAGCTATTCTGGAACAAACTTGAAACTTTAACAGCAGAACGTGATTTTGAAATGTCAAAATATGTATGTGTAAATATTGAATATAACAATTACAACATTTAAGAGATACACTCATCAAAATAGCTTATCACCGTCGGTAGTCAACTCGACGAAGTAAGTTCTTACAAAAATCATTGTAGGAGACAATTTACTCGTTATTTTAATTTTTATATTTACCAATGAATAAAATTAAAGCTCACATTACCTTATGTATATTTGCACAAGATGATAAATTATATCATTTTAGAGTTGGTTTCATTGACATTCCATATTCCAGGATAAATTTTATTAACAATAAATTATGATTTAAAAATTCTTGTAATTATAGTATATTTTAGATTCGATTTAGATTTTTATGTTATTCACTGGCTTAAGACTATAATAATTATAACTATTGACGAGCGTGTATGTGACAAGATGATTGAAAAGAAATATGTATTATTAGATTAGTAACAATCTCGTTAATGTTCTCCTGCTGGGTAAAAGCTTTCACTCCTAATAAGAGGAAAGTTTTGGAGATTATTACATTACACTGCTTCGATGCAGGTTGCTGTATAATATATCAGATATACACATGTAGGTTCTCTCACAATGTTTTCTTTCACTACTGAGCTCAAGATGTAATATAATAAACAGAAACTAAGGATCGATCGAGGACAAGTTCGCTGCTCGTTCAAACAAGCAATCGGTTTCAGCTTCATAATATTACGATAATTTAATACTATAATTTGCTGTTTCAAATTACAAAGTTTCATCAGTAATTTTGTTAACTAAAAACAAAATTTTCGTGCAGGTTTTATATTTATGTTGATAAGAATTATTTTAATATCAATTATACGCAATTAAAAATCTTATGTCAATGGATTTAATGGTAAAAGTTCTATGAAATAAGAAACCTCTTTAACCTCAACGTCTAATATAATATGAGTAAGCAATGAAGTATCAAGTCATTAAAAGTGCAGGCGATTTTGCTTGCTTTCGTGTTTAATCATCATCATCAGCCTATGTTCGTCATAAGCCTTTCAAAGAGTACCCAATATTCGAAGTTTAATTTACAACTGCCATGACCCATTGTTATGTCCCACATCACATAGTCTGAGGACGTCCTCTCTCACGTTTTAACAAGACGCAGTATCCACTCACTCTTCTACCTTTACTGTAGTTTTCTGTCGATTCACCTCATTTATGAAGCGATCCTCAAAATAACTGTAAGCATAGCAATTTCAATATCTAGCTAAAATGTTGTTGAATAAAATAGTTGAGTAAATGGAGAACCAGTAAGTGACCTCGTTTGTTTAAGCATCATATCAAATTTATAATATGAAATATTCAATTGCAAAATGCATCAATCGTTAATTAATTTATAATGAAAACAACACACACACGCAAACACAAACATGAAATATATTATACTAAATAACATATACATCAATATTCTAAAAGCAAAAACTCGCGATTTAAATATCAAGGCGACACGTACATACAATATTTACAACACCAGATTTGTACACTGCTTGCTTATTTGCGTACGTGATATTGTGATATTTGTTTGATAGGTTTAAAAAAAGTGAAATCACACACAGTCGATTAAAAACTGCATGCATTCGAATAAATCTACTCACACTATTAAATCCAATTTGATTTCGAAATACTATGCATTTGATTGAGCTTCATTTTAATAATGAATTCCGAATTTAATTACTTAATGAAGATGCGTATCGTGCTATTACGCTTTGGTTTATTTTATTGGACCTAAAGTTGTTAGGATCGGCGAAAGTGATGTATCCTCGTTTTTAAACACACAAAGACGCGTCTATATGTGTGTATGTAAGAACGTTTGTATCACGACATAAAAACACAATATCAAAGTTTGTGGACCAATAAACTTTTAAACTTGTTAAATTTCTCGACTTTCAATGCGTAACTCATAAACAGCAATTTAAATCACCACCAAGATGTTACATGTAATAGAGATTATATATTGCACATAAAATAACAACTTATTTTCCTCTGACGATGTAAGCGATTTTTGAGATTTTTCACTCAAGAATGTATATTTATTGTTAATAAATTTAAACGAGACTATCCTCAAATATAATTTATTCAACAAAATATGAATGATTGTTGAATAATCAGTCCAGAATTTGTGAAGATAGCGAGTAATAATATCATCAAGTTTTCAATTTAATGAACAAGGGGTAACCCTATTTCGATAAAATATTAATTTATTAATGATAAGGTAAAGTTTTAACAATAGTGATCCATCGCGATTAGCCTGTTTATATGTCTCCTTAAATATAAATAAAATAGCATGCCTTTTAAATTATAATAATTCAGTTTTAATAAGTTTGGTATATATACCTTATAGTTATAATACCATTTTTTTGTAATCAAATCAAAAATTTAAACAATGTACTCAAATTTGAGTTGAAAGTTTACTATTGACATATAATTTTGACATAATTATTCGAAACTAACGATTCTGTGTGAATTTTGTGTTTATGATTCATCTCGTGCTTGACGAAGGAAGTGAAGGAAAACATCGTTAGGAAACCTGCATGTGTCTAAATTCATTGAAATTCTGTTACAAGTGTATTCTACCAACCGCATTAGAGATGGTGAAATAAGCTCCAGATCTTCGCCTCAAAAAAAGGAGAAACGGCCTTAGCCCAGCAGTGGGACATAAACAGGGTGTTAGTTATTTTACTGTGAGTTTTGTATCAAATTAATAAAATATACATATTGTATTTGTTTTATAGATTTCTAGTTTAAAAGGTAAAGGCGTGCTGTATTTTACATCACTAATGGAGGATAATAAATAAAAATATAAATAGAGAGAGTAGAATAAACTTAGTGCGATTTTTTTTTATTAATAAGTTTTGTTTAAATGTTTTAATTCTCACAATCCTAAGACAGGAAGGATTACCAGTAACTTATTTATGCAACAATAATAAAAATTCTCAACTTGGGCTAAAAAAAATCGTTCAAAGGTTCATTAACTCTTTCATTCTTTTTATTGTTGCTTATTTTAAAAGAAAATTATTTTAATGAATCAATTATATTTCTAACATAAAATGTAAAAAGATAGATAGAAACTTATTTATTTCTGAGTTATTCAACGATTTTAAAACAGAAAGTAAGAGAAAAAATACATTTTATAATTAGGAGAACAAAAATTAAGATCAAATGTTTTAAATAAAAATTTCTATTTATTAATTTTCACCCTGAGAATCGCATTTAGTGTTATTATAATATGTCTTTATTTCTAAATTGTTTTCTTTATATCGTAATCATGGCTAACTACCTCTTTGGTCTTGTGGCTAAATAGAAGGCCGTTGATCCCGAGGTTTTGGGTTCAACCCCCAAGGTTGGTCTAATAATATATTATTGGGTTTTAGTGGAAGAATCCCAGTAGCAGCCTACGGGTTGCTAAACAGAAGCTCTGGAAGTATTTACTGTGTACACTTCCGTGCCTCGGAAATCACGTAAAGCCGTTTGACCTGCCCCTGAACTCTTCCCAGTCGTCAGATTACCGTCCCATCAGCTTATGAGTGTGAGGGAATAGAGAGTGCATCTGTTTTTACGCTCACATTAGTGGACTACAATATGTCCTGTGTAGTTGGTTTATCTCTCTTGAGGTTGGTCGCCGTGGCCAAAGTCGGACAAGAGGAAATCATCATCATAGTTATTATAACCTGATCATAATATAATATACCTTGGCACTGCATTACACAATCACCAGCTACACTTACTTAATATGTCTCATAGTAACATAATTGTATTGTTTATATATCAGATATATAAACAACACAGTTACAATAATTCATGCATGAAAATATATAGTTCGCTTGATCGGGATCAATTTTCAATTATCTACTGATTTCATTAACTATAGTATATATATATACATATATATATATACATATGTATATATATATATATATATATATATATATATATATATATGACTAGATATATACTGATAGACGTGTTTCGTATCTAGCAAATATCGATAACAAAAAATATCGTATAATACATTCGCATGTAAATAATTCATATACAAATACATTAAGACTGTTAACAGACATGTTATATAATGCAAACAAGCACTTCTACACCTCATTAAACAAATTCTCGTATACCAGGGAGTTTATGTATGCATGACATAATAAGTCGTAAGCCTGACTGCCTTATTTGATATCTGCTAGCTATTAGAACTACAACATTCATATACGTAAATATATGTTAAAAACTTTGTATATTATCTCTTACATTATATATAATCTGTCTGTCACGCAGACAGAGTGTGTGTTTATGCAAAGACTAAAAGAAGAATTGAATAAATCTCTTTTTTTTTTCTTGATTGAGATCATCGCTTTTTTTTTAGAGTATAGGAAGGCGGACGAGCTCCTGAGCATCAGGCCACGGTCACCTGATGTTATGTGGTCACCAACGCCTTTAGACATTGACATTGTAAGAAATGTCAACCATCGCTTACATAGCCAATGCGCCACCAACAAACCGGAAGACAATAATATCAAGTACTGCTGTTTTAGAAGCCGAGATGGCCCAGTGGTAAGACCGCGTAAATCTTAACCGATGATCGTGGGTTCAAACCCGGGCAAGCACCACTGAATTTTCATGTGCTTAATTTGTGATTATAATTCATCTCGTGCTTTACGGTGAAGGAAAACATCGTGAGGAAACCTGCATGTGTCTAATTTCACTGAAATTCTGCCACATGTGTATTCCACCAACCCGCATTGGAGCAGCGTGGTGGAATAAGCTCCAAACCTTCTCAAAAAGAGGAGAGGCCTTTAGCCCAGCAGTGGGACATTCACAGGCTGTTACAACTGCTGTTTTGCGGTAGAATATCTGATGAGTGGATGGTACCTACCCAGACGAGCTTGCACAAAGCCCTACCACATAATAAATAAATTTTACTTAGTATATTGGATATACCAAGTAAAATTCAAATGAATTTATTTGGCTTTGAGACAAAGGGTGGATTAGACTGATAAGAAAAATGATAACATTTTTTAAGGTCATTACGTAACAAACTTCAATTATAACTTTTAAAACTCAGATGACCTAGTCGATTGGACATTGGATAGGACCAAGATCAACATCTTAAATTGAGATCGCAGCGTCCAACCGGAATAACCGACACTGAACTTGACAGTGCTCAATTTATTTCATCTTGAAGATATGAAAATAAAAACATCATAGAGAAATGCATGTGCTCGGATATATTATAAACCAAATATATTGAATAGTGCCCATGAATATAAGTTTTACAATGGAGGAATACTTAATGACGTAACATTATAATAGCTCAAGTTTTGATAAGTAAATTTTACAAACAATAAGATAATATTAACCGCCTGTAAGTATCCCATAATCGCACAAAGGTTTTCTATCTTTAAGAAGAAGGCTTAGAGGTTGTACACACGTGTCAAAATTTTATCTGACACATACACGAGTACGAAATAAATTATAAGCGCAAATAAAGCTCGCGAAAATTCAGTGGTGCTTGAGTGAATTTGAACGCGCAATCTTAATATTCACATTTTCTAACCACTGGGCAATCTCTTTAAAACCCTAATATAATTATCCGAAATAAAACGTGTGATGTATTTTTGAACAACATTACGTGAAGTCGTGATTTAAGTAAATTAAATACAAATCATATTGAAATTAATCTCAGAAAAACGGGGCGGCACAAATAAATGAAATTCTTTAAATTATCTCGAGGTTTGAATGACATTTTCAGACTTCTTAATGCAGCATATGTGTGGTAGCTTAGTGGTGGTTGGTAATATCTCAATTCGAAATTATTCTTATAATCTATTTTTTTATATTATTTTTGGCAAAATGATTGACTTTATATTTCAATGAAAATTAATACCGTTTTTATTATGTTAGCGATTTTAAATAAATTTCATCCAAAAATTTCATAAAGCCTTAGAATAATATAATATTTGAAGAAGACACATATATTAGTTCACATCCTTACGACTTAATGTGTTTATTGAAAGGATTTTCGTCGGATAAGAAAACAATAATTTAAGACTAAAAGCTTCACCGTTATTTAACATTTACATTAAAAACTCTAGAAACTTTATACTTTCTTTGCCTTTCTTGTGTATTTATTTTGTTAATCGCTGGCTTATCCGAATGACCTAAATAAGTATTTAATATATTATTAATTTAGAGAACGTTATCAAAATTTATAAATGTTGTTTCTAATAATTTAATTTAAGAAATCTATTAAAATAGTTTTATCATAGTATTATTATTATTTTACATTTATCTATAAGCGTTAGTTATTCTAGGGATAGCTGGAATGATGATACAGCAGAATGAGTTTCTGGTGGACGTAATTTTACAGTGGGCTTTTGGTTTCCATTATGAACACTTGGTCAACAATGTAACGAAATGTATAAAGCTATCTTCAAAGAAATCTACGATGAAATACTGGCCATACGAACTCTGTCGTTGATGCAATATCATCTACGCTGAGCTGTAAGGTGAGCTGCTGAGCATCAAATAATTTTGACAGTAAATAAAAAAAAATCTGTGTTATCATTTTAACAATAGATCAATCACTAATTGAATTTACAACAAATTAATATAAAAACCTTAATAACAAGTACTGCTTCCTTTTATTAACAGTTACTTTGGTAATCTTATCTTATTATCTTAGTTCTAGATTTTATTCAGATTTTATTCAAATGCAACGTTTTTTATAATAAACTATCCCGTTTTATTCAACTTAATGAAAACTTAGTTACTCGTTCCCTATGTAACATCTTGTCGTATGTAATACGTTCTGAGTCAATATCATCATTAGAAAGCAATATACGCGAAACGATATTAAACTTTACGAATTTATGTACAAATTTACATACTTAAATACACACAAACGTTGATAAAAACGCGGAAATTAAATTAATAGTTCAATGACCTGAACTTGGCTTTTTCAAAAGACTTATTAAATTTGAAAATTTATGCATTTATTTCATTCATCATTCATCAATTCATCAATACATTCTACCCGAGATTAGAAATCTATGTTTTGAAGTACTTAGTTGTTATTTTCAAAAAATATGAGACACTATAAAAATGTCAAGCAAACATTGTTAAAATAATTGTTTTTGAGTTCCTTAATTACCCTTTTCACCCTTCTAATATAATTTATACGAAGTGAAATTGGGATTAAAATACATCTATTACGAGCCACACACAGATTAAGAGACATTTTATGTTCACTTAATGTAGGTTAATGGTGACGGCAAATACACCGGCACTAATGGGTAATAAAGAAATTTCCCATGGCAAACATAAATTAATTATTCCAAATATGATTGCAGTTAAATATTTTATATCCAATCACGTATGAATTATATTTTTAAAAACGTAATTTCGTCCAAAAATTGGATTAGACGGCATGATGTATCCCTCGTGCCCTTACACTGGCTCAATTACCGTTCATTAGAGAACACACTGAGTAGAGCCTTGTTGTTTGGCGGTTGCATAGTTGATGAATCCGTATGAGTACCCAGACAGACAGAAAGTTCGACCATACATTTTCATATCACAAAGTATATATTTGAGTGGAATAAAAAATATATTTTTTAAAATTTCATCTAAAAAAACACAATTCCATTTAACTTTTCCAGTGAAAATAAATGTGCTGCTAGTATTAATCGCTTAAAATATATCGCCGCAGGTGCAACACGATTTTGTCGATTGACTTAATTATATTACTAACATGAAACAATAATATTATTTTCATTAATCAGAAGAATCAATACTAAATTTGCGTTAAATATTTGAATTATTAGTGCTGACCTACATATACAAATGTTTATCTAACAATTTACATGAATTTATTGTATGTTGGTTCCGTCTGCGACTTCGCATCGCGAAATTATTTTAGTGGTTTAGCCGTTAAAGCGTAACACATAGGCAGACATATTTTAAGACGTTATTTTTTCTTTTATGATATTATGAAGGAATATAGTTATAGATTACTTAGCAACAATAACTTAAGATGGCCCAGTGGATAGCATAGGCAGACTTTAACGAAATACAGAGAAGTTAACCGAAACTTAAAAAGATGAGTGAGTCGAGTTTATTTTAATTCATTTCATTATAATTCAACTTATTTTTGGCGGACGAAAATTTCATAAAGAAACTTTCATGTGTCTTTCTCTTCAAGAATAATGATATAAAATGCCAATACCATCATCGTCTTATCTTATTACGTGCAAAACAAAATAGACAGAGTTTACTTCCTTATTATTATTATTTTCAAGTTGTCCCTTGATTTTGACAAGAGTTCATTCACCTTTGACTTAACGGTTTACCGCGTATCCGACAGGTCACTGTCAGCTATTCTCAATTAAACTACAAATAGAACAACTCAAAGTCTACGAATCAATAATTACGTACGTAACTGAGAGACTTCTAATCAGCCCAAAAGTTTCCACTAACTCCTAATAGGTACTATGAGACGAGAATAACTAATGAAGTTTTGTTCATAAGAGGCCTTTGATCAACTTCATAACCTACGTTGAATATTCATGAGAATATTTAAAATATTACCTTTAAAAGAGACATCTTATCGTTAGATTTTTGATAGTTACATATTGATATATCACATATTAATATTTAATATAGCCGTGATGATTGAGTGTATAGAATGCGTGAATCTTATCCACAGATTGCGGGTTTGAATCCGGACAATCAACACTGAGTGTTCATGCGCTGACAATCTACCACGTGTGTATCTACAAACCATTGCAATAGCGCAGAATAGGTTGACGTAGTCAAGCTTGGCCACATGCCTTAAGTACACAATGAAATTAAGACAATATTTAATTATGTATTTTAAACTTAATAAATTAAATAATATAAACATTAACAAATCCCTCAATTTTATTACTGAAAAATGCAGGCGATAATTCGATGAATTTAATCAATAATAATAATGAAGTGATAATATATTAAATAAACATAGCGATAAAAGACAAACTTGTCTAAAAACATATGTGGAGCTAATATTGATCGAGTCGCGTTCACACATCTATAAATAATTCATGCCAGTCCAGTCACACGGAAGGAAGGAACAAGTCACATTGTTCATAATATATATTTTTATTTTATAATAAACGAATATTTTGTTCGTTATTTTTAATTGGATGCTGATTACAATGAATGTTTTCTTTTTTTGCAACTATTGAATTGTCAACTCTTCTCACTAGAATACACATTCCGCGCCAGTGGTTACTTTACTACTACTATTAAAAAGTGCTTGTAGGATCGAACTTCAAACAAGAATGGTTTGTTTTGATATTTATCAGAAATACTGATATGATTAAGTATGTATACAGTCAGTCATTATATTCATTTGATTGTAATAATTTCCATCGGTTCTATTTCTGTAAGAAGTGTACATAATTCTTAAGTACTGCCGTGTCAATGCGCTGCCATGCTCGTAATGACATATCATACTGATATGATGGTATGTCCATCGTACCCGTAACTACGCCGACACGCCGCGGCCGCCGGTGTTACTATTAGTGACATGTGGTTGATCAGTTTAGTTGACATATATCGGATGCTTAAGTTGAAAAATATATCGTCTTGACGTCACATAGCCAAGTGAGCAAAGATTTATTATACTTTTTTTTTTCAAGCTTATACATTAATGTGTTAAATGATCATTTTATTCTGCAAAGAGTTGAAGAAAAGAATAAAGATTTATCATAAAGATTTGTGTTCTCGTTTTACATAAATCGAAAGGGTTTCGATACAACCTGATAACACATTCCATTTCTAAACGTTTAAGAGTTCTATCTTTCGATATCTAGCATTTTCTCGAACGAAACAAATTTACGAAAGAAATCTTATCTGTCTAAAGCAATTTTATACATTTTATATCTTAAAAATATCTAGGCGAATTACGCGATTGCGATCAAGTGATTTCTTAGAAATATAATAATCGCCTAAATAATATTCTATGCGTCAGTCCTTTATATATATTAACTGACGTCATTTATATATAGTGAATGACGCTTATCACTCTCTCATATTTCACGATCAGTGTCAAATATGTAAACTATGTGTGAAATATTATTTTTACTAAGAATTCGAGAACGAAAGAGTATAAGAAACTTTTCATTATAACTTATTTTATAATATTATAATTGCGAAAGTTAGATGTCGGCACTTAATCACGCTCAAACAACTGGATGGATTCTAAAACTCGTTCTCTTAGCTCGCAAAGGAATACGTTTTAATAATTCAATCTTAAAGTCATTATTTGATCTTAGGAATTTCAATTATTTTACGAGACTTACGTATATTATGCGACTCAGAAGTCAGTCCTCGATAGCGAGCTATAATAGATGTATATTTAGCTATTATTTCTACATATGTGTTAACTATCTTTTGATTCTTTCACTTCTAGTTCATGTGGATTTATCTATAATGTTTTATAAACATTTTTATAAATATTGCTGTACCTTAGTATTTATTTACTATATGGTATAAGCAATAAGAATACTAAACGTCATTTAAAGGCTTATCTAAAAACAATAATGTAGGATTAGTTAATTACCAGCCGAAATATCGTTAAAAACTTATTTTCAAGCCCGGAGTACTGGCAAAAGCCCAGGGTGTAGGTGACTCAAAATTTTATGACAGAAAACCCAATAATTTTTATTTGCCCGACTTATAATTTGAAAATGAATTCGTAATAAGCACTCATTTATACTAGCCTTAAAGGCGAGGCAACGAGGTAGTTATACATACATAAAATATTTTAGAGAGCCGTTATTGCCCAGTGGTGAATCTGAATCAAAGATTCCAAGTTCAAGCCCGATAAAGCACATTTCATGTGTTTGTGTCCATAGTTCGTCTCGTGTTTTGCGAAGAAGGAAAACATCGTAAAGAAAATTACAAGTGGCGGATGAAAATCTGCTACGTATATTCGTGACCCTCATTGGAGCAGCGTAGTAAAAAAAGTTCCAAGCCTTATCCTCAAAAAAGAGAGAAGGCTATAACCCAGCAGTACACATATATACAGGCTGTTACTTTTAAAATGTTTCAAACGGTACAGTAACAATGTTACGTGTACTATAAAATGTTACGGTTTCACTATACACATACTTATTATAAATACATAACACTTTAGCTTAAATCTAACAATTATTCTTTGACAATTATTCGTAAACAGAATTCACTTAACAGTAACAGTCACTGTCCCACTGCTGGGTTAAGGCCTCTTTTCCCTTTTTGAGGAGAAGGTTTGGAGCTTATTCCACCACGCTGCTCCAATGCGGGTTGGTGGAATAGGCATGTGGCGTTTTCAGCGAAATTAGACACATGCAGGTTTCCTCACAATGTTTTCCTTCACCGTCAAGCACGAGATGAATTATAACCACAAATTAAGCATATGAAAATTCAGTAGTGCGCACGAAACCCACGATCATCGGTTAAGATTCACGCGTTCTTACCACTGGGTCATCTCGACTTCTCGAATTCACTTAAAAATATAAATTATTAATAGCTTCTGGTACTCAATAGCAGTAGCAAGCACGAAATGTTTAGAATGAATTGGCTCTCCTATAATATGCAAAACGCATACTGTTGGAACAGCTATTATAAATTTGCGGAAATCAGAATAATCAGGTTTCAGTTAATATGAAAATAAATCCACAATGAATACTCCTTCCAATAAAACGATGCCTAAAGTGCTACCTAGTAATGAATGGTAATTTGACACGGTGGAAAATATTAAATGTCTCTTACGTCAGTGCGCTGAAAACCAAGGAACTAAGAAGTCATGTTCCTTGTGCCTTTAATTACACTGTCTCACTCACACCTTCCATTGACAAATAGTGACAATGAGTATTAGTGTGTGACTGTATTCCTACAGTCACACACTAATACTTTACTGCTGGTAGTTTTCCAGCAGCAGCTTTTCAGCTGGTATTACCTTTCCAGACTAAAAAAGCCCAATACAAGTACAGCCTAGGTACGGGTCATCGTATTCTTTAAACCAAAAAACTGCATTTTATGTTTCAATTCCAGTGCAATTATTATCTATAAGTATTTATATTTGGTTTCATATATTTACATAATATTTGTTATTTATATATTATTTACATTTTATTACAATATTTACCATATTTTTCATCTCTATAATCTAAAAAGTCTCACAACGACTATTAATTTTGCGACCACACAATGAGAGCAGTAATAAAAATAATGGATCTTTGTATGTTCGCAACAAACAATTTCACGCCTTGATCGCAATGAAAACGAAAACGACCGGACCAACGATTCTTTCTCAAACAGCGTTAGCTTTATTACTAACATACATGTTGAATTTTTCAAGTGGGCGTGAATTAATTATATCCTAAAATATACTAAAATATTATTGAGGCCAATTTTGAAGATATTGAATTTTTCCTGGTAGTAGGGCTTTGTGCAAGCTTGTCTGGGTAGGTATCACTTACTCATCAGATATTCTACCGCAAAACAGCAATACTTGGTATTTTTGTGTTCCGGTTTGAAGGGTGAGTGAGTAAGTGTAATTATATATACAAGGGACGTAACTCTTAGTTCCCAAGGTTAGTGGCTCATTGGCGATGTAAGCGATGGTTAACATTTATTACAATGCCAATGTTTGTGGGCGTTAGTGACCATCAGGTGGCCCATATGCTCGTCCAACTACCTATTCTATAAAAAAAAATATCTAATAGTGCATGATTTGATTTAAAAAATAAAACTCTAATGACTGACAAAATAATATTCTTTTTTTTTAACTTCTTCAATCTATATTATTACATCAGCTTCTACTCCCGCTTATAAGAATTCTGCGATATAACGTTAAATAAAAAACTAAATAAAATAATCTTGTTAACAACAATTTAGGGTAGTCAGTGATTTACTACTCAATTAAGTTTTTCAATTGAAACCTTAATTATAATGATACACATATCTACATATTAGAGTTGCCTGGTAATAAAAAGGTCAAGGAATATGTAAATCCAAATTATGGAAAAGATACACATATAAAAGTTGTTCCGTGAAAAAAAATGCTTTGTGCATTTTATACTATGGAGATACGATTATCCGAAAATAGGTATCTTTATTCTGCAGAAGAAGGTTAACTTGTTACCGCTGTTACTCGATTACATAGATGAGAACTCTTTTGTTTAGAATATATATACATATATATATATATATATATATGATATATATAATATATATTTATAAGTATACCCCTTTCCAATCGGAGTAGAAAAAAAGGTAAACAAACCTTTGTTTAACAAATTGCATGCGATTTTCTAATTGTTCTGCCATATTACGCACTATAAACAGTTCTTGATTAATTTACCTTTATTTATAATACAACACTATTCCAAGTAACAAGTTATAACTACATTAATTTAACTTTCGAATTTCCATTTACAACTTCGTGGACATTGAAAACGCCATTTTATCGCGAATCCATATTGAATATCATTGATTATTCAAGATCTCGACCAATGATATCGCAGCAATTGATATAGGTGACCAATGATATCGGTGTCAAAGCTGTTTATTTGGGTTCATTCCTGTTGTGCTTGTGTGCATTATATATATATATATAATGCACCGATGTGTCCTGCAAGCATCTTAATGTAGGGTTGTCTATATAAGATAAGACCACCCATTGCATGCTGTAATTTTAAGTTTTCGCTTTTATATATTTTCCTTTGTGTGCAATAAAAATATTTATTATCATTATATATACTAGAACAAAAAGATATCTGAAAAAAAATAATTAAAAATGATGTTTTATAAGGTATATTCCTACGAATTAGATTTTTTTACATGATGACCTTAGAAATGAATTGCCTGCAGCGTTTTTTAAGGAAAAAATATAATGTAATTCATTTTATTATAAGCCAAATCGATGTGAGTAAAATAATCCAACTAAGGTTCTTTTTCCCGGTTTTTTTTTTTTTTTACCGTTAATACCGGTTCTGGTTAAAGGTATTTTACGATCTAAGCCACAAACATATTTTAGATGATACTTAAATAAAACGCTTCTACGTTACATTATATAAACATTTTAATTCTTCATCAATATTTTACTATTTTTTTTAATGAATAATTAGTAAGGTCTGATACCACTGAGCAGTGGTATTAGATACCCTTACTACCCTTAAAAGAACGAATATTATTATTGACTATTCTTTTTTATTTTTTATTTCATGGAATATTTTTATAGATGCATTAAATTTTACTTAAAAAAAGGTTAAATAGTTACAGGAAGTCAATTAAAAAGACAAATAAATACCAACTCATTGGTAGTTGATCATTGTTGTAATGTCTAATGTACGTATATATATGTATTATTTATGCCGTCCAATGAATTCCAAACACTTTGCAGCCCCGGCACAAATGTAGCAATGTAATGTTTGGCATTACAAAATACTTTACACACATGAATAATAATGAATGATTCAACACAATAGAATCATAATTATGAAATCAACGGAATGTAGTAAATCATCCAATATTAATTGATAGCCGTTATAATCGTTTGATTATAATAATTTCCAGCGGTTCTTTTTCTGTAAGAAATGAACGTCATTCTTGAGTACTGCTGTGTCAATACGCTGCCATGCTCGTAATGATATATCATACTGAAATGAACCATCATACAGACATACCAATGTCCATCATACCCGTAACTACAGTGGCTAAAGTGTTACTATAAGTGACAGTTTAGTTAACATATATCGGATGTTTAAGATGAAAAATATGTCGTCTTAGCGGTTTATTAATATTATTTAAATGATTTATATATTTGCCGCATTGGAGCAGCGTGGTGAAATAAGCTCCAAACCTTCTCCTCAAAAAGGGAGAGGAAGCCTTTAGCCCAGCAGTGGGACATTCACAGGCTGTTACGGATTTTTATATTAATGTATTTTTATCAAATATCCCTTCCCATGATGAAATTGATGAAATTCTGCCACATGTGTATTCTACCAACCCGCATTGGAGCAGCGTGGTGGAATAAGCTCCAAACTTTCTCCTCAAAAGGGAGAGGAGGCCTTAGCCCAGCTGTGGGACATTAACAGGCTGTTACTGTACTACTACTGTATCCCTTCATTTTTTTTCCTTCTATGTATTCTTTATTTTTTCACCATAACCATAACGTCCCAAAAAAAGGAATTTTCCAAATTGGTACAAGATTGGTTCAGAAACTCCTCCTTTTTTTAAGTCATTTTCAAATAGGAAAATTCATCTGTCAACATAAATGTTCGCATATGAATTATTTTTTTGTTTTTTGTCTCAATCATCTCAATTTCATTGGAATTGGACGTTAGGCTTATATCAGATGCAAACATGCAGATATTTTTTTTCGTCAGCTTTTTTTAAAATATATTCATACAAGTTTTTATTTACTTTACCTGTTAATATGTACGGATACAATTTTTCAGCTGAGTTTAGCAATCCCAGTGAACCGAAATCGAAATTGAACTGAAAATTTGCACACACTTATGATTCTGGTAGTATTCGATAATTATTTTTTGTTAATCAATGGAATTATTTTCAAAATTAGCTTTAAATTAGCCAATTCTCAATTAGCAACGATTTTAACGATATGTATTTTATATAATAAAATATTAATTGTGATATAAATTCTACTTATTCACGTGACTCATTAGATATTTTACTTTTATTTGAAATGTGAGTGACCCAGGGATACTACTCATGGGACGTATATAGGCTCAAGGGCCGTAAAATCTTAGTCCCTAAGGTTGGTGGTGCATTGACGGTATAAGGAACCATTAATATTTCTTACAGCGACAATGTCTATGGGTTGTGGTGACCACTTCACCATCAGGTGACCCATTTGCCCGTTCACCTGCTTTTTTTATAAAAAAATCTTTATACAAGGCTTTCATAGGAATAAGTTTAGTTTTTTTGTTTATACTTCAACAAAGTAAGGCGAATATCAAAATATTATATTATCGCAAGTAAAAATAAGAGTGACTTCGTCTGAGCAAATAAAGAATTTCCACGTGTAAGAATTTCATTTAATATAGTGACGCCAGTTCGTGTGTACATTGTTTATTTACGTAATCCCTGAAACGATGAATATTATACTTATGATATTTTTATAAATAAACACGCAATTACGAAACAGAAAAATACTTTAAAAAAATTATATAACTTTTTTATGAATTGTAGGAATGAGAACGAATAAATTACCTTATGAAGTATGTCACTTGGTCGTTCACTTTAAGAATTGGTTACCACTCCTTACACCGTTAATGTGCCGGCAAGCAAAGAATTTGTGAAGTTATATTTGATTTTAATTACACTGACTAACCTATTCAACCAGAACACTACAATACAGAGTATTGATATTTAGGGATTAAATATAATAATTGATAAACCAATATCCACAAAGCCTTATCAGCATTTCATTACATTGTCTAGGTGCATTATCACACAAAAAAATTGAAAGTTATTTCTTAGTGGCAAAAACGTTTGTCCATTTTTATGCTAAGTTGTCAATTAAATTTCATATAATGTCGTGTTATTGTTATTTGGTGGTAATAAATAATAATAATTAATGAGATCCACTCATTCATGTAACCACCTAAACGATCCCGCAAAAAGATGAACCAACGATTTCGAATCTCAAAATAATATTGAAAAAAATGTACAGATATTTGAATTGAAAATTTATTTCCATCAGTTAAAATTTAGCTAACAAAATTTTGTTTCACGTCAGTGGTTATTCAATTATATCTTAGAACAAAGACCACTAGAAGTATAACAAAGTTTACTCTCTCCGTACTAGATGTTATAGATAACACAAACATTAACTAAATATTATCCTTAACAATTGGTAACAATAGATCCAAACTGGTAAATAATTTATTATTATTAAGCTCTTGGAGCTACCAGCCTGATTACAAAACTAATGTTTTGTTAGATAGGCAGTTTACCGAGGAAGGTTAAACGTTGCGCTACGTCACGTCAAGACCCGTAAGAGATAAGAAATAATTAAAACCATCAATAAATCTAGTAAACTGTAGGTAAGTAAAGTAAAGTGAGGCTAAATATATATATTTTATATAAAGCTGGCAAATACCTATATTCCAATTTAATTTCGGTAAGCCCTCAGAGCACTGCTAGTACTTAATATAATCCGTTAAACTGTATTGTCTAATTTCCATAATTGGGTAACTAAACCGAATTAGCATCTTATATATATCATTATTAATAGTTGAATATGAATATGTATCATATGATATACTCTAAGTTAATTAAGGCATTGACGTAAATATGGGAATTATTATTTTTAAAATGCGAAGATAACAGAAGTAGAATAGGTTTTTTTTTAAATATTTATAAACTTATCAAAAATCCTCCCAAATCCCAAAATATCTCTATGTAGGACATAAGTATATGCTTAATGCAATAATTAAAAATAAGATTTATATTATATTCGATAAAAATATCCTCCTGGTCGATTTCTGCTATAACGAGAATGGCTATCAAGACTAGCCAACTGCGAGAGTCATATTATAGTTCACAAGTGTGTGCACAAACACTAGTGCACTATTTCCTCACTCACAATCCAATGGGACGACAAATAGGAAAAAGTTCGAGCATAGGACCAACGTCTTTACCTGCTTTACGCAAGAGATTTTAATTATAGTAAAGCTTCAGAAACCGGCCGTTATTGAGGATATCTCAACATATATTTTTTTTTAATCAAAAATTATCAAAAAAGTCTGAACATTCAAGCCAGGTTTGAACAGGGAACATCGGGATCTGCGGTTACTAGCCACTAGACCAAGGATCAGCCAAATTAAATTATCTACGTATCTTTTAAGGAAACAATCTACACGCAAAATAAACGCAAATAGTAAGTCACGAATACAATCACTTTAAATTTCAACCGATAAAGTTTATGAGCTGGGCCAAAGCAATTCAATTTACGACGTAAGACGAAGGACATTATATCTCTAGACACGCTATGTTCTTACAAAAATACCTTCTAATCTAACATTGACATATATTGATATATACAGCTTTACATAGATGAAACTAAATGCAATTCATCAATAAAGTGAAACATTATTTACATTAAAAATAACGCGACTTGCCTTTGATATTACTTATATAAAAACGATTTTTTTATATAAGTTTTAAATTTATTCGAACATAAAATTAATGAAAATAAATTTAAAACATTTACATTTAAAAATATTACTAATCATATTGTTATATAAATAAGACAATATGTGTCGTTTTTTATTTATCATTTAAATTGTAATAAAAATAAAACATTGCTTAAAATTAAATTTCTTGATTGATTTAACTACTAATTGAAACAGCTCAAAAATTTTAAAATAACAAATTCAAGATGTTTTATTTGATCATTAAAAGACACGAATTCCAATGAATATAAACTACAATTGGATTCTATAAAACAATAGTAAAAATTAAAACGAGTTTCTCAATTTATTGTTATTCAACGTTTTCGGTGACACGTTAACGTTTTTTTCCATGTTTTCATTTCAATACTTTTGTAAACGTTTTGCTTAATGGTAGGGCGTTGTGCCAGCCCGCCTGAGTAGGTACAATTCACACCGGATATTCTGACGCCAAAAAGTATTATTTTGTTCCGACTGAAAGGTGAGGGCTAGTATTACTACAGGCACATGGGTCGTATCATAAAAAACTGAACAAAGCAATATTGCAATTACTTGCAAATTTGTTTTTAAATAACTTACTGTAATATATGTTGTTTGGTCGTTACAATCCAACGCGAAAAAATTGCAGAAAAGTTTGTTCACGAGGTAAAACTTTAACGCTAATTAAGGGGAACTAGTTAGTAGAACGCTCAACTATACAGGTTTTTTACAAGTAAGGTTGACTATTTTGTGCATCGTTCATTTTAGACTGGAAAGGTAGATGTGGCAAGTTTATAAAGTCTTATGGTCTCTTGTTTGTTTATTGCACCACTTAATCTTGGGTTAGTGAGTTGTCAACGGATGCATTTTTGCTAGCACTTTAACGTCTTATTTCTGGTGAGGGCAAAATACTATATATTTTATTTTCAGTGTATTCATATAAAACAATAACTTACTTATCAACGTTTTTTAGCGAGTGATTAGTTAAACAATGCCATGTCCCCCTGTGTTCAAAGAAAGCGAGAAATCGCGTTTTAAACTATAAACTTTATTTAACAAGAAATTTATTAAACAATGAATATCAAACCAATAGTGACAAAAAGAGAGAAAAGAGTGTTTATAAAACAAAAAAATGTTATACCATTGAAAAGATACGTGTTATTTTTATTTTTCAAAGATGTTAAAAAACAAATATTCAATATTTATGAATGAGTCGTTCCATAGAAAGGTCATTCTCATGGTCCTACCATTTCATTGTTATAGAACTATAACGTGAAAGGTCACCATAAGTAACTTTTCAAGGTCGTTGACTGAAAATGTATACATATTCTATAATATGGTGATATTCATTTATATCATAAGATGTTAGAGTAAATTGTGAAAATGTTAAAAAAGTAAGTTTAAATGTACATTAAAATTTTATAAAGGTTATTTGATTCTAGCAAGGGTAAAAATCACCGTTTCCAATCATAAGCGTCAAATATAACGACAAAAGAAAAAAGAAAACATTTTGTTTATTACATACATTTATTTGTCAACTTAATTGATACAGTATCGTGTAATTGTTGGCGGAGAATTACAAGACTCAGAAATGACAATTGATGATACAAATATAATATATAAATCGATATAACGAAAAAAGTTTCTCCAAGCTGATTTCGATATACAACCCGTAGGTATCGTAAAAGCCAACTATGGAAATTTGTATACGTCAATCGACCTCATAAACTACCCACCAGTATCGTGGCGTGAACGCAACAAATAAAGCATCCCCAAGGAATGTTGGCGTCTGGTTGACAGTCAAAGACTGGGATGTATTTTTAGTTTGGGGATTTATTTGCGGACTTTCGCAAAAGGATTAACCGCTCTGTCCCGGATTTTCGATAGAATGTACTAATTAAAATAGTATGTTAGTAGCATAAAGCTGATTAGCCTGACCTTCCTGAATAAATGAACTATTTAACTCATAACAACTCAATATTAACGCAAAATATATGTTTAAAATCGGACTGAGATTAGCAACGGTATAAAATTTTTCAGCATTGTAATATTAGTAACAGGTCAATATTTAATTATAATTTCACCAGCAACAAAAAGCAGCGTTGCATCTGCGTTAAGCGTCACTCTCCGCACATGAGTCGTTGCGTGATCTTAAGTAGTCAATATCTAGCACAAAAATATTTATTTAATTCGCAATTATAGATTCTGAGATGAACGTGTCAAACCAAACAAATTTGTCAGCACATACATATCATAACATGATAAATACACTGTCTTAAAATACAATGTTTTATATCAAATTATAAAAATGAACTAACCTGGGTTATATCCTTATATAAATTCTGGATAAACATGTGGAATATTGCAGAAAAAACAGGGTTTCCATTCTGCGGCTAATTTATTTGCATATTCGACATCTACAAACGAAATTTCGAGAACAGGAACTTGTAACAGAGGAATATTTTTGATGCAATTAAAACTTTTACGTTCCCAATACTTTCAACCAGAATTCCCGAATAATATTCTCAGATAATAATTTTTCATGCTGTTACGTAACGGGTCGGAATACATGTCCTTTATTTTTATTATCACAAGCATTTAACGTGTACATGTAAGCGTAGTTTACAAATAAATTTCATGACTTGATCGTAATTGTAAACCACTTCACCCAAGGAGGTCACCCTGAAATGCTATTTAATCTATAACCTTTGTTAATAAATGGGATATCTAAAAAAAATATACTTTCAAATCGAATGTTAATTCCTGACTTACCGAGGGTTGAGGGAATCAGAATCACAGAGCACAAAGCACTTTATAGTGATACCGGAAGGCATTCCACCTTTTTTGATTAAATCTTGTGCTTCAGCTCTTGCTACACCACTGTCTCTTATTTTTACTGAATCCTTACACACTGGCTGTTTTCCTAAGGAGTAGAAGTCAGCTAAAGTTGTCCCGGTACATAAATCAGGCAGTGTTAACCTTGTTTATAACTATAGACCTATTTCCGTTATTTCTACCTTCGCAAAAATATTTGAGAATATTGTATGCCCTTTTATCCAAAATCACTTTAATTGTTATCTAGCCACTGAATAGCTTAGCTGAACAGCTGAGCTTAGTAAAATCTAAATCTACGACCACAAATTTGGTAACATTTACTGAGCTGTTAGCCAAGGCAATTGATGACAATAAGCAAGTAGACGTAATATATACAGATTTCACTAAGGCGTTTGACACTATTGCACATGATATCTTTAAATTAAAATCTTGCGGGTATACTGGGTCACTTTTGGGTTGGCACTTTTGGATATGACACACATATTAGAATATGTGTGTCATAGTGGAGGATTAGAAAGAATACAAAAAAGATTCTTATGGCATTAAGCTTTTAGTGAGGGTTTTATTTAAAAAAAAACTTCCTAAACAGACCGCCTAACACATTACAAAATTACTTTGTTGAATAAACGCAGAGATTTATTAGATCTGCTTTTTTTATATAAAATAATCAACAATATAACAGACTGTCCAGAATTGCTTATAAAAATCAAACTTAGAGTTAGATATTCTCGATCTCCGATAACACCCCTCTGCCCACTCTTGCGAAGAACTGTTCTTGGTGCAATTTCACCAATTGCAAGACTGTATAAACTCAAAAAACAAGAGAACACGCCTGTTCTTTTGTCAACATTCACGCGAACTCAATTCGAAACTTTAGGAAGTATGTAGACAGGTATTTGAGTGATAAATAGTTATGAGTTTCACTTATTGGATATATTTATAAAATTGTTTATTTTTTATTTTTGTATTCTGTTTCTTCCTTTTTTTATGGTACTTTTTTTGTATTTATGAACTGGTTTCCATTATTTATTCGTATGTTGTGTTTACTTTTAATTTAATTAATCTCTACACTTAAGTAAAAAGTTTGTATTAATTATTTATTTAAATGTATTAGTGTAAGTGATTGTAAGTAAACCCTAATGAATAAAATAAAAACAGAGTCTATGCAAACAGACAATCGTTACCATTAAATAAAAGATTTGACGAAGTAGTGGCGGTAAAATGAAGGTTGAAGGAAAAATAAGGAACGAAATCAATGGATAGTGGGCCATTGTTAAGGCAAGTCTGCGTAAATAGCAACCACTCACCATTTATTGTATCGTCAAATAGCAATTTCTGTGGTCCGGTTTAATTGGTTAGTAAAATAGTGTAATCAATACTCGACTTATGAATATCCAAAGAAGTAAGTGTTTTGTCACACCGCAAAATTGTCGGTGGTGCTTACCTTGGTCATCAAGAGTCGAGTTGGATCAAAAGTTTTCTCCTTCACGGTATGGGCCAACGAGTCACGTGTGTCGTGTATGCAGAGATTGAAGGGAGGGCTGCCAAAAATGCCCTAAGACAGCCTTAGCGAGAGATCAAAACGCGCGTGTTGCTGAAGGAAGACGAACCAATCTCTCACCAATCCTGCCAATGTGCTCCGACTTCGCCTTGTTTATAACACTTTTGAATGACAGAAGCAGAGTTGTATTCCTTTTATAATGCGCAGTTATTTACATAACGAGATGCCGATGCATTAGCCCAGACTTGATAGCATTCTTGCTATCGGAGTGATGCCGTTTTGCAGAAGCGACCAAACCAGGACTGGAATTTGCCGCCAATGGGTATTGCAGAGTATGGATTGAAAAGTCCATACCCTTAAATACCACATCAGAGACCGAGTCAGCAACGACATCTGGACCATCCGGGAATAGCAAATCCGCCCATGGATAGGATGCAAAGAAGGACTGCATCCCATCCCAGTTTGCTGACCTGTAGCCACCACGAGTGTTATCAGCACTGTACTCTGGGCAAGACAGTGCCAAGTGGCCCGACGAGCCAAGAGAAGGCTCGCCGGAAATATGGTTTCCTTCCGGATGAGAGGTAAGCAAAAGGTCTAACAGGGAAGGTGTATTTAATTAATTTAGAATTAAACAAAATAATTTAATACAAGGGATAGTTACAATATTATAATCAATATCAACAATAATTGTAATATGTACATTTGCAGATACAAATGCGACAAATATATATTTATTAGAATAATTAATTTTATCTTTTTTTGAGGCATCAAGGAAAATTAACATTTTCAAGACTTGCACAACAAACATATATATTTTTAACGTTTTTTGTTTTTAAAATACTCATGATTTATAATATGTATGTGAAAATAAATCGCAATGCTAAAGAAATTAAATAATACTTCACGTTCCGCTTCATTACCTGTAACAAACAAAAGTAAAAATTTACTATCAAAGATTATAATTTGTTTAAAATTATGCACAAATAACCTTCCAAATAAATGCGAATGTTATGTGTTATATGAACGATTTTATCGATTGTTTGAAATCTAAGCCGATAGGGCAGTTTATCTATTAATAAATCATCTATTAATAAAGTCTCTTATATTACTTTGACGTATCACAAACAGCTTTTCCGATTTACACGGTTGTTTTGAATAAAAAATAAACGTTTATTATCAAAATTGCTTTAGTAATTTCTCACTTATACTCGTAAATTATACGGAACGTTTGTTTTAACAATGTGAAAGACATGAATCGCGTGGTTAGTTAACGCTGATTGTTTTAAAATAAACAAATCCTTTTGATTTTATACATACGTATATACATACATACATATAATTAGTACAGTTACAGTATTTGAGTGGCATTATTACATATTTTAATAAACATATAACTTGTAAACCCCACGTGTTTTCTTCAGTTAGATATGTGTGGTTCTCAGTAAGTACAGACAGATAATTTTTTAAAGTAATTTATTGGGTTTTAAATTGCAAATTACTTGCATATTATCTTTATTTCGGTCTTGTTTTTGATGGTTACATCCATATTCATACCCAACTTGTGAGTTGACATTTTTACTTCAGCATTACATGTCCAAACATAATATTCATTTCATTTTTTTCCAATTTTCATCACTTCATATAGTATTCGCCTAATAAATTTACAAAAGTATAACCTTATTTATAAATTAATAAAGGAGTGTTTATTGGTCCCTTGGAGATGTGAAAAAATCAAACCTCTAAGTCTACGTAATCAAAAGATATAGTCGTTTATGTCGTATTTCCCATAAACCAAGGGAATCAAAACCTATAGAGTATTTTCCGTTGACTTGAATCATAAAATTTGGTATAGGAAAAAATCCGAAATAAAATGTTGTTTACGAAAATACATTTAAAAAATTTGTAAGGAAATTAATTTAATTTACGCACAAATGATAGGAAAACCTATGAAAGGTTTAAATTCCAAAATAACCCAGTACATCATTCAATATTGTGGTGTGGCCACAAAATCACCGCCAGTGCACGAGTTCGACACGCACTTTTTGCCGTTTTTGCCTTTTAAAAATGGAACGCTTTAAAAAAAACAAAATATTATCTTTCTTTCAATACCTGTAACTATATCTATAAGTGCTATGGGTCACTGTTGCTGCATAAACAGTGTCATGTTAAAAAATAATATCATAATATACTATACTATAAAATAAATATTATCGCAAATACATGTCAAATTTAAATAAATATCTCTGGATCTATGTAGTTCCACTATCTTGCTTTTGCGAAGGTTGTAGGTTCGAACAAGAACCAGTGAGTTATTTGTGCACTATTTTTTATAGTATAAGTTATGCTTGCTTATAAATATTATGAGAAAATTTGTAGGTGTCGGTAGCATTTAAAATGAATTCCGTATCCATCTTCTATCAAAAGCACTTCAATAATGTAAACCGTCATCAACGCTTGGTAACAATTTAAAACATCCCTTGGCCCTGCGATTGGTCTACTAACCCTTCAAACTGGAACACAGCAATATAAAATATTGATGGTTGATGGTAAAATTAAACTGACTTACAAAAGCCTTGTCACAAATAAAAAATAATTCTACGATTATTTTCTTACATATATATATAGTTGAAATAGATTGTCCGTATTATTCCATAATTACAAACGAACTTCATATCTATTTTATTAATGGACTGAATCAAAGTTAAATCTTCAAAAGTTTCAAGCAAATAGCTTTAGCCAAGGTAACACACTGACCTATGGTTCTATTTATAAACGCGTGGAAAATGGATTATACAGCGTGCCCTTTACATTAATAGAATGTACGATTTTCTTTGGATCAAACTTTATTAAATATTATGCCAAGAAGATTTGACAACATTTTCCATTAATAAATATAATTCGTTTTTGTTCGTATCAATCTATTACGATATTATAAATTATTATGTAGGATTATTTATTATTTTATCATTACATTTTAGATAAAAAAGGACAATTAATTTAATTTAATTTTGCATGTCATGTTCTAATAGAATCCTCATCTTCCAGCCTTGTCATGATTTCTTTGACACCGACTCAAAAATAACTTATTTATGGGTAAAGCTATTTTATAAACAGTAATTAAAAATTTTATAACAAACACGACTTTATTTTATAAATATACACTTAATTTTCATGTTGTAGTTAACATGATGATTAGTGTATATTTATAAACTACTACTATTATTACAAAGAATTTCAGTTCCTACAGCATTAATATAAGTATAAATCATCTAATAATTAAATTAAATAACGGTTAACATTACTTAATATTAATATTGCCTCCATCTGATATTGCTTATAGAATAAATGATTTTGTTAGAACATTTCTTATTGTTATTTTTATCTCAGTATTATAAGTTTATAAGCCATCTTAGAAATTAATTTGTTGTCTCTGATATCGGACGTTACATTAACGAATTAAATTATACGATAACATTAAATAATCTGATTTTCTTTCTAATTAGATTTTATCTTCAGGCATGATAAGAATACATAAGGCGATGACTTAATTTTCTGTTAGACTTGTTTTAAATAAATTACTATCATAAAAAATAACGCTTTAGAGTCTACTACACTAAGAACCTCATTCTTAGGCTACGAATATATTTCTTGTTCATTCAAAATGTTAATCTATTTTCTAAATATAATTTCATTTAATTAAACTACATTAAAACCTCAACAAATTATCACAATATCTTAATATAAATATAAATCCTGCGTAAGTTTATATGTCAATGAACTCCTCTTAAAGGGCTTGACTTATTTTAATGGTTTTTAGTGAGTGTTTGAGTAAATCCCTGTATGCTGGTTGGACCCGGTAGATGGCACTGTGATCGGGAAGTAAATAAAATCTTATTACGTCCATACAAATTCGGGTCGGGTTGCTAGTCTTTTATATAAAAACGAATACTTGCTTTTGGTCGTAATCTATGCGTTCTCGTTTCATTCATTCGTTTGAATTGAAGCTATGTACAGTAATTGGTATTTGTGAACGAGTCTGACTTAATACCGTTAACTTTCAATAGGTGGCGCTTAGGTGACAATATATCAGCAACATCACAACAGCTACCAGCCGTTAGTTTTTTAGCTAGTGATATATTTATGCTGGGCTAAGGCCTCCTCTCCACAAAAAAGGAGAGGAGGCCTTTAGCCCAGCAGTGGGACATTCACAGGCTGTTACGATATATTTATATAAATCATTTAGATGTTTTTTGCTTATATGGATGTATTTAGAAAATATAGATAATTTAATTACATATATTAGTTTTAAACGGAAATTCCTTCAATCATATCTTAACAAATGTTAATAATTCCTTGAAGTTTGTTTTGAACTTGACGTATCTCGAGATATAAACTTATTGGTTATGTCCTCACATTGAAAGCATTCGCATCACGAAATTGATAGACTCTATTTCTAGGAATACTGGATCTTTGATTCATAGCTCGTTTTGATTTAGAAATCGTCATGACTAATAACAGTACTTTTATATACATAAATGACTGTGCAGTAAATATTGGTTACATAAAATACAACCTATTTGACTACTCCTATTAATACTGGAAAATACAACAATGCTAATGCAATATGATAGTAGAATATGTAATATTTCTCCTGAATAAATTCACAAAACAAGTTTATTATAAATCTCTTATCAAAACAATGTAAATTAAAATTTTACCCATGAAATATGTAATGATATCACTGAAAATATAAGAAAAAATTATACGAGAACAATCGTAGTTTACAACAAGTAACATAAAATATCTCGATGAAATTCTGTAGATATTGGTCATATTACTCTTCATGTAGTCAATAACGTTATTCTAGACAACTCATCTCCGAACGATGTGTCATCATATATTAAGAGATTCGATTTGATAAAGAGCAGATATTCCATAATTATTATTTGCCTGTAGCACCGACTTGATTATTGAAATACATTTGACCTTAGTATATAAAATCTTTACATTGTACAAATACTTTTACCTTACAAATAACTTTATATGTTAAGTCTATTTCATTCAAACACCAAATGAAATCGGTTTGCAATCTGATATAGCTCTTAAGTGGAAAACCGTATATTTCATCGTCGTGAACATGAAAAAACGGACGAAATCAATCTTGTTTCTCTTAGACCTACCATTAATCTTATTTCAGCGCGAGCCTAATAGGTTTACGATTATTATGCTGTTACATATATAAAATATGTAACAGCATAATAATCGTGTTAATAAAATCTGTTATTTTTGTATAAAATTTACGATCATCATATTCTATTTATGTTTATCCGATAGATGGTTTTATGTTTTATATTGTGTACTTATTATTTAATGACTATTTTGTATTGGATAATAATGTTTGAGGAACCGTTTAATATACGGTATTTTATGCTTGCGTATGAATTATTTGACCACCAAAAAAATCTATGTTTTTGCCTAAATATAAGTATTTAGTTAAAATTTACAATATAATCTATCCACTGGGTAATCTCTACCCTACTTTGAGAACATTTATATCGTCTAACTTTTAAATTTATTTTAATTTTTTCTAAATTATTTCCTTTCTTAGGTGTGCAGGTAGTAATCCTTGCTTTTCATCCTTAGTATTTTTCTAATACATTCTTAAATAAATAACGTAACGGCTCTAGACAGGAGAACCGATGACAAGAGGAAGATGGTGAAACAGGACCGAATCCGAAAGCTTCGGCGCATCTAGGGAGAGGCCTAACCCAGCAGTTTTGACGATTTTCAGACGATTGGTTTAACTATGAAGATAAGAAAGCAAAGTCTATATAATAACTTAATTAATAAATAAAGCTGTATACGTCATAGCGCCAATAACCCCAGAAAGAACACAAGTCCGACCACTCACACTTTTGTTTTATGTGATCAACATTATTAGAAACCCAAAATAATTTTATTTTTAAAATTTCATTGAATTTCTCTTGAGATAGCTCAAATTGCTGTCAATTTTGCAACTGATCAACCAAAATAGACTTGTCTACACGTCTGAAGTTTATTTTGTGTGTGTGTGAAAGAAATGGACGTACAATATTATCACTTTGGAATAAAAAAAAAGTTCCTTTAAATTTTTTTCGTTTCGTTGAAAATTTTATATTTCGTTTTTAAAGCAACTTCACAGCTCTGAGGTGCATTTAATGACATTCTCGATAATGAGGAACTCGGAAAATATTAACGACGTTCATTATCATTTTAAAAACTATGTTACACTTGTATGGAGCGCGTTTCACTCCTATATATAAATTTTTTTACTTGACAGTTTTTGTATTTTTACATAAAAGTACAGTAGACTTGGATTTGACGATCTATTGGAATTCTAGCGGGCGCTAGTAAAACTGGATTTATGGAAATTTATATATTTCAAACACGACTACAGAAATATTAACGGAAAGAAATAAATGATTTCATATAAAGATAAATAATAATAATATAAATTGAAAAAACATCAATGGGCAACCTCATTTCGATTATTTGTAGTACAGTTTTAAAAATAGAAACTTAATTATAAGCAGTGTCTGTACATAATAGTTGCTCTTTAAACATAAGAGATTTGAGCCAGCGGTTTCGGAGATATTACAAGACGTTTAAAAGAGATCATAATAATAAAACCGCGAGGCATGCGGGAAGATGTATGAGAGTGAATAAGCTCTAATAATTATGATATTATAATGGTTTTTTTTTAACTTAAGATCATTTTAATTTTTAAATAAAGCTGTTAAAATAAATACTACTACAATACTTTTGTAGCTTATTTATAGCTTGTAAGCACTTACATATAAATAATTTAATTTCTCATATATTTATAGCAGACGTGACGGATAAGACATCTGATGCCCGAGCGAGCCTTACTGAATTATCATGTCTTTAATATGTGTTTATAAATTATTTCGGGCTCAGCGTTGAAGGAAAACATCGTCAGGAAACGTGCATGTGGCTGATGTATGGGTCGTATGGTCTTGGCTGTAAATTGGCAGCAATTAATTCCTTGAACGTACGAAATCGGACATTATGAAAAATGGCTCATTAATTACACTCTGATGGATGACGAAGGTCCATACGCACAACCCATATCCTTGGATATAATTTGATTGTGGGAGCGTTTATGCAACACCTTGGAGTCATTGTTTGGTTAGTCGGCTCAAGTCTCATCGCAATCATATTTGATTCATCATATCTGAGATGTTGTGAAGTGATGAGTAAGAATAATGCCTTCCATGAAAAACTAGGAATGGAACTTTATAGCTACCCAGTTCGTCATCCATCAATAGTTATAACTTTATGATAATATACTCGTAGATGATTATTTTTATTTATATTCAAAAAATAAATATATCAGAAATTATTTTAATCCTATTTTAACACAAGACTACAAATAAGACTGCCATGAAGTTATTCAAAAGTTGATAAAATTTCGCAAGGGGACAGTTTGTAAGTATTTCACCATCTAAAAAAACTTACAACTAAACGAACTTCGTAGTCCGATGGTTGAAGTTTTAAACTCTGATTAATACAAGAAGACCTTCGAAGTAAAATCGACAACTCTGTATTAAAATTTATACAGAGTATATAAAGTATTATAAGAATAAAAAACATCTATTAACATAATGAATCAAATAAAGTTAAATTTTTAAAATTAATAAATTGGTTCTGTAAATTTTTTTTGATATTCCGTGCTAATAAGTAAGAGCCACAAAAATGTATTTTAACTGTTTCTTTATTTTTAATGTATTACTTATTTTTTTTAATTTATTATTTTTAATTTGTTACTTAAATAATAATAAAATAATTACTCAAATCGTAATCAATCACGAGCAATGGTAAAATAAGAGAAAGTGCAATATGAATATAAATAAAAACAATTTGTCATTTTCATACAATAATACGTCTAGAAAGGGATTTTCTAAAGGTTAAAAGAACATTTTCCGTTTCCATAAACGTTAGAGAACATACATACGTTACCACTGATCATTTGTCAATGTCACTCTTTGCATTTGAGTTTTAGAATGAAAACTATATTATAGTAAGTTTAAAATTGTTGATCTCAAATTTCTTTATTCAATGTAGAAGTATTATACTTTATTAAAAGTTAAGGTGATAACTACCACCGGCTTGGCAGTGATACGCCCACCTGAGAAAAACTAAGCGAAAAAAAACTGGCAGGTTATATTTTTGTCAAATTTTATACAATTTCCAATATAATAAATAAATATAAGCCAGGGGTCGATGATTTCAGTCCCAAGATGTGCTATTTATAACAACTTATTGCACACTTGTGTTCACATTTCACAATATAATAAAATAAAAACTTCTCACTTTGAACGAGATATTATAATATTGTATTATTGATGTGAAATATATAATAGCGTGCCTTGACGGTAATACCAAATCGTGTGCCGTGACGCCAAAAGGTATGACGTTCTCTTATACTATTCCACCTCAACGCTGCTAGTTTGATTTGGTAAATTATTTTCTCGTAATTTTAGTATTACATTGTCTAATTATATAACGTTTTATTGTTTTTTTTTTCTTATAGTTTATGTTTGCTTCTAGTCTGCTCGCAGGTTGCAGATTCAGTCATTTCAATACCGGATCAGACCATTAAATAGTTATTGGGTTTTTAGCATAATAGCATTTTTCTGTCGAGAAATTTTGCCAGAATCTATAAATTATAAATACTAACGTGCCTCACAAAGCACGTAAAGCCGTTGGTTCTGCACCTGAACTCTTTGCAGTCATGTCGAATAAATTATTGAATAAAAAAAGGGGGGATATCGGTTAGAAATACAACATCATAATATTTCATTTTATATAGGTATGATTAATTATAAAAGAGTATTCAAGTTCATTAATCTATTAAAAGTATAAATGTACAACATTCGTAACGCCCTCTAGCGAATTATCTTTGTATTTTACTTAGGCTAAATTTGTTTCGTTAATATTTATAATTATTTGTATTTGTTGTGGTAAGTAATAACTGAAATATTAATTATAATGGGAATTGGGATTGAAAATTTTCGTTTCGTTTGGACTTGCGAAATAGATGGTAATCCAATACCTTCTTTATAACGTTAAAATTATTTTAAACTAAAAACCAAAGCAAGATTAAATCCGTTGTTTTCTGCTTGTTCAATACATCTGTCACAGATATTAATTTTATTGCAGGATCTATTTAATCAAGAATACCAGAGAATCAATTAAATATACAATATTATATGACGAATTTTACAATTGGCAATTGCAAGTTTAGTCGCGATGTTTTTGTTCACTGTCGAGATAAATTATAGAAAAATAAAACATACGAAAACTTATTAATGTTAGTCTGGATGT
Organism: Nymphalis urticae; assembly: GCA_905147175.2. Classification (NCBI taxonomy): domain Eukaryota; kingdom Metazoa; phylum Arthropoda; class Insecta; order Lepidoptera; family Nymphalidae; genus Nymphalis; species Nymphalis urticae. The sequence continues at coordinate 7,518,192 of LR989998.1, read as the reverse complement.
AAACCCGCACTAAATGAATATGATCCACGTCTTCTATTTACATCTAAGCGCATTTTAGCAATTACAAGATATTACACCTAATTATTATTATTTATATTTTAAATATTAATTTATAACTCATAGTTACTTTATACTGTTTCATTTTTAACTTTCAAAAATGCAATCCAGTTTTTTTAAATAATATTTTTTCATTAAATTGTATTTATATTGAAAAGTAAAATTAAACTGTAAAAAACAAACAAAAGACATTATTACTGTATAATTGTCAAACATATTTTGAGGGTCGTGATTATGAATATCTGTTGTGACGAAAGGATATAACTGGAAATTGTAAAATAAGGAAGTCTTTCGATAATAAGGAACTCTGCCTACTTCAATTTCCGCATCTATTCACATAAAAGAAATGATATTTCATAGTATAATAAATTTTCTTTACAAAATAAAAATAAATTAACGTTAACGTGTATGTTTCTGTTTGTTTCAAAAACAATCCTGAGATTTCAATGGAAATCAGCGTGACAGCTGTTTAAAAATATTAATATTTAACACTGGAAAAACAAGGGTGAACAGGGTAATAATGTCAGCTCGCTAATACAACATAACCCGCGTAAACTCGTTTTAGGAGACTTTTAGAAAATAAAATTCGAAAAACGTTTATAGTCGTTTTATTTTCAGAGAACTGGTATGTACATACCATATGTAAATGTACATATAGTATACAGTAGTATATAGTAGTAGCCTGTTCCAATGGAGTAGAGGTAAGCAAACGTTAAATTAACGTATTATATGTGTTTTGCTAGTATCTCTGCAATAATATTATGTATTACAAATATTTCTTAATATAATATATTATCTGGACTTATAATATAGTACGATACAACCCAACTACTTATATCCACTTTTAATTTTCCAGTTACGATAGCTACTTCGGCAATATTTTTTCGGCAAAAGGTATTTTCTTACCAATCCATAAGGAACATCATAGTTTTTAATCAATTATAAGCTCATATACTTCTGTCATTAAAAATTTTGAAAAAAAAACCCTCGTTAAGCAGCATATATTATAACGAAGTAGCTGTTCTCCACAACTGTGTTCGCTTTATCTTTTTTCCATATATTGTTTACCTACGTCCTTATTTAAGACACAGGCTATGACAATGTCACATTAATTACGATCAGTTTTTAAATTTGAATCATTGACTTAGTCACGTTGGCGTAATAAAAGGATTAACATTGCTAGTTTCGAATTTATAATGACATATTGCAATTATATCCATTGCAGTTAATTTGAAGGAGAAATGTAAAAAAAAAATTAAAACATAATACTATGCATACAATTATAAAACTTTTTATGCGTGTTTTCAAACTGGTATGAACCGTTTATAATTAAAATACTAGTATAGCTTTCAATACGAGTTTCGTAACACAAATAATTTTATAGGCCAATCTTAATGAGTACTTGAGTTCTAAATTTATCCAAAGAATTCATAATTTCAACGTTTTACTATTCTGAACCAATTATTTTAAGTTACATGCGCACCATAATAATAATTCTAGATACAAACATTTTTTTGTGTGTGTTGTACATTTATACTTTTAATATTTCAATACTGACATTCCAATATTGTCAACTAAATCGCTTATATCATCTCCTGCGTCGCTGTTGTTAATTAAAAATAATGTTAAACAAACTTGACTTAAAAAAACCTTGTAAATGTTAGCGAATTATAACAAATACATGCCTTACCTTGCAACAATAATAATTATTAATTTCATACAATAATTAAGTGTGTTTACACATAGTCAGTTTTTTTTAAAGAGGGTTATTATATATTCCTGTACATTCTGAACTGTTACGTACTAACGCTAAGCTAGATCTTAAAATAAGTTTAAATTTTAAATCATATCAGTAATGCATATAGTATGAAAGTAATTTACACACAGAAGTCTCGGTATGATAAACAATTTGAGTTAAGAATGGATCTCTCCACTAATACTGTTGCGAGAGCTCATTAAAAATATTTTGTAAGCCCGTGCAAATTCACAAAATGTTTAAGGCAAAATTTGTGACTTATGTAAGGCCTTTGATTGCGTGCAACATGTAATATTCCCATAGCAATAGAGAAGCCGCTCTAATGGTAAACGGGCAATAGGAATTTTGATTGTTGCAATTTTTTTTAAAATGCAAATTGAAATAGCAAACGATTATAATTCCTACGCGCACTACGATTGATTATCGTCTGCTTGACTGTATTTGGCCTCTGAAATAGCGGAGGCCAAAGCCAGTCAATACAACACTACCACAACAAAAAATCTTCTAAGAACACAAATCGACTGACCAGATTGACGATTATTATCCGCATCGATTAAAAAGTATTGCTCGCTTAGCCTTAGCATTCTGATTTCGTAACTAAGCAATCTCAATCTCAGAAGCTTGATGCTAGCAGAATATTATCTCCTGGGGCTCCAGTAAACGTGGGAGTCCAACAGGAAATCTTAGTAAGTTTTTCTTCTTCAAATACATAAATGATTTGTATATGCTCTTAGGTACCGCAAACGATATGGTACAGATTTTTAACGACACATCCCTAGTTTTTAAAATACATTAATAAATATACGACGATATATTGGCTTAGTGTTAATAATAGTTTTCGCAATCTATATTATCTATTTTACAAGTTATATTTGGCACAAGGTAGAAGAACGCAAAAACAAACATTGCATGTTGTAGGAAACCCAGAGGAATGTTATCAACAAGCATTTCTTCATGTGTTAAATAAGTGACGGATGAAGATTACTAAAGATGTATTCCATTTTTTTTATATAGAATAGGAAGGCGGACGAGCATATGGGCTAGCTGATGGTAAGTGGTCACCAAACGCCCTTAGACATTGGCACTGTAAGAAATGTTAGCTTACATTGCCAATGCGCCACCAACCTTGGGACCGAAGATTTTATGTCCTTTGTGCCTGTGATTACACTGGCTCACTCACCTTTCAAACCGGAACACAACAATACCAAGTACTGCTATTTTGTGGTAGAATATCTGATGAGTGGGTGGTACCTACCCAGACGAGCTTGCACAAAGCCCTACCACCAGTGACTTTTTGTCAATTTTTATTCATTTTGAGCATCAAAATCTGTGGGGTTCTACATAAAAAACATACGCGTCGAACGGATAACCGTTTTTGAAGTCGGATTAAAATTAAGAAATCTTAATACTAGGGGTGTTTAATCCTCTTAGGGGATGGGTAAACATGTGATAGAGCTCACATACTCAAGAAGAAGCCTCAAGCCCAAATTTGATAATCCTATCTTCAAAAGTTAAGAACTTTCGTAGATACGAACTTGCGTCGATGTTTTATGTTACCTGACTTATAAATTCTTTTTTAAATATCTATCCCTATATACGTATATCTACATAATATTGTAAATGAGAAAAATAGGTTGTCGAATTGTTCTCGCACGCGGCGATACACCAATGGCTCAACGTTATTGATGCCTATTAAAAATAAGTATAAAAGATTACCTATAGTAAATAACATAAATAATTAATTAACAGCGATACAAATACAAATTAATATATCAACTCACTCAAATATTTGTTTATAGTAAACGTATATATTCAAAAGAAATTCTAAGGTTTCTTTCACCGTTCTTTAATGAAACAAAATGGCTATATTTTTTTAATCAAAATGTATGATAACACAATGAGAAATATCAGGGACTTCGAATTCGTAAAACCTCGAATAAAAAGGTTTTTCGCAAATGAATTATCCACAAAATATTTTCCTGTTTTTCACACTACAAAAGAGATTCAGAGAGAAATATTATTTTCACATGCAACAGCTGGTTTTTGCCCGCAGCTTCAACCGCGTTTAAGAAGGGGGAGAGGGGGATGCCAGTTGTCAGTAGCCTATGTCCGTCCTTGAAGTTCCAGCATGATGCGTACAAAATTTCATCAAAATCGGTTCAGTGATTTAGCCGTGAAAGAGTAACATACAGACAGAGATACTGTCGCATTTATAATAGCAGCATAGAGTTGGTTAAAAGATTAACATAATTACTTATATCACTAAGCATTTTATCACTAATCAAACTATTATTCATTAAAATCTTTATATTTTAATAATAAAATTACTCTCATGAAAATTGCACTTTTAAAATAGAATAAAGTCATATCCATAGATTAATATTATTTTTCTCCCATTTATTTGTTAAATCATTCGATTTAGTCATTATTTTGATTGTGTTAACCGAACAAATTCAAAATCCACATATTTTTTATTCAGTGATACATTCAATTCATTTATTCGTAATAATCTAATACACAGAATAAAAATTCTACTAAACAAATTATTAATATTAATCGTTCATAATTATTCTTTACTGTATAATAAATAACAAACACTAACTTCATACTTTTACTATCATCTATATAATTTTATTCATATTAAGTATACCCTGTCTTTTAATTATTATTTAATTATAAACGTTGCTTAGCGGCTGTTTAGTGAAGTACTGATTTCTCTCTTTCTGTCATTACTGAATTGACATTCGAAAGAAGAAGACACACAGTATTGTTTAACTAATCAACCGCAAAAAACGTTTATAAATAAGGCCGTGCATTATTATATTACCCTAAATAAAATAATCGGAAAATAGTTCAAGCGCAAAATTAAATTAGAACGCCAAATGATACATAATTCTATTACGGATAACCGTTCTAATATTAAATCCTCAATCATATCACATGGACATAGTGCTGAGAATATAATAGAATGACACAATAAAAAGGTTTCCTAATTGAAGCAAACGTGACGAACGTATTGATCAAACAGTCCATCGATCGGTCTGGCCTTTATACACTTAACATGCTTGTTAAGTTCAATTACATTAGACCGTACACACATTATGACTAATGGGAGAGCATAAAGGTCGCAGTAAAAGTGACTTTTATGTTATTACTTTTGACGTTAAAAAATTGGTGAGCTCCCACGGGTAGTGAGTATATTTTGATAAATGCAACGGTCCAGTAACAGCCTGTGAATGTCCCACTGATGGGCTAAGGCCTCTCTCTTTTTGAGGCTTAGAGTTTATTCCACCACGCTGCTCCAATGCGGGTTGATGGAATACATATGTAGCAGAATTTCAGTAAAATTAGACACATGCGGGTTTCTTCACGATGACCTTCACAGTCAAGCATGAGATGAATTATAATCACAAATTAAGCACATATCAAAAAACTGAATTTTCATTCAGTGGTACTTGACCGGGTTTGTACCCATGATCATCGGTAAAGATTCACGCATTCTTACCACTGGGCCATCTCGGTTTGATATATGCAACAAATTTGAAATTTGGTATTATTCTTAAGATACAACATTATTCTTAAATAAATTATGAAGAACTAGCAGATATCACGTGTAAGATATGAAACTTCTTTTGCGTTAGAAATGTTTAATTTTGAATAGTTGTAGCTTAGATGGTTCTATTCTACTCCTTCGGAACCACACGACTAACTGCATATTACATATACGCAAAAATATAAATATAAATTAATAAACATGTATATTAATATATTTGTGTTTCGTTGATGTAGACGTTTATTCCTCCCGTGCGAAGCAAGGACGGATAACTAGTCTATACTAATATTTTAAATGCGAAAGTAACACCATGTCTGTTGCGCTTTCATGGCTAAACCACTAAACCGACTTTGGTGAAATTTGATATGAAGCAGCTGAACCCCAAAGAAGTATTGGGCTATCCCCAAAAATGCGGACTATGCCGCGAGTAAAAGCTAGTTTTAAATAAAAATGCTTCTTAATTAATGGGCATCAAATTACAGCCAATAGTGTTGTCAAACGTTTATCCTAGACCGTTATTGAGGATAATACACAGTTGCAGAATAACCAAAAAAAAAGAACGTGAATTCAAAATCATAAGCTCACTATAGAAATGTTGTGCACACTCAAATATAAACATAATCAAAATTTAATTTTCGAACAACGTAAATATTTAACTCTTAGTGACGTTTACGGAATATTCATTTTAATAAATAATTATTTAGCATGCTTTATGCTTCACAAAACATTGTTTAGGAAATTTACAACAGAATGAATTATTTAATAAATATGAGTTTTTATCTGTTGTTAATGTTGTGAACTTTCAAATTGCTGACAACATTATCCGTGAAATAAAGTATAAGGGAAAAAGCCGAGAATCATTATTGGGGTAAAATAAAACAAGGAAATATTTAGTGGTTAATAAAGGTGAAATTATGGTCGCAGGGCGGGTAATAGCGACCCAACTTGAAATGTGATTTATAACGATCATTTTCTTCTGTTAACTTATTTAAGATGAGGTTTTTTGCTTTTGCGTTGAACTTTAAATATAATACATCAAGTTTTTATTTACTTTTCTTTAGACTTGATTTTCTTAGCAAAATATTTTATCACGACGAGTATGCAGTGTTTCTATATATTTTGCCTTAATATAATACATAAAGATCTAGAAATTACTAATTTACCTCATATTTTTATATCATAATAAACTTGTATTTATATACATATTAAATTGTGATAAAAGTAAATATTTATTCATTTTATTCAATGCTTTATTATTTTTAAAAGAAAGTCAAAATGTTTGATTAGCCATACCGTTGACTATCAACAGAATTCATTGTCCAATGTAAGTAGGAAAAACCCAAAATGTTATTCAACAATACAATACGAAACGACAATATCTTATGAATCATTTAATATTGTATTCGTAGAAATATTTCTAATATAATCTTATTTCTTTCTCATCGGCCTTTATAAAAAAAAATGATTTATGAAAGATTACATTTTTGCTCAACAATAAATCAATAATAAAAATTGCTACAGAATTTTCTCTTCTTTACGCACTACGCTGAGTTAGAATACTGGGTCGTAATTGAATATCGCCGAGTCAAATCCAGAAAACCATTTCTGATTTTCACGTCCGAATTTGTGTTTATCATTTATATATTCCTCGGCGATGAGGAAACATCTTGAGAAATTGTGTCAGATCCTGCCACTTGTATGCCTCCAGTGGTCAAAGTGGAGAAGCGACTATTATTTTTATTATAATAAATGCATCGTGGCGGTGAATATAGTGTAGGTAAACTAATAAAAATAACGAGCATTGTACAATGCATGTCATTAAATTTCACTCGACTTTGAATCATTCTTTGTTATTAGTTGATATAGATAACAATTCGAAAAATACAAGTTTATAGTTGTATCGCTTTAGCTTAGGTTATTATTAAAATAACTATTACTTTATTAGACTAGGCATCATAATGAAGGTCTGATAGGGGTTTTCACAGGTAGATAAGGCTTAGAGCAACAGGTTTCGTTTTATAAAAAAAAAATCTAAAAAAAAGTTATTTTTAATTCATTTCATTATTTCATAATTAATTCACCACCTGTTACATGTTCAAGGACACAACGTAATTAAACTTATTTTACTTACGTTGTGTCCTATATATATATATATATATATGGAACAATGAACAATAGATAGGCAAAATGTAATTTAGAAATTCAACAAATTACGAATTATTTTTTTTTGAATCACTAAAAACAAGTATACAAAATGATAAAAAGTATCCAGACGATGTTTACAGTTGACTATGCATATCATTTAAGAAAAATTGTAGACAGTGTGTTGCCGATTTTTCTCGGCAGATTCTACATTATGAACCAGTGGTAATTTTACATTTTATTTCATCGTATAACATAACGATTAAAAAAGAAATGGGCTACTAGATTTAATTTTTATTGTGATGTTTGTCAACAGTTATAATATATAAACATATTTTCATCCAACTTTGTCTAACCCAGATATCGCACATATCGAAAGTTGTGTATTAAAACGGACGTCATATTAACAATATTGTAGCCATGAAAAAACGTTGATAAAAATCGTTGCCTAAGTACGCTTAATATAATGTTTTGTTTGCTACAAAGAAATACACGGCATTCAAACAGCAATTGCTGAATAATCTAGTAATCCTTATCACGTCACTGTTCTATATATATATATAATATACTATATATACATAAGTAACATTTCTGAGTCAAAAGTAACCTATAGAAGTCTCATTGCTGGGCCTAGGCCTCCTCTCTATTTGAGGATAAATTAATAATAATAAGTATGGGGGCTTATTCCATGCTCCTTTCACAAAGGCTGGTGGATATTATTCATGTTGGAGTTTTTTTGCTACCGACAAATGCAGGTTTCCTTGCGATGTTCCTTCACCTACACCGACGAGTACAAGAGGAATTATAAAAACAAATTAAGCACACAAAAATTCATTGATGTTGGCCTGGATTTGAACCTACAATCATAAGATAAAATTCGCATGTTCTTGCCACTGGGCCATCTCGGCTCGCCTTACTAAAGCTTCGGGAAAATAATAAGAATGTACAAGGAAGTAATAAGGAGAGTAAAAAGTAGTTAAATTCTTTAATTATATGTTATACGACACACGTAGCAGGTCAGGTGATATGCTATTAATTAAGAAGCCGTCCACATACCTTTGAACGCCTGATCGATCGAGTGTCGGAACTTAAGACGGATTAAGTCTTTAAAGTACATCGACTCATTTACTTCTAACAATGTTCTTTTATTACATTTAACCTCGCTGTCAACTTGGTGGTAGAGCTTTGTGCCGGTCTCGGTAAGCACCCAGACAGGCACAATGACCCACTGATTACATATCCTACCAACGAACAGCAATACTTAGTAATGTTGTTTCGGTTTAAAAGATCCGTGAGCCAGTGAAATTACAGGAATAAGAAACATAACATCAGAGTTCTCAAGGTCAGTAGCGCAATGGCGATGTAAGGGATGATTAATATTTCTTACAGTTATCCATTTAATCTACCAATCAATTTAAAATAGAAAGCTTTCTTCGATTCATTAGCGCGACAGTATTTGAGATAGGTTAGTCTAATCAATGTCCAGGACTGTAGGGTCTGGGTCCTAGAGGTATTAGAGGGCTTTCGTACTTAACCCAGTTTCCCTTCAGGAGCCGACTATCTGTTGATTTTATGCTATTTGTTAAAAGTAGTAGGTCAGTTTACTTTTTACCTGTATAATAGTAATTGCGATTCGACAAAAAAAGAAATGCAGGCAAAAAAGGAATGTTGAATAACATTCCTCATGTGCATTTTATGTAGAGTAAGTAATTATTTATAATTTTAAACGCCAAATATTTTATTGAATCCGTTTCTAAGAATCGTATTTTTAAAAGAACATTCAAATCCAGAATATATTTATCATTAATAACTATTACAACCCAATTAAAAATTTATTTATAAAGTAACTTTTTTTTTATTTATTATTAATAATAACTGCTTATTTTTATTCGTAAGAATACTATTTTTTATTTAAAAGTACAAGTAACAGTCTGTAAACGTCCCACTTTTTTACTGATTCCTCGTCGCCTTATGAGGAGAAAATTTGAATCTTATTGTACGATGCTCTTCCAATATGCATCGGTGAATGAACACATGAGGCAGGTCATGTTTCATTCGACCAAAGTAGGTTTCCTAAACACGTTTTCCGTCACCATTATGCAAGAAATGCATAATGCAAAATAAATTTAACATGAAAACTCAGTGCTGCTTGCTTAAATTGGAACCGGTTAAGATTTACTTTAATTTATTTTTAGATTGTTTCAGCCACTGGGCTATCTCGACTCAGTTTTGATCTTAAATGTTTTAAAAATATTCAAGGTCGTTGCGTGTTTCTCGTATAATTTTATTCGCTATAACAAATCGTTGATGTTTGAAAAGTTATTCACTTCTAAGGTAATTAAACGTAAATTAATGGAACATTGGCAGCCATGAATCCTTACCAAAGTAATGGCTTGGCCCAAATTCTCACAGGTGTGCTGTTTCGTGACCAATATCGAAATTCTAACGCATGAACGCTTTGTTTATTAACAAATATCTTAGCTCGCAACTATTTTCAACAGCTCGCAACTAAAACAAACTTTATCTCATCTCTATATCTAAAATAAAAACCAATTATTCATTCAACATTTTTAATTCGCGAGAATTTGTAATTTTGAAAATAATTTTTAATTCAGATATAAGAATTTACGGACACACATGACATGTTAAGTTAAAATCTTGTAATAGTATTCTATTAATAATTAATCTTAATAGATATCAAATCTGTAGAATATATAATACCATATTATTAATGCAGGAAATTAAAATCTTGTAATATATAAATATACTATATAATATATATATTATTTAATATAGGTAGAGGGACGGGCAAATGTTCCACCTGATGGTAAGTGCCCACCGCAGCCCATAGACATTGACGTCGTAAGAAAAATTATCATTCCCACATTACCAATGCGAAACCAACCCTGTAACTGAGATATTATGTCATTTGTGCCTGAAGTTTACTGCCTTACTCACCCTTTCAACCAGAACACAACAATACTGATGTGAGTATTGCTATTTGCCAGTAGAATGTGTGATGGGGATGTTAGTACCTACCCAGACTGGCTTACTAAATACTGGGCATGAAGCCCAGCCACCAAGATATTTAGTAATCTAAATATTCCCATTGTCTAATAACAAAGTAACAAAGTAATATATATATATATAGTTAATAACAACGTCTTGAAATCTTTCTTATCTTGAGATCTTATAAATGGTGCAGGCAAACAATACAAGTTCAGAGCATTGTATATGAGCGAATGATAACTTATCATAAAGAATTCTCCCTTTTCTTTAATAAAAATGATGAAATGATGATGAACTCTTGCTGTATTGAGCTAATCCATTCGCTTTGTTTCATACGTTCTTTGATTTTAATATCTTCTTAACCATCCTTCCAATATAGTAACCTCGAAAGCAACATTGAAAGCAAGCATTCGGGTGAGCAAACTAATGATATATGTATATTACACATCTACATGTAATGTATATCGCGTCTATCATTTTGTAAAAGTTCTATTTTGTTTGGAATAATGTAATTTTGTAGGAACCTGTACTACAAAACTTATACTATAAAATCAAGATATAAAATATCACAGATACTTGACCATTTCGTATAAGATTTGTTCTACTCCCACGGGCGTAGTTTGGCGTCAGAAACCATATTACTGCGTGCAGAGAAAATTTTAGTTTTCAACTTAGAAAGACGGATATAATATGTATGTGATGTTTTTTTTATAGTAGCATTGAAGTTTTGCACATAAGCTGAATTTGTCCGAATAATTTAACAAACGAAAGGAAACCAAATTAAATTCAGTAAAACGCACATATAATAGTGTAAAGTCATAAAGATAACTTTGGATAGTTTCAACCAATTTTGACTGATTAAGCGATTATTTTAGTATAAGTACAGGAAATATAATTCAATCCAAATATTTACAGACTAACTACTAACGGCAGTAATATTGAAACCACAAACTCGTTATTTATATATATAATCTGTGTAACGTTATAAAATAAGGGTAAAAATAAATAAGTGTTAGGAGTTGTTGAAGTTCCACTGCGATTAGAGGAGTGTACGTTGTGATGAGAATTGATAGACTACGAAATAAGGACGTAAGACTAAGTTAGAAAGTAGCAACCGTGTCAAACTAAAACAAAACCGATTATCATATTATAGGCATGTAATGGGGATGAATGAAGAATACATATACATATAGAAAGAGAAAACCATAACAATAATAAATGTGCGTAAATTTGTTTATAATGTCAAAGGGAAGGCCGAAAAAGGAAACGAGTGTGTGATTGACTAGAGATGAGTGTGGATATGATTCGGGATAGAGGTGGATGAATATGAAAAATATTGCGCCGTGCCGACTTAAAATAAATCGGATGAAAGGTAGCGAACATAAGCCATATGATATCGCGCCTCGTATAAATCAATAAACGGGTTTTTTGTATGAACGTCTTATAATGTTAACAAATATGTTTTGTATGTAACGAGCAACACACAAACAAAAACGGAATGATTTACTTTATACAGTTAGAAAAAATGCTGATAAGAGTCTATTGACACTTAAATATGAGAATAGTTATCGAGATGCATGGAGAAAAAATATGTTCTCTTTTTCATACTAACATTCATGAAAGGGAAACAATACATGATTACCAATGTTTGTTTCAACATATCAGTACACAGTGGCCTAATACAATTACATTTGTTTTTTTTAAATAATAAATATTGTAATTAAGTTTCACATCAAATTTAAGTGTAATTAAGGAATGTCTACTGATAGGTTAACTTGACATTTACTTTGCAAAGCAATTTGCTCAGACAGATGTTTGTGTTATATAAAATAATCCTTTAATATTATTAAATTATAAAGAATACCTTATTCCTATGAGCTAAGGTAAAGTTGATATAACAGACAATGTTAGTTTTCTTATTATCATAAATTGCTTTTAGCTACTTTGACTATGTTGCTCTTTTTCTTTGATTATTTCTCACAATTACTTTAAAGTTGCCCAAGTCCAATATTAATTCAAAAATGGAATATTAGTTCATGATAAGAGTAATCTAGATTTACGTATCAAATAAAAACCTAATGTCCAATATCGATTAAATTAAGGTAAAACTGTACAGCTACTGAATCCAACAGAATCAGAATAAAATTTGTATTGTAATGTATTTTGTATATTTATCCTTCTACTTTTTTAAAATCAATTAAAATAGTACTATTATATAATAATATTTTATTTGTTAAATTATTTTTTAAACATCTAATTAGAATTATTTTTATTTTACAATATCAAATCTCAAGTATATGAAAAATTGAATAAAACTGTGTGTTTAAATGGTTTGATAATTATTTTTTATCACGCAACCATAAGAATCAAGATGAAATGCGCTATTATTAAAATATAAAAAATAGCATCACAATAATGATTATTGAAGCGTCCACTCGTTTCACAAAGAGACCATTGAAGTCATAAAAGTCAGTTCATATACAAAAGGAAACATGCTACTGAAGAATATAAATAATGAGAAAGTATTTTTTATAGCAAACACAACTGAACGAAAACTTGACGTTTTCGTTTTTTTTTTTACTTTTTATTTCTTTTATATAGACAATAGATATAATTGTGTATGTTGTTTTAAATGAAATGTTTTTTTAAATTATAAAAAATAAAAAAGTTTTTGTTCTGAAATCAACGTACAAACACTACGTATTTCAGCTAACCCTCTTACTCAAAAGTTTTTGATATAAGCTACCAAATAAAGGACAAAACTTCCCACAAACAATGTTGTCTACAAAATAAATTTATTTTAATAAAAATATTATAATTTAAGTACAATTCTATCTTTATTATTCTGGCTTATTTTTATCTATATATTAATTCTCTTAATAAAAGTAATAAAAACTTTTGAATTTAAAGGATGATTTTGTACACAAAATTAGCTTTTTTCTTATCTATTTAAATATTTTGTTATCAAGAAACGTGTTTTAATTTTTTTTATAGAATAGGAAGGCGGACGAGCATATGGGCCACCTGAAGGTAAGTGGTCACAAATGCCCATAGACATTGGCATTGTAAGAAATGTTACCCATCGCTTACATCACCAATGCGCCACACACCTTGCAAACTAAGATGTTATATCCCTTGTGCCTGTAATTGCACTGGCTCACTCACCATTCAAACCGGAACACAACAATACCAAGTACTGCTGTTTTGCGGTAGAATATCTGATGAGTGAGTGGTACTTACCCAAACGAGCTTGCACAAAGCTCTTTCACCAGTAAAAATTTAGTATTTTGTTATATTTTTTTAATTATACACAATAAGTAATCCACTATACGCGACAAGTAAAACAAAACCACAAAAACTTACATCGATATTCTACCATATCGTATCAGATGTCATTTTTCAGAAACTTTATAAAGACAGTAATTTTTTTACAAACTGATAGAATTCTTTTAAGAGAAAATAAGAATGGTCACTTAGAAATTGTATAATGAGAATAAATACACAACCTTTTTGTTTATAAACATGATGTGGGGCATTCATTTCTATGCGTGTTTAACGTAATACGATAAGCTGATTACGTGCGAAGTGTATCGCCTATTTCATTAGAGTTTGTATTATTATTTAACCATTACTATAAAACCACTCAATGATTTAAGCAATATCATATTTTACGAGGTTTTCCTTCATCATCGAGCACGAGATTAATAATTGTAAATACAAAATACATGAAAATTCAGTGTTACTTGCCCAGGTTTGACCTCGGAATCATCTGTTAAGATTCACTTTATATAACGACTGGGCAACCACTATTCAAATTTATGATTAAATTAGGAACATTTTATGAACGAATTTATTATTAATTCATAAATCCGGAAACAAATTAATACCGGACTTATAAATATCGTATTTAATAAGGAGAGGTATTTAAATAAAAATTTGAAGTCAAAATAACTTAACATTACACTGTCATTCTAAGTAACTATACGATGTACTATCCACAGAAAGGGGTCAAGTGTCTCTTGTTAAGTTTCAAGACGTTGAAATATAACTCCACTACCGTTTTAAATTGGCGCCATGAATTTATAATCGTTATAAAATTTATAATATATACCGTTTATTCGTTTATTAAACAAATAACATGCAACCCGTGGCGATTAATTTTTTTTGATAATTGTAGAATAATTTTAATTTTATTATTATATAGTTAATTTTTATTTAGATATCTAATACTTTAATAACCTTGTTATGCAGCATTATATATAACCTTGTTTAATATATTATACTATTATTAAATATTATTTTAATTTTCTTATATTATCTTCTACTGGTGGTAGGACTGTGTGCAAGCTCGTCTGGGTAGGTACCACCCACTCATCAGACATTCTACCCCAAAACAGCAGTACTTGGTATTGTTGTGTTCCGGTTTGAAGGGTGAGTGAACCAGTGTAATTACAGGTACAAGGGACATAACATCTTACTTCCCAAGGTTGGTGGCACATTGGCGAGGTAAGCGATGGTTAACGTTACTTAAAATGCCAATGTCTATGGGCGTTGGTGACAACTTACCATCAGGTGGCCCATATGCTCGTCCGAATACCTATACTAAAAAACCCTCACATAAACATTTTAGTATTTTCACAAAATATGTTTTAAATTAAGTGATATATAACTGTTATAGGACAATTAGGATCCAGTATTAAAATGTTATTACACCTCCCATGTACTCTGTTCTTGCTGGTTTAATAGCGCTGCTATGAAAACGGCTAGTTTTGTGTATTATAAATAGTTTAATATAATAAATATAATAATAATGTAACATATAATATCTGCTCAGGTTACAGTTATTTTTAATCATTTTTTAGTAAATTGAATTTTTCTCATATAATATATTACAGTCTTAAAGAACATAAACAAATTTAGGAGCTTATTTTCAATAAAATAATATTTGTATGTCATCACGGTCACGGTACGGTCACGGTAACAGCCTGTAAATGTCCCACTGCTGGGCTAAGGCCTCTTCTCCCTTTTCGAAGAGAAGGCTTTGGAGCTTATTCTACCACGCTGCTCCAATGCGGATTGGTGGAATACACATGTGGCAGAATTTCAGTGAAATTAGACACATGCAGGTTTCCTCACGATGTTTTCCTTCACCGAAAAGCACGAGATGAATTATAATCACAAATTAAGCACATGAAAAACTTCAGTGGTGCTTGCCCGGGTTTGAACCCAAGATCATCGGTTAAGATTCACGCGTTCTTACCACTTGGCCATCTCGGCTTGTATGTCATAAAAAATGAAAAATATAAACATAGTACATAGTCCTAAAACTACCCATAAGGTAATAATGCAAAAGTTCCATATTTATCATATTACTAGGTTTTTCAAATTTCTAAAAACAAACCGAATCGACCTCATTACATGGGTATTACGTAATTACGGGTAAGTTGACCATTTAAAGAGGGTTCAGCGGTACGTTACATGGAAATATGATTTCCACGAAGCTTCTAGTAATATTTACCCATTCCTGGAATAATAACTTGAACTGTTTTGAAATTCTAACCATTACTAAGGAGTATTACGTTGCCTGGGAGTTATGTTGGACCTAGGGTGCTATTAATATTATGTATAATATTAGCCACGAATATTTGTAAAGCTACGATTATGAATGAATGTAGCAGAAAATAATTTGTTCAGCGATGTCATTTTGACATCATAATGTTAAAATTTACCAGCACGTGTTAAGGTATCTGATTCGCGTGACTTCGTTTATTATTATTGTTTTAAGTCCAGTATATAATAATAAGCAAGTTAATAATACGGAAGCACAAACAACCGTGACACGTTTCGTAGTCAGGTGATATTTAGTAAATTGTAATGAATGTATAATCCTTTTTTTTATCAAAACTATTCCATATTAGAATTATGTTTATAGGATACGTATCAGTCATTATATCTAAGATACAGGATCTTATTATTCAATGGATCTTGTTAGCATCCATTTAACTTTCTTACTGTGCTTGTGTATTTTGTTGAAGATGACCACTTATCCCATAATAGACCCGTATGGTCTGCCTTCCGAAATATAATTTCAAAAAGGTGCGTTACTTTTCAAAATTAAATGAAAAGTCAAAATCTTAATTAATTATAGAAGCATAACTTGTAAAATTATCTAAAAAATACGAAGAACCAGCAAAATAAACTCAGCGGGTTTTTAGGTTTTTTCTTCGATAACTTTGAGGGATTTTTGTGCTTAAATTAAGCTTTAAAATAAAGGTTGCTTAAAGATTGTTTTCATTTATGATTGTAATTTTTTTGGTCTTTTTCAGGAATGGAAGAATTTTGTAACTCAAAATAAACTTTACATATAGTAGCTTCAGATTCTTTAATCTTAAAACTAACCTTGTAAATAAATAATTAAATGTAGAAACAAATTAATTAATGAGCTATTCTTTAATATTAAAATTTAAAAGTAAATGTCCAATGTTAATTTAAGCAAAACGATAATGGACAAATTTAATTTTATAAAGTAAAAAGAGCAATAAAATAGGTATTTTTTCAAAGAATTTATCACTACGTATACATTTTTCATAATCTAATTAAGTTTTCTAATTAAAAGCTGCGATATAATTGAAAAAATATTCATTGTTTTTTTTTTTTAAATAATACAAAGCTTTTACAGTTTTAAATGTTTTTCTATTAACGTTTAAAAATAAAGATTTTTTGTGGCTAGGTTGTATATGAATGTTTAACTGAGACAAATACATAATAACAATCTCTGAACATCTACCTGGTTAATTATGTCTTCGAATGAAGCGACTCATATAATAATGATCGAACTTCACATCATTTGAACAGAAGTTTGTTTGATAGTATATAATAATTATAATATTTTTTTAAATTTTACACTTATGTAAATTTTGAAAAGGAAGATTTTTTTGTCCTGACTACCATACCATACCTAGTAACCTTCATACCTGGTAAGTATGGTAAAATGAACTCCAAGTTCTGTAAATCCTTAACTAATATAGTCCTGTAAGGATATTGGAATTATAAATTTTATTCAAATCATATAACGGAACACATAATAATAAATTGATATCGAAGATTTGCCGGAGTTGTGAGGCGGACCACAAAACCCTTACTCAGAACCGAAAAAAATATAGTATAAGGAAATTAAATTTCCTAGAGATAGTAGTATAGATGTTTTAAATAGCACCTTTTTATGTAATCAAAAACCTTTTATAAGTTATAATTTTTATAATAAATTTGCTAACAGTAAGAGTTAAAGAATTTTATTAAATAAACGTTCGTTATGATACACAAAGATGTTATATCGTTCTTCATTATCACTATATTCAATAGTGGAACCAATATGTAAATAATCTAGATAGCCATCACAGTGAAATTTTAATTGAAGTATCGTTAATATTTCCTATATATTACACATAATTTGAAATATTACATTATTTAAAATATTACACATAATTTTTAGTATTATATAATTATTGTTAATTATATATTTAAATATCGTCAATGTTTCATTGAACCTCATAACGAATGTATATATTGTTTTTATTTTTTCTTATGTAAATCGAATATAAATTCATATGATCGATGTTTTTATAATACGCAATTACAAACGGGGCATATTCAGAGGCATTTGTAATTTATTTCA